>OV277860.1:87469815-88779815 GCA_922989275.2 Gari tellinella
ATATTTAAGGGTGTTTACACTCTAGAGGCCACAATTTTTATCAAATCTATCTCAAACTTGCTCAGATTGTATATGACTATAAGAGTTCAGATGAGTTTGATTATGGTCGAAATCTGATCAATAGGTTGAGAGTTATCTACCTTTGAATTGCTGAAAATGCCATATTTAACAGTGTTTACACTCTAGAGGCCACAATTTTTATCCAATCCATCTCAAACATGCTCAGATTGTATATAACCATAAGAGTTCAGATGAGTTCGATTTTGGTTGAAATCAGACTAATAGGTTGAGAGTTATCTACCTTTGAAATGCTGAAATTGTCATATTTAAGGGTGCTTACTCTCCAGGGGTCACACTTTATATCCAATCTCAGAATCTCAAACTTGCTCAGATTGTATATGATCATAAGAGTTCGATTGAGTTTGATTATGATTGAAATCGGACCAAATGGTTGAGAGTTTTCTACCTTTGAATTGCTGAAAATGTCATATTTAAGGGTGTTTACACTCTAGAGGCCTCAATTTTTAGCTCGACTTTTTCGAAAAGTCGAGCTATTGTCGTCACCCTGAAGTCTGCGTCTGCGTCTGCGTCAGCGTCGGCGTCTGCGTCTGCGTCAGCGTCTGCGTCGGTTAAGTTTTTTGCTTAAGGTTTTTGTAAGAGTTGATTTCTCAAAAACTATCAAAGATATCCATTTGAAACTTGGAATAGTTGTTCAGTATCAAAAGGGCAACTCATTACAACAAGGCAGGTAACCCTTGGATTTGTCATTTCAGAGTTATTGCCCTTGTTTTATTTACTTAAAAATTATAAATTAACATATCTCAATAACTAGCAAAGGTATCCATTTGAAACTTGGAATAGTTGTTCAGTATCAAAAGGGCAACTCATTACAACAAGGCAGGTAACCCTGGGATTTGTAATTTCAGAGTTATTGCCCTTGTTTGATTTACTTAAAAATGATAAATTATCATATCTCAATAACTATCAAAGGTATCCATTTGAAACGTTGAATACTTGTTCAGTATCAAAAGGGCAACTCATTACAACAAGGCAGGTAACCCTGGGATTTGTCATTTCAGAGTTATTGCCCTTGTTTTATTTACTTCAAAATTGTAAATTAACATATCTAAATAACTATGAAAGATATTAACTTGAAACTTGGAATAGTTATTCAATATCAAAAGGGCAACTAATTACAACAAGGCAGATAACTCTTGGATTTGTCATTTCAGAGTTATTGCCCTTGTTTTATTTACTTCAAAATTGTAAATTAACATATCTAAATAACTATGAAAGATATTAACTTGAAACTTTGAATAGTTATTCAGTATCAAAAGGGCAACTCATTACAACAAGACAGGTAACCCTGAGGTTTGTGTATCCAGAGTTATTACCCTTGTTTTATTTACTTAAAAGTTATAAATTAACATATCTAAAATACTATGAAAGATATTAACTTGAAACTTTGAATACTTGTTTAGTATCAAAAGGGCAACTCATAACAACAAGGTAGGTTACTCTGTGATTTCTAATTCCAGAGTAATTGCCCTTGATTTATTTACTTAAAACTTGTAAATTGAAATATCTTAATAACTGTCAAAGGTATTAACTTGAAACTTAAAATACTTGTGTTATATCAAAAGGGCAACTCATTCAAACAAGAAAGGTGACCGGGGATGTGCCATTCCAAAGTTATTGTCCTTGTTTTGACTTATAGTTTACTTTAAATGGAATGTAGACTGCCCAAGTATGTTTGAGTTGTTTTTGCTTACAAATTTCTATGATCAATAAGGCATTAAACACCCATACACATTCTTTAAGTTTGAAAATTGTAGCCGTCTCAAGTATATGTAAGTCGAGCGTCCAGCACCCGTTTGCGGTGCTCTCGTTATCCGATCTTTTTCAAACTTGCTCAGATTGTATATGACCATAAGAGTTCAAATAAGTGTGATTATGGTTGAAATCGGACCTATAGGTCAAGAGTTGTCTGCCCTTGAATTGCTGAAAATGCCATATCGAACAGCGTTTTCACTTTTGCAACTACAGTTTTGAATGGATTTTGATTTTACTTGCACACAAAGTACATACCTATAAGTTCTCAAAGGAGTGCAATTATTGTAGCAATAGTTATCTGCCCTTGATATACTTTGAAATGCTAGAAAAGGCTTCATTTCAGTATTGTTTAGGCTCTAGTTATCTGCCCCTGATGAAACAGTAAGATAAAGCTATCAAGCTTCAAATACAACAGGTGAGCGATATCAGGGCCTTCAGGCCCTCTTGTTCAAATGTAGATTAGTTATGGCATCTTTGGTACAAACAGGGTGAACAGGATCAATATGTATCATTAGATGGCTGTATGGTAAATAAATTAAAATTAAATGCATTGATTGGATTTCTAGAGTAATTTAAGAAAATTCAGTGTTTTGTTTCAACCTGTAGCTTCTGTGAAGTTATGTCTAGCTTAGATATTGAATTTTAGCCCATCTCATGCAAAATGCCCCTTGTGGTTTTAAGGCAGTGTCAGTCAGCGACACAATGGGTCCACTGGTCATTTATGACCCAGGGCTCCAGATAAGGGGGGTATTTCAAAAACTAAAATCTCTATTTCTGCTTTAAATCCTATGGTGTCACTACTCATTAGAATCGTCTCGAAGAGTAGTAATACAATAGGATTTGATGCAAAAATATGTGAGAAAATGTTGGATTTCTGCAGTTTACTCCCTCTTAACTATAGCCCTGTAACCTCTTTAACACTTTTCTCAATAGACTGTTTCTAGTAGTGAAGATAGGTGATCACTTAAAGCAATTTGATTGTAAAGCAGAATGTGCCTTACGGCACTGTCTGCTTTACTTTCAGCCTACTTTAAGCTACCATCAGCTAGAATGTATATAACAATTCTTATCATACTTTTTCATGACTGATGACTGGGCAATTTATAGGAGCTTAACATAAATATAATTTCAGTAGTTTGTGATTTTTCTGCAGATGTTAAGTTTCTGAATCCATATCCCATATTTTTTTCTAGATGTAAATGAGATCTGGATCCAGCAACTTTTCTCCTGTCATGGCATCATTATATAATAGAGTTATCAAAATTTAACTCATGAAATGGATATAAACAAGTTTGAAATATCAAGTTTGGACTGTAAGTGAGTATTCAGTAGGAGAGGGGTTAATTAACCCATTACCCTATAATCTGTTTCTAATTTTAAAAATATATTACCACTTAAAGCAGGTTGAAAGTAAAGCAGAATGTGCCTTAAGGCACATTCTGCTTTACTTTCAGCCTGCTTTAAGCTACCATCGGCTAGATTAGAAAAAATAGTTCTAATGATATATAATTATGTATAACTATATAAAAAATATTTTCTTAGTGGAGGAATACATAAAAGGCGTAAAAGGTGCAAAAAGGTGTATGTATAGGGTAATGGGTTAAACTACAACTTGTTATAAAGTTACTGTTCATCTTGTTTTCAGTGGTCACCTGGTATAAGTACAGTAAAACCTCGCTACAGTGCTCCCTTCCTACAACGGCTCTCCTTATAACGACTTCCTCCTTACAAACACTCTTGCCACTGTTCCCCAAACAAGCCACTTTTGTCCAACCTTTTCACTGCTGCAATATCCTCTACTTAAAAGTGTCGTCTTCTTTTTTTCTTAAAGTTACATATTTGACATTTTGAAAGAAAAAACTTAATGACAAGTGACAAACAGCTTGAATCCAGATCAGACGCTGGGTTACGCAGCGTCTGATCTGGATTTAAGCTGTTTGCAAATGTAAGCCAATTTCCCTCCCTATAACGACTCCCTCACATTGGGTGTCGTTGTAGAGAGAGAGTACTGTATTACCGCCACTAAAGTAAGGCTAATTGATTACATGAAAAACAGATGACAGCTTAATAAGCAAGGTGAATGTAAAACCTGTTTTAAATTCATCTTGCTTTAACCCATTACCCCATAGGCTGTTTCCAGTTTTGAAGACAGATGACCACTTAAAGCAGGTTGAAAGTGAAGCAGAATGCGCTTTTACCATTCTGTATCATTATCAGCCTGCTTTAAACTGCCATTGGCTATGATAATCCAAATATTTCTTATGACACGTATTTATGACTGTATAAATTGAAACTATTTTCTTCAGTGGGAGAAAAAAATTAAAGGCGTAAAAAGGCATATTCATGGGGTAATAGGTTAAGCAGTCACCTGCCCTAAACACAATACAGTAAAACCTCTCTATTACGACCACTTAATTGTGGTAATTATTAGGGTATATTCTATAGGTGACTGCTTAAAGCAAGGTGACAGTGAAACAGAAAGCTCCTGTAGGAGCTTTATGTTTCACTGTCACCTTGCTTTAAGCTGTCACCTGTCTATTATACAATCAATTAGCCTTGGTTTTAGTGGTCGTAATGGAGAGGTTTTACTGTATAACTAACACAATTTTGTGGTTGTAATAGAGAGGTTTCACTGTACAATTACTGATTATTTATTTATATTTCAAAGCTTACTGTGATACATGTGTATTTGTGATAGTCCATAATGTTTCAAGATTGTGATGTTTAGACATTTGCTGATAATATATTAACCAGATATTGTACAATGTTATAATATTTTTCACTTATTTTATTAAGCCAACCCTTAACACTTTCAACCCTAGCGATACTTGTCATTTATAAACAGTGCACCTGTGATGATTACACCTGTCCAATGCAAACAGTGTAGACCCTGTTCAGAGGGCTCCTTAAGGAGCCCTCTGAACAGGGTCTACACTGTTTGTTATTTTGAAATATACTGTTAAAATCAACCCTAAATTGTCAAAAATGGACTACATGTAGACATATTTTGAAATTGGAATTGTCCTTTAAAAGTTTGAGGGATGAATGAGTTAAAACCATGCCCTTCTGGTTTGCATCAGACAGTGTATAATTAGATGTATTAAGTAATACTTATAATTTGAAAATTGGTCTTGTTCTTCATACTGATAAAGGTTCAGTCATAGTAAAACCTTTTCCTGCATAACTTTCTAAGAGTTTAACCCTTTACCCCATAGCCTGTTTCTAGGTTTGAAGATGTGTGACTAATTAAACCAAGTTGAAAGTAAAGCACCATATGTCATTCCCGTATGACACATTCTGCTTTACCTTCAGTCTGCTTTAAGCTACTTTCTGCTAGAATGTGGAAGATATTTCTTATGGTGCATATTCATGACTGTATAAAGTAATATCTTCAGTGGTGAAATACATCTAAGGTGTAAAAAGACATATCTATAAAGAAATGGTTTTAGGCAGGCACTGATAGACCTGTGAACTTTAGGCAGGATGCAGGTAAAACAAATCTTCTTCAGGAGCTTTCTGTTTTACTTTCATACTTGCAGCCTGCTCTATAGAACAGTCACCTGTTTTAGATACTGGAAACAGATGATATGGAAAAGGGTTAATTACCAAATTAGCGGTTTTTATTTAGTGTTCATAATAGAGAAACTTTGTTGTTCATATGTGAGTTTTTTTTTTAAACTGTTGAATATCTGTGATAGATACGTTTTTCCATGTGCCAAGAAATGTTTTAATATTTTATAGGAAATTGGCTGTGTTATATACATGTACTATAGGCACTCTTGTGTAAGCCCTGTACTCCATAGCCTGTTTCTAGTATTGAAGATAGGTGACCACTTAAAGCAGGCTGAAAGTAAAGCACAATGCACCTTAAGGCACACTCGCTTTACTTTGAGCATACTTTAAGCTGCAATATGCTAGAATATAGAAACTTTCTGATGATACATATTCATGACTGTATAAATTGGAATTCTTTCCTTCCATGGAGGAATGAATTAAAGGCATAAAGATGCATATCCATCAACAAATGGGTTAAGCAGCCATTCTCTTTAGAAGCATGAATCTCTCTGCAGACATGACTCCAGGGCTGCCATTAGTTGATCATAAAAATCCTTAGATTACAAAATTTCAAATTTTCAGACGCAATTATGCTAATTTACGCCATAGTCTGTTTCTTGTTTTGAAGACACATGAATACTTAGGAAAAATCCGGAGAAATGGCAGCCCTGTGACTCACATGAATATTTAATGTGGGACAAAAGTAAAGCAGAAAGTTTCAGCTTGCTAATTTACTATTAATCCTGCATTACACTGCCACCTATGTATAAGAGACTTCTTATTCATTTCTTTTGAATTACTGTTTAAACAAATGTGGCTGCTTATCAGTGTTAACCCCTTCCCTGATAGAAGAGCCTTTTAGCACATTTGATTTATTCCTCCAAAAAAGAAAATAGTTCCAATTTATACAGTGATTAACATTTTCCAACAGAAATATTTTCTATATCCTTACAGATTGTAGCTTAAAACAGGCTGAAAGTAAAGCAGAATGTGCCTTAAGGCATAGTCTGCTTTACTTTCAACCTGCTTTAAGTGGTCATCTTTCTTCAAAATTAGAAAAAGGTTTTTGGGTAAATGGTTAAGTGCATCATGGCATGATGCTCATAATCAGATGCCTTGGAAAAGAGATGCTTTTTACTTTAAGCAAAACTTTAAAGTTAAATTCCAATGTAATGCAACAAAATGTAGAAAAATGGCAGTCTTTAGAAAGAAATGTAGTTATTTCAATCTGAGTGACAAAGTCAGTATTAATTAACCCATTACCCCATAGCTTGTTTCTAATTTTGAAGACTGGTGACCACTTTAAGCAGGTTGAAAGTAAAGCAGAATGCACCTTAAGGCACATTCTGCTTTACTTTCAACCTGCTTTAAGCTATTGTCTTCTAGGGTATAGAAATTATTTGTAATACTGTTTAGGGTTGAATTATTTTCTTCATTGGAGGAATAAATCCGAGGCTTAAAAAAGCATATTTATAGGGTAATGTCTAATGGGTTAACCCTTTCCCACATAGAAGCGCCTTTTAGTGCATTCAGTTTATTCCTCCGCTGAAGAAAATAGCCCAGTTTATACAGTCATGAATATGTATCATAAGGAATATTTTCTTTATTCTAGCAGGTAGTATCTTAAAGCAGGCTGAAAGTTAAGCAGAATGCGCCTTAAGGCACATTCTGCTTTACTGAAATTCAACCTGCTTTAAGTAGTCACCTATTTTTAAAACTAGAAACAGGCAAGCAAAATGGGGTAAAGGATTATAAACATACACCTAAATTGAGAAATAATAACACTTTCTCTACAGTAGTAACAGTCAAACTTCGATATCTCGAACTCAGTTAAATCGAACATACCCGTAGTTCAAAGTTAAAACGTGGCTTAGCCTTGTTTTAACTTTGAAATATGGGAATGTTAGACCTTACCGAGCATGAAACAATACAGTTCATGTGTCGAACTATCGGATAGTTCAAGTTAAGCGAGTTTGAGATATTGAAGTTCGACTGTAGATAGAAAAATAGTACATGCAGTGATATGATATAAGTATATTTATTGTGGTCTTGTCTGCTTTTGACATACATTCCTTTCTTTGAGAGCCACAGTATTATCATTGTTAAGGTTGAGGATCCCTAATGTGATCAGCCAATGTCGGTCAATATCAGAAATCTAGGTAGAGTAATCAGCCATTCTTGTTAACTGCCAGACTGTTCCGAACCATACTCTTGCATGGTTCGGAACATTCTGGCAGTTGTTGAGAACGGCCGATCACTTTATAGTACCGATTATGTCCGATCTCATAAAGGGTCTTCATCCTTAAGTTTTGAAAAGCTGTTATGACCACTCTTTGATACCTGTGTACCATTTTACATTTGTTGGGGTCTCTGCATCTTGTCATGAAATTTGTGTGATGGACTCTTGTAATATTTTGTTGTAATGTTACCTATGCATTTAGTACATGTACTGTGGAGAAGACTTTATTTCTTTCCCAATAGACATGGTTACACTAAAAACAGTATGTCAATCGCAAATAGGTTGGCTCTCCGATAAAGAATTATTTCCATCACAAATAGTTTGGCTCTCCGAAAAAGACCATTGATTGATTGATTGGTCAAAATCAGACACCAGGCCCCAAGGTTATAAAACTTTTAAGTTGAGTCTGAGATTGTTCTCAAGCATTTGATTGGTCAGATTTGAGCAAAATGTTTGATAATGATCTCAGACTTAACTCAATGCCTTATATTTTACCATGAACCCAGGCCAATTGGCATCTGATCAGGCCCCATACTGTTTGCCATCAGATAAAAATAAAGTTACCATTTTTATTAGCTCATCTGTTTCAAAGAAACTATGAGCTATTGTCATCACTTCGGTATTGTGTGCGTCGTTTGCCGTCGTTAGTGGTCATTGTCCGAAATCTTAACCTTAGCAATAATTTTGAACTATACATGACATTGTGATACAGACTTTATTTTTGGTATGTGTACTCACCTCAAAAAGCTCCTGATCTCAGTACAACTTGGGTCATGTCTGACAAAGGTCAAGGTCATTGAGAAATAAAATAGGGAGAGTTTAACATTGGCCATAACTAGGATAACAAAACAGACGAGCATTAGCACTCGCGTGCGATGCTCTCTTTAACATTGCATTGCCTTTTGCTAAAGTGGGGAAAAATTATGACATCAGTTCTTATCCACTGTACCTATATGAATACGACATCTTTCCAAGTGCTTAGCCCTATAGCATTAAACAGGTATTTCCCAATAAGAATTTTTATGCATCCCTTTGTGCTAGATAATTTTCTCCTAAATATGTCGATAATATCATATGAAATAAATATTTTTTTAACTTAAAGAAATTATTTTTTATAGGAAGAAAAGTATTTTTCAGTGTATTGAAATGTTTACAGAAGTAAGTGTATACATGAATAACAGATAAGTGCTGTAGTTGCTGTTAACTGTCAAGCAGGGTGTACTATTTTATGATCTTAACCCTTTACTCCATAGCCTATAATTTCTACTTTTGAAGATAGATGACTACTTTAAGCAGGTTGAAAGTAAAGCAGAATGCGCCTTAAGGCGCGTTCGGCTTTACTTTCAGCCGCAGCTTTAAGCTATTATCAGCTAGAATACAGAAAATATTTTGTATGGTTCATGTATATGACTGTATAAATTGGAACTTCGTATAATTTTTTGCAGTGGAGGAAAAATTAAATGCGCTAAAAGGTGCTTCTATGGAGGAAAGGGTTAAGTTATATATTGTTTTATTTTTTTCACAAAGTGTATGCCATACACTTATGCAACCCTCAAGACCAACTATACAGTAAACCCAGATCTTACAATTGGAATGGAATTTTGTGGACGTACAGGCAAACTTTGATATCTCCAACTCGCTTAACTCAAACTATCCAATAGTTTGACACATGAACTGCATTATTTCATGTTTGGTTAGGTTGAACATACCTATATTTCAAAGTTAAAACATGGCTAAGCCACATTTTAACTTTGAAACACGGGTATGTTCAATTTAACACAGTTCGAGATAATCAAAGTTCGACTGTACCTCTGAATGATCTACTTAAACTGGTCTTCTTCAAAATTCATGAGTCTATTTAAACTCATCCACTGCTGAAGCAATTTCAGTTTCCAGTTCATTTCTAATCCATTTGTGACTATTTAAGGTATTTTCAACAAATTGCAAAAAATACAAACAATGCAGACCCTGATCAAATGGATTCTCTGAGAGTCCTCAAATCTTGATCTACACTGTTTACATAGGACAAGTATACTATTCATAGGTGCAATGTTTGTAAATTATACATTGCTGAAAATGCAAATACAGTATAACCTCTGTCGATCGACACCTCTCTTGACCGGAAACCTCTGTTAACCGACCCTGCTGATTGGTCCCGGCAATTTCCCTATATATGTTATGTAACCTAACTCTCTCTTGATCGGATCCTCTGTTAACCGTTATCCGACATATCTTGACGGACCCAAAACGGCAAATTAGAGGTTTTTCACACCCCGTTATCCGACGGTATGCTGACCTTTGATCATTGACCGACTATACACGCGCAGGTGATAATGACACATATTGCTCGGATGACCGTATAAGACAAAATGTATTGTTTAAAAAATGAGTGAATAATGTGAGGGTTAATAAGATAACTTCAGTCAACACGTGTAAGCAACCCATTCAGGGTCACAGTGTCGAAAAGACCAACTCATCCATCCTTTCCAACCATAGCTAACCATTATTTCATGTTCAAATTGGACAGGTATCTGCCAATCGTCCTCACCGTCAAGTTGTCAACATTAGAAGTACGAAATATATATCTAATGCGCCCTGTGCATAGGTCGAGTCTATAGTGATAATCGCAGGCGTAAAAATCTATGCTCAAGTTATATTGAGAGAAAATAAAAACATTCCCGCGTTTTGAAGTTTTTCGTGTAGAACCGGAGCCGGGGACTCCTATTTTAAACTGGAAAAACCTGACAAGGATATGCTGCAGTCATGCAAGCATATTTAATAAGTCAATCGGCATCGAGAAATTCGCCTCACAGCGACAATCTTTGGGTGTGTAAACTTGTGAACTTAGGCCTAATTCCGTTAACCGACAACCTCTCTTAATCGACTTACAAACATGGAACCATGGGGTGTCGGATAACGGAGGTTATACTGTAGCAGATGAATCAAACTTGCAGAGGAAAAACTGTTTGTTTAGAGTACTGATAATAAACACATTTAACCAGTGGACGAGTATACTTGTTATTTACAAACAGTGTACTAACAAATAATGCACTTTTCCTATGCAAATAGTGAAAAACAACAACAGAGAGCTCCTTTAGGAGCACTCTGAGGAGGGTCTGCAATGTTTGAGACCTTGCCATACAAGTACAGTAAAACCTCGCTATTGCGACCATTAAAAGGAAGGCTAATTGATTGTATAATAGAAAGGTGACAGCTTAAAGCATGGTGGCAGTGAAACAGAAAGCTCCTCCTAAAGGAGCTTTCTATTTCACTGTCACCTTGCTTTAAGCAGCCACCTTTTGTTAACACCCTTATAATTAACATAATTTAGTAATCATAATAGAGAGGTTTTACTGTATATCACAAAAAACTACCCTAAATGTTGTTGTTCATCCTTCGGAGTTGAAGATGACCATGACCATACACTCCACATGTGGTCTATCTGTGGGTCCGGAGGTGACTGATACATAGTGAAAGAGTGACTAGATGTAATGGGAAACTGTACTTGTGTAAGATTTAGTGAAGAATGAGTTAACAGGCTCATGAGTTATTTGTTTATCTTTAGATTTTGTTGTTCATGATTAATACCATTTTGCATTTTACTATACAGATTTACACTGTTGTTATTGTTAATAGTATTTTTGTAGCTGGTAGCTCACCTGAGCACACAGTGCTCAAAGTGAGCTTTTGTGATACCCCTTTGTCTGTCATCTATCTGTCTGTATGTTAACAATTGTAATTCTCTGAAACCCATTGTATTGAAACTTTAAGTCTGATACATACAGTCGAACATACCCGTAGTTCAAAGTTAAAACATGGCTAAGCCAAGTTTTAATTTTGAACTATGGGTATGTTCGACTTAACAGAACATGAAATAATGTAATTCATGTGTTGAAATATCGGTTAGTTCAAGTTAAGCCAGTTCGAGATAGCAAAGTTCAACTGTACTGTTGGGTTGAAATTCAAAAGTTGTTGAAAGATACTAAGTCAAGGGGCAATTGGTCTTGTTCCATTGCAATCATGAACAATATAGAGAATGTTTTTCTTTTTCAAAGTGACTTGGCCAATGTCAATGTGGTTTTCATAAAACAATTTTCAGTTGATAGACTTTAAAACTTGTGTAAAAAAAGGCTACAAGAGGGCATGGTCATTTTCCGTAATAACTAATAAAAAGTAAAGCCGTGTTTTTATAATATCTTTACGAGATTTGTCAGTTTCATGTCCTTGATGATATTTACAACATGTAAGTATTTAATGAATATAGGTCATGTTAGGTCAAATGGCAGAAAAAGCTTTTGGCTACTCGACTGGAAAATAGTTTTAGCCCAGTCTTCTTGAAACTTTCTTAGAATGACCATCTTGACAAAAGATAGGCAATGTATGATCAGTTGGTCAAATGGCAGGAAAAACTTCTCGAAACAATGGTTAAAAGAGAGGTTCAATGAGTCGGGGATCAAACTAAAGCTGAGACCTCATGGTCTGTTGTCATAGGCTCTAATGACCAAGCTATTGAAATGAGTTTATTAAAAATATTAAATGTGGCCTATAAATCTTCTGTAGAGGATATTATGAACTTCAGAATTCAAAAGTTTATAACTATTCAGCATTCAAGTATAATAGAAACCATAGATAGTGCTATTGTATTAATTTAACCCTTTACCCCATAGCCTGTTTCTACTTTAGAAGAGAAGTGACCACTATAATCAGGTTGAAAGTATAAAGCAGAATGTGCCTAAAGGCACATTCTTCAGTGTTTAAGACAGGCAGTTTGCTTAAAGCAGTCAGAAAGTAAAGCAGAAAGCTCCTTTAGGATCTTTCTGCTTTACTTACAGCCTGCTTTAAGCATTTAATTGTCCGGATCTAGCCCAAGTTTCATATGGTTCTTTATCAGAACATCTTTGATGCATGAAAAGAACATTTCTATGAGGAAAGGGTTAAGGGGTCAAAAGGAGCTTCAGAGGGGATGGGATGGAGTGGAGTGGGTGGGTTAACCCTTTTCCCATAGACACAACTTGCTACACCTTTAGTTTATTCCTCCGCTAAAATAAAGAGTTCCATTTTATACAGTCATAAATATACACCATAAGAAACATTGTATATATCACAGCAAATGGCAGTTTAAAGCAGGCTGAAAATAAAGCAGAATGTGCCTTAAGGCACATTCTGCTTTACTTTCACCCTGTTTGAAGTGATCGCCTGTCTTCAAAACTAGAAACGGGCTATGGGGTAATGGGTTTAAATAGGTTAGAATAGGTTAAAACTCCCATGGAATCATGGGACTGATGGCATTTTATAGCATGTGATATTTTTTTCATTCTATGAATGCTAACACTGATTATTTGATGTATTGTTGTTGTTATGAGACGATAGGATGTACTATTTTGGTTGCTTGTTAGGTAGTTATTCCGGATATAGAATGTTTTTTGTTGTACTTTATTGTTAGTTGAAAAAAATAAATACAGTGCAGAAAAATAAATAATTAAATGATAATCTGGTGTTTGATTTTTATTTGATCCCCAATGTGTTTATCCTGTCAACCATTTCTATTGTAACTAGATTTCATTGTTAACCCCTACCTCATAGAAGCACCATTAAGCTAATTTAATTTATTCCTCCGCTGAAGAAAATAGTTCCAATTTACACAGTCATGAAATTGTGCCATTTGATAGTATTTTTATATCCTAGAAGATGTTAGCTTTAAACTGGCTGAAAGTAAAGTAGAATGTGCCTTTATTAATAAAGGCACACTATGCTTTATGCTTTTCTTTCAACCTGCTTTAAGTGGTCACCTGTCTTCAAAATTTGAAACAGGCTATTGGTTAACAGGTTAAGTAGCCAGAAGTAAGAATGTAGGATGTTACTACATTTGGCTAAATAGTAAAATCTCCCTATTACAACCACTTAAAGGAAGGCTATTTAATTGTAGCGTAGATTCTGTTTTACTGTCACCTTGCTTTAAGCAGTCACCTGTTGTAAACACCTATAAACACACTTTTTTGGTCGTAATAGAGAGGTTTTACTGTATAATGGAGAATCCCAGGTCAAACATTTATTTTGGATAAAACTAAATTGTGAAGAAGGTTCATTAACCCTAAAATTCCTCCCTAGAACCTCAAATGGACAATTCTAGTTTTCAATTTAGTCTTGTCCGTTTTTTACGGTCGATTTTTACACATATTTGTCAAAATGACACCTCTGATCAGGATTTACACCTTTTTCATAGGACAAGACATTAGTGTACTCCTCACAGGTACACTGTTTGCAAATGATACATATATGCATGACTTGAGTTCAAAGCGTTAACAAACAAGTGGACAGAAAATCCATCATAAGCAAAGGTTATGCAACAAATTGAATTTTTCAAAATCAAATTCCTATGCAATGGCATTGAATGTATGATTTTAAAATCTTTAAATCTTTTAAATGCTGAAAAAATGTCTGCTGAAAAGCCGTCAGTAGAGATTCTAACAATGGATATAACCCTTCTCTACATTACCACAAATCAGAACAGAGCAGCAAACAGTATGGACCCTGATCCAGTTACTTGGCATCTGATCAGCATCCAAACTATCTAACTATCTGCAGTGAAATCCGAGTTATAACATTCAAAAGAGTTCTGTGCCATAGGTGATAATAAAATTGGTTATAAACCTGTGTGTGATTATATAACTAAGCCTTTTTAATGCCTAAATCACTGCCAGATATGGTTTACTTAAAACTTTCTGTCTGCAGCTTTCAATTTCTCAAAGTTAAAATGTTGGCAACAATGACTGAAGAAACATCTATATGAGTATCAATTTTGGATTATTAGAAATTGAGTAATTTGGCATTTGATCAGGATCCAAACTGTTTAGAAAAAAATGAAACACTGGAGCTGCGGCAGAGAAGGGATTAATACTTCAAAACCTGTAACTCTTGAATTAAACCTTTTGTTTGCTGAGTTGCTCCTTAAAATTTCTGCTCAAAATCATCATCTGCTCTAATTTGTTTTGAGATATAATATTAATGTTTTAAATGAAGAGATCTTAGTAACATATGAGTTTTAAAAGGCTTTGATACTCATGATCAGATGACAATGTGCTTTGCCTCTGATTTTTATTAAACAGTAACAAAAAAAAGAAAGAAAAAACAACTTTTGTCTAGTTGTGGGTATTAAAGTTAGAGAAGGGTTTACCCCTTATGAAGTTTAATTTTGAAATAGACTCATTTGTTCCCTTCTTAATGACTAGTTTACATCCAGTTTGAAGTGGTTTGTCACTAAATATTTAAAAAGTTATAATGATGCTCACTGTGCAGACCCTTCAGCTAGGTGCCCTCTGATCTGGGTCTTCAGTGTATAAACATATACAGTAAAACCTCTCTATTACGACCACTAAAAGAAGGCTAATTGAGTGTATAAAAAACAGGTGACAACTTAAAGCAAGGTGACAGTAAAACAGAAAGCTCCTACAGGAGCTTTCTGTTTCACTGTCACCTTGATTTAAGCAGTCACCTGAGTGTCTTAAACACCTGATAACCAACACAAATCTAGTGGTAATAATAGAGAGGTTTTACTGCATTTGGTTCCAGTACTTTAAGGGTTTAAATCTCTTTTTCACCTACAGAGGACATACTGACTTTATTACGGGGGATTACCTATAAACCTTCGCATATTTTATTCAGCAGGGAATGCACCTCATTAAACTCACTCATAATTTTATTTGTTATTGGTGTTTAAAATACATACAATTCCAAACACTCAACACTTTGCCTGCAGAATATTCATACTTAACCCTTTCCCCCATAGAAGTGCATTTTAGCACATTCAATTTAATCCACCACTGAAGAAAATAGTTGCAAATTATACAGCCATGAATATGTTTCATAAGATTTTTTTCTATTTTCTAATAGAGGGTAGATTAAAGGAGGTTGAAAGTAAAGCAGAATGCTCCTGCTTTAAGCTACAATCTGCTAGAATATAAAACATATTTCAATAAGAAATATTATGGTGTATGGTGTATACTCATGACTGTATAAATGTGAAGTATTTTCTTCAGGGTAGGAATACATTAAAGGCCTAAAAAGGTGTATTCATGGGGTAAAGGGGTAAAAGCCTTTTTTCATAGCTGTTTTAATGTATAAAGAGTTAAAGACAGGTGGCTACTTTAATAGAAGCTTTAGGCCATGTCAGTCTAAGAGAACAAAACAGAACTTTAGTTCATCTCAGGCATGGTTACATGCAGCATGAGGTACCCTCCACTGGTGCTATCTGGTGCGTCTGAGAGACATGAAAGTTGCAGGAAATTTATTATGGGCTTGGGTGGCACAAAATGTCACGGAGGGAGCTGGTTGTAAAGAGACTGCAAAAAATGAGGACTCGCAGCAGTTGACCAACATGATAGAATAAGTGGTGAGATTTTGTGTAAGAACTGTTCAGCCTGCAGGTAGTCAGTTGCTTCAAAGCCTGGAAGCGAGCCCACTGGTATGGACAGTTAATACTCCCACTCCTGCACATTAATCAAACAACCAATGATGATGATGATTTCTGCTTTACTATCAACCTGTTTTCAGTCACCACTTGTCAGGATGTAGAATTTGCAAACAGTGTAGACCCAGATCTGACAGCTCCTATAGTACCCCCATTCCACGAGACGGCGATCTATGGTGCACTGTCAGAGCGCCGCAGGTCGCCATGCAGAGCGCCGAGGTCGCCAGGAGCGCTACCTGAGCGCAAATGGGTCGCTATCTGATCTCCATGATCGCCAAGGTTGCCGTCGGTTTACTCTCCTGCACAAAGATCCGTGGCGCTCCGGCTTTAGACTAAGAACGCCATCAGATCGCTAATTGATCGCCTAAGTCGCAATCGGAGTGCTTCTTGATCGCCAAGATCATAACTAGAGTGCTATCGGATCACCTTAGAGCGCCACCATCATCCAACAAAGCAAATCAGTAGATAGTTCGCGCTCCGTGGCGATCTGATAGTGTGTCTCTGCATTTTAAAATACCCGATAGTATTTTCTATCAATATATCCAAATTGCATGATGTAACTCGACGTCTCATCCGGATCTAAACTGTTATACACCCATACAATGATGATACCGAAAAGTGTGTTAATATAATGGCGTTTAACATTGATTTTGATGTGCGTTAGAACATTTGTAGTAACTATTAAATGAAGAAACACAGATTTCTAGTGACTTATTGCAGTACGAACGTAATGCAGAAAGCTCTTATATGAATCGTCTGCATTACTATATTACTGCATTTAGTAGACACAAGTCAAAAAGAAAGCAACTATATGTATGGCTATTTGCCTAAATATCTTCTAGCGAATTTAAGACGAATGAGCGCGGCAGAGCGCCACATGTCTTCATAGGATATCTCCCTAATTAAATCAAGTAGAGCGCTAACAGAGCGGTAATGGAACTCCATCGGTCGCCGACATCGCTATCGGTCTCTTTTGAGCGCCATAGGTTGCAGTGGTTGCCATCGGAGTGCCAATAGAGCGCAATAGATCGCATCTTAGTCGCCTTTGAGCGCCAACGGAGCGCAATCTGATCATACAAGAGCGCAACATTTTTATGAATTGGGTGGCGACCAATGACCATGAAGTCGCTATCGGATCTTACAGATCGCTAACAGATCGCCATCGGAGCGTAATCTGAATGCAATCGGATCGTAAATGCCATTAGATTGCCTCAGGATGAGGCAACCTATGGCGCTCTGTCGGAACGCGGAGATCGCCATCGAGCGCCGTCTCGTGGAATGGGGGTATTAGAGCCATCATTCTGGTTAGGGTCTGCACTGCAGGTGTCTTATATAATCTGTCTGACAAGTGACTAGCTATTTCAGGATGTTAATTTCCCTATTTATAAGTCAATAAAAGAAGTTGGATAACAGAAGCTTACAGTGGGCCAAGTTGATACATGATTCGGCAGAAGGGTTTAAAATTAAACTTTAAACTGATTGACTGAACTTTAGTTGGAAAAAAAACCCCAACAACCTCCAAACCAGTCTTCATAAATTAATAAAACCATACAATGTTTGGAAAGTATCAGATTCAAAGCAGTTGTAAAGGAAGATAATTAGATAAGGTTACTACAATACAACTTGGTAGAGTTATTCCCCTTGATTAAAAAAAAGACGTTGTCAATTTGTTCAAAATGCTTGAATGTTTATGTGGCAAATAATGTCTTCAGACATGGTTATTGCTAATACATTTGTTTATGTGCAGAATTTTTTATCATTCAAAACAAATATACCTGTTTAACCTTCGTTTGTAATTATTATCAAGTTTCCTATTATATATAGTATAAATTCATTTGACTTCATATATCCTGACAAGTGGGGGCTTAAACCATTACCCCATAGCCTATATTAAAAGCAGGTTGAAATTAAAGCAGAATGCGCCTCAATGTGCATTTTGCTTTACTTTCAGCCTGCTTTAAGCTACCAGCTGCTAGAAAATAGAAATTATTTCTTATGTTAAATATTCACAACTGTATCAATTGGAACTATTTCCTTAAGTGTTGGGATAAATTGGAGGCGTAAAAAGGCGTATTTATGGGGAAATGGGTTAAACCTTTTCCTCCTTGAAACCTCAAATGGACAATTCTAAATTTTATTTTAGTCAAGTCCATTTTTGACTTTTTAGAGATGATTTTTACAAAACTCTGTCAAAATGACAAACAGTGTAGACCCAGTGCTCAGGGTCTACACTATTTGCATAGGACAAGTGTACTCCTCACAAAGACACAGTTTGCAAATGACGCATATGTGGGTGACTAGGGTTCAAAGAGTTAAACAGATTAAAATTTAAGGTAGAAATTACATACATGTTCAGCATGAGTAGCAAACAGTGAAGATCCTGATGTGATTACTGTATATTGTATTGAGTCTCATCTAGGATCTATATTGTTTACTATTGCCTTTTATGGAAATTACCTTTCATGGAAAAGTTAATGGACTCTTTGAATGCTAGTGTTTGATTTATAAGCTTGTATGTAATGTTTGCAAACAGTTTGGATCTAGATCAGACCCCACACATGAGGCGCCTGATCTTGATCCAAACTGTTTGACACTAAGACTCAATTTCTGCAAACATGAGATTGAAATTTATAAGTGTACTAATACAGTAAAACCTCTATTTTGACCAATTTGTATTACCGGTAATTATTAGGGGTTTCTTAACCCATTACCCTATAGCCTGTTTCTAGTTTTGAAGACATGTAACCAATTAAAACAGGTTGAAAGTAAAGCAGAATGCGCCTTAAGGCGCATTCTGCTTTACTTTCAGCCTGCTTTAAGCTACCTTCTGCTAGGAATGATGAAATATTTCTTATCATACATGCTCATGACTGAACAAATTGGAACTATTTTCTTCAGCGGAGGAATAAATAAAATGTGCTAAAAGTTGCTCCTATTGGGGAAAGGGTTAATTGTTTAAAGCAAGGAGACAGTAAAACAGCTCCTTTAAATTGTCACCTGTCCTATATACAATAATTAGCCTTTGCTTTAGAGATAATAATAGAGAGGTTTTACTGTACATTGAAACGAAAAATTATTTGCGGAGAGTTAAGAATTAGTTTGTGTTACATGAGGTATAAAATGAAAACCCAACATGAAATACAAAAATTATGCTTTAATTTCTGTTGAAATAAATTTATTATTAAAATACATACAACAAAAATGCATAATGGTCTTTTGCAAACAAAAATAAATAAATAATACAATGGCAATTGGTCTTTACATGATTAAAGCATTATTGGTCTTAGACTTAAAGACTAATACAATCTAGAATTGTCTTAACAGAACAGATCCCCCCCCCCCCCCCCCCCCACCCCAAACCCATCCAACACCCGCCATAGACTTCTCATTCTTAACATTTAACCATTTACCCAAAAGCTTGCATTCAGTATTGAAGACAGACGGTTGCTTAAAGCAGACTGAAGGTGAAACAGAATGCTCCTTTAGTAGCATTTTGCTTTACTTTTAGCTTGCCTTAAGCTACCATTTGCTACAATGTAGGAAATATTTCATGTTTTATATTGTGCATATTCAGGACTGTATAGATTGGAACTATTTTCTTTAGTGGAGGAATAAATTCTAGGCTTAACAAAGCTTATCTAGTGGGTAATGGGTTAAGTGTAAAATGAAGGTTAGACATAATACCTGGAGCACACACTGGACAAAACAGCATTAGCAGCATTCAAGAGTAACTTTGGTTTCATTCTTGCACAAAGAGCCTTAGTGCAAACAGTAAAGAAGACATTTTTAATTATACTTGTAAAACAAATATAAATGTCAATTTTAAACAGGTTGGAGCCAGATCAGACACTGACAAACTTGGGCTCTAATTAGGCTCTAAACCAGTTGCCTTTCAGATTATAACAAATTGTTAAAAAATTACCCAAAATATTTATTTTTTTATCCTAAAAGTGCACTTGCATTCAGTTTTATTTAAATGGGAAAGAAAAATGATAATTCTCTGTAAAAACTGTAGACTCTGATTAGAGGGCTCCTGAAGACAGACTGTACTACCTGCTTTCTTTAGATAAACCCATTACCCCATAAATATGCCTTTTACGCCTTTAAATTATTTCACATCTGAAGAAGACAGTTTCACTTTAAATAGCCATTAATACTTATTATAACATATATTTTCTATATCCTAACAGATGGTAGCTTAAAGCAGGCTGAAAGTAAAGCAGAATGTGCCATAAGGCACATTCTGCTTTACTTTCAACCTGCTTTAAGTGATCACTTATCTGAAATTCTAGAAACAGGCTATGGGGTAATGGGTTAACTCATTCAACCCTGAACTTTCAAATGGACAATTCATATTTCAGTTAAGTCCAGTTCATTTCTAGGGTGTGAGTTTTTGTTTTTTTACAATAGATTGTAAAATGACAAGCAGTGTAGACTTAGGCTGCAGGTTCCTTTAGAAGCCCTTTGATCTCGGTCTACAATATTTGCATAGGCCAAGCATACTCTTCATTGGTACACTGTTTGTAAATGACAAGTATAATTGTCACTAGGGTTCTCAAGGAATTTATTAACTACAGTAAAAACCACTCTATTACAACTACTAAATTGAGTGAATCATTGGGTGTTTAAGCTTTCATCTGACATTTATTTAATCAATTAGTGTTCTTTTGAGTGGTCTTAACTCATTATCCCCTGAAACTTCCAATGGACAAATCTTGTTAACAACAAAGGTTGGTCCATTTTAGACTATTTAGGGTTGTTCTTTGATAATATATTACAAAATGACAAAAGTGAAGTCCCTGATTGGAGGGCTCCTGCAGGAGCCCTCTAATCAAGGATTTCAATGTTTGCATTAGTTACAGGTAAACTTTTGGTAAAAGACGCATATATGCCTCACTAAGGCTCAAGGAGTTAATAGAGAGGTTCTACTGTACACCTATTTCTAAACACAGACTTCTTAAGACACACTTATAGACTCTTTATCAACCTCAGTTTGACATAGTGATCAAAATACTGTAAACACAACTAAACCCTCTTTTAAAAACAAACAAATATAAAACAGCACAATGTATCAAATATAGACAATATTTAAGACATGAATAAAATTTTCAGGAAAATACTCATGATACTGGACGGAATCATGTAATACCCTTATATTATCATATCTGTATACTGGACGGAATGATGTAATAGCTATGTAATGTACATGGTACGTTGGAATATGAAAATGAGGCTTCCCAAACCGTTGTATGTTGGGACATGAGTCAATTATATAGCGCAATAAACACCTCTTGGTGTGAGCTTAAGCTTTGCACCGACGGGGTTTATTGTTACAGGGTCACACGCTTTGCATGTTACAGCTATTTACTATCACACTTGTATTCAGCAACAATTAAATAAGCAACATGGACATTTATCAACACTAGTACAGTCAATTTCATATAACCCATTTCCTCCCTGAAACTTCAAATGGACAATCCCAGTTCCTAATTTAGTCCAGTCCATTTTTTACTATTTAGCATTGTTTTTGTCAATGTATTGCAATGTCAAACAGTCAACACCTTTCTCAGTGCACTACTTTAGGACCTCTATGATCTGGGTCTTCACTGTTAGGACAGGACAAATGTACTCTTGACATGTACACTGTTTGCAAAGGATGCATATATGTGTGACTAGGGTTCAAATGGTTAAGCAACCACTCAATATATTTAGTATTTGGAAGTTTTATATACAGGTGGTTGCTTAATGCAGGATAGGACATAATACAGAAAGCTCTTATAGGAGCTTTCTGGAATGTTTTTCATCCTGCATTAAGCAGTCTTCTATGTTTAGCAGTATAATTTAAGCTACAACCTGCTAGAATAAAGAAAATATTCCTTATGATACATATTCATGACTACAAGTATATGATTTGGAGCTATTTTCTTCAGGGGAGGAATAAACTGAATGTGCTTCTATGGAGGAAAGAGTTAACCCCATGGACTGTTTCTAATTTTAAAGACAGGTGACCACTTAAAGCAGATTGAAAGTGAAGTAGAATGTACCTAGTGCAATCTGTTTTACTTCCAGCCTTTTATTAAAGCTACTATTTGCTAAGATAACAAAAATATTTTTTAATGTACATATTCATGCCTTTATAAAGTGGCACATTTTCTTCTGTGGAGGAAAACAATGAAAGGTGCAAAAAGGAGTATTGTATGAAGTAACGGGTTATCATTGGCTTGTAGTCATATCAAGCTCTTCAGTAAACCTAGTAAACAGCATCTAATAAAGACAGAGTGCCATATTACTCCTTAATTCTTTGAACCCTATAAGTCAGGTATATATGCGTCATTTACCAACACTGTTTGTCATTTTGACGTTTATTGTAAAAATCAACCCTAAAAAGTCAAACATGGACTAAACTGAATTGAAAACTAGAAATTTCCATTAGAGGTATCAGGGAGGAAAGGTAAAATGTAGGCAATAGTAATGCAGAAATCTCCTATAGGCGCATTCTGCATTACTTTTGTTCGGTATTAAGCTGCAACCTTTATACTAGTATATGCTCTTTTATCTAGACACCATAACATGGAGGTTTCACTGAAATGTTTATAGCAAAATTATTTATCCTTATATCTCCAATATCTTGTTTTCAGTATTGAAGCCAAATGGTTGACTAAAACAGGCTGAAAGTAAAGCACACTACTCCTTAAGGAGCATTCTGCTTTACTTTCAGCCTGCTTTAAGCTACCATCTGTTAGGAAATAATTCTAATGATGTGTATTCATGACATTTGAAAGTGGAATTATTGGTATGGGTTGCATAATGAGATGTTTCAATAAACTAATACAGACAAAAACCTTGCTTAAGTAATGCATGGAAAAAAACAAAGGTTTTCCGATTCAATCATAACCCTGACAGACTTAGAAAAGTGTTTGATTTTCTCGTGAATAAGTTCCTCAAAAACTAAGCAACAACAAAAACATGGGGCCTGACATCTTGAAATTAGATGATGATGTCACAGCAGTTAAACACGATCTAATTATATAAAGAAGGATTGTGTGTGACGTTCCGGAGTTCAAGGTTTCCATGCTATTTTAAAAACGTTGAAACCAAGCGTTGATAAACTTTGAACAAAACAAAACACCGACTATAAATAAAGTTTCTTGTATCTTGTATTTCCATTTCAAGCATGAATAACCTACAACACTCACTTGTAATGTTTCCTCCAAAGGATAAAGCTTAAAACAGTTCAATTCATAAATGAATGTTATTTGCAAAAAGCTACTTCTCAATTGAACCGATAAAAATAATGGATTATATCAAGAATAAATCATTACGTCATCAATTTAAATAATGACGTAATTATTGGTGCTCACATGACTTCCAAAAATAGTTTCAGATTGCATATACAAGCAGGTGTACGGAGGAGTTTTAACATACACGGGTGCATATAGATCTATTTGACTATTTGGTTTAACCAAAATACAGATCTTGACCAAAACAATTTAGGTACATATATAATAAAAGTTTGAGTTAGTTGTGTAATGCAGATCACACAAGAGGCGCAAAGCAGATCACACAAGAGGCATAGCCTCGAGTGTGATGTGGATTACACAACCAACTGATACAAGACTGCTAATCACACACTGGTGATAATATGTTTTTATAAGTACAATTTTGCTTTTTTCCATCCATAGGCAAAGCCTTAATACATATTACAATCACTTATCTTGACACAGAATTGTTTGCAGGATTGAACTCATTGACACCTAAAACTATGATCAGACAATTCCATTTTCCAAACGAGTCTAGTCCAATTTTTAACTAGATCTATTTTGGGCTGGTTCTTTGGGTTTTTTCAATATACATGTATTGTGGAATGACCAAACAGTACAGACCCTGATCAGAGGGCTCCTATAGGAGCCCTCTGATCTGGGTCTATGCTGTTTGCATAGGACAAGTGTACTCTTCACAGGTAAAATGGTTCATCACTGAAGACCTATATTTAAGACATCTACTATCATTTCAGTTCCATAGTCATGTCCCCACTAAATAAGGGTACTGATCAGGATCCAAGCTGTTTGTCACCGAGATCTTTCCTCTGTTAATATGAAGATGACTGAATCAATTTCAGATTTTTAGCAGATAACAATTACTTTCTTCAGCGACCATGTATACCAGTATATCTAAATCATTGCTTAAATTCTTAGACAACAACTATTACTCAAGTTTTTACTTTCACCTTTAGATGTTTTGATTATCAGAATACACAGAAGCATGTTTTAACTCAGGCTGCTGAGTCACATCTCTGAGTAAGAACACACTCCAAGGTCACACTTACAACAATGTGACTACAGTAAAACCTCTCTATAACGGCCACTTAACTCTTTGAACCCTAGTCCCGCATATAGGCGTGCTTTTCAAACAGTGTACATGTGAATAGTACACATGTCCTATACAAACAGTGAAGACCCAGATCAGAGGGCTCCGAAAGGAGCCCTCTAATCAGGGTCTTCACTGTTTGTCACAATGCCAAACATTGACAAAAACAACCCTTTAAAGTCAGAAATGGACTAGACTTAGATGGAAACTGGAATTGTCCATTTAAAGTTTCAGGGAGGAAAGAGTTAATTGTGTAAATTATTTTGTATTTATGACAGGTGATTGCTTAAAGCAAGGTGACAGTTAAACAGAAAGCTCCTTGCTTTAAGCTGTCACCTGTCTTTTATTGATCTAATTAGCATTTATTTTAGTGGTTGTTATAGAGAGGTTTTACTGTACCTTTGTAAACATGTGCTTCCTTGTATTACACCTTACTCCATAACAACTCACAGGGTTACCTGCCTTGTTGTAAAAAACTTTCCTACTCATATGTAAAAATCCTTGAAAAAGACCCAGCGAGGGATTGAAACATTGGAGCAAATAAAAGCCTTCTTCCACTCCTATTCTATGAGAACTACAGAAAAAGTATTCGAAGATTTTAACAAATAGTTATTGTCATACAAAAAACTTTCATACAAAACACGTAACTGAAAAAAACTAGACCCCCACAGATGTTGATGCAGATGCTTATGCATGGTGATGACAATAACTCCACAAAAGTCAAGTTAAAAATGGAACAAGCTTATGACTTTGTGAGCATATAGAACAAACGTTATTGGACTGAGAATGTTATTTCAGTTTCGAGAGACTAACTGGTTTTCGAGGTTCAGTCTTCAACAGTTAATCCTTTACTCTTTAGATATGCATTTTAACACCTTTAATTTATTCCTACACTGAATGACATAGTTTCAGTTTGTACAGCTAATAATGTGTACCATCAGAAAAAAAATCTTTATCCTAGCTAATGGTAGTTTAAAGCAGGCAAGAGGTAAAGCAGAATGCACCTTAAGGAGCTTAAGTTTCCATAAGAAAACAGTACAGACTCTGATCAGACAGCTCCTAATGGAGCTGTCTGATCAGGGTCTTCACTGTTTTCAAAAAGTGTCAATATTTGCAGATGAAGGGTTAATATCCCTGTGGCTCCATTACATGCTGATTTGCAAGTGTGTACAGTTAAACCTCTCTATTACGACCACTAAATGGAAGGCTTATTAATTGTATAAAAGACAGGTGACAGCTTAAAGCAAGATGACACCTTGCTTTAAGCAGACACCTGTCGTAACCACCTAATAATCAACACAATTTAGTGGTCGTAATAGAGGGGTTCTAATGTACTTAAAGAATGCAGATTTCTGTATTGCATTAATTTTGTTTTCCGTTGAAGTTTCACTTGTTGTCAACCCATAACCCCATACATATGACTTTTTATGCCTTTTAATTTTATTCCTCCACAGAAGAATATAGTTCCCATTTAAACAGTCATGAATATGTACTATAAGAAATAGTTTCTATGTCATAGCAAATTGTAGCTTAGAGCAGGCTGAAAGTAAAGCAGAATGTGCCTTAAGGCACATTCTGCTTTACTTTCAACCTGGTTTAAGAGGTCATCTGTCTTCTAAACTAGAAACTGGCTATGGTGTAATGGGTGAAGAAAGGCAGCTTGTGTTTCCTTGTGATCCTTGTGCAACATGTGTTTCCAACCACAGTATACACTTTCCATCTAACCCTTTAACCATGAGACATGCCTTTTATCACATCTAAATTATTCCTCCCCTGAAGAAAATAGTTCCAATTTATACAATCATGAACACATATCATAAGAAATATTTTCTATAGTCTAGATGATGTTTAAAGCAGGCTGAAAGTTAAGCAGAAAGCTGCTCAGTGATAATATTTACATTACAGATACATTTGTTAGACATTTTTTGTTTCTGGCTGCCAATCATAGTTTGGAATGTTTACCATTACATTAAAAATAAATGGTTGAATATAGCCTAGTAGCTTTCAAGATACTCTTAAAAATTCTATTTGCCTCTTTGTTCAACCCTTTCCTCCATCACTGTTAGTAAAACTCATATATATCCAAATCATTATAATACAACCTTTAAGGCATAATTTCGTGTATAAGGCAGGTGACTGCTTGAAGCCAGATAAAAGTGCTTTACTTTCATCTCACTTTATGCTGTCATCTGTATTTAATACTATCATTGAATTATCGTTTGATTGATTAGATCAGAACAGAGTAAAAACTTCATATGGCACTTATACGGAGGAAAGGGTTAAATGGCTGTCTACCAGTTTGAACTTTTTTTAAGGTTGACTAACTATGAACCCTTCCAACAGCATGGCCAGTTTCTACTACAGCGAAATGTGCCTTATGAAACATTCTGCTTTACTATCAGCTAGCTTTAAGCTACCATCTGCTAAGATATAGAAATTACTTCTTTTGGTACATGTTTATGACTGTATAAATTGGAACAATTTTATTCACCGAATGAATATTTAAACAAGAGGGCCATGGCCCTTAATTCGCTCACCTGAGGACATTGAAGTTTGTACCTAAGTTGACTGGGCAAGACAACATTTTAATATAACTATAAATGGAGTTATCTTCCAGACAAGAAAACATGACAAAAGTGAATTTTGTTGCCAAGCTTATGACCCTTATCCATGACACATCCTCTTATCAAGCTATTTCCATTTCCAATAAATGATAATTATTTCACTAGCGTCAACAGAACTGGAATTATTTTCCTGACAATAAAATATGACAAAGGGGAAAAACTAAATATTGCTGCCCTTGTGCATGGCATTTTCTCTCATCAGTTTCTTTCCATACATAAAATTTCATTACAATAGCATCAGTAGAACTGAAGTTGTCTTCTTGACAAGAAAATATCACAAAGGGAAATAACTCAAAAAACAATGATGTCAGAGTTATGGCCTTTGCAAATGGCACTTCCTCTCATCAGGCTCTTTCCAAATAGGCAATTTCATTTTACCCATTACCCCATAGCATGTTTCTAATTTTGAAAATAGGTGGCCACCTAAAGCAGGTTGAAAGTAAAGCAGAATGTGTCTTAACCCTTAGCCTGCCACTCACGACTATAGCTTTATATGCAAACAGCTTGGATCCGGATTAGACGCCGAGTAACTCGGCGTCTCATCCGGATCCAAGCTGTTTGACACTCGGACAACATTTTCAGCAATTTTGAGCAACTTTGAAGCACTTTGAAACTTGAAGCAGACGAGAAATATAGCAGACGACAATTTATTTGGCGGGCTAAGGGTTAATGCACACTTTGCTTTACTTTTGCATCTTACATTTTCATGACTGTTTAAAGTGGAATTATTGAAAAGACATACAGATAACTCTGACAAAACCAATATTAAACATATGTATAAATATGGCATAAGACATAATTACATAACTGTCAGTGGATCACTTCCAGATCCTGTTTCTCTAAGTATGAATCAGACTGAACCATATCTAAACTTTAGCAGACAACATGTTCAGCTGATCATGACCAGTTCTGTGATACCCACTACCAGTTCAGAGTTGCATAATATTTGACCTCAGTGGCTAGAACGCTTGGGCTTACCCTTACCAGACTGAAATGATGTCTGCTTAAAACCTACTGTATGTGAAAAGTGTACAAAAAAACAATTTAGAAAATGTTAAGTTGGTAAATGAGTGGCAAATAGGTTAGATCCAGATTAGATGTAGCATTATGATTATGTTGCATCTGATCTGGATCCAAAATGTTTGCAAATATTGGCTATTTGCCCATAGTATATTAAGGGTAACTCAGGTAAATACAGTTCTGCCTAAATCAAAAATACTGTAAAACCTGCCTAGAGCAGCACTTAAACTGTGCAGGGTGGTGTCAAATGTGACCCTAGGGATTTCATTTTAACAAACTATAGATAGATCCACCAGGAGATTCTACTGTACAAATATCAAAGCTTAGGGCCTAGTAGTTTTGGGCAAGAAGATTTTTTAAAGATTTTTGCTTTTTTGCTTTTTCAAGCAGAGTTTGTGCTTTTTTTCCTTTTTTTTGAACAACTTCTGTAGAGAAGCATCCAAGGAACATCATAAGCAGTTTGAACTCTCCCTACAATCGGCGGGTTTCAGTAGAGATGTCGTTTGAAGTAAAAGTGAACGGACAGACGGACAGACTGACAGACGGACAGACGGACAGACGGACAGACGGACAGACGGACAGACGTACTACGGACGGTGAGCGGTCACAATAGCTCACCTTGAGCCTTTGGCTCAGGTGAGCTAAAAAGCTAAAAGGCACTTCTATGGGGGGAAGGGTTGAGACACTTTTTAAAGTGCTGTCTGTCACTTTTGTAGAAATGGTTATCTACCAGTCTGAACTTTTTGCTTTAACAGTGGTTGATGTAGTTCGGGAAACTTCTACGATTTTCGCACTCTTAGATGGGCTACAGCGTTCGGTGTGAGGCCAGCCTCTGCTAAAGTCACGTTGTCATCCTTGTGAACCTTGTTAGGATAGGCTGAGCATATATCAAACAAAGGAAACTGTGAACCCCTGCAAGACAAACAACAACAAATATACATTAGTTTCACTATAAATAATTAAGTTTTACCTCTTCTGAGTGACTTACACACAAAGAAATATACGTGGAGATATAAATATACTAGCCTCTGCGTTAATCCATTAACACCTATTGACGTGTGTATTAGTCATTTACAAAGCACCTGTAAAGATATAGAAATGTTTTATGCAAACAGTGTAGACCCTGATCAGAGGGCTCCTCAGGGTCTTTGCTGTTTGTCCTTTTGTTATATATTGCAATAAACAACCCTTAAAGGTAAACAACAGCATGGCATGCAGGTGCCAATGCTCGTCTATTTTGGTACCTATTAGATTAAGAGGAAACGGAGAAATATTCTTATTGCTTTTGTCTGTCTGGGCTTACGTCTGTCTGGACTATTTGTTGGTATGACTACTGTGGGGGCTCTGAATGACCTTGACCTTTGTCAAACATGAGCCAACTTGTACTGAGGTCAAGAACTTCTGGGTTGAGTTCAAATGCCAAATATGAAAACTGTAACACATGTTGTTATGATCAATGTTATATCAACCCTATTTGAACTTTAAATGACCTTGACCTATGTTGGACATGATCCAAGTTGTATCGAGTTCAAGAGCTTCTTGAGTCGAGTACACAAGCCAGATAACATTTCTCATTCAAAGCTAGGGACCAAATATTCTATTGTCATGGCAGCAATATAGAGAAAGAATGTTTTGTTCCTGGTTTGCATTTTATGAGCAATGCATTTTTTATGCTAAATTTATTTTTGTTCTAAGATTCTCTGTGTTACTCCAGGAAAGTGTACTATTGTATAGATGATGTCAGTGACGTCACATCCGGATATCTTTGAAAAAAGAAACGTCAGAACCTTATAAGCCTACAGATATAGTGTTTTTCATTCCTTCTAAAAGTTTGACAATTAACAGTAAGCGACTGATCAATGTCGCATACTCTCCAACATTTTATTTGCAATGAATAGTTCGAATAACCATTGTCTCACCTCATGAGACTTTAGAATATTTTCCCTTAGCAACGGGGAAAAAATATCTTGTATTGGTGAAGAAAGTAGTTCTGGCTGCAGGTCATGTGACTAACTGACGTAATAACATCGGTCATATGACTAACTGATATACATGTAATAACAAAAGGTTTGTCAAGCACTGTGTTATCCATCAGGAAAATAGGCACGTGACAGAACAAATATTGATATGTCCTTTTTACAGGGCATGATAAACACATGAAAAAATCTCTCTATGAGGACTTATAATTAACAAGATTGTCAACCCAAGAAACAGAATGTCACCCGAGGCGTAGCCGAGGGTGACATTCTTGTTTTCGAGGGTTGACAATTTGAATGTCACGCAAACTGACATCTAATATTTATTTTATTACACCGAGCTTATCAACCCTGGCTTTGGAATCATTTTATTCGTATTTTATAAAATGTGTTGTGAATACCAATTTAGCGCAGACATGTATGTAACGCGGCAAATGACGTCGCCGTCTTACGACGTCACATTGTTTATAATTATATTACAAGAAAGAAAGAAGAACGTTATGATCAGTAAATTGAAGAAACAGCGTCTTTACATTGTCTAGGTGGCAAATATCCTCTTCCGAAATGGTAGCAAATCGTTAAGGAATGGACAAAAGGAAGCAACTTGTACAGAAAATGCCAAAAGTTGATTAGAAGTTACCACTTTTTAAAACGTTCTATTATCGCCCATAGCAAAATTCATGTCAATGCTGACAGTATTTTTTAGGACGGAGAAAAAAAGTAATGTCCTTTTGAGTGACGTCACAAAAAGAATATCATTAAGAGTATATTTTGGATAGATGTAAAAGACATGCAAATTGTTAACTGTAGGTCTATGGGAAATTAACATTGTAACTCAAAGCGAGGTGTAATAATGTTAAATATCGCATTTTCAGCAATTCAAAGGTAGATAACTCTTTCAACCATAATCAAACTCATCTGAACTCTAATGGTAATTATGTACAATCTGATAAAGTTTGAGAAAGATTGGATAAATATTGTGGCCTCTAGAGTGTAAACACTAAATTTGTTGACGCCGCATGCTGCACGACGGACTCCAGACATTCAAGGATTGCAAAAGCTCACCCTGAGCTAGCTCCGGTGAGCTAAAAAGGCTAAAAGGCATCCAACGGAGTTAAGGGTTCAGCAACAATATGGCTTTTATAGTGAAAACATGCCATGGAGGTAAGGGTTAAGCAGTCATCTGTTTATAGAGATGTCGATGCTACTTCTATTAGTGATCACTTAATACAGCGTTTCCTCTCTACAACGACACCAAATGGAAGACAAAAATCATGTGCAATATTCGGAGGGAGTCGTTATAGGGAGGGATATAGGCTTACATTTACAAACAGCTTGAATCCAAATCAGACGCCGCGAAATGCTTCTGATCTGGATTCAAGCTGTGTGTAACACATCATTAATTCTTTTAATCTGTTTAAAAAGCAGCAATTTTAAGCTATTGCAGCTGAGAAAGTTTAAGACATACATGTCTTGTTTAGGGTCGTTGTTCGGAGGGTCGTTGTAGAGAGGGAACACTGTATCAGATTGAATGTAGGATCTAGCTAACCTGTGATGTTCAAGGTACTTCCTCAGTGCCCCTATTGTATCACCAAACTTCATCTTGAGTATATAGGTATGATTGCCGTCTTCAGACTTCACTCTCAGGGTAGTTATATCTCGTGGTGTGAACGGTCGATCATTGGCCTCCAATCTATAAAACACAAATTTCTTTGATAAAGACTGGGCTAAAATTATGGCTCTTGGAGTGGCCAAAGCTTTTTCTACAATATGACTTACTTACTTACAAGACCTATAATCATGTATGACAAAACTTTCATCAAGGACAAAGGGCATATAAAACAAGAGCCCCATGGGGCATATTTCGCTCACCTGAGAACAGCTGACAAAATGGAGATAATGATTTATGTCCAGGGGACCAGGACGGGGAAATTTTTTACCTGATGGGCATAATTTGAACAATCTTGATAGAGGACCTGTAGATGATGCTATATGCCAAATATTTAAGATCAGGGTACTAGGTTTTTAGACAAGAAGATTTTTTTAAGTCTCCATTGAAATATGCAACCGACCGGAACCATTTGACCAATATTGGTAAAGTACATCTAGAAGTGTCACAATGCGGACTATCAAAGTTCTGGCCATATTAGTTTCAGAGAAGAAGACGTTTGAAAATTTCCCTATATAACTCTATGTAAAACGGTGACCCCCGGGACGGGCCAATTTTGACCCTAGGGGCATAATTTGAACAAACTTGATAGAGGACTTGTAGGTGATGCTATGTGCCAAATATCTAAGCGCTGGCCTTTGCAATTTTTGACAAGAAGATTTTTTAAGATTTCATTATTTTTTCACTTTGGTTGCCATGGCAACCAGAGTTCTGCATTGTTTTAAATTTTTTGAACAAATTTGAAAGAACTTGACCCAAGGAACATTCCTGTAAAGTTTGGTTGAAATCTGTTCAGCGGTATAGGAGAAGATGTCATTTGAAGCAATTGTACGTTAACGATGACGCACGAAGCATGACGGACGATGCCGGACCCCGGACATCGGGCCATCCAAATAGCTCACCTTGAGCCTTTGGCTCAGGTGAGCTAAAAACCACCAAATCCCATCATCAGTATTGTCATCAGACACAACTTCATTTGCAATGTTAAACACACAATAAATGCAACAGGAAAGTTAATAAACAAGAGCCGTATATGGGCCGAAATCGCTCACCTGGAACAGTTGATGTAAATGTAAAATATCTTGGAAAGCTGAGAAGATGATGCTGTGTGCCAAAATTCTAAGCTCAGGGTACTGTAGTGTATGACAAGAATTTTTTTTTGAAGGATTAATTGAAATAATCTATTTTTAGCTCCTGTGACCTAGATATGCAAAGGACCGGAACAATTTGAACAATATTGGTAAAGGTTCTCTAAAAGTGACACCATGCCAAGTATCAAAGCTCTGGCCATATTAGTCTAAGAGAAGAAGCTGTTTGAAAATTTCACTACATAACTCTATTAGTAAATTTGTGACCCCCGGGGCAGTGTCATTTTTGACCCAGGGACATAATTTGAACAATCTTGATAGAGGACCTGCAGTTGATGGTTTTTGTCAAATAGCTAAGCTCAGGGTACTGTGGCTTCATTATGATGCAGACAAGAAGATTTTAGTTTTAATTGAAAAAAATCTATTTTAAGCTCCTGTGACCTAGATATTCAATGGAACGGGACAGTTTGAACAATATTGGTAAAGGTCCTCTAGAAGTGTCACCTTGCCAAATATCAAAGCTCTGGCCATATTAGTTTCAGAGAAGAAGATGTTTGAAGATTTCACTATATAACTCTATGTAAATTTGTGACCCCTTGGGCGAGGTCATTTTTGACCCCAGGGACATAATTTGAACAATCTTGATAGAGGACCTGTAGATGATGCTTTGTGCCAAATATCTATGCTCAGGGTACTGTGGTTTCAGACAAGAAGATTTTTTAAGTTTTTATTGAAAAAAATCTATTTTTAGCTCCTGTGACCTAGATATGCAACGGACCGGAACAGTTTGAACAATATTGGTAACGGTCCTCTAGAAGTGTCACCAAACCAAATATCAAAGCTCTGGCCATATTAGTTTCAGAGAAGAAGATGTTTGAAGATTTCACTATGTAACTCTATGTAAATTTGTGACCCATGGGGCGGGGTCATTTTTTACCCAAGGGACATAATTTTAAAAAGTTTGATAAAGGACCTGTAGATGATGCTTTGTGCCAACTATCTAAGCTCAGGGTACTGTGGTTTCAGACAAGAAGATTTTTTTTAAGTTTTTATTGAAACAATCTATTTTTAACTCCTGTGACCTAGATATGCAACGGATCGGAACTTTTTGAACAACTTTCAAAGAGGACCATATAAGGATCATTCCTGCCAAGTTTGGTAAAAATCCTTACAGTAGTTTAGGAGGAGATGTCGTTTAAAGAAATTGCTGACGACGGACGAATGAACGGACATACTTACTTACATTAATTAGGATACTTATGTGGCTATTTTCTATTGTATTCTTTTGGGTGGCTAGCCACACAAGAGACAATTTGTTTTTGCTCTAACTTGGAAAAAAATGATCTGGAGGCTAACCCTACCCCTAACCCTATGTCCCACAACATGCCAGCTTAATGTCACAAGAGACGGCCAGGTTAATGTTTTTCTATTACGAAGCTAAGAATTTTAGCTACATATGAATCCTAATGTTTGTACGAACGAACGAACGGATGGACGATGACGGACACAGCACGATCAAAATAGCTCACCTTGGCACTTTGTGCCAGGTGAGCTAAAAAGCAAAACACTGAGCAAATTGCAAAAAAATGTATTTTGAAAACAAAAACACACCAGGGAATTGAACGATGCTTACTTATAACAAATACAAATTGGCATAATTATGCTTCTACCCCTAATGGTGTTAAATCATATCTTACCATTAAACATTGTTAATTATACCGTTAAAAGGTGTTCATCGCACAAATTACATTGGTGACTACAGACAGCAACAATTTGAGACTTTGTTTTAAGAAAGGTTAAAAGTTCAATGGGGAGTGGGCATTATAACAAGAGCACCGCAAGCCGGGCACATTATACGCCCGTCAAATCGATCTTAGAATGTAGTCATACCAAAACCCTATCAAGGTAAAAACAAAAGGGGAAGAACCCTGAAAGTTAGGGGTCATATGCTGACCAAGTTTCAAAAGGATGGGAATAAATTTGTTTGAGAAAGAGAGCTACAAACAAAAAATGCCCGTTTTTGACAATAAAAGGGGCATAACTCTTGAATGTCAGGGGCAATCTTGCTGGTTATGGAGCTTGACCGAGACATTATGGTCATACACATGCTGACAAAGTTTGAAAAGGATTAAAATAAATTTGTTTGAGTTAGAGAGCGGACAAACTAAAATATGCCCGTTTTTTTACGAAAAAAGGGGCATAACTCTTGAATGTCTGGGGCAATCCTGCTGGTTATCGAACTTGACCGAGATATTATGGTCATACACATGCTGACAAAGTTTGAAAAGGATTAAAAAACATTTGTTTGAGTTAGAGAGCGGACAAACTAATATGCCCGTTTTTGACAAAAAAGGGGCATAACTCTTGAATGTCTGGGTCAATCTTGCTGGTTATCGAACTTGACCGAGATATTATGGTCATACACCTTCTGACCAAGTTTCAAAAGGATTAGACTAAATTTGTTTGAGTTAGAGAGCGGACATGAAAAAGTTAACGGACGGACAGACGGACGGACAGACGGACGGACGTGCCACCGAAGTGGGATAGAGGGCCTTTTCTTTTGTTATTTTCTTTTGTTTGAATAACGGGCCACGGCCCCTTATTCTATTGTTACGGAATGAACTCTGTTGTCTTCTTTTGTTATGTTTACCGTTATCTGGCCAGAAAAGGCCCTCTAACCCATTTCGGTTGTGCGGACAGACGGACGGACGGACGACGCCACGACATAATACGTCCCATCTGAAGACGGGCGTATAAAAAGTTGCAAAAACTTTTAGCCCAATCCCCTGCATGTACGAGGGCTGTCCCAAAACATCGTAGACTTTCATTATAAAATTGTTATTTATAACAGCAGAGACAAACGCTCGTCATAGTTTATAAAAATAGGGATTAAGTAAGCCTGTGTGAATTTTTGACGCACTATCTTAAAAACTGACTAGTGCAGATTAGTTTGAAACACCCTACCCGTGCAACCCCCGCGCACACTTTAGTTACGTAATGACGTTATCGACGTCAACGTTACTCTTTTTCAAAATAATCGCCGTGATAAGCGATGCATTCGCTGTTTCGCACAACCGGTTAACTTGTCATATACGCTGGCGAACAATGCCTTTCTTCATTCCTCACAAGACTCAATGTTTCTTGTTTCAGCTTCTCAAAGTTTTCAAACTTAAGTCATAGTAACTAAAAATTCAGGCATATAAATACGACGAAATCTGATGGGGCTATGTCAGTGATGTATGGCACATGTTCAAGCTTTCGAAAAATCCACCACGACAATTTTGAATTGTTTATACTTGGAAGTGTGGCACCGAACGTTATCCTGGTGGAGTATGATGCTGTCAACTTGAATTTCAAGGTTGTCAATGAACCCTCTGGTCCCTTCTTTCGTATCGAAATGTGGCATGCAAGAGATCTGTGAGATGAATTTGTTGAGAAATGCCTGCTCTCTTGCATACCGTTGCAAACCTGGACATGTCTTTCTTTTTTCTGCACTTAGCAAGCGAGACATCCACCTAGTATAGCCTCTGGAGATATTAAGGTTCTCAAGCAAAATCCGATGCACAGACGAGTTGCTGACCACGACAATTTCTACAATTTTTATCACCGCAAGATGTTGATCACCATTGATGACGCACCTCACGTCTTTCTACAATTAAGCCGTCAATTCATATCAGCCGTCCCGTATTTGTAAACTAATTTTCAATCCATCCTTCTGAAAAATGCTTATGCTGTTTGGAGATCAGAGAACAAGATGCTGATTAATACTTTTCTGTTTATTGTAGTTGTTTAAACGTCTGTGTCGAGGTCATATTTAACCTAACACAGTATTCTATAACATTTTGCTGCGCCGCACTTTCCGTTGACGTCGTCAATTCTAGCGTTTTCAGAACACGGTACCATTCCCGATAACTCTATAGATGTTTTCAAAATACCGCTACGTTAATGATATTTTCCAGGATGACGTCATACATAGCAACGTCAACGTTCATGACGCAATTTCGCGCGAATTCAAACTCGAAGTTGCATTGTAGGAGGTTGAAAGATGCACACCTTTATATCTACATGCAAGATTTTTGCGTGCGCCGCACAATCTTACCAGCAATTAATATTTGCTAATAAATAAGGGTCAAGTTTGTTAATGAACCTCAATCTTTATTCTACAAATGTGAAAATGTTTGAAATAGCATCAGTAAAAAAATCATAGAAATAATACGTCGGGTTCTTCAAAAAAAAAATTTGTCCACGGTGTTTTGGGACAGCCCTCGTATATTGTATGCAATAAATATGTTTGTCACATAATCTGGGATCTGGGAATGGCATAAAAACACTCTTTAAAAATCACTTTCAACTCGTGAAATATCTATTTTTGGCTCCGATCCCACCTGTTCCTCCACAAGTTGTAAAACATAGCTATACCCACCACTAGGGGTTATTAGACTAAGACAAACTAACCAACATTTCTGCTCAAACTTGAACAAACCCATACTAAACTTGGAAATATGGGCAAGTCTAAATTGAGAAAGTTCAAATTATTGAGTCTCAATTCTATCAAGTGTTAAAGACAGAGTTTAGAAGTCCTGCATATTGGCTTCCTTTGCAAACAGTGTACATGTGAATAGTACACTAAGTCTTGTCCTATGCAAACAGTGATTACCCAGATCAGAGGGCTCCTAGGAGCCCTCTGATCAGGGTCTTCACTGTTTGTCATAATGCCAAACGTTGGCAAAAAACAACCCATAAAAGTCAGAAATGACTAGATTTAAATGGAAACTGGAATTGTACATTTTAAGTTTCAGGGAGGAAAGAGTTTAAGCAGCAAACTCACCTCTTTTTCATCTCTAAAACGGTATCTGTTTGAATGAGAGTTACATCCCCTTGGCTCCTTTCTCCACCCTGTTAAAAATAAAGACAAAAATGTACGTACAACACTCTACCCTTAAAGTAGCTGCAAATAAAACATTAACCCATTACCCCATAAATACGCCTTTTTACGTCTCTAATTTATTCCTCTTTCATGGAAAATAGTTCAAATTTTAACAATCATAAGTATGCATCATAAGAAATATTTTCTATATTTTGGCAGATGGTAGCTTAAAGCAGGCTGAAAGAAAAGCAGGATGTGCCTCAAGGCGCATTCTGCTTTACTTTTAACGTGCTTTAAGACATTACCTATTTTCAAAACAAGAGCCCCATGGGGCATATTTCGCTCACCTGAGAACAGCTGACAAAATGGAGATAATGATTTATGTCCAGGACGGGGTCATTTTTTTTACCCAAGGGGCATTATTAAATTTGAACAATCTTGATAAAGGACCTGTAGATGATGCTATATGCCAAATATCTAAGATCAGGGTACTATGGCTTTAGACAAGAAGATTTTTTTTAAGTTTCCATTGAAAAAATCTATTTTTAGCTCATGTGACCTACACATGCAACAGACTGGAACCATTTGAACGAAAATGGTAGAGGACATCTAGAAGTGTCACCATGCCAAATATCAAAGCTCTGGCCATATTGGCTTCAGAGGAAAAGAAGTTTGAAAATTTCACTATATAACTCTATGTAAAAGTGTCACCCCGGGCGGGGCCAATTTTGACCCCAGGGGCTTAATTTGAACAATTTTAAAAGAGGACCTGTAGATGATGCTATGTGCCAAATATCTAAGCTCTGGCCTTTGTAGTTTCAGACAAGAAGATTTTTTAAATTTTTATAGAAAAAATCTATTTTTAGCTCCTGTGACCTAGATATGCAACAAACCGGAACCATTTGAACAAAATACATAAAAGATATTTAGAAATGTCACCATACCGAATATCAAAGCTTTGGCCATGTTAGTGTCGGAGAAGAAGACTGTTGAAATTTTCACTGTATAACTCTTTGTAAAACTGTGACCCCCGGGGCGGGGCCAATTTTGACCCTATGGACAAAATTTGAACAAACTTGATAGAGGACCTGTAGGCGATGCTATGTGCCAAATATCTAAGCTCTCGACCTTGTAGTTTCAGAAAAGAAGATTTTTTAAGATTTCATTGAAAAAAAATCTATTTTTAGCTCCTGTGACCTATTTATGGAACCAAGCAGAACCATTCAAACAAAATATGTAAAGGACATCTAGAAGTGTCACCATGCAAAATATCAAAGCTCTAGCTATATTAGTTTAAGAGGAGAAGACGTTTGAAAATTTCACTATATAACTCTATGTAAAACTGTGACCCCCGGGGCGGGGCCAATTTTGACCCCAGGGGCATAATTTGAACAAACTTGATAGAAGACCTGTAGGTGATGCTATGAGCCAAATATCTAAGCTCTGGTCCTTTTAGTTTCAGACAAGAAGATTTTTTAAGATTTCCTTATTTTTTCACTTTGGTTGCCATTGCAACCAGAGTTCTACATTGTTTTTAATTCTTTGAACAAATTTGAAAGAGCTTGACCCAAGGAACATTCCTGTAAAGTTTGGTTGAAATCTGTCAAGCGGTATAGGAGGAGATGTCATTTGAATCAATTGTTAACGACGACGCACAATGCACGACGGACGACGACGGACACAGGGCCATCCCAATAGCTCACCTTGAGCCTTTGGCTCAGGTGAGCTAACAAGAAACAGGCTATGAAGTAATGGGTTAAACCATTTTCCTCAAAGGTAATTTTTGAAGTGATTGTTTAAGAGCAGATTGAAATCTAGACACGTGGTTGTGTCAGTGTGAATATGATGTCCCCTAGTTGTACATTCTGTATATACCAAAAATAACTAAGTTTAACTGGCTGTAATGCTTTAAAAATCGAAATCCTGGCCACATGAACATCTGCAAAGATCTTACAAAGCTTGAAAACTCCCTCCTTATAACGACATTGGCAGCTGTTCCCAAGATAATTATGCCCAGTGCTTGCTTTGCTGCAATATTGTCGGCTTAAAAGTAATGTCTGCTGTTTTTCTTACATATATGACATTTTGACAGAAAACACATAATGGGGATTGACAAACAGCTTGAATCCAGATCAGACGCCGCGTTACGCGGTGTCTGATCTGGGTTCAAGCTGTATGCAAATGCAAACCAGTTTCCCTCCCTAAAACGACTCCCTCCAAACAACACACACACTTTTTGTCTCCTATTGGATGTTGATGTAGAGAGGAAGCGCTGTATTAGAAATAATGCATAGCTGTAGCACAATGTCAGAGGGGGCTTTATTTGATATATCAACTTACCTGTAATGTTGTTCCTATAGAACTTCTTATGTCTATTACTTTTCCTGCTTTCACTACTGACTTAGGTAATTTATCCAAAAACTGTTCAACAGTCATCTGCAGCCCTGAAGAAGAAAAAGACTTGTTAGATGAGAGATAAAACAACAGGTACCGGGTATCACAAGGTTTTCAATTAGATATAAATACTGTAAATTCTGGCAATAAGCCCTCACCTTTAGATAGCCCATATCTGGCATACTGCCCGCAGAAAACAGAAAAATGAAAAAAGTTTCGGCAAATAAGCCGCACAGTCTATATGCCCGCAGCCATATTGTGAAACGTACATGTTGTAAGATTCACCACTAGTGAGCCTTAATTATATTTAATAACTTCCTTACATTATCAAAGTTAATTACTGGATATAGTGCTAAAGCAATTTCATTCTTTGCTGTTGATTTTATTTTGGCAATAGTGTTTTTATTAGACTCTCAATTCTACTGACAAGGGCAAATTGTTAGAACGCAGTGATCTATGGAAACAGTATGGATCCAAATGGTTATATTTGTTGAATAAGTCTACATTGTCGAGTATGACCAGCTTTCATCTCAATCGCGGTTTGATAATTGTTGAGTATGACCAGTTTGTATGTATTTAATAATTATTTCACGGTTTAACAACCCAGTTTCACACAGTTAAGTCAGCTTCTCAACAGTATCCGCACCGTTTCACATTCATATTGATGTAATTTTTATAGTTATATTTCCTCTGTATCTTTAACAATTTTGAAAGTACACAAACATTTAGCACCTCGTTCAACTAGTTTTATTATTTGAATTTCTTCTGCAATCCCAGTACCTGAGTAAAAAGATTTTGTCATATAGCCCGCCCAGGCACCTTCTTAACCATTGAAAACTGAGATAGCCCGTGGGCTTACTGTCTGAAATTAGGGTAATATAATTAAATATGAATGCAGAAACATTCTTCCCCCTTGAATATTTTGTCTACAAACAGACAGATAGATTTCATTAATTATGATTTGTTTTTTCACCCATCACAGTGATATATGACAAGGGAAAGTTCACTTGATAAAACCCAAAAGACACAAAGACAGTTGTTGTGAAAACAAGAGGACCATTAGCCATATTGGTCACATGAGTCATAGTGATATAATTTGAGAGTGTTGTTGGTAATAATTGAACAATCTTTATAGAGGACCATAAGGCCAAGCTGCATGCCAAATATTAAAGGTCTGTACCCTACAATTTCAGAAAGGAAGAATTTTACAGGATTTCCTATATATAGTAAGTCTATGTAAAACTGGTACGCCCCAGCATGGGGCCATTTTTGACTCCATAGTCATAATTGGAACAATCTTGGTAGAGAACCAAAAATCTCATTTACATTTGCAAATCAATCCTACAGTAAGATTTACCTTATACCGAACCTACTGATGTTTGGTCAATACTAATCTCACCTGGTTTCTCATCAGTTGTCTCCCTTGTTTCTTTGTCTGGTTCCCTGGTTTCTGTTGTCTTATCCTTCACATTAGTGGGTACCAGTTTGGATGGTTTTGTCTCTCCACCTAATGCCTGACCAGCCCCTGCAAATGCTGTTGACTTCTTCTCCTGATAGTGGACCTCCCTTCTGTCTGTCACCTGATACCAAACAATTGCATATCGTATTACTATTGTATAGCAGGCTTCCAGGTTATAAAGCTTTTTAGACGAGTCTGAGTGTGTTCTCAAGCATTTGATTGGTCAGATTTGAGCCTAGGCTCCAATCTGACCAACCAAATGCTTGAGAACAACTTTAGACTGAAGTCAAAAGCTTTATAACCTTGGAGCCTGGGCTGCCATTTGTCCAGATTTTTTATAATTTCTCTGGACTTGCGGAATTTTTCGAAATATTCAGATTTTATTGAAATAAAGTTTATTCTATTATTTCATGTAGATCTATTGTTTTATAAGGGTCATGGATGTAAATGGTTTGTAATATTGCCATGAAAAGATGGTTTTGAACACAAACGCACACAAATAGTGCCCTTTTAACCCATTTCATGTTAGCTATTGGCTTGGAACAGAACTACAAACAATACAAATTGGTAAATTTCAAGATAAACAGCCATTTTGAAAAATTGAGCATTGCAAGGACTAAATATTCAAAAGAAGCAATTTTTCATCAGTGTGACTTAAGTGTACATATATAAAAGGTAACCAGCTACTTTGGGATAACACTTAAAAAGGTCAGCCTTAGTATTTATTTGTTCATGTATAAGGCTAGGTTGAAACTTTACACCTCTAAACGACTTTGGTAAAAATCTGGTGAGTATTTCAAGATATTAATCCCATGTAAGTAATTGTCTCACCTCTAACCCATTACCAAATAGCCTGTTCCTAGTTTGAAGATAGGTGACCACTAAAAGCAAGTCAAAAGTAAAGCAGTGCCTTGAGGCACATTCTGCTTCACTTTCAGCCCGCTTTAATTTAACATCTGCTAGGATATAAAACAAGGGCCACTATGGCCCTATATCGCTCAACTGGTACACCATGTAAAACATATTCTATAGTGACCTAGAATTTTACCTGACATGACCTACATTCAACCATGGCCTAGATTTCAATGAGGCATACATTTTGAGCAAGTTTCATCAAGATCAAATGAGATTTGTAGCTTCTAGAGTTTTAACAATGTATTTTTATGATTTGACCTAGTGACCTAGTTTTTTACCCATATTCAACCCTGACATAGATATCAATGACACAAAAATTTTGACTAAGTTTCATTAAGATTTAATAAGATTGTAGTCTCTTGAGTGTTAACAAAATTCGTCTATGATTTGACCTAGCGACCTAGTTTTTTGTCGGACATGATCGGAAATAGAGTTTATTCTAATATTGATCATGTCAATATTCAAACTTGACTTAGATTTCACGTATGCGAACATTCTGACTGTATTTCATTCAGATCTAATAATATTTGTAGCCCTTAGAGGGTTAACACGGTTTTTCTTTGATTTGACCTAGTGACCTAGTTGTAAACCTGGCATGACTCACATTTAAACCTGACCTAGATATAAATAAGGCAAATATTTTGAGCAAGTGTCATTTAAATCCAGAGTTGTAGCCTCTAGAAAGTAAACAAAGTGTTTCTATGATTTGACCTAGTGACCTAATTTTTGACCCCACATAACTTGACCTAGATATCAATGAGGCAAACATTTTGACCATGTTGCATTAAAATCCAATGAGAATTGTAGCCTCTAGAGTGTTAACAAGGTTTTTCTGTGATTTAACCTAGTGACCTAGTTTTTCACCTGACATGACACACATGAGCTAGATATCAATGTGGAAAACATTTTGACCAAGTGACCTGACAATACTCACATTCAAACTTGACATAGAATTTTTCAAGACAAGCATTGTCCTCAAGTTTCCTGAAGATCAAATGAAATTTGTAGCCACTAGAGTATTCACAAACACATTGTGGAAGAACGGAAAATACTGTGCCCTCTGATTCGACCATAGTTTCTAAATGACCTTGACTTTTTTCTGACATGAACCAACATGTACTGAGCTTAGTTGACTTCTTAAGTGGAGTAAACATGCTTAATACTAAGTTTCTGTCACATGCAGTTTCAAAGTTATGGCAAAGGTTAACTTTATCCTACTGAACCTCCAATTGATCTCGACTTTTGTGGGACATGACCCAAGTTGTACTGGTACTGAGCTCAATGAGTACACACACGAAATATGAAACCCCTATCACATGTAGTTTTAAAGTTATGGCCAAGGTTAAAGTAGTGGACAAATAGACATACCAAAAATAATATACACCTGACAATGTCATGCAGGGGCATAAAAAGGTGAAAGGTCAAAGTTGCCAAATTGCAATGCAAAATGCTGTGCTCATAGAGGTGCATGTGCATGGGAAGTTGGGTGACCCTAGCTGCCATACTGAACATAAATGGCCTGCACCACTTGGCATAAAAACAACATCAGACAAACTTCAACTATTTTGACATCAAGTAATGATGACCTTGGTCTGATAAGACAACAAGTTGCACTGCATGTGCATTAGCATTAGGGAGAGATAGCTCTTGATTCCATTTATGTTCGGCTTAACCTGTGATTCAATAGTCATAAAGAATTTCTATTGGCTGTTTTATGAAATTACCTCAAGGATATTTCAAAGGTGATGACAGTTTTGTTGCTAAGGATGAGACTGATGTTAACTGGTTAAGTGGTGGTTACAAGAAATGCCAGCTTTGCCACTTTAATAGTCATATGGGATTTTTGCAATCCTCAAACAAATGAGGTGCTCTGATTGCTTGAGACGTTTTCTTGCATACAACACGCTAACAACTCTGATGTTATCAAGTATTAAAAGGTTAGATAAAAGCACCTCTAAAATCTAATGCAGAATCCATGAAAATCAGACAAGACATTTTCTTATTCCTGTCATTAAACCTTATTAGTTTTTTTGAAAAAAAAGTGTAGATCCAGATCAGAAAGTTCCTAAAGGAGCTGACTGATCAGGGTCTGTACTGTTTTCTTATAGGATATGTCTGGTATACATCCCTACTCTTTTCTGGGTAAATAAAAATTCCTTATTTCATTATTCAATGTAATACAGTTGAAATTCGATATCTCGAACTTGGACGGTTAGTTTAAACATACCAGTATTTCAAAGTTAAAACGTGGCTAAGCCACGTTTTAACTTTGAAATACAGGTATGTTTGACTTAACCGAGCTTGAAATAATGCAATTAATGTGTCAATAAATCGAATAGTTAGAATTTAGCAAGTCGAGATATTGAAGTTCAACTGTAGTTTAGATGATAGAACTGATGTTCATAGTAGGCTGGGTTTTGAAAATGCATATTCAGCTGGAGAAGGGTGAACCCTTAGTAAATTACCCAATATCCTGTTTCTAGTATTGAAGATAGGTGACTACTTAAAGCAGGTTAAAAGTAAAGCAGAATGCGCCTTAAGGCGCATACTGCTTTACTTTTAGCCTACTTTAATCTTCAATCTGCTAGAATATTGACGATATTTCTCATAATACATATATCTGACTGATTAAATTGGAACTATTTTCTTTAGTGGGGGAAAAAATTATATGCACTAAAAAGCACTTCTATGAGGATAAGGGTTAACAGAAAGTGTAATGACATCAGTATCTATGTTCTTAACCCTTTACTTCATAGCCTGTTTCTAATATTGAAGATATTTCACCACTTAAAGCAGGTTGAAAGTAAAGCAGAATGTGCCTTAAGGAGCATTTTGCTTTGCTATCACCCTATCTTAACCCTTTCTCCCATAAATATGCCTTTTACGCATTATTTATTCCTTCACTTAAGAAATTAGTTCCAGTTTATACTTTATACAGTTATGAAAATTTACTATAAAAAATAATTTCTTTATCCCAGCAGATAGTAGCTTAAAGCAAGGCTGAACGTAAAGCAGAATGCATCAGGCACATTCTGCTTTACTTTCAGTCTGCTTTATTGAGTCACCTATCATCAAAGCTTGAAACAGGCAAAGGTGTAATGGTTTCAGCTACCATCTGCTAGAAGATCATTATTTTCTATTGAGTAATGGATCAAAATTCGATAACAATTGTGATCCCTTTGGTTTGACTAAAGGCTCATATAAATGCCATTCTGGCAGAAGCTTGGTACTTAATAATTTACCTAAGGATTAGGGACTAAATACTGAGACTACATTCAAGGAATGTGGTGTTTTCCTGATCCCTCAATGCCACATCTGCAGATCTTATTTAGAATTGGTGGCTGCTTAAAGTTAAATAAAAATAAAGCAAAAATCTCCAATAGGAGCTTTCTACATTACCTTCATTATGCTTTAACCCTTTACCCCATAGCCTGTTTATAGTTTTGAAGATAGGTGACTTTACACTTAAAACAGGTTGAAAGTAAAGTAGAATGGGCCTTAAGGTGCATTCTGCTTCACTTTCAGCCTGCTTTAAGCTATCATCTGTTAGAATATAGAATATATTTCTTATGATATACATGTATATTCATACATAAGAACTATTTTCTTCAATGATGGAAGAAACTAAATGCGCTAAAAAGGAGCTTCTATGAGGGAAAGGGTTAAGCTGTCACTTGTATTCAACATCAATGTACATGTATATTTATTTGTGGTACTTTTGTAGAGGAGTAGGAAGAGATACTGTAAAGGAGTTCTTGCATAGGAAAGGGTTAACTAAATAGTGTAACCTACATTAAAAGGTACACCATCCGGATATCTGTCTTGCAGTTCCCCTGGAAAGTATCCGTCCTGGATGTCTTGAACACATGCTTGGGTGGTAGAGTCTGTGAATGGGCGGAATGGTCCATTAAACATGAGGATACCATTGGCATACAGGGTAAGCTGTATAGAGTCTGGCATCTACAATAGAAACAGTAAAATTGAAAATACTAGAATGATCAAATTATAATCTACAGTCAAACTTCAATATCTCAAACTTGCTTAACTCAAATTATCCGATAGTTCGACACATGAGCTGCATTATTTCATGCTTTGTTAAGTCGAACATACCCATATTTCAAAGTTAAAATGTGGCTAAGCCACCTTTTAACTTTGAAATATGGGTATGTTCGATTTAACCGATTTAACTGAGTTTGAGATATCGAAGTTCAACTGTATTAACCTTATTTCTGCTATCAGTGCATAATTGACTCTTTCCTAAAACAGTACCGACCCAGATCCTTGAGAAGCTGTCTGATCAGGGTCTGCACTGTTTTCTTATAGCATCTGTCTAACATGATTCTGAACTCTTTCCTGTGGGATTTGTTTTCTTATTTCAGTAGGTAATATAGTTAAAAGAAATCACACTCTCTGTCTTCACTACAGGTGATTTCTTAATGCAGAATAAAAATAAAGCAAAAGTAAAGCCAGAAAGTTTCTATGACAGTTTTCTGCTTTACTGTTGCTCTAAATTAAGCAGCCAATCATATGACTTCTTAAATAAAGGAACTTTCTGCTTTTCTGTTGCTATGCATTAAGCAGTCACCTGTCTTTAAAGATATAGATCCTATAGTAGCTTTCTGCTATATGGAGCTTTCTGTTATAATGTTGCCCCGAGATAAACAGTCATCACTCTAGAAATGTCTAATGGAAAATTCCAGTTTCCAATTATATCCACTCCCTTTCTGACCAATCCAGAGTTGTTGCCGTGTATTATACTAGTGTTGCAAAATGATAGACAGTGCCAACCTTGATCTGAGTAAGCACTTTTAGGATCTCTCTGATCTTGGTCTGCACTGTTTGAAGTGGGCACGTCAACTAATTACAGGTACACTGCTTGTAAATACAGTAAAACCTCTCTGACTATGACCACTTTACCCCATAAAAACACCTTTTTACGCCTCTAGTTTATTCATTCACTGAGGAAAATAGATAAAATTTATACAATCATGAACATGTACCATAAGAAATGTTTTGTATATTCTAATAGACTTTCGCTTAAAGCAGGCTGAAAGTAAAGCAGAATGTGCCCTAAGGCACATTCTGCTTTACTTTCAACCTGCTTTAAATAGTAACTTGTTTTCAAAACTAGAAACAGGCTATGGGGTAATGGGTTAAAGACAGGTGACAGCTCAAAGCAAGGTGACAGTAAAGCAGGAGGTTCCTAAAGGAGCTTTCTATTTTACTATCAACTTGCCTTAAGAAGTCACCTGTGGTAAACAACTAATAATAAACACAACTTAGTGGTTCTAATACAGAGGTTTTACAGTACTGTGTATGCTTCACTAGGGGTTAATGCATTAAAATGTTTTGATAAAATATAAATACTGCTTCTATTCTGATAGGTCCTTTTAGAAGACCACAATTCACATCATTCACAAAAATAATTACGCTTTGAACCATAACTTCCTGTAAACAAGTCTTTGATTCTTAAAGTCTAGAAGGAAGGACATGATGTTATTTAAGAGTCAATAACCAATTTCCTCGGCAGAAAAGTCTCAACTCTTTGCACACTTACGCGGCAAAACCATGATAATACCTTCACAAAAAGTTTAGATCCAGATGAGACTGTGACCTAAGAATCCAAATGGCACTTTGGCTTTATATTAACCCACTACCCCACAAATATGCCATTAACACCTTTAACCTAAATTATTCCTCCTTTGGAGAAAAGAGTTTATTCAGTCATAAATATGTATGATAAAAAAAAATTCTATATTTTTGCAGATGTTAGCTTAACGCAGGCTGAGAGTAAAGCAGAATATGCCTTAAGGCGCATTCTGCTTTATTTTCAAACTGCTTTTAAAAGTGGTCACCTAATTTCGATACTAGAAACTGGCTATGGGGTAACTGGTTAAAGAAATTTGAGAAACTTCTGATATTAGAACAGTAGCAGACGACAATTGTTGCAGACAACAAAATTACTTAGAATTCAAAGAGTTGCCTGTAGCTAAGTGCTACAAATGAACTTTGATGGTGCTGAAAATAGGTGCAATAATTCCATTATTCCATAAATAATTATGTCTTTTTACACCTCTAATTATTTCTACACTTAAAAAAGTAGTCCCCACCTAGAAAGTGTTTAATTTAAAAACACAAACAATATTTTCAATACATTTCCAGATGGTAGCGTAAATCAGGTTGAAAGCTTATCAAGTGGATTTGAAAAGAGGCACCTGAAATAAGGGTCTGCAATGTTAGCAGTGTACTGGGGATAGACAGTATATAACCTGATCACAGATGCTGATCTAGGTCTGCACTGTGTGTATTTTCAGTAATCACTTTTAAATTCTAACCCACTACCCCATAGTCTGTATCATGTTCTGAAGACAGGTGATCACTTAAAGCAGGATGAAAGTAAAGCAGAATGTGCCGAAAGGCACATTCTGCTTTACTTTCAGCCTGCTGTAAGCTTGTAACCATCTGCTAGGATATAGAAAATATTTATTTTGGTGCACCAGTGTTTGGTGCACTATTTTCTCCAGTGGATGAATAAACTAAATGTGCTAAAAGGCGATTCTATGGAGGAAAGGATTAACCACTTCAATACTCACACAATGTTTCACATGTCATTAGGTGGAGCCTGGTGCAACTATTAAAACACTTACAATGCTGAACATTTCATAATGGACTATTCCACCACTGAAAATCAACTAGCCTAAGGATTAGACCCTTATTTCAGGATTTTAAGGACTGATATCAGACAATATTTCACAGGTAAACAAACAGTAAAGACCCTGATCAGAGGGCCCCTTTAGGAGCTCACTAATCAGGGTCTATACTGTTTGCATAGAATACATAAATGTTTGTATAGTAAGGGCTATGGCTTAAAATTCAGGATAAATTGTAGCAAAACATGCAATAGAAGCCCATTTAAGTTTCACATGAAAGCCACCTGATCTCATCAATTTTTACAGCATTTAGATCAAAACAAAACAGTTGCAAAAGGCAAATTTCAGCTGCAGAAATAAGTTGCACTGAAACCGTTCCTTCATGGCAATCGGTACAAATCAAACTGATATTTCATGTTTTAAAACAGAAGCCACTGGGAAGCCCCACAGTTTAAATGAAAAGACATGTGGTAGGAAACGAAAATTATGATTGGTTAGGGAGACCAACTATATAGGTGAAATTTATACTTGAGGTATTATCCTCATGTATTCATATATATCACGAACTGAGTGTAATAAAGGAAATTTAAATTTAAATTGAGAAGATATTTTATGTACAATGACTATTTTGCGACCAGTAAATTGCGTCAATCAGTTGGCATTTAAGACAGGTGGCTGCTTAAGGTAAGGCTACTTAAGGCAAAGTGAAAGTACACACAAAGCTCCTGTAGGAGGTTTCTGTTTTACTTTCACCTTACTTTAAGCTGCCGACCAGTCCTTCATACAATCAATTAGCATTATTTTAGTGGTTGTTAGAGACTTTTTATAGCCGCCACACAAGCACTTAACAAGCACTTATTCGCAGCATGGCCGCCACAGCCAATGTGAGCGGAACATACAGTGGCTGTAGGAATTCTGCTGCGGCAAGGAAACTCGCTGCAGAAATAAAAGGCTGCACAGTCGCCCCAGCAATTGTGAGCAAGCATTACAGGGCGAGTACTTTGGATACTAAGCTATCAGACTGCTTACACAAGTCTGTTACAATAAACTCATACTGGCTACACATACCCCATCTACAGAGGAATTCATCCCGAATTCTTACTGAAAGAACACTCCACCATTTTTATTTGTTTTGTGCACTCATATTAATCCTATGGGTTATTTACGTTGGAAACCAAATGTAACATGGTCAGAAAAGCATGCAGCTAGACCAGGACTCAAACCCAGGACCCCTTGCTAACTGGGCGATTAATCTCGCATTGACTGAGCTACCAGACCCATTTCACAAATTTCTCCACATTTCACCTTAAACTTATTCCGGCTACAGGTTAAAGAATCATATTCAAATTTTCAAGTATTTTGACAAGAGGCTGTTTAAAGCAGGCTTAATTAGTCATTCTGCTTTACTTTTAGCCTCCAGAAAGTTAGCAAACTTAAACCTTGTTTCACCATTACCCAAAGAGTTTATTGGAGAAATATCACAATCCCATCTTTCACATTTCCTGTTGTTTCCAACTTGACTGCCTCAAGTGAGCTGAACAAACAGGATGTTAACCCTTTACCCAATAACCCGTTTATAACATTAAATAGAGGTGATCACTTAAAGCAGGTTGAAAGTAAAGCAGAATGTGCCTTAAGGCACATTCTGCTTTACTTTCAGCCTTCTTTAAACTACATTTTGCTAGGCTATATAAAAGATTTGTTAAGGTAATTGTTCATGAGGATATAAACTGGAACTATCTTCTTTAGCGGAGGAATAAATTAAATACGCTTAAAGTCGCTTCTATACTGGGGAAAGGGTTAATATTGTGGAAGTATTTTTTAGTGTTAATATATAGCCACGAATCCTATAATATCATTCAGTAAACAAATTATTAACCCTTTCATGATCAAATTCATTGTGAGGTTTTTACCCCCCTTCACCTCCATATTGTTGTCTGTTTCAATATTGTTGTCTGCAGTATCGTTTCAAAGTTAGATTTAAGGCAGTTTAAGTGACGAAATTTCAAAACGAGTGTCAAACAGTTTGGGTCCTCATCAGACGTCGCATTACGCGGCATCTCATCAGGACCCTAACTGTTTGCAAATGCGCTATGGCGTCATTAAGAGTGAAAGGGTTAAAGCACTAAATGTATGTTTATTTGTCCAAACCTCCAGACAAGGTGAGTATTTAAAATAATGATTTCCTTATCCCTTTACCCTATAGCTTGTTTTAGTGAGTTAAACAGTAACAAGAGTTGTCAGAGAGACAACAAAGCTCGCCATCGGCACATTTAGAAACTTAAAAGCACACTCAAGGTCACCGAGTTCAACCTTTTTGCCTGCATGGAAAGGTCTTGTCCAAATACACATGAAAATCAAATACATGTATGAAGTTACACCTCAGGGGACATAGGAAATATAAGCATTTTTTGAAACCTAAACACAGATTTCGAAACCTTAACCCTGGATCTAAGTTCAAGGTCAAGGTCACAGGGGTCCAAATTTTTCTGTGCATGGAAAGGTCTTGTCCATATACACATACACACACATACCAACTATGAAAGCCACCCTCAAGGGACATAGAAGTTATAGGCATTTTTCGAAACCTAAACACAGATTTCGAAACCTAAACGCGGGCCCTAAGTTCAAGGTCAAGGTCACAGGGGTCCAAATTTTTCTGTGCATGGAAAGGTCTTGTCCATATACACACACATACCAACTATGAAAGCAATACCTCAAGGGACATAGAAGTTATAGGAATTTTTCGAAACCTAAACACAGATTTTGAAACCTAAACGCAGGCCTTAAGTTCAAGATCAAGGTCACAGGGGTCCAAATGTTTCTGTGCATAGATAGGTCTTGTCCATATACACACACATACCAACTATGAAAGCAATACCTCAAGGGACATAGAAGTTATAGGCATTTTTCGAAACCTAAACACAGATTTCGAAACCTAAACGCGGGCCCTAAGTTCAAGGTCAAGGTCACAGGGGTCCAAATGTTTCTGTGCATGGAAAGGTCTTGTCCATATACACACACATACCAACTATGAAAGCAATACCTCAAGGGACATAGAAGTTATAGGCATTTTTCGAAACCTAAACACAGATTTCGAAACCTAAACGCGGGCCCTAAGTTCAAGGTCAAGGTCACAGGGGTCCAAATGTTTCTGTGCATGGAAAGGTCTTGACCATATACACACACATACCAACAATGAAAGCAAGACCTCAAGGGACAAAGAAGTTATAGGCATTTTTCGAAACCTAAACACAGATTTCGAAACCTAAACGCGGGCCCTAAGTTCAAGGTCAAGGTCACAGGGGTCCAAATTTTTCTGTGCATGGAAAGGTCTTGTACATATACACACACATACCAACTATGAAAGCAATACCTCAAGGGACAAAGAAGTTATAGGCATTTTTCGAAACCTAAACACAGATTTCGAAACCTAAACGCTGGCCCTAAGTTTAAGGTCAAGGGGTCCAAATGTTTCTGTGCATGGAAAGGTCTTGACCATATACACACACAAACCAACAATGAAAGCAAGACCTCAAGGGACATAGAAGTTATAGGCATTTTTCGAAACCTAAACACAGATTTCGAAACCTAAACGCGGGCCCTAAGTTCAAGGTCAAGGTCACAGGGGTCCAAATTTTTCTGTGCATGGAAAGGTCTTGTCCATATACACACACATACCAACTATGAAAGCAATACCTCAAGGGACATAGACGTTAAAGGCATTTTTCGAAACCTAAACACAGATTTCGAAACCTAAACACGGGCCCTAAGTTCAAGGTCAAGGTCACAGGGGTCCAAATTTTTCTGTGCATGGACAGGTCTTGTCCATATACACACATATCAATTATGAAAGCAATACCTAAAGGGACATAGAAGTTATAGGCATTTTTCGAAACCTAAACACAGATTTCGAAACCTAAACGCTGGCCCTAAGTTCAAGGTCAAGGTCACAGGGGTCCAAATTTTTCTGTGCATGGAAAGGTCTTGTCCATATACACACACATACCAACTATGAAAGCAATACCTCAAGGGACATAGAAGTTAAAGGCATTTTTCGAAACCTAAACACAGATTTCGAAACCTAAACACAGGCCATAAGTTCAAGGTCAAGGTCACAGGGGTCAAACATTTTCTGTGCATGGAAAGGTCATGTCTATATACACACACATACCAACTATGGAATCAATACCTTAATGGATATAGAAGTTAAAGGCATTTTTCAAAACCTAAACGCAGATTTCGAAACCTAAATGCAGGCCCTAAGTTCAAGGTCAAGGTCACAGGGGTCTAAATTTTTCTGTGCATGGAAAGGTCTTGTCCATATACACACACATACCAACTATGGAAGCAATACCTCAAGGGACATAGAAGTTTAAAGGCATTTTTCGAAACCTAAACACAGATTTTGAAACCTAAACGCAGGCCCTAAGTTCAAGGTCAAGGTCACAGGGGTCTAAATTTTTCTGTGCATGGAAAGGTCATGTCCATATACACACACATACCAACTATTGAAGCAATACCTCAATAGAAATAGAAGTTAAAGGCATTTTTCTAAACTTAAACACAGATTTCGAAACCTAAACGCAGGCCCTAAGTTCAAGGTCAAGGGGTTAAAAAATTTCTGTCTATGGAAAGGTCTTGTCCATATACACACACATACCAACTATTGAAGCAATACCTCAAGGGACATAGAAGTTAAAGGCATTTTTCGAAACCTAAACGCAGATTTCGTAACCTAAACGCAGGCCCTAAGTTCAAGGTCAAGGTCAGAGGGGTCTAATTTTTTCTGTGCATGGAAAGGTCATGTCTATATACACACACATACCGACTATGGAAGCAATACCTTAATGGATATAGAAGTTAAAGGCATTTTTCAAAACCTAAACGCAGATTTCGAAACCTAAACGCAGGCCCTAAGTTCAAGGTCAAGGTCACAGGGGTCTAAATTTTTCTGTGCATGGAAAGGTCTTGTACATATACACACACATACCAACTATGGAAGCAATATCTCAAGGGACATAGAAGTTTAAAGGCATTTTTCGAAACCTAAACGCAGATTTCGAAACCTAAACGCAGGCCCTAAGTTCAAGGTCAAGGTCACAGGGGTCTAAATTTTTCTGTGCATGGAAAGGTCTTAACCATATACACACACATACCAACTATGGAAGCATTACCTCAAGGGACATAGAAGTTTAAAGGCATTTTTCGAAACCTAAACGCAGATTTCGAAACCTAAACGCAGGCCCTAAGTTCAAGGTCAAGGTCACAGGGGTCAAAAATTTTCTGTGCATGGAAAGGTCTTGTCCATATACACACACATACCAACTATGAAAGCAATACCTCAAGGGACATAGAAGTTATAGACATTTTCTTAAAATTGTTTACGCCGTTCACGACGACAATGACGACGACAATGACGACGACGACGACTACACTGGGGGTATTGCAATAGCTCGTCATGTACTACGTACAGGCGAGCTTAAAATCAAAATGGGATAGAAATGTAAGAATAATATGTCGCACAATTAATAAAGTCAGTATTTCTTAATCTATTTGTAAACTGCAAGAAATCTGGTAGAGGGTCACCAATGGATCCTTTGCATAAAATTATAATTAATTTGGACCAGTTATGATTAAGTTTTCACTATAAGCCATCATAGGTACATTCACCCCCACCCACTCATACAGTCTTTTACTCCTGTCACTTGGCTTTTTATAGAATTAAATGGTTTCTGGTTCTGGTACATATTTATTATTTTATATTGATGCCATGATTTCTGAAAACTCTTGCCAAAACTTCAGAGGTACCACGAATGTATGGCATACCCACATTCACTTTCCTTTCTTTTGATACATTCTTTTGATTGGGTTGCTGAAGCTTTTTTTTGGTCATTGGAAAATCCACTCTGGGTAGTTGTTTACTCGTAGTGCTGTCTTAACACATGTTCGATTTCCTTTTCTCCTGTCTTCTTCTGTGGTCACTAATGTGTTGGCTCTGTGGAATAATGTTCTTACTACTGATCTTTTGTGTTTCAAATGGTGGTTCGATGTGAAATTGAGATATTGGTCAGTATGAGCTGGTTTCCTGTAAACTGTTACTTTTGTCGCGCCACCACCCTCTACATGTATGCATGTGTCTAAGAAGGGAATCTGTCCATCCTCCTCTTGTTCTGAGGTGAACTTGATGTGAGGATCAATTGAGTTCAAGTGTTCAGTAAATTCATCAATGTCATACTCATGAATTTTGGTCATGTTATCATCAATGTATCTGACCCATAACGAGAGAGTTTTTACCGCTTGGTCTAGTGACGTGCGTTCAAAGAACTCCATATATAAATTGGCCACAATAGGTAAGACTGGCGATCCCATGGCCACTCCTTGTTTCTGCTGAAAAAACTTCCCCTGATAAATGAAATAGGTGCTTGTGAGGCAAATTTCCAGAAGTTCACTGACCTGTTTGACACTGAGGTCACACGTGTCTTTCAGGGAGACATCACACACTGAGTTTCTCTTTGATAACACACAAATCTTTGTCAAGAGGAATGCTAGTAAACAATGCCAACATATCATATGAAACTGGTTTCTGCCCAGGTGGAGCCTCCAACCCTTAATTTTTTTTAACAAAGTCTACACTGTTTATGATATGGTGTTCAGTCTTGCCTGCCAGGGGGCCTATTACTGAGGCTAAGTACTTGGCTGTATCATACATTTCGTTTCCAATACTGGAAACTATGGGTCTAAGTGGGGTGTCCTCCATATGAATCTTTGAGAGACCATATAACTTTGGTACATTTTCAGAGGTGGGGTAGTATAGAGACTGTTGTGAAGTTTAATTGAAATAAATGCATCTTTCTTCCAACTTTTTAATAAATCTTTTTCTATTTTCTCATCAATAAGTCACAATATAGGGTTAACCAAATATGTTGGGAATTTGAACTCTTACACAGTGGGGACTATGTATACATAATTTGCAAACAGTGAGGCCCAAATATGAGGGCTCCTGAAGGGACTCTCAAGTTGAGGTCTGCACTCTTTGTCATACCTTTCATAATTTTAGGGACAACCCCTCAAGAGGTGAAATAACCATTTATTAGATATCAAAGAGTACATTTGAAAATTCAGCGGTGTAAGGTTTAGACCTATCCACGCAATATTGAAGATAAACACTTTGGATCAGGATCAGGCCCCACTTAACATGTGGCTTAATCAAGATCCAAACTGTTTGTCACTAGAATCTTACTTCTGTAACCAGAACTCTAGCTCTTTCACTGCCAACCATGGCGCCAAAAGGCGATTTTGCAAACAGTTTGGATCCAGATCAGACATCGCGTAAAGCGGCATCTGATCAGGATCCCAACTGTTTGACACTCAGATCGACATTTCTGCAGTCAAAACAGCCCTAAAGATGACTTTAGAAATATTGCAGAGAACACTTCCAATGCAGACGATATTTTGGCAGCAATAGGGTTAAATAAATTTTATGCCAACATAAAAGGATTTATGTGTAATTGGTCACCATTTCAGTAATTGCCGCTCAATATCATTTGCATGATTCCGGCAGTTACCAGTCAAGTATAAAGTTATGTAGTAATAGTTAAGAAACCAGTCAGGAGAGAGAGATGGTGGGGGTGTGACCAATGGGAAGCAAGGTCACCGTTTTTAAACCAATCACAGAGCAACATAGCCATGTTGCTTTATCGCCGAAAGTGTCTAAGATGTCGACCTGATTTTCGTTACAAACCACCATCTCCCATCCTCCTCCTCTTTCTTGTTTCATGTCTTATTTTGATATTTTACGTTCATGTTACCATGTTATTTTGTTGTTGTTCTGCTGGGCGGTTGTTGTGTCGCCCAGATATGGAAATTAGATATTTACTTTCTATAACATTGATCTTAAGTTTATGGCATTTCAAATAAAATGCCCATTAACAAACATAATAATTATGCCTGTCAGGGATTCAGGGCTGCCATAAGTTAAAATGAAAAATCTTAAGATTTCCAAATGTGCATTTTTCAAGTGCGATTTTACAAATCGTACCTTTACTGCATAGCCTTTTTCTTATTTTGTTGACATGCGACTACTTAAAGCAGGCTGTAAGTAAAGCAGAATGCGCCTTGGGACGCATTTTGCTTTACTTTCAGCCTGCTTTAACTTACCATGTACTGGGAAAATATTCGGTGATTTAGGAAAAATCCGGAGAAATGGCAGCCCTGGGGATTTCAGCTCAATATGTCAAAGCATGTGGGAGGCAAGTCAGAGCAAGTTTATCGTTCCACCGACAGTATTTTAATTATATGAAGACAGAATCTACTTGCGACAGATATAGTGCTGCCACACTATGATAGCAAGTCATAGACATTTTTATGGCATGAAATCACATCCAGTCATTTTATAAAACTGAAACATGGCCAACCAGTCATGACGGGAGAAAAGTTGCTCGATTCACATCTCAATTACATCAGATAAAACAAGAGACATGGACTACAGAAATTCTGAGTTTATGTCTGGATACAAACTGTTTGACACTCTTTTATAGTTTTCTGCAAATTAAAATTTGCAGAAAACAATTTCAAAGCAGTCGATATTACTGCAGGATAAGGGTAAAAGCTATATAGAGGATCTATGTATGTAATGCTTTTATGGAGGGCCTCATGGGGGATTAGTCGTAAGACTAAACGAGTCACTCTCATTAAATAAAGTCATTCATTCATTCATGTTGAATCTCATTTTAATACGGAAAAAAGGCTTGCCTTTTTTCCGTTCTTAAGTAATGCATGATAAAATCAAAGGTATTCCAATTTTATTCAATCACTGACAGACTTTGAAAAGTGTTTGATTTGCGCGTGAAAAATTTCCTCAAAACTAGGCAACTACAAAACATGGGGGCTGACATCTTGGATGATGACGTCACGGCTTTTACGAAGAGTTGTGCGTGACGTTTCCGAATTCCCGATTTCGGTGCTATTTTTAAACCATTTTAAGCATGAATAACCCCCAACACTCCTTTGAAATGATTTTCTCCAAAGGACAAAGCTTCAAACAGTTCAATTCATACCCTTAAACGCTTAAATGAACGTTATTTACAAAAATCTACTCCTCAATCAAACCGATAAAAATAACGGATTACCAATACGCCATCAATATAAACTAGAACGGCTATCACTAAAGGTGATAAATACCCCCACTATGCAGCACTCTGTCACACTCTGCAGACGTTTTCAATGAGGTTTGACAATGGCAGGGTGCTGCAACCATCATAAAAACTTGGAAAATTTATGGCAAGTATCAAGTAAATCAGGTTGAAAGTGAAGGAGTTCGCCGTACAAGATTTTGCCTGCCAATTTCAAGACCAATTTCAAGGCCAAAGGTCAAGATCACAGAGATTTGAAATGTGTGTCTTGCACATCTACTACTCCTGAGTAACATTTATGCAAAGTATCAAGTGAATCAGGTTGAAAGTGAAGGAGCAGTTGAAAGTACAAGATTTTGCCTACCAATTTCAAGACCAATTTAAATGACAAAGGTCAAGGTCACAGAGACCTGAAATTTGTGTCTTGCACATCTACTACACCTGAGTAACATCTATGCCAAGTATCAAATGAATCGGGTTGAAACTGAAGGAGGAGTTGAAAGTACAAGATTTTGCCTGCCAATTTCAAGACCAAATTTAAGGCCAAAGGTCAAGTTCACAGAGACCTGACATTTGTGTCTTGCACATCTAGTACACCTGAGTAACATTTATGCCAAGTATCAAATGAATCGGGTTGAAACTGAAAGAGGAGTTGAAAGTACAAGATTTTGCCTACCAATTTCAAGGCCAAAGGTCAAGGTCAAGGTCACAGAGACCTGAAAATTGTGTCTTGCACATCTACTACACCTGAGTAACATCTATGCAAAGTATCAAATGAATCGGGTTGAAACTGAAGGAGGAGTTGAAAGTACAAGATTTTGCCTGCCAATTTCAAGACCAAATTTAAGGCCAAAGGTCAAGGTCACAGAAACCTGAAGTTTGTGTCTTGCACATCTAGTACACCTAAGTAACATTTATGCCAAGTATCAAATGAATCGGGTTGAAACTGAAAGAGGAGTTGAAAGTACAAGATTTTGCCTACCAATTTCAAGACCAATTTCAAGGCCAAAGGTCAAGGTCAAGGTCACAGAGACCTGAAATTTGTGTCTTGCACATCTACTACACCTGAGTAACATTTATGCCAAATATCAAATTAATCGGGTTGAAACTGAAGGAGGAGTTGAAAGTACAAGATTTTGCAGACCGACAGGCTGATTCCAGTATACCCCCCTCAAACTCTGTTTGTGGGGGTATAATAATGACATCATTATTGGTGGTCATATGACTTCCAAAAATAGTTTCAGATTGCATTATAGGTGTACGGGGGAGTTTTAACTTTTTACATTGTATACACGGGTGCTTATAGATCTATTTGATTATTTGGTTAAACAACATATAGGCCTAGATCTTGTCCCAAACAATTTAGGTACAGTGGAGAATGTGTTATTCTTTCCCAATAAACGCGTTTACGCTAAAACTATTATTTGCAGTGCAAACAGTTTGGAGCCAGATCAGACGCCGGGTAACCCGGCGTCTGATCAGGCTCCAAACTGTTTGCCACCAAGATAAACAAGAATTATCAGAATTGTCCAAACGTTGTTCTTTTCTACGTTTTAGTGCTTTGCGTTTGCGTACGTTTGCGTTTAAACGGGAAAGAATAACAGATTCTCCACTGTATATAATAAAAGTTCGAGTCGGTTGTGTAATCCAGATCTCAGTCACGAGAGGCGTAGCCTCGAGTGTGATCTGGAATACACAACGAACTGATACAAGAGCGATGATCACACACTGGTGATAGATCTATTCCGTTTTCATTAGTATAATTTTGCTTTTTTCCGTCCATAGGCAAAGCCTAAATACATATTAGTTGCCCTCTTATGATCATGAAAAGGGTATGCAGTGGTCCCAATACTTGTGCCAGTGTGGCATTGCCCCATAACCACATGGGGAAGAGCAGCTGGGAAATTTAAAGATATCAGAAATACATCGTTTTCCACAAAACATGTGGGGGAAAAAGTGTGAAAAACGATGTATTTAGAATATTTTAAGTTCCAAAAGGGGTATCACTCATGATTTTTTTTTAAAGAATTGTGACGATACTTGAACTGGGTATGCAGGTAATCAAAACATCATATATAAAATTTCAGCTAAATATATCAAAGAATATGTGGGGAAAAAAAGAGCGGAAAACAATGTATTTCAAATATTTTAAGTTCCAAAAGAGGCATAACTCATGGAGAAATTGATGATGTGCATCAAAACAATGTCATATACCAAACTTTCGCTTCATATGTGAAAGCATGTAAGAGAAATGTGCTGATACCCTGACAGACAGAATTTTCAAAAACTGATTTTAAATAAGTGTCAAACAGTTTGTAACCTGTGTTTCATAATTATTATGTAAGCATGCGAAGAGTTAAACGCTGAAAATGATTAAATTTTTGGACTTTGCATCTCACCATTTGGGCTTAGAACTCATCACCCCCATAAATACACCTTTATACACCTTTAACTTATTCCTCAACTAAAGACTATAGTTCACCTTTATACAGTTGTGAATATGCACCACATGAAATATTTTCTATATCCTAAGGGGCATTCTGCTTTACTTTCAACCTGCTTAACCTGAATAATAATCATAATTTTTTTTCTATATCTAGCATATGCTAGCTTAAAGCAGACTGAAAGAAAAGCAGAATGTACCTTAACTCTTTCCTCCCTAAAGCTTTAAATTGACAATTCCAGTTTCCATTTTAGTCTAGTCCATATATGACTTTTAAGGGTTGTCTTTGTCAATGTTTGACATTGTGACAAACAGTGAAGACCCTGATCAGAGGGCTCCTTTCGGAGCCCTCTGATCTGGGTCATCACTGTTTGCATAGGACAAGTGTACTTTCACATGTACACTTTTTGAAAAGGACGCCTTTAGGCGGGACTAGGGTTCAAAGGGTTAAGGCACATTCTGCTTTACTTTCAATCTGCTTTAAGAGACCATCTGTCTTTAAAACTATAAACAGGCTATGAGGTAATGGGTTAATCAGGGTTATACAGTAAGTTTGCAGCATGCCATGTTGAGCCTTGAGTCACTGACCTTAAGTCTGGCCCCTCCGGTTGTGTGAGTGATAGAGGCCACACCCTCACCAGCTAACACATTCAAGTCCTTGATGTTCTCAATGATGACATTATAATCCACCTTAAATGATGGCTGCTGTGAAACAGATGACCCTGTAGAGAAAGCACAAAGTCCACAGAATTAGATACCTTACCACAACAGAGCAAGAAAGCTTAGTCAGATCAATGTAATGCAATGATCCATACTACAGTAAAGTCTCTCTATTAACTCTTTGAACCCTAGTCCCGCATATAGGCGTGCTTTTCAAACAGTGTACATGTGAATAGTACACTTGTCCTATGCAAACAGTGAAGACCCTGATCAGAGGGCTCCGAAAGGAGCCCTCTGATCAGGTTCTTCACTGTTTGTCACAATGCCAAACATTGACAAAAACAACCCTTAAAAGTCAGAAATGGACTAGACTAAAATGGAAACTGGAATTTTCCATTTAAAGTTTCAGGGAGGAAAGAGTTAAAGTGGAGAATCTGTTATTCTTTCCCATTTAAACGGAACGTACGCAAACGCAAATCACTAAAAAGTAGAAAAGAACAACTTTTGGACAATTCTGATAATTCTTGTTTATCTTGGTAGCAAACAGTTTGGAGCCTGATCAGACGCCGGGTTACCTGGCGTCTGATCTAGCTCCAAATTGTTTGCACTGCGAATAATAGTTTTAGCGTAAACGCTTTTATTGGGAAAGAATAACAGATTCTCCACTGTACGACAACTAAAACAAGAATATTGTTCCATAGATGGATGCTCCCCTCAATGAAATACCCCAAGGTATAGCATGTTTAGTAGGTGAATACAGTATCAAGTGTCATCAACTTATGGTGTAATGCTCAGGAGATATACTTCAGACAAAACTGAAATTTGTATATGAAAAAGGGAGATAATTCTATATTGGGAGAAGACAGAGTTATGGGTCTTGTGTACTGCACTTCCTTTTTTCATCCTCTATCACTGTATCAAGTTTCATCAACTAACCATGTAACATTCAGGAGTTATGCTCTGGACAAAACTGGATTTTTTACGAGAAAAAGGGAGATAATTCGATATTGGGAGAAAACAGAGTTATGGTTCTTGTGTACTGCACTTCCTTTTGTTATCCTCTATCACTGTATTCAGTTTTATCAACTTACCTAAATGAAACATTCAGCAGATATGCAGAGGACAAAATTTGAAATTTTTTATGAGAAATAGGGAGATAATTAACTAGACCTATCACATATGGTGATTCATACCCCCAGTAGGGTCTTGTCACAAGAGGTAAATGTTTCTGGATAAAGTTGATGTGTGCACTTAAGTGCTCCCTAACTTGGAAAAAAATAACAAAGGGCAACAACTACAACAAGAGTTGTCAGAGAGACAACAAAGCTCTCCATCGGCACATTTAGAAACTTAAAAGCACACTCAAGGTCACCGAGTTCAACCTTTTTGCCTGCATGGAAAGGTCTTGTCCATATACACATGAAAATCAAATACATGTATGAAGTTACACCTCAGGGGACATAGGAAATATAAGCATTTTTTTAAACCTAAACACAGATTTCGAAACCTTAACCCTGGATCTAAGTTCAAGGTCAAGGTCACAGGGGTCCAAATTTTTCTGTGCATGGAAAGGTTTTGTCCATATACACATACACACACATACCAACTATGAAAGCAATACCTCAAGGGACATAGAAGTTATAGGCATTTTTTGAAACCTAAACACAGATTTCGAAACCTAAACGCGGGCCCTAAGTTCAAGGTCAAGGTCACAGGGGTCCAAATTTTTCTGTGCATGGAAAGGTCTTGTCCATATACACACACATACCAACTATGAAAGCAATACCTCAAGGGACATAGCAGTTATAGGCATTTTTCGAAACCCAAACACAGATTTCGAAACCTAAACGCGGGCCCTAAGTTCAAGGTCAAGGTGACAGGGGTCCAAATTTTTCTGTGCATGAAAAGGTCTTGTCCATATACACACACATACCAACTATGAAAGCAATACCTCAAGGGACATAGAAGTTATAGGCATTTTTCGAAACCTAAACACAGATTTCGAAACCTAAGCGCGGGCCCTAAGTTCAAGGTCAAGGTCACAGGGGTCCAAATTTTTCTGTGCATGGAAAGGTCTTGTCCATATACACACACATACCAACTATGAAAGCAATACCTCAAGGGACATAGAAGTTATAGGCATTTTTCGAAACCTAAACACAGATTTCGAAACCTAAACGCGGGCCCTAAGTTCAAGGTCAAGGTCACAGGGGTCCAAATTTTTCTGTGCATGGAAAGGTCTTGTCCATATACACACACATACCAACTATGAAAGCAATACCTCAAGGGACATAGAAGTTATAGGCATTTTTCGAAACCTAAACACAGATTTCGAAACCTAAACGCAGGCTTAAGTTCAAGATCAAGGTCACAGGGGTCCAAATGTTTCTGTGCATAGATAGGTCTTGTCCATATACACACACATACCAACTATGAAAGCAATACCTCAAGGGACATAGAAGTTATAGGCATTTTTCGAAACCTAAACACAGATTTCGAAACCTAAACGCTGGCCCTTAGTTCAAGGTCAAGGTCACAGGGGTCCAAATTTTTCTGTGCATGGAAAGGTCTTGTCCATATACACATACACACACATACCAACTATGAAAGCAATACCTCAAGGGACATAGAAGTTATAGGCATTTTTCGAAACCTAAACACAGATTTCGAAACCTAAACGCGGGCCCTAAGTTCAAGGTCAAGGTCACAGGGGTCCAAATTTTTCTGTGCATGGAAAGGTCTTGTCCATATACACACACATACCAACTATGAAAGCAATACCTCAAGGGACATAGAAGTTATAGACATTTTCTTAAAATTGTTTACGCCGTTCACGACGACGCCGACGACAACGACGACGACGACTACAACAGGGTATTGCAATAGCTCGTCATGTACTTCGTACAGGCGAGCTAAAAATGGAAAAAAATATAACAACAAAGGGAAATAACTCGAAAAATATGGATGACAGAGTAAAGGTTCCTATGCACTGCACTCCTGGTCAATGAGATCTATCTGTATATGAAGTTTGAAGTCAATAGCTCTATTACTTTGGAAGTTATGTTCCAGACAAGCCTAAATTGGGTAAAAAATATAACAACAAAGGGAAGTAACTCCAAAAATACTGATGATAGAGTTATGGTTCTTGTGCACTGCACTTTCTTTTGTCATCCTCTTTGACTGTATCAAGTTTCATCAAATAACGGTAAACAAGGGAAATAATTCAATATTGGGAGATTACAGTTCTCTGTACTGCCCTCCCTATTGTTATCCTCTATCACTTACGGAGTAGCGTTCAGGAGATATGCTTTGGACAAAATTTGAATGACAAAAAAGGGGATGACATAGTTATGGTTCTTGTGTACTGCACTTCCTCTTGTCATCCTCTATCACTGTATCAAGTTTCATCAACTTACTGTGTAACGTTCAGGAAATATGCTCTGGACTAAAAAGTGAAATACAGATGGACAGACGGACAAAGTGGGGACTATTATGCTCCCCCCTAACGGGGAGCATAAAAAAGCTACTTGATTGTATAAATGACAGGTGGCAGTTTAAAGCAAGATGAAGGTAAAACAGAAAGCTCTTTCAAGCAGCCACTTGCCTTCAACACAACTTAATTTAGTGGTTGTTAGCGAAAGGTTTTACAGTATAACAAGAAATCTCAGATAATAAAGGACCATAACTCTGGTGTAACTGGTGGAATCTGATTGGCTATCAAACAGGACCTAGATATTTTGCCCATTATGCATGTTGAACCAATTTTATTAGGATTTTATAATATCTGTATGAGCTAATGAGCTGATGCACCTTAATGGACAGACAGACATACAGATGAATAAACAGACAACACCATGACATAATATGTCCCATCTCACATCCAACACTCATAATTTTAACAATCTTGGTAGAGGACCATAATGCAAAGTGACAGGTCAAATATAAATGATCTGGGCCTTACAGTTTCAGAGAAGAAGTTTTTTTAAAGGTTTTCCTATGAAAAACTAATAAGTCGAGGGTGGGGCCATTTTTGGCACGGGGGTCATTATTTGAACAATCTTGGTAGAGGATCACAAGGCAAAGCTATGTGACAAATATTAAAGAACTGGGCCTTACAGTTTCAGAGAAGAAGAAATTTAAAGGTTTTCCTATATAAGTCTATGTAAAACTGATAAGCACCGGGGCGAGGCCAATTTTGACCCGGGGGTCATAATTTGAACAAACTTGGTAGAGGACTATAAGGCAAAGCTACATTTCAAATATAAATGATCTGGGCCTTACAGTTTCAGAGAAGAAGATTTTTAAAGATTTTCCTATGAAAAACTGATAAGCCCAAGGGCGGGGCCATTTTTGGCCCAGGGGTCATAAGCTGAACAGTCTTGGTAGAAGACCATAAGGCAAAGCTACATGTCAAATTTGAAAGATCTGGGCCTTACAGTTTCAGATAAGAAGATTTTTAAAGATTTTCCTATATAACTCTATGTAAAACTGATAAGCCCCTGGGCGGGGCCAATTTTGACCCGGGGGTCATAATTTGAACAATCATGGAAGAGGACTATAAGGCAAAGCTATATTTCAAATATAAATGATCTGGGCCATACAGTTTCAGAGAAGAAGAATTTTAAAGGTTTTCTGAAGAAAAACTGATAAGCCCAAGGGCGGGGCCATTTTTGGCCCAGGGGTCATAATTTGAACAATATTGGTAGAGGGCCATTAGGCAAAGCTATATGTCAAATTTTAAAGATCTAGGCCTCACAGTTTCAGAGAAGAAGATTTTTAAAGGTTTTCCTATATAACTCTATGTAAAACTGATAAGCCCGGGGGCGGGGCCAATTTTGACCGGGGGGGTCATAATTTGAACAATCTAGGTAAAAGACCATAAGGCAAAGCTACATGTCAATATTAATGATCTAGGCCATACAGTTTCAGAGAAGAAGATTTTCAAAGGTTTTCCTAAGAAAAACTGATAAGCCCTGGGGCGGGGCCATTTTTGGCCCCAGGGTCAAAATTTGAACAGTCTTGGTAGAATATCATTAGGTCATGATACAAACCAAATATCAAAGGTCTGGGCCTTTTGGTTTCTGAGAAGAAGATTTTTAAAGATTTTCTTATGCATTAAAAGTTGTCTATACGGTCATGTTAGAAAATCTGGTCCCAAAGCAAGGGGAATAACTCTAGCCAAAATCTTTGAACAATATTTCGCTCCCCCTTGTCACTGATGCTTCTGACAAAGTTTGGTTGAAATCGGGTCAGTGGTTTCTGAGGAGATGTTGTTTGAAAGTGTGGACGGACGACGGACGACGGACGGAATGGTATCACAATAGCTCATCCTGAGCCTTCGGGCTCAGGTGAGCTAAAAATATGATCAGTCCAAAAAAAGTCTCAAGAATCGTCACCGAATCTTAGATTTTTAGATATTTTCCATCGTTTTTCTATAGCGTTAGCTAACGGTATAGTTGTTGTTGTTGCTTCTCTACACGGGCTCAGACATAAACACGAGCCGAATTACGAAGTTGTATGCTCTTTCGATCGCTACACATTGAAATACGTTAAATCGATCCGAGATAAACGGATAGTTCCGTGGTCCATTGGTCTAAGCGGTTTCCCCTATTTTGCCTTCTGTCCGCCAATGCCGGGCCCCGGGTTCGAATCCCACCAGAGACCAATATTTTTTTTTATTGAAATACATTTTTTTAAACAGAATTTCTTATCCTAAACTAATTCTTTACCATTTATATAAGCGTTTGACACATATTTACAAATTACTATTTTTAATGCACCATCTGGTTGCGAGTCGCTTTAATGTGTGTCCATTGACTAATGGGTAAAGACAATATCTCGGCTATGGATCCAGATCTTCAAGTTTGATTCCTCCTCCACAGCTGCCTCCATGACTTTCAGGAAGAGCAATACCATAACCCATTACCCCTTAAATACACCTTTATATGCCTCAAATTTATTCCTCCATTGAGAATTAGTTCCATTATATACAGTAATGAACATGTTTCATAAGAAATATTTTCTTTATTCTAGCAGATTATAGCTAAAAGCAGGCTGAAAGTAAAGCATAATGTGCCTTCTGCTTTACTTTTCAACCTACTTTAAGTGGTCTTCTATCTTTAATATTAGAGACAGGTTATGAGGTAAACCAAGGTCCCATGTATCAATGTTTAACAGTGCTCTCTCATTTGCTCATTCGATGTTGCGAGATCAAAACTGTGTCATCAGAAAATCAGGCTTACTCACAATGAAGACCTGCCTCATCTACATTTCAAAAGCTGCAGCTAACTGGTGACCCCTCATATAAACTATCTGACTATAAATAATGTTTTTATATACTGGTACACAGTTAAATCCCACTGTTAACCCTTAGCCTGCCACTCACGATTATAGCTCCATATGCAAACAGCTTGATTCCGGATGAGACGCCGAGTAACTCGGCGTCTCATCTGGATCCAAGCTGTTTGACACTCGGACAACATTTTCAGCAATTTTGAGCAACTTTGAAGCACTTTGAAACTTGAAGCAGACGAGAAATATAGCAGACGACAATTTATTTGGCGGGCTAAGGGTTAATCTATTACAGCCAATCTCAGGAAAGTTCATTGATGGTGTTAACCCTTTATTTCTAGTATTGAATATAGGTGGCCATGAAAGCAGGTTGAAAGTAAAACAGAATGCCCTTAAAGCGCATTCTGTTTTACTTTCAGCCTGCTTTAAGCTATCATCTGCTATAATATAGAAAATATTTTGTATGATACATATTTATGACTGTATAAATTCGAACTGTTTTCTTCAGTGAAGGAATAAAGATAATGCGCTAAAAGGTGCTTCTATGGGGGAAAGGGTTAAGCACAGGTAGCAGCTTGAAGCAAGATGAATGGAAAGCAGAGAGATTGTGTAAGCTTCAATTTCATTCCTCATTAACCCATTACCCCATAAATATGTTTTTTTACAAAGTTCGATTTATTCCTACACAGAAAAAATAGTTGTGAATATGAACCATAAGAAATATTTTCTATATCCTAGGGGATAGTAGTTTCAAGTCGGCTGAATGCTTTAAAATGGTCATCTGTCTTAAAACTATAAATAGGCTATGGGGAAATGAGTTATAAGCATGATGAATTTAAAGCATAAAGCTGCATAAGTAGCTTCCTGCTTCACTTTCATTCTTCTTCAAGCAGTCAACTGCCTTAACCCTTTACTCCATAGATCCACACATTTAATTTATTCATACCCTGAAGAAAGTAGTTCAATTTATACAGTCATGAATATGTATCATAAGAAATATTTTCTATATTCTAGCAAATGGTAGCTTAAGCAGGCTGTAATTAAAGCAGAATCCACTTTAAGACGCATTCTGCTTTACTTTCAGCCTGCTTTAAGCTACCATCTGCTAGGATATAGAAAATATTTCTTATGACACATATTCATGACTGTATAAATTGAAACTACATGTAATTTCTTGAGTAGAGGAATACATTGAATGTGCTAAAAGGCGCTTCTATGAGGGAAAGGATTAACAAAGATATGTCTCTGAACTTTGCACAGAGACTGCAACATGTACAGCGGAAGCACAGGTGCTTGTCACATACTATGTCTCTCTCCTGCCCCCACTGGAAAATGAGAGTATACTCTCTCTTATCTGGAGTCCTGTATAACTCTTAAATTCATCAGCAAATAACTGACCTGGCCTCCACACGTCTTCTTCTTCATCTGAGTTTTCAGCTGACTCCTCACCAATCCACACCATACCATAGTCTTGAAGAAAACCCTGATTGTAAAAAAAATGTCAGTACTAAAAAATGCCATATACTAATACTATGAAAAACGTGAATGCAACTAAAAAAAATCAGTACTAAAAACTTGTCATTTACAACTAATGAAATAAAATCATGAAAAATCTGACTGCAATGAAAATATCAGTACTAAACTGGTCATATACAAACTGACAAAAAAGGTGAATATGAATCAAAAAGGTTTCATAACACTTTTTCAATAAATTCAAAAGGCATGTATAACCTAAATTATGCAATTTTGTATTAATAGAAAAAGATTTAATATGGTAAAAATTGTAATATTTAATAAATGATTTTAAATGGTATAGTTGGAATGTCTTAACACAAGAAAACAAGAGCCCCATGGGGCATATGTCGCTCACCTGAGAATAGCTGTACATCAAAATGGAGATAATGATTTATGTCCAGGACGGGGTCATTTTTTACCCGAGGGGCATAATTTGAACAATCTTAATAGAGGACCTGTAGATGATGCTATGTTCCAAATATCTAAGATCAGGGTACTAGGGTTCTAGACATGAAGATTTTTTTTAAGTTTCCATTGAAAAAATCTATTTTTAGCTCCTGTGACCTACATATGCAACAGACTGGAACCATTTGAACAAAATAGATAAAGGACATCTAGAAGTAACACCATGCCGAATATCAAAGCTCTGGCTATATTAGCTTCAGAAAAGAAGACGTTTGAAAACTGTGACCCCCGGGTGGGGCTAATTTTGACCCCAGGGGCATAATTTGTACAAACTTGATAGAGGACCTGTAGATGATATGCAATCGACCAGAACCATTTGAACCTTATTGGTATAGGACATCTAAAAGTGTCACCATGCCAGATATCAAAGCTCTGGCCATATTATTTTCAGAGGAGAAGACGTTGGAAAATTTCACTATATAACTCTATGTAAAACTGTGACCCCCGGGGCGGGCCCAATTTTGACCCCAGGGGCATAGTTTGTACAAACTTGATAGAGGACCTGTAGATGATGCTATGTGACAAATGTCTAAGATCTGGCCCTTGTAGTTTCAGACAAGAAGATTTTTTAAGATTTCCTTATTTTTTCACTTGGTTGCCATGGCAACCAGAGTTCTACATTGTTTTTAATTCTTTGAACAATTTTGAAACAACTTGACCCAAGGAACATGGTTGAAATCTTTTCAGCAATATATGAGGAGATGTCATTTGAAGCAATTGTTAAAGACAACAATGACTGTATAAAGTGAAATTATTTTCTTCTGTGGAAGAATAAATTAAAGACATAAAAAGGAATATGTATGCGTTAATAGGTTAATAAATATCATTATTTACATTTTCTAAATATAGGAAACTATATGTAAATGAGTGGCAAATTTGGATCCAGATTAGATGCAGCATTATGTGGCATCTGACCTGGATCCATACTGTTTATGGCCAAGAATTAATTGTGGACTGATAGACAGAAAGATAAACAAACAAACAAACAGACAGACCAAAAGTAATATGCCTTGAACTAAGTTGTGCTTGAGCATAAAATAGCAGACATCATAATTTCTGCTATGTATCTCAGTGACCTGAGTTCAGAGCTAGCTTTGGGTCAGTTATGCAATAAGAGACCGTCTCAGGGAGAACTGACTATTATCATGCTGAACTGTTGTCTGCTCCAAATGTTTGTATGTGAAATATGTAAAAAATAATAACTTATATTTTCTAAATATAAGAAAATATGTAAATGAGTGGCAAATAGTTTAGATCCAGATTAGATGCTGCATTATGTGGCATCTGACCTGGATCCAAACTGTTTGCAAATATAGGTGATTTAGTATAAGGGTGATTGAAACCCTGCTTAAACCTTCAGTAAAACAGTATAACCTGAATAAAGCGGCAATGAATCCTGCATAAAGCGGCAATGAAAAAATCCCTATGGTGAATCCCTATGGTCAGTTTTAGTTTTGATATTAACAATTTTGAGAGAGAATCACCAGGAGATACTAAAAAACAAATATCAAAGCTGTGGGCCTAGCAGTTTTTTACAAGAAGATTGTTTAAAGTTTTTCACTTTTTTAAATAAATTACAATAAGTAGTCCACTTGAAAGTTTCATTTTAACAATTTCTGTAGAGAAGCATCCAAGGAACATCATGAGCAGTTTGAATCCGCCCTACAATCTCCGGGTTCAGAGGAGATGTCGTTTGAAGTAAAAGTGAACGGACAGACGGACAGACGGACAGACGGACAGACGGACGGACGGACAGACGGACAGACGTACTACGGACAATGAGCGGTCACAATAGCTCACCTTGAGCCTTCGGCTCAGGTGAGCTAAAAACACATCAAGTATTCCATCTAAATATTTTTACAAAAGTAGGTCAAAGGTCAAGGCAAAAAATGTTGGCATGGTTGGAAAGGTCTATACAAAAGAAAGGCACATGCTAAGTATAAAAGTCCTATTCGTTCAAATGTTACAGGTATTTCGAGATTTTTACAAAAGTAGATCAAAGGTCAAGGTCTCAAGGGTAAAAATGCTAGCATGATCAGAAAGGCCAACAAAAGGAAGGCACATGCCAAGTATAAAAGGCTCATGTGCAATAGCGCAAGAGTTATAGCCGAGGTTAAGGTATTGGGTTAATATAGGAATAAACAACATATTTTTGATGTTCATGACGGTATGACTACATTAGCTTCGCAGGGGGTGAATTGCGTAAACGCCCAAAGGGCGTTTCCGTTAAATTTACCCCCCGAAGCTAATGTAGTCATACCGTCATGTGCGGCAAAGAGATGATGTTTATTCCTTATATTTATATTTATATTTTCTGTCTTGTCAATTTAATGTGTTTATTGGCCAGATTTGTTTTTCTGTATAAGAATTTATCATATACCGGTCAAAGAGGTTTGATAGATGTAATGTCGATGTAATAGCCATTCCAGTTTCTAAATATGGTGAGAAAGTAGTCCCAACTACATGTACTCTAACTGTATTAAAAATTCAGGATTTTTTCCAGTAAACTTTCTCTCTGTGAATGGAAAAGACTTACAAGGCAAACAAATAACAGTGCAACTTGAATATCTGTTGCCAAAGCACATTCTAAAAATACAGGTCGCGGTTGTTTTCTTAACCCATTTACACACATACATGTAGCAACGCGATGGCAACGACCTATGTATCACTCAGCTAGTGTCATATGACCGTCGACCAATGGGAGCTTAGTGTTAAGTGCCCGATGTAGTCTATTTGAAGAAGTCCACGAATAGCACGGGCGAAATCCGAACTGGTTAAAACCAGTTCCGAAGTGTAGGTTCATCGGCAGATGTACCGCAAATTTTTAATAGGATTACATAAAGACTTTACAGGGTGAATGTAAATATAGTTTGATTAACCCATTACCTCTTAGCCTATTTCTAGCTTTGAAAATAGGTGACCACTTAAAGCAGGTTGAAAGTAAAGCAGAATGTGCCTTAAGGCACATTCTGCTTTACTTTCAGCCTGCTTTAAGCTACCATCTGCAAGGATATAGAAAATATTTCTTCTGATACATATTCTTGGCTGTATAAATTGGAACTATTTTCTTCAGTGGAGGAATAAATAGAGGCGTAAAAAGGCGTTTTTAAGGGGTAATGGGTTAAATAGGACGAAGTTCTAGGTCACATTGTAAAAAACTTTGGTATGGTTGAAAAGGTCTTAACGCAATAAAGATACATACTAAATCAGAAAGCCCTAGGCCTATTCGTTCAAATGCTTACTAGCATTTAAAGATTTTTACAAAGTAGGTCAAGGTCACAGGGAAGAAAATGTTTGCAATGTCCGAAAGGTTTTGACACATGCATTCTGGGGGCATAAAAAGCAAACAATTAACTTGGACCCTACATTGGCTTTTAAATGACATATAGACAACATGTAAATGACAGTTACCACAGCTGCAGAGTTATCAAGCTGCTGACTGACATTGACATTGACTTGCACTGAGCAGTATGACATGCAACGTGGGTACAATTTATGAAAACAACAGTCCCTCCCCACCCCCCACACACACACTTTGTTAAACAGCAATTCTAAAGAATATCCACGAGCAGATAAATTCATGAGCAGATTGAAGCTTAACACAGAAAAGGAGTGTTCTGCCTTACTGTTGTCTTGTATTAAGTATTCTGTATATTTGTCACTTATCTTCAATGAATGACTGGTCTACATGCAATAAATGCTCGACTGTAGTCATGTGACAAAAGCAGATATTACTGGTTAAATTTACCTACCCCTGATTAATGGGATTAGTGCGTGATTTTGTGACTATATAAAGAGCAAATATTTTTTAGTGGAGGAATGGATATACATATTGTCAAGTTCAGGGTCAGATATTACCAGAGATGGTGTCAAATCCACCTGACGCTCGCCTGATTCTAGTGAACAAGCCATCCAAAAAACATGAACTTGAGGACAAATGGATATAGAGCTTTTGAGATTGGTCCAAGATAATTCTGAGATAATTCTGAAGCATTTGATTGGTTAGATTTCAGCATTCTGTTAAAATCTAACCTGAATTGAAAGTTTGAGAGCTATCTCAAACTCATCTAAATGGTTACAAAGTGTTTTAGATGAGTCTGAGCTAGCTCTCAAACTTTCACTATATAACTCTATGTAAAACTGTGATCCCCCGAGCGGGGACACTTTCGACCCAAGGGGCATAATTTGAATGATCTAAATTCTTGATGGAGGACCTGTAGATGATGCCATGTGCTTAATATCTAAGCTCTGGCCTTGATGATGGCCCTTGTAGTTTTTGACAAGAATTTTTAAGATTTCTTTGTTTTTTCACTTTGGCTGCCATGGCAACCAGAGTTCTGAATTGTTTTTAACTCTTTGAACAAATTTGAGCTTGACCCAAGGAACATTCCTATAAAGTTTGGTTGAAATCATTAAAGCGATATAGGACGAAATGTCATTTGAAGCAATTGTTAACAACAACTGACTACGGTGGACACATGTAGGGCCATCACAGTAGCTCATCTTGAGCCTTTGAAGGTGGAGTAAAAAAGACAAAGTATGTACTGTTGCATTAAACTTGTATGCAAAAAGTTTATTTCAATTGGCTGTTATTCTGTGAAAAGTTAAGCAGATCAAAATCCTGATCACATGCGTACCATTCTATGTCATATGATAAAACAGTCTGCAAAATTATAAGAGTGTAGCTTAAAAGCTGTAGGAGCCTAGGAGTACTAGACATATGAGGTAATGTACCCGATATCTGGACAGACGGGCATACTCAAACTTATAATTACTCTTATGTGGCTTATATACTCAACAAAAAAGAACCATCCCTTATTTTTAAGGGGTACATTTTTTATACATGTACGAGGGCTGTCCCAAAACATCGTAGACTTTCGTAATAAAATTGTTATTTAAAACAGCAGAGACAAACGCTCGTCAGGGTTTATACACATAGGGATTAGGTAAGCCTGTGTGAATTTTTAACGTACTATCTTAAAAACTGGCTAGCACAGAGTAGTTTGAAACACACTAACCGTGCAACCCCGGCGCACACTATAGTTACGTGATGACGTTATCGACGTCAACGTTACTCCTTTTCAAAATGATTGATGCATTCGCTGTGGCACATAACCAACTTGCCATATACGCTGGCAAACAATGCCTTTCTTCATTCCTCACAAGACTCAATGTTTCTTGCTTCAGCTTATCAAAGTTTTCAAACTTAATTTAGGTCCTAGTAACTGGGATTTCCGGCATATAAATAAAACGAAATCTAATGGGGCTATGTCAGTGCTGTATGGCACATGTTCCAGCTTTGAAAACCCACCACGGCAATTTTAAATTGTGTACACAGGGAAGTGTGGCACCGAACGTTTTCATGGTGGAATATGATGATTTCTAAGTTGTCAATGAACCCTCTGGTCGCTTGTTTCGTATCGCAATGCCGCATGCAAGAGATCTGTGTGATGAATTTGTTGAGAAATGCATGAACTCTCGCATACCGTTGCATATTTGGACATGTCTTTTGTTTTCTTCTGCACTTAGCAAGTGACACATTCATCTAGTATAGCCTTTTGAAATGTTTAGTTTCTCACGCAAAATCCGATGCATAGACAAGTTGCTGACCCCGACAATTTGAACAAATTTTCTCACCGCAAGATGCTGAACAACATTGATGACGCTCCTCACGTTTTTCTACAATGAAGCCGTCAATTGATATCGGCCGTCCCGTCTTTGTAAAAGAATGTCCAATCCACCCTTCTGAAAAACGCTTGTGCAGTTTGGATATCAGAGAGCAAGATGCTGATTTATACTTTTCTGTTGATTGTAGTTGTTTAAACGTCTATGTCGGGGTCATATTTAACTCAACACAGTAATCTATGACATTTTGCTGCGCCGCATTTTCCTCTGACGTCGCCATTTTCAGCGTTTTCAAAACACGGTACCATTCGCGATAACTCTATAGATGTTTTCAAAATACCGCTACGTTAATGATATTTTCCAGGATGACGTCACATATAGCAACGTCAACGTTCATGACGCAATTTCGCGCCAATTCAAGCTCGAAGTTGCATTGTAGGAGGTTGAAAAATGCACACCTTTAAATCTACCTGTAAGATTTTTGCGTGCGCCGCACAATCTAACCAACAATTAATATTTGCTAATAAATAAAGGTCAAGTGTGTTGAAGAACCTTATTATTTCTCCTACAAATGCGAAAATGTTTGAAATTGCATCAGTAAAAAAATCATAGAAATAATACGTCGGGTTCTTCAAAAAAAATATTTGTCCACGGTGTTTTGGGACAGCCCTCGTATATTATAGGCTTAAAATACAGTCGAACTTCGATATCTTGAAGTCTGTTTTGTCGAACAGACCGTATTTCAAAGTTAAAACTTGGCTAAGCCACATTTTAACTTTGAAATATGGGTATGTTCGACTTAACCAAGCATGATATAATGCAGTTCATAATTATGTCGAACTATCGGATAGTTTGAGTTAATTGAGTTCGAGAATCCAGATATTGAAGTTTGAATGTATTTATATCAGTTTTTATACCTGTCAATGACAGACAGGTGAAAAGATCTTGTTTCACTTCCAAAACTGGTATAACTTGATAATTAATAAACAATATTACTAAAACACTTTTATGTTTGTCTTTAAAGTCATGATAAAGCATAGGGGACGTTTCATTTTTTGCTCATTATATAATTTATTTCCTTTGATATTTTATGTGGCTAGGCACATAACCCACATTTCTTGTGCCTCTAACTTTGGAATAGAATGATCCAGAAGCTAATCCTAACCCTATTCCCACTAATGATCAGGATGATTGCATAATAACTGGCCAGGTTAACCCTTTCCTCCCTGATACCTCAAATAGACAATTCCAGTTTTCAATTTAGTCTAGTCCATTTTTGACTTTTGATTTTTGGGTTGAATTTTACAATATGTCAAAATGACAAACAGTGTAGGCCCTGATCAGAGGGCTCCGTAAGGAGCCCTCTGATCAGGGTCTACACTGTTTGCATAGGACAAGTGTACTCCTCACAGGTATGCTGCTTGCAAATGACGCATATATGCGTGACTAGGGTTCAAAGAGTTAATGTCACAAGAGATGTCATTGAAAATAGAATTTTCTCACATAACTATACCCCTGTTTTCTATAGCGAACAACGGTGACGAATATCCTTATCTCCAACATGATTGTGTAAGATCACTTTGATGACGTCACTATAGCTTCACTATAACGTCACTATTTATAACGGCGTTTTGACGTCAACGGGGTTCCAAAAATATGCATATTGCTTTAAAAATAGCTTAAATCGTTGGTAATGTGAGAAAAAGAATCTGTCACACGTCGATATTTAAGAAAAGTTGATCTCAAACTCGTCTTGAATAGAAAAAGTTATTAAGCGAGCCTTCATTTCAACTCTAGACTCGTTTGAGATAAGCTTGTCTTAAACATCGACTGATGACAGATCCTATATGTCTCCTTCCCTTACCTCCATGTCTTGCACCTGTTGCTGTAAGAGGTAACACTTGTTCTCCAGTTCTACCATGTGACCAGATGAGTTGCTGTCTACAACAACAACAAACATTTTATTATCATTCTCGACCCATTACCTAACAAATACGCCTATATATGCATTTAGTTTATTCCCTCACTGAAGAAAATAGTTCCAATTCATTTAGTCCTGAATATGTATAAAAAGAAATATTTTCTATATTCTAGCTGATGGTAGCTTAAAGGAGCCTGAAAGTAAAGCAGAATGTGCCTTTAAGGCACATTCTGCTTTACTTTCAACCTGCTTTAAGTGGTCACCTGATTTCAAAATTTGAAACAAGCTATAGGGTAATGGGTTTAACATTTATTTAAAGATTTTTTAAAAGAAAAATCTGTTTTATATATATATCCACTTCATGTTCTGACTAATCTTTAGATGATTTGGTGTCTACTAGAACAATTACAGACTTTTTTTAAACTTTTATATTTCTATATAAACTGCTCTTTTCTAATATTTCGACCTCATAGGGCCTTTTTCTATCTGGAATATTGAAGAAAAAAAATCTTTTATATTTCTTTTAGATTTTTAATTGTTTCTTCTTTATGTCTTAACTTTATGTTGTGACTATTCATTAGAATAGTTTCTCCCAGACTATTCTAATGAGTGATCACAATATAGGATTATGGGGAGATATGAGAAAGATTTTTATACATCAATAATATTACAATTACACCCATCAAATATGCAGATCTCTCCTAAACTCTTTGCAGGCTAACCTGGATTACCCTTTTTATCTGGATCCAAACTGTTTGACACTCTGACCTTATTTTCAAAATAATTTTAGGAGCTTCTAATTCAACAATAGTAGCAGAGGACAATACTTACTGTTGCAGGCAACAATACTACATAGCCTTGAATGAGTTCATCATGTAGGTGATCCAATATTAGAAAACATATGGGTTCATTTGACAGGTCAGCATTTCAAAGCTTATCATTTTTTAATATTTCCTCATTTAAACACCTTTCGATGCATTTAAATTACCTTTTCCTTAAAAATATACATTCATGCTTCTACAATACCCTGATAAACTGTTAACCCTTTCCCCAATAGAAGTGCATTTTAGCGCATTTAATTTATTCCTCCACTGAAGAAAATAGTTCCAATTTATACAGTCATGAATATGTGTTATAGGAAATATTTTTTATATTCTAGAAGATGGCAGCCTAAAGCAGTCTGAAAGTAAAGCAGAATGCGCCTTAAGGCGCATTCTGCTTTACTTTCAACCTGCTTTAAGTGGTCACCTATCTTCAATACAATAACAAGAGGGCCTGAAGGCCCTGATATCGCTCACCATTAATTTTGTAATGAAGCCTGATAGCTTTACCTTTGAATTTCACTTGTTTTATTCTAAATCCATTCAAGTTTGTCGACCTACTGTAGTATAGTAGAGTATATCAAAGGCAGATAACTAGAGCCTAAACAATACTGAAATGAAGCCTTCTTCTAGCATTTCAAAGTATATCAAGGGCAGGTAACTATTGCCACAATGATTACATTTCAACAATAATTGCACTCCTTCCAGAACATATAGCTACATCCTTTGTGTACAAGTATAATTAAAATCCATTGAAAACTGTAGTTGCAAGAGTGTAAACGCTGTAAAATATGGCATTTTCAGCAATTCAAAGGTAGATATCTCTTGATCTACCGTATGTGTCTGATTCCAACCATAATCACCCTTTTTCGAACTCTTATGGTCATATACAATCTGGGCAAGTTTGAGAGAGCTTGGATAAATATTGTGGCCTCCACAGCGTAAACACTGTTAAATATATCATTTTCAGCAATTCAAAGGTAGATAACTTTTGACCTATTGATCGGATTACAACCATAATTGAACTCATCCAAAGTCTTATGGTAATATACAATCTGAGTAAGTTTGAGAAAGATTGGATAAAATTTGAGACCTCTAGAGTGTAAACATCGTTTAATATGGAAATTTTCAGCAATTCAAAGGTATATAACTCTCGACCTATGAGTCTGATTTCAACCATAATCAACCTAATCTGAACTCTTATAGTCATTGACAATCTGAGCAGGTTTGAGATAGATTGGATAAAAATTGTGGTCTCTAGAGTGTAAACATAGTGAAGTGTTAAATATGGCATTTTCAGCAATTCAAAGGTATATAACTCTTGATCTTTTTGTCTGATTTCAACCAAAATTGAACTCATCTGAACTCTTATGGTCATATACAATCTGGGCAAGTTTTTGAAAGATTGGATAAATACTGTGGCCTCTTGAGTGTAAACACTGTTAAATAAGGCATTTTCAGCAATTCAAAGGTAGATAACTCTTGATCTATTTGTCCGATTTCAACCAAAATCAAACTCTCTCGAACTCTTATGGTCATATACAATCTGGGCAAGTTTTAGATAGATTGGATTAATACTGTGGCCTCTAGAGTGTAAACACTGTTAAATATGGCATTTTCAGCAGTTCAAAGGTAGATAACTCATGACCTATTTGTCCGATTTCAACCATAATCAAACTCATTCGAACTCTTATGGCAATATACCATCTGAGCAAGTTTGAGAAAGATTGGATAAATATTGTGGCCTCTAGAGTGTAAACACTTAAATTGTTGACGACGGACGACGTACGATGGACATTCAAGGATTGCAAAAAGTTAATGAGGTAAAGGGTTAAAAGAGCCAATACAGTGTTCCCTTCTTACAGGGCCCTCACAACAACAATTCCCTCCTTTCAACAAGACGTTTATGTATAACCCTGTCACTGCTGCAATATCGTCTGCTTAAAGTTGTTGTCAAATGTTGTGTCTAAAAGTAAAATATTAGACAGTTCGACAGATGAAATATTATAAATTCAATACCTTGAGCTTTCTGGAGTAACTTCACTTTGTCTTGCAAAATTTTAACCATCTTGTCCTGAAAACAAATAATTAATATAATGATCTCACATTTATGATCTTAACCCATAATACATGTTCCCTGTTTCTAGTTTTGAAGATAGGTTACCACTTAACCCTTTACCACATAGAAGCGCTTTTAAGCGCATTGAATTTATATAAAGTGAACTATTTTTTTCAGTGGAGAAATAAATTAAAGGCCTTAAATGTGTATCTATCAAAGATACGAATTTTAATGCCTTATTCCTTCACTGATAATGAAGTAAAGGTTTACCCAAATATATGCCATATTATAATATTCCCTCATGCAGTCATTTAGATCCTGTTTCTGTAAATATTAAGAAGACCAGGCTCCAAGGATATAAAGCTTTTCAGTTGAGTCTGAAGTAGTTCTCAAGCATTTGATTGGTCAGATTTAAGCCTAGGCTCAAATCTGACAAATCAAATGCTTGAGAACAATATCAGACTCAACTCAGACACTTTATAAACTTGGACCCAGGCCCAGCCCTTATAAAGCGTTTGAGTTGAGTCTGAGTGTTTTCTCAAGCATTTGAATGGTCAGATTTAAGCCTAGGCTCAAATCTGACCAATCAAATGCTTGAGAACGATTTCAGACTCAACTCAAACCCTTTATAAGCATGGACCCAGGCCAATTTAAGAATGTCAGCAGAAGAATTTTTCTCAGTTTGACTGATTCTGGGGGCATAAAAATTAAGATTTAAGACACTGATAATCCTTTCAATTGTAATGAACTGATATATTTAAAAACAAATCATAGAAATTGTATTTTTTAAGAGCTTATTACAGCAAAACATAATGTCTGATAGTGCTATGTTCCTGTGCCCTTGAGGAGAATCTTATTTGAACATTCCTTGTATACATAGATATTCAGAAGAAAAAGGAATAACATATGTTTGACTGTATCACCTTTTCTGAAAGCTCTTTAGACTGATAAGCCACTTTGGCTTCCAGCTGGGTAATACGCGTCATCATCGTTGACATCAGTTCATGGTCATTTGGAACTAAAAACAGACAGAAAAATTACTTCAAATAAACAAAATATCAGGTTTCAAGGAAAACTGTTCTTGCCTAGAGATATTTCTGGTAAATTAATATTACATAGTATCATTTACCAGTACAGTCAAACTTCGATATCTCGAAGTTGGGTTGGTCGAATATACCCGTATTGCAAAGTTAAAACATGGCTAGGCCACGTTTTAACTTTGAAATATGGGTATGTTCGACTTAACCAAGCATGAAATAATGCAGTTCATAGGCCAAACTATCAGATAGTTCGAGTTAAACTAGTTTGAGATATCGAAGTTCAACTGTACTTACTAATCATGATTTCAAGTGCCTAGATATTCTGTAAACATGTTTGCAGGATCATATAACGTACTACGTACAGACCTTCAGAGATGAGGTGAGTATTTCAAATGCCAATATTCTCAACTAAACCCTAGCTGTAATAATTCTAGTGTTCAGTCATCCTTACGTAGGGCTTTTACATTTTAATGCATTGTGTTTGCATTTTGTGAATTCCCAACTGCATTTTACATCCAATCTGACGCCATCGATGTCAATATTTCATTTAACCCCTTCATTGCCTTACCCATAGTACCATGGTTATTCGCAAACAGTTTGGACCTTGGTCAGACTCGGCGCACTATATGCTGCGATCCAAACTCTTTGACACTCAATTTCAATATGTCCATTTGAAGTAAAAATACCTATTTTAGTTTTTTTAAAAAAAGCAGCCAACAATTGATTAAAATTGATAACATTATGGCAATGAAGGGGTGGTAACTGAAAGCAGCCTGGTATAAATTAACCCTTTGAACGCTGGTCCCGCATATAGGCGTCCTTTTCAAACAGTGTACATGCGGATAGTACACTTGTCCTGTGCAAACAGTGAAGACCCAGATCAGAGGGCTCCTTTCGGAGCCCTCTGATCAGGGTCTTCACTGTTTGTCATAATACCTAACATTGACAAAAATAACCCTTAAAAGTCTAAAATGGACTACTGGAATTGTCCATTTAAAGTTTTAGGGAGGAAAGAGTTAAGTATCCTGGTATAAAGTGTGTGCACTTTGAAAGACATGAATTATGCTATTGTATTAGAGCTTCACCTCCTGAACATTCAAATATAAAATTCAGCCCACTTTGACATCTACCATCTTAACTATAACATGGTTATACATGTATATGAAAATATGGAAAATTCTGATTAACATCGTAAGTGCAGATTCAAGTTACACTTTTCCTACCAGTACACAGTGCAGACCCTTAGATATACATGTAGTCACACACATTAAAGTATGCATCCTTTGCAAACACAACTTACATGTGAAGAGTACACTTAGTCGTGTCCTTTAAAAAAGTGAAGACCCAGATCAAAGGAACCTTCTGATCAGGGTCTACACTAGTTGTAATATTGCAATCCAGTGAAAAAAAGACAACCTGAAATAGTCAAAAATTGACTAAAAGTAAAGTACCAAGTTATAGTCTTCTTTCAGTTTGAATGACCACTCAGCCACCTGAATATTCACTCTCCTGAACATTGAGCCATCTTGCCTACAATATTGAGCACTGCTAACATATGGCCCCTAGGCAGCTGCAGTACCCTTCACAGGTACCTATTTTGCCCTCTGGGTGGAGAGGAGCAATGTGCAGTATATATCTTGCTCAAGAACATTCCTGAACATCATCGGGAATTCAGTAAAAAAATCCCCTAGTCAGGCCGCTGGTCTGGTGGGAGATCAAACTCACAACCCCTGGTAGCGTAGTCTATTACTTTACCACAGGACTACTACCACTACTAAATCAAATTTGAAACTGAAAATGTCCATTTGAAGTTTTAGTGAAGAAAGGGTTAAGCACATGTATAAAAATGTGATGTTCAATGCAAAAACATGTATGTTAATTTACACACCCAGAGGTTGACTAATAAACTTTGCACCTAAAGTAACACTGGGAGTTCTCAAAATGCATCACATGATCTGAAATAATAGTTATGTAAGTTACATCCAGCTAGGAATATGATTGTATAGTCTGCATTTATTGTGACTAATAATGTATCAGTAAAGTTAGCGCAGCACGAGGATCATGCTTGTCTCAAGTCAGAAAACTTTGAATAAACTAAAAGATAAACACATAACAAATTAAAGTAAACCAGATAACAGAATGACCAAATGTAATCTCAAGGTAAAAAGGCAAACAGATATGAATGAATAGTATAAATATTACCTAGATGTATGTTACATACAAAAGTGATTCAATCAATGATCTAAACCATTTGGAATGGCACATAATGGACCAATTAACCCTTTACCTGATAGCCTATTACTATTATTGAATATAGGTGACTTCTTAAAGCAGGTTGAAAGTAAAGCAGAATGTGCCTTAAGGCACATTCTGCTTTACGTTCAGCCTGCTTTAAGCTATCCTGTGCTAGAATATAAAAAATATTGTCTTTAAGTCTTAGTATAACAATAATAATAATTTATATTCATGACTGATTAAATTGGAACAATTTTCTTCAGTGGAGGAATGAATCATATTCGCTAAAAGGCGCTTCTATGGGGGAAGGGTTAAGAGTCCATGTACTGTTCACCTGGACCAATCTACATTTCTAAGACAAGATATGTCATGGCATGACTTTATCATTATATGCACACTGTAAGACAGACTTTTTATGAATATATCCGATTACATACCTTACTTACATATTATCAATCATAAACTGTTCTCTTCTAAAAACGAAACGGCCAAGTCAGAAAAATCGGACAAAACAATAGCAAACTAGAATACAACTTCCGGTAACTATTAATTAATCCATTAAACCATAAATACACCTTTTACGCCTTTGATTTATTCCTACACTGAAGAAATTATTTCCACTTTATATGTTCATGAATCTATATTATCAGAAATATTTTATATATTCTGGCAGATGATAGCTTAAAGCAGGTTGAAAGTAAAGCAGAATGTGCCTTCAAGGGGTATCCTGCTTTACTTTTAACCAGCTTTAAGTGGTCAGAGCAATCTTCCATACTAGAAACAAGCTATGGGGTAGTGGGTTAAGCACATGTTTCAAAATGTGACAGTCCTTTTGTAAATTTTCCATGCACAAACATTGTTCCTTAAATATGTATTTGAATGGGGAGGTCCTCTAAATTTTCACATAATAATATTATATTAGCAACATCTGCAAACAATTTGGATTCCTGAGTCAGACTTAAATTGACTGTGTATCTGATCTGAATCCAGACTGCTTGTCATTCAACACAAACTAGAATGTTTATTTTATTTTATTCAGCTATACACCTCTTTTGAGTATAACAAGCAGGGACACTTATGAGGTGCACCATGCAGGGACAGTTCCCTGGCCGTTCACTTTATCCTGACACTGACAAACCAGTTGTATATAACTCTAACCCGAAATCCTGAGTGCAAACAAGGAGAGAAACCATTAATAACTACTAATTTTCAAGTCTTTGGTTTGACCCGGCCAGGGATTGAACCCTGAGTAAAATTCTGAGTTTTGATCATTTCTAACTACATGTATTACATTGCTATCAAATTATGGGAAATGTTGGTCCCCATGAGGGAGAATGCAGATTCAAGATAAACTTATCCTATAAAAGTAAACAGTGCAGACCCTGAAGAGACAGCTATGTCTGAGTCTATACTGCTTTCCTTTTAACCCTTTATCCCGTAGCCTATTTCTAGTTTTGAAGATAGATGGCTACTTAAAGAGGCTCGCAACCGTTTTTAGCATTAAAAATAGTAATTTGTAAATATTTGTCAAATGCTTATATAAATAGGTAAGATTTAGTTTAGGATAATAAATTCTGGTAAAAATGCATTTCAAAAAAAAAAGAAAAGAAGAAGCTCTGGTGGGATTCGAACCCGTGACCCTCCATGCAGAGACAAACATGAACAAGAGCCCCATGGGGCATATGTCGCTCACCTGAGAATAGATGTACATCAAAATGGAGATAATGATTTAAGTCCAGGACGGGGTCATTTTTTACCCGAGGGGCATAATTTGAACAATCTTGATAGAGGACCTGTAGATGATGCTATGTTCCAAATATCTAAGATCAGGGTACTAGGGTTCTAGACAAGAAGATTTTTTTTAAGTTTCCATTGAAAAAATCTATTTTTAGCTCCTGTGACCTACATATGCAACAGACTGGAACCATTTGAACAAAATAGATAAAAGACATCTAGAAGTAACACCATGCCGAATATCAAAGCTCTGGCTATATTAGCTTCAGAAAAGAAGACGTATGAAAACTGTGACCCCCGGAGTGGGGCTAATTTTGACCCCAGGGGCATAATTTGTACAAACTTGATAGAGGACCTGTAGATGATATGCAATCGACCAGAACCATTTGAACCTTATTGGTATAGGACATCTAAAAGTGTCACCAAGCCAGATATCAAAGCTCTTTCCATATTAGTTTCAGAGGAGAAGACATTTGAAAATTTCACTATATAACTCTATGTAAAACTGTGACCCCCGGGCCGGGCCAATTTTAACCCTAGGGACATAATTTGAACAAAGTTGATAGAGGACCTGTAGATGATGCTATGTGCCAAATATCTAAGCTCTGGCTCTTGTAGTTTCAGACAAGAAGATTTTTTAAGTTTTCATTGAAAAAAAAAACTATTTTTAGCTCCTGTGACCTACTTATGCAACCGACCGGAACCATTTGAAGAAAAAATGTTTGACCCCAGGGGCATAGTTTGTAGTTTGATAGAGGACCTGTAGATGATGCTATGTGACAAATGTCTAAGATCTGGCCCTTGTAGTTTCAGACAAGATTTTTTTTTAAGATTTCCTTATTTTTTCACTTGGTTGCCATGGCAACCAGAGTTCTACATTGTTTTTAATTCTTTGAACAATTTTGAAAGAACTTGACCCAAGGAACATTCGTGTAAAGTTTGGTTGAAATCTTTTCAGCGGTATATGAGGAGATGTCATTTGAAGCAATTGTTAAAGACAACAATGACTGTATAAAGTGAAATATTTTCTTCTGTGGAAGAATAAATTAAAGACATAAAAAAAAGAATATGTATGGGTTAATAGGTTAATAAATATCATTATTTACATTTTCTAAATATAAGAAACTATATGTAAATGAGTGGCAAATAGTTTGGATCCAGATTAGAAGCAGCATTATGTGGCATCTGACCTGGATCCATACTGTTTATGGCCAAGAATTAATTGTGGACTGATAGACAGAAAGATAAACAAACAAACAAAACACAAACAAACAAACAGACAGACCAAAAGTAATATGCCTCGAACTAAGTTGTGCTTGAGCATAAAATAGCAGACATCACTTTCATTTCTGTTATGTATCTCAGTGACCTGAGTTCAGAGCTAGCTATGGGTCAGTTATGCAATTGGAGACGGTCTCAGAGAGAAATGACTATTATTATGCTGAACTGTTGTCTGCTCCAAATGTTTGTATGTGAAATATGTAAAAAATAATAACTTATATTTTCTAAATATAAGAAAATATGTAAATGAGTGGCAAATAGTTTAGATCCAGATTAGATGCAGCATTATGTGGCATCTGACCTGGATCCAAACTGTTTGCAAAAATGTTGCATTTAGTATAAGGGTAGCTTCTTAGCCTGGAAGATACAATGCGTCTGTATAAAACGGATCATTAGAGAGTTTTTACTGTCAGACCTGCATCAAAAAGCACTGATATGGCCAGGGTTGAGTCAAATTTGATCCTAGGGTTTTGATTTTTTACAATTTTGAAAGTGATTTAGTAGAAGATACTATTCATGCAATATCTAAGGTGTGGGAACAGTGGTTTTTTACACAAAACTTGTTTAAAGTTTTTCACTTTTTTTAATAAATTTCAATAAGTAGTCCACTTTAAAGTTTCATTTTAACAATTTCTGTAGAGAAGCATCCAAGGAACACCGTGAGCAAATAAGTTTTTTCCTCAGACTCGCGGTTTCAGAGGAGTTGTCGCTTGAAGTAAATTTGAACGGACGGACAGACGGACAGACGGACAGACGGACGACGGACGGCGGGCGATCACAACAGCTCACCTTGAGCCTTCGGCTCAGGTGAGCTAAAAATGAGGAAGCGCCTTTACTACCTCGGCTACCAGCGCTCTCTATATATATGGTAGCGAATTAACGTACTTCACTGGTAGCGATCGATAATACTACATTATTCGGCTCGGGTTTATGTCTGAGCCCGTGTAGAGAAGCAACAACAACAACTATACCGTCAGCTGACGCTATAGAAAAACGATGGAAAATATCTAAAAAACTAAGATTCGGTGACGATTCTTGAGACTTTTTTTGGACTGATCATATTATTTTAATGTCAGAAGCCAAATAATGCCACAAATTTGCTTTTATTTGAGTATTTTATTTTATTTTGACAAGTACACCATCCGGTTGCGAGTCCCTTTAAAGCAGGTTGAAAGTAAAGCAGAATGTGCCTTAAGGCACATTCTGCTTTATTAAGGCACATTCTGCTTTACTTTCAGCCTGGTTTAAAGCTATCATCTACTGGAATTAAGAATTCTTTTTGGATGGTTCATATTCAAGACCACATAAATTAGAACTATTTTCATTAGTGAAGGAATAAATTACATTCGCTAAAAAGCGCTTCTATATAATTATGGAGGAAAGGGTTAAGGAGTCCTCTGATCAGTATCTGCCATGTTTTTTATTGTACAATATATTACAGAAAACAACACTAAATGGTCAAACATGGACTTGACCTTATCTAAAAATGGGAATCGTTCCATAAATGTTTCAGGGATGAATACACGATGATCTTGGTGACAAACACTTTGCATCCTGATCAGAAACAATGTCTATTGAGGTGTGATCTGGATCAAAACTGTTTGAAAAAGATCTAGCTTACAATACAGATGGTCATTTTTGATAGGGTTACAGTACATGTATAAAATGTGACAGCATTCCTGAAACTTTCCTAACCTAAAATGTTATACATATTTATTTTCACATCAGAAGCTTGACCATTAAACTTTCCCCCTGAAATAAAACTGGGAGTTCTCAAAATACATGGCATAATCTAAAATAATATTTAAATAACAACCTTTTCCATTAGCTAACTAGTAAACAACAACACATTTAGCACATGTTGTAAAGTGTGACAGCCCTTATGTAAATTTTCCATACACAAACATTGTCCTTAAAATGTACATAAATCAGGAGGTCCTCAAAGTGTTCAAATATACCAATACAAGGGTTACAACTTGATTAATATCTTCAATATGAATAGTGCAAAATGCATGTATGATATATCATTCCAAAACAAAATTCTTCACCTACACCATGGTAATTAATGCACCGTGATTAGCTCAGCAATAACTTGATAAGTCACAACGCAAATCTAAATGACCCCTACTAAGAGGCACTTGATTATTTTTGTGTATTGTTGAGCTAATATTTTTAACAAATTTGATACTATAGTTTTTGTTTTGAATAAGTTTATAAAATTTCGATCAAATAAAATTAGACATGCACATACAACACAGTTTGAAAGGTTATTACAATGTATTTAATTGTTATAAAATAAGAAAATCATAGCTAAATTTAAAACTCAATTCGTACTGAAAGTATCATAAAACAAATTAACTACTATTCATAGCATTCAAAAAGTCTTGTTAACTTTTTTCATAGTAGCAAATAAGACATTTTATTTTTGAAAAGAATAATTTTTTAAGAAACTTATAATTAACCCTTTCAATTATTGTAACCATTTATTTTTAACTAATATTCAGACATACACAAATATATTTCAATTACAAATTTTAGAAATTGTACTTTTCAAGAACTTAAATATTAACCCTTAGCCCGCCAAATAAATTGTTGTCTGCTATATTTCTCGTCTGCTTCAAGTTTCAAAGTGCTTCAAAGATGCTCAAAATTGCTGAAAATGTTGTCCGAGTGTCAAACAGCTTGGATCCGGATAAGACGCCGAGTTACTCGGCGTCTCATCCGGATCCAAGCTGTTTGCATATGCAGCTATAGTCGTGAGTGGCAGGCTAAGGGTTAATAAATAATGTCTGAAAATTCCTTTATTCAAGTGCTCTTGAGAAGGGACCAGTTTGTTTTTTGTTTTGATTTATCGAGTTATGTGATTCTATTCTGCATTATACCATCTTGTAGGCGAAGAACTGCCCTTTCCAATGGACAATGGTATATCACATAGGCATATTACACTCAATATATATCAAATTTATTGATAAAGATGAATAAATTATGAAACACCCCTTGTATCAGCAAACAATTTGGTTCCCTGAGTCAGACACAAACTGACTATGTATCTGATCTGAATCCAAACTGCTTGTCATTCAACACAAATTCCTGCATATCTCAGCTACACATAAGGTGAGTAGTTCAAATACTTAGAGCATCCAATTTTACGCAACCAAACCAAACCCTATAATAATGTGACCTTCACACTAGAATCATCTTAACTCTTTGCACGCTGGGTAATTTTTTTGTCTGCAACAATTTGTCGCCTGCTATCGTTCTTAAATTAGAACTTTAAATTTTTTTTGAAAATTCAGTGTCACTAATAGCAAACAGTTTGAATCCTGATGAGAGGCAGCGTTACACGGCGTCTCATCTGGATCCGATCTATTTGCAGACGTAATCACTATAGAAGGTATATCCACCGCTAGCGTGCAAAGAGTTAAAAAGAATCCTCTTCAGGTGTGTTTCTGTACTAATGTTCTGACACTCTGAGATCCAGAAATAGCATACAGGATCAAAATGTCACAAGGTGAGCAGGGTCTTGTCCAAAGGTATGCCTGATGTAAGTATGAAAGCTGTAGGTGTAGCTGTGATCCTATTTCCAAACTTAAACATGAGTTAATAAGATTGACTGTAGTAAAGAACCAATAAAGTGTTAGAAAATAGAATGAGTATTTTTTTTTGTTAGTTGATATACTTAACTACAATATGAAGTCTTTGATGAGTCAGTCCAGTCAATGAAACGGTGTGGATATTTCTGAAGACAGGAGGAACTAGCTTTATATCCTTAGTGATTAGTATAATTCTTTAATATTTGTCAAATGCAAACATAATAAAAAATAATATTTTATTGTATGATAGTTTAATTTATTCTGCAGATTTTTTTCTGCGATCTGAGGAAGGAACCACAGAATAACAGAAAATTGTACCCCGCAAAAATATTGCCAGCTATATGGTAGTCACTAATTGACTAAACTTAACCCATTGAATCCTAGGGAAGTTTATACTCATAATTCATAAACAGTGTTCCTGTAAAGAGTAGCCTTGTCATATGCATACAGTGTAGACCAAGGGCCCTCTGATCAAGATCTGAACTGTTTGTCCTTTTGCAATATATTGCAGCTAACGACTCTAAGTATTAAAAAATTGACTAGATTAAACTGTCCATTAAAAATTCAGGTGTCAAAGAGTTAGAAGAGGACATGTGTATAGAATGTTAGCAAATCTGCAGGGCTGCCATCATAAGTTGATCATGAAAAATAAAAATCCTAAGATTTTCAAATTTGTAATTTTTCAATCGCAATTTTTAAAGCAGTTGAAAGTATTCTGCTTTACTTTCATCATGCATTAAGCTTCCATCTGCTAGGATTAAAACAAGATTTCAGAAAAATCCTGAAAAATGGCAGCCCTGAATCTGAAATTTCAGAAAATTAATCATGAGAAGTGAGCTAAATTAAGATAGAGTAAAAACAATTAAACCAGCCAAAACGGAGTCAAATAAGTCAACATGTCAAATAGTTCTGAACCTGTTGAGATGGCACATTATGCAGCATCTCTCATCAGAATCCAAACTTTGTGTAAAGATTATCATGGTTTCACTGCTGGTAAGAGTCAATAAAGAATTATGGAAACTCATAAAACAGATATACTGCTTAATGATGGACTGAAGTATAATTCAGAAATCTCCTACAAGAGCTTTCATGGTTATTTTGTCCTTCATTGTATAATCTGAAATCATTAAATAAGAAAAGACTCTATTTTTGATTGGCCACTGTTTACTAGTTTTTCTGTAAAACGATATATTGGATGTTCTCGGTTAAACTATAGCCAAACTTTAATCAAAACCACTGACAAGAAGATGAAATAGGTGACAGCTTAATGTAGGACAAAAGTTTACCAGTAAGCTCCTAGAAGAGCTTTCTGCATAATTAATACCAGTACTTTTGTTTTGCATTAAGCTGTTACCTGTGTATTTTAAGATGAAATGGTTGCTTAACACAAGATTGATAGTAGATAGTACAATAATTGAATACAAAGAGCCACTTAACACATTGAGCCCTAGCGACGTGTATACTCGTCATGAACAAATCATATGCCTATCAAGAGTGCACTAATGCAAACAGTGTAGACCCTGATCAGAGGGCTCCTTGAGGAGCCCTCTGATCAGGGTCTACACTGTTTGTCATTTTATAAAATACAGTTAACAACAACACTAATTATTCAAAAATGGACTAAATTTAATTATAAAGTGGAATTGCCCATTTAAATTTCCAGGGGTGAATGAGTTAAAGAGTTATCTGACAGGGCACTCAGGGTGTAGTGGGTAACCAGAGGTTGGAACAGCTAGTATTGTATCAGCTTATAAGACTTGTTAATTTGTATGATATGAGCCACTTCACAAAATCACCTCAAGACCTGGTGACCCTTTCACTGCCTACACTGAGTCCATTATCATCATAAAAGTTGCAAATAGTTTGAATTCTAATCAGATACCAGTGGCCTTTCTTACGAAATGTCGTACGACAAAAATGGTCGTAAGTCAAAACTTTGAAATACATTTAATTTCTGATTTTTCAATCCAATCCTGTCTAGTGACATTGCTTTGGAATCGTCTTTTCAAGACGATTCCAAAGCAATGTCACAAGACAGCATTATATGGAGAAATAAATAATAATTGAGAATTTTACAATCTGACTTACGCCAATATTTATCGTACGACGTTTCTTAAGATGGGTCCCAGGTTACTAGGTGTTTGACAAGGATCCGAAACTATTTGCCACTGATATCAAGGTTTCTTCAGTCAATATATATGTCTAAAATTAAAATGTGAGCAACAACAGCAGACAACAGATTTTAAGCAGACAACACCCTGACTGTGAAGAGGTTGAAGCACTTGTATACCAAAATCTGTGACTGCATTAATTAACCCTTATCATAATAAACACAACATGGCTAACATTTACAAACAATTTCAATCCAGATCAGATGCCGCATAATGCGGTGTCTTAGTGGCGTTTGATCTGGATTGATACTGTTTGATATAATATACATACATTTAATATTTTTTTCAGTTTAAAAAAAATAAAACTGATATCAATTCCTTTTGCAGACAATGTATTTGAATTTGAAAAAGACTTTAATTTAGAAAAATAAGGGTTAGAATCAAATAACAATGGAGAAGGCGTTATTCTTTCCCTATAAAATATGTTTGCACTAAGATAATGATATCTATTACATACCGTTTGTAGCCAGATCAGGTATGAGAACCTTGGCACCTAATAAGGCTCCACACTATTTTCCACTAAGATGTTTAAAAATATCATTCATACTCTCAAGATCCTGTAATTTTCATATATTTCACTGTATTGAGATTGCATTGGATTTCATGAACTCTTTCAACACTAAGTTTATATATTCTTGTGTGTTATAAAGTTCCCTTGTGGATCTTTTGAGTTACCAAAACATAAACAGTCTACAAATGTACTTGGAATTCTGGGTAGTTTAATAAATACTACACTAAAGTTACAAACAATGAAGACCCTGATCAGAGGGCTCCTAAAGGAGCCCTCTGATCTGGGTCTACACTGTTTGCAAATGTAATGAGTATATTTTAATCAGGTGCTTGGTTTTGAAAGAGTAAAGCAGGAAAGAATAATATCTACACCACTGATTATCCAATTAGGTTATACACTGTATGCAAGAACAGTGACACATGTCTGTCCATTGAGTAGGTTGCTAACAGTGCATACCTAGCACAGCTTCTGCATTAGAAACGAGTCAACAGTGTTTGCAGGGTGAAAACAATGCTAACTCTGCTATAGTTACAATCAGTGTAGACCCAGTAAAGGAAAACATGTCAAGTGGTAATTTTGCATGTGGAGCGGCTAATATTTACACAATTTTTATAATGGTAATATGCAAGACATTCTCATGTGACTCTCACTTGAGACATTTAGATAAATGCAATTTCACAAATTAACTCATTAACATGACTGTATATAGTGAAACTAAATTTTTTCAGTGGAAGAATAAGTTTAAGGCATAAAAAGGTTGGCTTTTAACATACAGCCTAAATGGTAAATCTAAGAGATGTGTAAAAAAATACCTTGACTATTACAAGGCTTAAACCAGAGTTTGTCTTGCAAATTACCATGGCAACATAAACTGGCTACCCTATAGGTGTGGGCTGAGACTGCACACTTGCTCTACTTACTACTGTCTTGACCTGGTGAACAAAGGTCAGACTGTGACCTTTCTAACTCTGAAAGTAATGAAATGCTTACACATGCATAAACACATTCTATATGATCATATACAAAGATAAATTTGTGATAATTACTCATTATCTCATAGCGTGTTACAGTGTATAAGACAGGTGGCTACTTAAAGCATGATGCTTTACTTTCAGCCTGCTTTTAGCATCCACCAGTCCTGATGCATGAAACCCTTTTCTTTGACTATTTATCAGAACATGGTGAAAGTATGAAAAGTGTTTACTTTGACTTTCCCTCATAGAAACAACTTTATCTATTCCTAAACAAATCCTATAATACTTCTACCCAGTGTCCTGATAAAGAGCCGTACCAAAGTTTTCCTTAGTATTAATTTAATAAATGATAGCTTAAAGAAGTATCAAAGTAAAAGCAAAAGTTAAAACATAGCAACATTTCTGCTATTAAAATCTCTGCCAGCTTTTAGCAGTAGTTAGTCTGAATTCAACATTCACTTAAAAAAACAACCATTCAAAAGAACATTCAACAAAGAACATTTACACAAGCTTTCTTAACTGTAACCCTTTATTTCTACTTTAAAGTAAATTCTTAGCGGTTTGAACTTTCATAGCATTCCCAAAACCTGAGATTTGTCTGTATGACATGTATGCTTCATTCAATATTGAGTGCCAATAAGATCTAATTATACAACTGAATAGCTTGTTTCCAAGCTAAGGATTGGACAATTTGACAAGTTTTTCATGAATCTGAGCTGTTATTTACCTCCCCCAGTGAACGCCTCTTCTCTCCAAGTCATGTGACCTGCCTACATCACGTAACCCGCCAAAACAGCCCTACTAGTCAGTAGTACTGACAAAAGGAGATGAGAGATCTCAGAAAATTACACCAGGTAAATAACAGCTCATAGTCCTGAAAAACTTGTCAATAGATAAAATCATGTTTGTCCCCCTCCGAACAATACAAAATATCAAATCTTTTGACCAAGTACTAAGAATTTGACCTTCGACCTAACCTGCTTTAAACCTGCATATTCATATATTAGCCATTGGGGCAAAAAAAAGTATGACCTCTCAAAAGAACACTTGTTTTCTGGCTTTTGTTCTAAAAGTATAGTTTGAAAATGGATGGACAGGCATCGGCAGACACAAGACAATCAAAATAGCTCACCATTCACCTTGGCACTATGGGCCAGGTGAACTAATATTAAATTCAAAACAGAATCAGAATATCAAAGAGTTTGGATCCTGATGAAATGCTATGTTTCTTGGAATCTCATCAGGATCCAAACAGTTTGCAAAGGTTATCATGATTTCCCCACTAGCATGCAAAGAGTGTTTCAAGCAAGATTATTGTTAAAAGCAGAAATCTCCGAATGGGTATGTTTTGCTTAGAGAACTCAATCAGGAGCCCTCTTTTCATGGTCTATACTACTTGCAAAGGATGATCATGAGTATGGTACCAAACACAAGAAGTTGAACACTACACGTAGTCATGTAGAACAACAAACATTGCTGATAAAAAACAGCACTATGGGATGTTTAATTTGGGCCTCTTCTGTTTGGAAATGTCCTCTTCAGTAGACAATAAACATTTGTCAGTTATCACCTATCTTTAATATCTAATTAATGAGTCTTCATTTGACATCAACTGCCATAAAAACTAGATTTTTATTGTTCAATCATGTGAACAGATATGAAAATTCAATACAAGCAATTAACCCCTACATTGCCAAACCTAGTTCATGATAACAAGCATCAAGTTTGCAATCAGTTTGGACTAAGAACTATCATTTCAATATTTTCTTTAATAAAAATGGTAAAATTATAAATTGTTCATTTGAGAAATAAAAGCAGACCACAGTTTCAATTAGACAATAGTATGACATTGAATGGGTTAAGCATGGCACAAACAGGTAAAAACTACACAATGAAACATGCTAGTAAAAACAAAAGGGCACTCACCTGGATACACTCTGTAAAATTTGACCTAGTGACCTAGTTTTTGGACCGCTGGTAACTCATATTCAAAACAGACCTAATGTTCAAACTAATTCAATTAAAATTAAACTGCACAATGTTATCTCCAAAGTGTTTACCAAGATTTTTCTATAATTTGGTTATCTCCAAAGTGTTACCAAGGTTTTTCTATAATTTGACCTAGTTTTTGACCTGACAAGACCCACAATCAAATTTGACCTAGATATCAATGAGGCAAAGATTTTGACAAAGTTTGATAAGATCTAATGAGAGTCATAGTCTCTAGAGTGTTAACACATTTTTCTATGATTTGACCTAACGACCTATTATTTGACCTGACATGACCAAAATTCGAACTCAACCTAGATTTTATGAAGCGATTGGTTGCCTCTAGAGTGTTAACAAGGAGTTTCCATATTTTGACCTATTGACCTAGTTGTTAGCCTGTCATGATCCTCATTCAAACATAGATATCAATGAGGCAAACATTTTCACCAAGTTTCATAAAGATCTAATTAGATTTGTAGCCTCTGGAGTGTTAACACAGTTTTTCTATGATTTGACGTGGTAACCTAGTTTGTGGCTAAACATATCCCAGATTCGAACTTGACCTAGATTTTAATTGAGGCAAACATTTTGACCAAGTTTCATTAAGATCAATAGGAATTTGTAGCTTCTAGAGTGTTAACAAGGTTTTTCTTTGATTTGACCAAGTGACCAAGTTTTTGACTGGATTCAACCCATATTTGAACTTGTCCTAGAATTATTGTCATTAAGTTTCATGAATATTAGATGAACTTTGTAGCCTCTAGAGTGTAAATGAACCAATTCTGGACAGATTGATGATAGACAAAGGCCATCCATCCATAGCTCACCTTGACACGTTGTGTCAGGCGAGCTAAAAATCTTTGAACAAATAAATGAAAAGATTAGCCCTGTCCTCCATAACTACCAGTGCAGAACAAACAAGTCAAATAACTGCTCAATACAGGATGAAAGTAAATCAGAAAGCTCCTGCAGGAGCTTTCTACTTCACTTTCATCCTGCTTTATGCAGTCATGTAACTTTAATCTGTTACCTGCCTTAAATATGATCAGTTAAAACAAGAGTTCTGCGAATCTTCCCTACAGGAATAGATAAAGGCGTCAAAACTGGCGCGTGTGGAGGAAAGAGGTAATGGACCACTATAACATGCACAAGCTGTGAAATGTTTCTGTAAGGTTATAGTATTACCTCCTGTCCTTGGGGTAAGGTTAAAGCCCTGTGAGTTTCGAATTGAAGACTCTGTGATCTTGGGCAGACCTCCAATAAAGGGGTCTCTGGTCTTAATCCTGGAGCTGGCCATGCCCCCTGTAATCTCGTCAAGTAATTTACTCTCATCATCTGGAATGTTCATATACACAAGTACAGTACAATTCAAAAGATCGGAGAGTGATCAGATACCGGTAGTCAGTCATTATACAGGTTATATATAGATTGAATGTAATGCAGAAAGCTCTCATTTCACAGTACAGTTTTCAAAATTAATCAATTTTTTCGTTTTTAAGCAATGTAACTGAGTGTTGCTTTCTTGAGCGGATGAGTACTGACTGAGTCAAAGTTTTGGAAACTTGACGCTGACTATAGACAGATTCAAATATAAGATTTGAAACCATAAAAATGGTAATAACAAAAGGAAAACAGCATTTAAACTAACCTGAGTATGCTGGTTTTCTGAAAGGCACTGGTCTTTGTCTGAAAACATAAGATACATTATAGCTTTACACTTAACCAACAGAGTAATAAATGTGACTGAAATTGCAAACAGTTTACTCTGGTGACAGAATTAAATCTAAACTGTTTATAATCCACACAGGGCTCCAGATAAGGGGGGTATTTCAAAAACTAAAATCTTTATATCTGAATTCAACCCTATGGTGTCACTACTCATTAGAATCGTCTCTTCGAGACGATTCTAATGAGTAGTAACATCATAGGATTTGGTGGTAAGGTGAGTGAGAAAGTGTTGGATTTGTTCATTTTACCCCCTCTTATCTGGAGCCCTGTCCACATTGTTGTTTCTTGAGCTAAAATACTTACACTCTAATGTTTAGAAATAATGGGAGACAACAATGTTTCAGCAAGTATGGGCCATGTACCAAAACAACCTTGTCATCGCTATTGTCATTATATGGTATCATATCACAGCAGCAGAAGCGTTAACCCACTCCTCCACACAAGCGCCTTTAGAGATAAATCTCCACAAAAGAGTGACCTAGTTTTTGTTCGGACATGACCCACATTCAAACATGACCTAGATTTCATCAAGACAAACATTGTCATCAAGGTTCATGAAGATCAAATGAAATTTGTAGCCGCTAGAGTGTTAACAAATAGTTGTGGATGGACGACGGACATCGTGCCAGGTGAGCTAAAAATGACAATAAGCAAAGAAAAATTCATACAAAGTAAGCTTAATTCAGTTAATGCAATTAATAATTACAGGTTTATCATATTTTAAATGGATAACCCTATCTATAGAACTTTAAGTCACATTTCATACTTCCTGGTCTGGAATCATCATTCAAAGCTTCAATTTACAGAAAAAGTGTAGATCACACGATAAATCATATAACATCATCATGCCTCAGGGCATAATTATTAAGAGGCAGTAAACTGAAAACTTTAATAATGTATCTTCCTTGCTGTCTCCTTAAAACCCTTTGTTGTGCCTATACAGTAGAACAGGGGCCCGTTTCAAAAAACTTTGTACGACAAAAGCGGTCGTAAGTCAAAACTTTAAAATACATTTAATGTTTTATTTCACTATCTAATTCTGTCTTGTGACATCTCTTTGGAATCGTCTTTCAAGATGATTCCAAAGAGATGTCACAAGACAGGATTAGATGGAGAAATAAAAAAATTAAGGTATTTTTAGAGATTTTTAGAATCTGACGTACGACAACATTTGTCGTACAAAGTTTTATGAAACGGCCAGGCCCCAGATTAACAAACAAAACGTTTGGTTTAGAAGGGTCTTGGAATAAGGGAGGTTTACAGCCATTCAAAATTGACTTGTTAATTATGTATAAGACAGGTGGCTGCTTAGTGCAGAAGAGCAGTAATGCAGAAAGCTACTTTAGAAGTTTTCTGCATTACTTAGTTAATGGTAGCTAATTTCACCAGAGTTAGATCGGCATTTCACATCATCAGAATTGAACAATTCGGTCATGTGGTACAAAATCAGGGGACATCAAACTGTTTTATATTGATTAAAATAGATGGCATCTTCCTGATGGTTGACCAATGGGAGATTAGTAGCACTAGATGCCTTATCTAGTATATTTTAAGATATCGATGCTGTTCAAATCGTGACGGGACATGTGCAAGTAAGTTTCAAGTGGAACCTGAGAGTCGATGTAAAAAACTCCATACATTTATAATTAAGTCTTTGAAAATTTATAGATGCCGAGATTATGTAGGCCAGAATAGAATGATCCGACAATTAAATGTAAAATTAATATAGCTAGTATGAAACACTAGTATGATGTTAAGATTATAATGTCATGGGCACAGCCGTTAGTGTGTAATTGAGTGTTTTCCTCAAAATTCCTCTTAATTTGAAATTCATTTAAATGGCACTCGGAATAGATCGGGGACGTCTGTCAACAATCCTACATTGTTTGGTGAAATAAAAAATTAAATGTGATGGATTTAGATAATAAACAAGATGTCGACTGCATTATTTGATTGGACTTGATTGTTGTAATTCAGCTTTGAATCGTGAAAGAATGGCTGGGACCAGAGTAGCCGGTAGGTCATCTTTCTGCATAAATGGTTTTAAAATATTGTAGATTATGATACTAACAGGACAGCGATCAGGACTTGTACGATATGACCAAACTTTAGGCGGAACAGTTCGAAAGTTGCGTCCCTTGGGGCTTCGCCTGACTTACTAGTTTTGGTTTGACTCGGTAAACTGCAGATACTTGTGGTCAGTTGTGCCGTAGGATCAGTATCGTATAAATTGCACCGAAAATTCTGAATAGTGAATACCGTTGATTTTATTGTTTCTAGTCCCCAACCGTCTATTGGCACTCGATCGTTGCCAGCTAGGTCAGAGTCCGCATTTTTTTGTTTTGACAGCGCGTATGAACATTATTCGGTCATAGAGTGTAATAAACATCCGTGTGTTACCAAAATTAAATAATGCTGTTAATCACGCGCAGAGCCGCGCGATATGATATAAAATTGGCTATTTAGTAAAAACAATTGTTTTTAACCAAGAAATCCTTGACTTCCAATTTTAACCCATTACCCAATAAATACGACTTTTTACGCCTTTAATTTATTCATCAACTGAAGAAAATAGTCCCAATTTATACTGTTACAAATAAGAATAATAAGAAATATTTTCTATATTCTAGCAGATAATAGCTTAAAGCAGGCAGCAAGTAAAGCAGAATGCGCCTTAAGGCGTATTCTGCTTTACTTTCAACCTACTTTAAATGGTCAACTATTTTACAAAATAGAAACAGGCTATGGGGTAATGGGTTAAGCAGTCTAGGTATTGGAGGTTAACCATAATTGTCAGCACAAAACAGGGTTTAAGGAGACATGAAGGACAAACATTTACAAATGTTTATATATACATGTGAGAATTATCACAGTAGCAATTCAAATGACTAGTAACATCATACACCACAAACATGTAGTGTTTAGTGAAAAGATGAGGTGAACATGCTGGGGTTTTATTGAAGTTTTATTATATACATAATTATAAATTTTAACAATTTTGTGAAAGATGTCGGTAACCAACTAGCCAGATTGCTAATTACTGGAAGGATGCCTCATAATCCTAGATACAGTATCTCTAAAAATCAAAATCAAACGACATGTAATGCATGTGCATTACATTTTTATTCTATAAACGTTGACAACATGGAGTTTTGAAACAAAGAACTGAGGCAAACATATGTTACGTGGTAGGCAATATGCTGGAAAACTGTTTGATGGATTTTAGAATCTAAAATACAGTAAAAAGAATGTATTAAAAGAAGAGACCATAGAAAAAGTGAGAACTTTGAGGAACCCTTTAGTATGTTATTTTGCTGAGATTTATGTTGTAAACTAAGATTTTACACATTCTTTAAAGGATAGATTTTTACTGAGGAAAATTTAAATTTGATGCATTTTTTAAGCATGTAGATCTAGAGTGTTTGACTTTTAAAGTGCACTTCATATGTCTCCATTTCTACAACGTATACAATATACAAGTCACTACATGGCAATGTCGTGCCTTTAGTGTTCATTGACCATAATAAGAATTGATTCAAGTCCTTGTTCCAAAGATAACCTTAGTCGTGTCAACAAACCACTGAAGGCATTCCTATTGCCATGTAGTAACTGTACATTATTTAACCCTTTATCTCATAGACTGTTAAACTTTCAAGTATTGTAAGTAGGTATATATCGATTTTATTGACCTTGCAGGGCAGACTTTTGATACAGCCCTTAAAATTTTTGCATTTCAACTTTGGGGCAGGCAGCAAGCTCTTTTATTATCAGAATTGACCCTCGTCGTCTGCCAGTTTTTTCTCAACATTACATGTTAATGGAAATTTTGACAGAAAGAAGATAATGAAGAATGACAAACGGCTTGAATCCAGATCAGACCCCACATTATGCAGCGTCTGATCTGGATTCAAGCTGTTTGCAAATGTTATCAAAGTCTTCATTTCTCTTCCAATACAATTCCCTACGAACAACACATGCAATCCTTGTCTTCCAATGGGTGTTGTTGTATAGAGTGTGCACTGTATACACTAATTGCACATAGATATTGGTGCATGCATAATGCAACAGGAAATAAACAATCTGTTTGATTAAATACTATTGCTTTTGTTTATACAGTAAAACCTCGCTATTATGACCACTAAAATGAAGGCTAATTGATTGTATAATAGAGAGGTGGCAGCTTAAAGCAAGGTGACAGTGAAACAGAAAGCTCCTAAAGGAGCTTTCTGTTTCATTGTCACCTCGCTTTAAGTGGTCACCTACCGTAAACACCCTAAAAGTTAACATAATTTAGTGGTCGTAATAGCGAGGTTTTACTGTAGAAACAAACTGAATAAATCTTGGGAGGTTTTTTCAACCTGCTTTTAATGATAATCTATCTTCGATTCTAGAAACAGGCTATGGAGTAAAGGGTTAAATAACCAGCTAAGCCACGATAGAAATGATTAACACTTCTCCTGCTATTAGTGAAAATTTGTGTTTTTGAAAACAGTAAAGTTAAGACTGAATATAAGACAGCTTTTAAGGATCTGTCTGATCAGGGTCTGCACTGTTTTCTTAAAGGATGGGTCTAAAATGAGTCTACAATATTTCCTGGGTACATTATACAAGTTTCCTTATTTCATAAGTAAATGTACAAGTTAAAAAAGTATGATAGATATTCTTTGTGAGTGAATTTAACATACTACTATTCAGCAAGAGAAGGGTTGCATACCAAGTTGTCTGGAAGCGGGTGAGTTTAAAGCCACATTATGGTGTAATATGCTAATTTTCTCATTCTGTGTATATATCCAACAAACACATTATGGTGAAAAGGACACACAAAAGCTTGCTTGGGGTAGTCAAAAAACGTCCCCGGGCTCCCCTCTTTATTATCAAAGATGGAAATTATATCAGGAGAAATTATGTGAGATGAAAAGACAAATTTATTGTGCCTGTTTTAGCCTAGTGAGTGCCTAGCAGAACACCAGTCATTGCACTTAAACCATGGGACTTTTGGGGTGCATGTATTGTAAAATATACCTCATGACCCTTTGCATTCTCTGAATTTTTAAGTTGTGCATGAATGTACCTTTTTGACATAGAACAAAAATGTATGGTCTTTTTTTTTTTTTTTAGGAAATCCCATATTTGCCAGCAAAGGGGGCATAACTCTGCCAAAAATAGTCTGAAATGTCTCAAACTTTAACTCATCCAAGCTATTATGATAAGAAGTATTTGCGGTGAGTTATATATAAATTGAATTGGTCAATATATGAAGGTTAGAGAACGCCAACAAGGAAAAAGCTAATGGACATATGGACAGCGCAGGGTATACCATTATATGACCACACATTGGCAATTTTTGACCATGAAAAAGATGCAAATATTATACAAATTATATAATGAGAGTGAAGTTGGTGACCCATGCCCTTGTGCGTTGAAACACATACCTGATCTCTTCTGCTTTCTGGCTATCCCTTGAAAATGGTCAGCAAATAAAAGCAATCTTTTAGGTTGTTCAACAAGTTCTGAGGAATTAGATGTCTCACCGTAACAAAGAATTCAAAGCTATACTAATGTATAAATAGTGTGAAATATTCATGGAGCCTATTACTTCCTAATTTTACTCCATCGATACACATTTAACCCATTACCCCATAAATACGCCTTTTTACCCATTTGATTTATTCCTCCATTAAAGAAAATATTTGCTCTTTCATCAGTCATAAATATGTTCCATAAGTATATTTTTCATATCCTAGCAGATGGTAGCTTAAAGCAGGCACAAAGGAAAGCAGAATGGGCCTTAAGGCGCTTTCTGCTTTCCTTTTAACCTGCTTTAAATAGTCACCTGTCTACAAAACTAGAAATAGCCTAAGGGGTGATGGGTTAACACATTTTATTCATTCATCCACTGAAGAAATTAGTTTCAATCTAAACATTAATGAACATGTATCATGAGAAACATTTATTTTATTCTAGCAGATGATACTGTAAAAGTGGTTATCTTCGCTGGTCAAAAAGTTTGCTAACTGCAAGATTGATGTTTCGCTAAAACTCATTTCTTTCTTAGTCTATAATAACTGGGTCCTCGCAATCATAGCAGTATTCCATAGCTGCTTTTCAACTTTACCACTGTAGATTAACCAGAGGTCAAGTTTCAAACAACATTTATCCGAATAAGATGCCAAGCAACTCTGAGCCTCATTCAGATCAGATCACAGGCAATTTAACCCTTTGAGCCCTAGTCCCGCATATAGGCGTCCTTTTCAAACAGTATACATGTGAAAATACACTTGTCCTATGCAAACAGTGAATACCCAGATCAGAGGGCTCCGAAAGAAGCCCTCTGATCAGGGTCTTCACTGTTTGTCATAATGCCAAACATTGACAAAAACAACCCTTAAAAGTCAGAAATGGACTAGACTTAAATGGAAACTGGAATTGTCCATTTAAAGTTTCAGGGAGGAAAGAGTTAAGTTTAAATTTTAGGATAATAATAGACGTTGTAGAGAGTGTCCCAATTTTAGGAATTTTATTGTACTTTACTTACCCAGTGTTCATGAATAGAGGTGTTTTATGGGGTTTCTTCAGACTGGATAGTGGGCCACTCATCTTCTTGATTTACCCTGAAGTTTTATAGAAAACAAATCATGAGTTTATTTTACAAACTTCAATTTATCAGAGCTCCAGATAAGGGGGGTATTTCAAAAACTAAAATCTTTATTTCTGCTTAAACCCTATGCTGTCACTACCAGGGTTACAGATAAGGGGAGTATTTCAAAAACTAAAGTATTTATTTCTGCATTAAACCCTATGGTGTCACTACTCATTAGAATCGTCTCTTCGAGACGATTCTAATGAGTAGTAACAACATAGGATTTGGTTCTGGATAAGTGAGAAAATGTTGGATTTGTTCTATTTACTCCCTCTTATCTGGAGCCCTGCACTACTCATTAGAATCATCTCTTCGAGACAATTCTAATGAGTAGTAACACAATAGGATTTGATGCTAAAATACCGTAAGTGAGAAAATTTGTGCAGTTTACTCCCTCTTATCTGGAGCCCTGATAAAGAATACCTTATTTACTCTAAGAGTTGGGACACAAGAAAATAATTATATTTTTTTGCTGTCCGATTACATAATAAATTATTTCAAATTGTTTAGTAGGTGTCCGAATACATAATAAACTGTAAAAAGTATATTCTAAATGAAACATTGTTTCCCCTCACACAGTATTACTTAGGCCAACATGGTGGCCTAGGTACATCAAAACGAAAGTACGGAATTTTGATGCATTCTGATACCGCTGAAAGTTTTATTAAGCTGGCAATGAAAAGAAGTTGCAAATAAAATTAAATCTGATAATCACCTTAAATGTCTGCTAATAGCATTCATAAAGTATCCTCTCTATTCATACTTTACAAACACATACACGATTTACACCTGATGTGTTGAAAACATCACAGCCTAATTGAAGAGCCCTCCCAGGTGCAGTAACTAATGACGCAATGTGATGTGATCAGCAGCACCGGCCTTTGTCGTAACCAAACTGTGAAAACAGTCAGTGTAATCAAACATAATTATGATGAAGGTGAGTTTGTCTATTTTATTTGTTGAGTGTTGTTGGCGTTCTGTTTTATTTACCAATATTGTCAGTGCTCTCTGTAATTAGCATATTTGAAATCTGTATGTAAATTATTTTTTGATCAACTATTAGATTAATTATCAATAGTTTCAATAGTTGCTGAATGGTCTTTCTGCTTTATTTTTTTCTACTTTAACCCATTACACCATATAGCATGTTTCCAGTTCTGAAGACAGGTGACCACTTCCCTTAGCAAAATGAAATGGTATAAAAACCATTTAAAGAGCCTTGACTTAGCATTGAAAGACCATTTTTCAAGAGAAAACCATTGAAACAGCCTTTAAACAAACTGATTTAAAGGTTTTAGCGCACCATTGAAATAAAAATGGTCTTGAAATGGTAGAATAAATGGTCTGAGTGAGGACAGACCAGTTAAACAGCATTGATGTAGCATTTAATCTCCTCAACCATTTTCTTGCCTGGGAATGTGCATACAAGACCATTGAAAGCCATTGAAAAAACAATGATTTACCTTTTAATTTAGATAGTGTTTTAGTCTGAACCATTATAACCAGAAGTCAGTGTTTTAGTCTGAACCATTATAAACCAAGATGTCCACCGCCATGAATTTGAATCTGGCACTTGGTTTTATTGTTGTGGATTCACTAGTCTTCATCTGTGTGTTTTTGATACAATTAATGAGGTAAATGATCACTGTTTGTTCCAGGGTTTATGAGAAGGTGTTCAAATGCTTAATTAAGTATTTCAAAATGTGTGAGTAATATTTTATGCAGATAAGCACAGAAAGGCATTGCAGAAAAGTTCTGGTGAAGGTCAGATTGATCAGAAGGCTCCTTGGTCTGCAATATTTGTATCTGATTCTACACTCTATGTATAGGACAAGTGTACTATTCACTGGTATACTTGTGAAGTATATTCATTGCTAGGTTTTGATGCTTAGCCCATCACTCCATAGCTTGTGTTTTGAAGGCAAGTGTCCATTTAAAGCAGGTTGAAAGTAAAGCATAATATTAATTTCAAAGCTTTCTGCTTTACTTTCACCCTGCTTTTAGCTACCTTATGGAAATATTCTAAATGACATTGGTATTTTATGTTCAGGACTTCATGGGGACTACTGTCCCTAGTGTAATAATAAAGTGTGAGGAGTCATTTTTATGGAGTAATGGGTTAAGGGAAATACCATTGAAATACCATTGAAAAAGCATTTATTTAAACATTTAATTACCATTTTTTGGCCCAAATTTCAATGCTAGTAAACCATTGAAATGACATTTAATTAACCCGTTTTTCCACAAATTTAAATGCTAGTAAACCATTTAAACACCATTTTTTGGGTCAAAATTTAAAGGCTTATTTACATAATTCCGCTTTTTAAATGGTGTTTGAATGTTGTTAGAATGTTTTTTATAACTGAAGAAGCATACTGGAAAATTGGTTTCCATTTATTTTTCAATGCTCATTAAATGTTTTAAAAAAAACTGCTCTTTCAATGCTGTTTCAATGCCATTTCATTTAGCTAAACACCATTTTTTTGGTCAAAATTTAAAGGCTAATTTACATAATTCGGCTTTTTAAATGCTGTCTGAATGTTGTTTGAATGCTGTTCGAATGCTGTTCGAATGGTTTGTATATAAATGAAGAAGCATTTCCATTTATTTTTCAATGATCATTAAATGTTTTAAAAAACTGCTCTTTCAATGCTGTTTCAATGCCATTTCATTTCGCTAAGGGTTATTAAAGCCGATTGAAAGTAAAGCAGAATGCATCTTATGGTGCATTCTGCTTTATTTTCAGCCTGCTTTAAGCTTAATTACCATCTGCTAAAATATAGAAAATATTTCTTTTGATACATATTCATGACTGTACAAATTTGAACTTTTTTCTTCAGTGGAAGAATAATTTAAAGGCGTTAAAAGGTGTATGTGATAATGGGTTAAGTATTCTTATAAATTATTCATGAAAGTTGCAGGGGTAAACGAGTTAAGCAGTAATCTTTTGTATGTTTTTCGTGAGTTTCTGCTGTTACACAGGCATTACTGTATCTATGGCTGTATCTCTTTGATCACAAACAACTGTCAACAAGATGACCTACTTATAGCCCCTCAGCTTGAATACAATTGAGCCGTGCCATGACAAAACCAGCCTTATTGCATTACAACATTGTATAGACCAAACAGTGACCATTGTCAACATCCCAGGCTTTGTATCTGAGTTTGCTTCACACTGCAAGACAAACGGATATGATACAGCTTCATAAAATGCTTGAGATGCATGTCGGTGTCATTATATAATAGTGTAAATCAATACCAGGCGCCACATCTTTGACACAGCTACTAGCCTTGATCTACAGTGTTTGATGTGCAATAAGTCAGGTTTTCTCATGGTACAGCTCAATTACACTACATTTTATTGACTATATGTTGTGTTTGCGCCAGCAAAAATCATTTGACGAATAATATTACCAACATTAAAGCATGAAAAGTATGAGCCTGTCCAATAACCATGCAATATGCACAGCCCGATACTCACTATAAACTAAATAAATACAGTAAAACCTCTCTATTATGACCACTGAATAATGTAAATTATTAGGTTTTTAAAACAGGTGACTGCTTAAAGCAAGGTGACAGTAAAACAGAAAGCTCCTTCGGGAACTTTCTGTTTTACTATCACCTTGCTTTAAACTGTCACTTGCCTGTTATACAACTAATTAGTCTTCTCTTTAGTGGTCATTATAGCGAGGTTTTGCTGTAGCTTATTTTACCCACTGCCCCATAAATACTCATTTCTTTGCATCCAATTAATTCCTACACTGAAGAAAATAGTACCATTTTATACAGTAATGAACAACTGCAACATGAACAAGAACAATGTCACAGTAAGTGAAAAATGCCCCAAGGTGTTTTGTTAGTGAAATGTATTCATTTGGCAACAGCTCCTGGAGTTCAGTACACATGCTGATTATGAAGTCTCTATCACAACGTCATGTAGTTCAAAATTATGTCCAAGTTAAAATCCAGTCTATTTGACCTTTTAATGACCTGTAACTGACCTTGGCCAGGTATGGCCCAAGTTGTATTGAGCTGAAAGTTTCTTGAGTTGAGCATGTCTGTATCACACATAGATTTGAAGTTCTGGTCAAATAACAAATTGGCCCATTTGACCTCTGAATGACCTTGACCTTTGCCAGGCATGACCCAAGTAGTATGTACTAAAATAAAGAGCTTCTTGAGTACAGCACACATGCCCATTATGAAGTCTCTATCACACATAATTTCCAAGTTATGGCAAAATTAAAAATATTATCCATTAGACCTCTAAATGACATTGACCTTCGCTGGGCATGACCCACATTGTACTGAGATAAAGAGCCTCTAAGTGAGTTGAGCTCACATGCTATAAATCAAATTTCTATCACACATGGTTCCAAAGTTATGTCCAAACTTTAAATTGGCCCATTTGACCTCTAAATAACTTCTAAATGACCTTAACCTTTGCCAGGCATGACCTATAAGTTGTACTGAAGTGCTTCTTGAGTTGAGTACACTTGCCAAATATGAAGTGTGTACCACATGATTGTAGTTCCGAAGTTATGGACAATGTTAATGTTGTGGACAGAAGGACAAACAGACATTTTTACAGATCAACAAACAGACAGACCAAAAAAAATATGCCCAGACTAATTTGTGTGGAGGCATAAGAAATATTTCCTATATATCCAAGCAATTCTCATTCTGCTTCACTTTCATCCTGCTGTAACTGGTCATTTGTCTTCAAAGCTGCAATCAGGTTTAATTGTAATGGAGAAAAGGTTAAAGACAGATATGAAGATTTTTACACAAGTTTGTAAAACAATTGTTCCTGCACTAATATAAAGCAATTGTTTTTGTACATATTCAAAATATGATATTTTTTACAGTTTTTAGCTATTTGTACAATTGCAGAAACACATTTACTTTTCAAACAGTTTAATTGGACCCAAATGAGATGCTTAGAAATGGATATATTATCAGAATCAAATCTGTTTTGATACCCTGATCCTGTTACACTTTTGAAAATTTCAGTTTCTTAATAATTGCAGTAAAAAAAGTTACTTAAATGTTCTAAGTCAAAAATGTTACCTTATTGTTCTTAGAATTAAGCCTATGATCGTCATATGTAACAATAACTCTGTCCCTATACTGTGACAGTAATGATTAATTCATGACCTTTATTGATTTTTACAGAACTTATTACTGTTTATGATCTGTGACAAGTAATTAATGACAGGAAATCAATAGAAATAACGGACAGCTTTGTTTTTATCTCACATTGAATAATTAAATACAACAAATGAGCAAAACATACAATTCACTCATGGATGATAGAACCCTTGCAATGAGTAAGCATGACATCTTTTACAGATAGTATACATGTGAATAGTAAATTTGTCTAATGCAAAAAGGGTAGAACCAGATCAATGGGATCATACAGAGGGCATTTGATCAAGGTCTGCACTGTTTTACATTTTGCAATAAATGGTAACAAAAGGTCCATGCGGACCTAAATCGCTCACCTGGGAAAACCCAGACCTGAGGCTCAGTGAGGGTGGGATCAATTTTTACCCCAATGACATAATTTCAACAGTCTTGCTGATGATATTTAACCTGCATATGAAGTGTTCTGTCAAATATCTAAGCTTATGACTTTGTAGCTGGTTTCAAACTAGACGTTTCATTGAAAAAGATTTTTTTTTAGCTCATGTGACCGAAATATGCAACAGACAAGAACCATTTCAACAATATTTGTAAAAGAATGCTTGAAGTTAAACTATGCCAAATATCAAGGTTCCAACCAAATTAGTTGGGCATAATTTGAACCATCTAAGGTCATTTTGCCAATCTTCACGTTCGCCAACCTTAATTTAATACTAGACCTAAAGTCGTTTTGCAGACTTTATTAGTATATACGGACTAGGTTTTTCACACCTATGCTGCCGGTATATAATTAATGTTAGACACATGCTGGCAATTATAGCAAACTGCCACATAATAGTTCAGACCATGATCATGATCACATTATACTTGATAACAAGAGTTAATCGCCCACCTGGAACCATTGATGTAAATGTAAAATATCTAGGGTAGCTGAGAAAGAGGGCAATAATTTGAACAATATTGACAGAGAACATTGGAGATTAAGCATTTTAGATTATAGTAAAATGTGTAACCCCCAGAGCAGGCCAATTTGATGCAAGGGGCAACATTTGAACAATCTTGGTGAAGGTCCACCAGATGATGCTACAAACCAAACATCCACATTCTAAGCCTTTTGATTTTTGGAAAAGATTAGATTTTTGAAGTTTTAACTTAAAAGTATAATCCTATGTAAAGTTTTTGACCCCTAGGACGCAGGCTAATTTTTACCCAGGGGCATAATTTGAACAAGCTCAGCTTTCAATGTAAGCTTTCATACCAATCCTTACCAACCCACTGGCAGTCATGGTTTTTTAAGGTTAGGAAGAAATAAGTTGATCACCCATCAATCATTTGTGTAATTTAATACTCATATCCATCTAGTTCTTTCAGAGCAGCTGATTTCTTTTTAAATTTATCATTGAAAAAAATCTATTTATGGCTCCCCTGACCTAGATATGCAATCAACCAGAATCATTTGAGCAAAATTTGAAAAGTACCTCTAGAAGTTACACAATGCCAAATATTAAATTTTTTCTAAAATGTTATTTTCAGAAAAGAAAAATGTTTGAAGTTTTCACTATTATAACTCTATGTAAAACTGTGACATTACCGGGTCGGGTCATTTTTTAAACCAGGGACCATATTTGAACAATCTTGATAGACGGCCTATAGAAAATGTAATGTGCTAAATAACTAAGCTCATGGTGCTGAGGTTTTAGATAAGAAAATCATTAAAATTATGTGACCTAGATATTCAACTGACCTAAAACAAGTGAAAAACAATAGCCGTATACGGCCCTAAATCGCTCACCTGGGACCGTTGATGTAAATATCTTAGAAAGCTGAGAAATTATGACAATATGATTGTGCCAATTGCTGATTGGATGATGCTGAGTGCAGAATAGCTAAGCTTAGGGTAGATCTGTAGTTTAAGAGAAGATTTTTTAAGCTTTTTATTAAAAAACTCTATATTTAGCTCCTGTGACCTAGATATGCAATGGACCGGAACCATTTGAATAATATTGGTAAATTATACCTCTAGAAGTTACACTATGCCAAATATCAAAGCTCTAGCTATATTAGTTTCAGAGAAGAAGATGTTTGAAGATTTCACTATATAACTCTTATGTAAATTTGTGACCCCGGGGGCGGGGTCATTTTTTACCCCAGGGACACAATTTGAACAATCTTGATAGAGGACCTGAAGATGATGCTTTGTGCCAAATATCTAAGCTCAGGGTACTGTGGTTTCAGAGAAGAAGATTTTTAAAGTTTTTATTGAAAAAAAAATGTATTTTTAGCTCCTGTGACCTAGATATGCAACGGACCGGAAACATTTGAACAATATCAGTAAAGTACCTCTAGAAGTTACACCATGCCAAATATCAAAGCTCTAGCTATATTAGTTTCAGAGAAGAAGAGGTTTGAAGATTCCTTACATTTGTGACCCCCAGGGTGGGCTTTTTTTACCCCAGGGACACAATTTGAACAATCTTGATAGAGAACCTATAGATGATGCTTTGTGCCAAATATCTAAGCTCAGGGTACTATGGTTTCAGAGAAGAAGACTTTTTAAGTTTTAATTGAAACAATCTATTTTTAGCTCCTGTGACCTAGATATGCAACGGACCGGAAACATTTGAACAATATTGGTTAAGTACCTCTAGAAGTTACACCATGCCAAATATCAAAGCTCTAGCTAGATTAGTTTTAGAGAAGAAGAGGTTTGAAGATTTCACTATATAAATCTATGTAAATTTGTGACCCCCGGGCCAGGGCCATTTTTGACCCCAGGGACATAATTTGAACAATCTTGATAGAGGACCTATAGATGATGCTTTGTGCCAAATATCTAAGCTCAGGGTACAATGGTTTCAGAGAAGAAGATTTTTTAAGTTTTTATTGAAATGATCTATTTTTAGCTCCTGTGACCTAGATAATGCAACGGACCGGAAACATTTGAACAATTTTCAAAGAGGATCATATAAGGATCATTTCTGCCAAGTTTGGTTAAAATCCATCCAGTAGTTTAGGAGGAGATGTCATTTAAAGAAATTGTTGACGACGGACGGACGGACGACGGACATAGCATGATCAGAAAAGCTCACCTTGGCACTTTGTGCCAGGTGAGCTAAAAATTGGTAATGTACCTCAAGAAGTTAAATTTACACCATCCTTTAAGTATCAAAGCTCTGGCCATATTGGCTTCAGAGAAGATGTTTGAAGATTTCGCTATATATAAATTGAACAATCTTGATAGAGGACCCTTAGATGATGCTTTGTGCTAAATATTAGGGTACTCAGGTACAATAAGATTTTTTAAGTTTTTATTGAAATAATTTAATTTTAGCGCCTGTGACCTAGATATGCAACGGACTGGTCCTAAGCTATTTGAACAACTTTTAAAGAGGAACATTAAAGAATCATTCCTATCAAGTTTGGTAAAAATCCATCAGGTAGTGTAGAAGGAGATGTCATTGAAAGAGATTGTTGACAACGGATGAACAGACGACGACAATGAAGGACATAGAACAATTAAATTGCTCCCCTTTGCACTTTGTGCCAGGTGAGCTAAAAAGAGCAAAGTGTTACTGTGTATGTGTATAAATATAAAGTATAGTGCGACAATATTGACCTGACATTGAAATTTATGCAAGAATAAATTATTGTAAGATGACGCAGTTTAAATCAATAATTGACAGTGAATCGCACAGTGTCGGGTTGTTTCGGCTGATTACGTGAATTTTCATCAGTGGATTAACTCTCCACATTGAGCAAGTTCAAAATGTTGTTGATAAACTTTTATTCTCGAGTCTCCTAGTATAATCATATCTACTAAAACGCATCATGTTGCGCTTTCGAGTGGGTTTTAATTCAGGTAAGATCATCAATGTCCTCACCTGCGAGTGTTGCCAATATATACCTAATTTACACCCCGAGATGTAACTCATCTGCAATAGGTGTGTCGTTAGAGCTAGGGATTTGTAACATTGAGTTTCTGGGCTGAATCCCAACAGAGAGGAAAATATTTTTATTTTATAAAATATTATTTTATAGACCAAACAGACACTATGACATATTTTATTTTTTTTAAAAATAACAAAAGAATCGTGTTTCAATCGAAATAGATGTTGTATGAAAACTTAAAAGAAACAGTATAAATTAAAAAAAAATGTGAAAAAATGTATGAGTTATGATTGCATAGGATTCGAACCACTGACTGTACAGAAAAATAATGTATAGTCGTCTTCCTTACCACTTGCGCTAAATACATGTCGATATTTGTGGAACCCGGCAATGCTATTTTTTCTCGGTACAGATGTGGTTACAATGTGTGTTCTCGTATAAATGATAACGAAGTGTTCCGAAGCTATATTTAGAAATGCAACAAAGTGTGAAATTATGCTAATAGAGGTCACCAACGTCAGGTCAATATTGTCGGACAATAGATAAATATATTAGGGTATAATGTACAACTACATCATGTTTTTTGAGAACAAGAGGCCCATGGGCCAAATATCGCTCACCTTAGAATAGCTTACAAAATGGAGATAATGATTTATGTCCCGATCAGGGTCTTTTTTGACACCTGAGAGGCATAATTTTAACAATCTTTTTAGAAGACGTGTAGATGATGCTATGTGACAAATATCTAGGCTTGTTATTTTTGACAAGAAGATTTTTTAAGTTTTCATGAAAAAAATCAATTTCTAGCTCAGATTTGTGAACTAGATATGCAACAGACTGGAATCGGTTCTACAAAATATCTAGAAGTGTCACCATGCCAAATATCAAAGCTCTGGCCATATTAGTTTCAGAGAAGAAGACATTTGAAAATTTCACTATATAACTCTATATAAAACATGTACCCGTACTATTTACCTAAACTCTTATGGTATATATTTATTCAATCTTACCCAACCTTGCCCAGATTGTATATTACCTGGTATACAATCTGGGCAAGGTTGGGTAAGGCCTAAAAAAAAAGGATGTGTGTTTCCGGTTTCCCGACTGACCCTATTTTTTACCCCCGACCCTAAAGTTTTTAAAGAAAAATTAAATAAAAAAAATAAAAAATACGGAAAAAAGATACGGGAGGGGAAGGGACCATTATTCGGCACCCGTTACAGAAGGAAAAAAGGATTGTGTTAAAAGCAAACACACCACATTTTTTTAAAAATATAATACCGGTATTTATTTGATGCAATGGTTTCAGATTGAAACAAGAACTATTTCACATAATTATATTATGGAATACCTTACAATTTAAACTTGCAAATCAAGATAAATCATTTCAGACACTTTCAATGTTGAATACAACAAGAGCAAGGTCATTATTTGTCATATAAACCCATCCTTTGATTGTAAAAAAATCCGCATATATTATGCCCTATATATAAACTTTTAAAAAATAATAACTTTTTCCTACCGACCTACCCTAAAATTTTGAGAGGGTGAAACCAGAAACACACATTTTTTTTTAGGCCTAAGATTGAATAAATATTGTGGCCTCTAGAGTGTAAACACTGTTAAATATGGCCTTTTCAGCAATTCAAAGGTAGATAATTCTTGATCTATTGGTCCGATTTCAACCATAATCGAACTCATCTGAACTCTTATAGTAATATTCAATCTGAGTTTGAGAAAGATTGGATAAATATTGTGGCCTCTAGAGTGTAAACACTGTTAAATATGGCATTTTCAGCAATTCAAAGGTAGATCATTCTTGACCTATTGGTCTGATTTCAACCATAATCAAACTCATCCTAACTCTTATGGTAATATACAATCTGAGCTAAGTTTGAGAAAGAATGGATAAATATTGTGGCCTCTACGGTGTAAACACTAAAATTGTTGACGACGGACGACACACTACTGACGACGGACATTCAAGGATTGCAAAAGCTCAACCTGAGCTAGCTCAGGCAGGGACGTAGATTAAAGGGATTGGAGTCTCGCGAAATCTTTCAAAATAACATGTCTTACCGAGATCTTACTCGTACGCATGTAGCGGTCAAGCTTTTGTGTTGTATTTTATAATAGCTAAAACTTCTAACACGAGCTAAGTTGGGGGTAAATTACACGCAGCATTTACAGATGAAACATAAAATGGTGGCGTGCTGTATATATTTTTATTCTTTAATATGTTTGAAGTACAATTTTGTCCGTGCGAAGTTGGTCATATTTGGCAAAAAATCCCTTGTTTTTGTTCGATTTAGTAGTTATAGGTACTTTTATTCAAGTTGTGGTGACAAAACTGCAGGCTAGATTGAAAAGATCACAAAGTGTACTGATATATAAAGGAATAAAGGGTGGCATGTACTATTTGCATTCATCATGTACTGTGTTTAAAAGAAGTTGTTGTCTTTGCAAAATGCCCATAATCATGCTGATTCAGTGTTAACAAAATGGTGGCATTTCACGGTCCCCCTGATCGGTAATTTGTTATTATACACGAAGAGTAGCTTATTTCGTGTTAAATTGATGTTGCTATTGAGATAATTACAAATTTTGTCTGCAATCATGTAGATCTATAATCATTTATTTTATGGTTGTATATTTAATCAACTCTCATTCCAAACGAGTACTTCCTGATGTTAAGACAGCTGTGTCTTTTCATCAGTTTCATCTTGTGCCCTCTGGTGTTGCCTGTGTTGGACATTGGCAACAACTTCTCACTGTCTACTCTATCTTTCCCGGTTAGAATCTTATACACCTGTATCATGTCACCTCGTTTCCTTCTGTAGTGCAGGGATGGTAATTTTAGACGTTGTAGCCTTTCTTCATAGGGGAGATTCTTGATATCGTTGCAAAGCTTCGTTGCTCATCTCTGTACCCTTTCTAACTTATCGATATCGCCTGCATACTGCTGTATCCGAGGTGCATTGCCATACTCAAGTGTTGGACGAACCATTGTTGTGTACAACTTTTTGATGACTGTCCTGTTCCTTGTAACAAAAATCCTTTTGATGACTCCTAACACTCGGTTGGCTTTTCCTACTGCGCTGTTGACATGTTGATGGAAAGACAGTTTATTATCAATTAACACGACAAGGTCCTTCTCCTTCTCTGTTGTTTCCAGCTCTTTCTGTTGACCATCATTGTCTTTCATGCTGTATGAGTGTTTAGGGTTGTTCCATCCTAGGTGCATCACACTACACTTGCTCGTATTGAACTTGAGTTGCCACTTTTCGGACCAATCTGACAGCCTTTCAATGTCTTCCTGTATTCTTGCCCTGTCGTTATCTGTAGCTGATCTCCCATACATCTTTGTGTCGTCTGCAAATATATGTGTCACGCAACTCACTGCATCGGGGGAGGTCGTTTATAAAAACAACGAAGAGCAAAGGTCCTAGAACACTACCTTGAGGGATTCCACTTGTCACATCAGACCACTTAGACGTGCTGCCGTTGATGGATACCCGTTGCAATTGGCCTTCAAGGAAGTCGGTTATCCATGCACTGATGTTGCCTCTGATGCCATAGCTTTCAACCTTTTTCAACAGTCTCTTGTGTGGTACAGTGTCAAAAGCCTTCTTAAAATCGAGATAGACTGTGTCAAGGGGTTCTCCTCTGTCTAGTGCTTCTGACCATTCATCCAGGCACACTAACAGCTGCGTCATACAGGAGCGTCCTGGTACAAAACCATGCTGTTTATCACAGAAAAAGTCATGACTAGTCATATGCTTCATTACTGCTTCTCTAATTATTCTCTCCATAACCGTACAAAGGACTGACGTCAAACTAACAGACCTGTAGTTCCCGGTGTACTTCAGTCCCCTTTCTTGAAAATGGGTGTCACCTGGCCTTGTTTCCACTGTGTTGGAAGATGTCCTGAGTCCAAAGACTTTCTGAAGATGATGTTTAAGGGTGTAGAAATGCAACCTACTATCTATAAAACTATAACTATAGAAATTGATTATTTATGTACGTCTCTGGAGGTATGGAGAGATTCAGTATTAAAAGCTATTTAATGTCTATTTTGAGGATTGCTTACCTCGATTTAATAACACTTGCAAACATTAACTGAATAAGTGACAAATATTGTTTTACTTGGACACGCTGTACGGAGCTGCATGCATATTGCTTATCAGTTATCTAAAAATGTAGCGACAAGAGGCTTACCTACCCAAAATGGCAACACCCGCTTATCTACCGCGGCGAAAGGGAAGACAGAGAAAAATTGATAACCTACCCAAATAGATAGGGAGATGCCAGTGCCTCTTTAATATACGTTCCTGGATCAGGTGAGCTAAAAACCCTTAAAACAATCAGAACAAACTGTGACATTTTCAAAAACAGCCTCTTTTAGACAGGAACAATTCGACCCCAGACTGTGTAAACATTGAGAGAACCTGGCAACATTTAAAAACGTCTGTTGATGTATAGCGCTACCAATTTTCACGCAATCTAACCCACCACCCCACCGCACACACATTTGTAAAATGTTGATTTTCTATACGCCTTCTATAAAAAAAAAGTTACTTGTAGATAAACCGTGAAAACGGTGATACAGATCGTCTTACCCAAACTTTGTTGGACAAACCACAGCATTCAAAAGATTTACTTAACACCGCAAAACCTGTCTTAAGATAAGTAATCGACAGTAGTTATGTTGTTGTTTACATTGACGCCATACACCGGAAATGACACATTTTGGGATATGTATAAGACAAGATCTGAACGAATGGGACGCGGCGTTTTTTTGCCGGGTGTCCATCTGAACACCATGTCAGATCGCAGATGTCTTTGGCCAATTAATCCTTGGCTTCTGATCCACTTCTTGACTTTTGCCCTGAACGGAGTCTGTCATCTCTTGGTTTGGTATATCTGCTGGTCTTGGGTTTGGTTGGTGTGAAGAAGCTCTAGGAGTGGATCTGACTCACTGTCTTCCCTTGTCTGTGTTTCACTAAAATTTTGGATGAAGGCAGATGACTGCTCAGAAGCTGAGAGGTCCCCAGTCATGCCAGTACTATGGGTTGATTCCCAGGCACGGATTTACCGGGGGGCACAGGGGGCACGTGTCCCCCCCCCCCCCCCCCCCCAGCTGGCCTGAATTTTTTTTATTTGTTTTTGCTTGATTCATATAGATCTATTCATCATATAGCTGGGTAAGAAGGTCGCATTGGCATATGGCACTACAGGCACAGATCCACTGGGAGCACGGGGGCACATGTCCCTCAGCTGGCCTGCTTGAACTTATCTGGAGCTGTTGCAATGGCTTGTGTCTCTTATCTCTGGCCATCAAATCCTCAGTATGCCTGGTCTGTGTTAGAACCCGACACAGGCCCGTAGTAACAAGGATGGGGGGGGGGGGGGGGGGCCTGTGCCCCCAAATTGCATACCCTACAGGCCATGGAGTCAATCCAAAATTGCCCTTGTGCCCCCCTCAAATCCTCAGTATGCCTGTTCTGTGTTTGAACCAGACGCAGGCCCATAGTAACAAGGATGGGGGGGCACGGCAGTATGCCCCCTGTGCCCCTCCCCAACCAAAAAATAAAACTGCCTGTGCCTGTGCCCCCAAATTGCATATCCTACAGGCCAGTCAATCCAAATTGCCCCTGTGCCCCCTCAAATCCTCAGTATGCCTGGTCTGTGTTTAAACCCGACACAGGCCCGTAGTAACAAGGATGGGGGCACGACAGTGTGCCCCCTGTGCCCCTCCCCAAACAAAATATAAAACTGCCTGTGCCTGTGCCCCTAAATTACATATCCAACAGGCCAGTAAATCCAAAATTGCCCCTGTGCCCCCTCAAATCCTGAGCATGCCTGGTCTGTGTTTGAACCAGAGACAAGCCCGTAGTAACAAGGATGGGGCACGACGGTGTGAGCCCCCCCCCCCCCCCCCCCCCCACCCCACCCCACCCCCCAACAAAAAAATAAAAATGCAAGTACCAGTATTTTACCTGTTTTGAATGTGCGAAAGCATTCAGCACATACACAAATGATCTAGCTATGCCTAAGGCCTGTGTCCCCAAATTGCATATCCTACAGGCCTGTTAATCTAATAAAATTAGATGAAAATACTTAAGGGTAACAAAAAGCAAGGCAGTATTGAATGCCTAACTAGATGATGAATAATACCCAATTAACTCAGGCATGTAGGACCAGCCCCCTTCCCCTCCAATAGTTTTGCCAATATTAGTTGCAGAATATTTATATATATTTATTGTATTTATATTATTATTGTAACTGTTTTGAATGTGCAGAATGCCCCAGAATTCACCAGAGACCATCTAGAAATTAAAACGTTCCCGGGATCCCCTTAGTGACAGTGTGAACAATAATCAGAGCGGGTAGGGGTAGGTTTCAGGTTAATGGCCAGAAGACAATCTGTCAAAGGTATTGTCCTATACTAAAGTTTTTGATGTTATTTTGAATCGAATATTTACACAGATTTATGTAGTATTTCACCTATTTTGAATGCGAAAAAACTCCCATCAGAACGCACCATTGATCATCTGGGTATAAATTTTCCAAGGGGTGAGAGGAGGGGGCATGCCCGGACCTCCCTAATGTAACAGTATGCATATGAATAGGAGGGGAAAGGTTAGAGATTAATGGCTGGACTACAACCTTTCACCAGAGCCAGAATGCAGGAAATGAAGCGCTTGATTTCAAAATTTTCCAGGGGGAGTACCCCCGAACCCCCCTCAACCTGTTGGGACGCATCTTCGGCCTGTTGAATAAATAATAACCAAAGAATAATTATGGCTTTGGGCGAGAATGTCTTTAACTCAAGATTGCGGATTACTTAAATTTATATGAGCATGATGACTCCATGTGATATTTTGTGTCAAACAGTTCCTACTTATTGAAAATCTTCCTCCTTTTTCCTACTTTTCCACTTGAAAAACTCCTACTTTTTTCCTACTTTTTGCATTGAGATCAGTTGAAGGCCTGTGTTTTCAATGCATGAAACGCTGGAAAATTTATCATCTCTTTGTCTTATGAAACCACTTTTTTGGGTGTTTCATTGGGGGTGTTTACATCATTCTATCTATGTTAACTTTCTATTAGAATGCCCTCAGAATGCGCTATTTTTTATGCAAGTTTTTTCGTACCTATCCTACTATTTTCCAACTTTTTGTTCACCTTCCTACTTTTCCTATTTTTCTACCAAAACCTCCTTCTATTCCTACTTATTGCCTAATAAGTCTTGAAGCACCCTCAGTATGGCCCAGAATGCAGGAAATGAAGCGCTTGATTTCAAAAAATTTCAGGGGGAGTACCCCCGGACCCCTCTAAACCTGTTGGGACGCATCTTCGGCCTGTTGAATAAATTATAACCAAAGAATAAAATGGCTTTGGGTGAGAATGTCTTTAACTCAAGCTTGTGGATTACTTAACTTTATAAGAGCACGATGACTCCATGAGGTATTTTGTATCAAACAGTTCCTACATGAACTATTTAATTGAAAATCTTCCTCCTTTTCCACTTGAAAAACAGTCCTACTTTTTTCAACTTTTTGCATTGAGATCAGTTGAAGGCCTGTGTTTTGAATGCACTGATGAAAATCTTTGTATGACCCTGGTGTGGAGTAATAGATTTCTGAGAATGGAGATCAAGCTATTAAAATATTCTCCAGATTATGATATTTTTTTTTTCTCTTTGTCTTATGAAACCACTTTTTTGGGTGTTTCTTTGGGGGTATTTACATCATTTTATCGATGTTAACTTCTTCTTAGAATGCCCTCAGAATGCACCATTTAGTATGCAAGTTTTAAAAAATTTCCGGGGGAGGCCCCCCGCATCCCCCACCTATGGGAGGGGTTATACCCCTCCCATACCCTCCCCATCTGTGCCCCCCCACTGAAAAATTTCTGGATCCGGCCCTGATTCCTGACTAGGATCCTTCTGCGTCTCACCGGGTAGTAAACCCGTGCGTTGCTGCTGTGATGTCATCCGACCGCTTGCTGATTTAGCTTGATGGATGCGCAAACCCATCGTGTTCTTGCAGATTTTCTCACACCTGCATTTAGGCCTAATGAAGATAAAGTCATTAAACATACCCACACAGGAGATGAGTCCCATATATTGAGAGGGGTCAACACGATCAGAAGCTCACAACGACCACCAAGGATACAGGCAAGTTATACAGGCAAGTTATTAGTTTGATTGAGATTATTTTTTAGATTATTTTTTGTTACATATGCTGGTTTTAAGTGTTGATTCTTCCGACCTATCTTGCATACAACAATATAGAAGCAGACGACGGTGAAGGGGTAACATTCTCATGATTAATTTGGCGCCGAAAGGGTTACTCTGGTGCAAGCATGACTGTTTTTTCTTTATTTCCTATTATTTTAATTGTATTATTACACATCGCTTTCAGTTACAATGTTAATTTCCCTTAGATCATAATGTAACAGTTTGCACATGTTTTAACATCTATCCAAAAACTACGCTGTCACTCTATATGGCATTGCTGTCATAGCTATGCGACTTCTTTTGCTATGCGGCATTCTTTGGAAAATCACATAGGGGTAAGTATAACTCTAATCAGGAACGTAGGCCTATGTATCTAATGTATATGTTCCTGCTTTAATGTATCTTGATCTCTGTCACTATATGACATTGCTGTCTGAGCTATGCGATTATATTTTGCTGTGACATTCTTTGAAATGTCACATAGGGGCAAGTACCTCTAATGTTTATTGCTTTTCTTTTACTTCTACTTTTTACTCCCAATGTCAGGGTAGAACTTTTTCTGACTTGTTAAGAGCACTTTGTTTCTTATTTAATAAACACGAATGAGATTATTCCAAAGTCAGGGTTGATCATAGGTGGTTCTCACGTGTAGATTTTGTGTACCCTTATTCTAATTATATACTATATAAACATGTAGTATGTAAACCCAACTCGATAGAAACACCTATATGGTTGATAAGCTCGGTGTCATAAAATAAATATTAGATGTCTGTCTACGTGACTTTGAACTTGTCAACCCTAGAAAACAACAATGTCACCTTGGCTTCGCCTCGGGTTGACAATTTGACACGCAAACTGCCATCTAATAATTATATAATACATGTATTTTATTTTTGCAGTTCAAGGGAGGAATGAGTTAAGGAGCATTCTGCTTTACTTTCAGCCTCCTTTAAGCAGCCATCAACAATCAGCCCTGACAGATAGCTATGGGGATGGGTGAAACACACAACATCTAATATAACAATTTACAAGTGAAATTAAAGCGGAATGCTTTCTGTTTTCTCTTCTTTTCTCGTAACATATTTCATATCCTGCTCTTTGACATAGAAGGAAATTTAGTTATAGGTAAAACTGTGGAAGGTGTATTTATATTTGAATTTTGAAGAAAATTTGAAACACGATAATTATATTATCATCGAAATTTACTAAACAGTTATTTTTAAATAAAACAGACTCCATACTTTTCAGGAGTGATGTTGATAGTGAGCGGTAAAATAATTTGGCGTGTATAAAGTGGAAAAGACGTTATTCTTTCTCAATGAACGCGTTTACGCTTAAACTTAGTTCCATAGCTTATTAAAATGTTGAGCTAGATCAGACACCGTGTAATATGTTTACCACTCTGATTAAAATAAATAGTAAAACGTAGTTTTAAGGGTGTATCAATGTCATGACTTTGGGAAATTTTCAAAGTATATGAAAACACTCTATGATAGTTTTGTATTGAAGAGCTATTTAAGATTAATGAAAAAATAGAAAAAGTGTACATTTTGGTGAACAACAGTTGGCTCTACGGCCATGTAAAATTTACCCCACCCTCTTCCTCTTATTTTGTCCTTTTCAAACAGCCCGCTTCTATAAAATCCATTTTAAATGAAAACAAATATGATAATTTGGTTTTGTGTTATTCATTTCCTATCTATGGTAGTATTTCTTCATACAAAAACTAATTTAAGAAAAAAAAGGCACCAAATGTGAAATTTATAAAGCTCTAAATAGCATCGATATGGTACTTTTTTGTAAATTTTGTAAGGGGAGATAACTCTTTTTACTTTAATAACTCAACATTTTCAACACTGATCTTTCAATTTCTTTTCATATTTTGAACTGCCTTAGCACCGGCTTTCATCTGGTAGAATATAAAAAAAAGTTTAATACTAGAACTATTTCATTTTCAAACTTTTTTAATTTTTTTCATAAAATAAAAAATCTAATAAAATCATGCCCTATACAAAGCATATTTTTGATATTCAAGGATCCATATTGTTCAAACCTGGTGCCTGCTTTGTCTAAATTTGGTTTCTATATGTGAAAATACCACCATAGACATAAAATAAATAATGAAAACCCAAATTATCATGTTGGTTTTGTTTTAAAATAAATTTGACTGAAGCTTGTACTCTGAATGGGTAAAATTTGAGAAAAAAACGTCCAAATTTGACATACCTTTTTCAAATCGTTGTAGCTCAAAAAAAAGGACACCACTATGTATTTTTTTTCATTTTTTCATTCATCATAAACAGCTCTTCCAAAAAACCAATGTTTGATTAAAAGTTTGATACTTTTAAAAATTGGCTTATGACATTGATACACCCTTAAACAAATATAATCAAGTCCTCCCTCTCTACAACGGCCCTCCCAACAACGACTGATTAGGACATTTGTGTCTCACGCTTTTACTGCTGCTATGTCGTCTGCTTAAATTTGTCGTCTGCTATTTTTCTCAAAGTGACATAATGGACATTTTGACAGAAAATAAATTAATGACGAGTAACAAACAGCTTGAATCCAGATCAAGCTGTTTGCAAATGTAAGCCAGTTTCCCTCCCTCTAAGGACTCCCTCCAAACAACGTACACACTCTTTGTCTCCCGTTGGATGTCGTTGTAGAGAGGGAGCACTGTATCTACATTCCATTGCACCTACCGATTGCAATTCATTGGCATTTGCAACCAGCTTTGGTCGATATAAGACACCTGAACATAGACATACTTCGCAGTCAAGTCACATAAATTAGTTACCATTCTGGTAAAATGTCACACATTTTTCACTCAAATTACATAGCAACTTGTTTATGACTTTGGCCTATCTAAAATACCATATACAATGTACATTTAGTCGAAACATCAGTTGTTATTTGCAGATGATAGCTCTTTGTATTGCTCTGCTTCATCAGTAATTGATATAGAAGGCTTTATCAACCACGACTTAAGTTTACTAGATGTTTGAGCTACTCAATGGCTAGTGAAATATCAGCCTAAAAACAGGGGCATGCAATGCTATTTTCACTAAGAAATTATGACAATCCCCCTACTTTACTTTTTTACAATGTACCTGTTAATCTTGTAGATAATCATAAACATCTAGGATTTTTTAGTGCTAATGGCAAATGGAATAGTAACTTTGGTTTTACCATTCAGTCGGCATCCGCTACTGTAGAAATAAAAAGGGAAATATCTTATTCAAATTATCAAATATATATATCACATGAACAGTGGAGAAACGTTATTCTTTCCCAATAAACGCGTTTACACTAAATATATCATAACAAATGCAAACAGTTTGGAGCCAGATCAGACGACAGGTAAACCCGGCTCCTGATCAGGCTCCAAACTGTTTGCCATCAAGGTGAAAATCAACATTTAGAGTTGTTAAAAAGTTGTTATTTTCTTTATTTTATTGCAATGCGTTCGCGTTTCGTTTGCGTTTAAACGGGAAAGAATAACGTTTTCTCCACTGTACGACCTTTACTTGAATATACTTCCATTGTCTGGGATGGTTGTTCAGATACACTTGAAAGACTTCATAATGAAGCAGCGCGTATTGTTACCGGTTCGACTAGATCCAGTTTCTTTAGAACACTTATATATCGTGAACGTGGATGGGATCCGAGTCATTGGCGAGTAGACACAAATCTATAAGAAACCATATTTTATGTATAAACTTTGTAATAGTACGTCGTATTGTGCCATCATACATTGGAGATCTAATGTCATTAAGTGTTTGCGAGCAAACTCGTTATCCATTGAGAAATAATAATGTTTTAGTCATGCCGCTTCGTACAGTAATATCGCAACAGTCCTGTATACCATGTTCAATAAATCTTTGGAACTCAAATTCGATCTTTTCCTATAAAAAGGCCGAACGTTAAGAGTTTTTTAAGCAGGCTATCTTAACCCTTTACCCCATAGCCTGTTTCAAGTTTTGAAGATATGTGACCACTTAAAGCAGGCTTAAAGTAAAGCAGAACGTGCCTTAAGGCACATTCTGCTTTATTTTCAGCCTGCTTTAAGCTACCACCTGCTAGAATTAAGAAACTATTCCTTATGAAACATATTCATGACTGTATAAATTGGAACTATTTTCTTCAGCGGAGGAATAAACTGAATGCGCTAAAAGGCGCTTCTATTTGGAAAAGGGTTAAATATACCTCAATACTACTACTTCGGCAACAGATATCAATCATAGTTATTTGCATACTCCCCGTTCTCTGATCACAATCTTCTACATGACAATAGCTAAAGGTTACAGTTAGTTTTAATCAGTTTCTTCTTTTTCATCTTCTTCTTCTTCCTTTTGCTGCTTACATCGTACCTGCTATCAGTACATGTATCCTCTCCTTCTGTGACATGTTCATGACTCACATTAGCGAAAGCCCATGCTGTGATGGTTCGAAAGAAAATGAAGATGCTTATCATTATTCTTTCAAATGTAGATTCATGTATAATCAAAACCTAGAATTATTTCGCACTATGCGGATTTATCGCCCTCTTAACCCGTTCACTGACATGACGTCATCACTTTTAAACAATCGTCGTCTGCTTTTATTTAATAAATTCAATTTTTAGGTATTTTGACTTCAAAAATATTGAAATGAGTATCAATCCATAAAGCGAGTACAATAGTTGTTTGCAAACAGTTTGGATCCTGATCAGACGCCGCGTTACGCGGCATCTGATCAGGATCAAAACTGTTTGCAAACAATTATTGTACTCGGGGTAAGACAGTGAAGGAGTTAATATTGATATACTTTTATATTTGGTAAAGATGAGTTAAGTTATGATGATAACAAATCAATATTTGCTGCTGTACATCGTTTTATAAACCAACTAAAATGATTTAAGTCTCATGACTAACACTGGATAAGGTAAATATTTACTTGATATATTTATTGCAACAAATAGATAAAAATATTTACTTACTTACTTATATACTGATACTAGTAAGTTATTTGCATACTTCCCGTCCTCTGCACAATCTTCTACATGACAATAGCCAAAGGTTACAGTTAGTTTAAATCTCCTTCATCTTTTTCACCTTCTTCTTCTTCCTTTTGCTGCTTACATCCTACTGTGACGCTCACGGGGCTTAGGTCGATGTCATTGTTTTATCTATACTACCGGAAGTATCAATAATAGTAGATGGACCCAAGTAGGTTCGAACTTATGGTGATTCCTTTGTAACTCTCTGTTAATTCTCAAACATAAGTATATTTGTATAGCATTAATCAGAAAAGGAACAGTTTGCCTTTATTTAATTAGTTTGTTATGGTGTATACATAAACGAACACCGCAGATTTTCCAAAAGAGACGATGTTGATTCTGTTCTTTTGGCGCATTCTACTCTAAGCAAACATTGCCTTCCAAAAGTTATAAAAGGCGGGTGCTCTGTAGTTTTGATTCAGTTTGTATCAAGCTCCCGAAGGGTTAACTTCGAATCTAACAGTAGGCAATAAATAAGCCTTTAATAATATTCTGTACTTAGTTATCTTAGTAGCGTTTGGGTAGAGCGAACAGTTGACTAGTTCAATCTCAGTAGTCTCTATCCCAGGCGTGAACAGTAGCTCATGCAGATATTATTCCAACGCCGAACCACAGGGCCCTGACACGATTGCGTTTTGAGAAAAAAAAATGGTCAGAAGGTATATATAGAGACAAGGGGTACAACTGATTGTTAGTACATTCTCACCCTATCTCGACAAAACCAGGCATATCATAAATAATAATTGATGAAACGACACTCTTTTTGCACTTCTGTCTAGCTAATATAGATCTAATACCCTTCCATAAAAACATAACATAAAACCAACCGTTAGCATGCACTTTCAAAAGTAATTGCATTTACTCACAGAAATCAACAACTTTTGGAAAACGGGACAGGTGTTCGTTCACAGCTGACACCGCATTGACCACTACTGTGTGCTTGTTTATGCGGTAATATCGAACATGACAATCATACAGTTCCATGGATATCCATTTTTTACACCGATCAAAGCTGATTTATACTCATACCATTGCAATACCAACAACAAATTCGCATGTTTTCTTCGACAGTAAAGCTATTCTTGTACATGTAGGGTTTTTGGGTACGGCAATGCTTTGAGAAAAAATCAGCTTTGATCGGTGTCAAAGATGTATATTTATGGAACTGTATGACTGTCAAGCTCGATATTACCGCCTAACCAAGCGTACAGTAGCTGTCAATGACTGTGGTACTCGATTACCGCCTAAACAAGCGTACAGTAGTGGTCAATGCTGTGTTAGCTGTGAACGAACACCTGTCCCGTTTTCCAAAAGTTGTTGATTTCTGTTAGTAAATGCAATTACTGTTGAAAGTGCATCCTTACAGTTGGTTTTATGTTATGTTTTTATGGAAGGGTATTATATTAGCTAGACAGAAATGCAAAAAGGGTGTCGTTTAATCAATTATTATTCGTGATATGACCGCTTTTGTCGAGATAGGGTGAGAATATACTAACAACCAGTTGTACCCCTTGTCTCTATATATACCTTTTGACAATTTTTTCTCTCAAAAATCAATCGTGCCGGGTCCCTGTGCGCCGAACGTATTGCTGATGCTGGTGCATTCTGGCTTATAGTTGAAGCCAGGGGTCTCGTCTATACGCCGAGCTGAGAGATATAGCTGAGCAATAGCTGATGCTGGCAGGTCGAGCCAGGTGTCTCGGGTATAGGCTGAGCTTACAAACTCTATTAGAACATACAGCTGATGCTGTCTGGCTGGTCAAAGCCAGGAGGCTCGTCGATACGCCGAGCTGTTGTTGAATCATGTTGATAGTTGGGAATAGAAGCCCATCCACTTTATAAAGTTTATATAGTTTGAGAGTTGATTCTAATTAGTTGATCATACTTGATTATTGTCCATCCAATCATTTTCTAATCATTGTTAATCATATTTACTGGGTTTTGTATATATTCGCCCATCATTAGGTTCAACAATCATAGGTCAAAGTAGACCCCGAGGAAACATTATATATAGTATTGTTTAAGTTATTATATGCTCGTCAGTTCAGCTGATCAACCATTTTAGTAGCTGAGCTTAGCCCAAACACGTTACACTACCACCTATCAGTATCCTCTCCTTCTGTACACCACTTGTTATATAAAACATGTTATTCATTGTTATACAGTGCTCCCTCTCTACAACCCCACTCAAAGGGAAACAACAATTATGTGCGTTGCTCGGAGGGAGTCGTTATAGAGATGGAGATTGGCTTACATTTGCAAACTGCTTGAATCCAGATCAGACGCCGCGTAACGCGGCGTCTGTTCTGGATTCAAGCTGTTTGTCACTCGTCAGGAAGTTGTTTCTGTCAAAATGTCCATTATGTAACTTTGAGAAAAACAGCAGACGACAATTCTAAGCAGACGATATTGCAGCAATAAAAGCGTTAGACATAATTGTCCTGTTTAGGGAACAGTGACAAGGGTCGTTGTTAGGAGGGAGTCGTTGTTTAGGAGGGTCGTTGGAGGGAGGGAGCGCTGTATATCGCTATGATACTTTTTATGTTAGTATTTTTTGTAGGGGAAGGGCCGTCTCTAATGCTGAAGAAACTGGTGGACCGACCCCATTCCAATCATGAATATGGAATAAAATATGTTTAGCCTCAACAATTTCTAATCAAGTTTTGCATTCTGTTATAATTAGTTTCAAAGAGATATCCGGTACTAAGCATCTTTAGAATATGTGTCGAAATCACTGACTAAACGACTAAACTTGTTGCTGTAACAACTAACAGGATTCCAAATTCTAAAATCTAAACCTGAAATTATTTCAAAAAATTGTTTACATGATTGTTTACATGATACAGGACTATTTACATAATTCAAAATGAAATACCTTAAATTTTTTGAATATTTTGATTAAAGATATATATTATAGTATAAATAAACATTAAATAGAGGATAACTGTTTTTTTCAGTGTAAGATCGAAATTTAATCCATTGAGTGAACATCAGACGTTATATTTTCACGAGTGGCGAAGCCACGAGTGAAAATATAACAGTCTGATGTTCACGAAATGGATTAAATTCGATCTTACACTGAAAAAACACAGTTATTCTATTTATTTATGCTTTAAAGCCACTTTTTAAACGAAATTGTTTCAAAATTGAAAGCGAACGTACATTATTTATCCCGTGTTGAGCCCCACGTTTTATGTCGAACACATGTGGCGTGACAGTTGGCGGTATAATGACGTCATCCGAATTACTTCGTTGCTCCCGAGTTTCGATTCGTGCTCTTCCGGTGAGTAGTTCGCGACAAATCGGACTGCCGGATTTTAACGATAAGACACGATTGACTACGATTCTTGGGGAGCCCTACGGGGAAAATTCACAATAAAAGCGATTGGTGATAATCCACTGCAGTGGATTACCAAGTGATCATCCACTGCTTTTTCGTGGTAATCCACCGAAAAGCATAAATAAAAACAACTTAATTTTCGTTATAACAAGTGTGTAATTTCAGAAAGATCTGCTATAGTTTACACAGTCAAAATGTTTATCAATCATCAATGTTTTATTCTGTTTGTTTGTTATGGGCATTTTTTAAATCTCATGCCGTGATGCCATGTTGTGATATGTCGAGTTAATATTGTCAACTTGACATGGGAACAGGATTACATATTTAAGCCTTAGATTTACATAGATTGCTTAATTTAAAGTTGCTTAGCAACATCAAGTCACAAACTCGGCTTGATCAGATATTGATTCATCCTTTCGTCCAAAGTCACTGCCATATTCCCACCGCCTGGTTTTTTTTCTTATGAAATTTTAAATGTTATACGTTTTTGACTTAAGAAACATTGATTTGAGTGGCAAACAGTTTGGATCTTGATCAGACACCGCTTTACGCGGCCTCTTATAAGGATCCAAACTGTTTGCAAATGTCAATGTGGTCCCTAGCAAACATGGCTAAATGGGCCCCCTGTGGGCTATATCCGGGCTAGCTAATATGGGCTTACAATATGGTGCCCATACAGGCCAAACATACCCAGCAAACATGGAACGATGGGCCCAATGTGGGCTATATCCTTGCTAGCCCATATTGGGCATACGATGTGGGGCCATATAGGCCCAATACACCCAGCAAACATGGATAAATGGGCCCTTTGTGGGCTATATCCTGCCTAGCCCATATGGACTTACAACGTGGGGCCCATATAGGCCCAATGTACCCAGTAAACATGACCAAATGGGTCCAATGCGGGCGTTATCCGCGCAAGCCCATGTAGGCCCAATATACCCAGTAAACATGACCAAATGGGTCCAATGCGGGCGTTATCCGGGCAAGCCCATATAGGCCCAATGTACCTAGTAAACATGACCAAATGGGTCCAATGCGGGCGTTATCCGAGCAAGCCCATATAGGCCCAATGTACCGGGTAAACATGACCAAATGGGTCCAATGCGGGCGTTATCCGAGCAAGCCCATATAGGCCCAATATACCCAGTAAACATGACCCAATGGGTCCAATGCGGGCGTTATCCGATCAAGCCCATGATGGCCCAAAATACCCAGTAAACATGACCAAATTGGTCCAATGCGGGCGTTATCCGAGCAAGCCATTAAAGGCCCAATGTACCCAGTAAACATGACCAAATGGGTCCAATGCGGGCGTTATCCGAGCGAGCCCATATAGGCCCAATATACCCAGTAAACATGACTAAATGGGTCCAATGCGGGCGTTATCCGAGCAAGCCCATCAAGGCCCAATGTACCCAGTAAACATGACCAAATGGGTCCAATGCGGGCGTTATTCGTGCAAGCCCATATAGGCATAATGTACCCAGTATACATGACCAAATGGGTCCAATGCGGGCGTTATCCGAGCAAGCCCATATAGGCCCAATGTACCCAGTAAACATGACCAAATTCGCCCAATGCGGGCGTTATCCGAGCAAGCCCATATAGGCCCAATTTACCCAGTAAACATGACCAAATGGGTCCAATGCGGGCGTTATCCGTGCAAGCCCATATAGGCCCAATGTTCCCAGTAAACATGACCAAATTCGCCCAATGCGGGCGTTATCCGAGCAACCCCATATAGGCCCAATGTACCCAGTAAACATGACCAAATGGGTCAAATGCGGGCGTTATCCATGCAAGCCCATATAGGCCCTATGTACCCAGTAAACATGACCAAATTGGTCCAATGCGGGCGTTATCCGAGCAAGCCCATGTAGGCCCAATATACCCAGTAAACATGACCAAATGGGTCCAATGCGGGCGTTATCCGTGCAAGCCCATATAGGCCCAATGTATTCAGTAAACATGACCAAATGGGTCCAATGCGGGCGTTATCCGAGCAAGCCCATGTAGGCCCAATATACCCAGTAAACATGACTAAATGGGTCCAATGCGGGCGTTATCCGAGCAAGCCCATAAAGGCCCAATGTACCCAGTAAACATGACCAAATGGGTCCAATGCGGGCGTTATCCGTGCAAGCCCATAAAGGACTAATGTACCCAGTAGACATGACCAAATGGGTCCAATGCGGGCGTTATCCGAGCAAGCCCATAAATGCCCAATGTACCCAGTAAACATGACCAAATGGGTCCAATGCGGGCGTTATCCGTGCAAGCCCTAATAGGCCCAATGTACCCAGTAAACATGACCAAATTCGCCCAATTCGGGCGTTATCCGAGCAAGCCTATATGGGCCCAATGTACCCAGTAAACGTGACCAAATGGTTGCAATGCGGGCGTTATCCGTGCAAGCCCATATAGGCCGAATGTACCCAGTAAACATGACCAAATTGGTCCAATGCGGGCGTTATCCGAGCAAGCCCATGTAGGCCCAATATACCCAGTAAACATAATCAAATGGGTCCAATGCGGGCGTTATCCGTGCAAGCCCATATAGGCCCAATGTATTCAGTAAACATGACCAAATGGGTCCAATGTGGGCGTTATCCGAGCAAGCCCATGTAGGCCCAATGTACCCAGTAAACATGACCAAATGGGTCCAATGCGGGTGTTATCCGTTAAGCCCATAAATGCCCAATAAACCCAGTAAACATGACCAAATCGGTCCAATGCGGGCGTTATCCGAGCAAGCCCATAAATGCCCAATGTACCCAGTAAACATGACCAAATGGGTCCAATGCGGGTGTTATCCGAGCAAGCCCATAAATGCCCAATGTACACAGTAAACATGACCAAATGGGTCCAATGCGGGCGTTATCCGAGCAAGCCCATAAATGCCCAATATACCCAGTAAACATGACCAAATGGGTCCAATGCGGGTGTTATCCGAGCAAGCCCATAAATGCCCAATGTACCCAGTAAACATGACCAAATGGGTCCAATGCGGGCGTTATCCGAGCAAGCCCATGTAGGCCCAATGTACCCAGTAAACATGACCAAATGGGTCCAATGCGGGTGTTATCCGTGCAAGCCCATAAATGCCCAATATACCCAGTAAACATGACCAAATGGGTCCAATGCGGGCGTTATCCGAGCAAGCCCATAAATGCCCAATATACCCAGTAAACATGACCAAATGGGTCCAATGCGGGTGTTATCCGAGCAAGCCCATAAATGCCCAATGTACCCAGTAAACATGACCAAATGGGTCCAATGCGGGCGTTATCCGAGCAAGCCCATGTAGGCCCAATGTACCCAGTAAACATGACCAAATGGGTCCAATGCGGGTGTTATCCGAGCAAGCCCATAAATGCCCAATGTACCCAGTAAACATGACCAAATGGGTCCAATGCGGGCGTTATCCGAGCAAGCCCATAAATGCCCAATGTACCCAGTAAACATGACCAAATGGGTCCAATGCGGGTGTTATCCGAGCAAGCCCATAAATGCCCAATGTACACAGTAAACATGGCCAAATGGGTCCAATGCGGGCGTTATCCGAGCAAGCCCATAAATGCCCAATATACCCAGTAAACATGACCAAATGGGTCCAATGCGGGTGTTATCCGAGCAAGCCCATAAATGCCCAATGTACCCAGTAAACATGACCAAATGGGTCCAATGCGGGCGTTATCCGAGCAAGCCCATGCAGGCCCAATGTACCCAGTAAACATGACCAAATGGGTCCAATGCGGGTGTTATCCGTGCAAGCCCAAAAATGCCCAATATACCCAGTAAACATGACCAAATGGGTCCAATGCGGGCGTTATCCGAGCAAGTCCATGTAGGCCCAATGTACCCAGTAAACATGACCAAATGGGTCCAATGCGGGTGTTATCCGAGCAAGCCCATAAATGCCCAATGTACCCAGTAAACATGACCAAATGGGTCCAATGCGGGCGTTATCCGAGCAAGCCCATGTAGGCCCAATGTTCCCAGTAAACATGACCAAATGGGTCCAATGCGGGCGTTATTCGAGCAAGCCCATAAATGCCCAATATACCCAGTAAACAGGACCAAATGGATCCAATGCGGGTGTTATCCGAGCAAGCCCATAAATGCCCAATGTACCCAGTAAACATGACCAAATGGGTCCAATGCGGGCGTTATCCGAGCAGCCCATGTAGGCCCAATGTACCCAGTAAACATGACCAAATGGGTCCAATGCGGGTGTTATCCGTGCAAGCCCATAAATGCCCAATATACCCAGTAAACATGACCAAATGGGTCCAATGCGGGCGTTATCCGAGCAAGCCCATATAGGCCTAATATACCCAGCAATCATGGCTTAATTGGCCCAAATGTGAGCTATATCATGGCTAGCCCAAATGGGCTTACAATGTTTGGCCAATATAGGTCGATATACCAATGGCGTAATGGGTCCAATGTGGGATATACTCGGGCTTGACTAAATGGGCTTACAATGTGTGTTCCATATAAGCCCAATATACCCAGAAAACATGGGGAAATGGGCAATGTGTGCTATATCCTGCCTAGCCCATATGGACTTACAATGTTGGGCCCATATAGGCCTAATGTACCCAGTAAACATGACCAAATGGGCCCAACGCGGGCGTTATCCGAGCTAGCCCATATAGGCCTAATATACCCAGCAATCATTGCTGAATTCGCCCAATGTGAGCTTTATCATGGCTAGCCCAAATGGGCTTACAATGTTGGGTCAATATAGGTCGATATACCAATGGCTTAATGGGCCCAACGTGGGATATACTCGGGCTAGACTAAATGGGCTTACAATGTGGGTTCCATATAAGCCCAATATACCCAGCAAACATGAGGAAATGGGCTCAATGTGGGCTATATCCGGGCTAGACCATATGGGCTTACAATGTGGGCCCCATGTAGGCCAAATATACCCAACAAACATGGATAAATGGGCTTAATGTGGGCTATATCCGGGCTAGACCATATGAGCTTACAATGAGGGGCCAATATATGCCCAATATACCCAGCAAACATGGCTAAATGGGCCCAATGTGGGCTCTATCCGGGCTAGACCATATGGGCTTAAAATGTGGGGTCAATATATAAGTCCAATATACACAGCAAACATGGCTAAATTGACCCAATGCGGGCTGTATCCTGGATAGCCCATATTGGCATACAATATGGGGCCGATATAGGCCCAATTTACCCAGCAAACATGGCTAAATTGACTAAATGTGGGCTATATTCTGGCTAGCCAATATGGGCTTACACTGTGGGGCTCATATATGCCCAATAGATCGGTTTTGGTAGTTAAAGGCTTAATATACTTAATTGTTGCTACCAATAGTCATACTTTCTTTCGATAAACAATAAATTTACCTCACGTATAGGTGAAAAAAACCTGGGCCCGAGGTTATAAAACTTAAAACGAACTCTGTGCTCAAAACTAAATTTCAATAACAGGATCTAGATTTTACAAAAGATGTTTTAATTTATTTAAGTAACCTGATTTGGATATATTTTTACAGTAGAAATATGTTATGCAAATACTATTGACACATAAAATGTGCGCTGAAGTGTTATCAGCTGAGAAAAAATCTGAGTTTGAGCACAAGAGTTCACTTTAGGTTTTATAACCTCGGGGCCTGGTCTGTATCAATTGTAAAAATAAAATGTATATAGTATACATGACATTTTTGTACTTAAGTGTAAGAAAATGTAATTTTAAAGGCAAAATACATGTAGTGTAACCAGTAGATACATTTCCACATACACATGTAAACCGGTTTACCTTCTGCACAATGCGGGACAAATTGTAATACATGTACTAGTAACTGTTTAAATCCAGATGAGACACTGACATGCTGTGTGTTTTATCTTGATTCAAACTGTTTTGCACAATAGAGAAGACGATATTTCCTTAAACTGTTGATGAAACAATTATTGTTCTTCTTTAGGTTTCGTTTAGCTTTGAGCGCCATGTAAAGTTTCACCAACAATGATTGTCTGCTACTAATCTAGAGTAATATATTTTACAATGTTGTGGTTTCTTGTCTCAAAATAATATCAGATTGCCAAAACAGTTTGAACCTGGACAACCCGCCGAGTTACTCGCCGTTTCACCGGGGCCGAAACAGTTTGCAACGTAATTACTGCTTTGCAGTTTACGTACATAGTCAAACCCGTTACAGTGGTGAAGACGCCTTTTTGAACCGAATGAACGCGTTCATGCAAAATCACTTAATATATGTCCATTGCGAACAATTTAAAAGCAAGATCAGGCGCCGGAAACCCAGGGTCTGATCGGGGCTCTAAACTTGAAATGTGAAGTGAAATGAAAAAAAGTGAAATGTCAACCAGATTTACAAATAAATTCACAAAATTACATTCTCAAGTGTTGTGGATTGCGTTTGCGTTCTGTTTCGTTCAAACACAAAATGATGTTCTAGTCTGTGGTTTTGACAATTCCCGTCACAGACGGGTCTGTTTCTTCTTTAGGCCTCAACTCTCTGTGAAACAATTTAATCAATTTGGAATTATCAGAAATCTAGATCAATGACCACTTGCTTGAAATGTAGTACTCTAATTGGCCAATAGGCCGGAATAGCATAGACTGGTGTTCTGTTGTTGTTTTTCTTCACCTTTATCTTGGAGTTTAAACCTAGCAAAACATTGAAAACAATGAGAAACAGTATACAGTTATTTCATGTGTTTGGGGAACAGTCAAAACTATTGGCCCGAGGTATCAGGGAAGACTTTCGAACTGTTGCTCGAGGCCAAACGGTCGAGGGCAACAGTATATAAATATTAGATGGCAGTTTGCGTGACATTCAAATTGTCAACCCGAGAAACAGCATGTCACCCCGAGGCGTAGCCGAGGGTGACATTCTTGTTTTCGAGGGTTGACAATTTGAATGTAACGCAAACTGACATCTAATATTTATTTTATTACACCGAGCTTATCAACCCTGGCTTTGAAATCGTTTTATTCGTCTTTTATAAAATGTGTTGTGAATACCAATTTAGCGCGGACATGTACATAACGCGGGAAATTACGTCGCCGTCTTACGACGTCACATTGTTTATAATTATATAACAAGTAAACAAAGAAGAACGTTATGATAAGTAAATTGAAGAAACAGCGTCTTTACATTGTGTAGGTGGCAAATATCCTCTTCCGAAATGATGGCAAATCGTTAAGGAATGGACAAAAGGAAGCAACTTGTACAGAAATTGCCAAAAGTTGATTAGAAGTTACCACTCTTTAAAACGTTCCAATGTATCCAATAGCGATTGGCATGTCGAGGCTGACAGTACGTTTTCGGACGGAGTAAAAAAGTCATGTCCTTTAGAGTGACGTCACAAAAAGAATATCATAAAGAGTGACAGTATATTTTGAATAGATGTAAGAGACATGCAAAATGTTAACTGTAGGTCTATGGGAATTTAACATTGTAACTCAAAGCGAGTTCATAACTAATCGTTACAGAGTTTCATAAAACATAAATGTCCGTTCGAAATATTCTGGTAGCCTAGTGTTGTGAAAGTTGGTCATGATAGTATCATGTGACTTCCCCATGTACCCGTAATGTCATAGGTTGCACGAGATCCTGGGGAATATCCCAAGAAGGTGAGTGTATACCTTCACTTCGTTATATGATTCTACCCAAGACAGACGTCTCAAATCCAGTGCCCAGTAATATTGGTGCAGCTCGATATATACCGGGAAACCGAGGACTTGCGGCAGGCGATACCAGAGGGAGACCACTGGCCCTGATACTGTGAGTAATCATAGTTGAGCACATTTACTTTACTACATGTAGTACACATTTATAATGTCTACAGTCCATGTGATGAGGTAATCATGTTAGATATGTAGTCGAACTTAGGGCCTATCTTGAATTCATTTCAGTCGAACAGTGGCTATGCCACCTTTTAAGCTTGAAATACGTATATTTTCGACAGAAGCGGTTTATAAAGAAGCGGGTTTATGGCATTTAGGCATATATGTAGAAATGCAGGTAAATTCTACTTATGCGAGTTCCAGACATCGAGGTTTAACTGTATAAATTTGTGTACTCTAGTGCGAGAGTTTCCAGTGACATGATTTCAAGTGTCAACTTTTAGGGTCAATTGAGTAAAACTTTGTCAGATTATGTATGTTTTCTACGGAAGCCGGATAGTGCCACTTTTACATTTTTTTATTTTTTTTTATCTTGAAAATTCAAGTTATTATCTCGAAAATTCAAGATACTATCTTGAAAATTCAAGATAACATACTATCTTGAATATTCAAGATAATAACTTGAAAATTCAAGATAGTATCTTGAATTTTCAACATACTATCTTGAAAATTCAAGATATCATCTTGAATTTTCAACATACTAACTTGAAAATTCAAGATAGTATCTTGAATATTCAAGATAATATCTTGAATTTTCAAGATAATAACCTGAATTTTCCAGATACTATCTTGAAAATTCAACATACTATCTTGAAAATTCAACATACTATCTTGAATTTTCAAGTTAGTATGTTGAAAATTCAAGATAGTATCTTGAATTTTCAAGATAGTATGTTGAATTTTCAAGATAGTATCTTGAATATTCAAGATAATATCTTGAATTTTCAAGATAATAACTTGAATTTTCAAGATACTCATCTTGAAAATTCAACATATACTATCTTGAAAATTCAATATAGTAACTTGAATTTTCAACATAATAGAGATGGGGTAAATCTGTTGTATGGAAGGTGGATAGTGTCACTTCAAGAATTCATAGAAGGCCGAGTCTCGTAAAAATATATAGAGAGGAAATTATTAAAGGCGTTTATATAAGGTCAAAGGGTTGAAATACAGATTAAAGAGAAAAGGTTCAATTTATTTCTAACTCAGCTGATTACAGCTCAGGTTGATGTTTTGTGATCCCTGGAATGTCCTTTGTGCATCGTGCATCTTTCGTCAATATTCTTAGCTCACCTGAGCTTATGTTCCGTGTGATTTATTGTGATCGCATTTCGTCCGACGTCCGTCTGTCTGTCCGTCCATCAACCACTTTCTGTAAACGAAGTCTTAATTGAAAACCAGTTGACCAGCTTTTATGAAACTTGATCCTTACGAAAAGTATTCAAAGAAATTGAATCCACTCAAAACTGTGGTTGACATGGATTTTTTTAAAAGTGTTCTGCTCTATAACCACAGGCCTAGGGCATTGATAACTGGTAACTTGTATGTAGCATAACGGTATGTAGTTGTCCACTACCAAGTTTGTTCAAATTATACACCTGGGTCAAAATTAGCCCTGCCCTAGGGTTCACTTGTTTTCTCTGAAGCTAGTAGAATTTCTTAGCCTAAAGGTGGGCGATTTAAGGTCCAACATGGCCCTCTTGTTTTAGCAGTCTTCTCTGTGAAACCCCTGGATAGATTTTCACCAAATTTTGCCTGGATGATACTTATATATTAGTCTTATGCAAGTTCCTAATGTTTATGGTATAACGTGAAGAATCGTGGTTGTCATGGCAACCAACCACTTAAAACTTTGAAAAATCTTTGAAAACCTTTCTAGAAATTACTGAGCTAATTTCTACCAAATCTCCCAGTTTAGTGATGCTTTTAAGCTCACCTTCACGAAGTGAGGGGGCTTATATGCTATACCCCGGCGTCAGCGTCCGGACTGGATATCATAAACTATCATAAACTATAAGGGCTAGGTCTATGAAACTTGAACCAACTTGAACCATAAATGCGCCGTAATCAGTACAGCATTGTAAAACGTAGTTGAGTGACATTGACCTTGACCTCTGGGGTTAATGTTAAGGTTTTGCGTTAAAGTCTATTCATAACTTAGAGTCTGTTCTGGCTGATTCGCCTGTATGAGTAGACCATGATGCACCGCAGTTTGGTGACCATGACATTTGGCCTTTACCTCTAGGTTTAACGTTAAGGTCTGTTCTGTGCAGGATGTGAGCTTCGTAATATTTGATTAGAAAGACAGACGCTGGACAAAAGGTGATCATAAAAGCTCACCCGAAGCATAAACTCAGGTGAGCTAAACTGTTTACGAAAGATGCAAGATGCACAAAGCTGTGATCAGATGATCTAGATATAAATGCAACTATTTCTCTTTGATCTGGATTTTAACCCTTTGACCATTAAAATGCCTTTAATACTTTTCCCTTGAATGTTTATTCGAGACTCAGCCTACTATGAATTCTTAAAGTGGCACTATCCACCTTCCGTACAACAGATTTATTCCAGCTCTATTATGTTGAAAATTCAAGTTACTATCTTGAATTTTCAAGATAGTATGTTGAATTTTCAAGATAAATATCTTAAATTCAAGATATTATCTTGAATATTCAAAATACTATCTTGAAAATTCAACATACTATCTTGAAAATTCAAGATAATATCTTGAATTTTCAACATACTAACTTGAAAATTCAAGATATTATCTTGAATTTTCAAGATAGTATGTTGAATTTTCAAGATAGTATCTTGAATTTTCAAGTTAGTACATGTATGTTGAAAATTCAAGATACTATTATGAATTTTCCAGTTATTATCTTGAATATTCAAGATAGTATGTTGAAAAGTCAAGATACTATCTTGAATTTTCAAGATAATTTTTTTTTAAAAATTGTCAAAGTGGCACTATCCGGCTTCCGTAGTTTTCTTTCTTGTATTGGATCTAGACTGGAAATAAAATCGTTCCACGGCATTCCGGCAGGATATCGAAATACCGTGTAACTAATAATATACATTTTGATTTTTAGACAGACGTCTGATGACTGATCAGCATCTTCTTCTAAGCGCTTGCATGTTTACATCCGCACATTATTGTAATATTCGGGTCCGTGTTATTTAGCGGCGAAACTTGATGTGTATTATGAACTCGTCTCAATGATTATAGTATTGCTATATATATTAGAATAAAGCATGAAATAAAGTATCAAACCTCCACCAGACACCAATCAATGATAAGTATTCAATACTGTTTCATTACAGTACGGCAATTCCGGGTACGGGGAAACTTCTCAATGACACTGATTTTAGAACAGTTTCAACTTCTACGCATCTTACAGTTCGTTCTAGAGGGCAATAGTTAAAACTATTTCCCCCGGATTAGGCAATGTCAGAACAACACAGCAAAACAGTCAAAAATAACGAATTACAAGTTACATAGAACATTAGGTAATAATTAAAACTATTGCCCTCGGATTAGGCAATGTCAGAACAACACAGCAAAACAGTCAAAAATAAAGAATTACAATTTATGTAGAGCATTAGGAAATAATCTAAATTATTGCCGTTACTATGTCATCGTTTGTTTTCCAATAGTTCCATAGCAGAGAACCATGTGCGCAATTGCCACTCAAGGATTGTATATAAGTTCGACACGTTGATCATTTTACCAATAACAGACCACACTTCAGAACTAGGTGCGACTATTGTCGCGGATTACAAAAATACAGACTCAATGAGAACAGACTCGAAGGACCGATACATTGGTTTAACGGAACGTATTCTTTTCCTTTTCTCTGAAGAAAAAGGTATGACGACTTGGAAATAGATAAAAGGCAACGTAACCGAGATTTAAATTGCTAAGAATATAACACTTTCAAAAATGAAATCGGCCATATACAGTGACGGATATACCAACTCCACCAACAGTTCGATGTTCGAGCCAAGTGGCGGTAGTCAAATGACCAGAGAGATGTCTCTCATTGCGGGCTACTATATGGTTGTGATATGTATTCTAGGGATAGTTGAAAATGTAGCTGTGCTTATTACGTTCAGACGACATCCAAAAAAGCTACATTTTATAAGCAGTTACCTTGTGCGTATTCTCTTCGTCTATGATATTTTGATTGCCGTGTGTGCCCTCCCCTTCATCATCACTTCATGCATAGCTAACACGTGGTTGTTCTCAGACGTGGGCTGTCAGTGGTACGGGTTCATTATGACCGCCACAGGACTTGGCTCTATATCTTCTCTCACGTGCATAGCCATAGAACGATTCATACTCATAACGAGAATGGAAAATGAAACGGCATCAAAGGCAGAAAACAGAATGAAGAAAGTTTCAGTTGGCAGTGCCCTGTTTGGAATCTTGCTTGGTCTTCTGCCGTTTTTCGGCATTGGGTCGTATGATCATGAACCGGTGTTTCTGTCATGTTCACCCGCGTGGTGGAGCAAGCGAGACCGAGATGTTGTATTTGTGGTTATTCTGTTCTCATGTGCTTTTCTCGTTCCGGTATGTCTTATCAGCGTGTCATATGCGGGGATATTTATTAAGGTAGGTAACTTAGTGGGAAACGCACATTGTTATTATATGAAAAGCACCCTTATTTAACCCATTGTATGCTTGGTAATATTTGGCGGCCATTTTAAAATGTCGTCTGCAGCGGGTATAACTAAAATATTTGCAAAATATTTAAGCAATTTCTGATAGAGTACTAGTATTGACTTAGCTGCAAACAGTTTTGACCTCAGATCAGAACCCACAATGTGGGGCCTGATCTGAGATCAAAACTGCTTGCCAAGAGATATACCTAAAAGTGTATCCCGCATAAAATGGGTTAAAACAGGTTTGTATACGTTCACTTGGAACCCTTTCAATCGGCGTCTGATCTATATCGTAACTGTTTGTCGTTCATTTTATTTTTAAAACATATGTATGTTGTTTTTATCTTTACGCTTTTTATGCCTACGATTTATTCATCAAGCGAAGAAAATATTTCTGAAGAAATGTTTTCTTTATCCCAGCAGATGGTATTTTAAAGCAGGATGAACCAAAAATAGATTACATGTATTTAAAAATCTTGCTTTAATTAACTCTTTTAAATGCCAACGGCTCCAAAAGGCGACTTAGCAAACAATTTGGAGCTTGATCAGACGCCGCGTTACGCGGCCTCTAGTCAGGATCTAAACTGTTTGACACTCGTAATGAAATTTCTACAGTCAAAACAGCCCTGAATCTGACATTTAAAATATCGCAGATGACACAACCGATGCAGACGATATTTTTGGCGATAGGGGTTTAAAGAAGACGATCAAGCTTGGCAGGGAAAGAGTTAAAATGACAACTTAACATGATTCTAAATAAGACTAATGTAGACGACGAATGTAATCTGTTCTTCGCCTACAACACTCCCTCTCTACAATAACACCCATTTGGAGACACATTTTGTGTGTTGTTCGGAGGGAGTTGTTATAGGGAGGGATAACTATTACCCTTAGAGTGCTGAGCATAATTTGGCTTAAATTTGCAAACAGTTTGACGCGGCGTCTGATATGGGTTCAAACAGTTTGTCACTCGTTTTTAAGTTTCTTCTGTCAAACTATTCAATACGTAGCTTTGAGCTAAACAGCAAACAACAGTTTTAAGCAGACGATATTGGAGCTGAAAAAGCGTCGGCACAGTTGTTTTGTTGTAAGGATGGATTCGTTTTTCGGGGATCGTAAATCGCTTGTTTTCTAATTTTCTGTCATGTTATTTTATCTGTTTCAATTTTTTATCTGCACCATTGCTAGAGGACAATAATGTTTTGTAGTCAAGCATAGTTTTTCACAACTGATTTTTACAATTAGGTATAAGGAAAGTGCTAGTTACAGCGACATCCGTTGGGAGACAGACATTATGTGCGTTGTTCGGAGGAAGTCGTTGTAGGGAGGGAACTTTGCTTACATTTGCAAATAGCTTGAATCAAGATCAGACGCCGCGTAACGCGGCGTCTGGTCTAGATTCAAGCTGTTTGTCACTCATCATTAAGCTTTTTCTGTCAAAACGTTCATTATGTTACTTTGTGAAAAACAGCAGACGATAAATTTAAACAGACTGCATTGCAACCGTGAATATATTGGCTATAACTGTCATATTTAGGGAACTTCGACTAGGGTCGTTGTAAGGAGGGAGTCGTAGTTGGGAGGGCCGTTGTAAGGAGATACCATTGTAGTTTCTGTTTATTCAGTGGCGAAGATGTAATTTTTTCTCGTTTAACCGAAACGAAATGCAAACGCAAATAATATAAGAAGTTAAGAAAATGCAACTGTTTGAAAATGTTATAAAATTTATGTTAATCTGATTATACAGTACAACCCCTCTATTACGATCATTAAAACGAAGACCAATTGATTGGATTAAAGACAGGTGACAGCTGAAAGCAAGATGACAGTGAAACAGAAAGCTCCTGTATGAGCTTTCTGTTTTACTGTCACCTTGCTTCAAGTAGTCACCTGTCGTTAACACCTTATAATAAACATAATTTAGTGGTCGTAATAGAGGGGTTCTACTGTGTAGCTAATATGAGAAGACACCAGGCTACTCGGCATTGGATCTGGCTCCAAACTGTTTGTAATGGCCGGGGGGGGGGGGTTGCGTGCGTGTTCAATCCCCGGTCGGGTCAAGCCAAATACTTAAAGATTGGTAGTAATGGCTTCCCTCCTTGGCGCTTAGGATTTCGGGTTAGCATTACGACTGGTTCGTCGGTGTCAGGATAAGTGACCGGCCGGGTACGGTCCCAATGGTTCACCTAAAACGAGCCCCATCTCATAATCATCAGCATTGATGAAGAGAAGTAATAAATAGAAATATAATAGGACGCAAGCTGAGTGCAAATAATCATTGTACAGTTAACCTAATCATTGACAAAATGTTCGTGTGGTTTTTACCCCTACACCGCCATAATGTCGTCTGCTTCAATATTGTTGTATGCAATATCGTTTCAAAGTTAGATATGAGACAGCATGACTGACGAAATGTCTAAACTGGCGTAACGCTGCGTCTGATCAGGATCCAAAGTGTTTGCAAACGCACCTTTTGCAAAAATTGAAACACATATTTTGCACCAGGGGCCCGTTTTACTAAACTACTTACGCAAAAATTTTGCGTAAGTCAAAATTTAAAATTTGAATTTATATTTTTATTATCACTTGCTACAAACAGCAAATAGCTAGATCAAAGGACGCGCTTTTAGCGCGTCCTCTGATCTGGCTATTTGCTGTTTGCAAACGTTTATGATCGAAAAATAAGAGTTGAACGATTTTGACTTACGCAAAATTTTTGCGTAAGTTGTTTAGTAAAACGGGCCCCTGGTGCCGTTGATTGGTTTTTATTGTTCATGCCCTGGAAAGTATACAATACTTCTTTACAGTTTCGCCAGGTGTTAGTGACAGTTCTCCTTTCACTGTCATGACCCAAGTTACACTTGCACTTGCATATAGTCTAGATCCTGATCAATGTCTGACTAGGATCCGAACAGTTTTACACTTATTTCGATGTTTAATAGCAGTCAAAATACTTCAAAAATCTAAATGTGACAAATAAAAGCAGACGGCGTATTTTCAACAGACGATATCTGGACAGTGTAGGGGTTAATTGTCATTTTTTCTATTTTTAGGTTTATAAGGTCAGTGCTCAAACAGTACGGGGTAAAAGATATATCAAACTGGCGATGATGTCCCTCTTAATGATTGGTAAGTACAGTGTAAATTGGCTCACTTCGGGATCCAAACTGTGTGTTATACTTGTGTTTATAAACAGTAAACATAAACTGGTTTTTTTTTCTATAAATAAGTATGACAAGGCTCTTCGCTATTTAGTAGAGGGATTCTACCGACACAAATCGAAATAAAGGAAAACAAAATTCACTGAATTGTGTTTTTGAGTTTTCGTATACTACAACATGTACTGAATGTCAGAAAAATAAAATCTAGCAAAATCAAACGATGCGACTAAACATGATTTTTTAGGGGAAATGGTTGAACTAAAAAATGGAAACACGAAAATTTGGGATTTCCCTACTGTGATCATGGATATCAATATCAGGTCCAATATAAACGGTCCCAATCTTCAGGGTAGACAAATATTCATGTCCACTGTGGAAAAGTAGGATACAAACAAAAAACACCAATATTTTTCAATTTAAAATAGACATTGCAATCAAAATCCAAACAGGAAAAGGTGAACAGAATTGATTTATAGGTTATAAAATGCTTCAATATGTACCAAATAACAATGAAAAAGATCAAACGATACGAAATATGATTTTTGGGTAAAATGATTGAAATAATAGATGAAAATGTTGGGAGTTCCCTTCTGTGATTGTGGATATCAATATAAAAGCTCCAAATCTAATTGTTTGGGTAAAACATGTAAAGAGTTAAATAAAAAATTATATTTCTTTAAATTCACTGCTGTGACCCTTGATATGACAGTCTATAACTTACACACATACACCATTTAAATGCAGCTTAGTTTAAGTAAAGCTAATTAAATATTTAAATAAATTTATCTATTTTAAGTAAAAATGGTAAAACTTTTAACAAAGCGCTTTTTTTTAAAAATTTAAATACTGTGACTTGAAATATGATTAGAAAAGCTCCAAATCCAATGGATAGACACCAGGCGCCACGAAATAAAGTCTATCACTAGTACAAATAAATTATGATTTCTAGGATTAATACATTTTGGTGAAAACATAATTTGTTTAAAAAAGAAAACAGTTTTTACTGAGGCCTTGGATGTGACTATCAAGTTCTTACAGTGTACTTTTCAGTACTATTATATAAGTTCAAATAAGGTAATATATTTATATTTAAAAATAGTTTAACAAAAAGACAATAGACATGTCCTCTCCCGTACTGATATTGAAAATCTGAGAACTGTAGGATCTATCAGCAAATAATATTATACGAACATTGGGCTTACATTGTAATTAATTGAACTAACAGTGCTTGGTATATATATACACACACTGTATATATACATACGAACTAAATAATAGTGTATAATAACACATAAACCAACTCTGTGCACTTTTCCCATAATTTGGATTATGATGGCTTTAAGATCCTCATAATTGGTGATTTGGGCTTATTTTTTATCCTAAAAATCAGTTTCAGTGAAAGTTTTATTTATCCTTTCTAGTACCATTTCACAATGGAAATGAATATTTGTCTAACCTGTATATTTGGCGCTTTTATATTGATATCCACAATCATAGTAGGCAGATCCCCCAAAACGCGTTTTCATTTATCATTTCAGCCATTTTACCCTAAACATCCTTTTTAATGTTTAATTTATCCTTAGTTGTACTGTTTCACAGTGGAGATGTATATGTATATAACCTGTAAATTTGGAGAGTTTATATTGATAACCAATGCCACAGTTTTGAAATCCCTCAGTTTGACGTTTTCATTATTATTTCAACAATTTTACCCCCAAAAACATACTTTGCATTTTTTGATTTCCTAGATTGTTAGCTCACCTGAGCAAGAAGTGCTCAATATGATCTTTTATGGTCAGCCAATGCCCGGCGTCCGTCGTTGTGCGTCGTTCGTCAACAATTTCTTTAAACATCTTCTTCTTCTAAACCACATGCCTGATTGCAACCAAAATTTACAGGAATGTTCCTTGTGTCAAGATCTTTCAAAGCATTCCAATTATTGTAAACAATGTAGAATTTTGGTTGCCATGGCAACCGAAGTGCAAAAATAAGGAAATCTTAAAAAGCCTTTTTGTCAAAAACCACAATGGTTAGAGCTCCGATATTTTGCACATATCATCATCTTTAGGCCCGGAGGTCGAAATTGGCCACATAAAGTTATAATGGGCAATCATCGAACATTTTCACCTCTGCATTTATATGACCAGAGCTTTGATATTTCGCATGGTTTTACTACTAGAGGTCCTTATCTATATTGTTGAATTAGTTCCGGTCTGTTGCATATCTCTAGTAACCGGGGCTAAAATACCGGTAGACTTTTTTCAATGAATAATATTCTGGTCTGAAACCACATTACACTGAGCTTAGATATTTTTCACATACATTGTGACCATACCACGTGGTATGTGACGTCATTTTTCGGTACCACTGGCAGCCAAAATGACAACATTTGGCATCGATTCAACATTTGAAACAGCTGTATATACTTTATAAACCCTCCCCAAATCTTTTCGGTTGACTGGCGTTTTAATATAAGTAAGGCGTGGTCGGATTTCGAACTTTCATTTCAATCTTTTTCCCGCGCATTTTAGTATTTCAATGATTAGTATTTGTTGTTTATAACAATAAATAAAATAAAGGCAGCTCAGAAAATGTGTAATTTGTATATATTTCTGCTTTTCAACAAGGATTTTACGTTTTTCATGAGTAGGTAGCATTATTCTCAATGAAAAGATGAGGGGTACACCAAACAAAATTAGTTCTTACTTTACATTACCGTATCAAAAGCATATGATCTGAACCGATAATTTACCAATAACATGGTTATATATTCAAATGCATTTCTTGCGTGCTGTTTGAGGAGATCATCCACAGCAGCAGCTTAAACTTAGGCACCCGCCAAATTGAATAGTGGTCGTCTTTAACTAAAACCAGCAATCTTTAAATTGTTTGTTTTGATAGGAAAATGACATTCATGACACTGCAAATCTTCCATTTATCACATAAAGTTCAAAGTATATCTATGAAATCGACATATTCAAAATTATTCGACCATTACCGTAAGCCGTATTTCACAGTATTCCCATTACATACTCTACAATAGCCAGTGTCTACAAATGGACGAGCTTAAACCTTAAATAATTTCTAAACTGCTTGACGGATTCATTCGAAATTTTCAGTCAATATGTTCAATCATTTATTGTAAAACAGACAAAATTCACATCCACCCGTGTTATTGGGAATGCAGAAAAGTGCAAGAGTGACATAATTAAATTAACGCCCTCGTACAGTTTTAATCAATTTAGCGAAATCATGCCAGTTAAGCATATTTTTGTCTTTTTTTTCAGCATAATGCGGACATCAAAAAGCTCACTGGTTCTTGGCAAACGTCTTCTCACATTGCCTGCAAATGTTCAGATCAATTTTATTAGTTATGAAATCGAAAAACAGTTACATAACAAATTCACAGATACTAGAATTACAATGTACATTATCACTTTTTAATAGTTGCTGTCGCCATCCACTTATTCTTCGGCATTTTCTGGAAGTGTTATTTCATCCGATTCAATACAACATCTATAAAAAGGGTTTCATAACTAAAGCATAGATCTTCTTGTAAGGTAAAGATGCTTAAGTCCAGAAATGGCTAAATGCTCTACCACGCGTTAAAACGTTTTTGAAACATTTGTATTGTTGCATTGCTGCCAATCAATACTAGAAAGATGTTCCCCGGAACACATGTGTCACCTGTCATCAAGCATCGATCGAGAAAGAGTTATTGCCTATATGTAAAGCTTCATTATAGCAGAGGTTATCTATCGGAACGAAAGTGCAAAAAAGGAGGAAGAACTCTCATGGTATTGGTGCAAGAGTCGTGAAATTTGTAGAAGACACGTTCATTCATCAATATCTTTCCATTACCGAACTTTAACATGCTTTGAATGTTGCTCGATGTGATCGGAGCGAAAAAATAAAATGTGCTTGGTGACGCCACATGGGGTGTTTGATGACCTTACCTCTAGCCCAGACCAATGCAAAATATGTTATCCAATAGCTGATAGCTACTAAAATACATAGTTCCTCGGTCGAGGATGTAGGGGGCTACTTGATGAAACTAGAGTGTAAGCGTGGCAGAAAAAAGGTTACAGACAGATAGACCTGCGCCAGAAACACATGACAGACTGACGACGGAAATGTGATTCCGATGTGTCACCTCTGCTTGCAGCAGGTGACAAAAAATGAATTGCTACGGTAGCTTGATCTGCTGTTGAGTCAATTAGAAAATATCACTCTTGTAAAGTTGATAACACGAAGAGATCTATATATTTGATTTTCCTGGTTTAAGGGAGAATACTTTTAAAAAATTGCACTAACTGCAGACGTCTGTGTATGATGAAAAGTCATTTTCTTTTTTAAAAAACCCCAAAAACAATCAACATATCACATATCAATGAAATAAATAAGTATGAAAAGAATCGCACTGTGCCGAATCTAGCCTTCACTTTGTCACTCCCAAATTTGACAATGAATATACATTTCTTTGACATAATTTTAATCCCATGGCATTAACCATTTCGTCAAATGTCAGGCGCTCTTTGAACATCGATACGTTGTTTTGCATAATATGGCTTGCGGTGTAATATAATTATGCCGTGGTCGCATTTTGACCTACTACTTCATATCTTTGTTTAGAGGACGTTATTCGAGGGTATATTTTAACTATGTAATATTACATGATTGGCGGAGCCTCCGGTTAGCATTACCAAACTGTAATAAACGACTGCATTCTTTTTTTCGGCAATATTTTTTAATGGTTTGCCGTGGTCGCATTGTGGTTTTTTTTACATTTTCTGGACAGTTGTCCATGTTTCAGGCAAAAGGTATTGATCTGGTGACAAATCCATTAACACCATTGTAAAGAACACAATTATCCCCATAGCATAGGCTATGTTTTGTTAAAATCGCCTGGAAAATAAAATACTTACAGCTGTTTGAAAACGTTGAATCGAGGCCAAATGTTGGCATTTTGGCTGCCAGTGGTACCGAAAAATGACGTCACATACCACCTGGTATGGTAACACTGACATAGCATGGTCTACAGTTCTACAGATAAAAAATGGCACCGCCCGGGGGGGGGGGGGGGGTCACACTTGTACATAGCGTGAAGTCTTTTCAAACTTTTTCCCAAATTCTGTCCCTTTTGTTTCTGTTATTTGGTACATACCATTTCTTTGCATGTTTTCCTTTATTTTCTTGACGCCATGGACCCTCTACTAAAATCTAAAAAAAGGGTTTTTGTTTAATATTTTTATGATTTTCAATTAAAAGAATCATTTTTTGAATGTTTTATCAGTCAGTCTAATTTGTAGATTCTTATATATATACCCAAGGTCACAGTGTTGTAATAAAATATCTCATTTTTATTTATCATTTCATTCATTTTAACCCAAAACAACGTATTTTGCATCATTTGGATTTCATAGATTACTTTCTGTTATTCGGTTCATGTTGTTTCTTATGATACCACGAAAATCATTTCTGTGCATTTTCCCCCAAAACATTTCTTAATGTTTTTATTTAGGAAATTATTGTTGAAGACTATACCAAAGAAGCTAAACTAGACTAAACGCAAATAGGAAGTGGACTTGTCCTTGTAAAGTTTCAGGAGTGGATGAATTACAGTAGAGAAAACGTTATTCTTTCCCGTTTAAACGCAAACGAAACGCAAACGCATAACACTAAAATGTAGAAAATAACAACTTTTCAAATAGTTTGGAGCCTGATCAGACGCCGGGTCACCCGGCGTCTGATCTGGCTCCAAACTGTTTGCATTTTAAATAATAGTTTTAGCGTAAACGCGTGTATTGGGTAAGAATAACGTTTTCTCCACTGTAACTGCCGATGGCGGTGAAAAGTTGATACTCGTGTGAACTGAAGTTTAACCCATTTATACCCAGTGGATTCTTCCATGTTTATATATTGTATTAGTCCTTTTTTTATCAAAGGGATGCCTGGTCAAAATTTTCATTTTCATTTTGTTTTATATTGAAATTCCTATGTCCCATGTATCGTGGATACAAATGGGTTAATATATTTATATAATGCATACTACATCAAATATAAGAATATACCATATATAGGATATTACAAGAGTATTCATAATTTATTGGATTTATTAAACGAGTCTTTTAGAAAACGATAAAAACGAGGCTTTGACGAGTTTTTATTGTTTTCTAAAACGACGAGTTTGATAAATCCAATAAATTAATAACACGAATGTTATATTCTTTTTATAACATAACATAGAAATGTTATCTACATCGCAGCCTTGGGGGTCAAGAGAAAGCTAACCGCGGTATAAGTAGATCTATGCAGGAAAAAAGTTGTTCCAAATTAACCCCGTTCACTAGTATAATGTTTCTGATGTTATATGTATTAATAAACACTTTCATGTAGATCTAATATTGATTAAGTACACCAAAAATCTATAAATTGAATCTACATGATGGAATGAAGACGTTGGAAATCGAACGCATAGAACGCATTTTAATGACGTCACAAGTAAACGAAGTCGTGGCGTACCTCATTTGCATAGTTATATAACTAGTTATATATGACATTTAAACAACGGGTGTTATTCAACGCTCACGCCGTCTGTTATGTTATAAACATATTTAAATCATAAGATGGCCCTTCCTTGAAAGAGGTTTGACTGAATTCCTGGCTGCTTTGAATACATGTGTTTGTTTGGCTGAATTAGAGCAACAAAGGTCAACACATACTTATCTCAGATCAACCCTGCGTTCATTAGCGCGAACTCCACCGAACTGCTCGCCGCGAACCTCTCTGATTGGGGCGAATTGTCTTCAACACCGTTAGTGTGGAATACCTGCCCATACCCTACGTAGATGTAGGGCGTGCTCAATATCTGGGGCCCGTTTCATAAAACTTCGTACGACAAATATCGTCGTAAATCAGATTATAAAAATCTCAATTATTATTTATTTCAAAATATAATCTTGTTTTTTGACATCTCTTTGGAACCGTCTTTTCAAGACGATTCCAAAGAGATGTCACAATACAGAATTAGGTAGAGAAAAAAGAAATTAAATGTATTTCAAAGTTTTGACTTACGACCGTTTTTGTCGTACGAAGTTTTATGAAACGGGCCCCAGTTCTAGAACTGTATGGAACGATTCCATGGAATTTGTAAATCAAGTTAAACCGGAATTGAACAATCCCAATTGACTGATTCCAGGATTCCAGACCACTCGATTCCATCATTCTTTTTTTATTCTATTTCTATATTTTTCGATTTTAATACCGTTCAAATTAATTCCCTAACAATGTTTTCAAAGTTTAATCAATACTGTATTTCAGATTAACTCTGAAAGCCCGATTCTCGCTGTCGAAACGTGGTCGCCACCATGTTGATTACGTCACGATTCTGCTCACACCAACTTCTTGGGCCGAATTGATGGAACAGTTCCGGAATTGAATTCCGGACCTCTCAATTTCGATTCCGTCAATTCCATCAATTCCGGACTGTTAATCGAGCACAGCCAGGGTCAGGCAAAGCACAATAATGGCTGCCCCCATGAAATAGATAAAAATGGTAACCGCAATGCTAGATGATTGGTGGGTTTCTATGAGCTGTAATGGGGACTTTTCTTATTTAAGGTGGTTCGCAATATTTTATTGTAACAAATGGAATCAGTTTTATATACCAAATTCCTTGCCAAATCAAAAATATGTGGTATGCGACTGAATTACGTTGAAATTCAGTCAACGAATCATTTTTACAACTCTTATATACGCGATAAGTTGGGTAGTAGAGTTGTTATTCGATGGTAAAACTATTGAACGTTTTATATTCAAAATACATTTCCGATTAAAAAGTAAAAATAAAGCAAAAGCAATTGAGCTCGGCCGAGATTCGAACCCTGGCCGCTTCGTTGATAAGCAGGTATCCTTATCACTAGAACACCGATTAAATAGGACTGCTTTAAAAATGATTCATTTCTCGAATGTCTGCTTAATTCAGTACACCCACCATCTAGCATTGCGGTAGCCATTTTTATCTATTTCATGGGGCAGCCATTATTGCGCTTTGCCTGACGTACTTTTAAGTTCGATGGGAACCAAACTACAACATCGTATGCTGTTTTCTCTCCTGGTCCCTCAACCTATGGTCCGAGCAGAGAGGTTCGCGGCGAGAGGTTCGGCAGAGTTCGCGCTAGTGAGAACAGGGCAGACATGTATATTCTTTTACATATACTAGGACGAAAATTGTTAAACATAAAGACATCACTCTCGGTCCTTTGTATGACACTTCCCCCAATGTTCTCAATAGGCGTGAACGTGACTCGAAAAACATGACACATGTGTCCTAGCAATCTCACTCTGTCTATCGAGGTCCTGCTATGCTCACACTCAAGGTTTTTTTTTCAATTGTTCTAACCAAACTATAAACCATAAGAGAAGGGCCTCACTTAAGATGGAGTGATTCTTTGCATAGAGAGAAATACAGGTGAGGTTGCATGACTTTTCCCTGACTAGGTGTAATCACTGAAACTAGGCAAGGGAATGTCTTTAATCCTTTCTCGCCGTTGGCGACTAAATGCGACTTTGCAAACAGTTTGGATCCAGATCAGACGCCGCGTAAAGCGGAGTCTGATCAAGATCCAAAATGTTTGACACTCATTTTGATTTGGTATTTGGTATGAAGGAATAACATACCGATACTCGTCAATGTACATGTACATTGTATATATACTTATTTCTTTCAGTGTGTTTCTTGTTGTCATGGGGGCCGTACGCTGTATTTGCATTTCTCCAGGCCTTCAGTGACGGGTTTGAACTGAATGCTGTGGAAAACATGATCCCGGTGATGATGGCCAAGTCGTGCATTATTTGGAATCCAATCATTTATGTTGGGAGAAATAAAAAGTTTAGAAAAATGCTCAAGAAAGATATCGGCGATCTTTTAGCCAACGTAAACTTGATTTTACACTGTACAGAAAATAGACATGTTAAAACATCAACGCGGTCTTCGACTCCCCGACCAGTGGCGGTGACCGACACAGGTCTAAACTTCAACGCGACAAGTGCTATGGTGAAACCAGATAATGATATAAAGAGACAAAGCAAGGGCGAAGTTGGGACGTTACAGGAGGCTTTCGTGTAACCCTTTCCTCCATTGTCAAACACTACAAATCACCTATATACATATCATAAACAAAAATCACAATGCAGTGTTTGAAACATGTGATTGCTTTAAGCAATAAGCAAAAAAATGAAGAAGAAAGTTCATGCAGGAGCTTTCTGCTACACTCTCAGTTTATTAACAACAAGAATCAGTGAACAGCAAGAATCAGTTAATCAACATTTGTGTGCGTTCGTTATTACAGTATATATGTACATGCGTCATGTCGCTTGTGCAGAGGAAGGGAAGAATAATCATTTGGCGCCTGTGCATAGAAGGGGATAGACCGTCCAATGGCGAATGTGCGGAGGAAAGCGTTTTCTCACATAACTACCCCTGTTTCCTAGCGAACAACGATGACGAATATCCTTATCTCCAACATGTGTAAAATCACTTTGATGACTTCACTATAACGTCACTATTTATAAAGGCGTTTTGACGTCAACGGGGTTCCAAAAATGCATACTGCTTTAAAAATAGCGTAAATCGTTGGTAATGTGAGAAAAAGAATCTGTCACTCGTCGATGTTTTAGACAAGTTGAACTCAGACTCGTCTAGAATAGAAAAGTTATTATGCTCGCCAAGACTCGCTTAATAACATTTCAATTTTAGACTCGTTTGAGATCAGCTTGTCTTAAACATCGACTCATGACAGATCCTATATATCACAGACAATACAGACACAAGTGGTTTTCACAGAATATATTGTACGTTTGGAAAATGAATAATTTAGAGAACTACAGTGCCCCCTCCCTACAACGGTCCTCCCAGCAACGACTCTAGTCGCTGGGAACAAAACTCTTTTATCCAATCTTTTCACTGCTGCAATATCCTCTGCTTAAAATTGTTCTCTGCTGTTTTCTCAAAGTAACATATTTGACATTTTGACAGAAAAAAAAATTAATGACGAGTGACAAATAGCATGAAATCAGATCAGACGCCGCGTCACGCGGCGTCTGATCTTGATTCAAGCTTTTTGCAAATGTACGTATATTGATTCCCCTTTCTATAACGACTCCCTTCGAACCACATACAATTTTTGTCTCCCATTGGGTGTCGTTGTAGAGAGGGAGTGCTGTATAAGGAAAAGCTGTTAGCTCAAAATGTAACCGAAACTTTGATTCCTAGGAAATGTTTCTGACCGATCCATTTTATCCCTTTCTCCAATAGCTTGTATCTTGCTTTCAGTGTTGTAGACTGATGGTTGTTTAAATCAAGCTGAAAGGAATGCAGACTGCTCCTCATAGAGCAGTTTGCTAAATATTTGCAGCCTGCTTAAGCTGTTTTAAGCTACCATCTGCTATGATATAGGAAATATATTTTCCGGTGCATATTCATGACTGTAAAAAAATTTCATATATATATATACACATATTTGTTAAATTTCATTACATATGCAACAAGTAAAAAAGAACGTTGTTTATTTGTTTCTGTTTTATCAGTAAAAGTTCACAATATCACGAAGCATTCATGATTGAATATAAATCAGATTTGAAGTAAAAATAAACGTTACCACGAATGAATAAAAACGTTGTTATTCATTCATGACGTAACACAGTAAAACCTCATTACGCCCTCTACAACGAAGGGTTATTGCTTGTATAAAAGACAAGTGACAACGTAAAGCAAGGTGACAGTAAAACTGAAAGCTCCTAAAAAAGTTTTCTGTTTTACTGTCACCTTGATTTAAGCAGTCACCTGTCTTAAACACATAATGAATAGCACAATTTAGTGATCGTAATAGAGCGGTAATACATGAATATGTGTTTTAAAGGGTAGCTAGTCCAATATTTCCTGTAGGAATCTTAATGTTCGCTTTACCTGCGGCTCAAAACTGTTTGCCATTAAGATGGAATCAAATTTTTTCTCCATTTCAAAAACCCTAAAACGGGTTAAACTATGTCAACAATGAGAGTAGAGCATAGTGCCCGGATTTGCTGCATCCGCTCCCATCCCAATGGGCGCCCATGGTGCCCATATATGGCAGAAACAAACGTTACCAAACGTATTGTTTTTCGGACAAAAACAACCTTTCGTTCTTTAGGACGATCATGCCCATACTGGTTGTACATGTTGCTTATAAAGAACAATGCGTATTTTACTTGATCTGTTGCTAAACGCAGATGTTTGGTTTTGCCTACCGTATGCTTTTTGGAACAACTTTATTCTGCATTTTTGTTCAGATTGCTAATGCCACGTGGAGATTAAGGCTAGCATTAAGGTAAGCATGCCAAAGGTCATATTATATATTGCTACAGAATCATCTATTGTTCTTTTCTTGACACTGTCCTTTGTTCTAATGGGGCGATCTGTCCATACTGGTACAATGTTTGATGTAAAGAAGAAAATGATCTGGGCACCGTTTCATAAAACTTCGAACGACAAAAATAGTCGTAAGTCAAAACTTAAAACTACATTTAATTTCTTATTTCTCTATCTAATCCTGTTTTGTGACATCTCTTTGGAATCGCCTTTTTAAGACGATTCCAAAGAAATGTCACAAGACAGGATTAGATGCAGAAATAAATAAAATTGAGACTTTTATAATCTGACTTACAACAACAATTTTCGTGCGAAGTTTTATGAAACTGGCCCCAAATGTACATGTGGGTTAATTTGGCAAAGGCTATGACCAGGAATTGATTCTTAGTTACCAGAGATCTGTTTTACTGTAATAAACATAGCACACATTTTCATGTACATGTTGCTTATTATTGGCCCGTCACACTATGAAGTTCTTGTCAACCTTTTCTGAACGTTTCTACATGTAGAATGAGCATGACACATCTGACGTGTGATTAACGTGTGCCTAACACATGACTAGCGTGTGTCTCACGCACGAGAAGCATGTAAAAGCGACCAAGTAAGATACCCCTGAAATCCATTAACGTGTGCTAACGTGCCACTGGCGCGCGACGAACGATTTGTCAACGTTAGACGAGCGTGTTGAGAGTGTGACTAAAGTGTGACTAACGCGTGACTAACGACAGAATAACGTTTTGCTGGCGTGTTATTTTTACGGTCGAACGGGAACAAAACGCTGGATATTTCGTAGTGAATTCAGTAGCGCGTCCAAGTACTGTATCGGAGAACGGCAACGTTAACCGCCGCAAACAACCCATATAGTACGACATGTTCGCCAATACTCTCCAGTAATAACTCATTGCGCCCCATGTTTATTTACTTTTCTATGGTACGAACGATTTATGTACGAATCGGAATAACACACGCAAAAGTGTTTTAATCAAATCAAACGCATCAATTTTACCGCATATAAAAATAAGATTTAGCTGCTTAGATGAAAGCTGCTTTGTTTGATACATTAAATATTGGAAAATGATGGCTAATTGATGAGAAATTAACTCGGGACTGTACGCTGATTTCTCATTTGGTCGCCATTATTTTTATTGTTCGTGTTGGCTCACTACCTCTGAGGCCGTTCGTGCCGTTCGCAATCGATATCTGCAAACAGGTCGTTTTAGTTAAATTGGTACGTTTTTTTATGCAATCGATGCAAACGATACGGTAACTGAACGCGCTACATGTGTTCTTGTGCTTTTGTACAGTCGGCATCAGGTTGTCAGTGAGTCGTTCAAATGTAACGCTAGAATAACGACTGACTAGCGATAGTCGAACGCGTGCAACGCACGGTGAACGTTAGTAAAACGTCCAACGAACGTTCTTGAACGATCTCCAGCGTTTAAAATTAAACGTTTGAAGAACGCTGGTCTCAGAGAAAACATTTGGGCATGTTCAAAACAAATTTTCGGACAAGCGTTCTCCGACGATTGCAGACGATCACCGACGTTTACTAGCGTTCACTAGCGTTCACACAAAGGTCTTCATGGATTTGATTTGATTTTACCACGATCACAATATCTAATAGATTTGCTTTTGTAAGGGCCAATTTAAGCATCGCTAAGAGAGGTTTTTAAATTGTTAACATACATCTAAAGGGTAACCAGTGCCCATAATATTAAGTCTACTGACTAGCCTACGGTATTTAGATTAAATTCGGGTTTGTTTTGAGTATATTCATAGTTTATACATGTATAAAGATATGAGCGATGCCATTAGAAAACCAGATTTATTACACTGCAAACAGTGAATATCAAGTCAAGTTCTGATCTAAAGGTTAAGGAAAAAACAATATGTACATATTGACCACCATGTCAAGTAAAATAAAAATGTCTTACTCACTGGTTTTGATCTACACTGCAATGTAATAAGTCTGATTTTCTCATATGTTTTTTTGTTTGTTTACGTTATGTTTTCCAGTGCAATGTTCTAATAAATTACTCTTACAGAGATACCGAATTAATCTTGTCTATTCAGTGCAATCCTCTATTGTTTAAATTAGAAGGTGTATAAGACAGGTGACAGCTTAAAGAAAGGAGCTTTCTGTTTTACTGTCACCTTGATTTAAGCAGTCACCTGCCTTTTATATAATCAATTGGCATTCTTTTTAGTGGTCGTATATTCGTAATAAAAGGATTTTACTGTGTATACATTTTCCTTCCGGTTGCCAGTTTTGATTCTGGGTGCATCTGATTAGGATCAAAACTGTTTTCAAATTAAGAAATAAAAAATTCATACCAGTGTTCTATCGTGCAATCGAACACTGGTAGGAGTTGATATGCGTAGTAATTTAATCACGAGGCCTTTAGGCCGAGTGATTTAATTACAAGCATCTCAACGACTACCAGTGTTCGATTGTTAGATAGAACACTGGTATGAATTTTTTATTTCGATTCTAACACATAATTTAACCGAAATTTGCACCGAAGCAACGGCGCTACATTTCTTGGCGTACGCATTTTCGAAGCCAAATGACGTCACGTTCGAACGTTTAGCGCGTGAGTGTTCTACTGAAAATTCGTACACTGAGACGGTCCTTCTTCGCTTATATAGGGGTGTGGGCGAGATGTGTTAGAATTCGCTTTTTGACGTCATTAAGAATAAAAGGGTTAAACACGGGCGGAGGCAAACAGAGAAATAAAGCAAACGGTCCTATATGAGTTTCTGCCTTGATGTCATCCTGTGTTCAGCAGTCACCTTCCGTAAAACACTAGAAACAAGCATTTCAGTGAGCGGTCATAATGACGGGATCTACTTTTAATGTAAGCTAAAACATGACAAAAGAAAATGACTCAGACGACGAATAAACGTCCTTGTTAACACATTCATCCCTGAAACTTTAAACGGAGATTTCTAATTAAAATTATGTCTAGTCCATTTTTAATAATTTTGGTTTGATATAATCAATATATTGCAAAGAGACAAACAGTGCAGACCCTGATCTGAGGGCTCCTGTAGGAGCCCTCAGATCAGGGTCTTCATTTTTTGAATAGGGCAAGTCAACTTTTTACAGGTACACTGTTTGTTAATAACGAGTATATTCGTTGCTAGGGTTAAATATGTTACGGGGGTAATTGTTTGATCGCCAGATGTATGTCCAAGTGTACTTGTCTGAAATGAGTTACCAACGAGTAACCTGGCGTCTGATCATCGGGGTCGAAACTGTTTCGCACACAGGTTTAACAACATGGCTCTTTCGATATTTATTAATGGGATTTGTGCTAAAACTAACCCCTTCACTGCCATGTCGTCATCAAATTTAAACAATTGTCATCTGCTTTTATTTCTTAAACTGTTGTTCCGCTCCCATGGGCAAAATAGTAATCTAGAAAGATGGCTTTGTCTGTAAGACAAATATGATGCTCCCTTACAGCAAAGCCTAACTAAGTTCAACGGCCTGTAATTCTGTGATAAAAAAAACCTTAACACATGCACATCTTTTGTATATGTGAAAATTGCACATTGTATTTAAAATGCATACAGATAATTTATGCTTTATTGCAGTTAATTCATATATAGAGGATCTTGTATGAGTGCTCATTATTTATCATTTTTAATAAACTCGTCGCCAAGGCTCGCGTCATATTATTTTAGTCAACTCGTTTATTAAAAATGATAAATAATGAGCACGAATGTGAGATTCTATTTATCACATAACAAGTTTAAGCACCTATAAAATTAATTGAAGCCATACTTTGTAGACCCTTCGCTATATAGAATTTCCGCCAAAACGTTACGTTGTTTACGTTAACGTCATAGTAAATGACGTCATTTGGGTCCCGCTACATGCAGCGCTTGTGGACGAACAAGTTGGGCCGGAGCCCAAAAAACGATATTCCACTAGTGGATTACGATATTTATACAATCGCTTTATGCAACTCCCAGACCGCAAATTAGGTGATACAGTTTGTTATATCACAATTTATGCTATTTTTGGAAAAGTCATACCTTTGTTCTAACACTTTTATCTAAAGACACTTTTATCTTGTTTAAAAAAGAGTATCTGTATGGAGTAAATGGTTAAAATATAGATCTATGACAGAGAATTATTCAAAATGATACGTGTAGAAGATTAAAGATTTTAAATACTGTTTAGATATGGTGGGGGACTAAAGCATTTTGTTATTGTTTCTAAAACCAGGCGTCCACTAGGGCGCGGACAAGACGCGGAACACAAATTTAGCGTTTCCGCAACCCTTCCGCATATTCTTGAAAGCTTCTTTTCATTGTCCGTCATTCCTAAACACTTCCTCATGATTCCGCACCTTCCGGAGGGGTAAAACTGTCCGCGTCGAAATTTTGGTCGATAGCAAAATTTGGACGCGGAAATGTACTTCCTGACACCTTCCGCAACCTGTCTGCATTGTCCTGCCGACATCGCCAGGACATCCGGCCTTTCCTGAAGCATTCCGGCTCTTCCGTAACCGTTCCTGAAAGCTTCCGCGGTAAAGAGATTTTCGCGCGTCGATAGGAAGACATGCGGAAGACAAGCGGAAGGTAGCCCGAATCCTTCAGGAACGCGCGGATCCGGTGCGGTACTGAATAAGTGAGTGCCAGGAACCGATGCGGACAAAGTATCACGTGGCTACTTTTGTCCTACTACGATCGGCATGTTCGGGGAATACATTCTGCGCCTGTCCTGTTTAATTCCTAGGACTGTCCCAAGTATGTCTGCAGACAATACGCAGAGCCCGATGGCAGAGGTTCACAATATTGCAAAAAATCGGACATTGCTTCGTACCAGACGCGGAAACTATGCCGAAATTCCGCAACCCTTCCTAATCTTGTCCGCACTCTAGTGGACGCCAGGCATAAGAAAGAGTTACGCGCGCTGAATGCCATACTACCATGGGAGAAAATGATTGAAATTAAAAGTAGTCGCCTTATATAGTTATACAGTGGGGAATCTGTTATTCTTTCCCGTTTAAACGCAAACGTACGCAAACGCAAAGCGCTAAAACGTAGAAAATAACAACTTTTGGACAATTCTGATAATTCTTGTTTATCTTGGTGGCAAACAGTTTGGAGCCTGATCAGACGCCGGGTTACCCGGCGTCTGATCTGGCTTCAAACTGTTTGCACTGCAAATAATAGTTTTAGCGTAAACGCGTTTATTGGGAAAGAATAACACATTCTCCACTGTAATGTACTGTTTAGAGATGTACACCATTACTTATTTTTATTGTTTCTGCTAAGGTTTAACGCCCCTTCTGGCCAAGTTCTAGTGCTGAAGTTGCGTCATCCCTTCAATGCTTATTCTTATACTTAAATTGTCAAAAATCATCATCAGTTATGTGTTTTATTAATTTTAAATTAGATTTACTTCATATTTTAATTTTAACAACAACACGATACGCACCTTAATTATAATATTCATGGATTTAAAATAATAATCATAGAATGAAATGTATGCAAACTCGGAAAATGTGTTCACAGCACAGCGTTTCGTAATAGAAGTCGTATTTAAACGGTAAAAAATCTTTGATGTTTCATAATAATAGTTCGAAGTGGTATTCTAAAATTCTGTGACACTGATCCCTAGATATGTTAATGAAGTGTATTTTGGGCAAATTTAAAAACTTTACAAATAAAGACGGCTTTAAAAAAATCGCTGTTTGATTTTTTAATCGGTCTTATAAAATCGTCAAAAAATTAAATATTCTTTTTTTTGTTTAAAAATGACGTATTATGGTGGGATATGTACCACTTGAATAACTCAACTATAAAATCAGGGAATCAATTATAATGAATTTTTGTTTAGAAAAATCCGCTTGCAGTATTAAAACCCCGTCGCTACCATAACTCTTTACCTATCACTCAGAGCATTCTGCTTTACTTTCAGTCTCCTTGAAGCTACCATCTTCTAGACACTACAGAATATCTTTTCTATGATTCATATTTCATGTATGTATATGTTACAGGGATGCGCGTTTTCCCTGAAATGTTTAGGAATTACACGTAATCACTGGGCGTGTTAGGGAATTGACGAAATGTCCCTTATTTACAAATTTATAAAAATGTACTATCATGACATTTCTATTGGTATTAAACATCATGGTTTCTTAAAATATCGTGGTATAATGAACGGTCATACAAAGTTTCTGGCACAAGATATAACAATAAGTGAACAGTGTCCATTTAAGTCAGGACAATTAAAACACCATTACATCTGTCTTTTTAGCTCACCTGGCACAAAGTGCCAAGGTGAGCTATTCTGATCGTGCTACATTTGTATGTCCGTCGTCCGTCGTCAACAATTTCTTTAAACGACATCTCCTCCTAAACTACTGTATGGATTTTTGGCCGGATTGAAAATGCGGTCTATAGATTGGCGAATGCCGTCCGTCCGTCTGTCTGTCCGTCCGTCCTCACTTGGTTGACCTTTTTGTTAGTGTCAGTTTTAGCCAAAGCTTAAGTCATACAGCAACCAAATTTGGCATGTACAGTTATAGTGAGGTCATCATCACATGCTGTGGGTAACAAGGTCACTGTGACCTAGATTTCACGGTCCAATGACTTAGAGAATTCTTGGTTAACCTTTTCGTTTGCGTCTTGGTTTACCTTTTTGTTAATGTCAGTTTTAGTCAAATTTAAGTCCTACAGCAACCAAATTTGGCATGTACAGTTGTATTGAGGTCATCATCACATGCCATGGGTAACCATATTTTATATATATATATACAAAGCAAAAGTGCAGACAATCCGGCCATACCGACATTGGCGGTTTCTCGTTACAAAACTTGGTAGAAATTATCCTTATATGGTCCTCTTTGAAAGAGGTAATTCCGGTCCATTGCATATCTAGGTCACAGGAGCAAAAAATAGATTTTTTCAATAAAAACTTAAAAAATCTTCTTGTCTGAAACCACAGTACCCTGAGCTTAGCTTTTTTGCACAAAGCATCATCTTTAGGCTCTCTTTCAAGATTGTTCCAACTCTGTCCCTGGGGTCATGACCCCGCCCCGGGGGTCATAAATTTCAATAAGAGTTATATAGTGAAATCTTCAAACCTCTTCTTCTCTGGAATTATTATAGCTAGAGCTTTGATATTTGGCATGGTTTAACTTCTAGAGGTACTTTACCAATATTGTTCAAATGGTTCCGGTCCGTTGCATATCTAGGTCACAGAAGCTAAAAATAGATTTTTTTTCTCAATAAAAACTTTAAAAATCTTCTTGTCTGAAACCACAGTACCCTGAGCTTAGATATTTTGCACAAAGCATCATCTTTATGTCCTCATTTAAGATTATTCAAATTCTGTCCCTGGGGTCAAAAATGGCCCCGCCCTGGGGGTCACAAATTTACGTAGAGTTATATAGTGAAATCTTCAAACCTCTTCTTCTCTGGAATTATTATAGCTAGAGCTTTGATATTAAGCATGGTTTAACTTCTAGAGGTTTTGTACCAATATTGTTCAAATGGTTCCGGTCTGTTGCATATCTAGGTCACAGGAGCTAAAAATAGATTTTTTTCTTCAATAAAATAATAAAAAATCTTTTTCTCTGAAACCACAGTACCCTGAGCTTAGATATTTTGCACATTGCATCATCTTCAGGTCCTCTATCAAGATTGTTCAAATTATGTCCCGCCCCGGTTATCACAAATTCACATAGAGTTATATTGTGAAATCTTTAAACATCTTCTCTAAAACTAATATGGCTAGAGCTTTAATATTTGACATAGTGTAACTTCTAGAGGTACTTTACCAATATTGCTCAAATGGTTCCGGTCCGTTGCATATCTAGGTCACAGGAGCTCAAAATAGATTTTTTTTCAATAAAAATTTAAAAAATCTTCTTGTCTGAAACCACAGTACCCTGAGCTTAGATATTTTGCACAAAGCATCACCTTTATGTCCTCTTTCAAGATTGTTCAAATTCTGTCCCTGGGGTCAAAAATAGCCCCGCCCCGGGGGTCACAAATTTACATAGAGTTATATCGTGAAATCTTCAAACCTCTTCTTCTCTGGAATTATTATAGCTAGAGCTTTGATATTTGGCATGGTTTAACTTCTAGAGGTACTTTACCAATTTTGTTCAAATGGTTCCGGTCCGTTGCATATCTAGTTCACAGAAGCTAAAAGTAAATTTTTTTTCTCAATAAAAACTTTAAAAATCTTCTTGTCTGAAACCACAGTACCCTGAGCTTAGATATTTTGCACAAAGCATCATCTTTATGTCCTCATTTAAGATTATTCAAATTCTGTCCCTGGGGTCAAAAATGGCCCCGCCCTGGGGGTCACAAATTTACGTAGAGTTATATAGTGAAATCTTCAAACCTCTTCTTCTCTGGAATTATTATAGCTAGAGCTTTGATATTAAGCATGGTTTAACTTCTAGAGGTTTTTTACCAATATCGTTCAAATGGTTTCGGTCTGTTGAATATCTAGGTCACAGGAGCTAAAAATAGATTATTATTTTCAATTAAAACATAAAAAAATCTTTTTCTCTGAAACCACAGTACCCTGAGCTTAGATAATTTGCACATTGCATCATCTTCAGATCCTCTATCAAGATTTTCAAATTATGTCCCTGGGGAAAAAAATGACCCCGCCCCGGTTATCACAAATTCACAAAGAGTTATATTGTGAAATCTTTAAACATCTGCTCTAAAACTAATATGGCTAGAGCTTTAATATTTGACATAGTGTAACTTCTAGAGGAACTTTACCAATATTGCTCAAATGGTTCCGGTCCGTTGCATATCTAGGTCACAGGAGCTCAAAATAGATTTTTTTTCAATAAAAATTTAAAAAATCTTCTTGTCTGAAACCACAGTACCCTGAGCTTAGATATTTTGCACAAAGCATCATCTTTATGTCCTCTTTCAAGATTGTTCAAATTCTGTCCCTGGGGTCAAAAATAGCCCCGCCCCGGGGGTCACAAATTTACATAGAGTTATATCGTGAAATCTTCAAACCTCTTCTCCTCTGGAATTATTATAGCTAGAGCTTTGATATTTGGCATGGTTTAACTTCTAGAGGTACTTTACTAATATTGTTCAAATGGTTTCGGTCCGTTGTATATCTAGGTCACAGGAGCTAAAAATATAAAAAAAAATTAAAAAAAAAAAAACCACTTTAAAAATCTTCTTGTCTGAAACCACAGTACCCTGAGCTTAGATATTTTGCACAAAGCATCATCTTCAGTTCCTCTATCAAGATTGTTCAAATTATGTCCCTGGGGTCAATCATATTGTCATAATTTCTCAGCTTTCCAAGATATGTTACATTTACATCAACGGTCACAGGTGAGCGATTTAGGGCCGTATACGGCTCTTGTTAATAAGGTTAAAATTATATTTTATTGCGTGGTACTTGCTTTTGAACTTAATGAACTAAACAACGTAAGACTCGTTACTTTAACCAAAAGTAACTGCAAAATATTTATAAAAGATCAATGAAAAGCTTCAAAATTACGCCCTTTCCCTTGGAGATTAAGGATTTTCGTGAAAGTCCTGCTTTTTAGGGATTTCACTGGTATTCCTTGAATACACTTAATCTTTGTAACATATACATACTAACTATTTCTGCAGTGGTAGAATACAATTAAGGGGTAAAGATGCGTATTATGGTGTAATATGTAAGATATCCACAAGTGAGCGAATTCAGAGCACTGCACCTACAATAAGGTGTACTTATCGGAATAATTAAATTGTTTATATGAGACATGTCGTCTTATATTTTTACGAGATAGTTTTATGTAGGACACCAGTAAAGCCAGAAAACAGATAACTGATTCAAACATAACAGAGTACATAATATGATGTGAAACAATTGTCAACAAGAACGTAAATAATGTAAGCATAATGTCGTAAATTATTCAGTCATGCCATGGTATAAGACGAAATGTTGAGACAAGTTGGCCTCTTTTGAAAATGATACCAAGGCAAAGTCAACAGCATTTAGGGGATGTTAGATGTAATTGGGTCTTTGTAACAGTTTGCTGAAGTTAGGAAATGACTGATACATTGACGTTCATATGCATTCGAAGTAAGGGGTGAATCGTTATATCTGCTTCCGTTTTTAAGTGGTGTCTTTATTTACAACGATTCAAATATATCAATTGAACCTTAATTGTCAAATCAATCAATAAACTTAAAAAACTCTGGCTATACTAACACACATTTATTCAGAAAAATGAAAAATACCAAATCCTGAAATGAGCTGAGGTAGTGAGTAATTATAAATAAAACTTTGAATTTTACGCCTTTAATTCATTCAACCACAAAATTCGTTTTATTTCATACAGTTTTAAATATGCTCCATAAGAAATATTTCCATATCCTAGCAGATAGTAGATTGGAGCAGGTGGAATGTAAAGCAGAAAATAAAGAAGGGTTCTGTTTTACAATCAACATGCTTTGAGCAACTATATGTCTTCAACTTTAAAAGCAAGCTATGGAGAGATAGAGTTTCTATCACGTATCGGCGGGAATTAAGATCAAAATTCGAAGAAAATGAGTTTTGTGGTTTCACAACAGATTATTTGGTTAGACCTGTTAACTATAAACTGGGCAATCCTTCACTTTGAATGAAAATTTTCTAAACATTAATCACATAACTTCTTTGAGAACGATACAGAAGCAGTACAAACCTTTCCGCATCATAATAAGATCAATTGATTTATCCTTAGCCCCATCATTACGCCGCTGCACTTGTAACCCGCGGTTATATCAGGTACCAAGTTCAACAGTTGGGTCTGTTATTGGCAAAACGATTAACAGAACGAACATAAACACTCTGTCGACACGTCAGTGAAGATTCGCTAATTGAAATTGGCTCATTTCTATGGTGTACCAAAGGGCTCGAAAGTTTGGGCAGGATATATATATCGGGCGGGTTATGTAACAGTAAAATATCCGGTGGCACGAATTACCCCAAACCCCAAACCGCAGACTTCAGATCAACTTTATTTATGGATATTTTAATGACACAAACCCCTTTATAACGATTAGTTATTTAGATTTTGCAAAAATAGCAAATAAAAGTTTCTACAATGTAAAGCTATATCGAGTAATATTCGGGACGACCGCTACAAACAGTTTGGGGTTAGCACGGAAAATCATTTAATTTGGGGTTAGCACCCGGAATCATTTAATCCCTCTACAGCGCTTAATATAATATTGCACTAAGTAAGTATAATACTCATTGTGGTCATAGTTCGGCAGTGAAGTGGTTAAATAAGTCAATAACTTTCAACATTTATTTTGGTGTTGCCATTGTTTTTTGCTTCATTGTTTTTAGCATCTATATGAAATCTCGACCCGCTCTTAAGGTCATATAGAAGGGACCAATGCCATGAAATGCACTCTGCTAAATGACAAATTAGCGAGTATTTTACAGCAAAATAGATTATAATAATATGTAATTACTATTATATACCGAGATACTGAACCAATTAGTTGAACTATTTTTCCAGTATGTCATCGATTTAATCTACAGTAATACATTTGTTAAAAAGCGACCTTTCAATAAAGAAACATTGAACTATCTAAATACAGTTCTCCAGGGAGACAAAGATTATGCGTGTTGTTCGGAGGAAGTTGTTATAGTGAGGGAAATCGACTTACATTTGCAAACAGTTTGAATTCAGATCAGACGCCGCGTGACGAGACGTCTGATCTGGATTCAAGCTGTTTGTCACTCAACATTATGTCCTTTTTGTCAAAATGTCCAATAAACGTGAATTTGAGAAAAGCAGCAGACGAGAATTTTAAGCAGACGATATTGCAGCCGTGAAATAGAAAATTGCCTTGTTTAGGGGACAATGACAAGTGTTGTTGTGAGGAGGGAATCGCTGTTCAGAGGGTCGTTATGGGAAGAGAGCAATATAGATAGCTTGAAACAGGCTGAATGTAAAGTAGAATGCGATAATAGTCCAGTGGTAATTCACTCGACTATGGTACCTAGGTTTGTAAGATCGATCCATTGTCTGATCTGCGGCCTGAGCACGGGATTTTTCCGAATCTCCGATGATGCAGAGGAATGTTCTTGAGCACGATATTCACTGCGAATTGCTCGTAAAAATTGATACATGTGAAGGGTCTAACCTACGAAACGTTAGCTGTGCCCTATATTGTAGGCTGAATCATCAGGGGAGTGAATGTACAGACGGCTGAACGGTTTTTGGGCCGAAAGTAGAATAGAGTTTATTACTTTACTTCTACAGGGGTGAGTCCAGATGGATTTAGGTATATAGAGTTTATTACTTTACTTCTAAAGGGGTGAGTCCAGATGGATTTAGGTATATAGAGTTTATTACTTTACTTCTAAAGGGGTGAGTCCAGATGGATTTAGGTATATAAAGTTTATTACTTTACTTCTAAAGGGGTGAGTCCAGATGGATTTAGGTATATTAATTCGTTTATATAACAGTATACAAATGCGATACTTTTATATCTATATATATTGCGACATTTTCCAAATGTAACAACTACCTGCTTTGCAATTTCATTACAATTTATCTAGCAAACTAACTGCGTGTATTGTTTCGTTTGATGTATGTTTACTGGCAACGACGAATGCATGTTTATGCGATAAGTCATGTAACTAAACATGTGACGTATTGAATATTGGAGCTATATCAGCTCCGATTTCACTAGTTTTCCTTTTTATTTTGGACATGTATGTTTTGCATAAGGCAGTTTAAACAATGCAAATTCTAGAATTGATATCCCCATCCGCAGCGATTGTAGAGAAGAAAATGGCAAACTTTAGTGTAGGAGGGGCACATGGGGTCACCTGTCTTTAAAGATCAACATTCAAAAACTTTTACAAAGAGTTATCAAAATCTATTCAATTTTGTATACTCTAAAACCTGAACAATATTTAAGAAAATCCCTTTACCATATCTGAGCATATCAGGTGCAGATATCTCTTGACTCAATTTCAACAGTAAGTATATTCATAAAAGAACTTACATTTGTAAACATTGTGTGCAAATATTATCACGATGTGAATGAAATAAATAATTATTTTTTTTTATAAAAACCTTGGTATGGTTGGAAAGATTTTTACACAAGAAAGATACATATCAAATATGGAAGCCGTATGCCAGTTTGTTTTAGTATTATAGGAATTTTAAGAATTTTACAAAAGTAGTTCAAAAGTCAAGGTCAAGGTAAAGGTTACAAAGTTAAACATATTACCATGGTCGAAAAGTCTTGGTACATGCAAGGCACCGTCTTACTATGAAAGTAATATGTTTAGTTGTGTAAAAGTTATAGACAAGGTTAAAGTTTGTTTTTATGACAAGACAAAAACCCAAACAGACAGACAGACAGACAGACAGACTGACTGACAGACAGACAGACAGACAGAAGGACATACATATATACAGACAGACAGACAGACAGGGCAATGACTATTTGCCTCCGACTATCAGATAATGGGGCATTAAAAAGGCATAGGGCTTCCACGTTAGGTTTATATCTTTTCTGTGTTAAGACTTTCCCAACCATTCCAATAATTATTTTTAAAGAACTTATTTTTTGGAACTGCTTGGTATTTTCATCAAAACTGCATACGATTTTCCCCTGAAGGGTATTCTGTCGAAGTTCTTCAAAATATAGGCCATCCAATTGAAATTGTGGTTGACATTGCAACCAATTGAAAACTTGTAAAAAAAGTTTCCTTGGCATAAATTACTTGTTAAAATTGAAAATAATTTAACACTAATGATTCATTTGTGACCCTCTACAAGATTTCTTCAAATAATGTTCATAGTTTAAGGAGCATGGCTGCTAGTGGTTGGGGTAGATGTTTCTTATATGGCTATAAAGTGAAAATGGGTGACTATTTGCCAGATGTTTTAAGCCATATGGCTTAAAAACATGTCTGCCAGGGTGGGGCAAGTTTTTGTGAAAACTAAAATTAATCATCTCTGAAACTAGTTGTCCAAATTAAAAATATTTTTAAACAAATGATCCATTGGAGACCGTCTACCAAATTCTTCAAACGATGTTCCTAGCTTAAAAAACATCGAAGCCAGTGGGTGGGGCAAGTTTACCTTTGATTGCATATAGTGAAAACTTAAAAAATCATCTTCATTGAAACTATGTTCCAAATGGAATATAATGTTACACAAATGATTCATTGGTTACTCTCTACCAGAGTTCTGCAAATAGTTTTCCTAGCTAAAAAAACATGGCCGCCAGTGGGTAAGTTTCCTTATATTGCTGTATAGTAAAAACTTTATAAATCCTCTTCTCTGAAACTACTGATTTGACAGTAATGTTACACAGTTGATTCATGGGCGACCAGTTGCCTGATTTCTTCAAATAATTTCCCTAGCTAAAAAAATGGGCTCCTGCGGGTAAGGGCAAGTACACCTTAAAACATCTTCTTAGGAAATACTGGGCCAAATTGAAAATAATTTTACACATATGATCCCCTTTCAGTTTTTTAAACTATTTTGCTGACTTAAAACCAAATGACCGTCAGTGGGTCAGTTTTTCCGTATAAGGCTCAGGTAAAAATTAAGTACAAATCTTCTTTTTCCGAAAACAATTGCCACATTTTCATGTCAATGACCGTAACTATGGGTACAAGGTAACCGATTACGGGCCATCGTAGCCAACTTGTTTACCATGTGACCTTGACATTTGACCTACTTTTGCAAATAAGCATGATCATTAACTAACATGCTGCTGGCTAGGGCATTTGTGTTTCACATGCACTTTGCTTGCATTGTAGATAAACACAAACACATATTTTGAATCTTGCATTTTTTGACTGCAATTCATATTTTCGGGCTTAAATAATGTTAAGGTGTAGTCTAATATCATAAATTATTGCACAAGGAAGCGGATATTTGGCATGACTGTTTCCTACCAGTTCAAAATGATTTTGTGTAATGAAAAAAAAGTGTTTAAATGTTCCTTGAACAAGTCATCAATGGTATAGGCAGTTCAAGACATACTTTAACCTTTATGAAAATGTTAGACTGTTTTGCACCGTGGATAAGGTAGAAAAAATAATTTAAATTTTCAAGTTGTTATATCTTATATTTAAAACTTATAATTAAGAGTATTTGATTATATAGCGTTCCCTCCCTACAGCACCCCTCCCAACAACGACTTCCTCCGAACAACGACCATTGCCACAGTTCCCTAAACAGGATTATTATGTCTGATGCTTTTTCTGCTGTAATATTGTCTCCTTAAAGTTGTTCTCTGCTGTTTTTCTAAAGTTTTGAGGGAAAAAAACTTAAAGACGAATAACAAACAGCTAGAATCCTGATCAGACGCCGCGTTACGCGGCGTCTGATCTGGATCAAGCTGTTTGCAAATGTAAATCAATTTACCTCCTTGTAACCACTCCCTCCGAACAACGCACACAATTGTTTGTCTCCCATTGGGTGTCGTTGTAAAGAGGGATCACTGTAAGTACCAGATGTATCCATTTTCCTTTATGGGCATTTATCAAAAAGATATTTCCAATATTGGCTTTTTAGTTTTTGCGCCAGTTACTCTTGTTTAGTTTCCCGACGCGAGGATGTGGAGTGTTAACTTATAGTACGGCAGTCAATTCCAGATATGGACCTTTGACTAGAAATGTGGTCTATAGTTTTTTTCTCATTATATTTCATTCTAATACGCGTGAGATGATTGTTTCCGCACTCCTGAGGAAATAGGCCATAATATAGTACCAAAAGGTTGTATGCTGCTTTCACTGTATTATTCATTTTCCGGTGGGTGGGGTAAACAGGAATTCGCTCTAATTGCTCAAGAGTAACAGCAAGTTACCCGGTCTCAAATTGTTAGTTATGATTTACTTTGTTCAAACCAATAAAGAAACGAGAGCACCGCAAACGGTACATTAAACGCCCACTTGCAAAGAAATATATAGTTTTTATCAAAGTCTATTCTAATTTCTAGACACTTAGAGATCTGAGAGCAAACACAATATTGAAATAAAGCCTTTTCTAGCATATCTGAGTACAACAAGGGCAGATAATTCTTGACACAATGATCCGACCAACCCTTTCATGAACTTATACTTCTATATAATCATACTGTGGGCAAACATAATCAAAATCAATTCAAAACTGTAGTTGCTTAAGTGTGTTAACACTGCCAAATAAGCCTTTTATAGCATATTTGAGTACATCAAGGGCAGATAACTCTGTAATGTAAAGTTCAAAGAACCTCAAACTCAACTTAGCTTCAGATCTTCATACAAATAAGATTTGTGTGAAGTTTCATTAATGTCCTTGAAATAGTTTTTCGAGAAAACTCAGGAAAAGCTTTTATAGCATATTTGAGTACATCAAGGGCAGATAACTCAAACGAAAAATCGAATGAGTCACAAACTCGAATCAGCTTCAGATTAACATATAACAATTGTGTGAAGCTTCATTAATATCTCTCTAATAGTTTTCTTAGAAAACTCCGGACAAACAAAATGTTGACAGACGAACGAACGAACGGACGAACGAACAAACGAACGAACGTATTCATGGGCGGGCGGACAGGGCCACGCCAATATACGATCACCTTTAGGAGTGGGCGTATACAAAAACTATAGATCACATTACCAGGTCCTCTTACACTTCTGCTAGACTATAATCTATCCCTGAACAATTAGATGGATAATCCCAATATCCAATGACGTCTAGTCTTGTTTTGACTATTAAGGGCTGAATTTAACAATATATTGCAAAATGATAAATATTGCAAACACTGAATGATCCTGTAGGAGCAGGGTATTTACTGGTTGCAAAGGACAAGTGTACTATTCACAAGTACGCTTTTTTAATGCCTAGTCAACTCACCGCTAGGCTTGAATATATTAAACTGGATCCGTCATGTCTGTTTATGGAAAAAAGAAGACCCGAAAAGGAAGTCAAATAACATATATAGGTCTAATAACTCTAAAAGCTATTGATTTCAAGATATCATAAGTCATGCATATTTATAGTAATTGCTAGTGGCTGGACTAAAGCAGCTTATCCGTCTAATGGATAAATATAACCACAGGCTAATTATATTCTGACCCAAAAGTAGGTTACAGTCAAACGTGTTTGATGTGACCAATCAAAGCTGATGTCTTTTGTAAAGGTGAAATCTTGATCAATAATTTAAACACTGTGTACAATTGCGTTGCTAATGCAGAATTTATTCCGAAAGCTCCTATAGGGGTTTTCTATATAACTATTGTCCTCTATCACCTGTCTTTAAAGATTACAAGGATGTTTTATTCCAGGGTCGTCTAGTACAGGTTTGTCTGCACTTTCTGTGTATCTGATTCGACGAGCTGTACGTATAGGTCCATTAACAAATATATACATTCACCCTGCAAATTCTTTATGTAATCGTATTAAAAATATGCAGGCCATTTCTCGATGAACCTTCAAATCAAAACTGGTTCCAGCCAGTTAGAAAAAGGGCGGAGTCTCCGCCGGAGAGATACATGTACCGACCTAGCAACCAGCTAATGGTTGCTGTTTTTAATGTCTTATAAGTGTTCGTTAAGCACGCAACGTCTGTTTACTGGGTAAAAGCTTGACTTTGTTATCAACTCCAGAACATGTAATTTGGACTACTTACATACCGTATATTATAAAAAATCGAATGGCTGTTACATCCAGTATTACATCTATCAAACCTATTTGGCCGGTATATGATATATTCATATACATGATAACACATTAAAAGGAAAAGACAGAAAATGAAAATATAAATATAAGGAATAAACAATATCTTTTTGCCGTCCACGCGGTATGAACCTTTAGGAGTGGGCGTATACAAAAACTATAGATCACCTGGGAAAAACTAGACAAGGGGCACATGACCCCTGGGATTGGACCATTTTCACCCCCATAACCTGATTTAAAATATCTTGCTGATGAACCAGCAAATTAAGTGTTCTGTCAAATATCTAAGATCATGACTTTGTACATGGTTTCAGACAGGAAGACTTTTCATTGGAAAACAAACTATTTTTTAGTTAATGGGACCCAGATATGCAACTGGTCGGAATCATTTCAACAATATTGGTAAAGGATCACTAGAAGCGTCTCCAGGCCAAATATCAAAACTCGTCATTCTATATCTTCTATCAAAATGTCCTCTTATATGTAACTTTGAAAAAGAAGAAGACGACACTTTTAAGCAGATGACATTGCAGTCGTGAATTGGTTGGACATAATTGTCCTGTTCAGGGAGCTGCGACAAGGGTTGTTGTAAGGAGGGAGTCGTAGATGGGAGGGCCGTTGTAGGGAGGAAACACTATAGTGACAAAGGTTATAAGTTGCTTATTATAGATTCTTACATGACACGCGTCTTGATCTCTATAAAAATAGAACAAGCTCATCGTGGTATACCTGCGACGTTTTACAACGCTCTTACCTACCCAGCTCCTCCCGCGGTTAAATGACGTGACGTGTTACGTAAAGACCTTATACTTTTAACCAGTCATGTTACTGTGATTTCCCAATTTTTCGGTCTTGTTTCATGTTATGTTTGTTCTATGCCAGATGGTGGATCGGTAAATGGGTATGGTGTGTGCGAATTCTCTGCTGTACTTTGCTGTTGGGTGTTAGGTGTTAGATGTTGGGTGTTAGATTCTTGTAAAAGCCGCGTGGAAAGTTATTTGGTCGAAAAACTGCTTCGGCTGAGGAAATAAGTATGGAACATTTGATTTCCTTTCTAATAAATTTTTTAAATCTGGTCATGTTAGACTCGAACTAATCTATGTTCTACCGTTGTGAAACGGTATTTTACAACGGCTGGGCGTTGTGATGCACAGGAATTGACCACTCAGGCCTTCGGCCTTCGTGGCCAATTCTGCGCATCACAACTCCCAACCGTTGTAAAATACCGTTTCACAACGGTAGAGCATAGATTATTTCTTAATTCACAGAAGATATAGACGCTCCTTCTTTCATTATATTATTTATTTCAAGTTCATAGCCCGTTCAAACCTGTTAAGAAGGGTAAAGGAAATCCTAGTTCCGTCTGCCCAATGGTAAAGTCATAGTTTCTGTATCAAAATTCCGACGAAAGCGACTGAGATGACAACAGTTTCTTGGAGTGTGATCAGGGTCCAAACTGTTAACAAATGTCACTGCTCTACGGTATGGCAATGAAAGGCTTAATCATTGATATCTGCTATAGACACCTAGTTCTCCCACGAAGTTAATGCTAAATAACAGCTTCATTCGTAGAAATATTTGCTTTCACTTAGCCCTCTCACTGACAATGACGCTAACAGATCCGTTTAAAAACAGTTGGGATCCTGATCAGACACCGCGTAACGCGGCGTCTGATCAGGAACCAAACGTTTTGACCCTCCTTTTGAAATAACTTCAGTCATACTGCCTAAAATCCTTCTTTGAAACAATATTGCAGACAACACTATTGAAGCAGACGACAATGTAACGGCGAAGAGGTCAAAACTTTGACCAAGAAAGGTTTTACGCATGAAGTGGTTATAGCGTTAAATTGTTAACCCTTTCACTATAAATGACACTTCAAAGCGCGTTTGCAAACAGTTTGGATCCAGATCAGACGCCGCGCAACGCCTCGTCCAATATGGATAATGACTGCGGTGTACTCGTCCAATAGAATTCAGTATATTACTAAACACTGTTAAATAACCTTTTATTATTTTGTCGACTTCCGTAATACATCTTTGAAACAATATTGTAGACAACCTTGTCAAATCAGGTGCCCGTTTCATATAACGTCTTACAACAAAAACGTTCGTTAGTCAAAACTTTAAAATACATTTAATTTCTGATCTCTCTATCTAATCTTGTCTTGTGACATCTCTTTGGAATCGTCTTTTCAAACCGATACCAAAGAGTTGTCACACGACAGGATTATATGGAGAAATAAACAATGATTTAGACTTGTATAATCTGGCTGACGACAACATTTCTCATACGAAGTTTTATGAAACGGGCACCAGACGATTATAAGGTAATTAAGCGATTGAAAAAGACGAATTAAAAACATTGTGATATACTCATTAACCCGTGTGGACGCTGTTTTCGCCATGTACAGCCAGTGCACTAGTCTTACGAATAGTGAAGTCAGTGATTAGAGGGCTCCTCAACTCAACTCAACTCAATTTTATTTCGGCTTTGGTTCACAAATAACATGAACAGCAAAAGCATCAAGTAATATACATACATAATTAGGAATATAAAAATAGGTTGTGTCAGTGAGGTCTTAAAAAGGTCAAAAGCAATAATCATTTAAGTATAGGAAACGACTACTTTAAATATTTGCATTTGTATTTAAAGGCCATTCTGCTCATCCGTTTGGATCCTGTCCAGTCATCATGACTGTGTCTGAATGACTGTTCTAGATCCAAACCGTCATTCTGTTGTTTATATTTTCGAAAAAAGAACGGCTTATATATTTATTAACATACATTTTGTATTATACTAAACATTTACATGTAATTAGCACTAATGTAAAGGTAGATAGGGCGCGTGTGAGAAACAAACTGCTTATAGCACGGATAGGGACTAAGTTAATATAACTATTGATGAAAACTGTTTAGATGCAGATAAAAAGTCGATTTATTTAGAGTCTTATCTGGATCCAAACCGAATGTTAAGAGAAATAAAATATTACATTTTATACATACCGGGTATACCGTATGAGTAGATCGCATAGCGAGTTCTAAGCTATACACAGTACAGAAAAAATGCTTCTTTATGAATCATATCGCCACTCTTGTGTGAGACGTAATCTGATAAGTAACCGTATACAAAAGATTTATGTACATGTACCATCATTTGATTTACATCTATACAAACAAAGATACATTCGTTAATGCAAATTAATACTTCATTCAAATATTTTGCATATGAATATTTTGCAACCCCCTTTGTTGCTCTTGACAATGGGCGAAAGCGAAACTATTGCCAAGACCAACATAGAGTTACATTATATATGACGCCACTGTAAACCACAGAGAAGGCAGGAATCTTTACGACTCCTAACCTCTCTCGTATACAGTATAGTCAAATTATTAAGCATACACAACTCAAGTTTTATAACATACAGGTAGTATAGTGGGTTTACATAGGTACAAGTACATATAAAAATAATACAAAATCGGTTTAGTGTACAATAACTTCATCTTTAAATAGTAGTAAATACTATGATGTGAGCCACTCTGTAAGAGAATGGCATTTACTTTCTGTGCCATTCAATAAAATTGATTATCAAACAGTTTGGACCTCGATCCAACATAAAACAGTTTGTGTTCGACCCAGACCCACACTGCCTGTAGGTGCCATTTGATTTGTGAACGGTTGCACGGAAAACATCATGTGGGGCTACCCGTGCGAACATTGTAACTATACTGTAGTGTCGCTGTCATCTGTCATCTGCTCCTGAAGGGTGTGTTTGTCGCTTTGAAATATATTTTTAAGATAACGATGAGTGTAAAGTAATTGTAGCGAAAACTTAAATGAGCCGATACGACATTAAAGAATAATGAAACGTTGACATATGAAGACAATGAACTAGATAACCCTTTGATTTCCACTAGAATGGTATTGGGAATCAAGGCTATAAACTATTAGTATGCTGTTAGCCCAGTTGCAAACAGTTTTGATCCTGATCAGGTTCGCCCCTTCAAAAGCTCGCTGACTAGGCTCGTGGAAGTTTACTCGATATCTATTTCCGATATATTATCTATTAGCAGCCTGACACATCAGTGACTGGTCATTTTGGTCAGAAAATTAAAAGTCCATTTGAAAATTGCAGTATACGCTAATGAAGGGTTAAATCAATATTAAGTTGTTATCATTGGTAAACGACATTAAACTTTTACTCCATAGATACCCCTTTTACACATTAAATGCATACCTCCACCGACTTTTATACAGTCATAAATACGTTTCATCAGATATATTTTCTATATTCCAGCAGATGGTAGCTTAAAGCAGGCTGAAAGTAAAGTAGAATGTGCCCTATAAGGAGCCTTCTGCTTTATTTTCATCCTGCTTTTAGAAGTCACTTATCGTCAATACTGGAAACAGGCTACGGGTAAAGGCTTAAGAAACCTATAAACATCACATTGACACTGATTGACCCCCAATATAAAGGTAACATTGACATTGGGTTGTTGAAATATGGATCGCCATATATAAAAAGAAAAAATGTGAGCTGAAGTGATACGTTTATTTGAGCGTCAAATGCTAGCAGATATCTTGTTTTTTGTAATAATTGTACTTTCTGTTCGAGTTCTATAGAGTTATTGATTGTAAGTTATTATACTATAAATATACTCTGAACTGAACTGAATAGTTATGCTGTACTACATTTTCCATTGATTTGATATCGATCCAATATAACCAGTCGAGTTACCCTCTTATCTTTACTTTTATTCAAACTTGGTAAACATGTAATAGATAAAGTTACTTCAAATTCTTTCCGTTGACTGCTTATTTGTTTTCTGAGACAAAACCAAAGACACACATTTTGATTCTGATTGAGCAATGAGGTATTCAACAATTGATCATTGTCCATGCTTATAAAGCGTTTGAGTTGAGTCTGAAATCGTTCTCAAGCATTTGATTTGTCAGATTTGAGCCAAGGTCAAAACTAGTAGAAACATACTACAGTGATGCTCACTTATAACGAAATTCAGGGGATCTTGCATATTAGTTCGTCTTATCCAAACTTCGTCTTATCCAAACAACGAAATTTCTTTGTGAATAGTTTACATATAAAGAAAATATTACTTATCATACTTACCGGTAGTACATAATTGATAAGAAAGATAGAAATGCATAGAAATTAAATCTTAAATATTTCTCTTAATTGCACTAAATAGAATAATTAAATGATAACAAAATAAGATTGGCTATGACATAAGAAATGCCATTTTTCTTCTTGAAAATTGAACCTGTTCCCTGTATTTTATTAATAGAAAACTCAACCTATTATGAATATTTGAAAAGTAAACTTCATTAATATAAATGTATTGGGTAAAGGCAGGGTTGGCATAAAACCCGGGTTTTATCTTATTGCCCAACCCACTGGGTTTTATGGGTTTTAAGAGGGTGGGTTTTAGGGGTTTTATGGGTTTATTGGGTTTTATGAAATGCTTAGTTTAGAAAGCTAACTATGACAGTAATCAGTCAAAACCTCCCTAAACACCAATTGCTGGCCATCATCACTGATTAATATATTGCTGAGAACAGCATGTAAATAAAAATTAATAATAGGCAAAACTTGTGTTGGGTCAACTATCAACATGAAACTGACCATTGTAGATTGTAATTTTTTTGAGGTTGTAATCTCAGGTGGTTTTGAAGCTAGGTGACCCCTGTCCCAAGACCCCCTATCCCACAGTAAAATCAAGGCATGTGTGTCTAATTACAGTCTATCACCTTTGTGGTAGATCATTGACAAAATTAGCACCTCTTTAAGGCAGTAATTACAAAACAATTATCCTTGGCTACAGAAAGTTTATATCATTTAGAGGATTGAAATATAAACAGAAGCTGAAATATAGACAAGTTTTTCATTGTAATACATATGATATATAACTGCTCTAAATATGTCTATAGCAATAGAGTGTAAATATGTTTATATGCCTTAGTCTAAAGTTGTATATCTTAAATAAACTAGGTTTTAAAAACTTATCACCATGTAATATGTGTCTGCTCAGCCTTGGATACAGAAATAATTCAAATATGGATACATTGAGTCTTTAATACTCACTAAATTAGGAAGAAAACTGATGTTTCTTGTAACCCAAATTTCATAAAACCCGCTAATTGCCCAAAGTGGGCAATAGACCTTATTGCCCAACCCGGGTAAACCCGGGTTTTATGGGGTGGGTTTTACTGGGCGGGTAATATCTTGCCAACCCTGGGTAAAGGGTTAAGCGTGCTTTGTATAAACACCGAGGCTGTTCCTCGCTATACATGATAATTCATTTTAACGGATCAACGCAAGGCTGTTAACAAACGGTGGTAAAGCAATTAATGGATATATATAACTTCATAGTGAAACCGTGATAAGTGAAGCAGCTATAACCTTTATGAACCCATATTCGTTAAGATAACCTTTATTAACCCTTATCCCAATAACCCGTTTATAACATTAAATTCAGGTGATCACTTAAAGAAGGTTGAAAGTAAAGCAGAATGTGCCTTAAGGCACATTCTGCTTTACTTTCAGCCTGCTTGAAACTACCATCTACTAGGCTATATAAAAAATATTTGTTATGGTAAGTGTTCATGAGGGTATAAACTGGAACTATTTTCTACAGCGGATGAATAAAATGCATGTGGTAAAAGTCGCTTCTATAAGGAACAGAACAGAACAGAACAGAATATTTGTTACACGTAAACATTACAGTTTCTGGTGTTTTACAATATACATCTTATCCATTTTAATAATCAAGACATTATAGATGGATGAACGTTTTTATCATTAAATATTACTTTTAAGTATTAATGCAATAATATATTGAATGTATTAAATGTAGATTTTACTATTAATTCAATAATATATTTAATTTAATTTTTACTATAGTTTGGTCCAACAATCAAGTATAGACGCATGAGCATATGTGCATAAATGTGTTGGCCTATGCCCACACACATACACTACATATACCATTCATGAAGCTCTTGAAAACATTTCCTTAAACATATGTATGTTTAAATGCATAGTATTTCTCTACACAATGCACATATATATGTGTGTGTAAATGCATAGTATTATTTTACACAATACGTCTACGTTCATTTCGATTACATACACACACCTATGCATAAATATAGTTTAACCAAGATAATTCAACAGAACATGCATTTACACATCTAGCATATTCAATGTACCAATTGTTTTCCGTTTATCATTTTGTAGTATAGAATTCAACATATATATACATGCATTTACAAGAAACTACACTCGTACTCATACGTTAGTACTTATATAGGCCCCAATCGATTAAAGATGTTTCATAATAAATGTGTATATTGACAACATTACTGCCTGTCACTTGTCATACATGTATGTATACATATATGACAAATGTTAACACGTATACCATACTTTGTGTTAAGCGCCTACAATACAACGATATGTGTGCATATGTTACCTGAGGTGCCTATATATGTACAAACATATATTCTCTCATTCTAACCATATATCTGACTCGCTACATGTACTATCATACAGTTTTTACATAGTATATACATAAACATTGCTAGTCATCACACATTATAAGGGAAAGGGTTAACTAACTATGGTTGAACCCACTGCCATGACTTCATCGGCTTTAAACAAGTGTGGCCTGGTTTTATTTCTCAATATTAAAGTTTTACTAAATTGACTAAAGCACTATCGTGTTGAGTGTCAAACAGTTTTGATTCTGATCAGACGCCGCGTGACGCGGCGTCTGACCAGGATCCAAACTGTTTGCAAATTAACGACTGTACTCGTAATAAGGGCAGTGAACGTGTTAAATCAATGCATTAACTGTCATTATTTATCAATAAACTACTATAGAATCAAACCAGAGGAAACATAATGATGAATAGTCTTCTCTTACATATTACAATGTTTCATGATTAGCGAGTGCAGAATCACATATTTATATTTATTTCCATTGTTCAGGTAACGTTTAAAGCAAATGCAATAATTGACTTGTTGTTATTATTCAGTAAAAAACTGTTTTGTCCTCTTTTGACCTGGTAAATGGAGTTGAGATACGTAGTAATTAAATCACGAGGCTGCCCATGTTTTATCTCAATTCGTTGCGAAGGATCGCATGGGGTCGAAACCACCGACCTGTCCTTGTGTATAACAGATTCTCCACTGTATTCACGTCAATCACATAACCATCGTATTACCCTTTGATGAAAAGCTGTAGTTTTAACAAGAAATATCTTTAAAAAAGATATTCCGTCGCAGGTTAAAGGTTTTTTGTGGGGTATAGTATTCACTTAACCAGAGACAAGTGTATACACTGATTCTGACTTAACATCGTAAACATGCTAAATTTAGAGCTTATCCACGCTAAATTTAGAAATGATGACATAGTAACGCAGCAATAATTTAGACTGCATCTCATTGTTTTGCCAGGTTTAAACTCGCAAGATGGATGTGAAAAAATAACAGAACGCCAGTCTAGACCATTGGCCGATAAGAGTACTGCATTTCAAGCACGTGGTCATTGACCAGGATTTCTGATCATTCCTGATTGGTTAAATTGTTTCATAGAGATGCGGTCAAAATACAAAACAGACCCGTCTGCGACGGGAAAAATGAACGTTGTTTTTGTTATTACTATATCGATACAGCAATGAAAGCACCGTGTGTAAAAGAATAAAATGCACGCATATGCCTAAACTATATACGGCTTTTGCAATACATACAATCAATAGATTTTAGAGAACGCCATCTTGTGTTGCTGGGAAGCCCTTTAAAACATAATACTAGTAAACGCCTCTAATTTATTTCTCCGCTGAAGAAAATGGTTCAGTCATATAATCATCACCATATTTCATAAGAAATACTTTCTATATTCTAGCAGAGGTAATTTAAAGCTGGCTGAAGTTAAAGCAGTTTGCGCTTTAAGGCGCATTATGCTTTACTTTCAACCTACTTTAAGCGGTCACATCTGTTTAAAATTCAAAACATGCTATGGGGTAGTGGAATAAATAAACGTACCTTATCCCTTAAATTGGACGGAATAGCTGTCCGAGGAAGTGCTTCCAGTCCCTCCATTGCCAGGTGGGGAATCTTACGACCACGTTTGACTCGGCTGACCTATTGACGACATCTTCCAGCTGGTCGATACTGTCACAGTCGGATCGGCGATAAAGCTGTTTGATTCGCCCAAACCCTCCGTCTATCCGACAACGAGCGTGTCCGGGAATCTGCATCATGTATTCGATTTGGAAATGGCGTCCGGTCATCACCCGCCACATCAAATACCCCATCACATACTGATTTTTGTTTTGTCCTAAAATTGGATAATGTATACATTGCATTTGAATTCTTATTTGATTAAATTGGCTAATGGGAGTCATTTAGCTTTGAGATAAGTTGCCAAATATCGGCAAACACTAATTTTCTTCCATTATCGTTCCGAATATTATGCCGAACGCTAACGGAAAGCAACCCATGTTTTCCTAAGGCATCATATGACTAATTAACGCTTAAGGCTACATTTGAAGAAAAAAACGTGTTTTTTTTCCCGGCTGAATTTTATATTGAATTAAAAAGCATGGGGTTTGGTTCACATTTAATGAGAATTACATTTATACTTATCTATTACGACCACTTAAATGAAGGCTAATTCAGTGAATAAAAAACAGGTTACAGCTTAAAGCAAGGTGACAGTAAAACAGAAAGCTCCTAAAGGAGCTGTCTGCGTTTTACTGTCACCTTACTTTAAACAGTCACCAGTCAGCTATGCCTAATAATTAACACAATGATAGAAAAGTTTCACTGTAGGTTTGTAAATAGGTATTTTCTAGTTGTCAACAGGACAAGCCAGCCAGAAATTCAAGTCATCAGACCATATGACTTGACTAAGTGTCAAATCCTATCAGTTGTTTCACTGTTAAATAACTACAGATTATATAGAGGATAACTGTTTTTTTCAGTGTAAGATCGAAATTTAATCCATTGAGTGAACATCAGACGTTATATTTTCACGAGTGGCGAAGCCACGAGTGAAAATATAACAGTCTGATGTTCACGAAATGGATTAAATTCGATCTTACACTGAAAAAACACAGTTATTCTATTTATTTATGCTTTTAAGCCACTTTTTAAACGAAATTGTTTAAAAATTGAAAGCGAACGTACATTATTTATCCCGTGTTGAGCCCCACTTTTTATGTCGAACACATGCGCGTGACAGTTGGCGGTATAATGACGTCACTCGTTGCTCCCGAGTTTGGATTCGTGCTCTTCCGGTGAGTATTTCGCGACAAATCGGACTGCCGGAATTTAACGATAAGACACGATTGACTATAATTCTTGGGGAGCCCTACGGGGAAAATTCATAATAAAAAGCGATTGGTGATAATCCACTGCAGTGGATTACCAAGTGATCATCCACTGGTATTTCGTGGTAATCCACCGAAAAGCATAAATAAACCTCAATCTGTGTTTCATACGCCTATGATATTTCTTGGTTCAAAATTTTAATTTGTAAGTAGATAGAATGATCTGTATTTACCTGGACAGTTATCAGCATGGAGGGCACATGTTGGTTCATCATTGGCATAACTCTCTAACACCCAGTCAAGCATGCTAATGACAGCATTGGGACCATGCGTCAGTGAGCCATCCTTTCCAATGGTCTCTTGCTCGTCTAGGAGAAAATTCAGCTGTCTTGGTATTCCATCGATTCGCACACCAAATATATGTATTTTCCTTGGGGTGGTGAAATACAAGGGGCCCATCTGACGTCCATGATGTGGAATTGTAACATTTTGACAGTAGTCAAATGTTACATGAAAATAGTCTGTCCCATCTTCATTCCCATCCTGTGCCCGTTCTATACACTTGTTGTACAAATCACGCTCTAACTGGGCAGCAATAATATGTTCCCTGTATGCTGCTGTAGTTGCCAGTTTATCTTCTTCACTTCTGGCATCTGAGATCTTTTTTCGTAGTTTCTCGCACGTTGCACAAACGTCGTCCCTAGGCGATGCAATCCGTATATGAGGCACACAACTTCGCCATATTTTTACCCAGGTGGTGTATTTTACTGTGCGATGGTCTTCTCCGACTGCTGTGTACTGCCTTTTTAGTGGTTTGACAATGCAGGTATATAGGCGGGGTATTGTCACTAGCACGAGTTGCAGCTGGCTGTGGCAGACCATGTGTATCTGCATAGTTAATAATGAACTGCACAACAGGCTTTATGTCTTCAAACACCAGTCCATGCACTGCTCTCTTACTAATGTTCCCATGTATGCGAGGTACTGCACCATTTTTTCCAAGTGTTTGACCAAGTTTTCTAAACTTTTCTTTCCCATAGCATATACCACTAGGAAAACATTTCTACACACCCGATGACCTTGAAACACATACTTATTCTTGCATCTCTTTCTTTTCTTTCCTTTTAATGTCATGGCAGTGTCAGAACTTACTAATGTCCCCATTATATACATTTCCTTGTCATTTTTCTCCATCTCTCGCACATTTCGGATATGGCCTATCATATCTGCCTCGCTTAATTTTTCCGTACATTGCAAGTTGCACTTACAACCATCTACTTTCAGTTTTTTCACACGATTAAGATCGTCATCGACACTCACCTCCAGCGGCACATTGTCTCTCTCTGTCTCTTCCATGGCATTGTCATCGTCGTCCGATGCTGGGTCAGACCCATTTTCCAAGAGGTACTGACGGACACGCTCATTTATGTCAAAGGCAGGTGACAACTCATCGACGTCTTCTTCATCCGATATATCAATCGCAGACGAGAGGGAACTGTCCTGGGATCCAAATGGCGTCTGAAGTGGAGTTAGTCCGAAATAATCCTCTACCGTATCTGGATCCTGAAAAAGCAAAAAATAAGAATGGCATCTGTAGATTTTTGTTTTCAAAACCAATAATAACACTTACATTAAAATAAAATGCTGTAGACTTTAGTTAAATCTGCTTGCAGTTACAAAGTCACTCAAACTTTGTGAACATGTTGCCCGAGTGTCTATAACAGCTTTGATCTGTATGAGATGTCGAGTTACTCGGCGTTGCATCTGGATCCAAGCAGTTTTCATATTGGACAACGGTCGAGAAATTTGAACCCGACACCCCTATTAATAGTTAAACGTTAATATTATTATTGTTAGGGGTATCGGGGTCAATTGTTGTTCCCCTATTTTCGAAATCGGTGGCATAGGGTATGATAGGGATAAGATCTACTTTATATAGCAAGGGTCTGAGCAGTAACTGGGTATTGTAGTAGATTATACTCGGAGATCACATCCTTTGTATCTATATTTTTATGTTTTAACAAACTTAAAATATCTTTCTAGTCTACATGGTTTGAGATAGTTAGCAAAAATGTGTTTCAATGAGATTTGAAAAGTAAAAAGATACTTCGCGCCGTGCGAGGCTTGATCTCACGCCGGGACGCAAAACTATGAAATCAGGCTGTCGCCTCTACCTCTACACCACCGAGGCAATTACATAGACGTTGTTTGATACCGCTATAAGTATTTTCGTACTGTCCTGTCACTCAATTTTTATCGAGATTTTTTGTTTCAAACAATATCAGCTTTGTACCTGCACGAGACAATCAGATTGTTTTTTACGAACTCACATGTAAAGTTTCAGATTTATCCAGGCTGTGAATGAAAAATGATCGTGAAAAATGTATTTTCCCCATAGTGAAATAGGCCTCAGTTGTTTACAAAATGGCTGACTTTGTGAATAGTGTGTGACGTTGTGGGACAGTCTATTTTTACAGAGGTGGAGAAGGCCTATTAAAATAAAACATAAAAATGATATTGTCAATCCGTGAATGGTAATCTAAACGTGAAATTAAGATAAAAATAGATTTTTACATCGCTATTTTGTAGGTGATGTTAAAAAGAATATTAAAACACACAGCGGCCATTTGCAAACACAGCTGATCCCACGTTTACTATAGGAAAAAACTATTTATTTAGGATATCTCCCTACTCACTGTCCCAATATTACTCAAACTTTGCATGTGAGTTCGTAAACAACGATCTGATCGGCTCATGTAGGTACAAAGCTGAAATTGTTTAAAATAAAAAAAAAATCGATAAAAATCGAGTGACAGAGCTGAGTGAAAAGGACAGTAGTGTAAATGCCCAAACTAAGCAAACTCGTGTAAATACTCAATTTATTTACTGTTATTTTTTATAAAACGTGCGAACATAATTTTATATTATATGTATGCGGCAACACGAAGTTGTTATATGCATGTCATTAAACAATAGTAAGTAAAACAAGTCGTTACAGATTTTCCGCGCAATCTATTTTTAGAATAATGTACCGAGAAATAGAACCAACTGAACGATGTGTTCAGTTCGCCCCATTCATTTCCATTGGAAAAGTTGACGTTTAATTCGTATCTAGCAATTAATCGAGGGGACTTGTGGATATCCGTCGCAGATATCTGTCGTGACTTATGGAACTTTTATCCACGAATTAATATTCGAAACTCGGACAGCAGACATTGGTCGAAATTTTCAAATGCACTTCCTTACCGATAGTTGCCTTAATATTAGCGGAAAACATGATTATCATCTAAAAGTCTATGTTATTAATGAGACAAATTTTAAAACATACTTTATAAACAGCATATCTCTGCATTTACTTATGATAAAAAATAATCAATATATTAATTATATATTTTTTAAATGACGTCAGTTCAAAATGATCTCAACTCGGCATTTTCGAGCCAAACTGTAAAATTGATTACGTTTGTAAACATGTCTGCAATTGAACTTATTTTGTTGCGTTAGAATAGTAAACAGCTTCAGTAATGCTATCATGGCTGTTCCTTTCAGGGTTCACATTCGTGTTCTAATATGAATATAAATATGCATGTCTATAAATAAACTGTTCATAAATTTCAGAAATTACAGCAAATCTTATGTAAATATGAGAAAATAACAGATATTTTCGGATGTTTAAACGACAGAAAATGATCGGTAATTTTTAAAAGTTGATTAACTGTATACTCTTTATGTACAGGCATTGTACCTGTAACGAAAACATTTGTCCCGTAATTTAGTAAAACAAGAGGTTTTAAAAGGCAAACCAAACGGTAAATTGGCCTATATTAGTACCAGCATTACTCGTCAATGAGAGTTTCATAACACGTTTCAAGAGAACTTAGTTCATTCGCGAGCTACCTTAATATGCCAATTAATCTAGTTATATCAATAAATTGAATTAACAGAAACTACATTAATGTGAGTGACAAGAATATTGCAAATGTCTACTCTTATAATCTTGTTTATAACAACAAACATGTCTCAAGAGAAAACGGCCAGTCTTTATAGAAGCCTGAAGGTATCAAGTTACTGTCAACCTTTTGCCTGGTATTCCATTGTCCTCTTCAAAACTCGTCACCTAGACCTAGAATACATCTTAAAATAATTTATTGGAAGCCTCGGCAATTCATATTCAGTTAACCCTTTCACTACCAAACTTTTCGAGATATATTTACCCCTACACCGTTTCATTGTCGTCTGCTTAAATGTTGTTGTCTGCAATGCCGTTCCAAAGTTATAAAAATAAGTCAGTATGACTAAGGAAATTTCAAAACAAGTGTCAAACAGCTTGGATCATGATCAGACGCCGCGTAACGCGGCGTCTGATCAGGATACAAACTGTTTGCCAACGCGCGTTGAAGCGTGATTGGGAGTGAAAGGGTTAAACTATTTGCAACAATTACAGTGGAGAAGACGTTATTCTTTCTCCATAAACACGTTTATGATAAAAACCGTATGTCCCTAAAAATATTTGTGAAACCACGAAATCAAACGTGCCTCAGGAACTTGCTAAATATTTTCATATCATTAAAATATTATTTTGTTTATGTAACCAATGCATGACTTTCATGGATCTGCCACTAGTATCGGGGACCACAATGGAAATAAGGGAAAATGTATTTTTCCTTTTTTGTGTAATCCTTGGTATTGGTGAGCATATCATGTGCATTTGCATGTATATGCATTATTTGTTATAGTTTTCATTATATGTGTATGCATTTGTATTGCCATGTTATGCCACTATTGCCAAAATAAAATCAATCAATCAATCAATCAGGAGAGGAAAGTAACTGTTTTAACACAGCGAGTACACTAGTTATATGCAAACAGTTAGGATTTTAATTAGTCTTCGCGTAACGCGGCGTCTGATCAGGATTTATTCTATTCGACACGCATTTCAATATTAATTAAGTCAGACTACCTAAACTGTAAATTTGAGAAAACAAGCCGATAATAATTGTTTAAAATTGATGACGTCATGGCAGTGAAGGGTTTAAAAAGTCTCGATACCTCTATCACTATTTAACACTATATTATAATGCGTAATTAACCGAACCTTCCACACTGCGTCATCTCGCTCTAGTTTCATTATGCATAAAGGTCACCGTCAGATAAATGTGTCTGGGCTATAAGTGTGGTCTGCAGAATTGGACAGACTAGCCAAAACTAATCAGTTATAGCCATGTTGAAAATGCAACAATTAACATGCCTCGAATCTGGGTTTACGCTGTTTAGATAGGACAAGAGTTCTATTGGCAGATATACACATTGTTTGTAAATGCCAGAACAGAACAATCCTTTTATTCAGATTACAACGTATACGAGTATGTCCGTAGCTATGTATTGATTTGTTAAACAGTTACATGAATATGTCTAAATTGTGGCGTACGCTTAATATTTCGTCTCATGCTACTGCAAAGATAATATCTTTAAGATATACATATACCCTGACAACGTCAGCATTCAGCCACCTCTCTTATCCCAGGGTGATTTTTGACAATCGTTTTGAATCTTCTGGAGCACAAAATGCGCAGTTACAGTTACAGTTTATTTCTCTCAGAACATGGCTTAGCATGTTATACATGTATAAGGTACAAAATAAACATACATGTATAATAATATTTCAGGCTGCATGGCAAGAGCGAAACACACATGCCAATCATACCAGACGACTTTTTCCGAAGCAGACTGTAGTCTGGCAGTAAATGTTTTACAGTGCCATTAACGTCCACTGTACGAGGGTCCTTCGAAAAGTTCTCATACGTGGGCATTTTCTTGGATTTGGCGTGTACGATTTCCATTTATGATACGATACGATATTTTTATTGCATAAAACAATACATACAATGCTTATAGCAAAAACATAATAAATACAGTAGAGACAATGGTCATGATATGTGACAAGCCATGGGAAAAAGGGGCTTATTGAAGTTTTTTGGTCAAATTCAGATTTTGGTGTTTTATTATGCAACAGTGTTTCCTTGAAACACTGACGAAATATATTTGCTGTGGCTGCTATATTTTTGGAGAAATCGCATTTTTTCTAAAACCACCGTTTTCATAAGAATCACATTTTTGGCCAATAACAGCACACAACTTATATAAAATGACATCACATTAAACTGTGTTTTCATTTTTCATGCAGTAGATTTATATCTAGTCAAATATTGTGCTGATGTTTCTAAGTGCATGTATTTGCTAATTATTTGTGAAAAAAGGGTTACCATGGTAACGGGATTGACAAAAATTACATAGTCGAGATATCTTACTGTATTGCATAAGTACAACCTCTTTATTGAAAGACTGTTAAGTACAGTTGAGTTTTGATCAATAACAGGACGAATAAAGAAGATGGAAGACGGGTGAAAAAGTGTTGTGTCCACTGTACTTTTATCATATTTGTTTACAAACAATGACGTCGTTAGGTACAGACGTGACGTATGATAGCAGTAAATGACGTTGTAGAACGTCGCGCTATATTCTCGACAGTTTTCAACCTTACAAATACAGTAAAAACTCTTTATTACGAACATTAGACCGAATAATCGATTGTATAAAACAAGATGGCAGCTTAAAGCAAGGTGACGGTTAAACAGAAAGCTCCTTTAGAAGATTTCTGCTTTACAATCAAATTGCTTTAAGCAGCCATCTGTCTTAAACACCTAAGACTCAACACAATATTAGATAGGTTTTATTGTACAAAGCATTCTTCCCTAATTAATTAGAGGGGTCCTAAACAGGAAATCAGACTCTTGTCTTGATCAACACTGCTGAAAAAATTTATTTACATGTCCTAAACAGAATATAACTGATTTTCCACTGTCATTTACAAGCTGAGGGAGTTTATGCCTGTTAACAGAACACATTCACCAATCTGGTCTAGTGTTACTACAGAACAGTGCCTCCATTTGAACTTGAACACCCAAAAATGCCAATCTGGAATAAACTTGGTATGCCCGGCTTCCATCAGAGAGAATTCAACCATCTGGTGAAGTCCCTTCATAGTACCATAACTGTAGAAATGAAAGAAGTGAGAAGATATTTAAAGAAAACCAGTTTACATGGTCTTTTAAGAGGTGTTTCCTAAATTCTGTTAGGCATGATATACATTATTGAAATTGGTCAGATGGCTTCTGATCTGGATCTGTTCTGTTTTAAATATGCTGTTTTTTACTCACTGAAAAGGTTAACAATTAAAACTGACAGCAATACATAAGAACTGCAAATTTTATAGTTAAAAAAAGTCACAGTATATGTTTGATGCAGTGTATTTTGGGGAAACCAACATACTGCACAGCCAAACCTGTCTTCAACAGCCATTTGAAGGAACCAATAGGTTAAATGACTTCTGAAGGCAGGTGGCTGACTAATACAATTTTCTAAACAATGTTTTCAGCCTGCATTAAATGCACACATGTCTTTTAGGTACAAGTCTGAATAATTTTAATAATTATGGTCTTTATTGACATGTTTTACTATACAGTCAGATCTGTTTTCAGCTGCCACTCAAAGAAAACCATATATAAACCAGAGGTTTCTGAAGACAGGTGGCTGTCTAACACAATTATATGTGTATATTTATATACTAGTATAGAAATGCTAATTTGATAAATTCCCTGAATTGCTTCCTAACTTAGGCTGTAAGCTCAGTAGAGGTGACTGCTTGTACAGGTTTGACTGAAAACACTTCTAGATGTCTTTTAATTTGAGCAGAAGCTGAGATCTATCCCTGATAAACTAGACTCAATGATTGAATATGTCTGCTGATAAGTTAAAAAAGTTTCATACCAAAGCATGATGTTGTTCTTGTTCTGTCCTTAAGCCATTACACATCTGCAACTGCACATGGTGCTTCCCATACCAATTGTGCTGGAAATGATGGTGAAGCAAGCTGTTTACATAGATGGATCCTTTCCCTATACATTCTGCCTCATCAAATGGATAAAAGATCTGAGTGCCTGAAAATAAGAATTTAACATACTCTGTTAGGGTGCACATGCATATTAACCTATTGCTACATAAGTACACAATTTTACACTTTTATTTTATTCCACCACTAAATAATTACTTTTTTCTTTTTTACAATCATGAGCATTCACCATAAGGAATATTTCCTATAATCTTATCAGATACAACTTTGCTGGTGTAACTGCATGACTCTAACATTGCATAGTAATGAATGCCACACTAAGAATTGTTCTCATCAAAAAATCTTAAATATCTATAATGATACAGGCATAATGGCACAGGTATTTGTGACTCATATAAAACTCACACAAAAAATCATTAAAATGCTTAAAATTAACTTTTAATTATATTATATTAGAACCATGGGTATTTATAAATATCTTACCTGCCCTCTCTGAGCATTTCCCAAAGCACTGACATTCCATCTTTGTCTTGAAGAATAGATGTCCCACTTGCAGGTCATAGTGTGGGTAGAATCTGCTGAGCAAAATCAAGTGAGTATTGTTGAACTCCTGGGTAGGAATAGGATGGCTGACCTGTAATGTATTGAACATGTGAAAATTGTAAATAACAATTAGATCTATTTCAGTAGGGTAGGACCTATCTTAGAAAGGTCTTACTGTCTTACAAGATAAGTATTTACTTGGTTACTCAGTCAAAAAAAACCAACAGAACAATGAGGTTTTAAAATAAAAAAGATGGTTAACTAGATTCTATACATGTGGGATCCCTGCTAAAATGGGTCCTACAACAATGCAAACATAGATCAATATCACCAATATAAGATGGTGGTTATAACTTAACAGTGTAGATCTATATTGTGTCTGCTATTCAACAGAAATGACTAGCACATATTCTGTAATATAGATCTAGATCTAGAATCTAGTTAGTTTCAATATGATCCAACCAGCCTGAAAACAACCCACCCTCTCTCTTTCTCTCCATCACACTCTGTATGCCTGTTTGTCTATCTTTCTCTCTCTGTATGTAATTGTTTGTCTGTATATCTTTCTCTCTATCTATATGTATTTATTTCAAAAGTTAATATCAATGAGCTTTACCCGAGTTGTCCTGGCAATTTCTGGTGGGGGGTCATTGCAGAAACACTTAATCTGGGTGTCTCACACGTTTCCCTGTAGTAGTCTCTCTGGCAATTGGCTTTAAATATCCAGGTGTGCTGTGTACATTTCTAGAAGATCACCTTTCTTCTTCGTTCATATTGCCACATTTTGATACTTTATTAGCAAAATTCTTTCTCTGTCTGAATTTGGGTGGATTTGGGTGAATACCCTTTAATTGCTGCTTTCTCTCATATCAACATCACGCTCGCATACGTGGCAGGTCAACATTTTATAACGATGCGCTTGTAGCGACATTCTGACTATCTTCATCATCATCATAATTGAAAATCATTATCATTCATGATATTTTCCCAACATCTTCAAATTCATTTATGATATACATGTATCATTTAAAAGGTACATGGCTTTAAAGATGGAGATATTCTAATTTTAAACGATTTAATTGGTTGGTATAACATTACACATACATAACACTGAAACCATGCATATTTATAGAGTTTGGAATTACTATTGAGAGAAAAACAAATATAATTAATGGTTTTTTGTGTCAACATTTATATTTGTCTGATGTTATATGAAAGTTCCTAGACGCAATAATTAAATTAAGTGGCGTTTGTCGATTAATAGGGTATTCATATATACAGTTTACACTGGTTTAAAGGCACAATACTACCGACATTGGTGTTTAAAACGCGAAATTTCTCATATGTGTGCATTTTCCATGTATAAAAATAGATGAAATTGTGTGTAATAAGCCTGTCATATGCCCCCACTTCGTAAAGAATCCTACCTAAATGTGTCGAATTCTTATCGGGTTGGTTTACATTTTAAGCGGATTTGTTTACAAATCAGACTTACGGGCTGGTTCCGAGAATTTTCGTAGGATTGCGTAAAGGTCAGGTGATTGATAGCTTTACCGACTGCAAAGCCGAACGAAGCCGGAACATTTCCGTAATAATTCGTCTTCGATCGAATGTCAACAAAACAGATTTAAAGTCGACGTGTTTCCACTAATTGCACGGGGTTGTAAGTAACGTTGCTTCCATAACCATCGAGGATTGCTTATTTTTATAGGTTTAGATTAAGAATGTGCCTACATTTTCAGGTTTGAAAATTGCACGATTTTGGCAATTTGACAGTAATGCTGGGAATTTAAGTAACAACTGAATTATTACGAAATGTAAAATATTATGTTTGTTGCAAAACTATGTCCTATTTTAAATAAAATTTTAAAATCCACTTATTCGTAACTAGTTGACACATGTATAATCAATAAACAGTTCTAGAATACTGTTTATACTTTTTTCATTAATAAATAAAATCAAAAATATATTATCATAACTATAATGCATTTAAATGTATACTTGAATCTTACAAAATAAAGGTCAAAATACATTTCCATTTTATTATTAAGATTATACAATATTCAGTTCTGTTAACATAAATGTTTAGTAAATTTCGGATAAAAAGGGCGATTATTAAAAAAGTATGACAGTTTTTCTATGCTATATGATATGAACACATGGTTATGTTTAGTAGCGAATATGACCAGTACAGTGCCTATGACTGGCCCATATTGATGTCTTTTTTTCACAGAGAAGAGAAGTGTTATTGTCAAAGTATTATACGAGGGTATACATGTAACACCTGTGTGAAAAATAGTGCTATATAAATCTGGTATGATAATAGTAAATAATAATACTAATAATTATACATCACCGTATCAGCAAGATAAATCTCTTTTCAACGATGCTTCACATATATTGATTATGTAGATAAAAAAATGCCAAAGTAACATAACTTTTTGAAGGACCCTCGTGTACACATATCTAGAGCATTCCATGAAGACATTGAACTAACCCTTATCCTGTTTCAATATCACCTGCTTTGAAACTGTGGTATGCAAAGCTGTAAAATGCAAATGTTTGGTGATTGAAGTTGAGACGAGTGTCAAACAGAAAGGATCGACATCAGACACCGCATTACGCGGCCTCTGATCTGAACCCAAATATGTTGTAAACACAAGTCATATCTTTATCGGCTAGGAAAAGAGTTCAGCGACAGAAACAGCTGTCTGTTTGTCACTGGCAATAGGACAATTAATGATAACAATGTAACAGCAAAACAAGTCCATTCTGAACACTCCGTTCATTTTATTGAACGCAATTATCTATTCTTATAAACCAGCCACTCTCACTAATTTTCCAGGAAGAATTTACAATTTGGAAGAATGAACTACAGTAGAATCTCGATACTTCGAACTCGCTTAAATAAATCTTACAAGTATTTCGTAGGTCGATTTCGCTTAAGTCGAAAATACCTGTATTTCAGAGTTAAAACGTGGCTAAGCCACGTTTTAACTTTGAAATATGGGTATTTTCGAACTAACGCGATTTCGTAGATTCGTATTTTTACATAAGTATGGTTCAACCCTTCTGAACTGGCTTGGGATGAAAATGAACTTAACATTAACCCGTTCACTGCCTGGTTTCTTCCGTTACGCGGTATCTGATCAAGATAAAAACTGTTTGCAAATGCGTTTTATTACGTCATTTAGGGTTAAAGGGTTAACCTGAGTACGATAGTTTTTTTTGCAAACAATGTGGATATTGAGTAGATAGGTTCTGTTACTCAGAGCAATAGGTAGAACCTATCTACTCATGTCTGATCCAGAGCAGATAAATTTCTTTGGAAGTTTGGATATTGATCAGGATCCAAACTGTTTGACTCAGTTTTTTTTCTTATGTCAAAATACCTAAAATTTAAGCATTTACAAGAAATAAAAGCAGATGACAATTGTTGAAAGCTGATGACACAAAGCAGTGAAGAGGTTAAGGGTGGAAATTACTAATGCTCATATTACAACCTGGCATGAACCGTGTGGTGGAAAAACACAAGCACAACAATTCAAGGATTGTCCTCGAGAAACAAATTAACTGTTGGTAATTTCCCCCTCAATTCCCGTCCTACAGTTTCATTCTTTTATTTATGTCTTTTCATGATTTACAACATATCTATATCAAAGTATAGTTCGCAGTTCATAATTTGAACTATAAGAGACAATTGGGCAAATAATTACAGACGACAACACATTTATACGTAATAAAATATATACATCCACATTAATCTTGCAAACAGGACTACATAAAGAGAACACCTCATTGTATGCTTGCTCCTTAACCCTTTCCCTGATAGAAGCCCCTTTTAGCGCATTTGATTTATTCTTCCACAAAAGAAAATAGTTCTAATTTATACAGTCATAAACATGTTCCAACAGAAATATTTTCTATATCCAGAGAGATGGTAGCTTACAGTACTGAATCTTATTAAATTAACAATTTTTGCGATTCGCTTGCAATTCGATGGCAATTCGCTTGCAATTCGATGTTAATTCGCTTGCGATTCAAAGTACTAACTTTACCTTCGGGTAAGTTTTCTTGAATGGTGTATCTCACAATATGCCTTCGTTATTATTTTCGATTCCATTTTTGTCACAACCGCTTCGGAAAATTCGCGTAAAAGTATTCAAACGTAGGATTTGTTTTTTGAAGCGCGCGATTCGATGGCAATTCGATGGCAATTCGCTTGAGATTATCAATTTAATTTAATACGGTTCAGTACTGTAACGCAGGTTGAATGTAAAGCAGAATGCGCCTTAGGTGGTCACCTTTTTCAAAACTAAAAGGAGGCTATGGGGTAAAGGGTTAAACATTGCCTCGGAAGAGACCATATCATAAAACCTGACATAAAAACAGGCCAAACAAGCCAAATGCAAAATGTTCTTAAAGAAAAGGCTATCAACCCAAATCAGCTTTGAGATAAACTGATTAGTAAAGAATGTATACATGATTTTAAACTATTGATCAGAAACAATGTTGGAAGAAGTTATACTGACATGATTTACAATAAAATAAATACCCATGATAAAAGCTGGTGAATTTCCACAAAGGCGCTGAAGAATATTAAAACAGATTTTGGCACATAACCTACACATATCAGACTCAGTAAAAAGAAAAAGACAACCTTTCACTTTTTCATAAATCATGAAAGTTAACGGTTGAACTGAAAAGGGTTTGCCGAAGATCATTATACGTACATACAATATTCTAATAAAACATGGACCTCATTATCAACCTAATCGAGGAAAGAACAATTTCTGTCTCTTTGTTCTAAAAATCTGAATAAGGGGAGATCCTTTGAAAGCACAGAAAACAAAGCAAATACTGAAAATTGCAGACTCGGTTTAATTGAGTCTGTTCATGAGCAATACTGAAATATGCATAGTGCTCACGCCCCCTAGCACCAGCTTAAGCGGAATTCAACCTTCAACTGTAAATGCGCTGAAATCAATGATTCCAAAGAACCAGAAAGTATAACAACACTGAGAATGAAGTACGGGGCGACTTTTTACAGCCGCCACACAAGCACTTAACATCTGCTGTTGTGAATTATATAAATCTGAATAAGGGGAGATCCTTTGAAAGCACAGAAAACAAAGCAAATACTGAAAATTGCAGACTCGGTGTAATTGAGTCTGTTCATGAGCAATACTGAAATATGCAACAGTGCTCACGCCCCCTAGCACCAGCTTAAGCGGAATTCAACCTTCAACTGTAAATGCGCTGAAATCAATGATTTCAAAGGACCAGAAAGTATAACAACACTGAGAATGAAGTACGGGGCGACTTCAAACCCATAAACTAAAGGTCTCTGTGTGTAAAGGTGTTTAAGATTCCAAATATACTTTAGCACATTTGATTCAACCATAGCAAAAAATCGACTTTGCAATACCTACCTTTAAGTTACAGTACTGTTCTAAATCAAACGTTTATAACTTATTCTTAACAACATCAACGCAGTTCCGCCCAGATATATTGTTAGTCCATTTGATTAATTTATTTATAGACAAACTGGAGAGCCGTGCCCAGCATAAAGCAATGGACTATCAATGCCTTGTGCTGGGACATCCCTAACCTATTTCGCCTGTCACTGCTGCATTTGATGTGTTTTTCTATCTACTAAATTAATCTCATAGTGTAGTATGATTCTGAACAGCATTCATACGTGGATAAGAGTTCTTGCCCCATACGCAAGCGCATAACTAATTACTGGCCAAACTATGGACCTAAAAAGATGGGTGAATACTTTAAATGGAACACCCCAGCTGCTTTACATCTACAAATAAGGAGATCAAGTGAACGACTTGTATTCTGGGCTACACTTTTAGCTGTAATATTAAAATCCAAATGTTCATGTAAACCCTAATGCTGTATATCTACCAACAATGAAAATATTCTCAGGGCCTCAACTAAAAGAAAAGGAAGACCACTGTATACTCTCCGGACGAAAGCGAACATTTTGACTTTTTGTACTGTTGATAGACATATCATTGATTCTACTCCATTCTGATAAAGCATCCATTATCCTTAGTTCATCACTTTCATTCTTGTGAGCGACCCGAAATGCACCTCGATGTGCTTATACTAGAACAATTACATTATTATCATTATTATTATTATATAATAATAATAATAATAATAATGATAGAACAATTACATAATGAAAAGGTTAATAAAACTTCATTGTCTATCTTGATAAATGGGTTGGTACAGTGATTGACTAGCTATTCAAAAGTCCTGGATTCGAACCCCATTCGATTCAAAACGTTTTTCTTTTTACTTATTTTTCTAATTCTTATGACCTGTTAGTCACGACTAACGCAGATAACAAGGGACAATGTTTAGTGTACGTTGGTGAGAATCAGTGTCCGCTATATAGCTTTTCCAATTACATTTTTATTTAATGACTGACAAGTCAACAAACTCGAAATATAAGATTTGAACGAGCCGTCAAGCAATACATTAAAGCTAATCAGTCTTTTTTATGTTTGTTTAGCAACATTTCCAAAATCGACATGGCCGATAATAATGTTTAAACAGTATTATTAGCCTTGAATGCAAATCTATGACTAACTTATAATGCATTTTAATGACAGATTTTCATTTTTAGGGATGTAACTGTATCTGCTCTTCAAAAAACTCCCCTTAAATTTTCCTACCAACTATTTCAACAACTTTTTTGTTAAATATAATGGAAAATTAATAGTAGGTGAGATTTTGTTTAAGTTATTCAAGTTTATATGATAAAAATATTAGTTTGCAAAGCCTTGAAAAGTTGATAACATCTTTCTGAACTGCTTTTCACCAAGTGTTTGTAATTGATGTTGTGAAAAACCAAATGCACGAAACTTATTTTCGTGAACTTTATTTATGTTAGAGAAATATTTTGTAATCAAAATTTCCGCCTTTAAACATTAAGAGATCTTAGAAATAAACAACACGATAGCTTTTGCCTAAATTGGCAAACATTGTTTCTTAGGAAAGTATCATTCTACAAGCAAAGTTTCAAAAGATATTTCACGAAACCTAAGGTCACCAGCTAAGCTCACATTAAATAAGGATTATTCTGCTTTATTTTTAGCCTGCTTCAAAGGGAAAACAACCGGACAGCTGATTACAACTTGTTTTAATCAAATTATAATGTATTAAAAATGCCAAAATTAAGTAAAGTAATGCCAAAGTAATGCTTGTATAGCAACTTTTAGGTCAGTGATTTATGGGACAAAGAACTCCCTTGGAAGCCACTATTTTGTGAATCTGTATGACGTCATAGGTATCCTTATGCTATATGTTTACAAAATAAAAAAAAAGCTTATGAAAATAAAATTGACTCAATTAAAACTTGATCATGTATCCGAATATTTTATAAACAGTTGAGTACTCGTGGAAGTTAAACGCTAGTGTATTTCGATATTTTGTTTTATTAAACAGTATATTTATACAACAACTCCTTTGAATGGCCCGACACTGACCATGTTTCGCATTACGTTCCGCGATTAAATTTCAAAAGACTACTCCCGAAGTATAAACATTGGTTTCGAGCATTGACATAGAAAACACAGAATCAACCTTTTCCGGTGGCGCGTTTCAACCATTAGCTTCTTGTCGATGTGAATGTGAATTTGTCACCACGCCTATTTTAGTGGGTGTCCATAATAAATACGCAGTACTGTAGTGTCACTAATCTTGTTAGTGTGTTTTCCAAAGGTAAGGACAGAAATGATCACGATGCGTTAACCAATAGTAGTCAGAGCGCATGTCGTTTTTAAATGCACCATAAAGAGTAATACAATATATTTTTCAAAGATTCTTGGATTTTTAAAGCTTTTTGTCCAAGAAATAGAGACATAACTACAGCTAAAGTAACTGGCAACAAGCGATGATATAAATGATGTTTCGAATACCCATTGAGTAATCCCGCTAACAAATAGGCAAAAATGGCGGCCTCCTATCTAAAAAGCGCAAACACTTTTTTGTACTCACCTTGATAGTTGATTATCTAGATTTTGTTTGTATGCACCCGATAGTTGAAAATAATTGTGTTGTTCTTAAATTAAAATCTACAATGTGAGACCGACTTTCCAAAGTTATCCATTTTCCTTAAAGCTTCCACCTGCTAGAATGTAAAGAATGTTTCGTTTGGTGCATATTGATGACTATTTAATGTGAAACTATTTACATATGCTGAGGAATACATTTTCTAGCAATATTTTGTCAATAGGTTTCTAAATTAATCATGATACTGTAGGAGTGCCGTACAGATGTACACGAGAACAATGTTGACATGGTATAGAAACATCTAATATCGTCCTTGATATCAAGACATCGTTCAAATATAAGTGGTATTTCACACTAAGTAATGATGAAAAACAAGGTGTTTACTCGTATATAATGATATATTTACATTCAACCTGTAAAGTCTCTATGTAATCGTATTAAAAATATGCAGGTCAATTCTCGATGAACCTACGAATCGAATCCGGTTCCAGCCAGTTAGAAAGAGGGCGGAGTCTCCGCCGCGAAGAAAATCTTCCATACGGCGGAGAGATACCGACCAAGTTAGGATCTACTTTTAGATTATCCGTTTGAGTATCTCGAAACCCCTATTTAAAGTCGCAGACAGTTCAATTAAAATCAAATTGCGATAAAAAAAATTAAATGCTATTTTTAAGGGAGGTTATCATATTACGCTCCGTCATTAAAGCTGTACGCGTTCTCTCCCTTCTCCGAGTGTTCTATTTATAGATTAGACCACAGGTACTTGACACATACTTTATTATCTGTGGACCCCCTCCCCGCTTAAAAAAAAAAAATTTTTTTTTTACTATACTTCTATTATAGATACAAGGTAAACAGCGCAATTCGACACCTAGTCTTTACTATCGACTTAAACTGATGCTAAAATAGACTCGATCGCCGATATTCTCTTGTGGTATCCTCGGGAAATGATTAATTTATCAATATCTACTTTTTATTTCATCAAATTCCGTCAAATAACGCCACAGTACGTGAATTATAACGAAAATAAGCATCAAAAAGTTTTTTGTCGTTTTCTTGGTACATAGCAACGAATGTACATGTAGGGGTGATCTGTTATTTGTCCACAATAAACGGCCTATGCCACTGGAACTTTCACCAAATATTATAAATCATCTTTAAATGAAATATTATCAGTTTTATATAATTTACATAGAATGCAAAATTAAAAGAAACTTTACCTGTTTAATTTTGACCAATGAGATCGCTCCGTTCATTCGATTCATTCCGGTATTCAAAATGGCATTGAAAATGAAATGAGTCTTTCACTTGTCAATTTCGTGCCAAATTACATGTATATTTCATATAGCTGATAGTGAAGAGGGTCATGTTCCGACACAAACGCATTTGCTCTAATGAAATTAGGTGAAAGTTCCAGCCGTAAAGGCCGTTAAATGTGCAAACCGACTAGATTACCCCTTATTTTGGGCAATAAATTCTGTACCAAGAGAACGACATAAAACTTTTTGAAGCTTATTTTCGTTATAATTCACGTACTGTGGCGTTATTTGACGGAATTTGATGAAATAAAAAGTAGATATTGATAAATTAATCATTTCCCGAGGGTACCACAAGAGAATATCGGCGATCGAGTCTATTTTAGCATCAGTTTAAGTCGATAGTAAAGACTAGGTGTCGAATTGCGCTGTTTACCTTGTATCTATAATAGAAGTATAGTAAAAAAAAAAATTTTTTTTTTTTTAAGGGGGGAGGGGGTTCATAGATAATAAAGTATGTGTCAAGTACCTGTGGATTAGACAAGTTGTCTTCCAATTACGGTTTGAAATTGACATGTTCAAACAAATTGTTCACCAGAATTACATAGGAAAGTCGCTCAAACATAAAGCAAAATAATGTATTCACACTTGCTAAATTAGTAACGTAATGTTCCGTTATGACATATTGAAACTAGCCTATGTGTATTGGATATGCCACGGATAGCCGCGGGTGTGTGTACACGCTGAATGTGTAGTCGCATTTCAGCGTTGCTATTCGCGTTGATATGTGTAAAGCGTGTATAAAAACTTGCGCCACCTAATTGTTTAAAATATGCTTTGATAATGGATATTCAGATTGAAATTTTTGTTTTAGTTTCTTACGAGCGTTCTTAAAGCACAGCGAGAAAGTTTACTGCGTAAAACCCTGAAATTATCATGCAAATACAGTACATGTAGTAAGGACTACTTTTGACACCATATTTAGAAACTGGAATGGCTATTACATCGATATTACATCTATCAAACCCATTTGGCCGGTATATGATATATTCATATACATGAAAACAAATCTGGTCAAACTACACATTAAATGGATGACAAAAAATAAAAATATAAATATAAGGAATAAACAACAACTTTTTGCCGCTCATGACGGTATGACTACATTAGTTTCGGGGGGTAAGTTTATTGAAAACGCCCTTCGGGCGTTCACAAAACTCACCCCCTGCGAAGCTAATGTAGTCATACCGTCATGAACGTCAAAAAGATGTTGTTTATTCCTATAATAACAGTAGATAAACATAATACTAATATTATATATTGAAATAGGATTAACATGTACTCCAAATTAATTTGCGCTGTCTGCTTTAACCTTTTTGCAGACAATATTTCGTCTGCTAAGTTTGTCGTCTGCAATTCCATGCAAATTACACATTTTGAAGTTTTCAGTGAAGAAACATTAATACGAGTGAAAATAAATTTTGGTCGTGAAGCAGCGTCTGATCTGGATCCAAAATATTCGAAAGGTTATGGCGAAGAAAGGACTAAGGTATCTGTCAAATTGTCAGCCTACTTGATTTGCATCACGCTGGTCATTAATATATAGAACGGTTAAACCATTTTATGTCTTTTATTACTATGGACTCCTCACATGTGCTTGCTGGAATAGTTTATATCCCACAGGAGATAGTCGGGGCAGTAACTTTAACATTGGCGTTACCTTTGAAACCACATCTTCCAAATAGTTCATAGTTGGTATGTGTACTTAACTCAAGACTCCATTGAACCCATTTCAATTTTGGCAAAGGCAAACAAAGGTCAATGTCATTAAGGGGTCTTTTAAATGCAACATTGGCTGAATTTAACATTGCCATAACTTTAGAACCATAGAAATTACATATAAGGTATGTTTACTCAACTGAAGACGCTCGTTGATCTAAGTACAAGTTGGATAATGTCAGATAAAGGTAAACGTCATTAACCCCTTCACTGCCATGACGTCATCAATTTTAAACAATTGTCGTCTGCTTTTATTTCTTAAACTTTAAATTTTGCTTTTTTGACTGAAGAAATATTGAAATTAGTGTCAAACAGTTTGGGTCCTGATCAGACGCCGCGTAACGCGGCGTCTGATCAGGATCCAAACTGTTTGCAAAAAAATGTTGCGCTCGGGGTAAGGCAGTGAAGGGGTTAAGAGGTCATGGTCATATCAGAGGGCAAAGTGTTTCACTAACAGATCTTGTTTACTATAGACGACAGTGGCGGTCTAAATACATTGCAATGTTTTTCCCGGCATCAGATCATTTTAAACAGTACAGAACCTGATAAGCGTCGCAAATGGCGACCTCTCATAATGGGCCTTCATTATTTTTACTAATGTATACTCTTGAAGGCAATAGGCAGGGATGGGTTAAAGAAACGTTAAAACTAAACGAATTAAACTTGGAAAATAGTAAACATTATAACTCATTTAATCCATTTCCCAATGATTACAACTTTTACGCATTGAATGTATTCCTCCACTAAAGAAAACAGTTCCGTTTTATACAGTCACTAATATGCACCATTAGAAAATAGTTTCTATATCTTAGCAGATGTTAGCTGGACACAGACTCAAAGTAAAGCAAAATGCTCCTTAAGTAACACCCTGCTTACTTTTAGTCTGATTTAAGCAACCAGCTGTTTTCAGTATGTTAATAAGCTAAGGGGACACTAACCTGTATAACATCAGTTGAATGTCGATAAATCGAGTTCGCATAAGTCGATTTCACTCATATTACTAAGTTAAAATTTAATATACGCGATTTAAGTGATAGAGGTTCGATTGTATTTATCGGGACAACAATAATTTAGCAAAACAAAATTAAAGACCACGACAGGTAAGTACTGACATATGGCTATTCTCAGCTAGAACCTAATTAACCCTTTACCTGATAGCATTGTTTCTAGTATTGAAGATATGTGACTACTTAAAGTAGGTTGAAAGTAAAGCAGAATGCGCCCTAAGGCGCATTCTGCTTTACTTTCAGCCTGCTTTAAGCTATTAACTGCTAGAATAAGGAAAGTATTAAATATGACACATATTCATTACGGTATAATTTGGAACTATTTTCTTCAGCGGATGAATAAATTGAATGTGCTAAAAGCCGATTCTATAAGGGAAAGGGTTAAGGCACACTTTCCACGAAATATATTCAATGTGGCAGTTTGTTTGCGTCAACATAGTGTGGCTAACTTGTCTAGCAATGTCCATGCCAATAATTCCGTCATCAGGTGGTACAGGTTTTCTGCGAAATTAAACTCTCGTTTGTTTCCTCTTTGCCATCAGTCAATACCTTTAGACTTGACACATATGTATGTCATAATTGGTTGGTGTAGCACTTTAACCTTTTTAGCAACATAGCTCAATACAACTCTTGACGTCAGAGTTTATCCCAAATGTACATAAAAAACACCGTCGTTACTTATGGAAATCAACGCCTTACTCGCAGTAACCCTCTTTCGTCGGATTGAGACCAGAACCCGAGCTAACAAAGTAAATAAGTGTTAGTCATCATTACTAAAACTCATGATCCAGACAATTAAGCTGCCGAAAAACTTTTATATTTTATTTAAACTAGCTACTTGCCTTTAGGATACGATTTCAGAAGTATGTATACATGAAGTAGTTTTTCATTAACCCATTTGTGCCCACGATCCCGTATATGGGACATACGCAAACAGTACATAGACTCGTATCAGACGCCGCATTATGCGACGTCTGATCATAGTCTACACTGTTTGTTGATAGGAATTTCAATTTAAAACAAAATTAAAATTAAAATTTTGACCAATCATCCCTTTGATAAAAAATGGACTAATCCTATATTCAATATGTAAACATGGAAGAATCCACTGGGTATAAATGGGTGCTGTAATACCGTTTGCTTCAAAATTATCGTCTGCTGTAATTTATCAAAGTTGAATTTAGGGCATTTTGACTAAGGAAAATCAACACGCTTATCAAACAATAAGGGACCTGGTAAGATGTCACATTACGCGACGTCTGATCTTGATCAACACTGTTTTCAAATACTAATCGAGGTTGTGATTAGCACTCTGGGGATTAATTATACATACGCTATGTTTTTACCGGTTGTAGTATGTGTCGCCTACAACTATTTGACTATGAATGCGGGTCGGGACATGTTAATTGCCACTTCCTGAACTTCCATATGCCAAAATAAAAATTGTACGGACATGCTCTGCTTCAGTACGTGTCGTATTTTCCAGCCACAAATTACAAAATGTAGAGAATTAACCCATTTGTGCCCACGATCCCATATATGGGACATAGGCAAACAGTGTAGACTCTGATCAGACGCCGCATCAGTAAAAAGAAACAAGAATAGATGACATAATGGTAATTGGCATTTATCCACTTGCAAGTGGCATAAGGGCATTTAGCTATTAAGAAACCAGATACTCTCGTCTGCTTAAAATATTGTTGTATATAATATCATTTTTTTGTTGTAACTAAGTTATATCGATACGAGTGACAAACGGAATGGATCATGATCAGACACCGCGTCACGCGGCATATAGTCTTGATCCAAACTGTTTTCTAAGTCGAGTTTAGTACACTTCGGCGGTGATCTGCAGTTTGTTTCTTTGATAATATCGTGAAATTTTCCTTAGAACATATTATCAATTTGGCAAACAGTCAAGATTCAAATAAGACACGAAGTGCTCAACGTAACCGTTTACAACGATCAATAATCATTATGACAGGCATTCAGCTGCCACAAATTTCTATAAATAACGAGGCAGACAATGAAGCTTATCAACATCTCTTTATGTAAATGTCTAGTATAAGCACGTGCGGAAAAAGTCTATATCGTCGAGACGCATTTCCGCTCGCCCGCAAGAAAACTCTCATATGCGAGAGGCCTTAAGCAGCTATCTGTCTGCTGGGATAAAGGACATATTTCTTGCGTTTCATATTCGTTATTGTATCAAATGGAACGTTCTTCTTCAGTGAAGGCATTAATAAAATGTGTAAAGAGGCGTAAATGCGGAGTAAGGTTTTGCTCATTACACAAGAAGTAGTATACGCCTTTTGACGTCTTTTTTTTTTATCCCTCCACTAAAAAAAATAAGAGAGAACTTATGCCCCTATTCCACACCGACTACGAATCCCACGAATCGCTGCGAATTGGAAAATTCTAGGATTCGTAGATGATTCGTGGAGTTCTTACCTGATTCGTAGTCAATTCTTGCAATTCGTGAGCGGTCGGGGATTCGTGGCAAACCTTTTGAGCCGTTTAAAGTTTTGACCAAGAACTCCACGAATGGAACAATGGGTAGTTAATTCGTAACAAATTCGTAGTGCATTCGTAGCTGATTCGTAGGATTCGTAGGATTCGTAACTGATTAGTAAACGGCTTTTTGGCGTTCGTGGTATTCTTAACTCATTCGTGGGATTCGTGAGTACTTGTTCAGTCTAGTTGATACCTTTCTCATGTAGCCAGGAGTCTGAGAGTCAATGCCAGCTTCACTCCGGTATATAGATTTGGTCTCACGTGAGTTTCCCTCCTCTGCATGGATTACTGGCCTATAATCCTGGTATTCTTACATGTACATAGTTGATAAAGGCATTCTCATCTTCCATACTAAGCTAATGTTCTAGCCTTCTAGCTTGAGTCCGCCACTGTCTAACCCACCACCTTTTGGATATTCTCCTTCTTCTTCGGGGTATCTGTCTTGCTATTAGCATGCAGCTAGCGTTGATACGCCAGTTCCAAATCCAGTGCTACTGCTGCTCTTTCTTAAAAGTCCATTTCTATACTGATGCCCGAGTTGAAACGGGAACTGCAGCTCTCCCTCTCTCCAACGACACCCACTGGGAGACAAAATGTGTGCGTTGTTCGGTGGGAGTCGTTATAGGGAGGGAAATTGACTTACACTTGCAAAAAGTTCGAATCCAGATCCGACGCCGCATAGAGCTGCGTCTGGTCTGGATTCAAGCTGTTTATCACTGGTCATTAAGTTTTTTCTGTCAACATGTCTACAGCGTTACCTTTCTTCATCGACAACCAATGGAAGTAAAACAGTGTGTGCATTGTTCAGAAGGAGTCGTTACACAGAGAGAAATTGGCTTACTATGCAAACAGCTTGAATCCAGATCATACGCCGCGTAAACGCGGCGTCTCATTTGGATTCAAGCTGTTTGTCACTCGTCATAAAGTTTTTTTCATCAAAATCTCCATTATGTAACTTTGAAAAACAGCAGACGAAAGTTTAAAGCAGACGATATTGCAGCCATAAATAGGTTGGACACCGTTTCGGGGAATAGCGGCAAGCGTTGTTGTAAGGAGGGAACCGTTATTTGAAGGGTCGTTGTAGGGAGGGAGCACTGTATTATGTAACTTTGAGAAAAACAGCAGACAACAAATTTAAGCAAACAATATATAGCAGGCGTGAAAAGGTTGGACATATTTGTGCTTGGTTGGAAAACAACGACACTCGTTGTTGTGAGGACCTGTAGGGAGGGACACTTCATACCTTCAAGAACCCCACGAACCGTCAAGAATCAAACTTCATTCGTACCTGATTCGTAGATGCACTCGGCATATTCGTAACTGATTCTTAGCGTTCGTGCAGTATTCGTAGTGGATTGTTGTAATTCGTACTGGATCTTGAAAGTATTCGTAAGATTCGAGCCGAATCCCACGAATATTCTTAACTCGTTCGTAGCCGATTCGTAGAGTGTCACGAATTAGATAGAAAGATTTGCCGAATTCCGCGAATCCCCACGAATCATAACATTTATCAATTCGTGGCGATTCGTGGGATTCGTAGTCGGTGTGGAATAGTGGCATTACATCTAACGTTCTTTAATACTCTCCAATAATAAGTCATTGCGTCCCCATGTTTATTGACTCTTCAAGGGTACGAACGAATTATTTACGAATCGGAATAACAGACTCAAAGGTGTACTAATCAACTGAAATGCATCAAGTTTACCGCATACAAAAAAAAAGATTCAAATGTAATATTGTAAGTTTCTTTGTTTGATACATTAAGTATCGGAAACGGTTGGTTTATTGAAGAACAATTAACTCGGTACTGTTCGCTGTGGCTCGCGTACTCATTTGGATGCCATTTTGGAATTCCTGTTCGCTGTGACACACGACCTTCAATGTTGTTTGTGTAGCTTGCAAACGATATCATGCCAACAGGTCGTTGTGTGGAAATTGTTACTAATCGGAGGCCATTGATGGGTTCCGATTCTGTAACTGAACACGCTACTGTTGTCCAACCATGTTCATTATATTTATAAATAAAATTTTGTTGTAACCGCTGTATTACGAGAAAACTAAATATCGTTAACATCACTTATACTTTGCATATCAGATGTTTTCACTACACATGTGCAATCAAAATCTACTTCATTCTATTAATCCATAAAAGTGTCTAGACTGAGATTTATTTCAAGACAAGTGTGCATTTTCTATCTGAACGTCTGTATTTCTATCGTTTCCATGAAAACTGTACTGGGACTTTTACACTTTTGATTTTTAAATAGCATAATGCATTATTTTAACCCTTAGCCTGCCAGTCACGACTATAGCTTCATATGCAAACAGCTTGGATCCGGATGAGACGCCGAGTAACTCGGCGTCTCATCCGGATCCAAGCTGTTTGACACTCGGACAACATTTTCAGCAATTTTGAGCAACTTTGAAGCACTTTGAAACTTGAAGCAGACGAGAAATATAGCAGACGACAATTTATTTGGCGGGCTAAGGGTTAATAGAATTATAACAAGTACTGCATGCCAAGTTAGGCCATATAAAGAGTTGGCTACAATATGTAACTATCGTATACATTGTTTATAATACAGTAAAACCTCGCTATTACGACCACTAAAACGAAGGCTAATTTAGTGTATAATAGACAGGTGACAGCTTAAAGCAAGGTTACAGTAAAACCTCGCTATTACGACCACTAAAACGAAGGCTAATTTAGTGTATAATAGACAGGTGACAGCTTAAAGCAAGGTTACATGTACATTTTTGTAGAGGGACTTTGCTGAATATGTCGGTAATAGGTACACAAATGAACCCCCTTGTGTGTATGTATGGTAAAAATAGACCAAATGAATTGTCATAGATCGGATGATCTGTTGCTTGAATGATGTAAATAATATGACATATTAGCTTAAATATCGATGTTAGCAACTTCAAAAGGTTTTTGTTATGATGTTCAGACCGTAATGAATAAGACTACTAGTAACTGGAGGTTAAGTAGCCTACCTCTTACTGTACTAAATATTAATATTATAATAGGATCTAGATCTACACTTATAAACAGGATAATTTTGATATCCCGGCACGTCCCTTTCTTATGCTATTTCGACTATGATGACGTAAAAATTATTAAACTTGTGACTTCACATATGACATCATTCTTTTGTTTAACATCAATTATAAAACTGGATACATTGGTGCCGAATCGAAACTCTTAGGTACACCTCGTTTTTATGCAACTCCTTTCTTATCAAGTAATTTACTCGGGATATCGCAGTGGTTAGCGCACTAGATCCTAACCAATGCGATCTGGAGTTCGATCCCGAGTCGGGGCAGTATGTAAGAGGGAAAATTGGTCGCCCGTCCGGACACGTGTGTTTTCTCCGGTGACTCTAGTTTCCTCCCACAGAAATATCCATATATGTCACTTTTTGTATCAGTAGAGAACTTTTCCGTCAGTATTGTAAAATCTGAATACTCGTTGTGAACACCATGTCCAGTGCAATACATTACAATGCGCCGGTGCCTATTGAGGTTGATATGTCGTGACAGTTCACTATCTGATACAGTATGACACGGTATATAACTATATACACATTGAAAACGTGACTGGGTTACAAAATTAAGTATTGAGGCAAATATCTTTCATCATGAGAACACAAACTATCTTAACCCTTTCCCCGTTGGAAGCGCCTTTTAACGCACATAATTTATTCATCTACTGAAGAAAATAGTTCCAATTAATTCAGTCATAAACATGTACCCAAATAAATACGTTCTATATCTTAGCAGAAAGATGCTTAAAGCAGGCTGAACGTAAAGCAGAATGCGTCTTAAGGCGCATTCTGCTTTACGTTCAACCTGCTTTAAGTAGTCACCAATTTTCAAACTAGAAACGGGATATTCGGTAAAGGGTTAAGTAAAAACAAATACAGTTCCTCTTGCACCATTTAAACGAAAGATCAAATGTAATTTTTGTACAGTTGCTAAATCCGTTAAATCCTATTGACTCTTTCCCGCGTCTTATACAAACAGTGTGCATGCCAAGAGTATTATTGTTCTAAAACACTATGAAAGTGTAACTATAACTAGAACAAAGAGCTCCTACAAAGAAAGGTCAGCATTGATTGTCATTTCACAATATTTTTACAAACAGCCGTAGTTAAATAAACCAAATAAAGTTAATTTGTAACTGTAAATGTCCTTGTGATCTTTAAGGGGTCAATGAGTGAATGCAGGATAAAACTAATGAATTTAACAGTCATATAATTATGTTTAGAGACCAGTATGTTTTTTTCATTATGTGGTCGCTGGCGGATACTTTAATGTTCCACAAGAACCATGACTGTATTGATAATTCTAACATGATACAAGAATTCGTCTCTATAAACAAAGAACAAATTCACCGGGGTATATATCTACTACGATTAACAACGCTGTGAAAATAATCCGTTATGCAGGCTCTTCCTGTGCCCATCCTACGTTAAAACACAGTTCCTTCAATGAAAGGCATGTGGCGTAATATTTCATAGCAGATGGTAGCTTAAATCAGGCAGAAATTAATGCAGAATGCACCTTTATGCATATTCTGCTTTACTTTCAACCTGCTTTTAGCGATCTGCTTTGTTCAGAACAAAGCTATTAGGTATGACGTTTTTGAAATGGGTAGTATTGAAAAGCTATAGAAGGGCGTTCCTACTACTTGTAGATACTCGTTGTGAAAATAGTCCGTTGCAATTGTTCCCTTTTTGTTTATTAAAACATAATCAGTGTGGACCCGGTTAGACCCTTATTTGTAATGTCAGCATCGAAATATTCTATGATCTACCGTTGTTAATCGGCTATTTATGACATTTAAAGCAAACGTTAAAGGTATATCTGGTTCAACCTATTTGTTTGTCTATAGAAATAGTGCGTTTGCTGTGCGGCTGTATTCTGCACATATAAAATGTCTTAACCAGTATCATGTAACCGTCTTTGTTCATACACCATTTCTGTGCACATGTACATTAATGTATGAAATGTCATGAGTGGTTTACATGTGTTCTGAAAGCCGCTTTTAAAAACAAATATGATAATTGCTAATTTGATGTTTTATCAACTTAATATGTTACCTTCATGAAATAAAACTATTATTCCTTTATTGTTACTATTACAACTACAGTACTATTATAGCATCATCATTGTTGTTATCCTACTTTTATTTTTGTTATTTTACTATTATTATTTGCTGTTGTTGTTGTTGTTGTTGTTGTTGGAAAGAGCTAGGTACAGATTTCACTAAAACAGTAGTTTTCAAGTGCTTCTCTTCAGGTCTTTTTCTAATACACAGACTCATAAGCTTACCATCGTAGTGGATTCCCGTCCTTCTTTGAAATATAATTAACAAATATGATGGACACGTCTTATAAGCGTCTCGTAACCTTTTGGAAGTAAACCATTCCAAACCATAGGATTACTCAACTGGCATTGTACCAAGAACAATTGAGGTTCATTGGCTAATAAGGCGTGTGCCGTATCCCATTGACCCGTTTAGTGTATTAACCCTTTACCTTATAGAAGCGCCTTTTACCGGATTCCGTGTAATCCTCCACTGAAGAAAAGTCCAATCTATACAGTCATGAATACATGTATGTATCAGAAGGAATATTTTCTTAATTCAAGCAGGTGGTACCTAAAAGCAGGCTGAAAGTAAAGCAGAATGCGCCTTAAGGCGCATTCTACTTTACTTTTAGCCTTTTTTAAGCTACCACCTGATGGATAAAAGAACTTACTCTTTATGATACATGTTCATGACTGTATAAATTGGAACTATTTGTTCAGCGCAGGAATAAATTGAATGCGCTAAAGGGAGCTTCTATGAGGGAAAGGCTTAAAGTCGATTTTACCGTCTGTTTGTACGCTTTCTAAGTCATAATTTTCCTTAATACTGGTTTTTATTATATACCTACCAATGTTCTGCCCGAAATATTTCCGTATTTTATCGAACAAATACACCTTGACGGATTGAAAATTCCGTATTACCCATGTACCTTGTGTAATGGGAAAATAACGTTTACTGTGTAGTCGGAAGTTCGGAACTACTTTACACACTACAGGGGCATAGAAAATAGCTCGAAACATTTCTATCGTTTTTTATTTTATTATTATTATATGAGGTATATAATAAAAGGAACATTACTATACTTTGCATATCTTATGCACCGGATCACTCTCGTTGTGTGTGTAAAGGGTATATCCAACTCGACCTTCGGTCTCGTTGGATATAGCCTTTACACACACAACTCGAGTGATCCAGTGCATAAGATATGCAAAGTATAGTAATATTCCGTTTGTATGCACGGTTATTTCAAAGTTAGATTAAAAGCACTGATTTGATGTCGCGGTGACCAAACTGTGTGTGGAGGCGCCAATATTGGGTGCTCCTTCTCTACAGCAACACCCAATTGGAGACAAATACTATTGTGTGTGTTGTTTGGAGGGAGTTGTTTCAGGGAGACCAGATTAAAACCCATTGTAGCACATTTGCAAACAACGCGGCGTTTGGTCTGGTTTTAAACTGTTTATTAATTGTATTTAAGTTTCTTCTGTCAAATGTCGAATACGAAACTTTTAAAACAACAATTTTAAGCAGACAATATTGCAGCAGTGAAAGCGATAGACATAATTGTCCTGTAAAGGGAACAGCGTCAATCATTTTGTAAGGCAGAAATCATTGTTCCGAGGGCCGCTGTATATGGAACCCCTATTATCTAACTGGCTGCGTTTAGTCTTCTTTCTCTATATACTGCTACACGCCCCGTTCGGGTATTACGAGCAGGGGCACTTTTTAGGTGCACCAATGGGACTGTACTCGGCCGGTCACTTTATCACCGACGAACCAGTTATAATGCTAACCCGAGATTCTGAGCGCCAAGGAGGGAAGCCATTACTACCAATTTTTAAGTCTTTGGTTTGACCCGGCCGGGGATTGAACCCACAACCTATCGCACTGCAAGTGGACGCTCTACCACTAAGCTATGCAACCGGCATCTTATATAATTGTATTCTGCAAAATGAGTCGTCAGTAAAAGGAGTCGTCCGAAAAATGAGTCCTCCTCAATGGTTTAGCTACACCGACATCTACCTGTTCACGTTCAGACTGTTCTCTCAAAGAATGTTACGTACAAGTGTAATCCGTCCTAGATAATGGACAGGGAGTATGCTCTAATGCTTTGTCTCTGAATAGATCAACAGTCTGAAACTGCGAAGTACATGTATGTATTAACCTTTAGGTCAATCTTCGAGTGTGTGATGGATTACAGGATGATAGCACAGCATATCCAAGCGTATTGCCATCTGCTTTCTTTGTGTGACCTCACTTTGATATAAATTTGGGATTATTTTACTTTACAATTCTAAATATTATGATTGTTCTTTGTTCCAAGGCTTTTTGGATACATACATGTATATACGAATAACAAAGAAGGCTTAATACTCGAGACCACATCTATGCGCGAATACCTTATTTACTTAACTTTTGCCCTGCGGCATCAATTTTAAGCAAATATCGTCTGATTTTATTTTTCAGTTTAAAACTTAGGCGTTTTGACTTAAGGTAAATTGAAATGAGTGTTGAATAGTCAATAGTGTCAATAGTTGGGATCCTGATCAAACGCAGGATCCGAACTGTTTGCAAATAATCAACATACGTGGAGTAATTCTTTATTGAGGAAAATAATGGGTTAAAGGGACTCGCAACCGGATGGTGTACTTGTCAAAATAAAATAAAATACTCAAATAAAAGCAAATTTGTGGCATTATTTGGCTTCTGACATTAAAAGAATATGATCAGTCCAAAAAAAGTCTCAAGAATCGTCTAGGAATCTTAGATTTTTAAATATTTTCCATCGTTTTTCTATACCGACTAGAAGACGGTATAGTTGTTGTTGTTGCTTCTCTACACGGGCTCAGACATAAACACGAGCCGAATTACGAAGTTGTATGCACTTTCGATCGCTACACATTGAAAGACGTTAAATCGATCCAAGATAAACGGATAGTTCCGTGGTCCATTGGTCTAAGCGGTTTCCCATATTTTGCCTTCTGTCCGCCAATGCCGGGCCCCGGGTTCGAATCCCACAGAGACCAATATTTTTTTTTATTGAAATACATTTTTTTTAACATAATTTCTTATCCTAAACTAATTCTTTACCATTTATATAAGCGTTTGACACATATTTACAAATTACTATTTTTAATGCACCATCTGGTTGCGAGTCGCTTTAACATATCCACGCTATTTGAGATACATTTAGGTAGAGACAGATATCTTCTTCTGTCGTATCACGACATCATATTTACATACCACATACTATTTTTCCTGTAAATGAATAAATCACGAGCATTAATCATTTTACTCTCAATAACGCCATACATCGCGTTTACGAACAGCGTAACACGGCGTCTGATTAGGATCAAAACAGTTGGCCACTTGTTTTTAAATAACGTCAGTTATACTGCTTTAAATCTAACTTTGAAAAGATATTGCAGACAACAATATTGCAGTTAACGACACTATGGCGATGAAGTGGTAACATTCTCACGATAAATGGAATGATGAAAGGGTTAAAGATTCTGACAACCAGTTTTAGTAAAGATATTGTATTTCTTAATTTTGTCAGACCCTTGACTCCTAGACAATAGAGCATATTTTTCAGCATTTCACTGCCTTTCAAGTTTTCGTGAGATGATTACCCCTGCACCGTTTCATTGTCGTCTGCTTCAATATTATTGTCTGTAATGTCGTTTCAAAGTTAAAAAATAAGGCAGTACATGTATGACTGAAGAAATTTCAAAACGAGTGTCAATCAGTTTTGATCCTGATCAGACGCCGCGTGACGCGGCGCCTGATCAGGATCCAAACTGTTTGCAAACACGCTTTAAAGCAAAATTTAAATCGAAATGGTTAAAGTGACGAGACGTCGTCTTTACCCTTGGATCCATGAAGGTATTTGTATGTCATTGAACCGTCTCACGCCATTTTCATACAGCCATTCTTGTGTTAAACGACAACTCAAAAATGATGATACAGTGGAGAAAACGTTATTCTTTCCCGTTTAAACGCAAACGAAACGCAAATGCAACACACTAAAATTAATAAAAATTACAAATTTTGATAATTCTAACTATAATTATTTGTATCTGAGTTGCCAACAGTTTGGAGCTTGATCAGACACCGGGTTACCCGACGTCTGATCTGGCTCCAAACAATTTGCAATTGAAATTATACATCTAGCGTAAACGTGTTTATTGGGAAAGAATAACGTTTTCTTCACTGTATTCTGAATTATTGATTGAGTTGGGTTTTACGACACCGCGACGCATGACATTGTCATATGGCTCCAGCCGAAATGGTTATCTTAAACACACGTAATTGCTGAATACAAAATGAAAACCATGCAGACTGTTCATTATATTTTAAACAAAATACGTTTCGAATGAGCAGTCGCAACATAGGGTTATGTACAGACAAGAAGGGCAAAGGTTGGGAAATACATATACTCTGATTACTCACACACATCCTGAGCCTTAAACTGTATAAGACACATATCAAATGTTAATAATAATACTGATCAAAATGTCATGAGGGAGTATTACTGTTGTACATCAGGTAACCGTTGTCTGTCCTGGACGACTGAATTGTTTTTAAAAGACCGATAAACCTTCCTGACCGGGAACCTTCTATTGAGGGCTCGGTTGGTCAATCCCGAAGTCATCGAATATTTTAGTACAGCAAAGCCTACCATAATAGAACATAACATAGCGTACTAGAACATTAAATTATACTGTTTTACATAATCAAACATGCCATAGCATAATGCAACATAACATAGCATAGCAGTTTGACAATTTAACATATAATAGCACACTATAACAGAGAATAGTGAAAAATAAGATACAAATGAAATAATATAGTGTAACATAAAACAGCATAACAGAAAACATTATAGCATAGCAAAGTAAAAAATATCGTAACATGGCAGACATATCTGTTATTTGACATTTGGAAACACAATGTCATATTTATAGTCAGTAAAAATGTTTTAGCAGTAAGCGTGCGAGATCTGATTATTTATCGATCTTTCAAATGGATTCCTGAAAACTCCTAATGTATCGCCTTGTAAACAGGAAAAACACAATCCTACCAATCAAGTATTTACTGCCTACAGACAAGTCATGCAATAAGACTATCTGTTTTTATCGTACCTTATCAACCTACTTCATGATATTGGTGACTTTCTAAAATCTGCTGCAAACAGTCTAAATCCAAATGAGACGCCAAGTAACTCGGCGTGTCATCTGGATCCAGACTGCTTGAAACTCTGATGATCTTTTTCTGAAAGACACCGTATTTAAATCAACTGTGTAACTGTTGAAGACTATACACCTTACAGCCTACAATTACGTTCTCTAAAGTAATAGTCTTTGTTGCCATGGTGTTATAAAGTTAACCCTTGTCGTCTGAGTGTTTTGTCTGTTTGTGTTTGCTTGTTCTTATACCTAAATGTTTGACATAAGAGTTACAGTTATACATTGCGCTATATACATTATACATTAATCTCAAATTCGTCTAGAATAGAAAAGTTATTAAGCTCGTCAAGTCTTGCTTCACAAATACATGTATAACAGTATTTTCTTATATTCACTTGCTTGATTACTACTACTATGCTGACGGTCGCGAAGCGACAATGTCTGTTTTTCATCCTTTTATTTCACCGCTGATTAGAGGTATATATATATTTGAACTCATGAATTATTCACTGTTAACTCGCATAACTCGAAATATTCGATATTTCGAAACATGAATTTGCCTTATCTCAAGCTCGGTTTAGGTGAACATACCCGTGTTTCAAAGTTAAAACGCGGCTAAACTTTGAAATACGAGATATGTACGACTTAACCGAGTTCGAGCTATCGAAGTTCGACTGTTGTTTTAATAATCAGAAATATTCTACATTTTAATTGCGTTACGTTTAATTCCATTTCAACAAAAATGCATATATTGTCCAACTCTGCGACTATGTAAGTTAATTAATATAATTATACATGATAAATCTCAGTCGTCTTGCTTTAACCCATTTCTTTGTACTTCTTCGATTTATGTTCCCACTTAGGGCGTTCGCTGTACGACTGTGTCAATATTACGTCCAGGGCTGCCATTTAATCCGGATTTTTCCTAAATCTTCGGATTTTTTTCTGGTATATGGTAGCTTAAAGCAGACTGAAAGTAAAGCAGAATGCACCTTAAGGCGCATTCTGCTTTACTTCCAGCCTGCTTTAAGTAGTCGCGTGTCAACAAAACCAGAAACAGACGATTGGGTAAAGGTACGATTCGTTAAATCAAACTTGAAAAATGCAAATTTGGAAATCTTAGGATTTTTCATGTGAACTTATGGCAGCCCTGTACGACTGTGTCAGTCGCACATTGCATCGATGCGTGGGTGAAATACATATGTTCTCAATAGAATGTCAATTTCAGCCGACCTAGACACCTCCACAGTCTTCTGACAAACAACCCCCACATAATCGTCTATTGACTGAAGTAATATCGTAATGAGTGTCAAACAGTTTGGATCCTGACCATACGTTGAATTGCTCGAAGTCTTATCATGATCCTAACTGTTTTCAAATAACATTTCTTCTCGGCGCAAGGAAGTAAAGGGGGTTAAGACATGATATAAATAAATTTATTATAATTGCTATTCTCTTTAATATTGCATTTATAAGCCCATGTGCAGATCCAATGTTGTAGAACAGGGAGTCCAGATCCACCTGGATAATCCTAAAAACGGAAAGAGAGAAGAAGAAAACACTGAAGAAACATGCTTGTCGTAGTAAGAGTGTGACTGGAAACTTATCCATTGAGAGAAACATGATGTCATTATAATGAAAAAGTGTAATGAACATGGTTTTGTTAGGACAATAAAGAACCATAGTTTTTAAATAGTTTAGAAGAAAATGTCATATGTTATCTTTGCAGTTTAACCCTTTCACTCTAATTGACGTCAAAAAGCGCGTTTGACACTCACGAGTATCGATATGCTTTAAGTCATACATGTACTACATTGCATCTTACTTTGAAACGATCTGGCAACCGACAATAAAGAGGTGAAGGGGTACAACTCTCCCGAATAATTTGTTCATGAAAGGGTTATAGTAAGTTCTGGTATGTTTAGATTGAGAAAGGGTATTATTATTGAACTATAAAATGTTGTGTCTGAATATCGATCCGTTTGCAACACCATGGCCGCAGACAGTACGACAGGGTTTCTTGGTCGATGTTTTAACTCTTTCCTCCCTAAAACTTTAAATGGACAATTCCATTTTCCATTTTAGTCTAGTCAATTTCTTTTTGTCAATGTTTGGCATTATGACAAACAGTGAAGACCCTGATCAGAGGGCTCCTTTCGGAGCCCTCTGATCTGGGTCTTCACTGTTTGCACAGGACAAGTGTACTATTCACATGTACACTGTTTGAAAAGGACGCCTATATGCGGGACTAGGGTTCAAAGGGTTGAGATGTGTGTGTGTGCCTTGAAGAAAGACAGCAAACTATAGACACGTACCTTATTCTTTTAACCCTTTACCTCATAGCCTGTTTACAGTTTTGAATACAGGTGACCACTTAAAGCAGGCTGAAAGTAAAGCAGAATGTGCCTTAAGGCACATTCTGCTTTACTTTCAGTCTGCTTTAAGCTAAAATCTGCTAGGCTATATAAAATATTTGTGATGGTAATTGTTCATGAGGGTATAAACTGGAACTATTTTCTTCAGCGGAGGAATAAATTAAATACGCTAAAAGTCGCTTCTATGGGGGAAAGGGTTAATATTATACCTTGATATTTTTTAAGTTTAAGAATAAAATTGTAAACGAATCCGGTGACCCCATTTATTTTGGTTGGTTTGGTTTGCTTGTTATAGTCTGTGTTTGCCATTTTAGGGATAATTGTACGCCCAAGAGTGGAGCGGATACAGAAGCGTACATCGGATCTCGGTTTATAAAGTCTCATCCGGAGGACTTGGTCATGCGGGGTAACCCTTGGTATCTTAGTTGTGCGTGTTCTCACCACGTCCGCCGATCCATTTTTTTCTTCTCTCTGTCAAAAATATATAGTTTCTAGAGCTACACTTAACTAACAAAACACAAAATATAAGAAAATTCCGGTTTGGGGAAAAAATTGGTAAACTATTCCTAACGAATTTAAGAATTTCTTTTCAAATCTTACAGTCATGAATATGCAGCATATGTGGCATATTTTCTATACTTTTACAAATTGTAGCTGTAAGCAGGATGAAAGAAAAACAGAAAGCGCCTTAATGCGCATTCTGACTTACTTTTAACCTGCTTTCAGTTGTCACCTATCTAAAGAACTAGAAACAGAATTTGGGGTACATGTAAAGGATTAAACAGCACATTGTCAAATTCCTTGTAACTTTCACTCTGATAGCGGTATAAATCTATACTTTAATGTACATATCACCACCGAAATTTAAAATTAATTAATAACGAGGCTCTTCATATTGTAAGAAGATCTGTATAATATTTTATAGATAAAAGTGTGCGGAAAAATGTCATAAACGCTTTAATATATTAGATATATTCGTTTTACACTATGGGGATTTCGTTCCCACGTATTATGCTAGCTATCGCCCAATATATTACGGTCTGTAAATGATATATTCAAAATAGAATCAAACTGTGAATGATATAACCAGTGTCAAAGACGTTTGTACATTATATAGTAAACAAACTTAACTTATTTGCACCCAGTGGATTCTTCGATGTTTTATAATGGATTAGTCCATATTTTATCAAAGTGACGCCTGGTCAAAATTTTCATTTCATTTTGTTTTATATTGAAATTCCTATCTGCAAACAGTGTAGACTCTGATCAGACGCCGCATAATGCGGCGTCTGATCAGAGTTTACACTGTTTGCCTATGTTTATGCCTATGTCCCATATATGGGATCGTGGGTACAAATGGGTTTAACATGTACCAATACAATAATTAATTATTCCGCATATTCATATATCTCGCCGCAAGCACATCCAGAGCAGGGCATACAAATGGACAAGACGCTGCTCGTTCCCAATAAACGCGGTTGTGCTAAAACTTCACTTGCCATTGATATTTATTTTGGCCAGATCAGACGCCGTGTAAACTATGTCTGATTACATGTATCCTCCAAACGGTTTGCCATTTAGATAAACATAAACCGCCAGAAGTTAAATTGTTTGCTGATATTAATTTCAATATAAAACAAAATGAAAATGAAAAGTTTGACCAGGCATCCCTTTGATAAAAATGGACTAATCCAATATATAAACATGGAAGAATCCACCTGGTATAAATGGGTTAAAGATCGCAAATGCAGTTGCATTTACGCTTAGTTTCCATTTACCCTTTCACTCTCAATCACTCTTAAAAGCGATTTTGCAAACTATTTGTATCCTGACCAGACGCCGCGTCAGGATCCAAACTGTTTGACACTTGTTTTGAAATTTCTTCAGTCATATTGCTTTTTTAAACTTTGAAACGATATTGCAGGCAACAAAATTGAAGCAGACGGCAATGAAACGGTGAAAGGGTAAACACTCCCGAATAATTTGATCATGATTTAAAATGCGTTAAACTGGAAAGACTAGCTTGTTCCAAAATGTAAATAAAGGGCTCCCTCTCTACAATATCACCCAATGGGAGACGAAAATTGTGTGTGTCGGTCGGAGGGTGTTGTTACAGGGAGGGGAGATTAAAACACTTGGATTACATTTTGCAAACTGTTTTACTCAGATCAGATGACGCGTACATGTAACTCGTCTATACGTTTCTTCTGTCAAATTGTACAATACGTAACTTTGAGGAAAATTAGCAGATGACAACGAGATGATATTGCAGCAGTGATGGTGAGACATACATGTAGTTATGTGTTTAGGTAACAGCTGCAAGCATTGTGGTAAGGATTGAATCGTTGTTCAGAGGGTCGTTTTAGGGTAGGAGCTCTGTGGTGTTAAAAGGAAAACTTGATCATGGGCGTCAATTTAAATGCTCGACTCCAATGACAGCGTTTACAATCAACCCACCCATATATTGAACATAGGCAAACAGTGTAGACTCTGAACAGACGCCGCATTATGCGGCGTCTGATCAGAGTCTTCACTGTTTGCTGATAGGAATCTCAATATAAAACAAAATGAAAATTTTGACCAGGCATCACTTTGAAAGAAAATGGACTAATCCAATATATGAACATGGAAGAATCCATTGCGTATAAATGGGTTAAAGTCCGCAAGAATGATCAGCCTAAAGATTAATACTCAATCGGTATGCGACACACATATTTCTATCTTGCTTTAAGGCAGTCACATGTTTGATATACCGATCGTAAACAAGAATCCTTTTAGAAGACATCACAGCGGGTATTTACCGGAATAACTGAACATTTACATCTCAGCGAGAATGTTTAGGATTCCATTAGTTGTTGACATTTCAGGTCAGTCACCTTGGCAACTAAAACAGGGTTGCCATAAGTTGACATAAAAAATCCTAAGGTTTCCAAATTTTCTATTTTTCAAGTGTGATTGCTTAAAGCTGGCTGACAGTAAATCAGAATGAGCCTTAAGGCGCATTCTGATTTACTTTCAGCCTGCTTTAAGCTACCATCTGCTTGAATAAAAAGCCGAGTATTTTGGAAACATCTGGAGAAATGGCAGCCCTGCTAAAGCACAGAGGTGTCAAATGATATAAAAAAGAAATTAGGGTTTCAGATAAGGAGAGTATGTCTCCAGTAAACCCTATGGTATTATAACTCATTTGAATCGTTCCTTCGAGACTATTCTAATGAGAAGTAACATCACAGCATTTGGTGCTGAAATGAGTAAGATTATGAAGGATTTGTTCAGTTAACTCCCTGCATGTTATCTGGAACCCTAGAAATGCTCGTTACATATCCTTAGCAAGCCCGACCGATTTTGTACTCATAACACAGTCACTACCGGACTAGTTTTGAGCTCATTTTCTGAATAAACACTACACTCTGACATCTCAAAACTACTCTGACGTGTCAACACGAAACCGAAAGTGACAATCTATTTTTAGAAGGGCTATATTTAAATCGCGTTCATGCAATACCCAAACGACTTAAAAAAAAAAAATAGGATCTTGAGCTCAGTTTGAGCTCAGTTTGAGCTTTGTGAGCTTTGTGTTGACATGTCAGTGTTACTGAATTCCAGCATGAGTGCTTTTATAACGGGTTTTGACAAAAAGGTCGCGTACATATTAAACCGAAAGTAGAAAGATGGTGTGGTGCTATGGCCTACTAGTGACAACTCAACTCCAGTACTTCAACTTCGATACTTTAATACATGGCATCACGCCACAATGCGTACCGAGCCTGCCTGGTCTGGTTCTCTAGTCTACTGGACTCCCCATAATCTCCCTGATCTCAATTAGTCTGCAGTATTTATAACAACCTGCTTAATTGTCGGAACACGCATCACCCATCAAATTGACAGTTTGACCTCAATTTGAAGGGAGGTGCATGTCCCATGGACAGTGATTAATTTACTTGCACCGGCCAGGCATCTTGGTCACACAACCGTATATATTTATAATACACAATTACAATTTCATGCGTGTCAAATGATATTTATATATCATTACACCTTCCCTCCTCACAATATAATAATCGAAATTTATTATATTATAACAGCACCTGGTACGGCAATACCATACAAAAAATTTTACGATAAACTACAACTACGGCAAAATACAACAATTACTATATACCAATTTTACCAAATACAACAATTACTATTTACCAAATACTATTTACCAAATACTATTTTACCCCTCCCTATCCATTCCAAAACTGTTAATCTTTAATATTTGTAATTCACTGTTAAAGTCACTAGATAACTTAGGTCCCGGGTGTAGGTATCGTCCGCTGAATTTCTGCTAATATCCATAGTTAAGTTTAAGTCCAGCTGTAGGTATCGTCCGCTGAATGTCTGCGAATATCCATAGTTAAGTTTAAGTCCAGTTGTAAATCTGATATCTTGTTCCGAAAGTTTTCTCCAACTTCCAAAAATACAGTTGAACCAGCCTCCGTAAGACGGGTCTGATAGAGTTGTCCACTCCTTTGCGTTGATTGCATATTGTCAGACATTTACTTAGTCTCCGGTATATACACACCTGTGTACATATGAATACATCACTAGTTGCACTCTAATGAATCCCACAGTTCGTCCCCAACTCAATTACAATGAGTACCATAGCCAGAGAGATTATTTCTCCGCTAAATTCCTTCCATTTTCCATGTGGTGTCAAAATCAGCCTTTAGAATGTCTTATTCAAACACGCTATGTTGCTGGCCACCATCTCGAGGACTGTGTAAACCCACTTTGTGCATTCCAAACAGATCAATAATAATACAACCTATTCCTAGTAATTACTCTCATTATTAATAAAGATACTCTCATTTTTAATAAAGATACTTTCTGTCTTGAAACATTTGCTATACCACCGAGAACTTCCTATTGTTTCCACAAATTTTAACTAATATTCAGTATAGTTACATGTAACTACAATACTATATAATAATGACCTTTTTATTGTTAATTAGTATGGCAATGTTTGTTTGTTAATTGAGTTATTTAAGTGCTGTCTTCCTATGTTGACAGATGATATGACATATCGCATGTCGTTTCATATACACAGTTAACTTGTCGAATGTCAGCTATATTGCTTTACATAATTGCATGCCATTTACAGTCCATTACGGAAGTCTATTTGACAGGTGCCCTTGCTTTAACTCTATTTTGTCTATGAAGTACATAACTTATGCAATTTTTACCTGTAACCTACTTACTATAACGTATTTACCAGTATTTTTGTTTGCGCCCTTTTTATAGATTGCTTGTCATATTTTATTGCTTTACTTTTGAGAAAAAGCCTGCTTTATTTGCGTTACTTTATAATCACACTCAATGTTTAACAGTTACAGAGGAATACACATGAAAAGTCAATGACGACACGCATAAAAGGTCACTCGCCGTAAGAGCGAAAGTCTGAATATCAGCCCCCAGGCCCAAGCAAAGGTTATTTCTCTGCTTTTTCTAAAGCCTATAATATATAAAAGGCGTATGTCGCTTTTACTGTTAACCACAGGTTAGCATATCTCCCCACCTACACGGTACCTAGTCACAGTTGTGACAGGAAATTGCTAAAAACGAACATGTTAGTTACTTCATCTCGAAGCGTCTAGTGTAATGGTGAACCATAGTATTCGTGCGTAAACACCATATTAACTACTTTTTTGTACTGTCCATCTCGGACGTTTGTTACAAACCAGACATATTTACTCCCGGCCATATATGCGTGTAGTCATTACCAAACCTGGTAAGACCTACTTTAAACTACATAAAATTTCCTATTGCATGTGCCTTACCTCTGCAGAACAGTCAAACTTGACAGTCTATCAGTATTTGCTAGATTACCTCAGTTAACCAGTATAAACACGTACTCTCAGCATTTGCCTAGAAGCAATTGCATGTTTCGCCTGTCAATTCAATTACAGGTAACCGCGATTATTTGACTTTTCTCCTTAACCTTAAAACGACAGATCTACATGTATCTGACAGATTTTCTCTATTTATAGCTGACTACATTTTGACTCTGAAAATATTTTCTGTTCTTTATTTACATAGCTTTATTTAGTTAAACAATCACGCTGTAAACAACGCGTTTCACAATTAATAATTATTCTTTCAAAATTTGGTTCTTTTGCTAACTTCCAAACTCTTTCCTGCCGATAACTTGACATTTTTCTAATTACATGTATCTGCTTATTTTTACTAATTAGCCTAACCAAGCTCTGTTATTTAGACCTGTAGCCGCAAAAGGTGATCGTAATTTCATAGCTCTCTGATACATATTTTATTTCCGCTTTAAACTTTATTCAGCAAAACGCTCGATAAAATGTCTGCTATAGTTATACACATTTAAACACTTTGTTAATCCCCATTTAATTTCTGTTTTGAGTTTATCTATCTCTCTAACCTTTTGACTGAGTTCAACACAATTTTTCCCGTAGTTTTCGCATTCATTCTTAAAACTTTTTACTTAAGTATGTCGATTCGCATAATCGCTAATAATTCCTTTTGTTTAAAAAATCTCTTAATTTGAGCTGTTTCCAATTTATTCCAAAACAGTGCCATCTTTCAATTTGCTAACCTAGCCTTTTAACATTTTTTTTTTTACATTCCCTTGGAAACTAATATGCTCTCTGTAATACTGCAAGCATTTGAAGACTTTAACATTTTGCAACAATTTTGAAATATTCTGATCTGTCATTTCTAAACACAAAGAGTTTCAACAGTACTCACGTTTTCCTCTGGCCTTGTGATCGTATAATTTTGGTCGACGGCTCCAAATTCGTAAGTGTGGTGCTATGGCCTACTAGTGACAACTCAACTCCAGTACTTCAACTTCGATACTTTAATACATGGCATCACGCCACAATGCGTACCGAGCCTGCCTGGTCTGGTTCTCTAGTCTACTGGACTCCCCATAATCTCCCTGATCTCAATTAGTCTGCAGTATTTATAACAACCTGCTTAATTGTCGGAACACGCATCACCCATCAAATTGACAGTTTGACCTCAATTTGAAGGGAGGTGCATGTCCCATGGACAGTGATTAATTTACTTGCACCGGCCAGGCATCTTGGTCACACAACCGTATATATTTATAATACACAATTACAATTTCATGCGTGTCAAATGATATTTATATATCATTACAATGGACCGTTTCGGCCCCTCTGGCATTCGCATTTTTCCAATCTTGCAAATTTGTGTCTGGATCCATTTTCGATGCTGCCTGAAAGTGTCACATTTTGCAGGAGACCATTGATATTCTAGATTTAGGAAGAGCCGAACCTGGCCTTTCAGAAAAGTCTTCCAACGTGATGTGCGAATCATAACTTTTCATTCTACGGAAGCCAAAATGTGCCATAAACGTCAAAACGTTTTAATACGTTATGGGCGTGGAAAGGATATGGGGACAATCTAGAGAGATGCCGAACTTTCGGCTTTTAAGCTTTTATCGTCGTGCAATAGTGACTTTGTAGCGAAAGAAGGCAAAAGTTTGGCATTTGTAGGGAAAACTTGGATTTTCCCCATATCCTTAGCAAGCCCGACCGATTTTGTACACATAACACAGTCACTACCGGACTAGTTGTGAGCTCATTTTCTGAATAAACACAACACTCTGACATCTCAAAACTACTCTGACGTGTCAACACGAAACCGAAAGTGACAATCTTTTTTTAGAAGGGCTATATTTAAATCGCGTTCACGCAATACCCAAACGACTTAAAAAAATAAATAAAAAGAAAATAGGATCTTGAGCTCAGTTTGAGCTCAGTTTGAGCTTTGTGAGCTTTGTGTTGACATGTCAGTGTTACTGAATTCCAGCATGAGTGCTTTTATAAAGGGTTTTGACAAAAAGGTCGCGTACATTTTAAACCGAAAGTAGAAAGATGGACCGTTTCGGCCCCTCTGGCATTCGCATTTTTCCAATCTTGCAAATTTGTGTCTGGATCCATTTCGATGCTGCCTGAAAGTGTCACATTTTGCAGGAGACCATTGATATTCTAGATTTAGGAAGAGCCGAACCTGGCCTTTCAGAAAAGTCTTCCAACGTGATGTGCGAATCATAACTTTTCATTCTACGGAAGCCAAAATGTGCCATAAACGTCAAAACATTTTAATACGTTATGGGCGTGGAAAGGATATGGGGACAATCTAGAGAGATGCCGAATTTTCGGCTGTTAAGCTTTTATCGTCGTGCAATAGTGACTTTGTAGCGAAAGAAGGCAAAAGTTTGGCATTTGTAGGGAAAACTTGGATTTTCCCCATATCCTTAGCAAGCCCGACCGATTTTGTACACATAACACAGTCACTACCGGACTAGTTTTGAGCTCATTTTCTGAATAAACACTACTCTCTGACATCTCAAAACTACTCTGACGTGTTAACACGAAACCGAAAGTGACAATCTATTTTTAGAAGGGCTATATTTAAATCGCGTTCACGCAATACCCAAACGACTTAAAAAAAAATAAAAAAAAATAGGATCTTGAGCTCAGTTTGAGCTCAGTTTGAGCTTTGTGAGCTTTGTGTTGACATGTCAGTGTTACTGAATTCCAGCATTAGTGCTTTTATAACGGGTTTTGACAAAAAGGTCGCGTACATTTTAAACCGAAAGTAGAAAGATGGACCGTTTCGGCCCCTCTGGCATTCGCATTTTTCCAATCTTGCAAATTTGTGTCTGGATCCATTTTCGATGCTGCCTGAAAGTGTCACATTTTGCAGGAGACCATTGATATTCTAGATTTAGGAAGAGCCGAACCTAGCCTTTCAGAAAAGTCATTCTACGGAAGCCAAAATGTGCCATAAACGTCAAAACGTTTTAATACGTTATGGGCGTGGAAAGGATATAGCATATACTCTTACAGTGGAGAATGTGTTATTTTTTCCCAATAAACGCGTTTACGCTAAAACTATTATTTGCAGTGCAAACAGTTTGGAGCCAGATCAGACGCCGGGTAACCCGGCGTCTGATCAGGCTCCAAACTGTTTGCCACCAAGATAAACATGAAATATCAGAATTGTCCAAAAGTTGTTCTTTTCTACGTTTCAGTGCTTTGCGTTTGCGTACGTTTGCGTTTAAACGGAAAAGAATAACAGATTCTCCACTGTACCCTTAACTCCTTCACTGCCTTACTTCGAGTACACTCGTTATCTGCTAACAGTTTGGATCCTGATCAGACACCGCGTTACGCCCGTTCCGATGCGTAACAGCCCGGTCCGAACCATGTTTTCGCCGGGCCGACTGTTGACGAGAATGGCCGATCGCTCTCCGAATATCACCGGTATCGATCGACATTGGCCCGATCTCATCAGGGGTCTTCAACCTGAATAACACTACTTCCTTGCATTAGCATCTCCAGAGTACTAACTACTGCGTTTTAACCCTTATCCAGGCGGTATAGTATTGGTTTGATATTCTTGTGATAAAATAACGTTGATTGTAGTGATGACGATAAGAGTTATAGTCATTGTCATTGTCACTAAGTGATAATCTGAAAAGAAAATATGCCTTAAATGAAACTACAGGCCTGCCATAAGTTGATAAAAAAAATCCTAAGATTTCAATTTTTTCAAAGTTTCAAGCCTGATTTTCCTGATTATACCTTTAACCCATAGTCTGTTTCTAGTTTTTAAGACACGTGATGCTTAAAGCAGGTTAAAGCAGAGTGCGCATTAAGGCACATTCTGCTTTACTTTCAGCCTGTTTAGAGCTTCCGTCTGTTGGAATAAAAATCCGAAGATTTCGGAAAAATCCGGAGAAATGGCAGCCCTGAAACTATCAATAAACACAACACTCAAACTGCCGCCAAATGAATTCCTCTCGATCAACTGGAAACTGACATTGATGCTTTAGTGTTGAAATTGTAGTATTTTCAACGAGTGTTTGGATCCCGATCAGACACCAAGTAACTAAGTGTCTAATTTAAAATCCAGTTACTCTTTTACATTGGTGTTTATGCTTCCTAAGTTAAATTTACTAAACGCCTTTTACTTGAATCATGCTGAATTTTTGTCTACTTTAAATATAACATCTGTGGAGAAAAACATATTAGATGCTTTATAAACTGAAGAAAAGTTAAATATAAGTGCCGAACAGTTTGGATCAAGATCAGACCAAACTGCTTTAAGTTTTCACCTGTTTTTCTTTTAAAGTAGCTACATACTACTTGGCCGCGGTGTGTTCAGATGCAAATGCTTGTTATTTGTTTTGTGTTTCTTCTGCCATTAGACTGATTCTAAAATAGACTAGATCGCCGATATTCTATTGTGGTGCCCTCTGGAAATGATTAATTTATCAATATCCACTTTTTATTTCATCAAATTCCGTCAAATAACGCCACAGTACGTGCATTTATAACGAAACTGTGCATCAAAGGTTTTATGTCGTTCTGGACGTCGACCTTTTATTGGCCAAAAATAAGGGGTGGTCTAGTCGGTTTGCACATTTAACGGCCTTTAAGGCTGGAACTTTCACCTAATTCCATTAGAGCAAATACGTTTATTGTCAAAACATGCCCCTCTTCGCAATCAGCGATATGAAATATACATGTAATTTGGCATGAAACTGACAAGTGAAAAACTAATTTAATTTTGAATGCCATTTTGAACACAGGGACCCGGCACGATGGATTTTTGAGAGAAAAAATTGTCAAAAGGTATATATAGAGACAAGGGGTACAACTGATTGTTAGTACATTCTCACCCTATCTCGACAAAAGCAGTCATATCATGAATAATAATTGATGAAACGACACCCTTTTTGCATTTCTGTCTAGCTAATATAATACCCTTCCATAAAACATAACATAAAACCAACTGTAAGGATGCACTTTCAACAGTAATTGCATTTACTCACAGAAATCAACGACTTTTGGAAAACGGGACAGGTGTTCGTTCACAGCTAACACAGCATTGACTACTACTGTACGCTTGTTTAGGCGGTAATCGAGTGTTGCAGTCATTGACAACTACTGTACGCTTGTTAAGGCGGTAATATCGAGCATGACAGTCATACAGTTCCATAAATATACATCTTTGACACCGATCAAAGCTGATTTCTTCTCAAATCATTGCCGTACCAAAAAAGCCTACATGTACAAGAATAGCTTTACTGCCGATGAAAACATGCGAATTTGTTGTTGGTATTGCAATGGTTTGAGTATAAATCAGCTTTGATCAGTGTAAAAAATGGATATCCATGGAACTGTATGACTGTCATGTTCGATATTACCGCCTAAACAAGCATACAGTAGTGGTCAATGCTGTGTTAGCTGTGAACGAACACCTGTCCCGTTTTCCAAAAGGCATTGATTTCTGTGAGTAAATGCAATTACTGTTGAAAGTGCATCCTTACAGTTGGTTTTATGTTATGTTTTTATGGAAGGGTATTATACTAGCTAGACAAAAGTGCAAAATGGGTGTCGTTTCATCAATTATTATTCATGATATGCCCGGTTTTGTCGAGATAGGGTGAGAATGTACTAACAATCAGTTGTACCCCTTGTCTCTATATATACCTTCTGACGATTTTTTCTCTCAAAACGCAATCGTGTCGGGGCCCTGTGATTTTGAATACCGGAATGGATCGAATGAACGGAGCGATTTCATTGGCCAAAATTACACAGATAAAATTTCTTTTAATTTTGCCTTCTATGTAAATTATATAAAACTGAATACATTTCATTTAAAGATGATTTATAACATTTGGTGAGAGTTCCAGTGGCATAGGTCGTTAACTGTGATCACATAACAGATCATCCCTACGTTGCTAAGGAGTGAGGACGTCCAGAACGACATAAAACTTGTTGATGCTTTTTTCATTATAAATGCACGTACTGTGGCGTTATTTGACGGAATTTGATGAAATAAAAAGTAGATATTGATAAATTAATCATTTCCCGAGGGTACCACAATAGAATATCGGCGATCTAGTCTATTTTAGCATCAGTTTAAGTCGATAGTTAAGACTACCTGTTGGATTCCGTTGTATACCTTGTCTTTATAATATAAGTCTAGTAAAAAAAACATATGACACCTTCAAATGACAACAATTATCGTTCTAGTGGGGGTTGCGGTAGTAAAAAACAAACAATGTAGAGTTTCTGTGTTTTGTGGTTTGTATGGGTTTTATGGTACATGTACATGAATTGGGTAATTTGTTCAACCGCACTTGTAGCATCACGCAAAATGGCAGATCCTCGACGAAGTGAAAGTAACTCGGAAATATCGCTAATTTTACAACACCACTTTGGCGCTGAGGACTGAAAAACCCGAAGGTTAGTGATAGAATTTGGTCGTTTTATTGAATCATGCCATGTTTTGAATTGTATATCACCGGGTTATCGCTGTGATATAGTGAGACCCGGGTCAACAGAAAAATACGTCAGCTTTGGAGAAATCGTTCTTGGAATTGTCGAAATGCATAAGAATATTTTAGAAGAGTGTATTAAATTAGTACACAAATGTCTTAGCTTTCAATAGTCGAAAGAATTATGAGCATACCATGTAAATTGATAGAGTTAAAGACTTTTTTTATACTTGTGGTGTACGAATGTCCAGTGAGAGAGTTTAACCCCTTGTTCGTATATATATATAGTGTGTAGAAATTAGAAAGCGGTAATGGCCCTTGTGGATAAGCGGGAGTAAACTGAACAAATGCAACAGTTTCTCACCCATTTCAGCACCAAATGATATGGTGAAACTTCTCATTAGAATCGTCTCTTCAAGACGATTCTAATGAGTAGTGACACCATTCGGTTTAAAGCAGAAATCAAGATTTTAGTTTTCGAAATACTCCCCTTATCTGGAGCTCTGCACTCTTCATCCGCTTTAAATCCTATTTCCAAATATATTAAAAACGAAATAAAATTCTCTCAGAAAATTCACTACAAGTAAATAGTTCACTTAATACTTCTGTTTTTCAGTTTGAAACCATTATCAGTGCTCTCAAGTTCCGTTGGCGTCCTGGTGGGAATTGTTTCGTTACTTTTCTCGTGCATTCGCTATCAAACCGCACATTAGGAAACATGCTGTTGGACGTATTTCTTTATCGAGCGACGTTGAATAGCCGTTCAAATATGTGTCACGTCGATATGACGTCGGTGTCAGGCTGTTATATACAATGTTGAACAAAGGCGTTACTGAATTATCACAGTTTGTTTGTCTAAATTGACAATACTATACATGTACTATTTTAATGGTGTCTAATGTGATCACGATTCACACGGTTCGCTATTCATGTTTAAACCTCTTCACCCAATAATAATAAAAGTTTCATACTTATTCTGTTGATGGCCACTTGATTGGATCTCAACTGTTTGACAACCGTCTTGAAGTGTATTCTGTACAGATATACAACTACATTAATACCATTACTGGTACATGTATCACAAAATGTATTGACAACAATTTCAAAGCAGTCGATTTTACGGCAGTTCTACGACTGCTATATAACAGCTAATCATTAACCTAATGTTCTGAGCCTCTTTCATTTTTTCTAAACAGAAATGTCGATTCCGTATTCTGGTTGTAACGTGTACATGTATATGTTACAGGGATAACGTGTACATGTAATCAGGGATTTTTCGTCATCCTTGAATTTTTAGGGATTACGCGTATTCACTGGGACTTTTAGGGAATTGATGAAATGTCCCTTTTTCATCAAATAAATATATTTGTATTATTATGAAATTTCGTTTGGTTTAAAACATCACGCTTTCTTGAAAATCATGGTCTATTGAACGTTCATACAAAGTTTCTCGCACAAGTGAATAAAATATGTGTACAGTGTGCATGTAAGCCAGTGCAAATAAAAACCAAAACATCTGTCTTGTTAATAAAGTTGACACAATATTTCATAGCGTGGTACTTGCCCTTTGAACTTATAGAACTAAACAAGGTAAGATTTATTACTTTAACCAAAAGTAACTGGCAAATAGTTTTAAAAAATCAACGAAAAGCTTCAAAATTACGCATTTTTCCTGGGTTTTCATGAAATCTCTGATTTTTAGTGATTTCGCGTATTCCATGAGTACACGTTATCCCTGTAACATAAACATACAATAAGGCGTTAAAATGCAATACAGTGATGCTCACTTATAACGAACTTGGATAAGATGAAAAACTGCTTAATACGAAATAAAAATAATTCCCCGACTGCTTCCTTCTTTATTTCAATGGCCTCATGCTTGCTTAAGATGAATAAAAATAACTGGATATAACGAAAAACTGGATAAGACAACATGATTTTTAGGTCCCTACCTGTAAAATGGTTCTGTTAATACAACATGCCGGTCATTATCACAGTTTGACAAGTGGCTTACAAAGGTAACAGTACTTAATTGCTTGGCTGTTTATCACCTCTGATAACAAAACATTACCCAACCAACATTTTTTGTATATATGCTATTGAAAGGATATTCAAACAACTGGAAATAATTAGTTTAATTGGCAAATTATTTGTTTGGATCCAGATCAGATGCTTAATAACTGGGTGTCTGATCGGACTTCTTGCTGTTTGACACCTTTATTGATCTGCAAAGAGATAACAACCACTGATGTTATATCAACATAGTAGATCTATATAGATAAAAAGTTTTATGTTAATAAAGTTTACTTATTCGATATTCATGATAGGTTGAGTTTTCTATTAATACAAAACGGGGTACAGGCTAAATGTTCAAGAAGAAATATGGTATTTCTTTTACATCATAGCCAATCTTATTTTGTTATCATTTATTCTATTTGGAACAAGTAAAGAAAAAAAGATTTAATTTCTATGCCTTTTACTATCTTTCTTTCTTTCTAATAAATTTTGTTCTAAAAGTATGATGAGTAAAAATTTCTTTATATGCAAACTATTCACAAAGAAATTTCATTGTTTGGATAAGACGAAGTTTGGATAAGACAAACTAATTTGCAAGGTCCCCTGAATTTCGTTATAAGTGAGCATCACTGTACACTGTAAAAATAAAATATGTGTAAGTTTTCCGTTATTATCATGTAACAGTTACACAGTATTTAGCGTAATCCATGAGTTTACACATGTAGTAGAGGGGATTTAAAAAAATTGGGGAAAAAAATGCACAGAAATGATTTTTGTGTTTTCATATGCTCCAATATGTACCGAATAACAGAACAAAAATCTAGAAAAATCAAACGATGCAAAATCGGATTTTTTTTGGGGGTAAAATGGTTGAATTGATAAACAAAAATGATAATTTTTGGAATTTCCATACTGTGACCCTGGATATTAACATAAAGTCTTCAAATCTACAAATTAGACTGACAGTTATATCCACTGTGGAATAGTATACAGTTATTTCATGTGTGTTTGGGGAACAGTCAAAACTATTGGCCCGAGGTATCAGGGAAGACTTTCGAACTGTTGCCCGAGGCCGATAGACTTTATATAGGGCTAACTAGATTTTCAAAAAGAATTAATCTGAGCCAAAGTACAAATGAAATAAGATTTATTATTTCCAGTCATCATAAATTCTTGGATTCATTTCAGTCGAACAGTGGCTATGCCACCTTTTAAGCTTGAAATACGGATATTTTCGACAGAAGCGGTTTATAAAGAAGCGAGTTTATCGCATTTAGGCCTATCTGTAGAAATTCAGGTAAATTCTACTTCCAGACATCGAGGTTTCAAGACATCTCCTGACGACCTTTTGGTCATAACGCCTTGCCAGATTATTTACTGTCAATTTCCTTGCAAAAAACATGGGTCCTGTGCATATTGAACCATTGAATCGTCTTAAGTGAGACTCTACCTTTATATTTGATTGTTTGGTTAGAAATAACCATTGAAAATCACTAGAGCATGAGTATAACCTGGACCTCAACAGGAAAACTGAGAGTGTGTTGCTCATGGTTTGACAGTTACGTTGACACCTCCAGAACAATGGGGGGGACTCTCTCTATGGACTGAGGAAAAGTCTTTAACTGTATAAATTTGTGTACTCTTAGTCTAGCGCGAGAGTTTTCAGTGACATGATGTCAATTTCAAGTGTCAACTTTTAGGGTCAATTGAGTAAAACTCTGTCAGATTATGTATGTTTTCTTTCTTATATTGGATCTACACTGGAAATAAATTCGTTACACGGCATTCCGGCAGGGTGTCGAAATACCGTGTAACTAATAATATACATTTTGGGTTTTTGACAGACGTCTGATGACTGATCAGCGTCGTCTTGTAAGCGCTTGCCTGTTTACATCCGCACATTATTGTAATGTTCGGGTCAGTGTTATTTTCTGTATAAAGGATAGCGACGAAACTTGATGTGTATTATGAACTCGTCTCATTGATTACATAGGCATTCGGCCCGTTGGCTATGACACTACCCCTAGCTGCTATAACCCCCCCCTCCCCCCTCCACCACAACCAAACGTGGATAAAATACCCCAAAATCTATCCATACATTCAATAATCATCATAAAAGAACATTTCCTGAAGTTTCATGAAATTTAAAAAAAAAATTTTTTTTTGCTAATTTATAAGTAAATAGTAAAGGCTGCCATGAAAAAGCGCCTTGCAGAAGCAACCCTCAAGTTCCCAACCCTGTCATTTTGTCAAATCTTGGACGATCTGGACAGATGATGGCTCATTGTTTACAGCAAACAGTTTTCTTTGACGATAATTGGTAAAACATTCAAAGCAATCGGCGAACACGCGCATGGGGACTCGAAGGATGGGGAGACCCCTTACTCGGAAACCATCTGTCACGCAAAATTTTCCCAAACAAACGACTGGTTGCCCAGTCAAACTATTATCATTCTAGCCAAACCGAGAACCAGCTTCAAAGCAGGAAATGACGCAAAATGGATTGGTCGTATTCGAATCAGGACAACTATCGCGTTAGTTGGAATAGTTGTCAACAAGTTCTATTCGAATCATCACTTGATGTTTTCCGTTGACAAAATGTTGTCAAACCATCAAATCTTTGACCACAATTTCGATTCGAGTCGGGTCAAAATTGTTGTCATCAGTAAATCTTCGCGCATTTGCTCCGCCCAGTTTTCGTTGACAAGAAACTCGATGATTCGAATACGACCAATGATCATATACGTTTGTCAACAGAAACTTGAAAACGAAAGTTTTTAGAAATTTATTTCGTAACAGAAATGCTCATTTACCGATAATTCAAAAGGTATTTATTATATATTTCATTTTCTATTAATTACCCGTACCATGGTGTAATGCATGGTCGCAAATGCACTTGTTAATCGCTGAATGACGAAAAAAGTCCAAAATTAAAGGTGAACGAAGGATTCCGATATAAGGTGCCTATCGAACTTTTTATTTCTTCACTTGTGCTCGTGTCTTGCTTGGACTGTGAGCTAACTTTCTTTGAACAGAACTGTTAAATGTAAATAATAAGCCACCATTTGTCAAAATCGGCCCAAAAATGACAAAATGACAAGGTTGGGAAGTTGGTGGCTCTGAAAACACATCCACCTTTTCATTGTATACATACATGATACGAAACAATTTTTTTTTTTTAAAAACTTCTTGAAACTTCTTGAAACATGTGTTAAGGATGTTTGTTGAACATATGGATGTATTTTGACTCATTTTGAAAGATTTATGGGGGTAGCAGCGAGGGTGGGGGGGGGGGGGGGGGGGGGGGGTGGGGTGGGGTGGGGGGGGGTCATAGCTTACGCGCCGAAAACCTGTGATTGATTATAGTATTGCAATAAATAATGATAAAGCATGAAATAAAGTATTAATCCTCAAGAAACCAATCAATGATAATTATTCAATACTGTTTCATTTCAGTACGGCAATTCCGAGTACGGGGAAACTTCTCAATGATCCTGATTTTAGAACTTCTACGCATCTTTTTCGCGCATGGAAACAGTTCATCCTAGAGGGCAATAGTTAAAACTATTTCCCCCGGATTAGGCAATGTCAGAACAACACAGCAAAACAGTCAAAAATAACGAATTACAAGTTATATAAAGCATTAGGTAATAATACTAATTAGGGTATATAAAATTTTCAAAAAATGGTTATATTTGGGTGAAAATCAATAAAATATTAAACAAAAACCCAATTTTTTTTAGATTTTAGTAGAGATTCCCTGGCGTCAAACATAAAAATAAAGAAAAAGATGCACAGAAATGGTTTTTGTGTTTTCATATGGTAGAGCATGTACCAAATAACAGAAGAAAAATCTAGGGAAATCAAACTATGCGAAATATGGTTTTTGAGGCAAAACTGTTGAAATTATAAATGAAAACGCCAATTTTAGGGATTTCAGTACTGTGTTGGTTATCAATATAAAAGCTCCAAATTTACAGGCTAGATACTTATACATCTCTCTTGTGCAATAGTACTATTGAGGATAACTTAAACATTAAAAAAGGATTTTGGGGTCAAATTGTTGAAATAATAAATGAAAACGTGAATTTTTGGGATTTACCTACTGTGTACGTGGATATCAATATAAATACACCAAATATGCAGATTAGACAAAAAATCCTTTTAACTGTGTAATAGTTCTAGTAAGAATAAATAAAACTTTCCCAAATCTGATTTTTGGGGTTAAATTGTCAAAATATTAAACCAAATTTTCCAAAAGCACCAATTTTGGGAATTTTCGTAGACAATCCCTGCCATCAAAATCAGATTTGATTTATGTGTTATCATATGCTTTAATATGTACAAAATAATAGAAAAATAATCTAGAAAAATCAAACAATACCAAATATGGGTGTTTTGGGTTAAATTGTTGAAAATTAAATGTAAATGAGCTTTTTGGGATTTTACTACTGCGATGGTGGCTATTAAAATAAAAGCTCCAAATCTACAGGTTAAACAAATATTCAATTGCGCTGTGGAATGGTACTTATAAAGATGAATAAAACTGACAAAAAACTGATTTATGTAGTTAACTTGTTATAATAATCAAACAAAAAACACCAATTTTCGAGATTTTAGCAGAGATCTCCTGGCCTGAAAATTCCAAATGAAGCCTAAAGCAAATAAAGGAAAAAGTGTTGAGAATTGATTTATGTGTTTTAGTATGTTTCAACATGTATTAAATAGCAGCAAAATAAAGGAAAATCCAACAAAGCCAAATATGACATTTCGGGGAAAACAGGTTAAAAAAATTAGTTTAGATGTGAATTTTTGGAATTTCCACAACATGGCCTTAGATATGTGTAAAAACTTAAAATTTACAGTTAAGACACATTATACTCTGTACTGTAGGCTATACTTACTCTGATTTGGGTCCTTACTATTTGCAAATGATATACGCGCTCCGCATACAATTAGGGTTAAGTAACAACCTATATTCGTATCTCACACAATAAGGGTTAAATGACAGCATTTTGACAATTAAACCAGTGTACTAGCTTAGAGGCAGAATTTAAGATGCCGCTTGTCAAATCAGAGTGTGCACTGATAGTAGACAATAATCACCACAAAAAGAATATTGACTGTTATTGACCTGGTGATATATATACTATCAATTATTTCATATATACATACATATATAGCAATCACTGTTAGATCAATTAATTACATTAATTACGATGTGTGCCCAATGTGCGTATTCTATGATTTGCTGATATTTTATACAGTTGTCAGGTTCCATTATTACAGCTAAAAGTACAGGATAGCTCATATCTATTTGTTTCCAAACAACATCAGAACCAACAGGTACTGCGAAGAAAATCCAATAATGCAGAAAATTGTTCGTTCGTTTATGTTTTGATTTTTTTTATTCGTAGAAGTGTTATATATTTCCAAAACACTGTATATTTTTGAGATTGTTATGTGTGATTTTGGATAAACTAGTTACAGAACTCATTTAAAAGGACGGTGTCAAGCCTATGGATTTGGAGCTTTTTTTAATCAATTCATATCCTCCCCCATATACAGAAATTCCAAATTTGCTGTTTTATGTATATTTTTAATGTTTTCCTCAAAGAGTTATTTTCAAACTTTGTATTTATCCTAATTAGTAAGCTGTTGTATTGCAAAGAATGTATGACTTATTTGTGCATTTGAAGCTTTACTGGTCATATCCACAGTCATATAGTCAAACAACTAGGCTTGACATGTCAAAGGTCAGCAGAGTCCATTGCATTCCGCATGTTATCGGACCATTTTTATACAATCAAGATACGTATAATTATTAGATACAAATGAAGGCGATATTATTGTCAGCACTTAAGCGCAGTAGGTAAAGTATAGGTACACAGAATGTATTGCGATAGAATTATTTTAATAAGCGTAGATTCGAATGCCGCGTCGACCGTAAACTGTTTTTAAGCTAGAATGATTATCTAATTTCATACTGTATGAATTGATTATACCAAATGCACCAACCATTTATACACATGTTCTTCAATGTTGGGGAAGGGGTGCATGCATTTCTAGCCCTATATTAGCCATAATTTCACCAAACAAATCTGATAAAATATTAATATCAATATAAGTGTTAGTCACTTTCTTTAGGGGGCTTTCTGCATTACCTAAATGCAATGTAATCATAGAGTCTTTAATCATTGTTTTGACAAAATAATATCATAGGTAGCTGCAATATTTGATAAAATGTTGTCCGATCATATTCTCCTACCTACGTCTTATCCACTGCGTTATGATTCTAATAACTAATTCGCTAATTGTTTGTACCTACAACCAAACCTTTTCCTTTAAACCTTGACCCTTATAAATAGACTCGGCCACCCTGTGACACGTCAAATAAATACGAAAGACTCAAGCAGGAAACGTAACACAAACAATACACCCACCTCTCAAGCAGAACACACACACACACAGTCATACCACAACAAACTAACACACACACATACACGCAATACCATTCCTTCACCTACACACTAAAAAGAAAACAACACGCAAGACAAACATAAAGCAAAGTGAATATAGGAGCCCGCCTTGGTACGGTCAGTAGCAATCAATAACCAACCATAAATTAATTAATTATTAACAACCACTGGGGGTTAAACCTAGGTTTAGGGGCGCCCAACCTCACACTTATCTCCTATATTCACCTATAAACTATAAAGACAAACAGTGTACATAAAATATAAACCCTGTTCCACAACCTCACAATCAAAAAGACCGCCAAACCTAGTTGTTTGACTATAGTAATGAATTTCAAAACATATTTTAAATAGTAGGTACGAGGGGTGTTCAAATAGTTTTGATACTGGATCAATAACTTCAACTTAATGAGTGCAAAATGCATGTGTGTTATATCATTTTAAAGAACAATTCTTCGCCGACACGATGGTATAATGCACGATAAGATCACATAACTGGATGAGTCACAACATGAACCTAAATGACCCCTACTCGAGGACACTGGAACATAGCACTTTTTAGACATTACTTTTTGACGTAATAGCTTCTTAAAGAGTACAATTTCCAGATTTGTTTTGGAAATATATCAGTTTATGTTTAAGTTTTACTGTAAATAAACTTTTATTTCCATTGAAAGGGTTAACTGTCTAAAATCTCATTCTTTCAAAATCAACATTTCTTATTTTGCTAATGACAAAACTAGACATGTTGTTTCGAACGCTATGAAAATGTTCTAGATCAGTTTATCTACATTTTGATTTTAAAAAATGAAACCAATTTTTCAATGGCTTCAATTATAGCCTGGTTTAATTATAAAAAGGGAGTTTGTAGTTTACCTAACTACTTTTATGCATAACAGGAGATCAGAGTTTTATTATACTTACAGTACGTGTTTAGAATTAGCTCTATTTTTTGGTATTTTATGCAATAATAACATTTAAAACGATGTAGTGTTTGCATAATTGTCGTATTGTATTTGACAGAAAATTTCATAAAATAATTCAAAATGATAAAGCCGTAATAATAATTATAGTATCAAATAGTGTTTACAAAATTAACTCAGATATACACAAAAGAGGTCCAGTGTCCTCGAGGAGGGGTCATTTAGTTTCATGTTGGGGCTGATCGAGTAATGCGATCTTATCGAGAATGATATCACCGTGTATAGAGAAGAAGAGATCTTTAAAATGATATATCACACATGCATTTTGCACTTATAATAATGAAGTTATCGATCCTGTATCAAAACTTTTTGAACTACCCTCGTATCCTTACATATAAAAGTCTCCATTTATATATTTGTCTTAACTATATTTTTCAGTTTTATATACATGTTATATTGCTGTAACAATATACTCAAGATATTGTCTTTTTGTTTAACTATTTTAAGTTATACATGTATATTACTTCATTGAAACTTATATAAGTATGCTAACAAATACACTGTAGGGCCTTGATGGTCACATCCAATGCCACTGTAAAAAACCTCAGTGAAAACTGTTTTCGTTTAACTTATATCTTATCACCAAAATTTATTAATTTTAGAAATCATAATTTATGTGTACTAGTGATAGGCTTTATTTCATGGTGCCTGTTGCCTTTCAAATGGATTTGTAGCTTTTCTTATCATATTTAAAGTAACAATATATTTATTAAAGATGTTCCTTGTTTAAATATTTACCATTTGTACTTAAAATTATAATCTATATATAACCCCCATCAGATTTTTTAAACCTTAATTCATCCTAAAAAGTACAAGGCTTTAGTGCACAGTAAGATGTATTTTACCTGTAAATTTGTAGCTTCTATATTCCTGTCTAAGGCCATAGTGTGGAATTTCCAAAAACTCGCATTTACATTAATTGTTTTTATCAGTTTACCCCAAAATTTATATTTGGCTTTGTTGGATTTTCCTAGATTATTGGTGATTTTGGTTTAATACGTATTTTGACAATTTTACCCCCCCAAAAAGTTTTTTGAAACCTTAATTCATCCTAACAAGGACAATACTAAAGAAGGCATGAATGTTTGTCTAGCCTGGATATTTGGAGCTTTTATTTTGATTTCCATGATCACAGAAGGAAAATCCCAAAAATTAGCTTTTTCAGTTATTATGCTTCCCTTTAGGGGGGAGCATATAGTCACCGCTTTGTCCGTCCGTCCGTGTTTCCATCCGTCTGTCCGTGCTTACGGGAGGGTACTTATGTGGCTAAAATTCTTAGCCCTATAATTGAAAAACATTAACCTGGCCGTCTCTTGTGACATTAACCTGGCCATTTCTTGTGACATTAACCTGGCCAGTTGTGGGACATAGGGTTAGGGGTAGGGTTAGCCTCCAGATCATTTTTTTCCAAGTTAGAGCAAAAATAAATTGTCGCTTGTGTGGCTAGCCACCCAAAAGAAATGCATAGAAAATAGCCACATAAGTATCCTCCCGTTAGAACGTCCGTCCGTCTGTCCGTCCGTCCGTCCGTCACGCTTTTTTGTCCGGAGCATATCTCCTTAATGGCACACCGTAACTTGAAGAAACTTGCTACAGTGATAGAGAATGACAGTAGGAGGCGCAGTACACAAGAACCGTAACTCTCGCATCTCCCAATTTTGAATTATCTCCCTTTTTCTCATTAAAATCAATTTTGTCCGGACTCTGGACTGTGACACCGTATGTTGATGAAACTTATTACAGTGATAGAAGATGACTAAAGAAAGTGCAGTACACAAAAACGGTAACTCTGTCATCTCCTAATATTGAATTATCTCCCTTTTTCTACAAAATGCAAAACAACTTTGTCAGGAGTATATCTCTTGACTGCTACACCGTAAGTTAATGAAACTTGATACAGTGATAGTTGGTGACATAAGGAGGTGCAGTACACAAGAACCATGACTCTGTCATCTCCCAATATTTAATTATCTCCCCTATTCTATTAAATAATCTTAATTTTGTCTGGAGCATATCTCCTCAGCATTTCGTTGTAAGTTGATTAAACTTGATATAGTGATACAGGATGATAGAGGGAGTGCTGTACTGAAGAACCATTACTCTGCCATATCCCAATATTGAATTATCTCCCTATTTCTACATAAAAATTAAAAAAAAAACAAATTTTTCTGCCGCACTGTAACTTGATGAAACCTGATACTGGGTTGACAAGGAGAAGTGTAGTACACAAGAATTATAACTCTGTCATCTCCAAATATTGAATTGCCTCCCTTTTTTCATAAAAAAATATTTTTGTCTGAAGCATATCTCCTGAAAGTTATATCACAAGTTGTTGAAACTTGATACTGTGTTCACCTACTAAACATGCTATACCTTGGGGTTTTGCTTTGTGGGGAGCATCCATCGTTGGGAACGATATTCTTATAATTAACAATTTTACCCAAAAATCATATTTCGGATTCTTTGATTTTCTACATTATTTGTCTGTTATTCAACCAAAAAAATCAGTTTTTTGAAAATTTTATTTATCTTAACAAGTACCATTCCATAGCTGACATGAATATTTGTCTCTCCTGTAGATTTCGAGCTTTTATATCGATATCCTCCATCACAGAGGGGGAAATCCCAAAAATGTAGTGATTTCAGTTATTATTTCAACAATTTTACCCAAAAAACATAGTTTGTATTATTAGATTTCCCTAGACTTGTTGTCTGTTATTTGGTACATATTTAAGCAACTAATAACATATAAATCAACTCTGTGCACCATTTCCTTGATTCACTTTTACATACCAGGGTCTGTTTGAAATCCTCAAAATTTGTGATTTAGGTTTAATATTTTGACAATTTCACCCCCAAAAATCAGTTTTTTGAATTTTTTTATCTATCTTAACAAGTACCATTCCACAGTTGACATAAATATTTGTCTAGTCTGTAGATTTCGAGCTTTTATATCGATATATTCGATCACAGAGGGGAAATCCCAAAAATTAACGATTTTAGTTATTATTTCAACCATTTTACCAAAAAAACATAGTTTGCATTATTAGATTTTCCTATACTTTTTGTCTGTTATTTGGTACATATTTAAGCAAATAATAACATATAAATCAACTCTGTGCACCATTTCCTTTATTCGCTTTTATATACCAAGGTCTGTTTGAAATCCTCAAAATTTGTGATTTTGGTTTAATATTTTGACAATTTCACCCCCAAATTCAGTTTTTTGAAATTTTTATTTATCTTAACAAGTACCATTCCACGGTTTGCATGAATATTTGTCTAGCCTGTAGATTTCGAGCTTTTATATTGATTTCTACAATCGCAGTTTGGAAAACCCAAAAAATCGTGCTTTCACCTATTATTTCAGCCATTTTATCCCAAAAATCATATTTTGCATCGTTTGATTTGCTAGAATTTTTTTCTGACATCCGGTACATGTTGTAGCATATGAAAACACAAAAATCAATTATGTGCATTTTTTTCCTTTATTTCGATTTTTGACGCTAGATGCCCTCTACTAATGTTTGAGCGAATTCTAACACTTCTGGCGGAAACGTGTTCAAATTCACTTTTTTTTATCATAAACGTTACACTAAAAAGGTATAAAAACACTGAGGAGTTTCTTTTATTGGTAAATTTACAGAAAGAAATGGTGTAAGATCACACCTAATGTTATAGTTCACTTACATTGTAAAACATAAGTGTAAGTTTACAGTAATTGTCGTGTTACAGTTACACCAACGTTTGGGTATTCCATGGGTTTACACACGTTTGAGCAACTTCTAACACTTCTTGGGGAAAGTGTTTAAATGCTCGCTTTTATAACAAACATAACACAAAACAATTGTAACTCTATATATATAAGCATTTGGGTGTTTCGTTTATTGGTAATAGCAATCCTTCTGGTGTAAGAATACACCTTATATTATATCTTACTTACTCTACACATGTGATTATTGAATTATTACTCTTCATAAATGGAAATGTTGTAGATCTAGATCTTTATAGTATCTAAATCTATAATATTCTATTGCGATCGCTGAATATAACATCTTTGAATTGAATTTTAATAACTTGCCCAAGGATTTGGGTCTAGCCTTATATACGCTTACTTAATACATGCAGTCTAATGGTTATGTTGGTGATCAATGCTGCCTCTGATGATATCTCTTTAACATTTGCTGCCTGGCTAGAGTTGTATCCTCTTCCTTTTCCCATTCAGTTCAGGGTTCCTTTAGATCAACGACGCATGTGTAGATCTAGATCTGTTATTTTTAAAGTTTGATTGAAAACATCTAGATCTAAATCTCAATTTAGATGAACAGATGAAAATAGAGTCTACCTTACTATTCGTGTAGACATATTTAAAGCGTGTAAAAAAGATAGATTGAGATTGGTATTCTTATATGAATCTATTTAATGAGAATTTTAAACAAGTCCAATCAGATGAATACTTTTTGCCCCTGGTCTCTTAGATTTGGCTAGATCTAGATCTAACGGAATTCTAATTGCTGAGTTGTGCATGCAGAAAGTGCACTAAAAGCCTGACATAACTTAGCTCTTGTTGCGCAGTTATGCTATTATTAAGTTTCTGTACCACCTGGGGCGAACAAGCTTGCGGCAAGTTAGAGAAACGTTTCCGTAAGAAGTTAAGGGAAACGTTTCCCGCAACCAAGGAAAGGTTCCAACTGGCAATTTAGAGAAACGTTTCTGTAAGAAGTTAAGGGAAACCTTTCTTTCCATCAAGGTAAGGTTTCCACTGGTATTTAGAGAAACGTTATAGTTAGAATGTGAGGGAAACGTTTCCCTCCATCAAAAAGGTAAACATTAAACCAAAACGCGTGGCAGCAGAGCTGCCACCTGTTTTGGTGTAACGTTTCCCTTCCATTTTTACTGTGTAGTGGGCCATCATACATTCCTAACAACTGTACTTTCGTTTGAACCTTTAAATTGCGTGAAAAATTGTTTGCTTTCAAAATATCGCTTGCAACGTTTGTCAAATTAAGATGTAAGTATTTAAGAATTTAAGAAAAAGAAATGTTAATTGTGAATCTAGATCAGAAACCGCAAAAACCAGTTCAGCAGCAAATGGGGGAAAGAAAAGAAACAAAATGACAAAACCGCTTAAGAAACTGTGTGGGGTTTTAAAAGAAATAAAAAAAATACTGGTTTCTTTTTTACAAAAATTAGTTCTTAACATTTGACAAAAGTTAGTTCTTAATGTTTGACATAAGAGTGTTTTAAAACCCAACGTTATTTACGTAATGGACATGGGTCTTTAAAAGACGAGAAAATGTGAATACAAGTCTTGATCGTGCCTTGATCCTCATTGGCGAACGGTTTGGATTCGTGCCAGAAGCGGAGGGTTCGAAACTGCCGGTCACTCGTATCGATCTTTATTCGTTTCTAAGCTGGCGATATAACAGCAACAAAAAGGTCAGTGTTAATTCCTGCTACTTTACAAATGACTTTTCGTTATGATGTTATTTACATGTTTGACTGCCTAGCATGTAACTGTTGGCAAATGATAATAACGTTGAGATGAGAATCGATAGATGGAGAAGGACCAAAGTACAAAGTGTGTAATAAAATTGAGGTGCAGTCGAAACTCGATACTACGAACTCGCTTAAATCGATATTCCCAGTATTTCGTAAGTTTTAATTTGATAAGTCGATCTAGTTTAAGTCGAAGATACCCGTATTTCAAAATTAAAAACGTGGCTAGTCCACGTTTTAACTTTGAAATATGGGTATGTTCGAAGTAACCCGAGTTCGTAGAATCGAGTTTTTACTGTATTATTGGACTTCACAGTTTCCTGTTATATCCAAAGCTAATTGGTGCTAGTGTAAACGCACCACAATGGTTCATTTATACGTGTTAATAAGTTAATAGAAAAAATTATTTTACAGGGCTGCCATAAGGTAATTTTGAAAAGTCTTAAGATTTCCAAATTTTCTATTTTTCAAGCGCGATTACAGTAGGTTGAAAGAAAAGCAGAAAGCATTCTGATGTACTCTCAGCATTCTTTAAGCTACCATCTGCTAGGAAAATATCCGAAGATACATGGAAAATTCCGGAGAAATGGCATCACTGATTTTGGATTCCTTTTTGCCAATAAACGCGTTTACGCTAAAGCTGTAATTTACAATGCAAACTGTTTGCCACTCAGTGTAAAACGAACACTCAAAATTAGTAAAAAGTTGTCATTTCATACGTTTTAGTGCTTTGCGTTTGCGTTTCGTTTGCGTTTAAACGGGAAAGAATAACGTTTTCTCAACTCTCAACTGTATGTGTAAAAATTAGTGTACCAGTGAATATAGCTGTTGTCCTATGCAAAAAGGTGTTTATGATCAGGATCTGCACTACTGTTTTTCTCTCGGGGGGTGGGGGGGTTCTCTCAAAACAATCGTCAAATACAACCCTAATTAGTGTATAAAAGAGCAAGAATTCATTGAAAACTGGAGTTGTCATTTCAAGTTTGAGGGACCAATAGTAGTAGTATATAAAGAGTTCCTTCGATGTTAAGCTGGTAAGCCAAATCTAAAAATAGGTATGACGCAACATCCCGAATCTCGGACAGCATAATTATTTCATCGCACGTATCTGTTGTTCTTTGACAGCTCGTTAAATTGTGCGAAGCTCGTGCAATGGCGGGGTTCGCTCCTCATCTTAATCAAAGGACCGACAAACGAACGGACAGAGAGGCAGCCAGACAAAACCTCTACAGTGTAGCATAAACTGTTTCATCGCGATCTAGAGCGATATGCGCCACTTGTAGAAAACAAGTAAAACATGTATTTAGCCACATTCTGGCTTAAAGAGTTCAATGAAATCCCACCTGAGTTCTTGTCCTTGTCTTCGACCCCCCCCCCCCAACTTTGCCCTGTAGAAGTTCATTAGTGATGTCATCAATCAGGTATGTCAAACCTATTTATCATTTTGATTAAATTCTTTTCATCTCTACAACGGTCTGCAGACTTTCAGGATTCCGGTGCCAAACGTGTTATGCATAGTTCCGGCATCTAAGAACCCTCCCGAGTCTATTACAACGGTCTGCGACTGTTTCTGGCACCCTCACAGACTTTCATGATCCGGTGCCAATAGAGTTACGACCAATTTTGACCTTTCTGCAACCTCCCGAGTCCATTAAGCCGGGTTCGACTGTTTCTGGCACACTCCCAGACTTTCAGGATCCGGTGCCAATAGAGTTATGACCAATTGTCACCTTTTTGCAACCTCCCGAGTCCATTAAGCCGGTCTGCGACTGTTTCCGGTACCCTCGCAGACTTGCAGGATCCGGTGCCAATAGAGTTACCACCGATTTTGACCTTTCTGCAAGCTCCCGAGTCCATTAAGCCGGTCTGCCAGTATTTAATATTTGAAAAAGGAGGAACTAAGGTTATCTCTATATAACTACCTGTTTTGTTTGATTTTTCTGAACATAACAGAACATTACAGAACATACTTTTATTTCTCACAGTTTACATATATTTTGTAAAAGCATGTGAACAAATACAGGTCAATACTTTCATGTAAAAGGTTGAAATGTTTCAATTTTAAAATAGTGGCAATGTGGTTTGATATCTGAAGCGTTTGCTCCTGATTTAATATAGCAATAAGTTCAATAACAATTTTCAAAAAAGTAAATGGAGGGGAGCGTTTGCTCCTAATTAATATAGCAACAACAATAAAAAAACGTAAATGGAGGGGATAGTGAAAGAAACGTACAAAATAACAAAAAACTAACCAAAAAACAACAACAACAAAAACAAAAACAAAAAGACAAACAAACCAAAAAGGTAAAACAAAATATAAAATCCAACTTGAGAGAACCACCTATGATTAAACCTACCATTATGGCATCCGGAAATGGATTAATAGACTAAAACTATGAAATTCACACTATAGTGAAAAATTAAACGCTATGAAATGATAAAACGCAGTCTCATTATGAATTCTCATGTTGTTAAAAAACGTTTTTATGCAAGAGGTTATTGCTCCAAAATGAATTATATTCATCTTTATACTATCAATTATGTTTTTGAAACTTCAGCAGTGTCTAGTCTCATAGCCTGTCCGTATACAGATAGAAAACCTGGGTAAAAGGTTAGAAGGCTTTATAGTTGAGTATCCTTTGACCTTGGTCACAAATGGATTTCATCTCAGGTTCAAAATGTCTTTAATAAACAGCTTACATTGGGATATAAATTATTATTTGAGCCATGTCATGAGTAAACCTGCCTCGTTGCATTGTAAACAGTTTAGATCAAGATCAGCCGCCGCGTCTTTGACGCGGCGGCTGGTCTTGATCTACACTGTTTGACACCAAAACGCTTCAAAAGCATTTTATGAAGCTGTATTATATATAGTAATTGGCAGTGTAGACCAAACACAGATACAGAACCTGGGATGACAACGGTATTGGTCTGTTTAATGTTACACTGCAATAAGGCAGGTTCGGTTATGGCACGACTCGTTTCCATTATTTATTAATTTGTGGCAAGTTGGTGAATCAGTTCATGGATTTAGTGCCGTTTTATAAAATATCAATGAATTACATTTTTCTTTTGATTCACCGTCGACTAGATAACAATATTGTGCAAATTACATGCTGCTACCATTTTGCCTTCTTACCGCCAAATTGAAAGGTCTGATTTAACACTTTCGCAGGTTTGTCTGAACAAGCTTACCTGTTTAATGCCGCAAGAAACGTACATATTTTGTTAAGATTTATAGCAAGCCGCCATAACTAAATGTGTGATTCGGTTCCTGTTTGGCATAGGTTAGACTACATCATTATATTCGAGATTAACCTACACTTACTGCAAGTGCGATGCAATTAAATATAGAAAAATACAGGCTTATACACGTGATTGTTAGGACAGAATACCAATTTCCCTCACTTCTCTGGTCTCGACATGGGACGTCAAGTACAACCATTTTACGACTTTGATATGCTTATACACATGTTTGTATTAGGACAGAATACCAATTTCCCTCACTTCTCTGGTCTCGACATGGGACGTCAAGTACAACCATTTTACGACTTTGATATGCTTATACACGTGTTTGTATTAGGACAGAATACCAATTTTCCCTCACTTCTCTGGTCTCGACATGGGACGTCAAGTACAACCATTTTACGACTTTGATATGCTTATACACATGTTTGTATTAGGACAGAATACCAATTTTCCCTCACTTCTCTGGTCTCGACATGGGACGTCAAGTACAACCATTTTACGACTTTGATATGCTTATACACGTGTTTGTATTAGGACAGAATACCAATTTTCCCTCACTATTGAAACCATACTTCATACATGTTAGAAATGTTACCTACTGATCACTCATGTATAATTCAGGCTGAAATAATATATATAGTCTAATAGAATAATAGGTGAATTATAATATATATTTTGAGTAAAGAATTACATGTTGACATGGCCTCGACATGAGACGTCAAGTACAACCATTTTACGACTTTGATATTTACCATTTCACTGCAATTTTGCTTTAACTCCTTGCATGCTGGGTACTTTTTTCGTCTGATACAATTGCCGTCTGCTGATGTTCTAAAATAGAATATTCTAACTTTCTTTTCAAACAGGGACAGAGTGTCAAACATTTTGGATCCTGATTAGACGCCGCGTTATGCGGCGTCTCATCTGAATCCAAACTGTTTGCAAGGGTAATCACTCCGGTGGCTTATCTTATATATCAGCGGCTATCAATGCATATAGTTAACCCTTTGAGCCCTAGTCCCGCCTATAGGCGTCCTTTTCAAACAGTGTACATGTGAATAGTACACTTGTCATGTGCAAACAGTGAAGACCCAGATCAGAGGGCTCCGAAAGGAGCTCTCTGATCAGGGTCTTCACTGTTTGTCATAATGCCAAAAATGGACAAAAACAACCCTTAAGAGCCAAAAATGGACTAGATTAAAATAAAAACTGGAATTGTCCATTTAAGGTTTCAGGGAGGAAAGAGTTAAACAATTCGTCGTGGGAGTCTTACAATGCTCCATGTCAATTTTATAAACAAAATAGTTGTACATACTTTTGGAAAGCTAATTGATGGAGCTATATCCTGGTGCAAACCATATGTTTATTCGAACTATCTATTTGACACCCATGAAAACCCTTTTGTTCAGTTGGTCAAAAACTGTATAGTCGATTTTCTCAAAACAACCCCGATGTGAGATTAAACGTTGTAAGAGTCATACGACGAATGTCGTCTGCTGTGTTTTTAGGTTTACGTTTTATGAAAACTTTATGAGTGTCAAACATTTTGGATCCTGATTAGACACAGAATAACGTTGCGGCAATAGATTGCGAGTTACAATTATATTCGGGATAAATGAGTGAAGGTGCTTAAAATGCTAACTGAAGCCATGTCAACATGTAATTCTTTACTCAAAATATATATTATAATTCACCTGTTATTCTATTAGACTATATATATATTTCAGCCTGAATTATACATGAGTGATCAGTAGGTAACATTTCTAACAAGGCCACCGCAAGCGGTATAGGTCGTTTGCAGTTCAAAAAAACACGATCATTTTCAAATATCTCCATAACAAGAAAACGGAGACAAATGGAAATTTGCATAGATTTATGATATACCTATACCAACTCTGACAAAAAAGAAATATTTTTTCCTCTTCGTAATAAAAAAGTTTTATTCATAACTTCTATATAAAGTTTACACTTCTAAGGGACAGTTTTCCGAAGGGTGATTTCAAGTTATTCAACAGCCTATCTTTCACGACCCGGCAACGCCTCACCGTTAAGCCATCGCATACCATAGCAGTTTACAACTAACCGAACGAGGCCCTGACTGGGGTACGTTAAACGTATTAACCGATCATACTGTCATTTGCACACATGTTAGATCTTAATCGGACACCGGAGCCATTTCGTATCTGAATAGGATCCGAACCATGTGCCACTCATACGAAAGTTTTATCAACAAAACGCAAAATAATTAAATGCGATAAATAGCAGAAGAGACATGTTCATACCAGACGATCTACACCAACTTACCATTATCAAATTTTCAACAGAACGTTTCCAGATCAGTTCGAAAACCTTTATTATTTTATCGCTTAAAGGAAACGTAATGTAAACGTAAGTGCAATACAACTCGAACATTGATACATATTAAACTCCAGATAAGGGGAGTATTTCCAAAACTACTAGTAAATCTTTATTTCTGAATTAAGCCCTATGGTGTGACTACTCATCAGAACCGTCTTTCTTCGAGTAGTCACACCATATGATTTGGTGCTGAACTGGGTGAGAAAATGTTGGACTTGTTCAAGTTTCTCTCTCTTATCTGGAGCTCTGTAATTATGTAGAAATGTTAGAGCTTCGGTTTGAAAAGTAATTGCAATTCTATTTATTCCTGGTGAAGAGTTCGTGGCTTTAGGCATAGTAAAAATGTAATGGATTTAGGGGCCTCACAATTAATTTTGTACAACTAAACAACCAATATCAGCACGGGATTCACCTTTCAGACAGAAGCAACTTGCACGGGATTTTACCTGGGGATATTCTCCAATATAAACAAACGTGATCAAGGTAATAGCCAATAACACCCCACGTAATTGACCATTTTCAGCGACACAAAATTTATATAAAACAAAGAAGAAAAGTTTTTAGTTAGACTTTCAAAAATTCTGAATTTCCTTGTCAGAGTTGGTATAGACACATCATAAGTGTATGCAAAATTCAATTTAAATACGTCCATTAGTTTTAAAATTATCTAAGATTTATCGTGTTTTTTTGAACTGCAAACGACCTATAACATAATACGCCCGTGACATCAGACCAGAACCAAAATCAATAAGTGTCTTTCCTCTAAGATAAGAAAACTAAGTACATGTACATGTATGAAATTTGGTTTCAATAAGGCAACCAGAAGTGGAGTTATCATCTGGAAACAAGATTGAGCTGTAATATTCTGAGTATGTAAAGTAGAGTAACTGCATAAAGTCCTCAGACCATAACCAAAATCAGTAGGTGTCTTACCTGTATAATGAGAAAGCTTACTATGAAGTTTGGTAATAATACCTCATAAAGAACTGAAGTTATTGCCCGGAAACAAGTTTTGTTTTTAAAAAAAGAAAAGAAAAGAAAAATATATGTATATAAAAGCTTCAATAAAAAAGTATCCAACTAAAACCAAAATCATCGAACTAAACCTAAAATCAATAGTTGTCCTTCCTGTATGACAAGAAAGCTTAGTAAGACATTTGGTTTCAACACGGCAAACAGAAGTAAAGCTATCATCTGAAAAGTAGTTCGAGCTGTAAAATACTCAGTATGTAAATGTCTAAAGGAGCATAACTCCAGGAAAATTGAACGGAAGCCAAATTGATGAGATACCAATGTAACAAGTCATGTATATATTTATAGGATATTGAGTGCGATGTGTACTTTGACATTCTATTTATATTTCATACATGTGTACGTCATATACAATTCATTAGACACATGTAATTGGCACTTGCGTAGAAAACACTACTTGCAGACTTACTGCACCCTTGGTTTAAGTGCTTCAATCTTCTTTTTTGTTTATGACGTAAATATTGGGATATATTACATACCTATTCAATTTTATGCAACGTCGAAAACCTTTTTTCTATGAAAAGTAACTTCTTTCACAATTCTTATTGTGAAAAATGCTCTTAAATCCCTTCTCTTCCATGATGTCACCTGCTTTAAACAATTTCTCTCGGCGTTGATCAATTAAAGACATCTCTAGATGACCTTTCGATCATAACGCCTTGCCAGACAATTTCCTTGCAATAATCATGTATCTTATGGACATGTCGCTAGCAAAGAACCATTGAAGCATCTCGTGTGAGATTCTACCTTTATATTTGATAGTTTGGTTAGAAATAACCATTGAAAATCACTAGAGCATGGGTATAATCTGGACCTCACTAGGTAAACTGAGATTGTGTTGCACGTGATTTGACAGTTTCATTGAACCCTCCAGAACAATGGGGTGATGGTCCCTCAATGGACTGAAGAAAAGTCTTTTAAACAAGTCAAACTTCGATATTTCGAAGTCGGTTTTGTCAAATATAGCATGGCATAACGCAGTTCATATGTCGTACTATTGGATAGTTCGAGTAAAAAGAGTTCGAGATATCGAGGTTCGGCCGTATGTAAATTAAATGTAGTAATAATATGATAAGTGGTGTCAAACAGTTTGTATCCTGATCAGGCACTGTGTATCGTTGCGTTTTGATGAGGATCAAAGTGTTTACAAATAGCCGTTGTACACGCGGTAAAGGTGCGTTCACGTTGCCGATCTTAGTACCTCGATCACCCCGACTCGCGAATTTTCCCGACCAAGTTCGAGCATAATGCTGGTCGCGGGTCCTACTCGACGGCATTTCGATCGTTACTCGATCATATACGATCTATACCAGACCATCACAAGACCCTTGTCGACCACTATACGACCTCTACTCGACCAATACCCGACCTCTTCTCGATCACCTAGACTGATTCCCGATTTTTACGCGATGAACACGATCATCCTGATCTCTACCCGATCTCAAGCCGATCCCTATTCAATCAGTACACGATCGCCACTCGATGGTACCGATATAATTGGATAATGACAGAAATTAGTACGTTTTGTGTACAATGTCCAATTCATCAAGGGCACTTCAATAAATAGTTCAAAGCAAATTGGTGTTTCCTCATTTTTTGTGGAGCTATTAGCTACAAGCATGTACGCATGTAACAACCAACGTATTCGGTGTTCTTTCACTACAAAATGCTACTTTTATGCTCCCGAAGATAGTTGTGTCCCTCACTCCGTGTCCCGTTTCTTCAGGGTATATTTTCTATACAACATAAGTTATGGATGCAAATTCTATTTCAGGTCAATGTGACCTTGACCTTTAATCTAGTTTATAGAAAACATCTTACCTGTGTCATATATTCTATACAACATCATCTAGAGTTGTCAAATCTGATGTGTGAGTACATCTTGGAATATCATACACTTTTGAGAACAAGGTGACCTCTACCTTTGACCTCACTTTTGTGAACTAGGGATACCAGTGTTAGTGTATGTATACTTCATCTTATAACAGAGTACTGTGCACTATGACCTTTAATTTTGACACTAATTATAGAAAAAGGCTTTTCAAGAACATATCTGCTACCGGTATTACACTTCAGATTAACCAAACTTTGGGTGTGAGTACATCTGTAAATAGTGGAGTTTCGCGAACCATTTTCCGCTCGCGTTTACCTTGACCTTTGAACTCAATCATTAAATAAATGTTTTCGGATCTTACTTTTCTAAACGACATATTTCCATATTTTTATATGAGTACATCTTTAGGTTTTGATGGGTTGTGAACCATTTAAACTCTACTGTAAAGTTGTCCTTGACCTCAGTTATATAAAAGAAAAATATGGAGAATATCTACTACAGTACATCAGCTAGGTATTCCAGTGTAAATGGCTTTCCGGATATTGGAGACGGTAGAAGGACCAGATGGGAATCCCGAGTACGAGAATAGAGTTCATGGTACCCGTTTTATCTGGACATTTGCTGGTTGGAGATTGTGGCAGTATCTAAATGCTTGTTTTCTGGGGCATAATTTTAGCAATAGAATCATCAAGAGGGTCATGGTGGTCCTGAATTCGCTCACCTAAGTATGCTTAAGCCGATCGTTTTTCTTGTGGGTGGTATAGTATCATGGATTTGACCTAGAGGTCTACTTTTTGAAACGACATGATCTATTTTCTAACTTTGCAAGTATTTTGTCAATAACAACATTGACCCACTAATGTGGCTTCGAGAGACTTCATACGCTTTTCTAAAACTTGACCTAATGACCAATTTTTGATCCGACATGACATACATGTATCTTCAAACGTGACCTGGAGTTTATGAAGAACAACATTTTGGTGAAATTTGAAGAAGATTCGCTTATAACTGTGGTCTGCATTGTGTTCACAAGAAATTGTGGACGTAAGTACGTAAACCACGGACGAGCGAGCGTCGGAAAAAATCGATCATAGTAACTGCCATTAGCTTTGTTCAGGTGAGCTAAAGGGATTATTAATGGATTTTGATAACATTTCAATTTTAATGGGGTGATTTTTATTACTATCAGTATCTGTTAAACGAGAGCTGTGCTCTTTTTAAGTAAACACTAGTGTCGTAGGGTGGATTTTGCTATGAACTGATAAAATATGAATAAATCAATAAAATACTGTATGTAATCACCTAGTTTCTTGTTATTTCGATTTTCCCATTAGAATAATCAGTAGAATTTAGATATTTAGCTGTTAGTTTATACGTTTTGGTCTTGTCAGTCGTTAAGAATATGTACTTTCGGTCTAGGGGAACTAACTTTCACTAACATTATTTTGACTAACTTTTACATCACGTGATTACGGGTCATCTTTATCCGGTAAATTTAAATGGCAGCCATTATATAGGCATTTGTTAACGTCTGAATAAATTGGATATTTATACAGGTAAATACATGTTGTTATGTTGTTAAGACTATTTGTATAATTTTGATGCTATTAGCTTTCATACTTTTAAGTTAGGATAAGATAACCTTTGTACAACAGTAATTATTTGTAATGTAATAAGTCGGTGTATTTTGTCTAGCTGACACCGAATATACATGTTTGTTTACTATATATCTGTGTACAATTACTTTGTTTATAGTAGCATGAAGTATCATTTCCATATTCTTATTATTGTTCATTATTTGCAGATTAATCATGACTTTGTCATGATTATTACAGTCCATATTGGAATAAACATACTGATAGACATTGATCTGGCAGTTTGATCCTTATTAGAACCCCTGAGTTAGGCCGGAAGGCCAGTGGAACGGCGGTGGAGCCACAGATCCACATAAACACTCTACCAAACTAGTATATTGTGAAATGCATCACAATTAAAAGAGAAACTCTTTAGGGTTTGACAGGAAAGTCTTCGACATAATACTATCAGCAGCAGCACTTACTTTTCGGGTAGGGGTGCCAGCGACCTGCTCTTGTGCTTCATTATTTCCGGTGTTTTCGCATTCTCAACAAGAGCACATTAAGCCGGCGTCCAATCAATTTTAAAATCAAGGCATAGTAAAACATTTTCAAGTTAAAGTGAACAAAAAGAGAAAAGGGGCATAACTGGGGGGAAATGCGTCACGTTCAAAATCCATTATATCATGTCAACTGCCGTACTTTCTTGTATCACCATATCAAATCTGAATGGAAATAAACTTGCCTTTTCTACGCAATGCCTATTTTGTCAATAAAAGGGGTATAACTCTGCTAAAAATTTAAAACAAAAAATTCCAAACACTATTGTTGTATGGTATAATTGTAGCAGGGGATCTTATAATCGGTCAATAAATAAAGGTAATAGGGCAATAGCAAGAACAGGTTAAGAAACGATAAAAGGGGCATAATTCTGGGGGAAAAGTCACATGCAAACCCGTAATATATATTCAAACCTTTTACAGATTGTACAACCATATCAAATCATAAATGAGTTGAACAGGTAGATAAAGAATGTTTGTCTTTCTACACAAATGCCTATATTTGACGATACAAATGGGCATTGCTCTTGAGTGTCTGGGGTAATCTTGCTGGTTATCGAACTTGAGCAAGACATTTTGGTTCTATACATGCTGACTAAGTTTCAAAATGATTGGAATACATTTTCTTGAGTTACAGAACGGACAAGCAAAACAATGTCACGGACGGGCAGACAGACGGGCGGACAACGTCATTAAATAATACGCCCCGTCTGAAGACGGTGGTACAAAAAGGGTTACAGTGTCAGAGAAGGTTCTCCTTCTATAGTCTGGTGATTGTTTTAAATGTTAGAAATCGACGACTATACCGCCCCACTTGTGAACAACAAACACATTGTGCTTGCGTAACTGGAATAGTAACCTCGAGTTGAGGTCGAGAGAGCTCGTGTAGAGGTCGATAATAGTGCGCTCACATTTGCTCTACGGCGGCCGTACGGCGGCCGCAGAGACGTGAAATCGAGAGAATCTTTCGGCGGCCGTAGAGATTCTACGGCGGCCGTGCGGCGGCCGTACGGCAACCGCACGGCGTATCCCAATATCTTACAGGCCGTGGAGGTCGCCGTAGAATTATAACGCGGAGTTATAACATTTTTTCATTTCTACGGCGGCCGTAGAAACACACGCTGCAGAGTGGTTCTACGACTGCCGTACGGCAGCCGTACGGTCGCCGTACGGCCACCGTGCGGCCGCCGTAACTCGATGGTCAATTTCCCTATTGAGCATTTGTACTTTTGATCTTATATGTAAAACATGAATATTATCTAAAAATGGATTTAGATGTTCTTAAATGCTGTCCAAATGTGTCCTTTGAGTTCATGGTGTTGCTGGACTGATATAAGTTGTGTGAACATGTAGCAAAACCAAGCTGTGTAGCAGGAGCAGCATTTTGGTTGCAAGGTATCTGGTGGGACTTCCACGGCTGCCGTACGGCGACCGTACGGTCGCCGTGCGGTCACCGTGCGGCAGCCGTGCGGCAGCCGTGCGGCAGCCGCACGGCGGCCGTACGTTGGCCAAGATTTTTTAACCCCACCAAAATAAAATCTCGCCGCGCGGCAGCCGCAGCAAATGTGAGCGCAACACACGGCGGCCGTAGGAATTCTGCGGCGGCCGGGGAATTGCTACTCGCCGTAGAAATGATTAGCCGTGCGGCCACCGTACGGCAGCCGCAGCAAATGTGAGCAAGGCATAACACTCGTGTAGAAATCGAGACCACATCTTGTGAGATCGAGAACATATCGCGTGTGGTCGTCTATTTCATGCGGTGATGGAGCCAATGAAATCGAACACGGTCGGATTTAGATCGTGTTGAGTCGAGTTGATCGGGTACAGATCGTGTAGAGGTTGGAACAGAAATGTAACAAGATTTGTTCTCTATCAACTCGATTGCGTACACGAGTTAACCCGAGCGCTACTAGACCGATTTCAGACCATGTCCAGACCGTCAGTCTTCTCGATCGCTACACGGTCATGTTCCAAATTTCCGAGTAGTAAGGCCGACCGAACTCGATCAATGCAGACCGCTCTCGATCGACCAGGACTCCCTAGCAGACCGACCAGGACCCCTAAGCAGACCAAGTACGACCGCGTGATCGAGTTTGATCGAGGTGTCAGATCGGCAATGTGAACGCACCTTAAAGGCATTTAAAGGATTAATCTTTCGGCTACAATTATGGTGGCGTATCCCATCTAACATAGTATCTGGAGAAGATATTGTCTGCTACTAAGACGTATGTTTAGAAATCTTGACATTTTACTTAACAATATTTAATTGTATAAGAGTGTCCAACTGTCTGGATCCTAATCAGGAGCCGCGTGTCGCAAATGTCAAAGCTCTCGAGCTTGGCACTGAAACGGGTTGAAGAAATTATTGTTACAGTGTTCCCACCCTACAACGGCCCTCTCAACAACGACCCCCTCCTTACAACGACCCTTGTCGTAGTTCCCTAAACAGGAAAATTATTTCAAACTTATATCACGACTGCAAAGTCGTCTGCTTAAAATGTTCGTCTGCTGTTTTTCTCGAAGTTACATAATGGACATTTTGACAGAAAAACAACTTCCTGGCGAGTGACAAACAGCTTGAATCCAGATCAGACACCGCGTCAAGCTGTTTGCTAATGTAAATCAATGTCCCTCCATATAACGAATCATCTCCTCTAAACCGGAAACCTCTGTAACACGAGCGGATTGCTCGAAGAGTTCTGCCAGCAGAGGATTGACCGACAGATGATAGTATCAAGCACATTGTGCGTAAAACAGACATACTGTGGAAAAAACGTTATTCTTTCCCGTTTAAACATAAACGAAACGCAAACGCAACGCACAAAATGGAGAAAATGACAACATTTTGATATTTCTAATTATTCATTTTAATTTGAGTGGCAAACAATTTGGAGCTCGATCAGACGCCAGGTTACCCGGCGTCTGATTTGGCTCCAAACTGTTTGCATTGAAAATAATAGTTAAAGCGTAAGCGCGTTTATTGGGAATTATACCGTTTTCTCCATTGTACGTGTATCATGTAGGAGCAATTTAGTTACTAAGGGATGTAAATCTACGTTAAGATTAAAATCACTATTCACAGTTACTGCTCTTGACCCGTCCAAAGCTTCATCAACCCAACATTAGATGTTTTAAAACAGGAATTGTTATAATATTTGACATTTGATATGCTGATGTGTTAAAGTAGAAAAACGTTTCCTATAATTGTGATCTAAGACCAAGAAATAACGTTATAATTTTCTTTAAAGCAAAATGCTCCTTAAGGCGCATTCAGCTTCACCTTTAATCCATCTCAAGTGGTAACCTGTTTTCAAACTCTAGAAATAGTAGAAATATACAGTAATTATTCTAAAGTGTATATATCAAAGTAAATACTGCGTTTTAAGCTTTAAAAAGCTGACTGAAAGCAAAGTAGACAGCGCCTTTTAAAATGCGCATTCTGCCCTACTCTCATCCCAATTATTATTATTATTATTATTATTATTAATTAAATGATTACCGATTTTTTAAGATTAGAAACAGGCTAAAGATTTTGGATCTTAAAAGTAAAAATAAAGCTTTAAAGCTGACTGAAAGTAACGCAGATTGCAATGAAAGCTCTTTCTGCTTTACTTTAAATCCACTCCAGGCGCAAATGTATCATATTTGTCACACTCCGCTATCCCAAGACCACTCATCCCAAATGTTTACATCTCTAGCTAATGTGGGGGTAGAACTTATGCCCCAGATAAGCATGTTTTGCATAAATGAGATTAACGGTTAAAAAGGCAATGTCCATGTCACGGTTACCTAAAACTGTTACCGTACGCTGTGACATTCACCGATGTTCTCACACGACGAGTTTTGTATTCCCTAGCTGTTGTTGTACAGGATATTTTATCCGGACAACCTGAAAATGTGACAGAACAACAAGTATTCCAAAGATGTACTCAAACATAGGATAGAAAATCAGTCCGAGCAATAAGAACATGGACTCACGCACACACCATCGTTCAATCACTACTTGTACCTATAGATAGATTAAGGAACACAACAGGTATTGTTATAAATCGCTCCTGGTCGAATTTTGTTTAATTTAAATCAACATTTTGACGTTTTAGTCAATTATAGTGTAGTAGGATGTGTTCATATACACGTGATCTTGATCGAACCGATTTGTAAAAAAGTTTATCACTTTTTTATATTTTATAACATTTCCTGTTGACTATGTCAACCAGAATTGTAATACGAACAGGTTTTTCTGTATTATTACATCTAAAGTTGCTACAAACCCTTTTTATACGCCCGTCGAAGAATGGACTAACTATGGTATGCTTGTCCGGCTGGTCGTCCGTCTGTTTTTTCGTATTCCCGTCCGGTTTGTTTTAGCAATAACTGTCATCATACTTTAGTCAATAGGGTGTTTCTGTGCCTAAATAGTTCCGACGACTTCATAACCTGCGTTACAATGAACATCTATTCTACATTGTTGTGATATGCCGATTACTCGTGATAATCGACGATTACGACGTGATGATGCCGACATGATGATCGACGTTAGATGTGTCATCGTCTACGTTTATAAAGTATACGACGTAACAGAATTGATTTACCGACAATGTACTCCCTACCTAAATAAATAATACTGTTAGTCTGATACAATTAAAGAACAAGGCACTGAAATGAATTAATAATAAATTAATAATCCAAGTGTTTATTCAGATCAGATATCTTGATTGAGACTTAAAAAGATTGTTCTGGATATACAATAATTGCAAAGGCCCAAAACACTGTAAAATTAATCGCGAATATTGATCTTTTATTGCTCGCGAACATGTGCCGGTGGTCGAGAAAAGTGTTTGAGTTCGATTCCAAACACTAGTAGAGTGCGTTTGAGCAAATCATGTTTCTGACATACTGTGTATATATAACTACATGTACTCAAAAGCGGAACGATTGGAAGTCGTGAGATTGTTACTTAGTGTAGAATCAAAACACTACAGACAGGAACTGTCTTAGTTGTAAACCTCTAAATCTTTTTCTATACAGAATCAAAACACTACAGTCAGGAACTGTTTTGGTTGTAAACCTCTAAATCTTTTCTATACATAATCAAAATACTACATATGAAAACTGTCTTTGTTATAAACCTCTAAATCTTTTTCTTTACAGAATCGAAACAATACAGACAGGACTTGTCTCAGTTGTAAACCTCTAAATATTTTCTATACATAATAGTAACAATACAGACAGGAGTGGTCTCAGTTGTAAACCTCTAAATATTTTCTATACATAATCAAAACATAACAGACAGGAGTGGTCTCAGTTGCAAACCTCTAAACCTTTTCTATACATAATAGTAACAATACAGATAGGAGTTGTCTGAGTTGTAAACCTCTAAACATAATCGAAACAATACAGACAGGACTTGTCTCAGTTGTAAACCTCTAAATATTTTCTATACAGAATCAAAACAATACAGACATGAGTTGTCTCGGTTGTACACCTCTAAATGTTTCCGATACAGTCAAATTCAAGCAATTACCTTTCCTTGAGGGGTAAGGTCTTAAGAGGCTTTATTGTATGAGAATAGTATAAAATTATATTCAATGACAAACGCCTTTTCCCGCTTTAAATATATTCTCTGTCATGACGTCATCTGCTTTAAATAATTGTTGTCTGCTTTTATTTATCAAATTTAAATATATAGTAAAATTGACTGAAATTATATTGTTTAAACTTATAAGTATTAACCCTTTACCTGATATCCTTTTATAGTTTTGAAGAAAGATGGCCAATAAAAGCAGGTTGAAAGTAAATCAGAATGCGCCTTAAGGTTACTCAGCATCTTGTCGGGATACAAACTATTTGACATCCAGTCTCATATTTTCTAGGTAAAATAGCTAAAATTTGAATTTGAGAGAAATAAAATCAGACGTTAATGGTTTGAAATAGCTGATGTCATTGTAGTGATGATCTTAAAGCAGCTAAGGTCAAAATATTAACCCTTTCCCTTATAGAAGCGACTTTTAGCGCATTCATTTTATTCATCCGCCAAAGAAAATAGTTCCATTTTATACTGTTATGAATAAGTACTATAAGTAAAATTTTCTATACACTAGCAGATAGTAACTTAAAGTAGGCTGAAAGTAAAGCAGAATGTGCCCTAGGGCACATTCTGCTTTACTTTCAGCCTGCTTTAATATGTCACATATCTTAACTACTAGAAATAGGCTATTGGTTAAAGAGGTGAATAAAGTAAGTTTTTTTTTAATTTTGAGCAAAATAAAAAAAACATCAGACGCAAAGTGACACGGTATCTGATCAGACTCCAAACTGTTTGCAATTCATTTATCAAATAAAATCTTCGACGTTTCAAAATAACTGTCATTTTTCACTTTTTATCACAGAGTACCATTTGTACTCGACAAGTTACAATGTACATGTAGGAAGTGCACTAGTTTATTCAAGGTGGGCTATAGCAGAATAATTACTTCACATTGGTAGTTTGCTCTTACAAATAACAAATGTGAAATGAAGAATTTTGTTTTGCAATTAGTTCTTCGCTAGTGATTCAAGGAATAAAGGTTACTGCTCCCTGAATCGTTTTCTAATTACAATAACCAAACTTTTGAATTTAAAAAAATAATGGTTACGATCACTATATAAATAAGCAATGTGTACATTTAATTATATATTAGACCAGATATAATTTCAGGCACACTATTAATCCTTATCATGCTAAGCGAGACTTGACTAACATTTGCAAATAGTTTGCGTAAGGCGGCGTCTTATCTGGATCCAAGCTGTTTGCGACTCATTTCGACATTTCCTCACTTTGAAAAGGTGAAAAAAAGTATTCATTTTGGCAGACGGTTCATTTGAAGTAGATGACGATTCAGCAAGATAAAGGTTAATTGCATTTTTTAATTTTTAGAAGTATGTTTGATTAGGATTCAATTAGAACGAGCCAACTATTGTGACTTAAAAAGTACCACCTACCGATATAACACATTGTTTAATAAAAAATTACAAATACAGTCGGTTCTCGATCATTGGTAGACCCCTAACGCGATCAGATCAATGTCGGTACAGTGGAGAATCTGTTATTCTTTCCCAATAAACGCGTTTACGCTAAAACTATTATTTGCAGTGCAAACAGTTTGGAGCCAGATCATACGCCGGGTAACCCGGCGTCTGATCAGGCTCCAAACTGTTTGCCACCAAGATAAACAAGAATTATCAGAATTGTCCAAAAATTGTACTTTTCTACGTTTTAGTGCTTTGCGTTTGCGTACGTTTGCGTTTAAACGGGAAAGAATAACAGATTCTCCACTGTCCTTTACGTAGAGAAACCGGCCATTCCTTTGAACTGACGAAATGTACCGAACTATGCTCTAGACTAGAGTCTAGCAGTTAAAAAGAATAGCCAATCGCTTTACAAAGAGTAGATGTACCGCTATTGTCCAACACTTGAAACATCTCACTAAAGGACTTCTACTCTATGTCGAAATAGCATGTTTAGATAAAAAGGAATGGACTTACAATATCAGCTTAAGTCAAACTTATTTGTATTTTAAACAATAAATATCTTTAAAAAAGATATTCGGCGGAATGAGTGGTTGAACTAATGCTATAGATGGGTGTGCAAAATTGAATGAAATTGAGGTTTTCAAAGAATTGTAATATCTTGGATTGAAAAGCAAAACATTCAATTACAGTAACTTTCATGTAAAATATAGCTACTAAAGGTCTGTCCTCTACATAATCACCAAACAATAATTTAAACCGTATCCTGCTGCTCATAAGATTCTTGCATAAATCTACTGTTCTATCAATGGAGTTTCTTGAAACAACGATGTCATAGTTATCTAAAAATAGAAACATGCTGTCATAGCAATTGCAAACTCTTTGCATTAACAATTCACATTCAATTACAGTAACTCTTATTTAAAATGCAAAACTATTATGTACAGAAATGCCAAACAAAACAATTATTTAAACCGTACCCTAGCTACTGGTAGGAGATCCTCACATTAATCTACTGTTCTATCACTCTTCATTCATGAATGAAGTTTCTTAGAAAAAAGATGTAATATCTTAAAATAGAAGCATGATTGCATCAGCATAGTTATAGTCTGTGTCTCTAAATGTTACACTCACTATTCCTATCCAGTAAAACTGTAATTTTGCATAGACCAGCCTACAGGGCTCCAGATAAGAGGGAGTAAATTTAACAAATCACATTTTTTCACTCATTTCAACACCAAACCCTATGATGTTACTACTCATTTGGATCGTCCCGAAGAGACGATTCAAATGAGAAGTGACACCATAGGGTTTAATGCAGAAACAAAGATTTTAAGTTTTGAAATACAACCCTTATCTGGAGCCCTGGCTACTGTCCGATTAGCCCATTCAGTTTTAAGCATGTGACTTTCAACCTAGATTTCTGTCCAGTTATCATTGGTTGAGAATTTGCATGATAGGTCTAAATAGAAACTATTCAGCTCCGCCGAAAAACAAATGGAATAAAGAGAGACTATAACTTTGAAGTACAATTAAGTTTGACTTAATCGAGTTAGAGTTACACGGATCAAGATTCGATTGTATGTATCAAATATGACAATATTTTTGTATGCTCATAAATACGTTTAATAACTGTTGCAAAAAGTACGTCCTGATTAATAGCCGCATGTACAGGCGGCCCCGCAAGCTTCCAAACTGATTGGCATTTAAATGATAGTGATTAAAGGAAATAACATTGTAAATCAATCCTAACAATAAAATAAAAAATGCTACAAGCGTTGCTGTTGCCGACGAAAACAGCTTACTGTGAATATAGGTGAACTGTAGGTTAATTGGTACAAGAAAAATATCGATCAATGTTTTTCTCCATAGTAGATCTATATGTCTTTATTGTTCTACTGTTTAGGCAATGGCCCAGTTTCCAGAAATTGGTAATCAAAGTCGCGTGTTTACAAGAGTAACGTTTCTTGTTTGGACAATGTGATGTCGTGATGATTTGCTGGAGTACCCAAAGCGTGAGCGTCTCAAACTGCAATACTACGTATCGATAAGAGTGTAGATGAACAGATTGGTAACGACGTTAAGTTTTGTTTTAAAACAAGGTTTAATGTTTTAATCAAAAAGTCTAATAACATTATTCTTTCACTAACTACGCCAATTTGCTTAATAGCTTATGTCAATTGCAGACAGTGTGGAGCCATATCAGAAGCGGAGCAAATTGGTGTCTGATCAGATTCCAAACTGTTTGAAATTTAAATCAAATCATTATTCTTATCGTTTGAAAAATCACGGTAATTGCACTACAGTTTATTGATTTACATTTGCGTTTAGTTAAGTTTTTATTTTACCCCGTCACTGCCTTACCCCGAGTACAATAATTATTTGCAAACAAGTTTGTATCCTGATCAGACGCCGCATCACGCGGCGTCTGATCAGGATCCAAACTGTTTGACACTTATTTCAATATTAACTAAAATTTAAATTTATAAAATGAAAGCAGACGACAATTATTTAAAATGAATGACGTCATGGCAGTGAAGGGGTTAAACGGTTAATAATCAGACTGTACCTCTGTATATGGTAGTTGTTTCATCCAGGGATACATTAATATAACTGTGACATACTCGATATCTGTCCCCAATTGAACATGACATGTGGAACTATACAAATATTCCTCATCAGTGTGTGTTTACACCAATCTCATTTCTCCTCGGCAAAGTTTTTATTTAAGAAAAATTGTGACTACCTGAACCCACACGGGACAAACTTGTACCAACAAAGTAAAGACACATGCAAACATCAGTGTGAAATAAGGTCATGGTGTAAATCTGTGCACTATTTCAAAGTGCAGGGGAAATGTGCACTGTTGAGTTCCAATGGAGACGTCCCTGGAACAGATGGCACCCGAAGTTGTATACATATCTCAAAGGGTGATATGAACTATGCCAATGTAAGAACACTTTTTAACACATACCTCGTAACCTGTTTCTTGGTTTAAAGTCAGATTAAAAGTAGAGCAGAATGCGCCTTAAAGGCGCATTCTGCTTTACTTCCAGCCTGCTTTGAATTACTATCTGCTAGAGTCTAGAAAATGTTTATTGTGCTACATATTAATGACTTATAAATTGTATTTATCTCCAGTGAAGGAACAAATTAAAGGCGTACAAAGTATATTTATTGTATACTTGATATTTGCATCTATGCATGTAACCATTATTATTTCGACCGTGACATGACAGTTTTGATATAGATCAGACGCCTCGTAGCGTGGCGTCTGATCTGGACACTCGTGTTTTAGATTTCCTCTAAAAATGTATATATACCTGAATTTTACCAAATTTGCAGACGACAATTTAAAAAAAACAGGCGCTATTTCTGCAGGGTAAAAACTAACCATCTGTATTTTATCATTCCCTAGTTAACTTGGACTTTTCTTCTTGCAATTTTCTCTTGTGTTCTTTAAGCTGTCGAATTATTCTTGCACTTGTTAATACATACACATTTTTATTGCGGTATGTTTTGATTCATGCCGATTTCTTGCTCATCTTTATAATCACTTAGTTAAATTCATGATGTTTTTGAGTCTAGTACAGTACTTGGAAAACATGGTAAGTCTAATTTAAGTCCTGATCGTCATTTTTTGCTTTTCACTGGTTCTTATTAATCTCCAGATTTTGTTTTGTACGTATTTCCTTCTCTATTGTACTCCGTCTGTTTTCTTTTCTTTTGCGAGGTGTCCTTACCGGCGATTTCTGATAGATCTACTACCGGTACCACTACTTCTACCACTACTATAAGTTTTATTTCTATTACTTTTACTACTACAAGTATATATATTGCTACTAGTATGTGTACATCAACTACTTTCACTTCTACAACAACATCTACTTCAACCAATACTGCTGATACTAATACTTCTTCTACTACTACTTCTACTACTACTACTACTACTTCTACTATTACTACTGCTACTACTTATGTACTACTAGTATGACTGTTACTACTACTACTGCACTACTAGTATGACTGTTACCACTATTTCTAGCTGTTATCTGCCAATACGCACTATACATGATTCATCTAATGAATGGATATATTATGGATAATGTAAACGGACACAAAATTGTTCTCTTCAGCAAAGTATCTGCCCCTGTTGGGAGCATCAGGTGTGTGATCCTGTCCGTGGTGTTTGTTCTATATCAAGTGAGTACAATTAAATCTCTTAACCTATTCACTACCAAACTGTACGCTAGAGTTTTACCCCTTCACCGTTTCATTGTCGTCTGCTTCAATTTTGTTGTCCGCAATGCCGTTTCAAAGTTCAAAAATAGGTCAGTATGACTGAGGAAATTTAAAAACGAGTGTCAAACAGCTTGGATCCCGCGTTACGCGGCGTCTGATCAGGATCTAAACTGTTTGCAAACACGCTATGAAGCGCGATTGAGAGTAAAAGGGTTAAGATAATGTACCGGTGTAGAACAAATCCGAACTAAAATAACTAAACAATATGTACGTTTATCACGTAAGTAATGGCTGGATCAAATATGGATGGTAATTCAAAAGAGGTTATCATTGCCGTCGTTAAAGACATGTGACAGCGTAATGCAGAACAACAGTAATGCAGAAAACTTCTTTTCGGAGCTTTGTAGGAGCACATTTGTCTCGGAACGCATTTGTCTTACGTAAGACCGATGCGGTCGCATTTGTCTCATGTGAGACAAATGGGACTGCAAATGTCTTACCGAAAAAATGCATTTGTGTGACAAATGTGTTCCAATTAAAATTTCTAAGGGAAAACAAAGCACATTTGTATCACGTCTTTTTTTAAAGAAATACAAGCACATTTGTCTAATATTTTTCCAAGATATCAGAAATGAGATCCGCCGTTTTACCCCATGTCAGTTGTTATCAATGAGTTTGTTAATGCTTTTATCAAAGTCTGTGGTGTGCAGAGCAGGTATATTGTTTCAGTTAATTTATGATTGTTATGCAGAGGCAGGGATATTTTGACGTTTCTCATTGACCGGAAGTGACGTAAAAACGCTATTAATAAATACAGAAAAAACAGAACAATTATAACTGGTGATATACGGGCGGGCATAATTATTACCTTTATTTTGATAATTCCTGTAAATTACTTTTGGTCCTTTTTAAACAGTACTTAGCAATGTTTCGTTTTCTAAAGTTTGGTAAATTTTTTGATTTGATACAAAAATGAGAGCAAAAGTGTTAGGGTCCAAATAGGTAAGAAAAACACTACGCGTTGTTTATGAATAAAAACTACACTGTAAAATTGTTTCTACATGTAAAAACTATCATACAAAGTGCGATATTTCCCTGTTAACACATTTCGAAAACTGACCCTTTTCTTTATTATACTCTACCACACTTTCGTTATTAAGTTCATGAGTTGTGTTTCTTAAGTTTTGAGGTCATGCTGTGGCAAACGGACGGAGAAACGAATAGACAAGCAGTCAGAATATTATGTTATCATGTTGAGAAACATGAAAACATGAATATCAGAGAAATAAAATTTAATTTATTTAAGGCAGAAAGTACGGACCCTAGAGAACTCTTAATTTGTTCCTATAATTTGACCTATTACTAACCCACTTTTTGACTCCATCTAATCCATAATATTACAATGCCCAGATTTCATCAACGTAGTCATTCTGAGATAGGTTTACGGTTTAGAGGCTAAATATGTAGGAGTTTTTTTCTAAATTTTGAACTACTGACGTACCCTTGAATCGTATATAGATCCCATATTGATACATTGCCTAGCTTTTGTGTAGGTGATCTTTCTAAGTAAATTTCAAGACAATTGGACTGAAAATATGGCCCATGGAGTGGGCAAATGCTAATTCTGAAATTTGACATACTGGCCTACTTTATTATCCTACATAACATATATTCATGTATGACATAAATGTTATCAAAGATATAATACTGAGCAAATCTCAGAATAGAGAACACCAAAAATACAACTTCTAGAGTGTCCTTAACTTTTAATTCAGTAGTACCAAACACGGAAATGAACACGTCCTCTGGCGGCCCTGTTTTAAACAGATCAACATTTTTAACAGCTTTTAAAGTATACTGATTGAAAACAATTTGGTCAAGACCATTTTGGTATTTGACCAGTAAATTCGGAGAAGACAATTTTTCTAGATATCGTGCACGGTTGCCATGTAAACAGGCACATGATGTTATCCATTTTCTTTTTACAAATTTCCAATCCCCACTCTACTGATGCTTCTGATGCGGTTTGGCTACCCTGATAAGTTTTTTGCACTTGTTGAAGGACAAACAGACAGACTGATGACAGACGACGTACAGAGTAGGTATTACAAAAGCTCGACTTGAGCACTTTGTGCTCTGGTGAGCTAAAAAGGCAGTTCAATGGGCAAACTTTTATATTATGTTAATACGACAGTTGCAGACAAACAATAACTAAAACTGTCCTTTTGTTTGTTCCAAAATTTAGCAGTACTGGTTATGTGTAATTTAATAACAACCAATACAACACACTCTAAGAAAAAGCTAAGCATTAAACAATTTCCCGTTTCTTGTGAATTTTCTTATTTATAACAGCAGTCCTCTTTTTCGTCCAACAGTTCTCGAAAGACGTCAAACACTTATGAGTAATGGAATGTGACTCATAACAATGGAGCTAATGTATAGATATGTGCTCGCTGAACGTTCATAATCCTAAACAATAGCCTGAAACGCTAATGTGGTGCCTTTTTTATTTCTTTGAGCCGATGCTTCTCTCTAATATCAGACTGTTTCTGCATTACCAGTGATGTCTGGCTCTTTAAAATCTGCTAAATGTTCGGTAATAATTTATGATAGAATGTGAGACAAATGTGCTTTGAGTGTCCTTTCCTTTGTGTGCCGAACACATTTGTCTCATTTCCAATTTGTTGCAAATATGAATGTTTACGAGCACATCGGTCTCACCTCGTGAGACAAATGTGTTCCGAGACAAATGTGCTCCTAATTAGCTTTCTTCATTACTGTTATCTTGCATTTTCATAAGCTCTGGTTCAGTATACTTCTTCGCTGAAGATGTTTCGCCCGGGTTTCATAAAGTTACGGTTTAGAAGAGTCCGATTTTCGAAGATTACATGTACTAGCTCTGCGGGAACTGGTATTTACTTCCGCTTGTCATGTCCATGTTACAAGTCGATGCAATGGCGAGTATACAATCACAGTGATGAATATGTTACATGTACTCTTTTCCAGAAAACGCATTAATTTTTGTGAGAAAAAAAAAACAATTATAAATATCCTTTGCAGTCTGGAGTCTGTTCAAGCTCCAAACTATTTGCCACTAAGACAAATATAACTCGTCGGAAAATTGTAAATTTTTAAAATTTATTGCATCGCGCTTAATTCCGAGTAAATGGCAATAAAAACGTCTTCTCCACTATATCCTTAGGAGCCTGGAAAAACATCTATTTTTAAACACGCGCTACCTATATTGTTTCTGCGCACTGTGCGGGAAAAAGCCGATTCTGAGCTCAGCTTTGTGTTGACATGTCAGTGTTACTGAATTCCAGCATGAGACCGACTCAACGGTTTTTGACAAAAACGATTGTGTACATTTCAAACCGAAAGTAGAAAGATGGAATGTTTCGACCCCTCTGGCGTTCGTACTTTCCAATATTGCATTTGTGTCGGGATCCATTTTCAATGCAGTCTGAAAGTGTCACATTCTGCAGAAGATCATTGATATTAAGTGTTAGGAAGAGCCCGAATTGGCTTTTCAGAAAAGTCTTCAAACGCGATGTGCGAATGATAACTTAATTTACGGCAGCCAGAATGTGCAATAAATGTCAAAATGTTTTGCGTTATGTGCGTGGAAAGAATATCCAGTTTTATTCTGTTCAGTATGTCCAGTCTATGATGTCCCTATGCATGCTGAAGCCCTGGGCAATATGAGGCAGGTTGGTTCCCGTGTAAAGGTGAAATGCAATGGTAGGTATGGTGAGAGACTACACAGAGACGGCGTGATTTGTCAGTCCGGTGGAACATGGGACCCGCTTCTAACTTGTATTTTAGGTAAGGTAAATCGTCTCTACTTCCACAATATTCCATTTTCTACAATTTTTTTTACATATTTCTACGTTTGAATAGTATATGATTAAGCGGGGAAAGAATCATATAACTATCCAAGGAATACGGCATCTCCATCGGCCATACAGTGGAGAATCTGTTATTCTTTCCCAATAAACGCGTTTATGCTAAACCTATTATTTCCAGTGCAAATAGTTTGGAGCCAGATCAGACGCCGGGTAATCCGGCGTCTGATCAGGCTCCAAACAGTTTGCCACTCAGATAAAAATGAAAACTCAAAACTGTCCATAGGTTGTTCTTTTCTACATTTTAGTGTTTTGCGTTTGCGTTTCGTTTGCGTTTAAACGGTAAAGAATAACAGATTCTCCACTGTACCAGACCGTACACCCTTGCAAAGGCCGGAGTAACGAACTTTTACCAGCTTCGTAATGAATCACTAGTAGCCATTGTTTTACATGTACTCCTTTTCATAAGATATTTAATACCCGGATTGATATGTTGTAAAATGGAATACTGTTTGGGTTTTTACTGCGATTATTTGATAAAAATCCGCTCAGCATTGGATGAGTTGCGACAAGTTTTGTTTTCGAGTCGACAAAAAAGCCTATGAAAGTATGTGAATCACCACGACCCGTCAAAACTAATCAGATGCCACGCATTTTTTATTAGATGTACATAAAATGTTTCCCACTGTCCCCCACTAAAGCGTAAGTCTGTAATGCAGACCTGTTAGGGAGAGACGATAAAATCTTCACCATCTTCAATGGTCAAAAGGTTACTGTGGAGAAAACCTTATAATTTCCCCAATAAACGCGTTTTAGCTTAAATTTAATTCTTCCGTTGCAAACAGTTTAGAGCCAGATCAGAGGATGTGTTACCCGGTGTATGATCAAGCTCCAGACAGACATTTTGCCAAACCGATTAAAATAAGTCGTAAACTTTTTCGATATTAATTGCAGTGCATTTATTTGCGTTTATACGGGAAATATTAACGTATTTGCAACTGTAAATATCACATGAACATTTAGTTTATTAGTGTAATGGTTACATGTATCTGCGATATGCGTATACACAATATTCAGAAGCACGTTATTTGGATTTGTTTTTAATAAAAACGCTACAAAATTGTCAATCTTGTTCTGAGAGGAAGTACGTCTCTACAGGGACCCGTTTTACTAAACAACTTACGCAATTTTTTTGCGAAATTCAAAATCGTTTAACTCTTATTTTTCGATCATAAACGTTTGTAAACAGCAAATAACCAGATCAGAGGACGCGCTAAAAGCGCGTCCTCTGATCTGGCTATTTGCTGTTTGTAGCAAGTGATAATAAAAATATAAATTAAAATTTAAAATTTTGACTTTCGCAAAAAATTTGAGTAAGTAGTTTAGTAAAACGGACCCCAGGCTGGGCCCGAATTGTTGGCAACAGTTTTCACAATTCGGCGTTTGAACCGTTATTTATTGCAAAAAGAGAAAAAAAAATGAATCTGAAATGGTTTGAGAAAGAGGCTTTGCCATATATCATTTAAAGTATCGATTGTTGCCGTTATCAACTCTTTCACTGCCAATAGAGCCGAAAGGCGACTTTGCAAACAGTTTGGATCCTGATCACACGACGATTAATTCGGCGTCTGATCAGGATCCAAACTGTTTGACACTCGTATCGACATTAAGTTTCCCATATGTCAAAACAGCCCTAAAACTGTCTTTTGAGCCAAATTAAGTGTCGAATAACACGGCATCTGTGCAGACTCCAAACCCTGTAGCACTCAAATTCTAATAGAATTGTTGATGACATTTTCTAATTCTCGCGGTCATGCGGTGCGCATGCGTCTTGTTTTGTTTAAGGTACATGTAGTATGTCCCTAATGTCGGTATATATCAGCACAGTGTTCCCTATCTACAACACACACACACACACACACACACACAATGTGAGACAAATATTGTTATTAGTATTCGGAGGGAGTTGTTAAAGGGAGAAAAAATTGGCTTACATATCAAAACAGCTTGAATGAGCAAGCTCTTTGTCACTCGTCTTTATGTTTCTTCTGTTTAAAATGTCCAATGTGTGACATTGAGAAAAATTGCAGACGACAATTTTTGTCTTGTTTGGGGAACAGCGACAAACTTTGTTGTACTGAGGGAATCGTTGTTCAGAGGGTCGTTTTAGGGAGGAAGCGCTGTTTACTATTTAGAACGATTGGTTATTCTCGTATCAGACCATGTTTTAGCATGGTTTGGACCATGAATTGACGAGTATGGTTGAAATGGTATTCGTTGCGTGCCGAAATTTGACTGATCTCGTTCTGGGGGTACTACCCTGAACTTTGTGTTGGTTAGGGAAGGGGGTTATAACATGTTTTCACTTTCATTTAACTTTATTAACAGTACACTGTGAAGAGCCACCTGCAGTGGTAAACACCGTGCTGACACGAGGGAGTACGAGGTTTGGTTCAACCCGCACGTACCAGTGTGCAGCAGGCTACAGTGTTGATGGGAAGCCCGGTACAACTGCATACCATGTTATATGTTCATACGGCATTTGGACAAGAAACCCGGAATGGACAAGCTGTATTGAAAGTAGGTTATTATTTAAACCCTTTTAGGTCTAGCCAGATTGGGACAGACTCGGTCAATATTGGTACTCTTAATAGAGAGATCGATACTTTTTCGTCAATTGATGGTCCGTGCCAAATGAGCCTCAATCCTGCTTCGGTTTGGACCATCAAGGAACGATAATAGTCGATCGCTTCACGTTGAATACCGATATAAGCCCGTTTTCATAAGAACAGAACAGAAAAGAACAGGACAAATCTTTTATCGTACAAACATGCAGTACGAGGTATTGTTATACATCAAATGATTTATAGTACGTGACCAAATGGCGTTTTAAAATTCATATCATATATAGTACTAATAGTAGTATATACTTATATAATTCCAAACAATATCTTGATAACAAGTAGATCTACTAAATCTATATTTGTTTTTGTTTTTTGTTTTGTTTATTTTGGGGGAATGAAGTCAATGGTTAAAGTATTACTTATTATCAGTTCTCCTACATGATCATTATTTGTATCTTTCACTATATCTAAAACAAACTCAACACATGTTATCCAATTTAACATTGTCTCGTCAGGCGTGACCGTGCTTCTATATTAAAAGGTTTAGGTGGAGTTAAACGCCGAGTAAGTCGGTGTCTCATCTTCATCCAAGCTGTTTACCACCTAGCTGAAAATGTCATCGAGTGCTGAGCGAATCAGTTAACTTAAATATAGAAGAGCCGAGAAATGGAGCAGTCAAAGATTAATTCAACATTCTAAGAGAAAAGACATATATTTACAAGGTTCTGTTTCGTTCCCAAACCCATTACCCTATAACCAGTTTCTAGTATTTGAAATAGGTTATCCCTTAAAGCATGTTGAAAATAAAGCAGAATGCGCCTTAAAGCGCATTTTGCTTTCCTTTCAGTCCGCTTTAAGCTATCATCTGCTAGGATATAGTGCATAGTTTTATGATACATATTCTCGTCTGTATAAAGTGGATCTTTTTTCTTCAGTATATGGATAATTTAAAGGCATATTTATGGGAAAATATGTTAATACATTCGCTCTGTATTCTATCACTCTAACTAACCAAAGTAACAAAGATGACACTGGCAAATATAAATATGCCGTATGTACAAGCCATTGTCACCAATTTAACTATCGTAGCTCGGTAGGACTAATGTCCGTATAACATATAGGTTAGATATTTGTCCGACGTCGGTGTACTCGACTTCGTAGAAAGATCCAGTCTGCGTGTAAATTCCATTTCTTTCTTGCATTTTGGCCATGTAGTCTTGTGAATACATAAGGACATTATAAGTAGTATGCAAGTAATGTACATATAATAATTACAAATATGTTATTGGTATATACAAAAGCATTGATAACCCCCTCATTGCCTTGGCGTCATTGACTCTTTACAACTGTCATCTGCTTGTATTTCTCATACTTATTTTTAAGTATTATGTCTAAAGAACTAATGAAGCAAGTGTGGGTACTGATCAGGCGCCTCGTAACTCTGTGTCTGATCAGGACTCACGCCTTTTGTCAATGTTTATTGTACTCGTGGTAGGGCTGTGAAGGGGTTAAGACATAACTACATTTGTACATATACATGTAATACACAGCAAAAACTCTCCATTACCGCCACTAAAAAGAAGGCCTGCTGATTCACAAAAGATAGGCGACAGCCAAAAGCAATGCGACAGCCAAACAGAAAGCTCCATTAGGAGTTATTCCCTTCACCACCACTTCAAGCAGACACCCGTCCGAAACACCAAACAGTCAACGATAGTGGTCGTAGTCGATAGGTTTCTCATTATATTAGGGATATTTTACGTTTAAATGCATCGTACGTACAGTTTGCAATGTCGCCCGGACAATGGGGACACGGACAAATGTGGCAACGGAGAGACAGATAGACGGACATAAAAAACCTTAATAGTACAAACACTTCTGGTGGTACATGTAAATAGGCCATACCGTTGTTAGGAATTGAAATAAGATATCAATATGGGGATATCTCTATCAATCTATTACAGTCGAACTTCTGTATCTCGAACTCGCTTTACTCGAACTAACCGATATTTCAACACATGAAATACAATATTTCATGTTCGGTAAAGTCGACCATACCCGTAGTTCAAAGTTAAAACGTGGGTAAGCCACGTTTTAACTTTCAACTAGGGGTATTTTCGACATAACCAAGTTCGAGATATCGAAGTTCGACTGTATCTGTAAATAATCAATAGTGATTATGGGTACAGTAAAACAACAGGGCAACAGTAACATTACATCAATACCACATTTCAAAGATGGTGGGAGAACAGAATGTTCGCCCGAGACAAGTCATGTCAACCGAGGCGTTAGGCCTCCATACAAGTACAACAGGACAAATAGTTATAAAGCATGCGAGATAAGTCTATTATCATTTTCAAGCTTTTCGTTGGTCAGATTTGAGATTTCGCTCTAATATTTTCAATCAAAAGGATGATAACGAGTTCAGGCTCATCTGTAATTGCTTTATAACATTGGGCCAAGGTAAGCGGCGTTATCCAAACCTTATTACTATGACATTCGCCGCTAAGTCAAAATGCTAATTACATAACAGTACACTCCCTCTTACACTACTAAACACGATAGTAGATTTTGAATCGTTCAAGGCTATTTGCTGCTTAATCAAAACCATTTAGTTATTTATGCATTGTGATATTTTGCAACCTGCCTTGACGACAAACATGGAGACTTATTGTATATATTGGTTAGGCAAGGTTGATATTGTACCATAATATTGTACTGATCACCATTCTTCTTATGTCGCAGGGCTGCAATAAGTTGATAATAAATATCCAAATTTTCAATTTTTCAGACAAAATTTTACTAACCGTACGATTACCCCATAGTCGTGTTCTTGTTTGGAAGACATATGAGTAGTATTATTCGGACGCCAGCTGCCTTGATTGCTGTTTGCTGTTCGCTGTGCTCAAAACCCCGTATAATCGGGATCGCACAGCCCAGGGACCAGATGACCGGAAAGGACTGCGACGGAACCGTCAGAGAATATTACATTTTGAGAGCTGCGCAAGAGGAGTTGCCTATCGGTCCAATCATCAATATCTAAATGGGCTATCAAATCTTGACCTCAATGTACAGTACTACAATACTCCTCTTGCGCAGCTCTCAAAATATACCTATCATACCCCTGAGATATTGTATGGACAACTCCAGACCGGCTTAATGGACTCGGGAGGTTGCAGAAAGGTCAAAATTGGTGGTAACTCTATTGGCAACGGATCCTGAAAGTCTGCGAGGGTGCCAGAAACAGTTGCAGACCGTTGTAATAGACTCGGGAGGGTTCTTAGATGCCGGAACTATGCATAACTCTTTTGGCACCGGAATCCTGAAAGTCTGCAAGAGTGTCGAAGACAGTCGCAGACCGTTGTAATATTCTCTGACGGTTCCGTCGCAGTCCTTTCCGGTCATCTGGTCCCTGGGCTGTGCGATCCCGATTATACGGGGTTTTGAGCACAGCGAACAGCAAACAGCAATCAAGGCAGCTGGCGTCCGACTTATACTACTCACATGACTGCTTGAAACAGGTTAAAAGTAAAGCAGAATGCGCCTTAAAGCTACGATCTGCTGGGATAAAAATCCGAATACTTAGGAAAAATCCGGAGAAATGGCAGCCCTGATGTCGCCGTAAAAGAATGTTTCAACTGCATGGGAGAACTAGTGAACTTTTGGAACTTGTCTTTGTTATGCAAGGAATTTATCTGTGCGATGTAATTGGGCGAAAAACGTTGGATGAGATTGTTTAGCTGATTACTTATAGCTTTATAGAATAAGTTGTCGTCCGCTTTTATTTCTCAAATACTTCGAGGCGTTTAGACTGGAGGAAAAATCGATATACAGTAAAACCTCTCTATTACGACCACTAAATTATGTTAATTATTAGGGTGTTTACGATAGGTAACCGCTTAAAGCAAGGTGACAGTGAAACAGAAAGCTCCTATAGGAGCTTTCTGTTTCACTGTCACCTTGCTTTAAGCTGTCACCTGTCTATTATACACTCAATTAGCCTTCGTTTTAGTGGTCGTAATAGCGAGGTTTTACTGTAGATCTAATTCCGGGACAATTTTTATCTTGATCGGAATCCATACTGTTTGCAAATGCAGTGCAGAATGCGTTATACATGTATATTCCCGCTTTAACGGATACGAACAGCAAACGCCATGCTCTTACAATTGAAAAATTACATTTTATTTTTTCAAATTTCTCTTGATTTATTTCATCTCTGAATTTTTTCATGGACAATTCACGTTTCTAGTTAACCTTAATCAATCTGGACAATTTCAGGTGATTTTTATAATAAATTGCAACTATGCAAACAGTGCAAACCCTGATTAACCCTTTAACCAATAGCCTGTTTGTAGTAGTTAAGATATGTGACATATTAAAGCAGGCTGAAAGTAAAGCAGAATGTGCCCTAGGGCACATTCTGCTTTACTTTCAGCCTACTTTAAGTTACTATCTGCTAGTGTATAGAAAATATTACTTATAGTACTTATTCATGACAGTATAAAAATGGAACTATTTCTTTGGCGGATGAATAAAATGAATGCGCTAAAAGTCGCTTCTATAAGGGAAAGGGTTAATAGGATCCTTGAGGAACCCTCTGACCTGAGTCTACACGGTTTCGCTTAAGACAACTGTACTATTTACAGGTACATTGCAAAAGACGTGTATAGTCGCCACTAAGGTTCAATAAATCAATGGTTTCTAAACTTGCCATTCAATTGCAGGTTACTTGTGCCAAATGTTTCTTACGCCCGGGCCCATTTTCCACCCGACAATCTTGACATTGGGAATGTAAATTTTTCCACAATGGTAAAAAAGGATCAGACATTCATCCCCTCCTCTAGTATGTATACATCCAGACAGGGATGTCAAGGCCAAACACTGGCATCTGGGTACATGTATTCGAATATTATGTAGTAAGGCAATATTTGGTTACGATCTGAAGCTCTTTGAAACGAGCGCTACAATTCGAAAAAAGTAAACATTCCATCGAATTACTGTTTTCATAGTGATTGATATAATTATATATACATAAATGTAGCTAGTCAAATAACACATGATGTGTCTGTTTTTTGGTAACACTGTTTTTAAAACTTTAAACGTCAATATCGGGCTAATAACAGCAGAGCTGAATAGGCTGAACAGACCTAAAGCGAGAATAGTTAGTTTGTCCCCGTTTAACCTTTCTAGCCCCGTTTTAACCTTCACCGCAATACTGTTGTCTGCTTCATAATATTCGTGTCTGCAAGATAATTTCAAAGTTAGATTTAAGGTACAGACTTTGAAAGAAATATCAATACGCGTGTCAAACAGTTTGGATTCGGATCAAACATCGCGTTACGCGGTGTCTGATCGGAATCCAAACTGTTTGTGAACAGTTGGGATTCATCTTAGACGCCGTGTAGCGCATTATGCAGCGTGTAATCGGGATGTAAATTGTTTGCAAAGGTCATCAAGGTAATAAGGATCCGAACTGGTTGACTCAGTAACCCTATTTTGATAAGCAAATTTCGAAAAATCTTTTTTATAAGAGTAGCGAAGACAATTGTTTACTGATCGTGGGAATAGTAACATGGAGTATTTTTCAATCATTTTCAGTTACTCCAACAATAGGAACAGGTTGCTCTGGGTCAAATCAATGTTTCGAAGCTGAGTCCATGTGCATGTATGGAAAATGCTTTTGCAGCCCAATGTATCGCTACAATTCTACGTTGAAGAATTGCGTGAAAGGTAAAACTATTGTCGATAAAACAAAGAACAGTGGGGGATACGTTTTTATTTTCCGTTTAATTGAAAATAAACGCAACGCAATAAAATGTAAAAATTGCATTTTTTGACAATTCTGACGTTTTATTTTTATCTAAGTTGCAAACAGTTTGGGGCCTGACCAGACGTCGGATTGCCAAACGCCTGATCAGGCTCTGGACAGAAATGTAACCTCAATTCCCTGAAACCTGTATAAAATAGTAAACTGGACTCTGAAACCTGGACAGGTCTCTGACAAAATATAGTAAGCTGGTGTTTCTGAAACCAGGAAAAATAGTAACATAAGGTTCCTGAAACCTGGACAAATCGTAACCTGAAGTTCCTGAAACCTGGACAAAATAGAAGCTCGGAGTCCCAGAAATCTGAAAATTATAACCTGAAGTCCCTAGAACATAGACCAAGTAACTCGTGAACTAGTAACCTTTAATCCCTGAGACGTGAAAAATAGTAATCTGAATCCCTGCAACAAAGAAAAAAATGTAATCGGAAGTCCCTGAACATAGTAGTAACCGCAGGTTTCTCAAACCTGATGTCCTTGAATCAGTAACAAAAAGTGACCTGAGATCTCTGAAACCTAATCAAGTAGAATTTTGAAGTCTTTGAAACCTAGACAGAGTAGAAACATAAAATATTCGAGACCTGGACAGAGTAGAAACCTGAAGTATTTGAAACTTTACCAAAGTAGAATTCTGAAGTCTTAAAAGCCTGGACAGAGTAGAAACCTGAAGTCTTCGAAACATGTACAGATTAGAAACCTTAAGTTTTTGAAACCTTGACAGAGTAGAAACAAGTATTTAGACATGGACAGATTAAAAACCTGAGGTCTTTGAAACCTGGACAGTGTAGCAACCTGCAGTCTTTGAAATCGGGACCGAGAAGAAACCTGAAGTCTTTCAAACCTGGACAGAGAAGTAACCTAAAGTCTTTGAACCTGGACGGAAGAGCAATCTGAAGTATTTGAATCCTGGATAGAGTAGTAGCCTGAAGTATTTGAAACCTTAACAGAGTAGAATTCTGAATAAGGAGAGATCCTTTGAAAGCACAGAAATTAAAGCAAGTACTTAAAATTGCATACTCGGTTTAATTGAGTCTGTTCATGAGCAATACTGAAATATGCAACAGTGCTCACGCCCCCTAGCACCAGCTTAAGCGGTATTCAAGTTTCAACTGTAAATGCGCTGAAATCAATGATTCCAAAGGACCAGAAAGTATAACAACACTGAGAATGAAGTACGGGGCGACTTTTTACAGCCGCCACACAAGCACTTAACATCTGCTGTTGTGAATTATATAATTCTGAATAAGGAAAGATCCCTTGACAGCACAGAAAACAAAGCAAGTACTGAAAATTGCAGACTCGGTTTAATTGAGCCTGTTCATGAGCAATACTGAAATATGCAACAGTGCTCACGCCCCCTAGCACCAGCTTAAGCGGAATTCAAGTTTCAACTGTAAATGCGCTGAAATCAATGATTCCAAAGGACCAGAAAGTATAACAACACTGAGAATGAAGTACGGGGCGACTTTTTACAGCCGCCACACAAGCACTTGAAGTCTTTGAAACCTGGATAGAGTAGTAACCTGAAGTCTCTGAAACCTAGACAGGAAAGTAACCTGAAGTCTTGACACATTGAGATATTAGAAATAAATACGAGAGAAGACTCAAGCAGGAAACGCAACACAAACAATACACCCATCTCTAAAGCAGAACACACACACAGCCATACCATAACAAACACACACACACACACACACACACGCAACACCATTCCCTCATCCACACACCAAATAGAAAACAACACGCAAGACAAACATAAAGCTAAGTGAATATAGGAGCCCGCCTTGGTACGGTCAGTAGCAATCAATAATCAATTATAAATTAATTAATTATTAACAACCACTGGGGGGTTAAACCTGGGTTTAGGGGCGCCCAACCTCACACTTATCTCCTATATTCACCTATAACGACGAACAGTGTACATAAAATATAAACCCTGTTCCACAACCTTACAATCAAAAAGACCGCCAGCACAGTAAGTAAATACATGTAAAACGTCTAACAAAATTCTCTGACAGGATTATTAGTAACACGGCAAAGAATTAAACATTCAAGCCCGTGTTAAAAATAACCCACTATGGCAACGGTCAAATTGTACTCAAGCGAATAGTCTGTAGTCACGAGTAACTGTAAGACATGGGAGGGTTTAGGGTACGACAGAGAGGGAGAGAAAAACCAAAGCACGAAAATCCGACATAACTCTCCCGGTTAAGGACGGCTTTAGAGATACATCATCATGTAGTGCTAAGCCCTGTCTGTCGCCGCACAACCAAAGAGGAAAGCATAGTTATCAATTGTAGATTGATCGATAACCAAACGTGAAGTGCGCAGCAATATAGTTGGATCATAATCTTTTTTGAGGAAAAATCTAATACGTTTCACAAAATCTTTGAAACCTGGACAGAGTAGTAACGCGAAGTATTTGAAATCTTGACAGAATGGTAGCTGAAAGTCTATCAAATCTAGTCAGAGTAATAACCAGAAATATTGAGACATGAACAGATTAGAAACCTGAAGTCTTTGAAACCTGGACAGAGAAGTTACATGCAGTCTTGACACATTGAAAGATAAGAAACCTGAACACGATCAGAGTGGTAACCTGAAGTCTTTGTAAACCTGGACAGACTAGTATCCTAAGTCTTTAAAACCTAGACAGAGTAGTAATCTGAAGTCTTTGAAACTTGGACAGAGTAGTAATTTTAAGTCTTTTAAACCTTGTCAGAGTAGTAACATGAAGAACTGACACGTGGACAGATTAGAAATCTGAACTCTTTGAAACCTTGACAGAGAATTAACCTGAAGTATTGACACATTGAAAGAATAGAAACCTGAAGTTTTTTAAACCTGGACAGAGAAGTAAACTGAAATGTTTGAAACCTGGACAAAGTAGAGACTTTAAGTCGTTTAAACCTGGACAGAGTAGTAACTTTAAGTCATTGAAACATGGAGAGTGTAGTAACCTGGAGTATTGACACATGGACTGATTAGAAACCTGACGTCTTTGAAACCTGGACAGTGTTGTAAACTGAAGTCTTTTAAATGTAGTCCGAGCAGTAACCAGAAATATAGACACATGGACAGATAAGAAACCTGAAGTCCTTGAAACCTGGACAGAGAAGTCACATAAAGTCTTGACACATTAAAATATAAGAAACCTGAATTTCTTTTAACGTGATCAGAGTAGTAACCTAAAGTTTTTGAAACCTGGACAGAATAGTATCCTAAAGTCTTTAAAACTTATACACAGTAGTAATCTGATGTCTTTGAAACCTGGACAGAGAATTAACCTGAAGTCTTGACACCTTGAGAGATTAGAAACTTGAAGTTTTTGAAACCTGAACAAAGTAGTAATCTGAAGTCTTTGAAACCTAGACAGAGGTGTAGACTGAAGTCTTTGAAATATGGTCAGGGTAGTAACCTGAAGTAATACATGGACAGTTTAGAAACATGAAGTCTTTGGAACCTGGATAGAGTAGTAACCTCAACTCTTTGAAACCTGGAAAGAGTAGTAACCTGAAGTTTTTATACCTGGACATAGTATTAACCTGAAATATTTGAAACCTGGCATACGTAGAAACCTAAAGTCCTTGGAACCTGGACAGAATAGTTACCTGAGGTTTTTGTAACATGAACAGAGTAGAAGTCTTTGACACCTGGACAGATGTAATCTTATGTCTTCAGAACATTGACAGAAAAGAAACATGAAGTCTTTGAAACCTGGACAGTAACCTGAAGGTTTTGAAACCGTGACTGGGTAGTTACCTGATGACTTTGAAATCTAGTCAGTGTAGTAACCTGAAGTATTGACACATGGACATATTAGAAACCTGAAGTTTTTGGAACCTGGACATAGTAGTAATATACAGTTATTAAACGGCCAGGGCGGGCCGTCGTTGCTTATTGGCACAAGTTAGCCATAATGGCACGAGGGCCTTGGCCCGAATGCCAATGTGGCTAACGAGTGCCAATAAGCAACGACGGTCCGCCCTGACCGTGTAATGACTTGTTTATTGTATACCTGGTTCAAAATCATCAAACATGAAGATTGTTTGATTGTTTACATAAGCGCGGCAGTTATGGAAACCAAATGACGTCATCTTCAACGAACGTTGGCCATTTTGAACGTTACGTTGCTAACGCTTTCACGTACATAAGATCTGTTGCCCCGGGGGCCAATAATCGGATGCGGTCCAAATAACCGGTAATTGGACTGCCTCCGGTTATTGGCCCGCTCAGCAAGGGCGTATTGCATTGTCATCAAAGCAAATCTGTTACTATTTATAGTAAGGTATACAATAACCTTAATTAGCACATGGCTTGGAGCTCTCGGCCAATCAGATGCCTCAAAAACCTGTGAATATATCGTTTATTTCAACAAACCATGGAATAACTAACAAACTGTTCACTTATTCCTCGCTTCCGTCATCTCAAGGCAATTTGACGTCACAATTCTAAAAACAGCTGAGGTCAGAGGTGAACTGCATACGCTTCATGACGTTTTATTATGTACAGTGAGACCTAGACTTTAAAGACAATTACTAATGAATTGTGCTTACATATAGAGCTTCAATAAGCGTTATTTATGTTGGTGTTAAAGCATGCTTAATGTCTCAAACTTATCATTTGAAATAACCTTTCAATTTTAGTAAAATATTACAAACAAAATGACTTTTTCGTCTAAAACAGAAATCAGAAACGAATGGTTTTCTTGTTTTCCTCGAGCCCAAGCCAGTGCTAAATAGGTTAGACCATGGTTGCAAGCGAATAAACGACATAGTTCTCGGGGGCTTCGCCCCCTTGAACTATATCGTTTATTCGCTTGCAACCATGGTCTAACCTATACGTATTTGGCACCTGGACAGAATAAACACCGGACGTCTTTTAAACCTGGACAGAGTAATGACCTGAAGTATTTGAAAACGGGACAGAGTTGTGACCTGAAGTCTTTGAAACCTGGCAAAAGTATAGACCTGAAGTCTTTATAACCTGAAAAGATTAGTTTCCTGAATACTTTGAATCCTGGTTAGAGTAGTAACCTGAAGTATTTTGAAACTTGGACAGAGTAGTAACCTGAACTCTTTGAAACTTGGACAGAGTAGTAACCTGACGACTTTGAAACTTTGACAGAGATGAAATCTGATGTATTTAAAACCTTGACAGAGAAGACGCCTGACGTCTTTGAAACCTGGACAAAGTAATAACCTGAAGGTTTTGAAACCTTGACAGGGTAGTTACCTGACGTCTTTGAAACCCGGACGAAACAAAAGTATCAAGTCCCTGAAACCTTGAAAACTAGTAACCTTAAAGTCTCAAACCCTTGACAAAGCAGTAACCTGATGTCATTACAACCTAGATGTCTTTGAAACATGAACAGAGTAGAAACCTCTTTGAAATAGGGACAGAATAGTAACAAAATGTCTTAGAATCCTTGACAGAGTAGTAACCTGACGTCTTTAAAATCGGGACAAAGTAGAAACCTAAAGTCTTTGAAACCTGGACAGAGTTTAAATCTGAAGTCGTTGAAACCTGGACAGAGTAGAAATCTGACGTCTTCGACACATGGCCAAAGTAGTAACTTGACATTTTTGAAACCTGGCCAAAGTAGTAACCTGAAGTCTAAGAAGTAACCTGAAGTCTTTGAAACCTGGAAAGAGTAGTAACCTGATTTCTTTGAAATCTTGATAGAGTAGTAACCTGACGTTTTAGAAATCTGGACGAAATAAAAGTATCAAGTCCCTGAAACCTGGAAAACTAGTTACCTGAAAGTCCTAAAACATTTATAAAGCAGACACCTGACGTCAGTGAAACCTAGACAAAATTGTAACCGGAAGTCCATGAAATTTGGAAAAATAGTTTATCTGTATTGTAATTTAGCGACTGATTTAGCTTTAATCTCTTCGCAACTCAGCATGAACGTTAGTTTCTAGATATCATCTTATCGTGTTTAGTTTCATTTCACCTTAGAAGAAAGACTCCTTTTGCTCATTAATTACGTAACAGACAAGCCGGGGTAGGCGGCGTTGGGTTTCTAAAGACAGATTTTGCTAAACACTTTCCTCGCCAAATTTTGCCGTCTACGTCATGCCTTTCACTGATATATAGTGATTCTAACACCACCGTGAGTGTCAGATAAGAATATCCCACCCGAGTTTTGAAGATATTTTTGGAACACGAGGCTTTGCCGAGTGTTCCAAAAATATCTTCAAACGAGGGTGGGATATTCATCTGACACTCAACTGTGGTGTTAGAATTATTTTCTCACCTCGTGAACCCTAAAAACGCGTTTAACTTGCTACATGTATACAGTGGCGAGTTGTATTTTAATGCGCTTATGCATGCATGACGACGTCATAAAAACGGCAATAACAACCAATCATAAGATAGTTCGGCTTGTCTGTCCGGACAGATAAGGTTATCTCATACACCCTAGATTTCGGAATACCTCTGTCCGAGAGGTGAGAAAATACTGTCTGGATTACTATTGTACTGCACTAAGCATAATCCTGTCTTTTGAGCAATGTCTATTTAAGAAATAATAAATTCATACCAGTGTTTTATCGTGCAATGGAACACTGGTAGGAGTTGAGATGCGTAGTATTTTAATCACGAGGCCTTTAGGCCGAGTAGTTTAATTACAAGCATCTCAACGACTACCCGTGTTCGATTGTTAGATAAAACACTGGTATGAATTTATTATTTCGATGCTAACACATAATTTAACCTTAATTTGCACCGAAGCAACGGCGCTACATTTCTTGGCGTACGAAATTTCGAAGCCATATGACGTCACGTTAGAACGTTACAGCGATTGAGTGTTTTATTGAGAATTCAAACACTGATACGTCTCTTCTTTGTTTATATAGGGGCGTGCGCGAAGTGTGTTAGAATAACATTTATATCTTTGTTTGGGAATTAGTGAGAATGTATAATGAATGATTCGAGTGCGTCCGAGTTTGTCTACCTTTCGGAGGATTCGGGAGTCCTGTTTTCAATAGTTACACTGTAGTCGGTTCAAAGCTTAATTTACGATAAATGACTGAAGACATATCAAAATTATTGTCGAACAGTCACGTGGCGTCCGTTCAGGATCTAAACTGTTTGGAAATTAACTACAATTATTATGTTGCAATAACTTATGGCCCAAACCTTTTGTTTATATTAAACAAATTACATGATGTGAATATATAAACTAATTGAACAATAAAATATTATTAAATTAAACTACAATTATTGTATTCGGTGTAAGGCAGTGAAAGGATTTAGACCGCAAAGACGTTCTCCTTACTGTAGTATTTATTTAAAACGCATTTGATGGCAAGACGCGTAGATAGGGACAACGCCTTGATAGAACAACAAGCTGTAAGGAAAACGCTTTGATAACAACGCGCATTGATAGGGACGGCGCCTTGAGATTAATAGAACATGTTGTTAGGAAAACGCTTTGATATGAAGACGCTTTTTTAGAAAAAACGCATTAATAAGAAAAGGCTAACGGCTTTCCCATTGTGACACAAGTTTGACTTTATTGTTTTCTTTCCTTTTCAGTGTGCACACAGATCACGGACGGCTTCACATTGTACGCTCAAAGTTCTATTAGTAGCGGGTACATGAATAACGTAGCTCTTGTAGCATTTGACTGTCGACAAATTTGCCTGATCGAGCCAAGGTGCATGGCGTATGAATCAGTCATACTGGGCGTTGTCTGTAGCTTCGCTTATGTCAGCGTAGAAATGATTATTGATGCAGATCCTCAAGCTTTTAAACAAGACTTGCTTTTTAATTTACATTCTAGAGATTGTGTGTAACCGGTCAGCTGGCGCTCCTTGGTGTGTTTTGAGAGTAATACACGCTTTTTATACGACCCTTGCTTACTGTGACTTATACTTTACCTTGCTTCAAACTGTCATCTGTCTTAAAAGCGATCAATTGACCTTCTTTTAGTGTTAGTGATAGGTGGGGTTTTACAGTATTTGAAAACGATTTCGGTACAGACATTCCATGTTCCCAAGTAAAGGCAATATTGGCTATAAATCCTTTTTAAAGATTCTACTGGCGAATATTCATATGTGAAACTCCACCCACTACGTGTATACATCATTTAAACTATTGCATTGGATAGAGTACAGACTCGTATCAGATAGACCCTATAAGCCAACAATGCAGACTCTGATCAGACAGCGCATTCAGGGACTGGCATCCCTTGGTCTACACTGTTTTCAAAATTTAATGGCGTTTATATACACTACAATGATAGCAGGAGACGGGCTAAAAAGTTGTAGCGCCCAGTGGATTATTTCATGTTTATATATATTGGATTAGTCCATTATCTAAGGGGTGCCTGGTCTAAATTTTCATTTTGTTTTATATTGAAATTACTATACGCAAACAGTGTAGACTCTGGTCAGAGTAAACACTGTTTGCCTATGTCCTATATCCTTAGCAAGCCCGGACGATTTTGTACACATTACACAGACACTACTGGACTACTTTTGAGCTCATTTTCTGAATAAACACTACACTCTGACATCTCAAAACTACTCTGACGTGTCAACACGAAACCGAAAGTGACTATCTATTTTAAGAAGCGCTATATTTAAATCGCGTTCACGCAATACCCAAACGACTTAAAAAAAAAAACAGTGGATCCTCAGCTCAGTTTGAGCTCTATTTGAGCTTTGTGAGCTTTGTGTTGACATGTCAGTGTTACTGAATTCCAGCATGAGTGCTATTATAACGGGTTTTGACAAAAAGGTCGAGTACATTTTAAACCGAAAGTAGAAAGATGGACCGTTTCGGCCCCTCTGGCATTCGCCTTTTTCCAATATTGCAAATTTGTGTCTGGATCCATTTTGGATGCTGCCTGAAAGTGTCACATTTTGCAGGAGACCATTAGTATTCTAGAAATAGGCAGTGCCGAACCTGGCCTTTCAGAAAAGTCTTCCAACTCGATGTGCAAATCATAACTTTTCATTCTACGGAAACCAAAATGTGCCATAAACGTCAAAACGTTTTAATACGTTATGTGCGTGGAAAGGATATATAGGACCGCGGCCACAAATGTGTTGAAACGTTTTGTTATATCGACTTTTCTAAGAATACCTGCAACTGATACGTCTACTTTTTTTTAGCGTACAGTGGAGAAAACGTTGTTCTTTCCCGTTTAAACGCAAACGAAACGCAAACGCAAAGCACTAAAACGTATAAAATTCTTTTTAATAATTCTGAGTATTCATTTTACACTGAATGGCAAACAGTTTGAAGCCTGATCAGACGCCGGGTAACCCGGCGTCTGATCTGGCTCCAAACTGTTTGCATTGAACATTACTGTTTTAGCGTAAACGCGTTTATTGGGAAAGAATAACGTTTTCTCCACTGTACAGTTGAGAAGACGTTATTATTTCCCAATAAACGTGTTAACGCTAAAAACATAATTTCCACTGCAAACAGTTTGGAGCCAGATCAGACGGCGTCTGATCTGGCTCCTAGCTGTATGCCACTCAGGTTAAAATAATTAGTCAGACTTGTCAATAAGGTTTTTTGTACGTTTTAGTGGATTGAGTTTGCGTTTCGTATCCCTTAAACAGAAAAGAATAATGTATTCTCCACTTTACTATCTTAAAATGTTTTATTACGTTTCCGCATTCTTACGTAATCACCTATGTCAATGACCAGCCGAAACTCTTTTTGAAGTGGAAACTACTTTTGGCGCTCTCTAGTAGAAGGTAGAAATATAATGTGAATAATCTCCCTTCAAATTACAGAAAAACACCTGCTAAAAGACAGTACAAATAAATACGATAAATGAGCCGTGCCATAAGAAAACCACATTTTTGCACTGAACAATTATGTAGGCGGATGGATGAGTTGGGTTTTACGGCATTTTGACACTGAATAGATACTATAGCGCCGATGAATGATGAGATGATGATGATGATGAGTGATTTCGGGAAGTTGATTCAGGCCAATCTCATAAATTGCTGCTAAACATCGCCTCGGATCAAATCACCATCCTGTCTTCCTTTTAGTTCTTAGCAGAGGGGATAATCTCTGTCGGATAAACAAAAAGCATACCTTATGAAAATTAAGCCTCAGAATCGCGGCAAGGTAGGAAGGTATCTGGGGGAAAACTATGTACAAGCACAACAAACATTGCCTTAATGTATGGCTTTGCGTCTTAGTTTGGCTTACACCGCCAAACATCGTATAATATGTTGCTAAAATGATATACAGGGATCCCTCCCTTCAACGGCCCTCCGAACAACGACTCCTTCCTTACAACGACGCTCACTGCTGTTCCGCAAACGGGACAATTATGTCAAACGCTTTTATTGCTGCAATATCGTCTGCTTAAAATTGTCGCCATTTCTGTTTTCAATGTTTTTAAATGATCTAGAAGATGAATACATCAAAGGTGACGTAGATGGTTTAAATATATTCATATCTTTTATTTCCTCCATTAAGGAGAGCATTTTTGTCAAACATATATACAAAAGTGCACAATGTTACAATAACGTGACATAGTATAATACAATGTGTAATAATAACAACAATAATACCCAATTATCCGTACCCCATCAGCCCACTTACCCCCTGAATACGCCTTTTTGCACCTTTAATCTTTCTTTTATCCATTGAAAAACTAGTCCCATTTTATATAGTTATGAATAGTTATGATAAGAAATATTACCTTTATTCTAGCAGATGGTACCTTAAAGCAGACTGAAAGAAAAGTAGATGCACATTGTGGTGCATTCTGCTTTACTTATAACCCGCTATAAGTGATCATCTATAGGCTATGGGGTACAAAAAGGGTTAAATATTCTTCAAGAATATTGCAATACGTGGAAACTAAAGGTAAGCACAAATGAAACAAAAATAATGGTATTCAGAAAAGGTGGGAAACTACCTTCTCATAAAAAGTTTTATTATGACGGTTCAGAAATAGAAATCCATACCAAATTCACATATTTAGGGGTTACTTTTACATCTGGTGGATCGTTTCAGCATACCCAAAATGTGTTAGCAGGTCAAGCACACAAGGCTATATTTAAGCTGAAAAAACACTTACATAAATATACATATATAAGCCCACCTCACAAATTAGAACTGTTTGATAAACTAATAAGTCCATTACTGAATTATAGTAGTGATGTATGGGGCTTCTCGAATGCACCTTCTATCGAAACGACCCACCTACAATTTTGCAAAAAAACTTTTAGGTGTAAAACAAACGACTCAAAATGATTTCATTTATGGAGAGCTAGGAAGATTTACATACCAAACTAAAAGATGCTTAAACATTATTAAGTACTGGGTTAAGATTTTACATACAAAAGAAGATAAATATATAACAAAAATATATCGTTTGCTGAAAGATGAGCATGAAATAAATAATTATGTGAACTGGTGTTCTCTATTGAAAGATCTTATTTGTCGCTTAGGGTTTTATCACGTTTGGTTATCACAAACTGTCGGTGATGCAAAAATGTTTATATTACTTGCAAAACAAAGGTTAAATGATCAGTTTGTACAGAATTGGAATAATATAGGGCTTAAAGTCCCATTGTGTTTTCAGACCTTTTCATAATGTCTGAAATACAATAACTAAACGGTTAATAATAATGTTGGAACATTCTAATGGGCCAAACTGATCTATGAAATGATGAAGACGGACCTAAATCACCAAAAAGGGCGATTTAAAATCATAACAAACCGAAAATAGAGCGTCTGCCATAAACCTTACCACACGGCTTAGTACCACGTGATACAGCCGGAGTCAACATCACCGTGTGCAACCGCAATTACCTTCGACGGTCGATCCATCAGTCAGTTAGACTATCACACGTTTTTGTCCGCTCTCTAACTCGAATATCTTTTATCCGATCTTCCACAAACTTGCTGAAAATGTTCATTGATATAAAATCAAGGTTTAGTTTGATTACTACTAAAATCGCATAAGGTGTTTTTGAGTTATTGCCTGTTAATTTATAAAAAATGACTGTTTCAGTCATTTTTGCACTCTAAAACAAACAGTTGTTATCGGATATTCATTAAACTTGCTGAAAATATTTATTCATATAAAATTCAGGTCTAGTTTGATTATTACTAAAATCGCACGTGGCATACCTAAGTTTTTGCCCTTTATGTATTAAAAAATGACTGTTTTCAGCAAGGTTTGCTCTCTAACACAAATACGTTTTATTGGATCTTCACCAAATTTGCTGAAAATATTTATTGATATAATATCAAGGTTTAGTATGATTACTACTAAAAGCGCATAAGGTATATCTAAGTTATTGCCTGTTTATTAATGAAAAATGACGGTTTCAGTCACTTTTTGCACTCTAACACATACAGTTGTTATCGGATATTCATTAAACTTGCTGAAAATGTTTAAGTATATAAAATTTAGGTTTCGTTTGATTATTACAAAAATCGCATGTGGCATATCTGAGTTTTTGCCCTTTATGTATTAAAAAATGACTGTTTCAGCATTTTTCAGCAACCTTATGCGATTTTGCTAGTTATTGAACCTGACCTAGATTCTATACTAATAAACATTTATAGCAAGTTTGGTGAAGATCCAAAAAGAAATGTTTGAGTTAGAGAGCGGACAAGGCTGAAACAGTCGTTTTCAGCAAGCTCAAGGTATATATTCTCTATAGTTTATTTGACCGTTTACCCACAGTGAAAGATATGTACACGTTGTTATTGAATCTCATAGTGTTTAAGTCTGTGCCTACTTTACGGAGTTTACAAACTATTTGAATCTAAAAAGACGCCGCGTAACGTGGCGTCTCATCTGGATCCAAACTATTTGACACTCGTCTTAAGGTTTGTTTAATTAAAACAATGCATAAATCTAAACTGAACATATTTTGCAGACGACAATGTCGAAGCAGATGTCTGTGCAGCAGAATAAGGGTTATCCAGATGTTCCAGCTAAACATGTAAGCGAGAGTAATCTGAACCAATCTAACATTTTCTCACTCATTTCAGCACCGAATGCTATAGTGTTACTACTGATTAAACCGTCTATTCGAGACACTTTTAATGAGTATGACACCATTGGGTTTAAAAGCAGAAATAAAGATTTAAGTTTTCGAAATACTTCCGTTATCTGGAGCCCTGTATTTACAGAGTTGTCCTTCTTTCCATTCACAAGGGAGGCTTTTTAATTGGTGCTAGCACAAAAATATTATAAATAAAATTTAAAAAGCGAATTGCTTAGATAAAACCGGTTTTTGTGAAAGAATCACGTCCCACGTAGTTCAAATGGGACCCCAAACAACCGTTTTATGCAGGTTTCTCAAAAGCACAATGCGGCTTTAATGAATCAAGTAGAGCTCTGTGTTACAGAAAAATATCCAATTTTGGAATACAGCCATACCTAAATATTGTTAATGTAGGGAAGTTTTGTACATCTATGAGTAGACTTAGATTATATTCTCATAGGTTAACAATTGAAACAGGGAGATGGAATAAACCATTGCCAATAGCATTCAATGATAGAAAATGTAGTGCATGTTCCACATTGGAAGATGAATTTCATTTTGTATTAGAATGTATTCAATTCCAAGATCTAAGAATAAAATATATTTCAGAATATTATTGGAAAAGGCCAAGTATGTTGAAATTTACAAAATTAATGACTAGTTTTGATGTTAAGACTGTTAGAAATTTATCAATGTTTGTTCACTATGCATTTCAAGCTAAACCTCTTTGATCTGATGACTATTACTGTAGTTATGATGAAGATGATTCGAATTCTTCATGATTACATGTACATGTACTTACAGTGGAGAATCTGTTAATCTTTCCCAATAAACGCGTTTACGCTAAAACTATTATTTGCAGTGCAAACAGTTTAGAGCCAGATCAGACGCCGGGTAACCCGGCGTCTGATCAGGCTCCAAACTGTTTGCCACCAAGATAAACAAGAATTATCAGAATTGTCCAAATGTTGTTCTTTTCTACGTTTTAGTGCTTTGCGTTTGCGTACGTTTGCGTTTAAACGGGAAAGAATAACAGATTCTCCACTGTACATGCAAAATAAGTGTACCAAGTTGAAATGCTTGTTTGGAGTAGTTCAGTCTATGTCTAGTCTGTTTGCTGGGTTGGAAAGGTTTTCTATGTAAATTAATGTTTTTGTTTCACTTCGAGTTCCAATAGTTGTCTAAATGTTACTAGTATAAGTTTTCGGTGCAAATGAATGTTTTAATTTAAATTCGAGTTCCAATAATTGTTTAAATGTTACTAGTATAAGATATTTATATTTCTTATAACATCAGTATTTTCTAACACAAATATAATAGATATTTGATTTAAGAAAATTAAGTTATGATAATGGTGATAATGATATCAATTCTGATTAAAGTCAATGTCACTGAAATCATAATTTTAATGTTTTCTTTACTTACATCTTCTCCACTAAATGCATCTTTACTGTCATTGTAGAGAGGGAGCGCTGCAGATGCTATATGAGTGTAAGTCAGTGTAGACCCAGACAAGTCGCCGCATTTGTAACGCAGCGGCTTGTCTACATGGAGGTATGAAAAATAACTAGTCTAGATTTTTTTTCTAACCTCCATGAACACAATAAATATTCGAATTATTCCTTAAAGGGTCTCGCAACCGGATGGTGTTCTTGTCAAAATAAAATAAAATACTCAAATAAAAGCAAATTTGTGGCATTATTTGGCTTCTGACATTAAAAAAATATGATCAGTCCAAAAAACGTCTCAAGAATCGTCACAGTAGTAGGGTACGGTGGCTAGCTGCATGTCTATGATCATGATCATGTTCTTGTTCTGTGACCTCTGACCCCCCTCCTTTTGACCTCGGAGGAGTTCAATGACAGTTCAATGATCCCTTCTGACCTCAAGGTCAATCCCCTAGAGGGTGATGTAAAGGGCAATACCCATCCGATAACAAAGGCGACAGTCACTGACCCCCTTCTGACCTCGAGTTACCCCCTGAGCGTGTGAGGTAAAGGACAATACCCAGCCGAGAACAAAGGCGGCAGCCTCATTAGACAAAAGAGGGAGGGCTCAACGCGATTTCCCTATTGTTTGATATATTTAGCTCGGGGTGATACCATCGGTTCCTATTATTCTTAAATGTACGAGACAAACGGGGGACAACCAATTAGACGGACCACCCGCGGTTCAATGTGTCAGCGAAAATGGAGTGTAAGACAAATGCAGGTGAATAAAAAAGATAGACCAACAAACCTCCTCATCATACGCTATTCTAACATCTAGTAAAGAACAAGCGTTACTCTTAATTTGATCAGAGACACTATATCAAATATATTATTACTGTTTTCAAGTAGCAGAAGTGGAGGTAAGGAGGAGTGAAGAGGAGGTAAGGAGGAGTGAAGAGGAGTGAAGAGGAGGTAAAGAGGAGTGATGGCACCCTCCAAGACTATCAGGAGTCTGGTTCCACTAGCGTTATGACCAGTTTTTGCCCTCTAGGGACCCTCCCGAGTCCATTACAACGGTCTGCGACTGTCTTCGACACTCTCGCAGACTATCAGGATTCCGGTGCCAATAGAGTTATGACCAGTTTTTGCCCTCTAGGGACCCTCCCGAGTCCATTGCACCGGTCTGCGACTGTCTTCGACACTTTCGCAGACTTTCAGGAATCCGGTGCCAATCGAGTTATGCATATTTCCGGCATCTAGGAACCCTCCCGAGTCCATTGCACCGGTCTGCGACTGTCTTCGACACTCTCGCAGACTTTCAGGATTCCGGTGCCAATCGAAATACGCATAGTTCCGGGCTCTAGAGACCCTCCTCTGTTCAATGCACCGGTCTGCGACTGTTTACGGTACCCTAGCAGACTTCCAGGATGCCGGTGCCAATCGAGTTTTCATCACATTCCACCTTCCAGGACCCTCCCTAGTTCATAACAACTGTCTGCGATTGTCTCCTGCACCAACGCAGACACCAAGGAGCCCTGATGCCATTCGAATTTAGGAGAGTGTCTTCTTATAGGGACCTTCTCGAGTTTACTACGTCTGTCTACAACGCGTCAAGAGAGGCGAAGAGGAGGTATGGAGGGGTGAAGAGGAGGTAAGGAGGAGTGAAGAGGAGGCAATGAGGAGTGAAGAGGAGGCAAGGAGGAGTGAAGAGGAGGTAAAGAGGGGTGAAGAGGAGGCACGTAGGAGTGAAGAGGTGACACGAAGCGGGTGTGGGAGAGACTGGGGTGTCACGAAAACTCACTTAATATGGTTTAATACATTTTATTTACATGATACGAGGGCATTTTTTTCATTCTATTTTCACTCCCCTTCACTCCCCTTTACCTCCTCTTCACTCCTCCCAGCCCCCTCTTCACTCCTCCTTACCTCCTCTTCACTCCTCCTTGCCTCCTCTTAAATCTTAGAAAAAACAATTCCGTTATTTATAAAAAAGATCCAAATCTAAAAATGGTGCCGACAAATTTGACTCGTTAGTTTTATTAAGGCGTAGTTCTTTTGGGTAAATAAAAGGAAACAACGTATCAAAAAATGGGTTGTCTATATGAAAAATATCAGCTAGATAGCGCGATGTATTATTAAAGTCTTCGATTATATCTGCCTGTGTATCAGGTTTTAGACTAAGCATAAAGTCCCTCTCATAACAGTACAAAAATAGGTCTGCGACAAGGGGCGCACAGTTTGTACCCATAGGAATACCAATCACTTGGCGGTATATGGTACTCCCAAAACGTACATAAATATTATCCAGAAGAAATGATAGTGATTCACAGACATCGGTGCAAGTCCACATAGTGTAATGCTTAACCGTGTCATTTGTAAAAAATGCACGATCATCATTACACGCCAGAAATAGCTTCCTTTCTCTGGCAAAAGTCTTTTCAATAAGTTGTATAAGTTTAGCTTTTATTAGATTATGAGGTAAGGTAGTATATAGTGTTGAAAAGTCATACGTACTTATATTGCAAGCTTGGTATTTTCTATATTCAAGTTTCGCCAAAATTTTATTCGAGTTTTTGATAGACCAAAACAGATTAAGTCCAGAATTTTCGTAAGTCTTGTCACACTACCTTTGAACATGTTCTTTGATTTTAATTAAAGACGATGTCAAAAGTTTGGAAAGCTTAGTAGTAGTACATGCACTTGAATTAGCAATAAAACGAGACTTATAAGGTGTTTTGTGGAGTTTTGGTATCCAGTACATTGTAGGAAGTTTATGACATGTAATGTTGACATCAGCTTTTAATAGTTTACATGTATCAAGATGATCAGATACTACATTACGCTCCGTTAAATTGGTAGATATATATGAATTGGCATTCACAAGTTCCTGGTTTAAAGTATCAACATAATGGAATCGTCATACAATTATCACATTATTGGATGCTTTGTCGGCAGGAACGAGTACATACTTGGAATGAAAGTCTTGTATGCCCTTCTTTAAGTGACGAATGTTAAATTTAGGTTTAGGTGGTAAAAGATGGTTATTGGATAAATAGAACGAAATCCGGGTATCGATAATATCAAAAATTAGTTCTTTCCATTTTGAAAGAGCGTCATTTTCAGCATGTTCTCTTCGGCACCAGTTGGTACTATAATTATTCAAAGCTTCCGAAATATGAGTGCGGCATGTATCGAAATCGATTAAAGCAGGTAATCTAAATTTAGGTCCCTTACTCAAAAGCGTTCTGATGCGTTTATCTTTGATGATATCAAAATTGCCTGTTATTATATGACCCACTGGAGCGTAACAGAATTTAGAAGAAGTACAGTCTCATGTAGCTGGTGTATTTTCGAGAATTTTAAGATCAGAAACAATTTTATTGTAGTTAAAAATTAACCCTCTTACAGATTTATTATACTTATAGCAAATAATAGGTGGTTCAAGATTTTTGAAATAATTTGGAACAGCATTCATCAAATTTTTGTTTCGGAGAATACTTTGTAAATCTATAAAATCAATACCTTTATTTATAAAAGGGACCTTAATGAAATATCTTTTGTGATCGTTTAAAGAATCAATATGAGGTCTGAGAAAATGCTGAGTATAACTTTGTATAAAACCTGCAGTATAATACAGAGGATCTGTATATCATCAGCCTTGTCGTCAATAAATCTTAAAGACGTCAATGACAACGAAGACAGCCGAGAAAGCATTTTGTGTTTACCAGAATGTAACAGCAGATTATGCAAATCTTTAATAGAAATCGACTGGCGTGATTTACGTTTAATATTACCATTTATACGAATACCATGCGATCTAGATTTACGGTTGTGTGTAGAATAAATCGAAAAAATATCAATTGAAGGTTCTTTAGAAATATTGCCAGATTGGTATATATTATCGTTCAAGCCTAACGGGTGTCTGTAAATTTTTAATCCATTTTAATTCCGTTATAAATCTAGCCTTACATTTGAAACTATTAGTAGCATTTTTATCATACGTAATATGTTCGACAGGTTGAATTGAAATAAAATCTAATCCATGTCAAGATTTCCGAAAATGTTGATACAGAAAGTTCCTCAATTTTTTGTTTCTACAAGTACGAAGATGTTCATTAAACCTAGTTTTGAGGGGACGACCGGTTTGCCCAACATACTGGATACCACAACCTGGTGCTTTTCAAGTTAACACGTATATAATATGATTAGTTCGTCAGTTGATGTCTGAATCTATGACAACACTAAATAATCTACCGTTTACTGTTGATTGTATAGTAGACTTGCAAGATAAATAATTGCAACACGCTCACCTCTTAGCATTGCACTTTTCAATAATAGGATGCACTCTACGTTTTTTGTTCAATGGTCGTAATAAAACAGAATTATTGCGTTGAATAGAATATTTTAGAGGTGAAAGCACTATTTTAGGACCAAATTGTCCATTAAAAGTTTCAGGGATGAATGAGTTTAACTGTTTGTCATGGAAAACTGTTTTTCTAGCAAAAACTGGCGCCTTTATCGGGAAAGCATATAGCGACTTCTCCACTGTACACTGTGTAACATCACATTTCAGGTGCTGAGCAACAGTCCAAATCTGCAAATGTTCATTACATGTACAAAGTGACTGACAGTTGCAAATAGTGTAGATCCAGATCAGTGTACGAGTAATATTGCATCCGGTCATAATCTAAACTTTACACACCTATTTACTAACGGGCTTTCTAGGTAAACAACATATTCTTAGTTTAGAAGCAATGTTTTACAGACGAAAAAAAAACCTTCGTCCGCGAAAAAAGCCTTCGTCTGCAAACTTGATCTGCAGCAATTCTCAGAATGTAGTTATGTTCTTGATTTCGGATATATCACATGTTTGCAAATTCTATTGAGCAGTGAATGCAGCGAATGGAATACAGAGGACTAATTCGTATTCTGCTATAAGTGGGGTGGCCAAATGCAGGACAAAGGTAATACAGACAGCTGCTAATGAGAGTGTATTGAATATTTTGTGTCCTTCATAAAGCAGTTATCTTTCTTTCGGAATCAAATTGTGTCTCTATTGAGCTGCCGCTGTATACAGATTGTAGATCTACTGTATTTAACTCTTTGCATGCTAGCGGCGGATAAATCCACCACAGTGATTGCCTTTGCAAACAGTTTGGATCCATATTTATTCTGTGTGCAGAAATTCTATCGATTAAAATACGTTCAAACCCAAACATTAAAGGTATAAGATTAAATCAAACTGAATATAAACTGCCCCAGTTTGCTGACGACACAAGCATAATTTTGGATGGTTCAATCGAATCTCTTAATGAAACACTCGACACTCTTTCAAGATTCTCAGAAATTTCCGGTCAAACAGTTAATTATGAAAAAACAAAAGTAGTATGGATAGGAAAGACAAGAAAAATCTTTAAAAAAAATATTCAGCGGAATGGGTGGTTGAATTCATGCTGTAGATGGGTGTGCAAAATTGTATGAAATTGGGGCTTTTCAAAGAATTGTAATACAAATGTATCTTGGATTGAAACGCAAAAATACACATTCGTGGATAACTATTACTCGGACTAAAATACTGTAAATGTACAGAAATGCAAAACAATAATATAACCCATATCCTAGCTACTGGTAGGAGATCCTCAGATTAAACTACTGTTTATCAAACTTCATTCATGGGGAGTTTCTTGAAACAAACTATAACTAAATAATGTGCATGCCCTTACAGAACAACAGTTCTATAACACCTCACTCTTGTGAATAAATGATGAAACAACACAATTGTGTTTAACTCACTTGAGGTCATTTATTATATTGCTATCAATGTATGGTAAATTTGTACAAATAGTTAACAATTAAATAAATTGGTAGTAAAAAAACACCTTGGAGCTACCACTGAAGACAAATTGTCATAATCTTAAAATAGAAGCATGATGTCATCAGCTCGGTATTATAGTTAACACTGCACTGTGTCTCACAATTAGACCAGTAGCACTGGCTACAGTTTATCAGGGCTCCAGATAAAAGGGAGTAAACTGAACAAATCTAACATTTTCTCACTCATTTCATCACCAAACCCTATGGTGTTACCACTCATTTTATCATCTCGAAGAGACAATTCAAATGAGTAGGACCTTATAGGGTTTAATGCACAAATAAAGTTTTTAAGTTTTGAAATAATTCTCTTATCTGGAGCCCTGGCTACTATCCAATCAGACAATTCAGTTTCAACAGGTGATCTTAATTCTAAATTTCTGATCAAATATGATTGGTTGAAATGTTTGTCTAAATAAAAATGTAGGTCTAAATAGATAATAGTCAGCTCCGCTGAAAGAAATATAGTTCTGACACAATTAAAACAAACTGGAAGCTAACATGGAACCAAGCTCAATTTGAGATGCTAGGAATACGTTTTCATGTTGATTTGGATAAGATTATTAACTTGAATTATAAACCAAAAATAACTGAAATAGAAGAAACAATCAAAAAATGGAACAGGAGAATATTAACACCTATAGGCAAAATAACTGTGATCAAAAGTTTGTTGGTCGCTAAACTAAATCATTTGTTTCTTGCTTTGCCACAGCCTACAGAGTCAATGATAAACAACTTACAAACTATATTTTATAACTACGTCTGGGGCGGATGTCATAAAATAAAACAATCTGTTATGGTAAACGAATATGAAGAAGGGGGCTTAAAGATGGTCAACTTAAGAGCATTCATAGACTCACTTAAAACAACATGGATCAGAAGGTTAATAACGAATAATGGGGGATGGGTGGATATTATTAAAGATTATATAGATGTCAACAAAATGTTAAACTGTGGAAAACATTACTATGAGCTATTTGCTAGTAAATGTACCAACAGATTTTGGGCGGAAACTTTTATGGCTTTTGCAAACACAATAGATAAACATATTATTGATAAGGACGCCATTCACGAGTATCCATTATTTTATAATCACATGATTTTAGTTGGACAAAAGAGTGTTTTCTTAAAGTCATGGTTCCAATATGGTTTACTTTGCATTGGAGACTTGGTAAATGATAATGGTGCGATCATGACTTTTAATGAATTCAAAATTAAATATAATCTACCTACCAATTATCTAATTTATAACGGAATTAAACTGGCCATTGAGAAAGGACTTACACATATACAAGTAGGAATAAGAGATTTGAACCCTATTCAGAAACCAATTTTTCCACCTTATATTAAACTTATTTTGAAAGATGCTAACGGTTCAAGATCCATCTAAAAATGCTTAAATAGAAATACAATCCAGGCGACCTGTAAACAAACGTGGGATAAAACATTACGAACGAAAATTAATGAAAATGACTGGAAATGCATATTGGAGTTACCTTTTATTATAACAGAAAATACAAATATACAATGGTTTCAGTTTCGAATTGTTCACAGAATACTTGGCACAAACAACCATCTATACAAAATGAATATTATTGATAGCCCACTATGTACCTTCTGCAAAAAAGATCCAGAAACTATTGACCATTTGTTTTGGCTATGCCCCATAAGCAAGAAAATAATAATAAATTTATTCTCACCCCAAAAACACGGTTTTCATGAACTTGATATGGAAACAATGCTATTTGGTTTTAGAAATACATCAGATACGGTTAAAAATCTTATTCTTATCCTTTTTAAAATGTATATTTTTCAATGTAGATACAACAAATATCTACCTACAGTACTAGGTACAAAGCATTTCTTATCTTTTAAATACAAATTATTTAATACAATAGCAATTGAAAAAGATTATGAAGATTCTTTTCATAATCAATGGGACCAGTTTAAAATTCTATTTGAAACTTAATATTACCTAAAGCAATACTTATCAAATAAGATAAAATATTTCGATATACATGTTAATTTGTATATAAATGTATAGAAGACAATAATGTCTGTTTTCATATAAATATGCATACACATGCAGAACTATATTTTTCTGTTATGAAGTTTACACATGCCTGGCTACAAGTTTTTTTTGTTTTTTTTTTTTTTTACTGTTCTTTTCTTATTATTTTTCATAAGAAATTAACAGTGTTCAGACCTTTGTCAATGTAGAAATATTTAATACTTGTAAATATTTGTATACAACTGTGCAATTAATAATTTTGTAAGGTGTGTAGGCGGATGGTTCCCCGACCCCGACACACCTATGACGGTGCAATTCATAATTTTGTAAGGTGTGTAGGCGGATGGTTCCCCGACCCCGACACACCTATGACGGGGATAATAAACGAGGTCCTTCATTGACAAGGCCTGGAAAAAAACCCAGTTTGGATCCAGATGAGACGCCGCGTTACGCGGCGTCTTATCAGGATCCAAACTGTTTGCCATTCTGACCCTGAATTTCAAAGAAAATTTGGAAAATGCTGTTTTTAGAACAATAGCAGACGACAAATGTTGCAGACGTAAAATATACCCAGCATGCAAATTACCTTCACCACGCTATATACATTGTCTAATTGTCGTCTGCAAAACGTTTCGTCTGCAACAATTCTTATGGTGCTTTACCTGCAATGTGATTTGGTTAATATCATTCATGTCAAACACTTTGTATCCAGATGAGACATCATGTTACTCGGCGTCTTATCTACACTGTTTGCAGCATAACAATTTCGCACCTGTAGAGTGCAGAAGATTGATGATCAGATAGACCTAGTATTCCTGGAAAAGAATTTATCAGCATCGCTGGCGATATGTTAATTTGGCTGGCATACATACAGATAAAGAAATTCCAAGCTACCTTGCTCTTAAAAACTACATTAAAACTTCTTTGCTACTTCTATGGCACTTCTTTAAAGCGAGTTTTATCCCGGCACTCAATTTCTTCATACAAAGGAAACGAAATACAAAAAGCTATTCAGACCATAACAAGGCCATTAAAAGTCCACTCGCTATAAGAATGACGTTGTTTTTGACGTTTTAATTTTTTAATACGGGTATTCAATTAAAACAAGTTAGATTTATTGAATACAATTGTGTAGATCTTAAGCAACCTAGAGGTATTGGGGTTCGACTGGTTAACCAGTTACAATACTCGCAGTAAAACATAACATTACCTGTAGCGAAAACAAGATTAACTCTAATCATGCAATGCGTCGCTTGGCTAATATTTGCAAACAGTATGGATCCAGATCAGACGCAGCGTAGCCCGGCGTTAGATCTGAGTCCAAACTTGTTGGTGATCATATTCTGCTGTTCTCTTCAGTTTTAAAAGCATAAAATGTTATTTGGATTTTTTTTCGTATACGATGCATTTCAAGCAGGTGACAATTCAGCACGATAAGGGGTTATGGGTTAAATCCTTGTCTAACGGCTACATCAAAAATACCTGCCATATGTTTTAGGTGATAACAGTCAACACAGTGCTGATGTAAATGATCACTTAGCTTTTTTATCAGAATACTGGCAGCTAAATGGAGGAAATGTTCTGCAGATCTATATAAGCTTTCTTACGGAAGCCCATTGATACGGAAGCCCATTGAGGCCCTTTTGAGATAGAAGTTAGAAGGCATTCATTCGAACTTCAGCTCTAACTCCTAAGTTCGAATTGTTGCCGGAATATCTAAGATCTGTTGTGGATTTGGTGCGCCATCAACATGACAGGGGAGTACCAAAAGGGCTCCCAAAGAATTTGAAATATGATGGAGAATATTGTTGGATGGCTTGGAAACAAAAGTTTGAACGTTATAGAGCAGTATTAAAGTGGACCGACAAAGAAAGCAAAGTTTATTTGCACTGGTGTTTGGAGGGAAAAACTCTAGACTTTTCGCCATCATGACTCAAACAGGTGAAAAGTACTCATATCGTAAGATGATGAGAAAGTTTGACAAGAGATTCGAATTGGTGCCGAAATTGTTGCCGGAACATCTAAGAGTTAATATCTAAGTTCTAACTTATAACTCCTAAGATCGAATGAATGCCGGAATTGTTGCCTGAACATCTAAGATCTAAGACCTAAGTTCTAAGTTCTATCTTCTAAGTTCGAATTGTTACCGGGACCATCTAAGATCTAAGTTATAAGTTCTAACATCTAAGTTCTAAGTTCGAATAACCAATCAAAATGAAAGCTTACCGGATTTTCAGTTAATGTTCAATAAGAATCAACTAAAATTGTTTATATGAGTATCAATTACAGTCAATAAAAGTAGTTGAGTTGCTCGAAAAGCTTAATTGTTACTAAATATAGCCACTTGGCAGCCATTCTGGATTTCAATGAGTCTCAAACTATCCTAAAACATTTTTGAAATATATAACTTGGTAAACTTCTTTAATAATTGCTTACACAATACCATTTTAAATCTCTAACAAATGAAATTAAAGTCCCAAAAGAGAAAATTTATGTAAGTAGAAAATAATAAGGTAGGTAAATACGGCGGCCATTTTGGAATATTTCAGTACTGGACTAACAGAAACAAATCAAATTAAAAGCTAAAATCATTTCTAAGTCAATGTTCAATACGAACTAACTAAAATTGATCCATATGAGTATCAATTGTAGTCAATAATTATAAGTAATGTTATTGCTCAAAAAGCTTGAATGTTACTAAAATAGCCGTTTTGGCGGACATTTTGGATTTCAATGAGTCTGAAACTACTCTAAAACATTTTCAAATTTTGTATTTAGGTTAACTACATTGATAATTGCTAACAAAATACCACTTTTAAATCTCTAACACGTGAAATAAAAGCCAAATAAGAAAGTCATTTTTTGCTTAAAATTCCAAGGGCAGACAACTTTAACCTCAATTATCTCCCCTTCTCCCCTTATCACTACCTAAATACGCGTCAGACGATTGTTTCTGAACTCCTGAGGAAATATGCTATAAGATAGTACCAAAAGGTTGTATGGTGCTTTCACCGCAAATAAAAGTGGTCTACCGCTTAGACTAATATCCTCTTTTCTTGAATTGTCTTCGGCTAGAGAGTCCCGTTAGCGTCGTTTCCGTATAAGGCTAGCGCGTTTCCGGTGGGACACGTCGACGTACCATTTTCCCACGCTCCGTTGCTAAAAATAGACGATGACTCGGCGTAACGTTTAAGCGCTTTTGAACGCACAACCCCTGTGTGAAAAGAGCGCTATATAAATCTGGTATAATAATAATAATAACGATGACGTGTCGGGTGATGACGTCATAGGGGGCGGGGCTTGCGACCTGTCAATCATTGCCACCAAACCTGCCGACTGTAGTTTTAAACGTGCTCTTGGCGCTACCTCTAAACAACAATGACTATTTCTCTATATGTAATGAAACTTCCATCCTTCGAAAATCTCTGGTCCCATTTATCCAAATTAGGAACGAAAATTCCCTCCACCCAAATAATCACTCGTCCAACACCATTTTATATAATGTATATAGGGGTTCTATAGGCATGAAAATTCCCTCCACCCAAAAACTCCCTCCACCGGGATTCAAAATGGCCGCTTTATATAGATTATATAGGGAATTCGTATTTGAAAAGTGGTCTAAAGAGCCGCCCATTACTACTCGCAGATGATCCCAGATCTGAGACCGAGGGTTTGAATACATATTGTGCAACCGTTACAGACGAAACACATATATTTAATGCGACAAATTACATCACCTAGATCAGACAGCTCCTGCATGAGTTATCTGATCTGGGTCAGCACTGTTTCCATATATGATCGGTCAATATTAGTCATTGTGTTATTTCAAATGATTGGTATTCGAGGTGTGTTGGTTTTTCTGATGTTAACATTCAGCGAGAGATGTTTAATTGGTCGTAATAACGCTACATTCCCAGTAATTAACCCCTTCGCTCTCGGAATATCGTTTGCTTAATCCGTTCGGCACCAAATTAATCATGAGGTGGTTTTTTATCCCCTTCACGGTTTTTGTCGTCTGCTTCAATATTGTTGTCTGCAAATTAGTTACAAAGTAAGATTTAAGGTATTATGAAATATCGATACGGGTGCCAAACAGTTTGGATCCTAATCATTATGTACGAATCCAAGTGTACACGTATTACTTCAGTGTTAGGGGTATTATTCATTGATTCTTATAATTGAAGCCGCAAATGTCATGACTTAACATTCCTGTACACCAAAAATACTTGGACCTTATAAATAGAGATCATTAGAAGGTTTATTAGAGTGGCATAGATCAGGAGAGAGAACCAACAACCAGCCCATGCATTAGCCAGTTTTGTTTTCTTACTGCGGGAAGAGCACACCAGTGTGAAAATATTGAACATACAGGTAAGAGTTTTATTTGCATCTCTTCTTTTAAGGGGGGTAAACATCGCTGTTATTTCCCATCAAAAGCGTCTGTAAATACCAAAAAGTAATATTAAATACAAACCATTTGCAGCCAGATCAGACGCCGAGTCATTGATAAATCTCAAACATGTATACCTGTCAAATAAGTCATATTTTAATGTAAGTTTCTATATTTAAATGCAGTACGTTTGTATTTCGTTGAAGTTAGACTGGTATCTGAAATGCTACAGCGTATTTGCCAGAATAAAACAGTTTGTTTAGATTTCAAAACGTGGTCATGTTTTACTGTACTGTAAAACCGGGGGGGGGGGGGGGGGGGTGCGGGGGTTGCGAGAAAATAATTTACGCGTTAATTCGCGAATGTGTGCCTCGCGTCTCTAGTTTTGAAAATAGGTGACTTCTTAAAGCAGGTTGAAAGTAAAGCAGAATGTGCCTTAAGGCACATTCTGCTTTACTTTCAGCCTGCTTTAAGCTACCACCTGTTAGAAATATTGCATGATGTCGAGAATTAATACAAAATCGCATTACGCGAAATATTCCTGACACGGAAAATACTTGTTTAACTGTATTTGTTTACAGTTTCGTCTAAACGTACGGGAGTAACGTCTTCTCTCTAGCAGATATTTTTGTTGAAATCTAATTGAGATTTCACCTTTATTGCAACGCGACTTGAATAGCATTTTTGCAAACAGATTGGGTCCTGACCAGGCGCTTAGTAACTTGGTGTTTGATCAGAACCCAAACTGTTTGTCATTTGAATCATGATCTCTACATATACCACGGAAATAATTTCGCAGGTATACGAGCAGCTCGCGTTTTAAATAGGCCTACACGACGTACAAGTTAACCTCTACTTGGGTTACCGGATCTACGTGCTTATGCATCATTGAGGTTCTTTTTCGAAACAAGTGCAGCCAAATATCTTTATTATGAATCGGCATAACTCATAAACCCTTTTCCTGCTGCTGTTAGCGTTTTTAACCATTTCATGATCAAATTTATCTCGAGGTTTTTGTCCCTTCACCGCCATATTCCCAGTCAGCACACCAATATCGGATGGATATCCAATCGATATCGTCCGATATCGGCCCGATATCTAAAATGATATCGGTCGGATGTCGTTTTGCTCATCGTTTTCTGGTTGGATTGATATCGTTGTCGGGTTGATATCGGCCCGCCATCGAATATATATCGGACCGATATTAAAACAGATATCAGCTTGATATCAAATCGATATAATGTCAGCTGATGATTGGATTGTAAAAGGTTTGTCTTAAAAAAAATACTGATCAAATGTCGATATCCGCTCAAAGATCCGATTTATATTGGCTTGTCATCAAAACCCCCTGATTAACTGCAGAAATATGTCCAATGATCGGATTGATATCGGATTGTTATCTAAAACGGCCGATCAAATGCCGATATCCATCCGATATTGGTGTGCTAACTGGGTTGCTGTCTTCTTCAATATTGTTGTCTACAAAATTGTGTTTAACTCATTTGAGGCCAATTATTATATTGCTATCAATGTATGGTAAATGTGTACAATTAGTTAACAATTAAAATAAGTTGGTAGTAAACCATAACAAAACACCTTAGAGCTACCAGTCTATCTATAAAAAGACAAAATGTCATAATCTTAAAATAGAAGCATGATGTCATCAGCTCAGTTATGAGTAAGCAATCTGCACTGTGTCTCACAATTAGACCAGCCTGGCTACAGTTAAATCAGGGCTCCAGATAAGAGGGAGTAAACTGAACAAATCTAACATTTTCTCACTCATTTCAGCACCAAACCCTATGCTGTTACCACTCATTTTGATCGTCTCGAAGAAACAATTCAAATGAGTAGGACAGCATAGGGTTTAATGTAGAAATAAAGATTTTAAGTTTTGAAATACTCCCCTTATCTGAAGCCCTGGCTACTATCCAATCAGACAATTCAGTTTTCAACAGGTGCTCTTAATTCTAAATTTCTGATCAAATATGATTGGTTGAAATTGTTGGAAAATGTGTTCAAATAGATACCATTCAGCTCCGCTGAATAAAAGAGATGTATATCTAAATATAGAATTTTAAAGAAAAGGTAAGAAGCATAGTAATAGTTTTGTTGTGTTAACGCATTGTTTTATCTTACCAAGGAACTGACAATGCTCAGTGTCACAATATATGCAATAATTACCAACAGTGAGCGATAAGCTTGTGGACTGATATATCGCACACATTATTTTTATCTGACCTTGAATAAAATTGTAATTAAATTCAGATTAGACTGACAGCGTATGGTCAGAAGAGGACTAATTATTTTTTCGGATCGTTGAAATCCATTATGATAAGAGAGATACATGTACATATCTTAACGCTACAGAAAGCCTTGTATCGGGTTACTGTCTCTTCTCATGTTGTGATCTGATTATTTTGCTTATACTTGCAGTCAGCTAAACTTTTTACCTAATGCATATGTTTTTAATTTCTCAAAGAATTAATAATGCATTCAAAAACAGGTTGCAGCCAGATTACATTACAAATAAAAGAACTGTAGATCCAGAAAAAGCCTATTGTTAACTACAATATAGACTTTTTAAGAAAGTAAGAAGCAGAGAAATAGTTTCATTTGTGTTAACATATTGTTTCATCTTATCAAAGAACTGACGGTGCTTATTAAAGCCCTGAGTGACTTATCTATACTTGTAGGGGATGTTCACCAGAGCAAGTAATTGGTATATAGATTATGATTCTAAAGGGTCAGGTGGTGACAAGCAGGTTATTGCATCAATTATTATTGCACGCATCGCGTGCAATAATAATTGATGCTATAATCTGTACCAAGTTATTTTGATTATATGATCTTATATACCAACGAATTTTCCTCAATACAATTTTGAAGATGATGTGTATTTATGTGGTTTATATTTATGGTCTGATGAGTCCCCAGCCGCCCGGATTATTGATGCTGATTTATTTGATATACTTATTCAAGATATAGATTACTTTGAACAGTTTGGTAGTGTTTTAATAGCAGGTGATTGCAATGCACGTACTGGATCCAGACCTGATTATGTAGTTTGCGATCAGACTGTCAGAAATATAGATTTTGAAGAATACAGCCCAGATCAGCCCCTCGCTAGGGCCACATTAGACAGTACATGTAATGCACGGGGTAATCGGCTACTTGACTTATGTAAAGCTATGTCGCTGAGAATAGTTAACGGTCGGCTGGGGTCTGAATTTGGGACAGGTAGATGTACATACTTTTGTCATCAGTCCAGTAGTACAATAGACTATTTGTTAGCTAGGGAGAGCGATTTTCACATGATTATTGATTTTTGTGTACAGGACTTTAATATGTATAGCGATCATGCACCGCTACAGTTTAGTATCAGAGGTAATACTGTATCGAATTCAGGTAATATCGACGAGCAGAAGCCTTTTGTATCTTTTAAATGGAACAGTGAACACAGGGGATTATTTAGACGGGGTATATTGGGTAAATTACCTGAGTTCAACAGTATTATCTCTGATGCGGTATCGAATGATAGTAACAGTATTAATACAATGGTGCAACGATTTACCGATACGATATGTAGTGTAGCAGATCCATTGTTTAAAAGTTGTTTTAATCCTAGTAAAAAAAGGTGTCATTTTGAAGATAAGTGGTTTGATTGTGATTGTATGGAGGCTAAGCATGAGTATAAAAATGCCTTATATGAGTATAACCGTTCGAAATCGCACGACAGTAGAAGTGTCCTTTGTAATAAAAGGAAGGCGTATAAGTCGCTAATTCGTAAGAAAAAACGTGTTTATAAACTAAAGCAGTCTGCTGAGTTACAGGATATGAAACGGTGTAGACCCAGAGAGTTTTGGAAATACTTTAAACAGAAAAATAAACATTCCACTCCGAATATTGATATAAATGACTTTAAAAATCATTTCTCAGAAATATTTGAAGATATCAGAACTACAGTTATTGAAGAAGTAGAAACCTTTAACGAAAATAATGATTTTAACATTAATGACCCTACGTTTGCAGAGTTAAATACTCCAATCACCCCAAATGAAGTTGAGAAGGCAATTAAGGGGTTAAAAGCTAATAAAGCGTCTTCACCTACTGACAATTTGATAAATGAATATTTTATAGAATCATTAGATATACTTATAGGTCATTTGACCGATATTTTTAATAAAATATTTGATGCTGGTTACTTTCCGGAATCCTGGTCTAAAGGGTTTATTATACCCTTATTCAAGAAGGGTGATTCTGAGGATCCTGGTAATTACCGCGGCATAACGCTGCTGAGTAATTTCGGGAAAATATTTATAAGTGTTCTCACTAACAGGGTCGAAAAGAGGTTTGAAGAAAACAACTTTTTGTCTGATTCACAATTTGGGTTCCGGAAAGGAAGCAGCACAGTTGATGCCATATTTGTCTTGCATAATATAATACAAGATGTTTTAAGTAAACACTTACGTTTACCTTGTGCATTTGTAGATTTTAAAAAAGCATTTGATTCTGTTTACAGGAATGCATTATGGTTTAAACTCTTTAAGATGGGATTAGATGGTAAAATTCTTTTAATGTTTAAAGCAATGTATGCGGTTGTCAAATCATGTGTTAAACACAATAATTCGTTTTCAGATTTCTTCAATATATCAGTGGGTTTAAGACAGGGCCAAAATAATTCACCAGCAATGTTTGCTCTTTTTTTGGAAGATCTTGAATTATATTTGCAAGATGGCGCTGATTGTGGGTATGACCTTTTTGAGTTATGTATTATTGTTCTTTTGTTTGCCGATGATATGGTTATAATTGGCTCTTCACAACAAGATTTGCAAAACAGATTAAACATGTTGAATGAATATTGTAATTTATGGGGTCTTGAGGTCAATACTTCGAAGACAAAAGTTGTCGTATTTAGGCAAAGGGGGCGGGTAAAACCAAACGAACGATGGTATTACAACAATGAATTTATTGAAGTTGTAGATGATTTTAACTACTTAGGGGTAGTTTTTAACTACACTGGATCTTTTGCCCTAAACAACCAATATTTGATTGGAAAAGCTCTTAAAGCTATGAATATTTTATATAGAAATGTTAATAAATTTGATATTTGTCCACGTATATCTATGCAACTATTTGATGCATTTGTTGGGTCGATTATTAACTACGCTTGTCCAGTATGGGGGTTTTCGAAGTCTAAAGACCTAGAGAGAGTTCATTTAAAATTTTGCAAGATGATATTAGGCGTCAGACAAAATTCGTGTAACGACGCAATCTATGGAGAGCTAGGACGGTACCCGCTGTATATAAATAGATACGTTCAAATATTGAAATATTGGTTTAAATTATTGCATACAGATAATATTATTTTGAAAAATGTTTATCGTCATGCTTATGATCAATGCCTGAAAGGTAAAGACAATTGGGTAAAGCGAGTAAAGGCACTGCTTGATGAATTCGGATTTTCAGATATGTGGGTACAACATTCGAATGTACATGTTAAATCTTTTATTGTTTTGTTTAAACAACGAGTAATTGATAACTTTTATCAAAAATGGTTTTCTGATGTTGAGTCGAGTAATGTTCTCAATACACTTTATATTCATATTAAACCGACTTTCGGTTATGAAAGTTATCTTAAAAGTATTGTTTCAAAACGCTTAAGACAGTGTTTAACGAGAATCCGCATAATTTTTATCTGCTCATAATTTGCGTATTCAGTCTGGAAGATATGGTAGAAATAGATTAGAACGGAACCAGAGAATATGCCAGTTGTGTGATGTACATGATATTGAAGACGAGTATCATTTCATAATTATATGTAAAGCATTTGAAGATTTAAGAGATAAGTATATAAAGAAATATTATAGACTGAGACCAAGTATGCACAAATTTATTGAATTACTCACCACTGATAATAAGCCAGCGCTTATTAACTTATGTAAATTTATAAGTTTTGCGATTTCTAGGCGCAATGATATCTTATTGACAGTATAAGAAATCACATTGTTCTTAAAAGTCCGCAGCCATGCATATAAATGTTATATCTTACAGGTTAAATAGTAAAGTACGGATCTTTGATCACTTTCTTATCTAGTGTTCATTCTCCTTATACTTTCCCTCATAGTTCATTCGAGGAAAGTTGGTACTTTCGATAAAATGGTTAACTTATTCACCCATGATACTAAAATGGTTAACAGCAAAGGTTGTTTTTAAGTATGTACAATGTATATCAAAGAGTCATAGAGTGCAGATCCTGATCGGGATACACCTATAAGGAGTATTCCGATCAGGGTCTACACTGATTGCATAAAACAATCGTATTTTCCACAATACAAAATTGTAAATGACGCATATATATGCGTCACAAGGGGTGAGTGGGTTAAGCATTCATATTGATCTGATTTGGTATGTTAATATATATTTGCATGTCACGTGATAGACCTGTTGAATATGATGTATAAATGATGGAATATGTAACGAGATACTTAATGTATAAGTTACGAATAAACTATATCTATCTATATAGTATTCTCCTGAATATTCTGATAGCAAATCTCAGGCACAGAGGAGAAGGCGTTAATTTTTTCCGTTTCTGCGAAACTAAACCGCAGTCAAAACGTTTTAAAAATATTAATAAGTTTTTCTAATCTGAGTGGCAAATATGTTGGATCCTAATCAAACGTCGGGTTTCCCGGCGTCTGATCTCGCTCTAAAATGATTAAAAGATAAGAGGCTTTTTAGCACAAAAGCATTTATTGAGAAACTATAGTGTCTTCTACACGGTTTGCACGAAAACACGCATTTTGTGTCCATTCAGATGACGACTCCGTATTAGTGTGTTGAAAGTGGATGGCTGCCTAAAGCACGCCCCTGTAGTAGCTTGCTTCTTTACTTTCATCATGCCTAAAGTTGTCATGTATCCTCAATGGATGTAATGGTCATACCTGTATGTATTTACTGATGCTGTAAAACTTCACATAGTTTTCAGTGTTGTATTGGTTAAAACATTTGTACAGTGGAGAAAACGTTATTTTTTCCCAATAAACGCGTTTACGCTAAATCTTTTATCTCTAATGCAAACAATTTGGAGCAGATCAGACGCCGGGTAACCCGGCGTCTGATCAGGCTCCAAACTGTTTGCAACTCAGATTAAAATGAATAATAAGAATTATCAAAATGTTGTCATTTTCTCCATTTTGTATGTTGCGTTTGCGTTTCGATTGCGTGTAAACGGGAAAGAATAACGTTTTTTCCATTGTATTAAAATATTAAATTCTCAGGATATACTACAGGTTATAAAGATAAAACCCCTGGCGCGTTTACCTCTATTGTATACCCTTTCACTGCCATGAGATTATCAACTTGTAACAACTTTCTAATGCTTTTTATTTCTCAAATTTAAATTTTAGGTATTTGAACTTAGGAAATATAAAAATGAGCGTCAAACAGTTTGGATCTTTATCAGACGCCGTGTTACGCGACGTCTGTTTAGGATCAAAACTGTTTGCAGATATGTATGGTACTCGGGTGAGGCAATGAAGGGGTTTAAGTAGTTTCTACGCGAGATATAAGGTTAATCACAGCATTGAGATGGAACGCCAACTCACTTCAACTTCTTCACCTGATAATATTACACTCCTAACCTTTCGGTACTAAACTGTGGCTTGTTTCATAGACATAATTATCATAGCTATGATTGTACAGTAGACCCCGGCATAACGATGCAACATACATCTTATTCATTTGTATTTATTTTCGTTTCAAGAAGTAATAATGCCTTCAACACTGTTTGATTGCGCTGTTACTTTATTTCCAGCAAGAGGTGGTATATTTCTCAATCGGCAGATATACAAAAACATGAAAACAGTCCCTCACTTATAAAGTTGATTGAAATACCTAAAATGTGTTCTTGTTTTGAGATCTATGTAAACAATTAAAATGGTGATATTAATAGTAAAGTAAAACTTCTAATGATACTCATACTATTATAATTATATAATTAATACAGTAAAACCTCGCTATTACGACCACTAAAACGAAGGCTTATTGATTGCATAATAGAGAGGTGGCAGCTTAAAGCAAGATGACAGTGAAACAGAAAGCTCCTAAAGGAGCTTTCTGTTTCACTGTCACCTTGCTTTAAGCGGTCACATATCGTAAACACCCTAATAATTAACATAATTTAGTGGTCGTAATAGCGACGTTTTACTGTATACATAAATTATATGTATATCTGTCAATACTAGACCTTTAATAAATATAACTAATGATGATAACAACAATTACAATATCAATTAATATTGGCAGCAATGACAATCACAACAGCGACATTTATCATAGTTATTATTGTGATTTAGCCCTAATTATATGAATAGTAATGGTAATACACGTACAATAACGAAAGAAAACTCTACAAAATTAGGTTCTGGTCATTTGCGGGAGCGTCTGATCAGAGTATACACGGTATGCCCCTTTTCATGGGACGCTAGGCACAAATTGGTTAATGGCGTTTTTATTCAATTTCCAGGTAAAAGAATGCACCACTCGTGAGCAACTCTCCAGCTTGTGTGGAACGCTATAACTTGGCAGAAACAACAACAAAAACTCATCACAGTCCATCCAGCATTTGATTTGTGTTTATGTTTTCAAGATACAGGAATCCGATAACGAACATACTGATGTGACAACAACATCGCAACTATAAGGAAGATTAGATGAGTATTTCGCGAAATTGGAGATTTTTAAAACGTCGTCTGTGATTAAAGACAAATCGTATAAGATTGTATCTGAGTTTTCACTAGTTAATGACACATGAAAATAGGCAAAGTAACCCTAACATTGTAGATATAGCAAGAGTTTGTGTCAAAGTGTGTACCACATGAAGTGAACGTTATTTAGATAACATCATAGTTTATCATTGTGATAAGAATCAACAAGTATAAACAGGTAAACATTGAACAGTAACCAGTTTTAAACATTAAAATGATGTACGATGAAATATTGAAGGCCATGCAAGGCACGACAAACATGAGTAACACCTCACCAGATGACGATTACGATGACTATAACTCGGAGGATTACCTTTATAAAGGATATCACTTTGAACGAATAATATATCTATACTTATGGGGAATACTAGTCATCATCGCCTTCCTCTTCAACGTTGTCGTCATTTCCGTTCTACTGCGCAAAAGAATGCGCAACCCGTCCAACGTGATTCTGGTAGCGATTGCCTTTTCCGACTCTCTCACAGGGCTGGTTACATTGCCTTCATATATTGATGTTTTTCAACGTTTTAGTCCTGCAATAATACCTGAAAGAGAACATGTTAATCGAAATTTAAGCGCCCTGAACACCAGTCTATTACCACCGGAGTATATCGATATACTATTTAATAAGAACTCCGCAATGGACAATCTACCTACAGCACATGATGGGTACTTTCTCTCGGAGGAGTTGTGCGACAGATTCATGATATCCAAATTTTTCCTTTCTAAGACGTTCCATACGACTTCTGTGTGGCTTACTCTTTTTCTTGCCGTGGAAAGAATTATGATAGCTAATACGTTTCAACGACGAAAGTTATCAATGAAGAAGGTAATAAGCGTGTGTTTGGTGGCGTTTGTGCTAGCTCCGATCTTAAACATATACCATCTGTTAAAGGATAAATCTATAGATCTGAATTGCCGTTGGACAATTCCCGAAGGAAATGACTGTGGGATTGACTGTGTTTACCTATGGTTTGTGCTCTTGGTTGGTCAGATATTGCCAGCGATATTATTAACAGTGTCTACAGTATATTTCATTAATAGTCTATTAAAATGCTCGTGCACCAGGCCTACTCAACAAGAAAGTGACAATATAGGTACGGATTCAAATTTCCCGGACAGTGACCGTAGCAAGAGACGTTCATCGATAGTAGTTACAGCTATACTAATCACTTTTATAATCCCAGAACTTCCATACAGCTGCTTTTTCTCATATGTTGTCATTTCCAGACATGCAAAAGTTGCCATGGATTTAGAATTTAATCGTGCAATTCATGCTGTTTATGAAACTCTTTTGGTCCTTTCGTTTAACGCAAATTTCTGGATATACACCCTTTTAAACGAAAAATTCAAACAGGTTTTAAACGAGACAGTATTTTCCCCTATCTATAAAGCCACATGCTGGAAAATTCGGAGCAGAGCATAACAATGTCAACAAACAAATCGACAACTACAAAACAAACAAACGTTATGCAAGGAGAAACAGAATGCTAGGATAAAACAATCAGTGTTTCAGTGTTGAAAACAGATAATTTCGTGAGCTTTTGCTTTATTTTCAGAGAGCTAGATCTAGCAGAAACTATCCGCCAATCTGGATGTCGCACACGTTTTGGTTTTTTTGTTCTTTATAAAAGAAATGAACAAATCATGTGAAGGCATTCCTATGAGAAATATGTTAATTCTGTCTCCCTTAAACGTCAATTAGACATTTTCCAGTGTCCAATTTTGTCTATTTCTGTATTCAGGGTTATTTTGACAATGTTACACAGTGCAGACCCTGGTTAAAAAGCCCATTACAGGTAGGATACCCGTAATGCGCCATTTTGAAATTCATCCGACGTCGGGACATCGTCGTAAACATTCGGCCATGTCCGTCTCCTAGAGCAAAGCATTATCTTTTTTTGTAATATGTTTATAAAAGTTGAAAGATAAAGTTAAAACCCTTTAATTGATTATATTTAAATTATTTGCAAAATAGTTTCCAACTTTTGTCAATTTCCGGTCTATGATGATAATGAATTTTCGCGACCTGAATATATGTTCTTTCTCGAAATGATAGGCATAAATCGGCGAAACCAGCAATCAATGTAGGTCTTTAAAAGAACACGGCTATACAGAATCAAATGCCAAATCCACCAGAAAGCATCCTTTACAACCAAAATGCGAAAAACGGTAAGAGAATTGTAGATTTTGAGACTTTGAATCTACTTTCGGTTTGAGCTGCTGTCAATCGTGTTTCATAATTCATGTGACCCGTAACTCTATCTGTGCAAACATTATGTAACTCCATAAAGGTTTTGGTGGTCATTTGTACGTTAACTATGAAGACCCTGATAGTGGATATGTGAATCATGTGGTCTAAAGGAAAACGGTAACGGATCAAATCGGCCCAAAACCAATTCGGACCCAGAGTCAAATCGGCCCAAAGCCAAAACGGACAGGGATCCAGATAAGAGGGAGTAAATTGAACAAATACATCATTTTCTAACTCATTTCAGCCCAAAATCCCATAGTTTTACTACAAACGATTCTAATTAGTAGTACCACCATGGAGTGAAATGCAAAAATAAAGATCTAATACCTTCCTTTAAAGATTTTAGTTTTTGAAATTCTCCCCTTAAATGGAGCCCTGCTTATAATTTATTGTAATAGAGAGTAATAAGTGGTATACTACGTAAGCTATGTGTTGTAGAGGTTTTTTAGAAAAATATACATGTATAGTATTGGCACATATGAAGTTAGCATTTGAAATGCAACTTATACTGACTAAAATATGCTTAAGGGTGTATCAATGTCATGACTTTGGGAAATTTTCACAGTTTATGAAAACACTCTCTGATGGTTTTGTATTGAAGAGCTATTTAAGATGAATGAAAAAGTGTACATTTTGGTGAACAACAGTTGGCTCTACGGCCATTCAAAATTTACCCCACCCACTTCCTCTTATTTTGTCCTTTTCAAACAGCCCGCTTCAATAAAATCCATTTTAAATTAAAACAAATATGATAATTTGGTTTTGTGTTATTTATTTCCTATCTATGGTAGTTTTTCTTCATACAAAAACTAATTTAAGAAAAAAAAGGCACCAACTGTGAAATTTATAAAGCTCTAAATATCATCGATATTGTACTTTTTTGTAAATTTTGTAATGGGAGATAACTCTTTTTACTTTAATAACACAAAATTTTCAACACTGACCTTTCAATTTCTTTTCATATTTTGAACTGCCTTAGCATGGGCTTTCATCTGGTAGAATATAAAAAAAAGTTTAATACTAGAACTATTTCATTTTCAAACTTTTTTATTTTTTTTCATAAAATAAAAAATCTAATAAAATCATGCCCTATACAAAGCATATTTTTGATATTCAAGGATCCATATTGTTCAAACCTGGTGCCTGCTTTGTCTAAATTTGGTTTCTATATGTGAAAATACCACCATAGACATGAAATTAATAATAAAATTATAAGTTTTTTGTCTTATTTAAAACTTATGGTATGTCTTATTGCAAAGAACTGAGCATGAGATGCTAAAACATCTGTTGGCATTGTATATTGCGTGAATTCTCATGCAGTAATTATTCTGTTTCCATTGCATACATTTCGAAGGGGTAATTTTCAAAGAGCAAATTTGACCAAAAAAATTTAAGTCAAACCTTTCTGATTTTTTGTCAAATTGTTACTTAGATATCGAATATAATTAATTTAAACCCCAAATGTATGCCCCGGGTATAGGACACATGTAAGCTTACAAGGAAAAAAGATTTGCATCGCAAAAATGTAAATAATCGGCAGTCATATATTTGAAAGGTGCAATTATCATGGTGATTGTTAAAAACAAATTGTAATAATCAGCATTACTGTTGTTTTTTTTATTGAATGGTACACCATTTTGTATTCTATGAGGGGTTTTATTGTTAAAAAATGCAAAATCTGTCTAAAACATATGTGTTTTAAAATAACAGGGGTCGGTTGATTTTCAGGTCAAATTGTCAAAGGGGGGTGGGGGGGTGGTAAGGGGTAAAATGTGTCTGGGTTTTTTCCCAGACTTTATTCAATGCTCATAAAAGTTTGTAAATATGTCTATTGGGTGTATACCTTTAGAAAAATACATGGTTTGTTGAGGTTTTAAGGTTTGACCATTACGGGTAGACTACCTTAAAGAAGCCTCTGATCTGGTTCACTGTTTGGAAATAACAAGTGTACTCCTTCAAGGTACATTTTTTGTAAAGCCGTATGTACGCGTGACTAGGGATCAAAGGCCGAACCCTTATCGTACTAAGTGCGACTTGGCCAACATTTGCAAACAGTTTTGATCCAGACCAGACGCCGCGTAACGCCGCGTAACGCGGTCTGATCTGGACCCAAACTGCTCGGCATTTATCATCATTTTTCTTCATATTTTTAATACATTATTAGTTATACAGTTTCTTCACAGTGTACATGAGAATTTCTTCCCGGCTGAGGTAAATCATGTTGCCCGAGCCGTTAGGCGAGGGTTACATGATTTACCTCAGCCGCGAAGAAATTCTCATGTACACTCTGATGAAACTGTATAACGAATTTATTATACTGCAAAGTTTTCACTGTACAAACGAAAGATTTCGGAATTTGTCGTGTACAGCGCTTATAATAAACTATAACAATATCGCGCCAAAGCAGATAACGTTGAGCGTAAACTTGTGACGTCATATGTTTTTGACGTTGCTATTCATTAGAAAAATGGGCATATTCGTCGTCAAACTTTCCCAGAAATAATGCGACTGTTGAAAGATCCAAACAGCGAATGGTTCTTAGCCGAAATGGAATTAAAACGGAGGATGCACGATTGAATGCACTCACTCCTGTCGAGCAATCGGCCATCCTATTTTCCGCAAAGCAAGACTCAGGGACCTGTCAGCCAATGAAACAGCTGCATTTCTATGTACCCTGTCAGCTCACAGGGTACTTCGTGTTATGTCTACGGCTCGTTGACCAATGAAAAGTAAGGAATTTACTTTGCAGTATAATAAAGAATGTTTTGATTTTTTCCACAGCCGATCGATTTGAATCAGACGACAAGCATGATAAGAGATAAGACGTAAACATTCGTTAAATCTATTGAGGGCAAATTAGAATGAACAGCACTGTAGATGGAAATAATTCAGCAAAAGATATTTCTAAACTTAAAACAATAAGCAGCTTGTGTTAAAATACCTCAAATTATTTCTTGATTTTCACACATAGCATTTTCTGAATATTTCCAAAACTCAAGTAGGAACTAAACTAATATTGGCGCTGAAACAATTTGCCTATTGTAAATAGTTCTTGAGAACACCGAGAACACTGATGATGGTTTCAAACTGAACTACAGAGGTATGTGGTTGTGTGGAGATAACCAGGGACCCGTCTTACGAAACGTCGTGCGACAAATATTGTCGAAAGTCAGATTATAAAATCATCAATTGTTATTTATTTCTCCATCTAATCCAGTCTTGTGACGTCTCTTTGGAATTGTCTTGAAAATAGTATTCCAAATAGATGTACAAGTTAGGATAGAAACTACGATGTGTTTTAAAAGGTTGAGTTATGTCTGTTTATTGTCGTACGACGTTGAGTAAGGCGGACCCCTGATGTTTACTAATAGTAAAATTCCGGAGAGAACAATATATATTGAAACATAAAACTATACTGTAAAGAGTATTAAAACTGGATTTGGCCTCAACCCTATTTTGTAAATAATTTCATGAATCACGTACATATTTTTCCGAGCATAATTAAGCATTCATAAGTATGATCTCTTTCACCCAAGCGTCAATCAGTTTCCATTCAGATCAGAAGCAGACCAGATGCTAAATAACTCTGACAGAGTTATTCAGCATCTTGTATGGATGCAACTACTTGTAAATGTCGTATTTCTGCAGGTTTGATTTGGATTCAAACTCAGACTTTTACCACTTAAATGAATAATCATTACATAAATAATATCATTAATTAATATGTTTGATTTTTTTAAATATATGATTAGAATTACACTAACTATTTGTACAGCATGTTGATGCAGGACCGAGTTTATGTGCTAGATATTAATAAAGGTTAAGGAAATCACAGGGACCCGACACGATTGATTTTGAGAGAAAAAAATTGTTCGAAAGTATATATAGAGACTCTATATATACTTTCTAACAATTTTTCTCTCTCAAAAAATCAATCGTGTCGGGTCCCTGTGAAGGAAATGACAGAAACGACCAGGCCGAAACCACAGGGACCCGACACGATTGATTTTTTGAGAGAGAAAAATTGTTAGAAAGTATATATAGAGACAAGGGGTACAACTGATAGTTGTACCCCTTGTCTCTATATATACTTTCGAACAATTTTTTTCTCTCAAAATCAATCGTGTCGGGTCCCTGTGGCCGACACGACCCGTTACCATTCGTACACAAAAGAAAGTGAAAGTACATTCTACTAATTTTGTGATCATCATATTTACTTCAGAGTGTTATGTTTATTCACTAAATTTTTTTCTATTTTAAATCGTTTCACTGTTTATTCTAATACAGTAATCAAAATCGATTTTTAAACGATATTACTAAGTGTTGCTTTCTTGAGCGGATGAGTATTGAGTCACAGTTTTGGAAACTCGACGCTGACTACAGACATATTCAAATCAAAGATTTGAAACCATCAAAAAGGAGACAGATCAACCGTCAATTAGCTCGTTGTCTAATCAGGATCAAAACTAAAACTATTTTAATAACATTTTATTCTTTTTGTTGACGAAACGAAGTCTGAGTTGTACTCTTTGACATCCGAAAAACGTTTGACATGGTCTGGTATGCAGTTATTCTAGCTATCCATCTGATAGACGTCGGTGGTCCACTAATATATTTCTTTCTCAGCTCGGCATATAATCTACACTCTAGGATAAAATGAAAATCGTCTTCTAAAGTATTACATGCAATATATTTTCTATCTTCAAAAGGAGTTGCAGTTGGTTTTTCAACCTGTCAACTTCTGTTTCTAGTCTGTGAGAGGACATGCGAAGTCTTGAAAATGCCTATCTGTTTGTGTATTGAAACTGAAATGATTAATTTTGAGATCAAATTATGCAATATACGTATTAGATATAGTTCATTTTTTATAAATTATGCAATATAACCTGGAGCGACCGTAGGGAACGAACAGGTTATGTTGTATACTTTTCAAACAAATGAACTATAACTGAGTTACCGTTTGCTTCAAATATGGCACGTAGGCTAGTGTATGGCAGTTACCGTTCAACCTACTTTACCTATACTAAGTTATCGCTAAACCCAAATTACCGCTCGACCTAGTTTGTCAGCCAATGAAAGGGCTTTATTTCGGAGGGCGGTGCTTTGTATTTTCGGAAGCCGGCGAGTTCACTTTTACACATGACGTCACACGAAAAACTAGAAAATCGACCGGGAACCCTGTACGCGTGTAGGGCTTGCTGTAGGCATTTCCATTTAGAAACAAAACCAAGCATGAGCTAGCGTGTCACACAACTGGAATTTAAAAATAGATTCAATTGAAGACGATTTTTATTTGTGTTTCCGACAGTAAAAGTGTTGGTAACTGGCGTGAACGAGCTGCTGTGGACTGGCGTGACATGAAAATGCTTGAACAATTGATTTGCTAAAAATTACCACGTATTAAGCTGCACCTGATCAACCAAGAATCGAGTCCTTTAACCCACTAATGGAGCCAAGCAATAATTGTTTTTAAAGTTAGTTTAGAAAAAACCCACATATTATAGGGTTAAAACATCCTAAGTCAAGACACGGAGTATACTGTGTATACTCCGTGGTCAAGAGCATTCTTGGTTTCTAAATGACATTCATCTGGACTGTGTTGTTTAGTGCATTATACTATTAATGATTTTTTTTCTTTCAAAAATGCCCATGGCACCGAAGGCGTTGAAGATGGGTGACTGTTTAACGCAAGAATTTAACGCTTATAGGAGCCTTTGTATTGCGTGCCTTATGCATTGATAAAAAGCAACCGTATTTTAATACAATATTGAAAATAAACATATTTCTTTCGAGACGTTTTACAGTCAAATATTTGTAAAACGATTACACAAAAAAAGACAATACCCACAGGTCGGCTGCTTAACCCTTTCAACCCAACACTTGTACATGTACAATGAACAATTCGAGTCTAGGCCATTTTAGTAATAGGAGATCTACGGTGTGGTTTTACAACGTTTGCTGTGGACAAGTGTAACGGATACATTATAAATGACGAGTGTACTCGTCACCTAGGATTCAATGAGTTAATGCAGGACATGATTAATGCGTTTCATATTAATTTCATTATGCACTAACTATAGTCTCCTGTCTACAGAAATATTTGATTTATTCGGGCCTTGTCATTGAAAGGCCGCATTACATAGGTTATACTGTAATTCGCAGCTGAGCGGTGCTGTATGACGTAATGATGCGCTACGCTCCTCCTTAGCACGCGGTGTCAGGTGACAGGTTCATGACTTGTTTATTTCTCTGCCATACCCAAGTACAAAATTGAACGAATATGCGATATATTTCTCGCTGAAATGGAGCCCTTTCATTGGCTGGCAATCTAGGGCAAACAGTAAAATTCAATAATGTGAAGAAACATCACGAAAGAAATTCATCAGGATAGCATATATTCAATTCTAAAATTATTTTCTAATCGCATATCCAAATAAGTTTAACTTACATGACAGTTTCGGCACTCCGTTGGAGTGCCTTCTTCAGACTGTGAAATTGACCGTTGGAGGATGACGTCATAAGCTTTGTTTACTACTGGGTATTTTTCCCATAGTAAACAGAGGCCGGTAGATTGGGCTCATTTGATATCCCCCTTTGTCCCTGTTCATGACTCTGTCCTCCTGTACGATTCATAGTGATTCTCCTCAGGGATGTGTTATTTTCTCGGTCTATCAGTTTTACACCCTCCCAGTCTATAACATGGTTGTGTCGTGCAATGTGATTTGTCACTGCACTAGCATGTTCTGTAGACTTGGATGCCTTGTGCTCTGACCTTGTAAACACTTGTGGACTATTATCTGAGTCTTTTGTATGTTCCTTTATCCTGGTCTCGAGCTTTCTTCCTGTTTCACCGATGTATGCCGCATTGCAGTTTTTGCACGGTATGCGATAAACACATCCACATACTTCCTCTGTTTTTGTTTTGTCTTTTTGGTGCACCAGTCCTTTCAGGAAAGACAGGAATAAAGTTCGAGACCTGGATAAAGGAACATAAAAAGACTGGGAGGGTGTAAAAGTGATAGACAGAGAAAATAACACATCCCAGAGGAGATTAAAAGAATCACTATGCATCGTACAGGAGGACAGAGTCATGAACAGGGACGAAGGAGGATATCAAATGAGCCCCATCTATTATCCATAAGGTTTGACCTGACAGTCAGTCACTTTCCGTCAACTTTCGTTGGTACAATCGGAAGTTTCTGAATACTTTATTTATACTCGTAGATCAATTGAAAACTGCCGGAAATATCCTTCAGCCGATAATCCAAAGTCACTGTGTCGTAATAGCTTATTGGATAGTGTCATGAACTCGTAGTGCTATGGTCGTGGGTTCGATTCCAGGCACTGTTTTGTAAACGTCCGCTTTATGTTTTTTTATATGATTATATATTTTACTAAAATAAAGCTGTTAACGTTTTGGTAAAGAAAAACTTGCTGCTTAACGAAATACCAAAGTAACACAGAGTGCTTTCATCCGGATAGTGCCTTGCATAACGCGATGTTGCTATAAGCACTCTTCTATCCAAGTTTCCGTTACACTGTAATTTATTCATATAATTGCATGAATGTCATGGTTTGTATATGTCTACCATTAACAAAAGATTTAGATAAATACACGTTAAGAAATATTACAAAAACAACTGTATTGGGGATCGAACCAACAACCCTTACGTTGGTAGCCCAGGTACTTAACCACTGAGCCATTACCGACTGTAGTTACCTTTATCAGATAATATAATCAATTACGAGTCATTGTTCTATACACTGTAATTTTTTCCGGGAGATAAAAATAGCTTACGGAAAAAAGACGGAATATTTATAATCTGACAGGTCAAACCTTATCGACAATACCGTCCTCTGTTTACTACGGGGAAAAATACCCAGTAGTAAACAAAGCTTATGACGTCATCCTCCGAAGGTCAAAATTTCACAGTCTGAAGAAGGCACTCCAACGGAGTGCCGAAACTGACATGTAAATTTAACTTATTTGGATATGCGATTAGAAAATAATTTTAGAAGTGAAGAAACATACTTATATTTATATACATGTATTGATTTTGTTCACCACACTCTTGTTAATGTTCACAGCACACATTCATTTGACAATGTAGTGTGGGGCGATAACCTGATTATAATGTAAATAAACTATGAAACTACAGTAGCTTAAACATGACTGAAGTGGAAATTCGAAGTGTCCATCTGTTATTGTACTGGATTTCCGTTTAACCTATTACTCTAAGAATACGATTTTTAACGCATTAAAAGTATCCTTCAAGTAATGAGAATACTTCAACTTTATACAGTCATGAATATGCTTACTTTGCTTAATTTGCCAGAGTATGGCGGATGATGCTTTTCCATGTGTTCCTATCATTCATAGCTGTAGGCAAATCATTTAGTTGCAGTCATATGTCCTGGCTTAATATATCAATATAGATGAGCCTGGGTCTACCAATTGTCCTTGTCCCATGTTTTGGTGTCCATAACACAAGCTATAACATTGAAGATTGGACAGGCATGGGTCTGAAGGAAACAGTGCGGAAAGCCGAAAAAAGAGCGGAATGGAAGGAGCTGGTTGCCAGGTCATCTGCAGTGCCCCTACGGTCCTCCGGACTAAGGGATAGGTGAAGGTGAAGGTGAACATTAGCTGGCTTACTGGCAATTCTGGGTGACGGAAACTATGGCCAGATTTTTGATGAAATGGTTGGAGTTTTACCGTAGAGCTCTGAGTTTGTTGTATGCGATGACCAATGAACTTGCTTCACTTCTCTCAGCATTCTTGTATATGTGCCGTCGAGCTTGCGCTCTAACTGCTTTGACAATGTCCAAGCTTCACATCCATATAGAAGAACCGATTCAACTGTTGCCATGAAGAAGTTTAGCTTGAGATGGTCTGCAATTTTACTTCTCCATATTGTTCTCATGGAGTTAAGAGCTTGCCAAGCAAGGGCAATACGTATTCTCACATCTTTTGCTGTCTCGTCTACCCAGGATCCCAGGTACTTAAAGTATTTGACTAATTCAAGTGTAGAGCCATCCATGGTCTTAACATCTATGTCGCCTCCAGTGTTAAAAGCCAAATATTTGGTATTCTTAGCATTGAGATGGATACCCACTTTTGCGCACTGATCCTCGACAGCTATCAGCATTTCCTGTGCTTGTTGTATTTCGTTTTATACTAGAGCAATGTCATCAGCGAAATCGAGATCTGTGAATATACACCATACGAATATTTGCCTTTGTCCTAGCACTTAAGGGCATTCGCGCCCAATTCTTGCGACACCTAGCGGTTTGTACTCAAGACCGATAATTCCAGAATTGCTATTCGACGAGCGTATCGGATACCTCCCGTAGGTACTTTTTGTTTTAAACAATCTCTATTAATCGCGACAAAGTAACGGAAAAACATAAAATGGCACAGGAAAGGGAAGTATATGAAACCTGGCAAATACTCTATCAAATAAGGCTAAGGGGATAACCCAGGACTACTCCGATTAAAGTGAATATTAGCGTGAACCCGAGAACACATAGAAGCCGTATGCTTATTTATACCAGTAGTATATATACAAAGGGGCCTATAGTTTCAAAAGAAGCATTATATCATATGCTTTTTGACCATTTTCTGATTTTTCACACCTAAAGCATTTATTGTGTGAAGTTTGATCAATTTCTTAAGGATAGAGTTTGATTGAGTGAGTGTTTTCATTGAATTGGAGCCAAAAACAAGTAAGAAAAATGTTCATATTCTTTATCTTAGTCTTGTTTAAAGACAAAGTTTGGTTGGATACAGTATCTGCCAGTTCACACATTATCTTGCTATAGGTGTAACTTTGCTAATATTTGCAAACCGTTTGGACCCAGATCAGACGCAGCTTAACGCAGCGTCTGATCTAAATCCACACTGTTTGTCACTAATATTCAATATTCTTCAGTTTCAAAGTATGAAAACTAAATTTGAATTTTCCGCATATAACATATTTGAAGCAGACGACAAGTCAGCATAATAAGAGTAAATATCCGAAACGCGCCTTCGTTTTAGTTGCCATGATACCGGACCGTATTATCTGATTATGTTTAATAAACACACGGTGAAATCTCTGAAACCCCACCCTACAGCGAGGAATAATATTCTATTAAAAAATCCAGTGAATGTCTTCAACTTTTTTTACTTAATTTACTCGTTCTGAGTTTCTTTCTTTTAAAAAAAAAATATATATATATATATATACGCCTATTGAAAACACTATTGAAGCCAGATCATTCGCCAAATAACGCGTTATAGCCAGACCCCAAACTGATTGATATTAAGTTTTTGTTAAGTCGTCAGATATCTGTCATTTACTACATTGCATTAGCGTTCAGATTCGTTCAAATAGAGACCTATTGATGTTATTTCAACATAATCCAAAACGTTTCTGCTTGAGTCTGCAGCCTTTCCTGTGATATTTAGAATTTCAGCCGGAGAACGGTTAACACAAACTCATTTACTTGAAATGATTACGTATATACTATACAGTGCTCCCTCTCTACAACGGCACCGAATGGGAGACACAGATTGTGTGCGTTGTTCGGAGGGAGTCGTTGTAGGGAGGGAAATCGGCTTACATTTGCAAACAGCTTGAATCCAGATCAGACGCCGCGTTACGCGGCGTCTGATCTGGATTCAAGCTGTTTGTCACTCGTCATTAAGTTTTTTCTGTCTAAATGTCCAATATGTAACTTTGAAAAAAACAGCAGACGACAACTTTAAGCAGACGATTTTGCAACAGTAAAATCGTAAGACACAGTTGTCCTGTTTAGGGAACTGCGGCAAGGGTCTTTTCAAAGAGGGAATCGTTGTTGGGAGGGCTGGTGTAGGGAGGGAGCACTGTTTTACTCCATGTAAACTATATAACATCAAGCTACGACAATAATCCTTCCATTGATTGGACGTAATGGGAGACAATGAGTCGAATTTCCGTATCTCGAATTCGTTTCTGTCAAACGTATCCGTATATTAAAGTTGAAACGTGGCTTATCTATGTTTTACCTTTGAAATTCGTAAAGGTTCTATAAAATTCAACTGAGAATTACGGGTTAGATCGACTGAAACCTCAATCGAGATCCGACCTTGGATGGGAGAAAAGATCTTTTTTTTCACATAAATATTGTCACAGATTTCCCTTTCTCATATGTCATGATAATGATCTGAGAAATAAAAGTTATTGTTGTTGTTGTTGATGCGAGCTCGAATTAAGAAATACGGGTTAGTTCGACTTAAGCTAGTTCGAGATATCGATTTAAGACTACTAGGGCCCGTTTCATAAAACTTCTTACGACAAATGTTATCATAAGCCAAAACTTTAAAATACATTTAATTTCTGATTTCTCTATATAATCCTGTCTTGTGACATCTCTTTGGAATCGTCTTTTTAAGACGATTCCAAAAAGATGTCACAAGATAGGATTAGATGGATTAATAAATAATAATTGAGACTTTTATAATCTGACTTACGACAACATTTGTCGTACGAAGTTTTATGAAACGGGCCCCTGTTTTTCACTGATTGAAATAAAAGATAACTCACAGTCAAAATTGTGATAGGCAATCAAAAATGGAAGACGTATTATACCGTAGTTATGTAGGATATATGATAGGCTCCATGTAATACAGTAAAAGATTAAAGCACAAAACAATCTGCATGGCATTTGCTTGCATTTTACCCTTGATCTTCCAATTGCAACTTGAGTTGTGTTTGCATACAGTTTGAATCCAGATCAGACGCGGCGTAACGCCACGTCTGATTTGGATGCAAACTGTTTGACATTCTTCAGTAAGTTTCTTCAATTAATAAATAATAATTTAACCAGAAGGCAATTTCAAAGCAGACAATAATCATGAACATTACTGCAGGAGAAGAGTGAAACGAAGTCAGTTTCAATGTTAGGCTCCTATTACCCTATAGCCTGTTTCTAGTATTGAAGAGAGGCGACCACTTAACCCTTTCCCTAATAGAAGCGACTTTTAGCGGATATGATTTATTCATCCGCTGAAGAAAATAGTTCCAATTTAATCAGTAATGAATATGTATTATAGGGAATATTTTCTATATTTTAGCCCATGATTGCTTAAAGCAGGCTGAAAGTAAAGCAGAATGCATTCTGCTTTACTTTCAACCTGCTTTAAGTAGTCACCTATCTTAAGTAATGGAAATAGGCTACCAGGTAAAGGGTTAAAGCAGGTTGAAAGTAAAGCAGATTGTGCCTTAAAGCACATTCTGCTTATTACAACAACAACAACATTACCTTTATTTCATCTCAGGCACCGAAGTGCAACATGAGGAAATATATACATTAGTTTTGCAAAATACATATATCAAAGTAACATTGAAGAAAATAGGATATTTTCAGCCTGCCTTAAGCTACCATCTGCTACATTATAGAAAATATTTCTTATGCTACATATTCATTACTGTATAATGTGGATCTATTTTCTTCAGTGGAGTAATAAATTTAAGTCGTAAAAAGGCATATTTATGGGGTTATGGGTTAATGTTAGCCTTAGGAAAACTCACAAGAAGTGTTCAACCATTTTGGATCCAGATCATACGCCATGTGTGTTGGGTGTCTGATCAAGATCTACACAGTTTATGGCAATAAACGGAGTAACGATATAAGCATGATAATGGTTAGCATAAGATTTGCAGCACATGTGTACCTAATTCCTCAACTGCCATGGCTTAATCTGCGTTAAACAATTGCCGTCTGCTATATAAGTTGTCAAACTTAAATTTTAAGTAAATTGTCAAAAATTGTATCGTTATGAATGTCAAACGTTTGGATCTGGATCAGATGCTGTGCTATGCGGCGTCTGATAAGGGAATTTATTGCAAACAACCATAGTACTCGGGGCAAGGCAGTGAAAGGGTTAATACGCATCGTTATGTGGCCTGGACAGAATTGACAAGAAACAGACTGACAGTTTGCATGTATGTGGCAGTATCTATTCCCTAGACTGATATTACAAAATCCATTGAACAGCACCGTGATGAATTGTCATCTGTGTACAATGCTGAATTCACATTAGGTGTCCTCTATCCTTAAAACATAAGTTGCTCATAAAGTCCTAAGATTTCCAAATATTCAAGCGCGATTTTAGTAATCGTACCTCTATAACACTAACATACTCGTACATGTAATTATGCAAAACAGTTTGGATCGAGATCAGACGCCGCGACACCCATATCAAAGTTTCTTTAGTTAAAAATCGCATAGAATTCCAAATTTTACAAGTAAGAGCAGATATCCGAAGGTTTCGGAAAAAATCCGAAGGTCCAGAGAAATTAATAAAAATCCGAAGATTTCGGAAAAATCCGGAGATATGTCAGCCTGGTTAATCATGACTACAGTGGAGAATCTGTTTCTTTCCCAATAAACGCGTTTACGCTAAAACTATTATTTGCAGTGCAATCAGTTTGGAGCCAGATCAGACGCCGGGTAATCCGGCCTCTGTTCAGGCTCCAAACTGTTTGCCACCAAGATAAACAAGAATTATCAGAATTGTCCAAAAATTGTACTTTTCTACGTTTTAGTGCTTTGCGTTTGCGTACGTTTGCGTTTAAACGGGAAAGAATAACAGATTCTCCACTGTAATTGATGGGCTGAAGTAGTGGTCTAGTCACGATTATAGTCACGCCTCTCAAGATTACGGGAATCAAAATGCAATCAGTATTAAGGAGTACTATGATTCATGATCAAATTCAACATTACATGTACATGTGATTAGTACTTTTGTGCTATGTAGTGTTCGATTTTTCTGACCTGTCGGAGTTATTTTTAGAACAGAATAGTTCATAATGGTAAATAGATAACAGGGTAACATCGGATCTATATAGTCGTACACTTTCCAACTTGAGATAACATGATCCTCGTGCAGCACGAGACCCTTGCGCTAACTTTACTGATATTTTATTCTTTCCCAACAAACGTATTTATATACTAAAACTATTATTTCCATTGCAAACAGGTTGGAGCCAGATCAGACGCCGGGTTACCCGGCGTCTGATCAGGCTCCAACCTGTTTGCTACTCAGATTAAAAATATAATTAAAATTTCTTAAAGTAAATTTCCACAGTTTAGTGCATTGCGTTTGCGTTTAAACGGGAAAGAATACGGTATCCTCTACTGTACATTGCGCACAAAAATTACAGCTATCCGTATTAGTAACCGTATGTAGAGAAAACTCATCCCTTTGAAAGTTTTAGAATGTTCCAATCTAAATATAACTCCGACAGGTCAGAAGAAAACACTAATAAAACTGTGTGAATCCTAAACCGAAGACTCATGTATGAACCCTCTGCTCAGGGTCTGTACCGTTTGCGACTTTGCAATATATTAGTCAAAATAACTTGATTAGACACTGGGAGTGTCAATTTGATGTTTCAGGGGTCAATAAGTAAAATAAAAAGAAAGGGACTTTATTTGAAACAATGAAAACTGATTAATTTGATTAATCGCCTAGTTTTACACATACATGTAGTATATTTAATGACGTTGTACATTGAATGATATAAATAAACATGAACAATTAATACAACCAAAGTACACATAGATGTTATATCTATATAAATAAAGAATACTGTTAAATATTCTTATTCACACATTTACTTATTTTAGTGGCCGTAATAGACGGTTCTACTATATGTTGTATATTTTAAGGACGTTTGCAGAGCGGTTTTCAGTTTTATTATTGTTATTATTTGTATGCTAATGTTCCTGCATTGCAGGACTTATGCTTGTTGAAATAAAAGTTGAAAGTTTCCTCAAAACGACAGAACAATTTTGATTAAACATTGAATTTATGCTAAATGCTTGCAGTTTTGGAGACGGAATATATACACTGGTACGGTTTGTCGGAAGATTCAGTTAATGCTAGGATTTCTTACAAGCTTACACTACACCAAGTTTAGTGATAACATCTGTATCAGAACAAAGGTTAACACCTTCAATGTCTAACCCCGAGTTCAATGGGTTAACCCAAACCCTATACGACGACAAATGTTGGCGTAAGTCAGATTATAAAATTCTCAATTATTATGTATTTCTCTTTCTAATCCTGTCTTGTGGCATGTCTTTGGAATCGTCTTGAAAAGACGATTCCAAAGAGATGTCACAAGACAGAATTATATAGAGAAATTATATGTATTCTAAAGTTTTGACTTACGATCGTTTTTGTCGTACGAAGTTTTATGAAACGGGCCTCGGTTCAGGATCTAATTAGATTGACACTCATTTTTATATTTCTTAAGTCAGAATACATAAGTTTTAATTTTTAGAAATAAAAGCTGACAACAATTGTTTAAAGCTGATGACGTAATGACAGTGTAAGGGTTAATGGCGCTGTACTTCTCTATTTGAGTAAGATTGATATCAATTAAGTTACACCATTTGGAATTTTAATCCAGTTGAAATCTAAAAGCTGCACCCAAATCCATCATACCTGAGCGAGGCATTATTAAATATTTGTAACTGACACTTATAGCTATGTATAACATGGTGTTAACTTGTTAATGTCAATGACACCGAATATTACTAATTCATGTGTTTTTCGTTGCATTTTGAATAGGAATGGTTTTTGCTGACTCATTTTAAAGTCTGAACCTCTCTCTTGACGTCATTATGGAACACCCTTTCCACTAATTGAATCCGATCAAGTGTAAAAGTTAACCCATTTTCCTGTCCATCGGGACTCGAATAGTATTTTGAAATAGGCTAACTCGGTGTCTGGTCTGAATCCAAACTGTTTGGCACTTGTCTTTAGATTCCTTTGAAATAGAAATGAAAACTAAAACACCTTATTTGAAAAATATACATACCACAACTTTGAAGCACATGTGGTAAGATTGTGACACGGGTTTAACCCTCAACTACCTCTCCCCGAGTACAATAGGTTTTTGCAAACAGTTTGGATCCTGATAAGATGGCACGTAGCCAAACGGTTTGACTCTCATTTCAATAACTCTTAAATCAAAATACCTTAACTTTTAATTTAATAAATAAAAGCAGACGGTGTTTGTTTGGAATTTAGGGCGTCGTGTCCAGGAAGGCATTAATTGGTTTTCCAATACTCAAAAGTAGAAGCGTGTCAACTAACTAATGTGCTATATAGTCACGCTCCAATTGCATTTGCAAATATAACATCATATCAATCCCGGGTTTATCCGGGGAGATTCTGCTGATAACCAACTTACTTTCTTATACAATGACGGATATGAAATAGGAGGTTTATTTTTTGACATTATAGTAAACCTTTTAATAAGGTTTGGCTTATAGCCAAATAAGGGGTTATTATCTAAATTCGAAAGCGCTGGCATTTCTGATCACATTCTTACTTGGTTTTCAAGTTATCTAGACGACAGAAAACAAAGGGTTGGTTTTCTTGGTGGGATGTCTAAATGTTCTTCAATCAAGACATGAGTTCCACAGGGTTAAGTTTGGGACCGCTGATGTTCTTGGTATATATAAATGACATAGAAAAAGACATCTCAAACATTCGATAATTCGCGGACAGTACTACATGTACATAGTATGCAAAGCAAGAACTTGAAATACTACAAAACGAGGCAGCTTGAACTGCCATAGGTAACAGTACACTAACTTATTATCAATCAATGAACGTCAAAAGGAAGTTGACTGGCAATCCTTTGATAGAAAATTCATCAGGGCTCCAGATAAGAAGGAGTTTACTGAACAAATTCAATATTTTCTCACTTATTTCAGCACCAATCCTATGGTGTTACTACATGTACTCCTTAGAATCGTCTCGAAGAGACGATTCTAATGAGTAGTAACACCATAGGGTTTAATGCAGAAATAAAGATTTCAGTTTTTGAAAAACTATCCTTATCTGGAGCCCTGATTCATAACTTACACTTTTTCATAAAATGCTAATTAACACTCCATACTTCTTTTCACGACTGGTCCCAACCCTAGTAAGCGAGATTTTAGAAATTCTGACAACATTCCTTCAATTCCCTGAATATCTCAGTTGTAATCCACCTCTTTATTACCCACTGGTATCCGACAGTGGAAGGCACTCTCTCAAGAAATTAGAAGTACGATACATGCATGTACCTATCAATTCAAATTCATTTAGGCAGTTAATTTCCTAAAACATCCTCAAACTATTATATGTTGACTGTAAAGCCCAAATTCTGCACGCATGCCTTCGAATTAATTGTAGTACACTTAACATAAGTTTATTTAACAAAAATATTGTCTACTCTCCCTAATGCAAGTGTGGGGAAATAGCAAGTGCTTGGCACTATAAAAAGATATGCCAAAGTTACCAAACTATCAGGACCAACCTCTTTAATGCACTCTACTTCGTCTGTACTGCTACCACCAACATTCGTCACGTGGAAACCCAAATCTCTCAAAGGCAGCAAATTAAACATTATTTTATAGCAGTTCATATTTTTATAAAGGAGAGCAAACGATTTAGCTGAGCACTCTTTCTGGTCTGGCTCCGGTTATAAAGCGTTTTAGTTGAGTCTGAGTGAGTTCCCAAGCATCTGACCAATCAAATGCTTGGGAACGAGTTTAGACTCAAGTCAAAAGCTTTATAACCTCGGAGCCTGTTGTTGGAACACACTGCATCTATGGTGAGATCTACCACAGACCCAAAACCCTAGTTTCGTTACATCTTTTGGACCTTATTAAGCTTTCGTAATAAACTCAGCTGTATTATATATTATGCCACAGTGACGTTTTTGACAACGTTAATTTCATGCTATCATTTATATTAGATGTGTTGTTAAAAGACAGAGCACAAGGAAAGGATCTCAGCAAACTTTGCTTTCGATACAATCATATTCCAATCTTGTAAACCCTTTACCCTATAGCCTGTTTCTAGATTTGAAAATAGGTGACTATTTAAAGCAGGTTGAAAGTAAAGTAGAATGCGCCCTAAGGCGCATTCTGCTTTACTTTCAGCCTGCTTTAAGTTACCACCTACTATAATTAAGAAAATATTTCTTCTGATACATTTTCATGACTGTATAGACTGGAACTATTTTCTTCCGCGCAGGATTAAACGGAATGCGCTAAAAGTCGCTTCTATAAGGTAAAGGGTTAAATCACCATAATATGTAAACTATGTTGCAAATTAGTGATCCAAATAAACTTACTCATCGGCTTGTATGGTTTTTTTTTATAATTGCATGACAAACATTGACTTTAACGCCATCTGTTGTGAAGTTTAAGTATGCGAGGGGTTATTTTTATGCCCCCGGCATCGATAGATGCGGAGGCATATAGTAATCGTCCTGTTCGTCCGTCCGTGCGTGTGTGTATGTGCGTCCGTAACAAGGTTAAGTAGATTTTACCGTTTCATCTAGCATCAATACCGCTTACCCAAATGCTTGGATACTTATACAGTTGTTGCCTTGGACCATTCCCAATCCACCAATACCACCAAACTTTGATTTTGACCTTGACCTTGACATAATTTGGACTTAGAATATTTAAATAGGCTAATTCTTGGTTAACTAGATTTTACCGTTTCGTCTAGCATCAACACAATTGACTACAATGCTTTGATACTTTTAAATGCAGTTGTTGCCTTTGACCATTCCCTTTCCACCAATATCAACAAACTGTGATTTTGACCTTGACCTTGACCTTATTTGAACTTAGAATATTCTAAATGGGCTCTTTCTTGGTTAACTAGATTTTACCGTTTCGTCTAGCATCAACACTGTTTACTACAATGCTTATACAGTTATTGCCTTGGACCATTACCATCTCACCAATAATACCTAAGCTCAGTTTGACCTTGACCTTGACCTAATTTGGACTTAGAATATTTAAATAGGCTAATTCTTGGTTAACTAGATTTTACCGTTTCGTCTAGCATCAACACAATTGACTACAATGCTTTGATACTTTTAAATGCAGTTGTTGCCTTTGACCATTCCCTTTCCACCAATATCACCAAACTGTGATTTTGACCTTGACCTTGACCTTATTTGAACTTAGAATATTTTAAATGGGCTCTTTCTTGGTTAACTAGATTTTACCGTTTCGTCTAGCATCAACACTGTTTACTACAATGCTTATACAGTTATTGCCTTGGACCATTACCATCTCACCAATAATACCCAAGCTCAGTTTGACCTTGACCTTGACCTAATTTGGACTTAGAAAAGATTCAGAATATATTGTCAAGAATGACACCGGGGGCATAAGCATTTATTGAACGCGCAGTCTTGTTAAATTATACACTTCTAGCGGACACCATTTATAAAAGTCTGAACCCTGCCACCTGTAGCAAATATTACACCTTTATCTATGATCCAACTAGAAACTAGTGAATGGATATGTACTGTGCTCATGCATAATTCATATACCTCCTTGACATTGCTATATCATACTTTTCTCACCAAGACAGATATGCGCCATGCATCTAACTCTATAATGAAATATGCGTTTAAACATGTTATATTGTTAACCATCATCTAATCAAACGTGCTAACATAACATAATATTACCTATTATACACATGTATTACCTATTGTATTCGAATCGAATGCTTTAGTAGCACATTTGTGTGTGGACATAATATGAATATGTACGAGCTTGTACTTTATCACTACACTGTGGTATGCGGGGTGACAAATTATCTGAGGATCACTGAAAGGACTCAACTATTCTTTTTAGCGATTGAATTGTTCGTTCAAATTTGGATAAATGCCTTTTATGTATCTTATTCAGTACAATGCATGGTTTATCAAATAGGTATGGCTATAATTAGCTTTGATTTGATTTGTTGTGATCTTATGTCGATTTAACAATGTTTATCGTCCAGTCAATTACACTTGAAGGAGGTCTAGCTTCCCTTTCTACATAGTTTCAGGCACAAATCAAATATTTTAAACGTTAAAATGGACTTGCTGTTACATACTATTTACAATATCCAAATACAATCAGGGTTGTTATGAAAATACAGTCAATATAAAATAGGAGTATAGACATGAACAAGTTATTAAGAAACTTTTATTATATGTATACAGTGGAGAATCTGTTATTCTTTCCCAATAAACGCGTTTACGCTAAATCTATTATTTCCATTGCAAACAGTTTGGAGCCAGATCAGACGCCGGGTAACCCGGCGTCTGATCAGGCTCCAAACTGTTTGCCACCACGATAAACATGAATTATCAGAATTGTCAAAAAGTTGTACTTTTCTACGTTTTAGTGTTTTGCGTTTGCGTACGTTTGCGTTTAAACGGGAAAGAATAACAGATTCTCCACTGTACTACATGTATACAGTAATATAATACAATTAGATACACAATGAATCCAACTTATAATTTAACGAAGTATTGGATATTTCAAAACAAATATGTTTTCCTACTCTCTATTTAACCCTTTCCCTTATAGAAGCGCCCTTTAGCGCATATAATTTATTCCTCCGCTGGAAAAAGTAGTTCCAATTTAATCAGTTATGAATAAATATTATAGCAAATATTTTATATATTCTAGCACATGGAAGCTTAAAGAAGGTTGAAAGTAAAGCAGAATGCGCCCTAAGGCGCATTCTGCTTTACTTTCAATCTGCTTTAAGTGGTCATCTATCTTCAATACAATAAATAGGCTATCAGGTAAAGAGTTAACGCACAATAAAATGGATCTGATAAAACGACATTTGAATATTTCGATCAAAATAAGACGTCCCCGAGGACTTCACTATAACTTCACTGTATATTCTACAACTGAAAATACACTATGCTCACTGGACCTATATTTCGCTTAGTCAATAGAGGTATCAATTTGCAAACAAAGAATGGGACTTTTGGGATAAAACAAACTAGCTAATCCTTCACTTGTCATGACGTCATCTGCTTTATTCTTGTCATCTGTTTCTTTACTAAAATTTACAATTTAGGAACGGAGACTTAAGAAATTATAAAAGTGTGTGTCAAACTATTTTGACCCTGATCAGACGCCGCGTAAAGCGACGTCTGATCAGGGTCAAAATAGTTTTCAAATAACCTCGACAGGACAGTGAAGGTGTATAAATGAAGCAACTATGACTATAGCAAAATGTTAACCCTGTCAGTCCATAGCCACTAGTGCAACGACCTTAGAGAGAGCATCGCTTACAGGAGGGGGAAATGTAAAATAAACACTTTCTAATGTTCAACTTACTAATGGTATACAGGTCAACTCTTATTTCTGTCCCGTTAACCCCTAGCCTGCCACTCACGACTATAGCTCCATATGCAAACAGCTTGGATCCAGATGAGACGCCGAGTAACTCGGCGTCTCATCTGGATCCAAGCTGTTTGACACTCGGACAACATTTTCAGCAATTTTGAGCAACTTTGAAGCACTTTGAAACTTGAAGCAGACGAGAAATATAGCAGACGACAATTTATTTGGCGGGCTAAGGGTTAAATTCTTCCATTGCCTTAGGCGCCAAAAAAGGCAATTTTGCAAAGTGGTTGAATCCTGATCAGATGCCGCGTAGCCGGACGTCTAAATTTTTTAGAATGATTGATACTTCCATCGATATTTCATCAGGCAAAATGTATTACATCTACTTATGGGAATTACTGCAAACGATGTAGACAATATCGTTGCGATGAACGAGCGAAGGTGGGCGATTCAATTTGAAGGTGGAAGAGTAAAATGGTACCAGCATCTGACGATAAATTAATATTGTAATTAACTTTATCTGGTAATGAACTCTGTGCATGCTGGGTAATTTGTTCTGCAACGTTTGTCGTCTGCTACTGATCTAAAAAAAATCTTCAAAAGTTTGTTTTCAAAACAGGGTCAGATTGTCAAACAGTTTGAATCCTGATAAAACGCAGCATAACACAGCGGCGCATCAGGATTCAAACTATTTTCAAAGGTTTTATGTTTCACCGCTAGCATGTTGGAAGTTTAGATAACGTGAATATATGAATGGGTGGGAAAATGGGTCGCGAACAGAGCTTGCGGAACGGAATAGAAAGTGTCTTTGGTTTACTTTTTTGTGCTTTCAGGGATGCTCTTTTTAAACTTTTTCTCGCCATAGAAACGCTCTATATGTCTGTACCGGTTTTTCATAAGATTTGATGTACATGTTTTTACGGCGTCTTATTAGTGTATTTAATGTTTTCTGATAAGAACTTATTATAAAACAAAACGAAAATGAAACTTTAGACAACGGACACCTGGATATATCCATTCAAGTATTATAAGCATTGAACATACCACCGGTCATAAATAGGTAAAACTGTAAATCAAAACAATTATTGGGGCATGACTTATTCTAGCATTCTGTTTTCCCTTGCGTAACGTTTGTTTTCTTTGTATTAGTCGTTGATTTGCTTGTTGACATCGCTATGCTCTGATCAGCGGATACTGGCCGAACTTTGCCACAAGTTACGCTAAAGATTGGGTAAATTATTGTCTCTTTCAATACCTGTCTAAACTTTTTGTTGAAAAGAGTGTAAATCCAGAAATTCGCATTAAACGACAGGACTAAAAGGATTTCATAAGCAGCATGAATTGCACGATTAAATTCTAAATCCATGGCAACTTTTGCATGTCTGGAAATGACAACATATGAGAAGAAGCAGCTGTATGGAAGTTCTGGGATTATAAAAGCGATCAGTATAGCTGTTACTACTATTGATGAACGTCGCTTGCTACGGTCACTGTCCGGGAAATTTGAATCCGTACCTATATTGTCACTTTCTTGTTGAGTAGGCCTGGTGCACGAGCATTTTAATAGACTATTAATGAAATATACTGTAGACACTGTCAATAATATCGCTGGCAATATCTGACCAACCAGGAGCACAACCCATAGGTAAACACAATCGAAACCGCAGTCCTTGCCTTCGGGAATTGTCCACCGGCAATTCAGATCTATAGATTTATCTTTTAACAGATGGTATATGTTTAAGATCGGAGCTAGCACAAACGCCACCAAACACACGATTATAACCTTCTTTATTGATAACTTTCGTTGTTGAAATGGAAAATAAACCAAAAGAAACCTTTCCACGGCAAGAAAAAGCGTAAGCCACACTGAGGTCGTGTGGAACGTTCTGGAAAGAAAAAACTTGGACATCATGAATGTGTCGCATAACTCCTCCGAGAGAAAGTACCCATCATGTGCTGTAGGTAGATTGTCCATTGCGGAGTTTTTATTAAATAGTATATCGATATACTCCGGTGGTAATAGACTGGTGTTCAGGGCGCTTAAATTTCGATTGACATGTTCTCTTTCAGGTATTATTGCAGGACTAAAACGTTGAAAAACATCAATATATGAAGGCAATGTAACCAGCCCTGTGAGAGAGTCGGAAATGGCAATCGCTACCAGAATCACGTTGGACGGGTTGCGCATTCTTTTGCGCAGTAGAACGGAAATGACGACAATGTTGAAGAGGAAGGCGATGATGACTAGTATTTCCCATATGTATAGATATATTATTCGTTCAAAGTGATATCCTATATAAAGATAATCCTCCGAGTTATAGTCATCGTAGTCGTCATCTGGTGAGGTGTTACTCGTGTTTGTCGTGCCTTGCATGGCCTTCAATATTTCATCGTGCATCATTTTCTTGAATTAATCTCTATTAATTCCGTCCTCTAAACAAAGTCACTTCCGATGACAGACACAGTCACACTATTTAACAAACTCTATATAATGATATAGTTATAGTTTGAGATTCGTTTAACGATTATTCGTGTGTTATCCTTGATGAAGCGGTATGAAGCAATATTCTACAATCTGGCTAGGATAACAACTGGTATTTAGTAAAACTCCAATCACATTCAGAGGTACATGTACGTCTTATCGCCCAAGTAGTTCCGTGTTTGATATCGCATCAATGTCTTCGTTATCGGATATCTTGTCAATCTTGAAAAATAAATACAAGTCAGGCCCTGTATGATGTTTCTGTTCAGTACAAGGGATGTCTTCTTCTACCTGGAAATAGAGAAACAATAGGAACATTACGTTTCAAGTTTAAACTAAACTAAACACAACCTCACTGCAAACCGGTTAATTAACCCTGTAACTGCTAGTGGATTTTGCAAACAGTTTGGATCCTGTTCAGATGTCGCGTGACGCGACATCTGAATAGGATCCAAACTGTTTAGTAATCATTTCGATATTTCCTCAGTCAGTATAACTTTAAATCTGTTACGATTTCGATTATTTGTTTGAAAATGGGTTACGGAACTTGAACACAGCGTATAGTATACACATACATAAGACATAGAAGATATTCTATCCCAAGCTGTCAGTTTGTGTTAAGATAACCGTTTCAGTGGAGAACTACATTTTATCTCTCCATCATTTGTTAAGTCTGGTTTCAATATGCATACAGTGAAGAAAACGTTAATCCTTCACAGTAAAAACGTGTTTACGCTAAAAGTATTGAATTTCCATTGCAAACAGTTTAAAGCCAGAACAGACGCCGGGTAACCCGAAGTTTAATCAGGTTCCAAACTGTGTGGCACTGAAATTAAAAATGTAGATAAATCTTTTAAAAAGGAGTACAGTTACAGTTATCAATGGTACGCATATTAAGCTTGAATATGGAGGAGATCTATGCATATCAATTAGGTGATATGAACTCAGATTTGCTGATAGTTTATTGACTGTAAAATATATTCAATGTGATGATTACTTCCATGAAGCTTTATATCAATAAGGTACACGAACTGTTTTCCAATATTTCCATAATTGCTCAGGCAGTGAATAGATTCTCTGTGTCAGATTTTGTACTAGTTATTTTTATTATTATAACTGTTGCTGTAAGCATCTTCAGCATTGAAACCTGTCATTTTCTTCATTTTAGTGTAACGTATTTTCGTTAAATTTCGATTAAACTTGAAGAAAAAAAGAGATCCTGAATGAAAACTATTCAGTTTCAGTGTTGATAGAAGATGCATGTGTTATTGCCATAGGCACTAAAAGGCAACTTTGAAGACAGTTTACCTCCTGATCAGATGCCGCATTAACTGATGTCTGATCAGTATACAAACTGTTCGAAACTCTTCATTCTATACATGTACATACGACAAAATTATATCTGCGCTGGCATGTATTTACAGTAAAACCTGTCTATTACGACCCATTAACGAATGCTAATTGATTGCATAATATACAGGTGACAGCTTAAAGCAAGATGGCAGTAAAACAGAAAGCTCCTTAAGGAGCATTCTGTTCTACTGTCATCTTGTTTGAAGCAATCGCATGTCGTTCGAACCTAATAATGAACGCAATTACGTGGTCGTTATAGAGAGGTTTGACCGTATAACAACGATATGAGAAAAAAGGGAACATAGTCAGACAGTAGCAGGCGAAGGAAGAAAAGGAAAAGAGGTAAAAGATTTGGAATTGGAGAAGACAGAAGTTTACATGTACAATAGACTTATAGCTATTGTTATGGACACTATGATATTTCGCAGGATTAACCACTTATATATACAGTGGAGAAAACGTTATTCTTTCCATATCAACGCGTTTACGCTAAAACTATTATTTCCATTGCAAAACTTTTGGAGCCAGATCAGACGCCGGGTAACCCGGCGTCTGATCAGGCTCCAAACTGTTTGCCACTCAGATTAAAATAAATAGTCAAAATTGTCGAAAACTTGTCATTTTCTACGTTTTATTGCGATGCGTTTGCGTTTCGTATGCGTTTAAACGGAAAAGGATAACGTTTTCTCCACTGTAAATGCGAAAGGTCGGTTGGAAGACAGGCTTGGATTACACCAATTCACAAGACACATATATGACACATAAGTATTTACATCCGGTAACTCGAGTTTGTTTTTTACCAAACAGTCCAACATAATTATATTGAACGACACATTGTGACTTTTAAAGAGGGTTGATCGCTAAATACAGGGCAACGGTAGTTTTAAAGGCTCCTATAGGAGCAGGGACATTTCGTAGCAATGTTATTAAATGTCCCTGACAGGAGCCTTCTGCATTATCTTTGTCATGCATTAAACGGGTGAATGTCATTAATACTGCAAACGTATCGTTTTTAATGGTCGTTTCATAAAGGTTTACCGGTATATATAGACTTTCAACTTGTGTAGTTCCTGCTTTAAATTGGTACAACAGAGAAAAACGAAATGAAATTAAAAGCAAACGCAATGTTATAAACTATATATTTAATTTTTAGGATTTGTTTTAACCTGCTTGGCAAATACTCTTATGCCAGATCAGGCGCCGGATTATCCGGCGTCTGATCTGGCTCAATCCAGTCGGCAATAAGAGAAACTTATATATGATTTTATAGTCAACGAATACAGCTCACGCGCGCCACATTCATATATACAGCATTCCCTCCCTACAACGGCCCTCCCAACAACAATTCCCTCCGTACAACGACTCTTGTCGCAGTTCCCTAATCAAGACAATTATGTCTAACGCTTTTACTGCTTTAATATCGTCTGCTTAAAGTTATAGTCTGCTGTTTTTCTCAAAGTATCATATTGGACTTTTTGACAGAAAAAAACTTAATGACGAGTGACAAACAGCTTGAATCCAGATCAGACGCCGCGTTACGCGGCGTATGATCTGGATTCAAGCTGTTTGCAAAATGTAAGCCGATTTTCCTCCCTCTAACGACTCCCTGCGAACAATGCACACAATTGTTGTATCCCATTGGACGTCGTTGTAGAGAGGAAGCACTGTAATACGACGCCACAAAACACCAACGCGTTCGCAAGGAAAGAATAGTGATTAACCCCGTGTAAGATATAATGTAGAAATTCTTACCTATGTATTTACGAGTAATATTCCCCAACGCAAACTATAGCACGTAGTCAATAGCCAGAGTGTCCGGCGTAAACAGTGTCTCTACTTATAAACTCGTGAAACTGGCATCAGAATTTTAAGGAGCGTACTGCATTGCGTCTAACTGGTGTAATATATTATAACGACACTTTATACCATGATTCATTGATTGTTTTAGTCAACCCATTTATGTCAAGTGGATTCTTCTGTGATTATAATCATGGATCAATCCAATTTTCATTCAAGGGGTGCCTGATTTGACTTTGAAATTCCTAAAAGCAACATTGCAGACTCAGATCAGACGCGGCAATATGCGGCTTCTGAACTGAGTCTGCACTGTTTGCCTATGTCCCATTTATGGAGACGCTATAGGCACAAATTGATTAAACAATGAAGAATATGTTTTTCATTTTCTCGTTCAAATAAAACGAAACGCAATGCAATTAAAAAAATGACACTTTCTTTTAAATATTCGCGAACTATTTAAATCTGAGTGGCAGACAGTTTGGAGTCTAATCAGACGTTGGGTCCAAATTGTTTGACTTGCATTATAATTGGTTAAGAATAAAACCTGTTTATCGGGGGAAATGTGTTCTATGCAGTGCAACCTCCTTACCACAAACATTGTCACTGTTGACCAACCGATAAAGTTGTTTGATATTGCCTCCCTAATCCCTTTATCAACTCCCTTCGAACAACACGCAGACTCGTTGTCTACGGTTGCCATTGTGGTAGAGAGGGAGCACTTTCTGAAACTTGTAGCAGATGGTAGCTTAGCAGGATGAAATAATTTCCTTCAACCTGCTTTAAGTGGTCACCTGTCTTCAAAACTAGAAACAGTTAATGGGGTAATGGGTTAAACAAATCTATCAAAGGCGTCTGGTCTCCTTTTGACACTGTATCAAATTACACTTTGAGATTAGACATTGCTTGAGAACCAGTTTCCACAGGGCACGCACAATCTCTTAATGAGATACAGTGGAGAAAACATTATTCGTTCCCATTAAACACACTGTGCTCAAAAACATCTAGTTTCCTTGCAAACAGTTGGAACCTGATCAGACGCCGGTTAACCCGATATCTTATCAGGCTCAAAACTGTTTGCCCCTTCGATAAATATTAAATAATACATGAAAATGTGTTTTTTTTTAAAAATCGCTGCCATTTTCTCTGTTAACCTATTTCTGGGTAGCGTCCTTTATAAGGGGCATAGGCAAACAGTGTAGACCATAATTTGACGCCGCATAATGCGGCGTCTGATCAGAGTCTACACTGTTTGTTGATAGGAATTTCAATATAAAACAAAACGAAAATGACAATTTAGACCAGGCACCCTTTTCATCAAAATGTACTAATCTTATAAATAAGCATGGAATAATCCACTAGGTACAAATGGGTTAAAGTTAGTAAATTATAAGGAGCATTCTTATCATGATACAATGTGACACATGCATAATTTGCCAGAGAAATCTGTATATCGGGTTACATTAAATCCCCATATGGTGGATAGTTTTACGTTCTGGTTAATGCATGTAAGGGCTATCGTTTAGTTACTGATATATCGGAGCCCAAGAGGCTCCGATATATAAGTAACTAAAAGATATCACTGTTGTCACCATCTGTCACAAACCTGACCCCTTAGAATCATAATCTAGTAACCAATTACATGCTCTACCGAAAATCCGCTACAGCTACATGTATAGATAAGTCAACCAGAGCCTTAATGAGCATTGTTAGTTCTTAGATAAGATGAAACAATGTGTTTACACAATGAGTTAATAATCATGTAGTGGGAGGGTATCCAGATCTGTAGCTCCTACATGTAGCATTTTTTCTGGTGTCAACCAGAACCTATATTGGTTCATAATTGATTGTGTTTGCTTTTGATTGTTTCAATTAGCTTGTGATATAAGGTAGCAGACTGCAAGTTCAAGCAAAATAGTCACAACATGTAACCCGATATACTGTCTTTCTGTAGCTATCCAGTGATGTAATAGCAACCAACCGAACAATAAATTGTTTCTTTTCCGACCGTATGCTGTCAGTCTAATATTTTTATAATTAGACATTTATTAAGAGGTCAGATAAGCATGTGCTTGAGCAGTATGGAAATTTAGCAGTTCACCACATTATCGCTCATATACGTGAATGTTGCATATATGGTGACAATTGAACTTGCAGTCTGCGAAATGTTTTACAAAATGCGTATAGTATTCACATGATTAATACCTGTCCATCAAACAGTTTAATTCTATAGATAAACGAGCCCTAGATCTAATTCAGTTTACTATAAACTTGCAACGCTTATGAAACTCATGGAGTATGTAACTAATCATGACTACGCTAGGCACACATTGGTTAAATTGGACGCTAGGCACACATTGGTTAAATAAAATACGGAAGGGTACAGTGAAGAAAATGCTATTCTTTCCCGTTGAAACGCAAACGAAACACAAACGCAATACACTAAATTGTAGAAATTAACAACTTTTTGACAATTCTGACTATTGATTTTATGCTGAGTGGCAAACAGTTTGAAGCCAGATCAGACGCCGGGTAACCCGGCGTCTGATCTGGCTCCAAACTGTTTGGACTGGAAGTAATAGTTTTTATTGAGAAAGAATAACGTTTTCTCCACTGTATGTTCTTAAAGGTATTAGCTTAGTCACATACAAATTTGGGTTAAATTAGACTCCAGACTCCGGCGTTTGATCTGGCTCCAATCTGTTTGCAATGGACACAATTATTTTAGCACAAATGCGTTTATTGGGGACGAATAAAGTACATGTATTCTCATAATTATGTATGCTTCAACATTCATTTTATTACAGAACACAACTGATGTATGAGTTGGATTTTACGGCACTGTCATGCAAAATAGGTCACATAGCGCCTATGAATGATGAGATATGATAACATGAGACGATGATGAGTTCAGGAAAATTATTTAGTCTAATCTCATTCGTTGCGAAGCAGTACATGGGATCAAAACTACCGACCTACCTTCATTTGAGCTCTTGGCAGAGGCGGTAATCTCGTTCAAATAAACTGCAGAAACGTTCCCTATGACAATTACAGTGGAGAAGACGTTATTCTTTCCCAATAAACGCGTTAACGCTAAAACTATTATTTGCAGTGCAAACAGTTTGGAGCCAGATCAGACGCCAGGTAACTCGGCGTCTGATCAGGCTCCAAAATGTTGCCACTGAGATCAAAATAAATGGGCAGGATTGTCAATAAGTTGTCTTTTTCAACGTTTTAGTGTAATGCGTTTGCGTACGTTTGCGTACGTTTGCGTTTAAACGGGAAAGAATAACGGTTTCTCCATTGTAATTATCTCATGAAATCTCTCCTATGACAATAAAGCCCCAGAATAGAACCACGACAAGGTCTTTTTTTATAGGAAGATCTATGAGGTTACAGAACTGAGTAAACAAGCATATCATAAACAACCGAAATACATTAGTATAGTAATTAGGTGCTGACATAATATAGCTGTCTGTATGTCGATAAGGCAGACGCCTTTAAGATTGATTTGTAGCCACTAGATATGTAGCTGAATGATTTCTTAAGTGGGGTAGTATTTATTTTTTCATATTCTAATGAAAATAAATACTAGCGCAATGGAATAAAATGTAGAAAAATAAGAAAATGGCAGCTATTTGAAAATGTTAACGAATAATTTTAATCTCAAAAGCAAACAGTTTGGAGTCAGATCGGTCGCCGGGTTTCCCGATGCCTGATCTTTCTCGAAACTGTTTTCAATTTTAAATGCGAAGTTAAGCTCAAAAAGAGTTAAATGGTGGAGAATAACGTCTTCTCCGCTGAACAGTAGAGAAAACGTTATTCTTTCCCAATAAACGCGTTTACGCTAAAACTATTATTTGCAGTGCAAACAGTTTGGAGCCAGATCAGACGCTGGGTAACCCGGTGTCTGATCAGGCTCCAAACTGTTTGCCACTCAGATTAAAATAAATGGACAGGATTGTCAATAAGTTGTCTTTTTCTACGTTTTAGTGTATGCGTTTGCGTACGTTTGCGTTTAAACGGGAAAGAATAACGGTTTCTCCGCTGTAGCTCCTCTGGAGAAGACGCTATTCTTTTCTGTTTAAACGCAACGAAACGCAAATCGCTTAAATGTAGGAAATTACCATTTTATGTCATTTCTTATTATTGTTTTTAATCTGAGTGGCAACGGTTTGGAGCCGGATTACCCGGCGTCTGATATGGCTCCGAGCTGTTTGCAATGAAAATAATGGTATTAACGTAAACGCAGTTATTGGGAAAGAATAACGCTTTCTCCACTGTACTGGCACGTGTTATGGAAGAGATAAGCAAATATTTTAGGATGTAATAAATCACATTACTGGAAAATATTTCATATGAACCTTTCAAACTTCTTAACTCTACCCTCTGCAATGCCTTACCCCGAGTACAATGATTATTTGCAAATAGTTTAAATACTGATCAGAAGTCGCGTAACGCGACGTCTGTTCAGGAATCAACTGTTTGGAAGAGTGCATACATGTATATATCTACAAAAGCATAAAAATGAAAAGTTTGCAAAAAATCATAATATGAGAAATAAAGCAGACGATAATGGTATAAAACAGTCAACCTTGCTCTCGCTGAACATATATATAATATACTAAGACGAAAAAGAAACGCAGGGTACATAAAATATTCAATTTTGTTTTTATAACTTGGCCTAAATTTATGAAAATCGGTAGATTGAAAATCTTGGCTAATGTCCACAATTTCCGGTGGATAAAATTACGCAATCTCGTTAAAGTTCGCCGTACACGGGGAAGGTGTGAAAATGCAAAATACCCGTGTAAAATTTTGATGACGAGATATTCAATTGTCAAAATCAGTCAATGGCGTACGTTTCAAGTTGACACATAGATTTACGGATTTAAAAACTCCTTTCAACATCTTCGAAGTATGGTACGCTTAATCAAAGTTCAGAGGGGCAAGCTGTTGCACCACTATTGGTACGTCGAGGCTAACGCCAGGCTGTTGCTCAGTTCAATGTGCATTTCTCGACCATAGAACGTCTTGTCAGACGCATGCGAGAGATGGAAAGCCTTGCAGACCGACCGCGAGCGGGACGTTCGTATACGTCACGACGTCACTTTGGACAGGACTATCTACCCATACCACCTTCGAAATCGCCACCGTATTGCAGTTAAACCACTGATAGCACGTAATGCAATCATAGTCAACATATCCATGCCGACACTTTACGGAACTGGTTACGCGTCAACGGTCTGCGAGCCTGACGTCTTTACGTTGGTTTGCCACTTGCCGCTCAGCGTCGCACACGCCGTAGCGGTGGTTAGCGGCACATTCGCTCAACATTTTTCCACTGATGTAGTGGAGACAGGTTCTTTGTCAATATGCTCAATAATGATAAGTTGTCAACATAAAATAATCGTTCTGAATATTCGATTAAATGATACCATTTAAAACTACCTTGAAAGGTTACCCTGCGTTTCTTTTTCGTCTTAGTATATATAGGACTGCCGTTTCTCCGGATTTTTCCGACATCTTCGGATTTTTATCCTAGCAGATGGTAGCTAGAAGCAGTTTCAATTATCGCGCTTCAAAAATAGAGCTGTTTAATAGAAAATCTTAGTTAAGATAGTACAGTAACACTCTCAGTACGATCACTCAACGAAAGTTAAATGTTAAAAGGCTTTTAACTGCTTAAAGCAGGCTGAAAGTAAAGCAGAAAACACTCACGAAAGAGCACTTTGCCTTAACTTCATTCTAGGTTAAGCAGTCATCTGTGCAATAACATTGGGTCTTGCTAAGAAAAGTTGCCAAAATCGGTTCTTACTGTACCAGGGTATCTTACGACACTATTTATCTTAACCCATATCCTGCGGTGATAATCGTCTGCTTCGAAATTGTCGCCTGCAAAATTTGTTAAATCTAGATTTATACATTTTTTAGTAAAGAAACGTAAAGACGAGTGTCAAACAGTTTGGATCCAGATCAGACGCCGCGTTACGCGGCGTCTGATCTGGATCCAAACTGTTTGCAAAAATCAGCAAAGTCGCGACCAGCAGGTAAAGGGTTAATATCTTTTATGAAACAGGTGGTAACCGAAATCATATCGGTGTTGTTTTTTGCTACATAAAAAAAGAAACACATAGATCCGTTTCACGTGTAGTTTTACATACAGAACATCCGTAAGTGTCTCAATCTATTACCCATTGTAGGTTGGTATTACGCCAACAATACTGGTATCGTCTGCTGACTTTGACCTAGATAGCATTTCTCTGAAGAGAACTTTTGATTGTACTCGTACTGTTAAATATCTTATTAGTATTTCAAGAATTTTTTATCCAGGATCAGACGTCGAAAATCTGGATGTCTATATCTGGATCCAAACTGTCTGCATATAGTATAAATATTTATTTAATAAAAATTTCAAAAGTTTGAATTAGGCTTAAAATTACAGACGACAATTTTAGCAGACGATATTTTGTTTGCGAAAGAATTAAAGCAGACGGAAGAAAGTGATTTAACTTTCCTTTTGCCAAATGCAACAAGAATTTCCAAACAGTAAGGCTCAAGATCAGCCATATGTAACTACGTTAACATTGGCAAATCGATTGAAACCAGGATAGATTCAGAAACACATGGTGTTGATCAGGATCTAAACAACTTAATACTCGTTTCCAGCTCTCAGTAACAAGGGAGAAGACGGAGTGTTTTTCCTGTTTGAGTGCAAATAAAACGCAAACACAATTCATTAAATTGTAGAGAAGAGTAAATTTTATGAAATTTACAAAGATTGTTATGTTTGTCTGAGTGGCAAAACAGTTTGGAGCCTGATCAGACGCCGGGTTACCCGGCGTCTGATCTTGCTCCAAACTGTTTGCAGCGGATACATGTATAAGGATTAATCATAAACACATTTATTGGGGAAATACTAACGTCTTCCCAACTGTATCAGAATTCCTTCAGTTTCACTCTTTCACCACCATGCGCGAGTTCAGTCACATTAGCAAACCGGTATGATCCTGATCAGACGTCAAGCAACTCACCACGTGACCAGAATCCAAACTGTTTGAAATTCGTTTTGATGCTTAATTAGTCAAACTGTAATATCTTTGAATGTGAACCAAAAGTTAAAAAGAAGCATGCGATATAAATGGGGATAGATTTATTTCAACATAAAATGTACAATAAAATGACAATTTGTTATTAAAACCGTATCGCAGTAAACAATAAGCAACAATTAAAATATGTACGATTTAGTACAGCCATGTCAACCAACATTGTATGCCGATGACAACACAAAAAAGAGTAAGAAAACTAATAGTCTTGTTTCCATTATGGCCCTTAAGATATATGGAGGAAAATCAATTTCTTTGAATTGATATGAAAAATATATCACGAGAATGGGTTTTTATCTGGTTTAAAAACGAATCCGCAAGACGAGCTTTTTAACCAGATACATGTAACAACCCATTCGAGTGATATATTTTTCATATCTATTCAAAGGAATTGATTATTCTATTTATTATATATATTTTAATGACGTTTTTACAACAACAAAAAAACACAAAATTGATCATTTACTTCACAAAAATTATTAACATGTTAAAATTCCGCATATTCGTGGTGGTTTTTTTTTTTAGCTACAGCAATTTGAAAAAGGTATGTCAAATTCGGACTTTTTCTCTCAAATTTTACCCATTCAGAGTACAAGCTTCAGTAAAATCTATTTCAAAACAAAACAAACATGGTAATTTGGGTTTCCATTATTTATTTCATGTCTATGGTGGTATTTTCACATATAGAAACCAAATTTAGACAAAGCAGGCAATATTGATCCTCGAATATCAAAAATACGCTTTTTATAGGGCATGATTTTATTAGATTTTTTATCTTATGAAAAAAAAGTAAAAATGTTTGAAAATGAAATACATGTAGTTCTAGTATTAAACTTTTTCTTATATTCTACCAAATGAAAGCCAATGCTAAGGCAGTTCAAAATATGAAAAGAAATTGAAAGGTCAGTGTTGAAAATTTTGAGTTATTAAAGTAAAAAGAGTTATCTCCCCTTACAAAATTTACAAAAAAGTACCATATCGATGATATTTAGAGCTTTATAAATTTCAAATTTGGTGCCTGTTTTTTCTTAAATTAGTTTTTGTATGAAGAAATACTACCATAGATAGAAAATAAATAACACAAAACCAAATTATCATATTTGTTTTCATTTAAAATGGATTTTATTGAAGCGGGCTGTTTGAAAAGGACAAAATAAGAGAAAGTGGGTGGGGTGAATTTTACATGGCAATGGAGCCAACTGTTGTTCACCAAAATGTACACTTTTTCTATTTTTTCATTCATCTTAAATAGCTCTTCAATACAAAACCATCATGCACACATTACATGTAAAGAGTTTTCATATACTTTGAACATTTCTTAAATTCATGACATTGATACGTGTACACCCTTAAGTCAATATACCTGTAAAATTAAATTAGAGGTAGGACGTCAAGACACATGAACTTAAAAAACACATAAAACTGTTCTCGGTGTCCTTAACACTGCATGGAAGAAGCATGAAAAGAGCTTTTAAATAGGGAATAAAAATTCGTCCAATGGCGTTCGCAGGTAAATGGTCTTATTAACTCTTTCCTCTCTGAAACCTTAAATGAACACTTCCAATTTCCATTTTAGTCTTCTCCATTTCTGAATTTTAAGGGTTGATTTTTTCAATGTATTACATTATGACAAACAGTGAAGACCCTGATCAGAGAGCTCCTTGGTCTTCACTGTTTGCATAGTACAAATGTACTATTCACATGTACATTGTATGCACAGGACGCAAATATGCGGGTTCAAAGGGTTAAGGTGTTTTTTTTGTTCGTTTTACCATTTCACTCTCAATGACGCCATAAAGCGCCTTTGCAAACAGTTTTGATCCAGATTAAACACCACATAACGTGGCGTCTGATCAGGATCAAAACTGTTTGCCATTTGTTTTGAAATAATTTCAGTTATTCTGCCTTAAAAACGATATTGAAGACAACAATATTCAAGCAGACGACAATATGGCGGTGAATGGGTAAAAACCTCACGATAAATGTGATTATGAAATTATTACCCTTTTGCAGCTTAACTAGTTGTCGTTTTTAATACACTCTCTTAAACAAGAACAGTAAAAAGCTTTTCTATTACGGACACTAAAAAGAAGGTTTTTTGAGTGAATAATAGACAGGTGACAGCCTAAAGCAAGGTAACATTAAAACAGAAAGCTCCTACAGGAGCTTTCTGTTTTACTGTCACCTTGCTTTAAGCAGTCACCTGTCAGAAATACAATAGTTAAAACAATTTTAAATAGAGGTCGTAATACATAGAGGATAACTGTTTTTTTCATTGTAAGATCGAAATTTAATCCATTGAGTGAACATCAGACGTTATATTTTCACGAGTGGCGAAGCCACGAGTGAAAATATAACAGTCTGATGTTCACGAAATGGATTAAATTCGATCTTACACTGAACAAACACAGTTATTCTATTTATTTATGCTTTTAAGCCACTTTTTAAACGAAATTGTTTAAAAATTGAAAGCGAACGTACATTATTTATCCCGTGTTGAGCCCCACGTTTTATGTCGAACACATGTGCGTGACAGTTGGCGGTATAATTTGACGTCATCCGAATGACTTCGTTGCTCCCGAGTTTGGATTCGTGCTCTTCCAGTGAGTAGTTCGCGACAAATCGGACTGCCGGAATTTAACGATAAGACACGATTGACTACGATTCTTGGGGAGCCCTACGGGGAAAATTCATAATAAAAGCGATTGGTGATAATCCACTGCAGTGGATTACCAAGTGATCATCCACTGCTATATCGTGGTAATCCACCGAAAAGCATAAATAAAGAGGTTTACTGTACATGTAGTCTTCTTCAAAAATGCTGCAGTCCATGTACAGACGAGAATACATTATTATTTCCCAAAAAGCGCGTTTAGGCTAAAATAATTAAATCAGTCCACTGCAAATCATTTTGGGACCAGATCAGACATCATAGTAACTTAATTCTGCTTTATTTTCAGCCTGCTTTAAGCTACTATGTACTATAAAAAAATCCGAGGATTTAGGAGAAATCCGGAGAAATGGCAGCCCTGGTTTAAATGAAAAAGAAGAATATCTCCTCCACCGCACAGTACACATGTACATGTATCTCTGACAATGACCATCCCGTCAATATTGTTTTAAAGTGTAAAGTGAGTTTCAAACAGTTTGCACCCGGATGAGATGCCGAATTATTTGGTATCATCTGATCCGGGTTCAAACTGCTTGTACATGGCCTCAGGATACTAGCAGCAGAAAGTTAAACTTAGGTTTCAGAGTACATTCATGTTAATTGTGTGGTCATTGGTTATGCCCTTACCATGCCATTTACATTTTCGCCAACAAGCTAATCTATACTGTCATTTGCATATATGTTTGATCCAGACCAGACGCCGTGGAAAATCAAAAATAATTGATAGTCATATCAACGTCTTTCCTGTCACAGTGCTTAAGGTAGTACGCTTCTGATATCGGGACAATGTCAGTCTATATCGGCACTCTATATGCAGAGTGATCGGTCACTCTCGTCTACTGGAGCCCGTTCCGACAAAAGTTGTCGTAAGTCAGATTATAAAAGTCTCAATTAGTATTTATTTCTCTATCTTATCCTGTCTTTTGTCTTTTCAAGACGATTCCAAAAGGATGTCACAAGACAGTATAAGATGGAGAAATCAGACAATAAATGCATTTTAAAGTTTAGACTTACGATCGTTTTTGTCGTACGAAGTTTTATGAAACGGGCCATACCGAACCATAACGAAAATGGCCGATCGTTCTACGTAACGTACCGATATTGACCGTAAAGGGTCCGATCTCAACAGGCGCGTTCAACCTTTAAAAAAAACGTAACTCTTTGAACTCCTAGTCACGCATATATGCGTCATTTGCAAACAGCGTACATGTGAGGAGTACACTTGTCCTATGCAAACAGTGTTGACCCTGATCAGATGGCTCCTTAAGGAGCCCTCTGATCAGGGTCTACACGGTTCGTCATTTTGACATATATTGTAAAATTCAACCCTAAAATGTCAAAAATGGACTAGACTTAATTGAAAACTAGAACTGTCCATTTGGGGTTTCAGGGTGGAAATGGTTAAGTAGACAGTATTTTGTCAGTTAAAGGGTGAAACTTTTTGCACGCTTATCTATTGTCGTCTGCAAAATCGGTGGATTTATCCGCATTTTCTTTCAAAACGTATCATTAGAATGTCAAACAGTTTGAATCCAGATCAGACACCGAGTTACTCTATGTCTCATCTGGATTCCAACAGCTTCTAACAGTTGTCACAAAAGCGATTAAATGTAAGTGGGCATTTAAGTTTCAACTTTAATAATCACGGATCCGCAATCCTACACTGTTTTTAGATAGTGTCAGTTGAAATGAAAATATAATCCCCTATTCATCAGGGCTGCCATAAGTTGACATGAAAAATCCTAAAATTTCCAAATTTGCATTTTTCAAGTGCGATTTTACGAATCGTACCTTTACAACATAGCCTGTTTCTAGCTTTGTTAAGAAGGTTAGAAGTAAAGCAGAATGCGCATTAAGGCGCATTCTGCTTTACTTTCAATCTGCTTTAAGCTACCAAGTACCAGAAAAAAATCCGAAGATTTAGGAAAAATCCGGAGAAATGGCAGCCCTGATTCATGTTATTATAAAAAACAAACACTTGACACCGGCATTACTCGCCCGGGAATTCCCTTTTTTCAAACAATATCTCATTTACTCATTAAGTAGTATGTGCTTACAAGTGATGATTAATTCCCCTTTAACCCGTTACTCCATAGCCTGTTTCTAGTTTTGAAGATAGGTGACCACTTAAAGCAGGTTGAAAGTAAAGCAGAATGTGCCTTAAGGCACATTCTGCTTTACTTTCAGCCTGCTTTAAGCTATTATCAGTCTGCTAGATTAACGAAAATATTTCTTATGATTCTTATTTGTAATAGTATAAATTGGAACTATTTTCTTCAGTGGATGATTAATTAAAGGCGTAAAAAGCCGTATTTATGGGGTAATGGGTTAACTAGCTGTTGTAGTATTTCCAGATGACTCATGGTGTGTCATCATTTCCTTTGTGGCGACATCACCAACGGTTAATTATGGCGGCCACGTCCAAAATAAACGATACGAGGGAGAATATATTAATATTTCCAAATAAATTCGTTAAAATTAAAATCCTTATGTCCCTTGCAAAACAGTTTGGAACAAGGCCCAGCGCTTAAAAGCGTTTGAGTTGAGTCTGATGCAGGGCTGCCATAAGTTGACATGAAAAATCCTAAGATTTCCAAACTTGCATTTTTCAAGTGCGATTTTTCGAATCGTACCTTTACCCCATCGCCTGCTTCTAGTTTTGTTGACACGTGGCTGCTTAAAGCAGACTGGAAGTAAAGCAGAATGCGCCTTAAGGCGCATTCTGCTTTACTTTCAGCCTGCTTTAAGCTACCATGTACTAGAAAAAAATCCGAAGATTTAGGAAAAATCCGGAGAAATGGCAGCCCTGCTGATGGCGTTCTCAAGTATTTGATTGGTCAGATTTAACCCCAGGCTCAAATCTTACCAATCCAATGCTTGAGATCGATTTCAGACTCAACTCAAACGCTTTGTAAGCATGGAACCAGGTCGAACACAGGTTAATTCGGCTTCTGATCTGACTCCAAACGATTAAACTGGATGGTTAGACTTTGCAAAATGTTGTCATTTTAACTTTGTATTAAAATCCGTATATGCGTTAAAAAATATTGTCTTTTCTACTGCAGTTATTATAGAGTTTTCAGAAAAAAAATAGACTATTGACCTCTGAAACTTTAAATGGACAAAAACTGTTTCCAATTCAGCTTTCTGATCTGCGTCTACACTATTTGCATAGGACAAATGTACTTTTTAAAAGTACACCGTCTATAAGGGCCTCATGTGTGCGTCAGTAGAGGTTAATATGTTAGTAATTTGACAACGTATTGTACATGGAACAACTATGTATTTCATGGAAACCTCATAATTATGGTAGATACATGAACATAGATCAAGTCGATCCAGGGGAAATAACTCTCCGACATTCTGCTCTACTATTTGTCAAGCAATGCACACAGTAGCATGGGAAATCACCCTACTAGACTCTTTGTTGATAAGTAGGGGCGCCTATGTAAACACTCAAATGTTGGTTTAGAAAAACGAAATATGGTAAAAAGTACAAAGAAAAGAACGAACTCGGCCGGGATTCAAACATCGAAGGCAAAACAAAATTAAAAGACATATTTTGATAACCTTTGCTCGTTAACATTAAATTTTTCTTTCATTGTAAGTTATACCCTAAAGCATTGCCAGCCTGGTTTACGCCGATGTCTTGAAAGTGTCAATACAGTATAATGTCGCCTAGACACAATAAAATGATAACCTTTGAGATGATGGTACATGAAATGTATAAGAAGTTTGATATTACAGCAAAATAAGAATAAAGTACAGAAGAAAATTCCTAAAACAGGTTTCTATTCTACTTCTATCTTGCTTTAAGCATTAACTTCTCTTAATCCTTCCTCCAATGAATATATCTTTTTACACCTTTCATTTATTCTTCAACTGAATAAAATAGTTCCACTATATACAGCCATGAATATGTTCAATAAGAAATATGTTCTATATCTTAACAAATGAAAGCTTAAAGCAGGTTGAAAGTAAAGCAGAATGCGCCTAAAGGCGCATTCTGCTTTCCGCTCAATCTGCTTAAAGTGTTAAGCTATCTTAAAACCTAGAAAACAGGCGATGTGGTAACAGGTTAACCATGCCCTATACTACAGACGAGCAGGCTAACGCCTTTACAATTGCCTTACAGAAGTAACCCTTTCATCCCTAGTAGTACGAGGGTAGTTCATAAAGTGTTGATACTGGATCAATAACTTCATAATAATTAGTGCAAAATGCATGGGTGATATATCATTTTAAAGCAATTTTTTTTGCCAACAAGATAATATAACGCACGATAAGATCGCGTCACTTGATTAGCCTCAACGTGACCTTAAATGACCCCTCCTGGAGGACACTGGCCCATATTCCGTATTTTTTAGTTAATTTTCTGAACACAATTTGATACTATAATTATTATTATGGCTTTATTATTTTGAATAAGTTGGTGAAATTTTCTGTCAAATAAAATTAGACAATTATGCAAACACTACACAGTTGTTACACAAATGTTATTATCAATAAAAACAAAAAAAATTGAGCTAATTCTAAACACGATCTGAAAATATAATAACGAATTGATCTACTGTTATGTATAAAAGTAGTCAGGGAAATCACAAACTCTTTTTTTATTATTAAACTAGGCTATAATTGAAGCGCGCTTAAAGTAGGGTTTCATGTTTTAAAATTAAAATTTAGATATACTGATCTAGAACATTAGCAAAATAAGAAACGTCATTTTGAAAAAATGAGATTTTAGAAAAGTTAACCCTTTCAAATGAAAAAGAATTTTATTTACATTAAAATTAAGACATAAACTGATATACATGTAGATCTATTTCATAAAATAATTCTGGAATTGAACTCTATAAGAAGTTCTTACGTCAAAAAATAATGTCTGAAAAGTGCTCGTGCCAGTGTCCTCGAGTAAGGGTCGTTTCGGTTCATGATTTATCCAGTTATATTATCTTATCGTGTCTAATACCATCGTGTAGGTGAAGAATTGCTCTTTCAAATGATACATCCCACATGCAATTTGCTCTTATTATATTGACGTTATTGATCAAGTATCATTACTTTTAAAACAACCATCGTACCTTTTAGCTCATTTAATTAATTATTTTTTATCAATCATGTACCACTATAAGAAATACATTCTAATAAAAAGGTGATAGCAAAGCAGGTTGGTGGTAGAGCAGAATACGCCTTAATTCGCATTATATTTTATTTCTAATATGCTTTAAAGAGGCTCGCAGCCGGATTTAGCATTAAAAATAGTAATTTGTAAAAATATGTCAAATGCTTATATAAATGGGTAAGATTTAGTTCTGTTAAAAATGCATTTAAAAAAAAAAGGAAGAAGCTCTGGTGGGATTCGAACCCGTGACCCTCCATGCGGAGACAAACATGAAAACAAAGGCAAACGCCTTAACCACGCGGCTACTGGGTCTCTCTATCTATATGGTAGCGAATTAACGTACTTCACTGGTAGCGATTGATTATACATTATTCGGCTCCGGTTTATGTCTGAGCCCGTGTAGAGAAGCAACAACAACAACTATACCGTTAGCTAACGCTATAGAAAAACGATGGAAAATATCTAAAAAAAACTAAGATTCGGTGACGATTCTTGAGACTTTTTTTGGACTGATCATATTTTTTTTATGTCAGAAGCCAAATAATGCCACAAATTTGCTTTTATTTGAGTATTTTATTTTATTTTGACAAGTACACCATCCGGTTGCGAGTCCCTTTAAGCGGAAATATGTCTTCAAAACGAGAAACATGCTATGGGATAATGGGTGCAAAATAGTTTTAAATAAAACTGCAGACGACAGCCAGCTGTGAAGCAGGCGGTATTTTAGCAGACGATGGTGTAACCTATTAATGCCAACATTTTGTCATAACAGGGACACATACAAGCAGTGTGGACTCTGATTAGACGCCGCATAATATGGCGTCTGATCAGAGTCCACACTGTTTGCTGTTAGGAATTTCAGTATAAAATAAAACCAAAATGAAAATTTAGACCAAGAACCTTAAATAAAAAATGGACTAATCCAACAGATAAGCATTGAAGAATCATCTGGGTACAAATGGGTTAATGTGGAAACATTGATAAGGCCGAACTAGGTCTCTGCATCAGCTCGTTGTAGCGAGCCTCTAGCTCAGCGACTTCACGCTCAAGTGTATAGTTTTCCTCATCTATATCGGAAAACCCATCTGAAGAGTCCTCATACTCCTCGGCAACTGAAAGAAACAATAGTATACGTGTTTTACGGTGGAGAAGTCGTTATTACTTCACTCTTTTTTTTTTATAAAAACGAATCTACGGCGCTTGCTCTCTACAACGGCCATCTCAACATTGACTCTCACCTTACAACGATCATTGCCGCTGTTATTCAAACAAGACATGTTTGTCCAATCTTGTCATGGCTACAGTGGAGAATCTGTTATTCTTTCCCGTTTAAACGCAAACGTACGCAAACGCAAAACACTAAAACGTAGAAAAGTACAATTTTTGGACAATGCTGATAATTCTTGTTTATCTTGGTGGCAAACAGTTTGGAGCCTGATCAGACGCCGGGTTACCCGGCGTCTGATCTGGCTCCAAACTGTTTGCACTGCAAATAATAGTTTTAGCGTAAACGCGTTTATTGGAAAAGGATAACAGATTCTCCACTGTACAATAATGTCTGCTTATATTTTTCATATGCTGTTTTTATCAAAAATACCTATAAGTGGTCATTTTGATAGATTAAATACAATGACGAGGGGGAAACAGCTTGAATCCAGATTAGACGCCGCGATACGCGGCGTCTGATCCGGATTCAAGCTGTTTGTAAATGTGAGACAAGTATTAAGTTCCCCTCCCTATACCGACTCTCTCCGAACAACACACACATATTGTGACCCCCATTGTGCGCAGTTATAGAGAGGGACAACTGTTGAACCGAATTCCTCAGACTTCGAATTCTTCACAAAATCGTTACACTTTCATACGAATATGTCACACATGTGTGAAGAATTCGTACTGGCTCTCAACCCCCCCCCCCCCCCCTCCCAAATTTGTTTTGTAATTTCTGTACATAACTTTACAGATATTTACTATATTTTGTGCACTCCACATAATGAAAAGCTTGATAAGCTTCATTGTCTTTTTTGGTAGTTCAGTTGGTAGAGTGAGTGAGTAGCATTCAAAAGGCTCTGGATTCGAGTTCAAGTTAATTTTTAAAAAATATCACCCATTTTAGTGGTTTATGTATTTTTTTCAACATTTTGACAGAATAAAACAGACATAAGACAGAACTCGCTTGAAAATTTCAGGCATTTCGTGAAATGACTAAGCGAAACAGTCATTTCACGTAATGACTGAAATATTTATATATAGATACTCAGATTTACCTTGTTGAGGCCTTCGAAAATGCATTTCGTACCAAACGCATAATATAAAATACAAAATATAACACAATCAATATTAACAAGCAATTCGTAAGAGAAAAATCTAATTTTTAACCGTTTGAACTCTAGCCACGCAGATATGCGTCCTTTGCAAATAGTGTACCTGTTAAGAGTACACTTGTCCTATATAAACAGTGAAGACTCAGCTCAGATGGTTCCTAAAGGAGTCCTTTGATTTGGGTTTGGACTATCTGTCATCTTACAAAATATTGACAAAAAACACAAACCCTGAATAGGTATACATGTATATATAGTTAAAGATGGACTAGACTAAATTGGGAACTGGAATTATCTATTTGAAGTTTTAGGGAGGAAAGGGTTAAAGAAAATTAAACCATTATAAATTTTTATTACTTGAAAAACAGTGAAGACTCAACTTAGAGATCACGTGCATGACTTCTTATCCATTTCACTGTCAATGACGTCATAAAGCGCATTCACAAACAGTTTTGATCCTGACCAGACGCCGCATAAGATCAAAACTGTTTTGCAACTTATTTTGACATAACGTCAGTTATACTGCCTTACATCTAAGTTTGAAACGATATTCCAGACAACAATATTGAAGCAGATGACAGTATGGCAGCGTAGAAACAAAAACATCACGACAATTCTGACAACAATGAGTCAAACGCCAACGCCAAGTTTATATTCTCAAGTGTTTCGTATGTATTTTATATCAATAAGGTGGTTTTACAATCGTTTTACCCTAAGTGGCCACTTATGTATTGGGAAATAACGTCCACTTTACTCTTTCGCTGCCAAACTCTATAACACTAACGCATGCAAACAGTTTGGATCCAGATCAGACGCCGCGTCACGCGGCGTCTGTTCTGGAGCCAAACTGTTTGGTACTCATATAAACGATTTAAAGTCGATCTGCCTAAAACTATAAAATTTAGAGAAAAAAAGTTGACGATAAATTTGCTAGGGATAATGTTTTGGCAGTGAATGTGTTAGAAGGTAATGAGTCTAATGAGGCCATGATGGTAGTAGTGACAGGGTAAATTATGAGGCAATATATGGTGTATTGTTAACATGAACTCAAATAATTCAGTTTATTCAGTTTACTATTCAGTCTAGACCATCTTTTACCAGATCTATTTAGATCTAGGGTCTTTGTTTGTTTTGGTGGGTGGTTGGATTTTTTACCCTGATCAGAGAACTCCTTAAGGAGGCCTCTGATCTGGGTCTTTGCCGTTTGCAAAGGACTAACGTACTCTACACAGGGTAATTTGCAGAGGACACAATATGATTGAATAGGTTTCAAATAGTTAAGATATTGTTTTGTTCTCCCACCTAGCTGGTTAATAATGAGTGTGTTATAATGTTGTTATTTATTTGATGTATGTGAAATGCCTTTTCGAAGGACTCAAATTGTCGCATACTGAAGAGAAATAAATAAATGACTAAATACCGGCTTTTGGATCGTCCAGGGTTGATATAAGATAGTTACAGACTCTGGTAGCTGTAGCTTGGCTGTGGGAGGTGTCAGGGAACAGTATAGACAACGCGTACTCTCCTGCCTGACGTAGCTGGACCTTGACCTCTAGTTTGTCAGCCGTCTGGGTCAGTTCGATGTCATCTAAAACATATTTGGAACTAGCATCGATCTATGTCGATAATTACTTAGTGAGGCACATGATGATCTATGTCGATGATTACTTAGTGAGACAAATCATAATCTACCGGTATGTCGATGATTACTTAATAAGGCACATCATAGTTTTCAGTTTAAGGATCTACATAAAGAAATAAATGCTTAATTTTAATGAAATACAGTAAAACCTGTCTATTACGACCACTAACTTAACAATTTGCATGGGAACTAATTGCTTTAACATAAACGGGTTATTAGGGAAAACTATAAGTAACCTCTCTATTACGACCACTATTTTGTATTGATTATCATGCATTAAAGACAAGTGACTGCTTAAATCAAGGTGCTTTCTGTTTTACGTTCACCTTGCTTTAAGCTGTCGCCTATCTTTTATGCAATCAATTAGCCTTCTTTTTAGTGGTCGTAATAGAGAGGTTCTACTGTAGTCTTCTCCGCTTTAACTATAGTGGAGAAAACGTTATTCTTTCCCAATAAACGCATTTACGCTAAAACCATTATTTCCAATGCAAACAGTTTGGAGCCAGATCAGACGCCGGGTAACCCGGCGTCTGATCAGGCTCCAATCTGTTTGCCACTCAGATTAAAACGAATAATTTTCTCCATTTTTGTGTCATCCGTTTGCGTTGCGTTTTCGTTTAAATGGGAAAGAATAACGTTTTCTCCACTGTATACCGACACACAAAATATTCCCTCTGATATAATTTATATAAATTGTGTCATCTGCAAGGTAGAATAATGTACATTTTATACCCTACACAGGTACTACTCTATTTTCATTTTTTTTTAAAGAAAAAGACATTCATGCACAACTGAAAAATGCCGATAGAGTAAGGGGTCATGCGTTCTGTACGATAACTTCCATGGCTTCAATGGCATGCCTTGTGTACTACTATTTTCTTTTACAGAGTCGATGGTTAAAACAAAACAGAGATAAGACAACTCCGGCCAACAAACTTTCTCCATAAACCCCTCCTATAGGGAAAAAATGCCCTGTATCTACATGTATGTGTTACATAGAAAGCGCGACACAGTGAGTGTCTTTTCACAAAATGCTTTCCGAAGCAAATAACTTCGGCACTATCTTTCAACTGGATTTACGGCTATTTGGTGTGTCGCAACCTATTGCATCTATTCATTATTACACATACTCACCTTTTAGTTCGTCTTCTCTGTAACCATTTGTGGTAAGTTGTGCTTCAAAACGCTTCGATCCGGTCTTTTGCCTGTCTAGCTTGAAGCCAAACTTCAGTGTGTTGCTGTTCTGATTGTTGGCCTTCAGGGTCACTACCACTTTAGGATCTCTCACGGTCGGGTTCGACAGTCCAGAACTTTCAGCCACTGGTCCGAATCCCCAAGTGGCTACACCAGCGTCAAAGGGCAGTTCAACAATATCATCAGCTAGTTCAAGGCATTCGATCGTGGCTGTCAGGTACAGCTTTGGTTGTTCATCAACTGGTCCCCCGCGAATCTCCAGTCTGTATACGCCCAGCAAGGGACATCGTACCTCAAACAAGAAGTGCCCCTTCCTCCTTGAGTTGAAAACAAGCCGATTTGGGTCATACTGTTGCTCTTGATCACCCACAGCCGGAAGTACTAGCTTAGGTTGAAAGTTTAGACTCTTTGCAAGAGCACTGTCTGCTTTGAATGAGACTATGCACTTACCGTCCTCGGCATCAAGTAAGCTCGACTGTTCGCTGGTCAGTTTAAAGTTGTGCCGGAAGAAGTGATAGCTGAGTAGTGGAAGCTTCGTGAACTTACGGACATTCTTCACTTGCTTTGATACGGGTAGCATTTGGTCTTCAGTGTTATCCGGGTAGCATTTGTAAATGAAGATTTCCGGGTCGGTCAGGAACCAGAACTCGGTGAAGCACTGTACAACACCGTGGCCTCCCCTGGCAACTGACTGCATGATCCAGTCCGGGTACACGGGCCACCAGAACCCTTCCAGTTGTACCTTGTTCCACGAGACTCTGAATGTGTCGACGTCCCTCTGGCCGGGACTAAATCCGCTCAGCTTTGCAATACCATTGACACATTGACACTGTAGCCCAGCCTTACTGAAATAATATACATGGCAAGTGGTTTTTTTTTTACTCTGCTGAAAAAACACGTGTTTGTTTAAAACTTAAATACATGTATATATCAATGTTGCATTAATGCATAATAAACAATGGACGGTCCATATAATTATTGGGTAAAATATCTATATGCAATTTCCATTGCAAACCGTTGACCCCTTCAGTGCCTTACCCCGAGTACAATTGTAAAAATTGCTACAGTTTGGATCTTGGTCAGACGCTGCGTATTTACTAATTCAAATAACCTAAATATTTAAGTTTGCGAAACAAAAGCAGACGACAAGTTTCAAAGCAGAATACGTCATGTCAGTGAATCGGTTAAGAGTCACATCAGAGGCCGAGGAACTCGTAGTGCGATCAGGCTCAATACTGTTTTCCACTCTGAACATATATAGCGCTCCCTCTCTACAACGGCCCTCCCAACAACGACTCCCTCCTTACAATGACACTCGTCGTAACTCCCTAAACGGGATAATTAAGTCTAACTCTTTTACTGCTGCAATATCGTCTGCTTAAGATTGTCGTCTGCTGTTTTCTCTCACAATTACATATAAGTTAATATGTTGATAGAATACATATATTGACCAGTGACAAACAGCTTGAATCCTGATCAGACGCCGCGTTACGCGGCGTCTGATCTGAATTCAAGCTGTTTGCAAATTTAAGACAAGTCTTAAATGTCCCTCTCTATAACGACTCCCTCCGAACAACACACACATATGTGTCTCCCATTGGATGTAGTTGTAGAGAGGAAGCACTGTACATGTAGACAAAATTTGTCAACAGTTTAAGCTGTTGAACCTGTCGATTTCCACATTGTTTTGCGTTGCATTTGGGTTTAATTTAGTTTATACGAGTAAACATCCCATCCCTACAATATTGTACTTACATGTAGGACTGTCATTTCTCCGGATTTTCCTAAATCTTCGGATTTTTTCTAGTAAATGATAGCTTAAAACAGGCTGAAAGTAAAGCAGAATGCGCCTTAAGGCGCATTCTGCTTTACTTCCAGACTGCTTTAAGCAGCCACGTGTAAAATCGCACTTGAAAAATGCAAATTTGGAAAATTTAGGATTGTTCATGTCAACTTATGGTAGCCCTGTACTTAAGTTGTCAACTATTAACTCTTGTACTGCCATGACACCGTATGCTAAAAGTAATCGCCGTCTGCTTTTATTTTCACATTTAAATTTTAGATAAATTGGCTAAAGTAAAATACTTATGATAGTCGAATAAATGAGGTACAAACCTTTTTTGTTTATTACATATATAGTGACAAAAACAGAGAAAAACGTATGACAAGTTTGATAAGGATGACAACTTTATTTCACTTTTTCCCAATAGGTCATTATAATTATAGACCATGAGGAATGATCAAACATAAATACAAACCGTCAACATAAAACTGCAAATATTAGATTTCATGCATTATTTGGATAACTTTCGCTATATGACTGTTTCCATTCCTGACCAGACGCCCAATTAGACGACATCCGGGGTCCGTTATATGAAAAGCGGTCGTAAGTCAAAAGTTTAAAATACATCTAAATCCTAATTTGTCCATCTAATCCAGTCTTGTGACATCTCTTTGGAATCGTCTTGAAGAGATAACACAAGACAGGTCGAGGATTAGATGGAGAAATAAATAATTAATGATAATTTTAGAATCTGACTCACGACCATTTATGTTGTATGAAGTTTCATAAAACGGGCCCCAGAGCGTTTTCGGGTGTTGAGTGTCGTTACCATCTGTGTTTGGTTTAGTTTAACCGTTTCACCACCATACGCGACACAAGTTCATATTGTAAACAATTTGGACCCAGATCAGGTGCTGCGTAATATGAACTTGCATCAGTATTGATACAAGTTTAATTTTTCAAAATACATGTAATTGATTTTTGCAGACAACTTTAAGCAGGCAATTGATTTGCGAAAGGGTGGGCACATGCCGTTGAATTTAGCGGTGGCGGTGAAAGCATACCCCATCCCCACCCCCCCCCCCCCACACACACACACACAAACACACACACACGCTACCACCACCATCTCGATATCTCGAACTCGGTTAGGTCGAACATACCCGTATTTCAAACTTTTAAATACGGGTATGTTTGACTTAACCGTGCATGGAATAATGCATTCCATGTGTCGACAAATCGAATAGTTCGACTGCACCTGCATAGCTTGGCGAACGCGTGTTGCCTTGATAGTGTCCTTTCCTTGATCTTCTTCATCATGCCTAGCGGAGACTCTGCCTTGAGACCTGCTGGCCAATCATCCCGCCCTCCACAACAATACATCCAATAGATGATAGCCCTAGTAGTAGGTATATGAGAATGGTAACAATAATAATACAGTAAAACCTCTCTATTACGACCACTAAAAAGAAGGCTAATTGACTGCATAAAAGTCAGATGACAGCCTAAAGCAAGGTGACAGTAAAACAGAAAGCTCCTTCATGAGCTTTCTGTTTAACTGTCACCTTGCTTTAAGCAGTCACATGTCTTGAATACATAATAAATCGCACAAATAAGTGGCCGTAATAGAGAGGTTTTACTGTAAATGATCAAAAATAATCATGAGTAATGATAGTAATAGTAAAAAAAGGACAATAGCTATTATCATTGCTATTAATGATAATAATAACAATAATTATAATAATAAAAGATATTAATAATAATTATGAAAATAATAGTCATTCTACTGCTAATAACGCTAATGACACTTGTGTACAATGGAGAAAACGTCATTCTTTCCCAATAAAAGCGTTTACGCTAAAACTGGTATTTCCAATGTTAACAGTTTGAAGTCAGATCAGACGCCGGGTAACCCGGCGTCTGATCAGGCTCCAAACTGTTTGCCACTCAGATTAAAATAGATAGTCAGAATTGTTGAAAAGCTGATATTTTCTCTATTTTACTGCGATGCGATTGCGTTTCGTTTGCGTTCAAACGGGAAAGAATAACGTTTTCTTCACTGTAATAACAATACAACAATGCATCCAACAGATAATGGCCCTGTTAATACGTTCGGTGATGTAACGGTTAATATCATTTTTGCTTTGAGTTCAACCCGTTACTCTATATAGACTTTTTAGTTTTGAAAATAGACTATCACTTAGTTGAAAGTAATGCAAAGTTGTCCTTCAGGAGCATTCTGCTTAACGTTAAGCCTAATCTAAGCTCCCATCTGAAAAGGCACTGGATGTACATTGCATGGTCTGGATTGACTAATTGCCTCAGTGTATGAACAGGAACAGTTTAAAGCGTGTATGCCAGTATGGAGAAATGGGTTAAACGGAAAAGACTATCGCATTCCTCCACCTGATACACGTTTAACCTATATACAGTGGAGAAAAAACGTTATTCTTTCCCAATAGACGCGTTAACGCTAAAACTGTAATTTCTATTGCAAACAGTTTGGAGCCAGATCAGACGCCGGGTAACCCGGCGTCTGATCAGGCTCCAAACTGTTTGCCACCAAGATAAACATGAATTATCAGAATTGTCCAAAAGTTGCACTTTTCTACGTTTTAGTGTTTTGCGTTTGCGTACGTTTGCGTTTAAACGGGAAAGAATAACAGATTCTCCACTGTAATTATACTACTCAAAGTTTGCTAAGCACCAAAGTACACACCTTCATAGGAACCTGTACATCGACCCTCACGTGATTATTTTCCACAATTTTGTTCAGTGTCAACACAATTTGCAGAACTTGTAGTAAAAAGGTCCAGTCTATGGGTTCTAATGTGAACTACACATGTAATTGGCCCATGTAGATGCATTTGTAAAAAACATTTCAATACACTCGTATATTACCTTTTCACTGAAAATTGAAAAAAGTTAGAAATCGTGTTTTTAAGTTAAAGAACACGAATTAAAATTTAATAGTAACTTGGTATAATTGAACATTGAAAGATAGCATTGATTTTAACATTGATTTGAAAGTTTTGGTGAATTCTCAGAAAATTTCAAAATTCGAAACTTCCTCCAATTTTCGCCTACAGAACCTGAACAAGTTTAACAGGTATCAGAATCTGTAAAGTGAGCCACTGGCAATACTTTCTCCAACTGTCGATGGAATTAAAAATCTATGTTGAAGTTATAAAGGGATAAAGTGAAAGGGTCAGTGCATTGGTACCTATGAAGGTGTATACCCTTGGTGCTTACCAAACTTTGAGTAGTAATATGTAAACATGTATATATTTACCTTGTCATATAGATATCTCTGTCTAGTCTAGTTTTGATTTGTTTATCGAAGTAGGCGATAAGGCTTTCAAAGTTCCTTTCATCATGAGGTGTTATCTATAGATAACGAGAAGAGATACAGAGGAGAAAACGTTATTCTTTTCCCAATAAACACGCGAACACTGTTATGTCAATAGCGAACAGTTTAGTGCCTAATCAGACAGAGCTCAAAACTGTTTTTCACTCAGATCAAAATAGATTGCTGATGTTTTCTAAAACCTTGTAATTTTTACTTTTTATTGAAAAACGTTTGTGTTTCATTTCGTTGTAACGAGAAATAATAACGTCTTCTTCACTGTAGTGGAAGAAACGACCATAGCAGTCAGATTTTCGAAATTTAATACAGTCGAAACTCGATACTTTGAACTCGCTTAACTCTTTGAACCCTAGTCCCGCATATAGGCGTCCTTTTCAAACAGTGTACATGTGAATAGTACATGTGTCCTATGCAAACAGTGAAGACCCAGATCAGAGGGCTCCTTTCGGAGCCCTCTGATCTGGGTCTTCACTGTTTGTCACAATGCCAAACATTGACAAAAACAACCCTTAAAAGGCAGAAATGGACTAGACTAAAATCGAAACTGGAATTGTTCATTTTAAGTTTCAGGGAGGAAAGAGTTAAAACGACCTTACCAGTATTTCATAAGATTAATGTCGATTAACTCGATCTCACTTAAGTCGAACATACCCGCATTTCATAGTTAACATGTCGCTAAGCCACGTTTTAACTTTGAACTATAGGTATGTCCGACCAAACGCGAGTTCGAAGTATCGAGTTTTGACTGTATATACAATGTACATTTAGCAGCCTCAATAGAGCGACGAGGACGTTATCATTTCCTAATAAACGCGTTTATAAATTTTCAAATCCTTTATAACCATTGCATATAATTTGGAGCAAGATAAGTCGCCGAGTAAGTGTCTTTGTAATATTACGTATGCTTTTAGAATTTTGTTTAAAAGACAAAGACAAACTGTACATACTTGCATTTGACGTTAGTCTTACAATAACACAAACATCATTTGCAAGAGTAACGTAGATTGCACAAGCGCAGCACTCCAGATATAGACCAGTTAAATGTTGGGTTTTTTTCAAAAAAAATTTTTTTTTGTTTTCCATTACCCCTTCACTCTCCATGACACCATAAAGCGTGTTTGCAACCAGTTTGGGTCCTGATCAGACGCCGCGTTACGCGGCGTCTGATCACGATCCAAACTGTTTGACACCGTCGTATCGATATGATTTTAGTCATACTACATGGAATCTAACTTTGAAACGATCTTGCAAACAACAAAATTAAAGCAGACGACAATGAAACGGTAAAGGGGTAAAAATCTCACGATTAATTTGGCAGCGAAAGAGTTAAGCTTACGCCATTATCTCTTGCATGACAGGCAATGAACAACACATCATATCATAACAGAACTGCATGTACTGCCAAATACAGATTGTATATGTTATCATAGTTTTTTGTCACTCGAATACAAATAGTGTTATTATAAGGAAAACGTATTCAATTTCGAAAGTTTAGTAGGGGGAAAATTAACAATGGAGAAGCCGTTATTCTTTTCCAATAAACGCGCTTATACTAAAAACATTTGTCAGTTGCAAACAGGTTCGGGCAAGATCAGCGTTTGATCAGGGTCAAAACTGCTTACAAATGCGCCTTTGGCGTCATTGAGAGTGACATTGGTAAAGCAGTGATATCAATTTCAAAAATATTAGAAAAATGCCAGACACTTGTAATCTGACCATGCTCGAAATCCTTTGCCCCACATATTTTAAAACGCCTCGCAACAAGATGGTGTATTTGCAGAAAGAAAAGAAAATACTCAAATAAAACCAAATGTGTAGCATTATCGTGCATCTAGCATAAGCATCTTCCATGGCTTTATCCGTTGCGTCCAAAGACGCAACATAAATTGATCACGGGCTCAGACATAAACCCGGGTCGAATTATGTACTCTCCACCGCTACACACTTAAGTACGTTAAATCGGTCCCAAAAAAGGTTGTCGAGTGGGCAAATGGATTGACATCTTTTTCTTTTCTGTCCTCGCATGCCAGGTCCCGGGTTCGAATCCCACAAGAGCTCAATCATTTTTTTTAAATGTATTTTAAACAGAAATTCCAACCCTAAACTAAGTCTTACTCGTTAATATAAGCGTTTGACATACATTTACAAATTAGATCTACTATTTTAATGCTAAATCTGGTTGCGAGCCTCTTTAATACTTCGCCGACATTTTCAAAAAACCTGACATACATGTAGTTTAATTTCAATTCAATAGTTTCAGTGCTACTGAACCCTAGGCACGAGTATAATCGTCCTTAACCAACGGTGTTCATGGGAAGATTACACTTGTCCTATATGCAAACAGTAAGGATCGAGAAGTTTATTAAGGTGTCCTCTGATCAGTGTCTGCACTGTTTTTCATTGTGCAATAAACCGTAAAAATACCCTATATAAACTTCATCTAATTTGAAACTGAAAAGTCTATTTGAAGTTTCGGGGTTGAATGGGTCAAAACCAAACAGAATAGATCTACCGTTGTTGCTACCGTGTATATAGAAGGCCTGACCAATTTCAGAATATAAGAAGACAATATTGTTCAGTACCTGTTTCACGTGTTTGTCGATGGCTTTCCAGTTCTTCTGAACTAGTTTTACGTTCCCTTTCTCCATATCGTCAAAACTGAAAGAATAGATTGCAGTATAACCTCTAAACTATTAGAAGCCTCCTAATAAATCCAGGGCTGCCATAAGTTGACATGAAAAATCCTAAGGTTTCCAAATTTGTATTTTTCAAGTGCGATTTTTACGAATCGTACCTTAACCCCGTCGCCTGTTTCTAGATTTGTTGACACGTGGCTGCTTAAAGCAGGCTGGAAGTAAAGCAGAATGCGCCTTAAGGCTTTACTGTCAGCCTGCTTTAAGCTACCATGTACTAGAAAAAAAATCCGAAGATTTAGAAAAATCCGGAAAAATGGCAGCCCTGTAAATCCGAACTCCTTGAAATCCTTCTCTATGTATATATATATATATCTTTATTTCCTCCATAATATGAAGATTACAGTAGCATGACATATAAGAAGTATGAAACGTGACACAATTTGACAAACACATATAAGCAAATAGACAAACAGCATAACATGAAATGTACATGACTATATATGCAGTGGATATACACAGAGCACTGCGTACTACAAACCACATACCACATATGCAAAAGAAAACGACAAATAAACAAATTTTACATTTGACATGATACGTGATACATGTATGCTAACTCCCATCATGCTGACTTGAAATCTATTTAAATCCAAAAACAAATAGTTTTGAATACCAGTGACAGACAGTTTGGATGCAAATCATAAGCCGCGTTACACGACGTCTGATCTGAGTCCAGATTGTTTGCCAATATCAAGCAAGTCGCGTTAAGCATGATAAGGGTTGAGGAAAATGTTCCCACCTATCGTCCAAAATTATGATTATGTGTCTAGGGGTTTATCATACAGGGCTGCCATTTCTCCGGATTTTTCAAAATCTTCGGATTTTTATTCCAACAGATGGAAGCTTGAGACAGTCTGAAAGTAAAGCAGAATACACCTTAAGGCGCGTTCTGCTTTACTTTCAACCTGCTTTAAGCATTACTTGTCTTAAAAACTAGAAACATACTGTGGGTTAAGGATATAATCAGGAAAATCGGGCTTGAAAATTTGAAAATTTGAAATCTTAGGATTGTTTTCTCAACTTATGGCAGGCCTGACCATACTTCTAATTGAGCTAACTTAGCTACGGAGTGTCCGACATTTCGGACAGTACAATGTTCCGATCATAGATTTTTAACCATTTTAAGCAAAGTTTTAGCTGTTTAAAGCAGGTGACTGCTTAAAGCAATATGACAATAAAACAGAAAGCTCCTTATACCCTCATAAGACCAGGGTCAACATTGTTTGAAACTCATTTCAATATTTCGTAATTCAATATACATGTACTTAAATTTTGAATATGAGAAATAAAAGCAGACGATAACTGCTCTGCTTACTCACTAATTAACCTATCTGTGCCCACGATCCCATATATGGGAAATGGGCGAACAGTGAAGACTCTGATCAGATGTTGTATAATGCCTCGTCTGATCAGAGTCCACGCCTTTAAAAAAAAAGATCATGTCCGCTGCAAATAGTTTGGAGCCTGATCAGACGTCGGCTTACCCGGCGTCTGATCAGGCTCCAAACTGTTCCCACTTAGATTAAAAAGAAAGTATCTTCATATTAATATACGTATAATTTTGTGCATTTTAAAAAAAATGAGTTTCCGTTTCGTTTGCGTTTAAACAGAAAATAATAACGTCTTTTCCGCTGAAATTGTTTTGTCACAAACGTACTAATAAGCAAACTAAATAATGTAGGCTGACCTGAAACAGTTGGTTTTAAAGTGGAGAACACGTTATTCTTTTTCCGTTTTTAACGAAATTCAAGACAATTCAATTTCATTCAGAAAATGACTGAGGAATGGCGTTTAGCGTTAGGCGATCGAGTGTTTTAACAGATCGATACGCATTAACTGTGGTCGCTCATCAAGTTTGATTATTCAAACAATTCGTGATATTTTATTGCTTAATTTATCACATTATTAAACTACATGTATCTTATTGAATTACATTTTGAATACAATGTACATGTAGATGTGTTGTTTGATAAATATATAATGTAAATAATATGTAAATATATTATGTAATTATTTTCATGAATGGAGTGGAGGAAAACAATAAATATACATGTACATACAATTTACTTTGATTTCAGTGGCAAACTATTTTGAACCTGGTCAGACGCCGGGTTATCAGGCGTCTGACATGGTTCTAAACTGTTTGCAATGGAAATAAGGGGTTTTAGCTTAATGCGTTTTAGAAAGAATAACGTAAATCCCCACTGTATCAGAGTCAAAGTTAAAATACGGAAGAAAAGCAGTTGTGCAACCTACCTCTCTATGCAATATTCAATGTTGATAATTACCAACCAGCACGTCCTGTTTTGTCTATACCCTTTTTCAATAGTTCTTTCTTTTTAAAATACCGCGATAATTAACTTATAACATGGTTACAGTATCGATTTTATCCATTGAACTGCCGAGCACATTAAACTCTTCACTTCTTAACATTGAGTACACTAATTATTTGCAAACAGTTTGGATCCTGATCAGACGCCGCGTAACGCGGCGTTTGATCAGGACCCAAGCTGTTTAACATATATTATGATATTACCACTTAGAAATAAGAACAGACGACAATTGTTTTAAGCAGATAACGCCATGGCGTTGAATTGGTTATTTTATAGCCCGATCGGATCTAGATCTGCTATCAAGTATAAAGTAGTTTGACGCAAGGTGATTTTCCAAGTATTTTGATAATCATCAAAACAAAAATCAACTTGGTCGTAAATTTATGTGTGACCAGTAGACATTGTAGTCTGTTTGAGGGGTATGCAAATACATGTACTTCACGCCGATCTCTTGGGTAGATAACCTAATGTGTTTTTGTGTATTCAGTTGTGTCTTGATAAATCAAACTTTACATGCTTCGAACAATTTGAATTCAACCGTTGATTTTCGTGAGCTCGAACTCGCTTAACCCATTACCCCATTAATACGCCTTTTTACGCCTCTAATTTATTCATCCTCTTAAGAAAATAGTTCCAATTTATATAGCCATGAATATATATCATAAGAACTATTTTCTATTTTCTAGCAGTTGATAGTTTAAAGCAGGCTGAAAGTAAAGCAGAATGTGCCTTAAGGCACATTCTGCTTTACTTTCAACCTGCTTTAAGTGCTCATGTATCTTCAATATTAGAAGCATGCTATGGGGTAATGGTTTAACGACGTCTTATCAGGATCCAATTAGTTCGACACTCATTTCAACAGTTCGTACGTCGTAATTTATAGAAATAAAAGCAGACGACAATAATTGCTTAAGGCAGATAAAGTCAATGGGTAAAGTGTGTTCAGGTAGGGATACGTATCTGTATATTTCCTAACAAGGAAGTTAATATAACAAAGACAGTATCGATAATTCATCGAATTCTTCGTGATACATGTACACTATCAGTTGAACTTGAAACTACCGCCAAATCTGAGCTGAGCGATTTACCTTCTGCATGCTATATGTAATTATCGTCTGCACACTTTGCTCCTACACAAGCCCTCTTTATTATCTGCATTATTTTTTTCATTTGCCAAAGGCGTGACGCGGCGTCAGATCTGGATCCAAGCTGCTTGTCACTCGTCATTTTTTTCTGTCAAAATGTTCAATATGTGACTGCGAAAAACAGCAGACGACAACTTTAAGCAGACGATATTACAGCAATATAATGTCCTGTTTAAGGAACTGCGACAAGGGCCATTGTATGGCGTCACTATAACGTCACTATTTATAACGGCGATTTGACGTTGCCGGGGTTCCAAAAAATGCATAATTATTGCGTTTAAAAAAAACTTAAATCGTTGGTTATGTGAGAAAAAGAATCTGTCACTCGTCGATGTTTAAGACAATTTGATCTCAAACTCGTCTAGAATAGAGAAGTTATTAAGCTCGCCAAGGCTCGCTTTATAACATTTCAATTCTAGACTTGTTTGAGATCAGCTTGTCTTAAACATCGACTCATGACAGATACTATATACTCATTCTCTAGTTGGCAAATAGCCTCCTCCAAAAGTGTGGCAAATCGTTTGAATGTCATGTTTGGCAGTAATCTGGTCAGAAAAAGCATGATCCAGTTTCTAGACGCTTAAATTTTGTAAGGAGTGGACAAAGGGAAGCAACATGTACAGAAAACTCTTAAAGCTAAAAAAGAGCTACATGCCCTTATAGATTATCTGCGACATTCACATAGCGAAAGGAATATCAAAAATAGTTACAGTATTTTTTTTTGGAAGGATGTAAATGACTTGCAAAATGTTTCATTTTGGTGTATGGGGAATTAACATTGTAACTCAAAGCGAGGTGTAATAACATTACATTATGTGATAGCAAACAGTGCAGATTCTGATGAGACGCAGTGTCTCATCAGAGTCTGCACTAATTGCTAATAGCTATCTCTGTGGAGGAAATATTTAAAAAAAAAAAATGATGGGACACTTTCAACATTAGATCTACTTTCTCTCATGCATTCGCCCTTTGTTTGTTTCTATCTGAGTGACAAGCAGTGTGGAGCCTTGTAAGGCTTCAAACTGTTTGCAATTGAAATCATTGTTTTAACACAAACGCGTTTATTGGGAAAGAATAACTTTTTTCACTGTACATGTAGTGGCACACGTGGGCCTGGAAGGCCTAGAATGACATGGAGACAGATGACAGAGAAGGATTGCAGAGACTGGAACGTCACTGCAATCGACCCTCGAGAGAGAGACACCTGGTGATCAGGTGTAAGAACTGCCATGCGTGCAGCAAGCAAGCTACCTGAAAGGGGGGGGGGGGCACTGAAGTTAAGTTTGCCCCTGAGCCTGCACGTTAATCAAAAATCCGACAGCAGTAGTAGTAGTAGATGTACCATCTTTGGTTGGTCGCTTATTAATATGAAATAGCCTGTATCTGGTTTTACAGGACAAAGGAAATACAAAAGCACTCTCAGGAGCTCTCTGTATTGTTTCGGTCTGCATCATAATTATAAGCAGCCACCTGGCTCTAAAATTTTCAGGCTGTCTGGCTAGTATGTTGCTCAAAAGAGGTAGCGTATTTTATACGCGGAAAGACAAATAATGTGAAAACTCTCTATTGGCTATTGCGACCACTAACGACAAGGATAATTGATTTTCCCAAAACGAAAGGTAAAAAAAAAGTAAAGTACCAGTTAAAGTCTACTTTCAGTCCGAATGACCGCTCAGCCGACATACATTTACCCCCTGATCATTGAACCATCTTGCCTACAATATTGAGCACTGCTAACATATGGCGCTAAAGCAGCCGCAGTACCGGCTCAGACCCTCACAGGTACCCATTTTAACCCCTGGGTGGAGAGGAGCAATTCGCGGTACATGTCTTGCTCAAGGACATTCCTGTACATCATCAGAGATTCGGAAAAAATCCCCTAGTCAGACCGCTGGTCCGGCGGGGGATCGAACTCACGACCCCTGGTACCGAAATCCAAGATGTTAACCATTGGGCCACTACCGCCGGTTACAGCTCAACTCATCACCCCCGAAACTTCAATGGACAATCCCAGTTTTAAATTAAATCTAGTCCATATTTAGATAATTAGGGTTGATTTTAACAATCTTTAAAAATATGACAAACAATGTAGTGTAGTTACGGATCCCTCTGTTCAGGGTCGATACTGCTTGCATATGACAAGTTTACTCTTGACAGGTATATGATTTATAAATTACGAGTGCACTCGTCGCTAGGGTTTAATATTTTAACCCTTTCACCGCCAAATTAGTTTTGAGTTTTTTACCCCTACACCGTTATTTTGACGTCTGCTTCAATATTATTGTCTGCAATATCATTTCTAAAATAGAATTAAGAGAGTATGACATAAGAAATATCGAACCGGGTGTCAAACAGTTTTGATCCTGATCAGACGCCGCGTAACGCGGCGTCTAATCAGGATCAAAATAGTTTGTAAATTCGACTTTAGGCGATTCTGGCGGTGAAAGGGTAAAAAAGCAATATGATATTATAAGACAGACAGTTCCGTTATGATTTTTTTGTTTTACTGTCACCTTGCTTTTAACTTTCACCTGTCCCCAACACTTAATAATTAACACAATTTAGTGGACGTTAATGAGAGGTTTCGCTGTAACCAACTGAAAATCACTTACAACTTACTAATAAACATTGGTATGAGATAGTATCATGTTATGTTGGATTAGAATACTTGAAACTCTTCACAGACGGAAACAAGGAAAGTACGTCGAGGGCTGTCTTCATAATGACCTACATGTACGTATGAGCCTTTTCACAGAAAACAATTAGATTTAATCACGTATCAACTTGAAGAATGAGGGTGATTTGCCCTAAGATCAAGTGCCTGTTGCTGAAAATGTCGTCTTCCCATAATAAAACTAGGTACAACCAAAACGGTCGTAAGTCTAAATTTAATTTCTGATTTCTCCATCTAATTCTGTTTTGTGACATCTCTTTGGAATCGCATTTTAAGACGATTTCAAAGAGATGTGACACTACAGGATTAGATGGAGCAATAAATGATAATTGAGACTGTTAGAATCTGACTTACGATCGTTTTTGTCGTACAAAGTTTTATGAAACGAGCCCCTGTTTTGTACTTGCAACTTTGACCAAAATTAGTCTGCTTGTTTGCTGTTGTTTTATCTAAGAATATGATTCACGTCCACTCAAAGCAATGCAATGCTGTATCATTCCGATGTCATTGTTGTGGGCGTAGTTTGTTAGCCTATCTTATTTAAAGACATTTCCTCCCTCGGTTCTTTGAATAACTACCCCAACCCACCCATTGTTCTCAACAGTAAATGCAAAATCATAGGACTTGTGTGCAAAATATGGAAAGCCATCTCATCCTGTCTACAGAGGCGCTGACAAACTCATACTCAAGGATTTTTAGGTGTTTTTTGTTATCAAAACTAGCCATAAAAATAAAAGACGGGCGTCACATAAGATGCTTCACTGCCAAAACTTTTTACAAAGACACTATCACAGCACAACTCGCACAGGTAAATGTAAGCATGTCTTACCTGGCTAGGTGTAATCACCGGAACAAGGTCAGGAAATATCTTAAAGCCTAGTGTCTTCTGAAGAAGACACCTAAACAGTGCATACCTTGATCAAACACCCGGCATAACGCGATGTCTCATCAGGGTCTGCACTATTCGCTATATTTAATATGAATTGATATGTTGCTCTGACAAAAATGTAGTGTGTTTGATATATTATTGGTTATACAATATCCAGACATAAATGGATTCAGTTATTTGAAGGTTTAACGTGCCTCCAGGGTCAATGTCGTCATACCAGGGTGGGGACGTCAAGATACTTACAGGGTGGGGGGGGGGGGCACCCCCAATCCCTTTATACTCTCTTTTAGATATAACTCGGCAACTTGGTAAAACCACCGACCTTTCGCAGGCCAACTAGAAGGCTTTCGCGCATTAAAAATCCTAAGTGCCCGTGCCGGGATTCGAACTCACAGCAGCGAGGAGCTTAGTAATTGTCAGTCACTGTGGCTATAGACACTATGCTACGAAGGCTCCTAATGAAGTCTGTTAAAACGCCCTTTGTTTTATACTGAACTTGACAACAGGTGTCTGTATCACTTGGCATTTGATCAAAACCAATTAAAAAAAAGAAAAAAAAAGGGCTAAAAAAAAATCCGGTCCCAACTAATATAATCTTCTACAAGGTGAACAGCCCTCTATATCTCTATTGTCCGAAGATTGTGGAACATCGGGTACCGTCGTGTTGGCGTATAAACAGATTTCCTGGTGGAAAGTCGCTACACCGGCGAGTAATTTACATAAAAAGACATTGAATAGCACAGTTTACCCCGTATTAATCAATCAATGGACTCTGCACAAGCTAAACTTTTCCAAATCAACAGAAATTCTGCTTGCTGGCCGACAATTTGTCTGATTGTTAACCGAATGTAATACGGGATCTGATTGGACGGCGAACATGGGCTATTCCGGTATCATTTTTAACCAGTGGCAGCCCATGTTCGCCGTCCAATCGGATCGCGAAGGCAAAATTTCGATAACTTGAATTCGAATTAGTCAAATTTAACACTATTTCAAAAATAAAACATTTATAACTGAATCACGTTTTAACTTCAGCACACACGTTTGTGCTTCACGTTAACAAGCTCATGTTATCTACATCCATCTGCAGAAAGAGCGTTTTAGACAGATTACATTTTGTTTGAATTAATCAAGTTCGAATTATTGAGCTTCGATTGTGTGTACTGCTAAAAAGAAACACGATCAAAAAATTCAATAAAATGCAAAATTATGTTTATTTTTGTGGGTTTTTCTCAACTGTTTTTCCTTTGTTCTGTTTTGTTTTTTGTTCTGTTTTTTTTTTAAACTTTTTATTATAATTATTATTATTATTATTATTATTATTTGTTAAAACAAATTATTTATTCCTGTTTGAACGACACTGGTTCTGATTTTCTCCAAACTGTTTGAAGTATGCATCTTGTTAGGAGCGCCAACTCAGTTATTCGGAATGAATACACCACCCACACACCCTGTAGGCAGATATTATCTACTGATGCTTACATTGTATAACTATTTTTTGTATTTAATTACTATAATTATTTTGATAAGATATGTAACAGGCGTGCCATGTTGCATCACCATCTGTTGTACAATAACAATTGTGAAATGCAACCACCTCAATGTCTGCTCCCACTCCCCACATAAAAAAGCTTGTCTTTGATACAGGTGAAAGATATCTTCAGACAATTATGGAAAAACACTCCTTTCGAACCTTTATGCTTTTCTATTTTTCTGCAATAAACAGTAACATGTCCTTGAGACCACCGAACTTCTTCCGAGAAAGTGCACTTACACTTAACACGAGTTCGGTCTATGTGTACTTTAGATGTTTTTTTAAAACCGTACATCTATCTATAGCGATATTCAACTCTTAAAACGCTGTTTCCATACAATCGCAGGGCTTCCGTTTCTCCGGATTTTTCCTAAATCTTCGGATTTTTTTCCAGTTAATAGTAGCTTAAAGCAGGCTGAAAGTAAAGCAGAATGCGCCTTAAGGCGCATTCTGCTTTACTTACAGCCTGCTTTAAGTAGTTGGATGTCAACAAAACTAGAAACAGGCTATTGGGTAAAGGTACGATTCGTAAAATCGCACTTGAAAAGTGCAAATTTGGAAATATTAGGATTGTTCATGTCAACTTATGGCAGCCCTGCTATCGCATTCATTACACATGGCTCTACTGCTGCCAGCTTACAACTGTCAAACAGTAAAACACCGAACATCATAAGCAATAACTAGTGCCTCGATAGAGTCAAAGGTTTAACGGTGCAGTGGAGAGGATGTAATATTTCCTTTTTATATGCCGACCTCTAAAGGTGGTCGTTCGTTCGTCCGTTTGTCCGTCAACATTTGGTTTGTCCGGAGTTTTTCCGAAAAACTATATTAATGAAACTTCACACAAATGCATAAAGATCTGAAGCTGAGTTGAATTGAGGTTCATTCAATTTTTCGTTACAGAGTTTTCTGCCCTTGGTGTGTACTCAAATATGCTATAAAAACCTTGCATATTTCTCGGAAAACTATTCCAAGGATATTATTGAAACTTCACACAAATATTTAATGCATACAGATCTGAAGCTAAGTCAAGTTTGAGGTCTATTTGATTCTTCGTAAACTCTCTTTGACAAAGTACTTGTGCTATTCGCTTTGTAACATATGGGTCGTGTGTTTGACCCCTGGTTCTTTCGGATGGGGAAAACATCGGTGGTAAATAGACGCAAAACCGACTGATCGCTTTTAGTTGACGTTGTAGCTAGAATGTTGCAGTACTATTAAAGAGAACTGAAAAATGTACTGAATAGCATTCTATTGTTGAAAAGCGAAGGAAGTTTTTTGTTATTTGCCAGACTTTGCTATTGGCCAACAGCCGAATTGAATGGATAATTCATACAACACTTCTCTGTTGTGATTACAATATCAGGTCGTTACACTGTACAGATATGTGTTAGTAAATCTCGTAAACAATTGGACAACTATTATTCCTCGATAACAAAATACGCAATGCATTAAAGTGTATAACATCGCTTCCTGGTGAAAGATATTTCGGGAAACAGATAAAATACAGGTTGTCTTTTATTACTTAATTTTAGATGATTTACGCTTGTCAAAATTTTCATTTTCATTTTGTTTTATATTGAAATTCCTATCAGCAAACAGTGTAGACTCTGATTAGACGCCGCACAATGCTGCGTCTGATCAGAGTCTACACTGTTTGTCTATATCCCATATATGGAATCATGGGCACAAATGGGTTAACTGTTTGCAGTCCTAAGCGTGTTCGCCCTGACTGGAAGAACACTTACTGTTAGTTAACGTACATGTAACAGACGCGATGACATTCAGCTTATTCCACCAAAACCATGCGCCTAGCTTTGTTGTAAATTATCATTTTCCCATAGCAACAATTATTATGTGTTTTACAAATAAATATTTGCCTGTCTGGCCCCGACAACATTTACATTCCGTTCCCCATTGCGAACAAACAGCTACAGTGGAGAAGACGTTTGATATGATTTCATGTTAAACCAAACGTAAACGCAAACGCGAGGCATTACATGTAATAAGATACAGAAAATGAAAAATTCATGAAAATGGTAACGATTAATTTTTTTTATCATTGACAAATAGTTGAGAGCCTGATCAGTTAACCGGCGTTTGTTCTGCCTCCAAACTGTTTGGGACGGTTATATTGTTTTTAAGCATAAACACATTTTACATTAACTCATTATCCCCTGAAACTTCCAATGAACAATTCCAGTTTGAAATAAAAGCTGGTCTATTCTAGATTATTTACGGTTGTTTTTTAATAATATTTTGCAAAACGACAAATAGTGAAGACCCTGATCAGAGGGCTCCTGAAGGAGCCCTCTGATCTGGGAGTTCACTGTTTGCATAGGACAATAGTACTCTTCAAAGGTACACGTTTAGCTCAATGAGTTGGTGAATTTGGAAATAATAACTTACTCCCCGCTGATTTACATTAAACCCTTGGTACATGTATAATGAAATTGTTTACGTAGTTAACCCATTTGTGCCCAGTAGATTCTTCCATGTTTATATATTGGATAAGTCCACTATATAAGTCAAAATTTTCAAATTCATTTTGTTTTATTTTAAAATTCCTATCATTCACCCCTGAACCGTTTAAAGGACACTTTCAGTCAGTACAGAGCCTTATCAGAGACCTCTAATCTGAGTGTTCACTGTTCGTATGGGACAAGTACGCTCAACATGTATAATGTTGGTCAAGGACGAGTGTCCTTGTCGCTAGGACGGAGTGGGCTCAAGTGGTCTCACTAACATATCGGAAAACAGACAACAGAGGGGACGACGCTATTCTTTAACCATTTACCTGATAGCATTGTTTCTAGTATTGAAGATATGTGACTACTTAAAGCAGGTTGAAAGTAAAGCAGAATGCGCCCTAAGGCGCATTCTGCTTTACTTTCAGCCTGCTTTAAGCTATGAACTACTAGAATAAGGAAAGTATTTAATATGACACATATTCATTACGGTATAATTTGGAACTATTTTCTTCAGCGGATGAATAAAATGAATGTGCTAAAAGACGCTTCTATAAGGGAAAGGGTTAACATTAAACAACAGGTTACTCGGCATCTGATCTGGCTACAAACTGTTGACTACATACACGTCATTGTTTTAGCATAAACGCGCATATTTGGAAAGAATAATGCCGTCCCCATGCAGTGTACAGTGATCCTCCTTACAGCGGCCCTTCCAACAACGACTCCTTCCTCACAACGAATCATGCCGCATTTCCCTTAACAGGACAATAATGTCTAACGCTTTTACTATAGCAAAATCGTTGTCTGCAGTTTTTTCTCAAAGTTACATGTAAGTGGACATTTTTGATAGAATTAATATAGTGAAGAGTGACAAACAGCTTGAAATCCTCGTTACGCGGCGTCTGATCTGGATCCAAAATGTTTATAATTTATACTTTAGCCTTTAATGGTTGTGAAAGGGTTAAAAGAGTGGGTTTGTGGTTATTAACAAAAACTTCCCTAATAAATTGAGAAGACATAATAGAGGCCTACATGTAATCGAGTTTGTGTTCGACTCAGAGGAAGAGTTAAAGTGCAATAGCTTTAAGTTATTATCGTTTTGCATTTTTTCACTTTCACTGCCAAATCTTTCGTGAGAATTTTACCCCTTCACCGTTTCATTGTCGTCTGTTTCAATTGTGTTGTCTACAATATCGTTTCAAAGTTAAAAGAATAAGGCAGTTTGACTGAGGAAATTTCAAAACGAGTGTCAAACAGTTTGAATCCTGATCAGACGCCGCGTATGAAAATGATGACTGTATACTAAAATCTTGACACAAAAACGTTATAGCCTGGTAAGAAGCAGAGTAACTCGGCTGATCTGGCTCCAAACCGTTTGTATTTAACGTTGTTGTTTCAGGACAAACGCGTTGATCAGTACAGAATAACATTTCACATTCTCTGTTCGAGCATTAAGAAATCCTAAATTCCTACTAGGAATAGTGTTACCTTCATCATAAAACAATCGTTATTCACATAATGACAGCATACACAGTATGTGTTCATATTAATCATTATATGTCCCTGTCCGAGTAAAATGGACAGGGTCTGAGGAGGGTCCAAATTGTTTGTCACTCGTATTGATGCTAACTACGTAAACACTACGAAAACTACAGCGTGTGCAAAATACAGCAGCCCGCATCATTACCCGGACTCCTCGGTACAACCACATCACTCCAGTCATAAAGGAGCTTCACCGACTTCAAGTTCAACACAGAATTGAGTTCAAAATTCTGACACTCACAAACAAAGCCATGTGCAATGATTCTCTAAGGTACATTGTCAACATGCTTGTCGTGTATAGACCTCGAAGAGAGTTGTGGTCTGCGAGTAAATCAGTATCGCTGGTTGTGCCGAGAAGTCGTTTGGTGAAATTTGGAGATAGAAATGTCATGCATGCAGTCCCAAAGCTCTGGAACACTCAACCATCAGGCATCAGAGATGCGAGCTCAGTTGAAAACATACTTCTTTAATATTTTTTGTTTGAAAAATGTAGGAAATATATCACTGCTACTTCTGGGCTGTGTTCTTGTGCTGTATGTAGGCCTAAATGAGAGTTCTTGAGTTGTACCGTTGACCTGGTGCCTGCCTGGTGGATCTTGATAGTAGGGATTGCTTAATCTCTTGGAAACCAGTTGGCTGAGGGTATGTGGTATAATTCTTGGACAGTTTTTATCTTTATTTTTATAAATTAAGGGTGTAACTCAGCCATGAATTATGTAAGTCCCAGGGTGTGGGATGGAGAGAATAGATAACTGCTACCTCAAAACTGTGTTCTTTCTCTGGATGATGTGGGTCTAAATTGGAGTTCTGGCGTTGTACCGTTGACCCGGTGCCTGTCTGGTGGATATTGATGGTACGGATTGCTCAATCTCTTTGAAACAAGTTGGCTGTGGTATAATTCTTGGGCAGCTTTTTTTATTTTTATAAATTAAGGAACCCGGGTGTGCTTGGGTGGAGAGAATAGATGACAGCTACCTCTAGACTCTGTTCTTTCTGTAGATGATGTTGGTCTAAATTGGAGTTCTGGAGCTGTACCGTTGACCCGGTGCCTGTCTGGTGGATCCTGATGTTAGGGATAATAACTCTGATCTCTTTTGATACCAGCTGGCTGTGGGTCTGTGGTATAAGTCTTAGGCAGTTTATTCTATGGATGAAGGGTATAATTCAGCTATCGATAATGTAGGTCCTGGGGCGGGTGTGACAACAATGATTTTTTTCAGACATGCCATTGATCTTTTAATTATTTGACTCATTTTAAAGTTGATTTTACAAACTAATGATAACAATTTTTATAAGCTTGGTAATAATATTGAAAAGAATTCCCTTTGCTTGTAATTTGTTTCCATGTAAATTCATAATATATCATGTTTATTGTAACTGTAGTTATTTGTCTTTTCTCGAACGTAGGTACGTTTACAATTACATGTATGTAATTTCACATGAAGCGCCTTTGAACGCACAACTCCTGCGTGAAAAGGATGCTATATAAATCTGGTATAATAATAATAATAACTTGACGTCCCCACACCAAAGTCGATAGGAAGGGGATGAAGCATCATCACACGGCTTTACGAGTAGGCTCTTCCTTTTAGAAACAACAAAGCAACAGCACTTGTGAACTGTTAGATAACATGTCTGCATTGGCCAAAGTACATTTACTCTTACAAATAGTTTTGATCCTTAATGTTCTGGAGCCTTATCATAAACTAAGGTGTTTGACAAACTATTTATATTACGATAATGAAATGAATAAATGGGTTTCAAGTAGATGAGAGCAGACAGAAAACTGTTTCAATCACATATATATACAGTAATACCCCTCTATTACGAACACTAAATTGTGCTAATTATAAGGTGTTAACGACAGGTAACAGCTCAAAGCAAGGTGACATTAAAACAGAAAGCTCCTATAGGAGCTTTCTGTTTTAATGTCACCTTGCTTTAAGCTGTCACCTGGTTTTTTACATCAATTAGCCCTCTGTTTAGTGGTCGTAATAGAGAGGTTTTACTGTATATATAACTATAGAAATGAAGATAGAACCCGATGCTGGTTTATACAAATATCGGAAAAAGACGGAATGGTTATATTCCCATTCCGTCTTTTTCCGATATTCGTATAAACCAGCATCGGGTTCTATCTTCATTTCTATAGGTATTATACAGTTTATATATATGTTTGAGGAAATAAAATTGTTTTTAAAAGCCTAATACATCATCTGTTGTTTTTTTTAAATCATATATATATATATGTGTGTGTGTACATTCTTATGTATTATACTTCGCATTATAATCGACTTGTGTTTAACAACTACTTAAAGAAGACGTAAATTTTCAATCAAATAAACAGCACAATACTAATAGCGAAAGGTCCGATTAGAGATTTCTGAGTATTAACTATTGTCATGAATTAGACAGCCATTATATCATGTGAGGGATTAGTGTTTATTCATAAAAACGCCGCTTAAAGCCAGAATGTCACCCAAATGTATGTTTAAATCGCGCAATTTCTTATATAAGAACATTTTCTATGTATTAAAACTAAGCGCAATCCGTTGTCAGGTGCCTGAAATATGCACCCCTTTCTTTAAGAACCATACATAAATGTGCCGATTTCTTATCGAGATGGTTGGAAAAATAAGCTTTTTGTTTACATAACAAATCTTCTTGTCGGCTTCCGAGAATTTCCGCATGGTCGAATAAGAGTCACGTGATCGATCCGATTTTTCTGACTTGTCTGTGTTACTTTAGAACAGAATAGTTCATAATGGTAAATAGGTAACAGTGGAGAAAACGTTATTCTTTCCCGTTTAAAACGCAAACGAAACGCAAACGCATCACAATAAAACGCATAAAAACACAACCTTTAGACAATTATGACCATTCATGTTAGTCTGAGTTGCAAACAGTTTGGTGCCTGATCAGACGCCGGGTTACCCAGTGTCTGATCTGCTCCAAACTGTTTGCAATTGAAATCATGGTTTTGGCATAAGCGCGTTTATTGGGAAAGAATAATATATTCTCCACTGTAATCCCCTGTGAAAATTTCTAGAACAGTTCTGGAATAGTTCTAGTATTGTTCTGGAACAGGTGTTCTAGAACTGTCCTTCAAAGGTTCCAGAATAGTTCCAGAACAGTTTCAGAAATGTTAAATGAGACAAAATATTTCTGTAATAGTTCTAGAACTATGAGTTCTAGAATGGTTCTAGAACAATAGTTCCAGATAAGTTCTAGAACAATAGTTCCAGATAAGTTCTAGAATATGAGTTCTAGAATGGTTCTAGAACAATAGTTCCAGAATAGTTCTAGAACAATAGTTCCAGATAAGTTCTAGAGCAGGTGTTCTAGAACTGTCCTTCATAGGTTCCAGAACAGTTTCAGAAATGTTAAATGAGACAAAATGTTTCTGGAACAGTTCTAGAACGGTTCTAGAATATGAGTTCTAGAATGGTTCTAGAATGGTTCTAGAATAGTTCTAGTATTGTTCTGGAATAAGAGTTCTAGATTGGATCCTGACCTAAAAACAATATCATAATTGATAAAGGGTTTCCAAATTAATACAAAGTTTAAGTTAAACATGTAACAACTGTATTTATGTTCCTGAACTAAAATTGTTTGTAAGACCTATGTCATAGTAAACTACTAGTGGGTGGGGTACCACATGGTTTTGGTTGTGTAATGTAAATATCTTAACTATATTATACTCATGATAACATTGTATTAAATGTATTATGTGACATACCATGAACTGTTGTCAGGAGATTGAACTGGTTTGGAGTCTTTATTGTTTGCCACATTCCCATTTTAAAGTATAAATAAAAAGAAAACCTGAAAGTCACATGGCTGTGTTGTCCTGGGTGTTGTTGTTGTTGTTTGTGTATGTATAATATTCACTTGTTTGTGAAACTTACAAGTTCTGAAACAGATCCAGAACTGTTCCGGAACACATGCAGAATAACAATAAGTTCTGAAACTGTTCTACAAAATGTACATGAACACATCTAGAACATTTGAATCCCATTTCAAGTTCTGAAACCACTCCGGAACTGTTCCAGAACAAATGTAAAACAAATAATGTCTTGAGACTGTTCTAGAACTGTTCCACAAAATGTTCTGGAACAGTTGTAGAAAAATTGTTCGGGAACTTCCACTTGGAACAGTTACAGAACAGTTCTAGAACTGTCAAAAAAGTTCCGGAACAGTTCTAGAATTGTTCTAGACTCCAGAACAAAGTCTCGCAGGGGAGGAAGGTAACATCGATTACATAGTCATACACATTCCTACTTGAGATAAGTATGATCATCGTGCAGCACGAGAACGCTGCGCTAACTTTACTGATATTTCATTCTTTCAAATTAAACGCATTTATAAACAAAACTATTATTACCATTGCAAACAGGTTGGGGCCAGATCAGACACCGCGTAACCCGGCGTCTGATCAGGCTCCAACCTGTTTGCTACTCAGATTAAAAAAAATAGTTAAAATTTCTAAAAGTAAATTTCCACAGTGTACTGAATTGCGTTTGCGTTTAAACCGGAAAAAAAATGTATTCTCTACTGTATATTGCGCACAATAAATATAGCTATCAATGGTCGTATTCGAATCATCGAGTTTGTTGTCAACGAAAAGTGGGCGGAGCAAATGCGCGAAGGTTTACTGATGTCAACGATTTTTGCCCGACTCGAATAGAAATTGTAGTCAACGGAAACTGTGTACTTCCGGACGAATGGAAATGAACCAAACACCCGTTAAAACAGTCTTAATGCTCCCAATTTTCATATACGTATATAATGCCATGTGATCTGGATCCATTAAATTGATTGAGAGGGTATTCATGCTTGTTTTATCTAGTGACACTAATCACACGGTCACGTGACTAAATCAACGCTCGATTTTAGGGTTTGACAACATTTTGTCAACGGAAAACATCAAGTGGTGATTCGAATAGAACTTGTTGACAACTATTCCAACTAACGCGATAGTTGTCCTGATTCGAATACGACCAATGTCTCTTGCTGAATATAGGGAATACTCATCCCTTTTAAAGTTTTAGAATGTTCCAATCTAAAAATAACTCTGCCAAGTCAGAAGAAAACACTATGAAAACATCTTTACCGGGCGCAAGCCGAACGAACTCGGAAAATCTCCGCCGTTGATCGGATGTCAACAAACCGATTCTTTCCACCAAATGCATGGGTTTGTAAGCAATGTTGCCTCCATATACATAGCGGATTACTTCTTTTTATATGTTTAGATTACATATGTGCCTGAATGTTCAGGTATGAACAATGCGCTATGTTGGCTTACATACTGCCTTTAAGATTATTGGAATACAGTGGAGTAGACATCATTTTCCCATTTAGACTAAATCAAGTTGCAATTAAAGATAGAAAATTGCAACTTTTTGACAAGTGTTAATTCTTATCTTAATCTAAATGATAAACGGTTACCCGGTGTCTGATCTGGCTTCAAACTGTTTGCAAAAGAAATAACATTTTACCTGATAGAGAAACTGCTTGTTCAATAAGTCTTGAAACTGCAACTGAACAAGTCTAAATCCGGGCTATGCCATGTCTTTAATTCTAAATTAACCCTTTCCCCCAATAGAAGCTCATTTTAGCGCATTTAGTTTATCTCTCCGCCAAAGAAAATAGTTCAATATTATACAGTTGTAAATACGCTATTCCAACACACTTTATACATTTCTTACGCTTTTCTTACGCGTTTCTTGTGCATTTATTATCCGTTTCGTTAAACGCGTTTCCTAGCCGTTTCTTTACGCGTTTCTTTACGCGTTTCTTTACGCGTTTAAAAGAGCCCGGAGGCCGGTCTTATCCCGTTACCTTACCTCACTTCATGAAAAATCAGACACCAACTTACTAATTATATGATCCGGAGCAATGCTTGGATCCCGATCCCGATGTCAAATTACAGAGTGTCGGCTTTGCATAAATGTTTGGATCCAGTTCAGATGCTGAGTGACTATGAACATGCGGAATTCCAAATAGCACGTGTGACATGCTGTTACAGTGGAGAATCTGTTATTCTTTCCCAATAAACGCGTTTACGCTAAAACTATTATTTGCAGAGCAAACAGTTTGGAGCCAGATCAGACGCCGGGTAACCAGGCGTCTGATCAGGCTCCAAACTGTTTGCCACCAAGATAAACAAGACTTATCAGAAGTGTCCAAAAGTTGTTCTTTTCTACGTTTTAGTGCTTTGCGTTTGCGTACGTTTGCGTTTAAACGGGAAAGAATAACAGATTATCCACTGTAGTTACCAATCTAACAGGGCAGGCGCTAAAATTGTTGCGTAACAAACCGGATATGGGGTAAAAACTGCGGCTTATCAAAGTAAGTATCCTAATTGGGGTTGATTGAAATATAAGCCAAATAAACCAAATCATATCTGCGAGTATGTGTCAGTTATTATACTGTCTCATCAAAGTAAACTAAAAGATATCTGTATAGTTCGAATACGGACTCTCGTAACTCGGCATCTCATCTAGAGCCAAACTGTAAAAATGAAACGAAAACAATATGCTTCATTCTTGGCTGTAAAACATAAGGACCGAACTACTCGGCGTCCCATCTACATCCAAATCGCTAGTGTTAAACTATTATGAAAAGTAATTGGGTTTATTCAAAGCTGTCAGATTGGATCCTGATGCTATGCCGATCTATACAGTTAGGCGTCTGATCTGGGATCAAACCGTTTGCAAAGAAATCGACTTGGAAGGAATTATTCTAATACATATCAAACAGAAATAATCTGGATCAGACGCCGAGTCACTCAGCATTATGATCGAGATTAAAACTGTCTGAATTTATATAACTTCTCGAACAACGGCAATCATCAATAAGATCCGAAATCTCCGCGTGAAACGGAAAACTGAGGCACCAATCGCAACATCTCTGGTATAATCGTTTATTAGCGCGTTTAAACGCGTTAAAGTCGTTAGGCGTTAACCGTTCGTTCACCGTTCACTATGCGTTTCTTACGCATAGATAAACGCGTAAATGGGTAGGAATAGCGTAATTACCACTGGACAGGCATGAACATGTACAATTAGAAATATTACTTATATACTAGCAAATAGTGACTTAAAGCAGGTTGAAAGTAAAGCAGAATGCGCCTTAGGGCTCATTCTGCTTTACTTTCAATCAGCTTAAAGTAGTCACCTATTTCCAAAACTAGAAACAGGCTATAAGGCAAAGGGTTAAGCGTGGATCATCTTTTAATTAAGCGTGTGGGAAACCAGTTTCCGAAATGTTTGTTTAACAACCCGTTGATATAGACATGTTTACACAATGAATAATGTACCAAAAACAACAAACCAGCCACGGATATCTTTTTTAAAGATAAAACCTTGTTTTATTTTTTTGATATTGCAGAAAAACAAACAGCGTAGAACTAGAGAAGAGTGCTTTTTAGGACTCCTCTGATCTGGGTATTTACTGTGTGCAAGCGTATTCTTCACAGAATACATAAGATAAACTTTATTCGGCATAAAATTGCACAAAGCACATACTTAGCCGTACATGTATATAGCAGTATTGTGAAAAACAAATGTTTATGAAAAATTGAAATATATGTTAACCCCATACGTTATGTGAAATACTAATTCTTTCATATTGCATTTACAATTTTCAATATTCAATATTTTATTATGCAATTAGGCCTCCGGCCCATACACAAATATATAATATAATACAAAGCTCAATACATACGCATGTGTGTGAGGTATATATAGTTGGCTCATATATCGATGCAAGACCAAGCAATGTTTTGTTTTAACAATAATTGTACATAACTGAAATCCTATTCAAAATTTTAATTGGCAGGTCAATGTTGACAGAGATAAGTGCAACATTGTAACCTTGCCCAGCATCATTTACAATACATTTAAGCAAAAATGTCAAGGTGAGTGTTTCTTTCTTTAAAGGCATAATAGATATACATGGCACAATTGCGAAGAGTATCTGTATCTATGGATGACATCAAACTATAGAACTTTTCTATAGATGGATATTTTGCATAGGTATCAGATATGTACTTTTGACGTAAACTTCTATATAACGGACACACAAGAATGAAATGAAATTCGTCCTCTATGCAACCTTCACAATAAGGGCAAGTTCGAAAGTCTGGTGAAATTCCATAATACCTGCCCTTTTCTATCATCAAGCAATGAGCTGAGCATCGAAAATTTACCAGACTTGCTCTAAATTTTGCAATGTCAATAACATGAATATATCTTTCAGAAATAAACTCCTGCTTGAAGCCAACATAGTGCTTCAATTTGCTTTTTTCTATACAACTACTTCTCCAATTTTGCATGAACTAGTCTTTAAGACGCTGAAGATATTTTGATGATCAGATACATGCTGAGATTCCCATACATAACCAAAACCATTTGCAAATAAATTTGTTCTCAAATTAGTTACCCAATTGTTATAACCTAGCCTATCATAATGCATTAGCATTTCATAGCATAACCTAACGTACCTGTTTCGTGGCATTGACAAAATTCTCAACCAGTATCTAATACACCTTTTTGCGGCAAATATGCCCATTGGGTATCGTCCAAGATCCCCTAATATAGCATCATTACATGCATGAGTGTTTGCTTTTAGAAACCGCTTACACGCAAAAACTTGTACATGTTCAACACTTGGCATGTCTGTTACTCCCCACAGTTCTGATCCGTATAACAAAATGGATGAAATCTTTGAGGCAAACATGAAAACTGATGCAATGAATTGAAAAGACTTAGCAGGGCTTTTTTTGCTTTACAAGCTGTCGATTCAGCCATTTTATATAGGGAAAGACGATTTGTAAAATGTATGCCAACATATGTAAAGAAACTTACTACATCAAGTTTTTTGCCTCCATATGTCCCTTTTTCACGATTTGCCAGTCTACCACCTCTTTTGAAAACAATAACCTTGGATTTGGAGATATTCACATTAAGTTTGTACACTTCACAAAACTCTTATAACACGTTCAATTGTTTTTGCAACCCGATGACAGTATCTGCAATCAGCGCAATATCATCAGCGAACATTAAAAGAAATACCTCGACTAAGTCAGGAAATAACTGCACACCGCGTATACCTTCATCGCAGAGCATCTGATGTAGCTCATTGATAAACATTACAAACAATATTGGACTTAAATTGCATCCCTGTCGTAAACCAATCGGACATTCAAACGTACGTGTAGACCCAGAGCTAGTTCTTACATAAGATTTTACAGATGTGTAAATAGACTTTATAGCATTAAAAAAATTCCATTGCACGTCATTCTTTAGCAAAACGTGGTATAAAAGGCTATGATCTACAGAGTCAAAAGCCTTTTGAAAATCAATGAATGCGACATACAGTGATTTCCTTTTCATACGCAGGTATTTAGTAACTATAGAATACAGTATATAGGCATTATCAATAGTTGAATAGCCAGCTCTGAAGCCACTTTGACATTCACTTATTTTGTTATACACTTCAGTATAGAATGTCAGACGTATTGTCAATATAGAAATGTACACTTTGCTCAAAACATCTATTAAAGCAATTCCTCTGTAGTTATCAGTGCAGTTAACATCACCTTTCTTATGTATTGGGACAAAAACAGTTTTAGTCTACTGCTCTGGAAAAACGCCTTTAGTATAAAGCTTATTGAAAAGTCTAACGATGTAAGGCTGTAGTACATTAAAACCATAAACTAAATGTTTAGGTAATAATCTACCACCAACAGATTTATTTACATTTAAAGATTTAATTGCATCTCTAACTTCAGTCTCTGTTATCTCTGAATTCAAAAGAGCCTCCTGAATTTCATCAAGATGTTGATCTTTAGATTCAAACTGTACGTCACTAACCTGGTCATTATTTTCATCAAATGATAATAGGTTGCTAAAATGTTTATACAAATGATCAAGGCTTATATTGGGTTCCGTTCGTGGTTTCCCAAAATAGGTTTTGATATCTTTCCAAAACGCCATAGAATTATTCAAGTTTGATTCTAAGGAATTAAGGCTTTGCCTATTAAAATCGAATCGTTTCTATTTGCACACACGTTTATACTGATGCTTACTCTGAATGTATTCCTGTAATGTACTATCTGATCTAGAATTCTAAAATTCCGAAGACTCTTTCTGGCTTGCAGTTTAGCAGCACGACATGAAGCATCATACCATGTTTTATGTTTTTTTCTTATAATTACCTCGCCTTACCCTTTTAAATACATTGCTGCTTTCTAGAATTATATTTTCCAGCTCAGACACAATCATATCAACATTAGAATCAGGGTCACCCAACACATTGTCTACATTACTAAAACACCCATTCAGTACGCTTTCGCCTAAGATATCATTGTAAAGATTAGCATTATCAATATTGTAATATTGCTCTTCTTTAGAATGGGTATCGTCGTACTGCATTTCATTTGGAGCCTTGATGTTTACACTTAATGGCAAATGACAACTTTCGGATCTAGACAATATTTCAAAGTTCTCAACAACTTCACAGAGAAGAACATATATATATACATATAGAACATCGTTTATATTATTTACGAACCAAACTGAATTTCTTCATACAGTCATACTTCGAAATCCCGAACACGCTTAAGTCGAACACGACCGTATTTCAAAGCCCAAACGTAGACAAACCATGCTTCAACTTTGAATTAAGGACATGCTTGACCACAGCGTGGCCGCATTTTATCAATACAAATACTCGAAATCGAATAAAGTGAATTCAAGATATCGAAGTTCGACTGATCACACAAAACTGGATAAGATCAGTCAGATTCTGACCTTAAAATTATGGCAAAATATATAATATATAGTGACAAATTTGTAAGAGTCTTTACTCATCTGTTGACAAATGTGATACACATTTAATCAGCGTTGGCCAGTGACGACAATAATACGGTTTAAAGTTCTTGACTCGTAGATTTCTGTTTTTCGTACTCTCTAGTAAGAAGTGATATTTATTTTCAATGACATTTGAATTACAGTGTTTACATTTCTATCTTAAATGGCAATATATTATTGTGTCTGCAAGTTTCAATACACAATTGATGTAATGATGATCTAAATTCTATATTTATTGACACTTATACAGTTATGATATTTTTCTATGTTAAAACTATATATGTTTTATGACATAACAGACGACGTGAGCGTTGAATAACACTCGTTGTCTATTTGTCATATATGCCTAGTTGAATAACTATGCAAATGAGGAACGTCACGACGTCGTTTACTTATGACGTCTTAAAAATGTGTTCTATGCGTTCCGTATCCAGCGTCTTCATTCCTACATGTAGATTCAATTTATAGATTTTTGGTCTGATTAATCAATATTAGATTTACATGAAAGTGTTTATTAATACATATAATAACAGAAACATTATGCTGATGAACAAAGTTAATTTAGAACAACTTTTTTCCTGTATAGATCTACTAGTTTCGCGCTTAGAATTCATTTTAGACCTCAAAGTCTGCGATAAATAAAGTTTCTACCTTATGTTATAAAAAGAATATAACATTCGTGTTAATGATTTATTGGATTTATTAAACTCGTTGTTTTAGAAAGCGATGAAAACTCGGAAAAGCCTCGATTTTATCCTTTTCTACAGGTCGTTTGCAGTTTTAAAAAAACACGATAAATCGTAGATAATTTTAAAACTAGTGGACGTATTTAAATGAAATTTTGCATACACTTATGATGTGCCTATACCAACTCTGACAAGGAAATTCAGAATTTTTGTTAGTCTGACTAAAAACTTTTCTTCTTTGTTTTATATAAATTTTGTGTCGCTGAAAATGGTCAATTACGTGGGGTGTTATTGGTTATTACCTTGATCACGTTTGTTTATATTGGAGAATATCCCCAGGTAATAAAATTCCGTGCTAGTTGCTTCTGTCTGAAAAGTGAATCCCGTGCTGATGTAGGTTGTTTAGTTGTACAAATTTAATTGTGAGGCCCCATTACATTTTACTATGTATGCTAAATCCATGAACTCTTCACCAGGAATAAAGAGAATTGCATTACTTTTCAAACCGAATTTAAGCTCCAACATATCTACATAATACAGAGCTCCATATAAGAATAAGTAAATTGAATAAGTCCAACATTTTCTTACTCGTTTCATTACCAAATCCTATGGTGTGACTACTCATCGAGACGATTCTAATGACCGAGTAGTCACACCATAGAGCTTAATTCAGAAATAAAGATTTTACGATCGTATTTCTGGAAATACTCCCTTTTTCAGGAGCCCTGATAATATGTATCAGTGTTCGAGTTGTATTGCAGTACGTTTCGTTTCCTTTCCTTTAAACGATAAAATAATAAAGGTTTACGAACTGCTCTGGAAACTTCTGTTGAAAACTTGATAATGGTAAGTTGTGTAGATCGTCTAGTATGAACATGTCTCTTCTACTAATTATCACATTTAGTTATTTTGCGTTTTGTTGATAAACCTTTTATATGAGTGGCACATGGTTCGGATCCTATTCAGATACGAAATGGTGCCGATCCGGTGTCCGATCAGGATCCAACATGTTCGAAAATGACAGTATGGTCGGTTAATACGTTGAACGTACCCCAGTCAGGGCCTCGTTCGGTTATTTGTAAACTACTATGGTATGCGATAGCTTAACGATGAGGCATTACGGAGTGCTGAAAGATAGGCTGTTGAATAACTTGAAATCACCCTTCGGAAACGTGTCCCTTAGAAGTGCAAACTTTATATAGAAATTATGAATAAAACGTTTTTATTACGAAGAGAAAAAAAATGTCATTTTTTGTCAGAGTTGGTATAGGCATATCATAGATCTATACAAAATTCCATTTGACTGCGTTGTCTTGTGGAGATATTTGAAAATGATCGTGTTTTTTTTAACTGCAAACGACCTATAAAAGACTCGTTTAATAAATCCAATAAATTGTGAACACTCATATAATATCCTTTATATACATGCAACAAGACGTAAATCGCATAGAATAAACATTTGCTGTAACGGGCGTGTATACTAGTCACTAGTGTTTAATAGGTTAATTACAAGCTGTCGGTCTTCAACGTTTTCATCTCCGACGTTTTAGCGGCATACATCCCCGACGAGCTACTTTTCGACGATGAACGTGACCTCGATGTGACCTTGCATCGGAGAATTTTGGAAGCTGGTTCAATAATTGTTTCTTTCATACACTTTCGAAACCGTTGATTGAAAAAGGTGTAAACGTAGAAGTTAGCACTGAAAGACAACACCAAGACCACTTCGTACGCTGCGTGCATAGCTCTGTTGAATTCAAGGTTCAATGGAATGTCCGCATGCGAAGATATTGCCAAATAGAAAAGAAAAAGGGCGTAAGGCACCTCGGCAATCAAAAACACGACCACGATCGCGACGACTACGATAGAAGCACGGCGGTTCTCAAGTTGTCTGTTGCTTAATGTCGAATTCATCATTTTCTTGGTGCTCCCGAGGCCCCGAAGGGCTTTAGTTGTCTTGCTAAGCTGAACGACAAAGTATACGGTAAATATGGTCAATGCTATTGCCGGCAAAAGGTGGCCAAGAAGAAGGGAGATCCAAACGAATGCACAGTCATAGCTGCAGTCACTGCCCATGTCTACGGTCCACTTGCAATAATTATCGATCGACTTGTCTTTGAACAAGTGGTAGATGTGAAGAAACGGAGCAAGAATGAACATGGAAATGCACACGAAGAGTGTTCTGAGTAAGGTAGACCTTTCTGATTGTTTCCGCATAGGTGAATAAACCGATAGGAATCTTTGCAAACCGAGATAGACTGTAAGCCACACAGACACTGTGTGAAATGTCTTGGAAATGAAGAACTTTGAAAGCATGAATCCATCGCAAAGTTCTTCTGTGAGAAGATAGCCATCTGGCGGGATACCTGTCGGCTTGTCATGCCTCGCTCTGTACATGTCGTAAAAGTAATCTTTATCCTCAGATGACATATTGCTCATGTCAATGCTAGAAATATTAATTGCTGAATCTGTTGTCGTAGATACCTCTGCAGGTACGTACCTCGTAAACACATCTATATACGTCGGTAGGGTCACCAGTCCAGTCAGAGAATCCGATATCGCTATCGCTACAAGAATCATGTACGTCTGACTGCGCATCTTCTTGCGCAGCAATACGGAAATGACGACAACATTTAGCAAACACGTCAAAATCACCAGTATCTCCCAGACGTACAAGTATATTACTCGTTCAAAACCATATCCTAGATAAAGGAAGTGTTTATTTTCATGAGAGAGGCTTTCGTGTTTATTTTCATGGGAGAGGTTCACGTCATAATCATAATAATAGGTATAATTGTCATAATGATAGTCCTCTGAAAGGTTTCTAGCGGCAGGTGAACTCGTCTCTTCATCCATTGTTGAATGTTTACATTAAAAGTTAGAGTAACAGTTTTAGTTAGTATTGTATTTGAGACTGTGTGAAATCTGTTTATCTTCAAAGATTGAACACAGTGTTTAACTAATACCTACGATGTGCCTAAAGCAAACCGCGACTGATGTAAACTTCTTTCACAACTATATCTTGTGTCTATTTATATCACGCTTCCCTGAACTAAAACAACTAGTTGATGTCCATTTATTTCAATAATCATTGGAACTGATTAAAGTAATTATAATCTGTTCTCATTCCAAGAATGAATGCCGATCAATTACAAATTGAATTTATTTGTCCAATTACACAATGTCATTTAAATCAGTCTATATCCCTGTACATGACGTTTTTACATCAGAAAGATACAAGACTGTATTTGGAAACGAAAAGTTGTTTTGCTTGTCCTCAATATCGTAAAGCCAGGGCATGGTATTCGAACTCGACCTTACTGCTCCGGATTTTCTGAAATTAAACAAAAAACATGCATTTGTCACACAGTGAGGAAGACATCGCCCTTTCCAAAAAACGCTTATCCCATTTTATGCGGGATACACTTTTAGGTGTACCTCTAGGCAAACAGTTTTGATCTCAGATCAGGCCCCACATTGTTGGGCCTGATCTGAGATCAAAACTGTTTGCAGCTAGTTCAGTATTCTATCAGAAACTGCTAAATTCTTTTGCAAATATTTAAGTTAAACCGGCTGCAGACGACATTTTAAAATGGCCCCCAAATATTACCCAGCATGCAATGAGTTAAACTAAAACCCGTACGTTCATTGCAAACATATTCGGAGGCAATTCAGACACCGGCTGGTTCGGCGTCTTATAAGGCTGTAAATTATTTGACACTCAGATTTGTTTTATCTTCAACATTTTCAAAGTATTTTTATTTTCTTCATTTAATTGCATTAGGTTTCATTAAACCCTTTACCCAATGACCTGTATTGTGTATTGAAGATAGTTGACCATCTTAAAACATTTTGAAAATAAGCGGCGCATTCCGCTTTATGATTAAACTGCTTTAAGGTTCCATCTGCTTGAATGTAGAAAATATTTCTTATAATACACATTCATGACTGTATAAATTGGAACTATTTTCTTCAGTGGAGGAATAAATTAAATGCACTAAAAGGCGCTTCTATGGGAGAAAGGGTTAAACGGGAAAGAAAAATGTATTCTCGGCTGTAGTGAAATGATAAATGCATTAACTCATTACCCCATTACCTGTTTCTAATATTGAATATAGAAGACTAGTCAAAGCAGGTTGAAATTGAAGCAGAATGCGCTCGGCGCATTCTGATTTACTTTCAACCTGCTTTAAGCTACCATCTGCTAGGAATAAAAACGCATTTCCTTTAACACAGTTTTATGACTGTGTAACCTGGAACTATTTTTTTCAGTCTTAGAATAAATTAAAGTCGTAAAAAGTCGTATTTATTGTAACTCGGCGTCTGATACGGCATCTAGTCATCTTCCGCTCAGATTTAAGATAAACTGGCATCATGTTTAGAAGACTGGCATTATATACAAAAACATTAAAGCGTTCTTTAATCAGTTTCGTCAACACATTTATCCCTAGCGACCAGTATACCCGGCGTCTGTTCAGGCTCCACCCTCTTTGCCACTCAGATCTTTTAAAATATATCGTAAACATTATCAAGAACCTGCAGTGTTCTATAGCTAGATACATTGAATTTGCGTTTTATCTAATACATTCAACCCTAGCGACTAGTATACTCGACATTAACAAACTGTGAACCGCTGTGGAATACATTTGTCTTGGGCAAACTGTGTAGATCCAGATCAGAGGGCTCCTAAAGGAGCCCTCTGATCAGGGTCTACACAGTTTGTAATTTTGCAACATTTCACTAAAAACAATCCTAAATAGTAAATAATTGACTATATCAAATTGGAAATTGGAACTGTTTATTAAATGTTTCAGGGATGAATGCAATGAGGGATGGAATGCGTTAAACGGGAAAGAAAAACGTCTTAGGCTGGGAACAGAAGTAAGAATATAACTAACCGTGACAACTTCAAAGGAGGCGAACCCTTACTATTCAGGAAACGAGTGAACTCATCAGTTACAAACAGTGTATGCCCAGAGGAGCCCTCTGATCAATGTCTGCACTATGTATCATACATATAATTATTTTTTTAATTATCAATTTAGAATCCGTATGAACCAGAAAAATGGAATTTGACGTTCCTTTTGGAAAGTCAATGGTTAAATAAGGGTTCAATTACTGCTCTCTTTCAGTGCAAACACTATCGTTACTGGCATTTGCAAACTGTATAGGTCAAGATTGGGAGTAACTTTGCGTTTGGGTTGGGGTGCAAACTATTTGACGCCGGTGTCAATAGATCAGTTAAAACGCCAAACTACTAAACTCATGAAACTTTGTCTAAGACAACAGTCGTTATGTTTGGGCGAAATTTGAAGATGCACTTAAACGGCAACGGAAATACTTTTAACCCCTTCACTACCGTGACGTCATCAATTTTAAACAATTGTCGTCTGCTTTTATTATTCAAAGTTAATTTTTAGGTGTTTTGACTTAAGAAATATTGAAATCAGTGTCAAACAGTTTGGATTCTGATCAGACGCCGCGTCACGCGGCGTCTGATCAGAATCCAAACTGTTTGCAAATAACCATCGTACTCGGGGTAAGGCAGTGAAGGGGTTAAACGGCAACTGAAATACTTTTAATTGCCTGCCAATTAGGTGACGTGTCTATTACTCTATAAATACACCCTTGTTACGACTGTAATTTATTATTCTATTGCTGACAAAAATTCATATTTATATTGTTATGAATATCCATCGTAACAAAAGTATCTAAAGAGTAAAGCAGGCTGAAAGTAAAACAGAGTGTGCCTTAATGCACAGTCTGCTTTACTTTCAACCTGCTTTAATGTGGTAATCTGTCTTCAAACCCTAAAAACAGGCTATGAGGTAATGCGTTAAATTTGCTCTACATTAGATTATGCGCTCAATTTAAACAGGCACAAAGGCATGACTATACATGTACAGTGTAGAAGACATTTAATTATTCTTTCCCAACAAACGTGTTTACGCTAAAACTATTATTTCCAGTGCAAACAGTTTGGAGCCTGCTAGTTCAGACGCCGGGTAATAAATGGTCAGAATAACTCACAAATCGTTATTTTCTTCGTTTATTGCAATGCGTTTGCGCTTCGTTTGCGTTTAAACGGGCAAGAATAACGTCTTCTCCACTGTAAGAAACGAGAGAATGATTTGGGTTAACTCTTTTACCGCTATAGGCGACGACTATAATGGACTTTGCAAACAGTTAGGATCCGCGGTAGGTGGCGTCTGATCAGGATCCGCACTGTTTGGCACTCGTATCGATATAGCTGCTGTCATACTGCCTTATATCTAAACTACAGTGGAGAAGACGTTATTCTTTCCCAATAAACGCGTCTACGCTAAAACTATTTTTTCCATTGCAAACAGTTTGGAGTCAGATCAGACGCCGGGTAACCCGGCGTCTGATCAGGCTCCAAATTGTTTGCCACTCAGGTAAAAAAGCAATAATTAGAAATGTCAAAAATGGTAAATTCCTACATTTTAGCGATTTGCGTTTCGTTTGCGTTTAAAACGGGAAAGAATAACGCGTTCTCCACTGTAATTACAAACTGTCAACCAGCTGATATTATAACCAAGTACAAAAGGTTATTCGGTACAGCAAACATTGTCCATTGCCAAAAACAAAAGTGTGAATGAGAAATGGCAGAAAGTTTACAGTAAATGCACATGAGAACACATAAAAATAAATCCATTTAACGAAATTTATTCACGCTGTAAGATTTAAATCTGATTTAGAAATTGTATCCATTAATTCGAATATCAGTGACTAATACCGCAAGGTCCTGCCCGCGATTTACACAGGTCAGTCTAAAGTTTGTTGAAGATCCGATAAAAAGTGTTAGTGTTTAATAATTAAAGGGCAATAACCCAGACAAACTTATACAATTTGAGTAGTTATCGAACTTTGACTAGATTGTATACCAATAAACAATTCCAGCAAGTTTGTCGAAGATCGGATAAAAACTGTTTGAGTTAGAGAGCGGACAATGTGGCTAATTTTATAGCAATATCCTGGATACGTTTGCAGACAGTGATGTTGATCCCGGTCGTACAACGTGACTCTAAGCTGCGTCGTATTGTTTATGTCAGAAGTTCTATTTTCGGTTTATTATGGTTTTTAATCGCCCTTTTTAGTGATTTAGGTATGTCTTCAACATTTCAAATATCTGTTCGACCCATAACAATGTTCAAACGTTATTGTATTTCAGACATTAAAAAAAAGGTTAAGACACGTTATTGAGTAGTATATTTGGATATGTCATTTACACTTTTCAAAGAGTTCAGACTTATTTCTTGTGTAAAATATTACATCCTACGCAAAATCTGGTTGTTATTCGCTTTAACCCTTCCACTGCCAAATTTAAACGTCTTTTCCATAATATCGTCTGCTTCAAGAGTGCTGTCTGCTTCCTATTTCAAAATCAGATCATTAAAATAAGTTTAGGAATTACATGTATATATCCAAAGACAAATATTGATGCAAATGCCAAATAGTTCGATTAAAACAAGAAATAAGTCTAAAAGAAAGAGAGATATTTCGACCAAACACTACGCATTATTCGGCGTACCATCTGTATCCAAACTTTTTTGCAAAAGGCTCTGTTTTCACATGGCGGACAAATAGTTGAACATTATAAAAAAAAAAAATTCAAATTCAAAACCCGTATCAAACTGTTTCTTACATTCAAGAAAAATGGTCAAAGGCAAACTCCCGATGAGCATGCGCTATCATTTCGAAAAGTATGATAAACAGTGAAGACTCTTACAAGAGGGATCCTAAGGGAACCTTTCTGATCTGGGTCTTCTATCTTTCTGCTAAAACAATTGAGCTATGCCATGAGAAAACCCGTCACAGACGCCGTGGCTTGTCTTGATCTACACTGTTTGACACCAACAATCATCAATAGCATTAAATGTAGCTGTATTATATATATACGGTATTTTGGTAGTGTAGATCAAACTCAGACACAGAGCCTGGGATGACAACGGTGCTTTGCATATACATGTACAGTGTTGTAATGCAATGAGACTGGTTTTTTGTCATGACACGGCTTAAGGGTGTATAAAACTCATGAATTTGGGAAATTTCAAAGTATATGAAAACACTCTATGGTGGTTTTTTATTGAAGAGCTATTTAAGATAAATGAAAAAATAGAAAAAGTGTACATTTTGGTGAACAACATTTGGCTCTACGGTCATGTAAAATTTACCCCGCCCACTTTTTCTTATTTTGTCCTTTTCAAACAGCCCGCTTGAATAAAATCCATTTCAAATGAAAACAAATATGATAATTTGGTTTTGTGTTATTTATTTCCTGTCTATGGTAGTATTTCTTCATACAAAAACTAATTTTAGAAAAAACAGGCACCAACTGTGAAATTTATAAAGCTCTAAATATCATCGATATGGTACTTTTTTGTAAATTTTGTAAAGGGAGATGATAATTCTTTGAACTTTAATAACTCAAAATTTTCAACACTGACCTTTCAATTTCTTTTCATATTTTGAACTGCCTTAGCATGGGATTTCATCTGGTAGAATATAAGGAAAAGTTTAATACTAGAACTAGTTCATTTTCAAACTTTTTTACTTTTTTTCATAAAATAAAAAGTCTAATAAAAGCATACCCTATAAAAAGCATATTTTTGATATTCAAGGATCAATATCGTTCAATCCTGGTGCCTGCTTTGTCTAAATATGGTTTCTATATGTGAAAATACCACCATAGAAATTAAATAAATAATGAAAACCCTAATTACCATGTTTGTTTTGTTTTGAAATATATTTTACTGAAGCTTGTACTCTGAATTGATAAAATTTGAAAAAAAGTCATAATTTGACATACCTTTTTAAAATCGCTGTAGCTCAAAAAGAAGGACACCACCATATTTATTCTTTTTTCATTTTTTCATTTTTTCATTTATCATAAACAGCTCTTAAAAAAAACAATGATAGAAAAAAAGTGTAATACTTTGAAAAATTCGCTTATGGGTTTGATACACCCTTAAGTGTATTCATTGCAAACAATTGGGAACCAGATCGAACGTCGAGTAATTCGGCGTCTGATCAGGCTCAAAACCTGTACCACTCACATTTAAAATCAATTGTCAATATTTTCACAAGAATCTGTAATTTTGTATATTTTATTGCATTACTTTGCGTTTCATTTCGTTAAAACGAGAAAATGCATACATTGTTTCCGCGCTGTAAAACGGGTTTTCTATTCCTCCAATTCGTCGTACCTTCAACAAACTACATAGATCTGCAACAGTTTTCAGAATTGATTAATCCGCATTTTCGTTCTGAAAATATCATGAAAGTGTCAATCAGTTTGGCTCAAGACAGGACGTTGAATAATTCTGCGTCTTATCTGGGTCCAAACTGTTTGCAATAGATATCACACATTTGCCCACATTGTAAGATTAATGTCCATGGTGGATACAGGCGAGAACACGTTATTCTTCCAAATTAAAAGCGTTTACGCTAAAACTGTGATTTCCCATGCAAACAGTTTGGAGCCAGATCAGACGCCGGGTAACCCGGCGTCTGATCAGGCTCCAAACTGTTTGCAACTCAGAGTAAAACGAATAGTCAGAATTATTAAAAAGTTGTCATTTATACGTTTTAGTGATTTGCGTTTGCGTTTCGTTTGAGTTTAAACGGGAAAGAATAACGTTTTCTCCACTGTATTAACAGACAAAATACAAAAACGAAATATTGACAAATAAAAACCTACTTGATTTCGAGAAGAGATGTCACTTTGTTATGTAAGTCAACATCCTACCCCTATGGCTGTCATTTAACATCTAAATGAATCTAAATGAATCCCATGTACTATAACTGGTTTAGGTATATTAAGCAAAACATGTGGGCTGTTTCCCCGCTTTAACTCCTCACAGCAAGCTCCCGGATGTAACATAATCACTGGGGATTTGTTAATTTGTCAGCAGCTTTTCTGCTAAACTGCTGTTTAGATATACATGTAGTGTGTTTATATACAACGTATGACTGTAAGTAGTTGTCGGTCATATTTTGTCAGATGCTGAATACAGTATAATCTTCTCTTTTTTTTGTGCATGACATTTACAGGGCTGCCATAAGTTGACATGAAAAATCCTAAGATTTCCAACATTACATTTTTCAAGAGCGATTTTACGAATCGTACCTTTACCCCATAGCCCTTTTCTTGTTTTGTTGACATGCGACTACTTAAAGCCGGCTGTAAGTAAAGCAGAATGCGCATTAGGGCGCATTCTGCTTTACTTTCAGCCTACTTTAAGCTACCATGTACTGGGAAAAAATCAGGAGATTTAGGAAAAATCCGGAGAAATGGCAGCCCTGCATTTACGTTTAAATTGTGGTGACTTATAGGCACATTGGGCTGGTACAAATTGTTTTTAAATGATAGTTTGTTTATAACATTATGTACTATGTACATGTCACAATATAAAATATTTACTAACTTACTTAATTACTTTTTGTTGCAGATATAGAGAGATAAATCTAAAGCAGAAAACCATAAGCTGTCCGCTTTACGTTCATCTTGCTTTAAGCTGTCAACTGTCTCAAACAACTATCCCATAGCATGTTTCCAGTTTTTAAAGCATGATTGAAAGTAAAGCAGCATTCTGATTCACTTTCAGCCTGCGTTTAGCTTCCATCTGCTAGGATGTACAAAATGTTTTTATGATGAATATTCACGACTGTATAAAGTGGAACTGTATGCTTTAGAGGAAAAAATTTAAAGCGTATTTATAATTTACAGTGGAGAATCTGTTATTCTTTCCCGTTTAAACGCAAACGTACGCAAACGCAAAGCACTAAAACGTAGAAAAGAACAACTTTTGGACAATTCTGATATTTCATATTTATCTTGGTGGCAAACAGTTTGGAGCCTGATCAGACGCCGGGTTACCCGGCGTCTGATCTGGCTCCAAACTGTTTGCACTGCAAATAATAGTTTTAGCGTAAACGCGTTTATTGGGAAAGAATAACACATTCTCCACTGTATGTATGGAGTAATGTGTTAAATGTCTTCATTTCAGTAGCCGTAATAGAGGTATTTTAACTCTTTCCTCCCTAAAACTTTAAATGGACAATTCCAGTTTCCATTTTAGTCTAGTCCATTTCTGACTTTAAATGGTTGTTTTTGTCAATGTTTGGCAATATGACAAACAGTGAATACCCTGATCAGAGGGCTCCGAAAGGAGCCCTCTGATCTGGGTCTTCACTGTTTGCATAGGACAAGTGTACTATTCACATGTACACTGTTTGAAAAGGACGCCTATATGCGGGTCTAGGGTTCAAAGGGTTAAAGAATATTAGACCCATTAGAACCACTAGTAGTCATTAAGACTGTATTTGCCTAATGCAGTACAATAGTAATACTGCAAGTTCCTTTATCCTGTACTAAACAGCCATTTGACATGAGGCTAGAGCTCTCTATACCTCTCTTTAAACCCATTACCCCGTAGCCTATTTCTAGTTTTGAAGATATGTGGCCACTTTAAGCAGGTTGAAAGTAAAGCAGAATGCGCCTTACTTTCAGCCTGCTTTAAGCTATTATCCGCTAAAATATAGAAAATATTTCTTATTATTTTTATTCGTTACATTATAAATTAGAACTATTTTCTTCAGTGGAGGAATTCATTAAAAGCGTATTTATGGGTTACGGGTTAAATGGCTAGTTAGTGTGTAGAAAATATTGGGACTGAGACAATGATCCCATTTTTTCAGAGAATTCACTTTAAGAGTAGTCAAATTCCGGTTTATAGGTAACACTGTATACTGTTAACAGGGCTACCATAAGTTGCTCATAAAAATCCTAAGATTTTCAAATGCTTAAGCGCGATTTAGGAATCGTACCTTTAGCCCATTTGCTGCCAGGCTCTATAACACTAACAGATCAGACGCCGCGTAATGTGGCGTCTGATCAGGATCTTAACTGTTTGACAGTTGACGATCAATGTTTCCTTAGTAAATCAAATTACTGAAATTACTGATGTGGCGTTTGTCTGATCATATATATGTTTATGTTTGCCCCAGTTAACCATGTAAAACTTGGATTAGTGACCTAGCTTTTGAGCCGACATGACCCACGTTCAATCTTGATCTAGAGTTCAATGAGGCAATCATGTTGACCAAGTTTCATTAAGATCCAATGAGACTTGTATCCTCTAGAGTGTTAACAAGGTTTTTTCATTATTTGACCTAGTGACCCAGTTTTTGAGCGGACATGACCCACAATCAAACTTGAAATATATTTTATTTGGGCAAATAGTTTGAATAAGTTTTATTCAGATCTATTGAGATTTGTAGCTTCTAAAGTGTTAACAAGGTTTTGATATAGTGACCTAGTTTTTGACCTGACATGACCCAAATTCAAGCTAGAATCGTAAGGAATTAGAAAAGATAGAGTTGCCTGGACAATACATTTTTTTATTTGGGAGGACACACCAAGTGACAATTAATGGAACAGGATAAAACTGGCATAAAGTCACCTCAGGCATCCCCCAAGGATTTGTGATTGGACCTCTCATGTTAATAATATACATAAAAGATCTCCTTGACAATGTTAAATCAACAATATACTTATTTGCTGACGACACAAAATATTCAATGTTATTAAATCCCCTGAAGACAAAGAAACACTACAAAATGACCTACACTAAATATCACATTGGACAGATAAATTGCTGCTAAACTTGCACCCACAAAAGTGAAAAGTATTCTCATTGGAAAGAAAATTCCAGGTGCAAATTTCTCCTACGAGCTAATTGGCTTTACACTAGAAAAAGACATAGGGATAAAGATAGATAACAGATTAAACTTTGATAACATGTTGCTGAAAAGTAAAACAAAAAAGCAAAATCAATTAGTGCAATAATTATATAGGCGAACTATTCACCATCTAGATGAAGAAAGCTTCTTACCATTTTACAAAACTTTAGTCAGAACACATCTTGAATATGCAAATTCGCCGTACAAAATTAAACATATAGACATGCTAGAAGGGGTTCAAAGAAGAGCAACAATTACAGTACCCGGTTTTAGTGAACTCTTATATGAAGAGCGTCTCAAAAAGCTCAATCTTCCCATTTTGTCTTCCAGAATGGCACGTGGAGACATGATTGAAGCATATAAATTGACAAGTGAGAAATATGATAATGAAGTAGGAAACTGTGTAAAACTAAGAGAAGATCAAACAATAAGAACTTTAATAAGGGGAAATCCCAAAAAGTTATACTCCCAGAGAGCAAGGTTAGACATCAGAAAATATAGTTTTGGCATAAGAACAGCAAATATTTCGAATAGCTTAACAGAAGAGATCGTAAATGCAAAAATACTCAACTCTTTCAAAAGTAGACAAGATAAGTTGCTGGAACAATCAAGAAATTAAATACAACTATAAGGCCCATATAAGAACCGGAACTAAAGCAAAAGTACTAAGTGCACAAAAAGAAGAGTCCAGCATAGAGGATCCTCAGGCACCTGAACTGGAAACCAACGCTAAATAACACTAAGTAAGTAAATTCCCATTTTTATTGTTCATTTACTTGATTTAAACAGCTACACAAATTGGCTTACATCATATAGATCTTTCTGGCAGTATTTCCACTTCTAGATTTATCAACGGATAATTTTCTCTTTTATGTAACTACGTTTACCAACACTAAGACTTAAAAAAATACTTGGTGTCTGCTGTTAACCAATTTAGAGTGCCGTTTGCTTTTCGGATGCGTTTTGCCTTTCGGTTAGTCTAGCCACCGGAGTACCTTTTGATTTTCGGATGCCTTTTGCTTTTCGGATGCCCTTTGCCTATCGGTTATTTAGTCTAGACACCGGTAAAGGGTGCCTATTTATACTACGTGACCGAGATGAATAAACTTTCGATAGGGGACATTTCAAAGGTAACTAGACACGTCTCGTGTTTGACAATAATAATGTAGCAAATGAAACTCAAATAACAGTACACCACTATTGAATAACAGTTTGTAAGATACTGTTATTTATTATTTAACAAGTCGATCGAAACGGTAAGCATCGATGTTTTTCAGCGGAAAAAAATGCGAAATCCATGGCTACACAACTGAAAACTTCAAATAACGCTGAGAATATCCCTCGATTTCAGGGTAAGTGTCTTTCTACCGCGGAGTGATACATGTAATGGGGATTCTTTTGCGTTGTTCGGATTGACACAACTTTGACTGATATACCTGTGCAAAACGGCAACAATTTGAGAACTTAAATCGTGCCAATAGTGCTTAATGCAGGGAATAAGATTTGCAGAAGCCTCACATTAGACCCTTCTGTACAATGCCCACTTCAAGCTGGCTTTAATCCACAGGTACTTGACACATGCATCTAAATCTATTACCTTTTTTTTTTTTGGTAATAGATCTAGATGTGTGTGTCAAGTACCTGTGCTTTAATCATAAATAGTACAGAAATATCGTATTTTCAGTGGTAGCATAAATACAGGTTTTACTGTTAAAAAGACCTGACCGTCCGGAAATGGTTCACACATGTATTGTCCGTGGCACTGTGGCGTTGTCAGACGACACATGCCACAAACAACGCATTACTTTTCAAATTTTAAAAGTAACAGGAGAAATCCGAAAAATCCGCAGATCCGGATAAATTTTAAAAAATCCGAATGTAGCCTAGCTCTGAGGGTCCATTATAACAAGACAAGCCAGAAGTAGGTTGAAATCTTCATTCATGATGTTACATAGTCAATGGATTATGGTAATGGATATGTAGGATGATGATATATACAATACACAGTCTCAACTCAACTGCAAGTTGGCAACCAACTGCAATCTGAAAGTAATAATGAATACATGAGTAATCATGCCAAATAATTCTAAACCCTGCTGGCATGAATATAAAACATGACACATGGTAATAACAATAACATGTAAATAAAACGCCTTACTATTCCTTATGAGAAAGGGCATGAAGCACTATGGGGTTAAAATATAAAGTTATGTGGTTGCCAACAGCATAACATCCCATAACTAGCTGTTATGTTATGTTATGGTTGCAAACACATAATAACAAACTACTGCTTCCTAAATGCAGGTCTGATAATGGGGCTTTACGGTACAAACTTATAACAAATACACAATACTCCACCCACATACTAGTTTATGGAACTAAACGCAGTTACCACTCCTCCACAACTCTGCCAACTCACACACTCATTGTAGGTGCTTAAACTGCAAATAGTGTTATTCTGGTTAGTCAAATATCATAAACAGAAGGTACAGAAATGACAATTGCTGCTATTTCGATTCGCGAAAATGCATTACGTTACAGACAAGCCGGAGTGAAATAACTTCACTACGCGTTGAAAACAGTAAAGCAGAAGCTCATTACAACCTGTGCCAATTCGTTGCTAATTCATAGTAGCGATACAAACCTGTATTTAACTTTATAAACCTATAAAAATATATTAAATGTGTTTTCTTCTGAGATGTTTCCCTCTCAAATCTTATCGTACAACTGAAAACCGTGCGGAATGACGTCAAAGAGCTAAAGAGTTACCGAACTTGGATTAAAATGAGTGAAAAGATAAATCTACCGAAATGACCGAAAACACAACCTGGCTCGGAAAAATGCGGAGAAATGACAGCCCTATGTTACCCTGTCGGTTATATAAATCGTTTTGACTGTTGCTGTATTGAATCATGTATTAACCCTTTGACATCATCTGCTTTCAACAATTACCGTATGCTAGAAGTTCTCAAAGTTACATTTTGACCCTGAATTAAAAAGTAATTTAGAACAATCTATTTTAAGAACAACAGCAGATGACAATTATTGCGGACGAAAACATTACCACGCACGCAGAGAGTTAACCTTTAGGCGAAATGAAAAAGTGTGTTTCAAATAAGTTCGCCAAAACATTTACAGAAATGGGATATGTAAGTCGGTATAACGTGTTGAGATTGTGTTGTCTACATTGGAGGCAATTTTTCTGCTGCCGTTACATCGTCTGCTTTGAAAATATCGCCTGCAAAATTGGTCTTATTAACATTTGTTCATTTTCGCTGCGTCTGGTACTGATCCACACACTTTTTTCTCAAAAATTCTTGAAGCAGTCAAGTCGCACTCGGTAGGTTAAGGGTTATAAATGTGTTGATGGTGATGAATGAATGAGCATTGTAACCTACAGTGGAGAAAACGTTATTCTAATTCCCATAAGCGCGTTTACGCTAAAATTGTTATTTCCATTGCAAACAGTTTGGAGCCAGATCAGACGCCGGGTAACCCGGCGTCTGATCAGGCTCCAAACTGTTTGCCACTCATATAAAAATGAATTGTCAGAGTAGTCAAAAATGGTAATTTTGTACATTTTATTGCAACGCGTTTGCGTTTCGTTTGTGTTTAAACGGGGAAAATAACGTTTTCTCCACTGTTTTGTGTCAACTCTTAAAATGTAATTTTAAGGGAATACAACATTTACAACAACAACATTACAGCGGAAAGTGGAACATACGTTTGTGCTGATCAACAATACACTGCAAATAATTTGGAGCGAGTTCAGAGGCCGGGTAACCCTGCGTCTGATCAGACTCGAAACAGCTTGTTATTCAGATTAAAACTTAGCATATAACATTTTAAAAAAGGTTTCACTCTTAAGGTGGTGAAGTGTCTCGTACCATATGTAGGTCAATGTGGCCTTGACCTTTGGAAATAAGCTTGTCCGGGATACATGTCCTATACCATATCAGCTAGACCCTCTTTGATGACGGAGTGCCGCGTACCCTTTTTCAGATCACTGTTACGTTCACCTATGACCCTTTATAAAGAAACTGCTTCTCTGGAGAATACGTCGTATACCTTTGGAGTTGGTTAGTGGAGTGTCAATGACTATTTTCATATCACTAAAGCCTTTACTTTTATCAACATAAAGTACACACAAACATGTTTACACCTATAAACACATAATATAAGCCCTGGTTATAACGAACTGCCGATAATTCGAGTTCATTGTACAGTAAGACCTCTCTATTACGACCAATAAAGTTTGATAATTATCTGGCGATTAGGACAGGTGACTGCTTAAAGCAACGTGAACGTAAAACACAAAGCTCCTGTGGGAGCTTTCTGTTTTACGTTCACCTTTCTTTAAGCTGTCACATGTCGTTTATGTAGTCAATTAGCCTTCTTTTAGTTGTCGTAATAAAGAGGTTTTACTGTATCCTAGTCGAACCCCGATACCTTGCATTCGTTTTTGTGGAATCTACCCGTATTTCAAAGGTAAATCGTGCCTTTGCCGGTGTCTGATCTGACTCAAACTGTTTACATCGAGAATCGCAGTATGTCCAAGAGTACACGGTGTTTAATAAGAATAGCAAAATGCTTGGAGTCCATTTAAACGCAAAATACCCCTGGTCAAGGTCTACATTGTATGCAAAGAGTTCGCGCAGAGTATAGAAATACTAATAACGACTTTTTATGTGTATTGTATATTTGGTATCAGCAACCAATTCAATATGGTCCACAATTGGTCAAGACATGCTACAATTTTAGCATTACGTTGTGAGTTTCATACGCACATGTACGTGTATTCATGTACTTGATAATGTTCTAGCCAAAGCTATTGTTGTGATACAGTGGAGAAGACGATATTATTTCCTAATAAACGTGTGTATGCTAAAAGGACTTCTTATATTGCAAACAATTTGGAGCCTTATCAGGCGCCGGGTAACCCGACGTTTGATCGAGCTTCAACTATTTTCGACTAAGATTTAAATGAGTTGTGAATATTTTTAGCACCTTTCATTTTGTTCATTTCATTTCTTTACATTTGATTTAGTTGAAATGAGAATTAATAAAGTCTTGTCCACTGTAACGGTTTCTACAGCGACCCTCTCTTTAACGGCCTTCCCAACAACGAGTCCCTCCTTATAACGACCATTGCCACATTTCCCTAACAAGAAAATGATTTCTAACACTTTAACTGCTGCAATATCGTCTGCAGAAAATTGTCGTCCGCTGTTTTTCTCAAAATTACATATTCGACATTTTGACAGAAAAATACTTAATGATGAGTGACAAACAGCTTGAATCCAGATCAGACGCCGCGTTACGCGGCGTCTGATCTGGATTCAAGCTGTTTGTAAATGTAAACCAATTTTCCCTCCCTATAACGACTCCCTCCGTACAACACACACTCAGTGTCTCCCATTGGTTGTCGTTGTAGAGAGGGAGCGCTGTACAAATATTTTACCACATGTGCTTGTTGAGATTATACACAGTTATCACCAATCAACAGTAATTATACGGAGCGGAGAGTTCTTTGTTTTGCAGCAAATTCCATTCGTATATTAACATAGAACATAGCATATACTCTTTGAAAGCTAGTAATATACTAATTACGTAGTGTTTATAAGTGTTTACCTTAATCTACCTCAATAACTAGAAGGCAACAATATAGCCCCGTCGACAGCGAGCTGCGACAACATGCTTAGGTCAATCGTATACACGTACAATTAGAATATACAGTCAAACCCGTATAAAACATCCATTAAATTACAGTGTAAATAAGCAATCTCTTATTCAAAAAATATAAATATATGACATAAATAATGCAGAAATCTCCTTTAGGAGCGTCCTGTATTAGTTTTATCTTGCATATATCAGTCACCTGTCTTTGGTTTCCTGTATAATCCTTAAAAATGGTCGTTTGTCCTTTAACGATTGGTTGTCGTAAAGTACAATGAGCTTTTGTATGTACTTTTAACTATGATATTAATATTTTAAAAGTGTACGTAAAATGATTTAACAAGTTTGGTACATGATATTACAATTATGCATTCTCCCCGCATACTTTCTGGAAGATATCAGGGTGATCGAAAGACACTGCAGTATTGAAAGTAGACCTGTAATCAATGACTGCTACCTCTGGGCTGTGTTCTTGCTGTGGATGCTGTGGGTCTAAATGGCAGTTCTGGAGTTGTACTATTGACCTTGTGCCTGTCTGGTAGATCTTGCTGGTAGGGATTGCCCAATCGCTTTGAAACCATTTGGCTAGGGGTCTATGGTGTAATTCTTGGACAGCTTTATGTTTATGAACTAAGGGTGTATTGTCGATATGGGTTGACCTGTCAGTTTATGAATATTCCGTCTTTTTCCGTAAGCTACATGTACGTTTATCTTCCGGAAACAACAAAACAGTGTTTAGTAAATAAGCCATTCAACGATGACTCGAATTTGATTATAGTATCTGATAAAGATAACTACAGTCGGAAATAGCTCAGTTGTTATGTTGGTAATCATATATCAAAATCTGATATCATGTGTAAGATGACAATGGCATACATGGGGAAGTACAAAGATGAGTGGAGAGAAAATATTAACAGAGAGCTTTCAATAACAGGATCAGGGCGCAATAAATTAAGAACTTATAAGCTATTTAAAGAAATCTTTGAAACTGAATATTACGTTAAAATTATTCTTCCATTGAAACACAGATCTGCTTTTGCTAAATTTAGATGTGGAGTTGCCCCTTTACGAATAGAAACAGGTAGATATGAGAGGCTACAATTGGAATGTAGAATTTGTCCCTTTTGTAAAAATGCTGTTGAAAATGAATTACATGTGATAACTGAATGTCCACTGTATGAGGATATACGAGCCGAGCTATATGATAAGGTAACCGGTGTGTTTAAGGAGTTTATGTCAGAAACTAACTGTGATAAGTTGCAATTGTTGTTTTCTAGTGATCAACTGGTACGATTTACTGCCAAATCCTGCTTCAATATTTTAAAACAACGCACAAATCGTTTGTATATTACATAATATGTGCAATAACAATACGAGGTGCTCATGATTATCTAGTGTAAGAAGGAAACTCTTATATGTGTATAAATACAATATGTTGTTTAAATATATAACTTAATATTATCTCGTCCATGTAAAACGTGCTAATCAAGTTATCGTTGATCTGATCAATGGTAAGAATGGATATCTTACTAACATTTCTTAATAAGGCATATTAATGCATTTTTTGAATGTCAGATTTTAAGTAAAACTTTATGGCAGGTCTTAACTTTGAGATTAGCACTATTTACATGGTTTTATTTTTATTTTTTTGTATTGAACTGCTGATAATTGAAAGATGATATTCAGGTAGTAGTTTGCTGTGATAACTACTTAATAGTCTCTTATAATTCTTATTTGAATGGCATGGTTAATGTTGTATTAGGATAAATGTATATATGTATATGAACCATGATGAGACTGAAATAAAGATATTATAATATGTATCTGCGCTACCAACGTAATGGTTATGGGTTCGATACCCGATAGAGTTTATTTTGTAATATTTCTTAATGTGTCTTTTTTCACAACTTTTTTTTATGGTAGACACATACAAACCATGATATTCATGCATTTGTATAAAATAAAGTACAGTGAACTTGCCTAAGGAAACTTGGATAGAAAAGTGCGTATACAGTGGAGAAAATGTTATTCTCTCCCATTTAAACGCAAACGAAACGCAAACGCATATCAATAAATCATAGAGCCGGACACATTTTCGACAATTTTTGCTATTCATGTTGATCTGAGTGGCAAAAAGTTTGAGCCTGATCAGACGCCGGGTTACTATTGCTATTGAAATAATAGTTTTAGCGTAAACGCATTTATTGGAAAAGAAAAACGTTTTCTCCACTGTAGCAACATTACGTTATGCAAAGCACTCTCTGGCTAAAATCTCTCTTTGTTACTTCTATTTCGTTAAGCAGCAAGTTTTTCTTTACCCAAACGTTTACCGTTTTATTTAAGTAAAATATATAGCTATCGAAAAAATATACCTGAAGCCGACGTTTACAAAACAGTGCCTAGAATCGAACCAACGACCCTAGCACTACGAGTCAATGGCACTATCCACTAAGCTAATGCGACAGTGGCGTTAGATCATCGACTGAAGTATATTACCTGAAGCTTTCATTGATTTATAAATAAAGTATACGGAAACTTCCGATGGTACAGTGGTAAATACGCTATTCCTACCCACTTTTCGCCTTTCTTGTGCGTTTCTTAACCGTTTCTTATGCATTTATTATCCGTTTCGTTAAACGGGTTTCCTAGCCGTTTCTTTACGCGTTTCTTTACACGTTTAAAAGAGCCCGGATGTCGGTCTTAATTTTCTAAAGAATACTCCTGAAATATTGACTCGGGTCATTAACAAAGTGAGCAAAACATCAAATATTCCGACATTTCATGCGGTAGGTAAAGATTGCAGCTGTTATCGTAGCGGCGAGTCAAATGCAAGTCTGTCGCGACGGGTGGTTTATTGATTTATGAGTCAGGGGCTCGTCTTACTAAACATCGTACGACAAATATTATCTTAACTTTTGTCGTACGACGGTCGCAACTACTTACGACCGTCTTACTAACATTATCGTAGGATAATTAGAGTTACGATATCGTAACTTTTGGTCGAAAACTTACGACCTGTCCAACTTCACGTAAGTTTATCGCAAGTGTCATGGCGGCCGAAAAAAACGATGAAAAAATCGTCGATTCAAATGTCAAAGAAGCAATAAATGGTGTAAATTTGCCACGATCGTGACCAAACCCGCAATATTTAAATGCGGCTCCTAGTAAACTTTTGGAAGCGCCCTTTTATTACTCCATATCCAAAAAATCGACGCCAGTAAACAACAATTTGCTGTCATCGCTGGACAAAGGTTTCGATAGCCAGGATAAAATGACCATTTGCGATCAGTCAACAAATTCATACTCTTCCACATTTTACTAAAGGTTTGTAAAGTATTTTCTTTAATCTTTACTAGCATTTGTACCCGTTTCTTATCCGGGAACGATTCGTCCCACGATCAATTCGTAGGCCTATTGATTCTTGGAATTGACTGTGCATCAACGTAAATAACACTGGTTGTATGCGTGTTAAACCCACAAAGCAAACCCTAAACTAACCAGGACATGACACCCCATCCCCATCTGATTTTGCACTGGCAGACACCCCCCACCATTTTTTTCGATCGACAAGCAGTCATGCAAGCACCTCTGTTCTCCCATCTTTTGGGACTCGAATCCACCTCCTGCTATGTCATTTAATACACTGTTGTTCTGTGTGCTTAACTCTAGAAGCTCTTGTGCTCAGTAGAAGTTGGGGTCTGGTCAACAGGCTGTAGTTCCAATGTTATGGCCCATTGATGTAAATTCAGTCATTTAAACTCATTTGACCTCTGATTGACCTTGAACTTGTCAGACATGACCCCGCCCCCTTTATGCTGTGCAATGGTAGGAATGTTTCTGGGGAATTAGAGTCAGAACAACTTTTTTCAATAAGTGTCATGAAGCTCTTTCATATTGTACAAACAGTGCTCCCTCTCTACAACAACCCAAATTAGAGACTAAGATTGAGTATGTTGTTCGGAGGAAGTTGTTGTAGGGAGGGAAATTGGCTAACATTTGCAAAAGGCGGGGTCTTATCTGGATTCAAGCTGTTTGTTGTTTGTCATGGGTTTTTTCTGTCAAAATGACTATTAAATAGACCTATCTATGTGACTTTGAGAAAAACAGCAGACCACAAAGTTATAAACAGACAATATTGGAGCCATGAAAGGGTTGGACATAAGTCCCTTTTATGGGGAACATCAGCAAGACGTGTTGTTGGAAGGAAGGAATCATCATCATCATCATAAATACTACACTCCTTCACTAAGATTGAAGTTTATGTACATCATTATTCAGTGGGTCGTTGTATGGAGGGAGTACTGTATCACTATATAGTCTAAATGTTCTATGTATTTTTTATATTTCAGTTGTAAAAGTGCAGACCTAAACTAGTTCCAGTAACCAAGAAAATCACCTAATCAGCAGCAGTTGCCTGACCATGATGGATTTAATACCAGACTGCCTTGTTGAAACTTGAAGGTATTTGTTGTTTTATCAAGCATAATAATGCATTTTTAAATACCCACTATATTCTAAGATTTAGGATATGGTGGAATTTTGATTGTTATTGCTCTTAGATATATGTTCTCGAAGGAGTGCAATTATTGTTGAAATATAATTAGTGATTAATGTGTACAATGTACTTTTGAATTTGTAATATATGTGGACCAATTAGAAACTGTGTGATAAAATTGAATAAAAATAACTTTGATTTGGCTGCTCATTCATTTATACTTTTCATGTTTAATGTTGATGCACACGTTTTTCATCACTACATATGATATTTACCTGAAAATTTATCCCTTAACCCTTTACCTGATAGCATTGTTTCTAGTGTTGAAGATATGTGACTACTTAAAACAGGTTGAAAGTAAAGCAGAATGCGCCTTAAGGCGCATTCTGCTTTACTTTCAGCCTGCTTTAAGCTTCCATGTGCTAGAACATAGAAAATATTCCCTATACTATATATTCATGACTGGTTAAATTGGAACTATTTTCTTTAGCGGAGGAATAAATCATATCCGCTAAAAGGCGCTTCTATGGGGGAAAGGGTTAACCCAGTAACTTGTTTCTGATTTGAAGACAGATGACAGCTTAAAGCAGGTTACAAGTAAAGCATAATGTGCCTTAAAGTCAATTCTGCTTTCCTTTCACCCCACTGTAAGATACCATCTGCTTGGATGATAATGTGAGAGTATTTCTTATGAACCGTTTTCTTTAATAGTGAAGGAATAATTAAGGTGTAAAAATGCATATTCATGAAGTAATGGGTTAAATCTAGGTCAAGTTCGAATGTAGGTCAAGTCCGGTCAAAAAATAGGTCACTAGGTCAAATCATCAAAAAACATTGTTAACTCTCTAGAGATAACAAATTTCATTAGATCTTCATGAAACTTGGTCAAAATATTTGCCATGATAAAATCTAGGCCAAATTTGAATATGGGTCAACTCCGGTCAAAAACTAGGTCACTAGGTCAAATCATAGAAAAACCTTGTTAACACTCTAATGGCAACAAATCTTATTAGATCTTCATGAAACTTGATCACATTGTTTGATTAATTGATATCTGGGTCAAGTACGAATATGGGTCATGTCTGGTCAAAAAATAGGTCACTAGGTCAAATCATTAAAATACATTGTTTACACTCTAGAAGCCACATTTATCATTTGATATTGATGAAACTTGGTCAAAATGTTTGCCTTATTGAAATAATATAAAAAATATACCAAGTGAAAGTCTACTTTCAGTCCGAATGACCGCTCAGCCGACTGTATATATACTCCCCTGATCATTGAGCCATCTTGCCTACAATATTGAGCACTGCTAACATATGGCGCAGTCAATTGAAGCCGCAGTACCGACTCAGACCCTTCACAGATACCCATTTTAACCCCTGAGTGGATAGGAGCAATTCGCGGTACATGTCTTGCTCAAGGACATTCCTGTACATCATCGGGGATTCAGAAAAAATCCCCTAGTCAGACCGCTGGTCCGGCGGGGGATCGAACTCACGAACCCTGGTACCGTAGTCCAATGATGTAACCATTGGACCACTACCGCCACGGTTGAATATTCGTCATTTTCGGTCAAAATCTAGGTCACTCAAGTAAAGTTTTACATTGTGTACCAGGTGAGCGATATAGGGCCATTGTGGCCCTTGTATAGAGCTAATCTCCTATACCACATCAGCTACGCTCAAGTCAGGGATATCAAAATCTGGTGTGTGAGTATATCTTGGGGATGTTGGAGTGTAGAGTACCATTTTCAGGTCACTGTGACCTTGACCTTTGACCTCAATATATCAAATACTTTTCCAGAGCATATCTCCTATATACGGTAGCTTATATCAGCCAGGGATACCAATTTAGTTAGTGAGTACAGGTATTGTTTATGATAAATAAGTGAGCTTACAGTATTGAAGGCATCAAGACTCCCATCACATTAATAAGAGAAATCAGCACTTAGCATTGACATGCACCAAAAAACATTCAACAAACAGCTCAGAGCTGTATACCCTTTATAAATGCCCTAAAGGCTTAGCTTTGGGCGCATATAGTGATTGAACTGTGTGTTTGTCGGTCCATCGACGTCCCCTTTGTCCAGAGCATATTTCATATACCACATAAGCTATCTATAACTGTATAATTTGAAAAAATTTCTTCCATGGAGAAATAAATTAAAGGGGTATTTATGGGGTAATGGGTTAAAACAAGATTTACTGTAGTCCAAACTCGATACTTCGAACTACCTTATATAGATCATACCAGTATTTCATAACTTGATCATCGATAAGTCGATCTCGTTTAATTCAAACATGCCCTGGTTTCAAAGTTTTAAACATGGCTAAGCTACATTTTAACTTTGAAATATTGGTGTGCTCAAACTAACGTGAGTTCGAAGTATCGAGTTTTGACTGTATTTCTACTGCTTGAACTTGACAAACACATACCTGTCCGTTAGTAGGTTTAGTTTGACCTCTTTCTTGTTCCTATCTAGTCTATATTGATATTTGGGACTTTTTCCTGGAAATTGCTCTGAAAATATGAAATCAAACAAAAACAAGTCAACTTAATTAAATAACTATAAGGATTATTCAGAAAAGATTTACATGTATTTGAATCTGCCCCTTCAATAAAGAACACAAATGAAAATCAAAATATGATCAGAACATCATAATGTATTTTATTTAAGGTTGAGGACCCCTAATTAGATCGGACATATGTTGGTCAATATTTCCAATCAATGTAGAGCGAGTGTTCATTCTCGTCAAACTCGACCCAGTATAACAGGGAATTTACATCCCTGAAATATTAAGTAGCTCAAAACAGGCTGAAAGTAAAGCAGAATGATTTAAAAGGAGCATTCTGCTTTACATTCAGCCTGCTTTAAGCAACCATCTGTCTTCAATAATGTAAATAATCTATGGGGCGTGGAGTAAAGGGTTAAGTATTTAATGTAGGTGATTTAGTATATTTTAGCACATGGGTTAGTGGAGGAAAGCTTAAAGGAGGCTGAAATTTGAGCAGAAATAAATCCTTTATGAGATTTCTACTATAATTTTAGTCTATGCAAACAATGTAGACCCAGATCAGTGGGCTCCTAACTGTTTGTCATGTTGCAAATAAATTGTATTAAACACCTTTAAACCTACCGTCACATACATCATTAACAAGCAGTGTACATATGAAGAGTACACTTGTCGATCCTATGCAAACAGTGTAGAACCATATAAGCGGGCTCCAATAAGGGTATTCGATCACTGTTTGTCATGTTGCAATAAATTGTAAAAAACTCATTGCAACCTAGTGTCACATATGTATACATTATTAACAGTGTACTGTTGAAGAGTACACTTACCCTAGACAAACAGTGTTGACCTAGATCAGACGGCTCCTAATATGGGCCCTCTGATCAGGGTCTTCACTGTTTATTATTTTGCAATAAATTGCAACAAACTCATTGAAATCTAGCGCTACATAACAGTGTACATGTGAAGAGAATACTAACTTATCCGTAATATCCTATGCAAACAGTGTAGACTCAGATCAGAGGGATCCTTAATGCAATATCTTAAATACTAGGAAAGATCTTTACAAGTTAATATAGAGGGGGAGACTTTCCAAGGTGGGGTGTATATTTCCTCGGAAATATAAAAAAAAAAATCAAAATTAAGAGACAGACCAAACACTAGACGCCCTACTGATTCGTGCCATGGAAGTGCAAAAACGCCAGATATTTTAGTTTTGTGAAACTCATTTTACTGTAACCACAGATTTTTACACAGTACAATTTCGTTGTATAGCTAAAGCTTCAACTAAACGGAAGATTGGTGCAATCGCTAATCGCAACACATAATTATTTATCTCTCCAGCCACCCCATCAAATTACACTTTCATCATGATTCGTGTCCGTTTCGGAGGGATACATGTTTTATTAACTCAGTCATTTTCAATAGGAGTTTTTTAACAAATAACATGAGCTTTGAAATAACTATTCTGGAAACAATTTCACTGGCCTTCTTTTGAAAATCTGTTATTTCCTTTTTACCACTGATGCTGTTCAGTATTTCTGTCCATAGTGTGTGAGGAATTTTCAAATTTTCCAAATTTTGTTCATTAGCCACTATTGTTTCAATAAGCGAATCAAGGTCATCTTCAACGTCAAAAAAATCTCCACCAGAAGAATATTCCATGTCTGGGGGACTTTAAATATATTTAACATGAATTATACATAAATATGTTCTCCTTCAGACTCAACATGAGCCAGTCCAGTATCAAATTTGAAAAGTTTCTTGTGAATATTCAGCATTGTTTACTATCTGGGAAAATGGTTAACCCAATACCCCATCAGTGTGCATTTAAAGTATTCATCCACAGACGAAAATGCTTCCACTTTATACATAAATGAATATGCACCATAAGAAATATTGTTTCTATTCTAGCAGATGGTAGCTTCAAGCAGATTTAACGTAAATCAGAATCTGCTTTATGCGCATTATTCCATTAGCAACAGAGCAGATTCTGACCCGACTGTATCTATCAGATCTTTGTCTACTCCGTTTGTTATGCGTAAAAAGGCAGGAATATCAAGACAGCGTTGAGTTTGCCTTTATGCAATGGGTATTTGTGTACAGTAAAATTTCTCTATAACATCCACCTTTTCACATACATGTAACTTGAAAGGTTATGAAAACAGATGAATGCTTTATATATGCAGAAAGCTCCTTGATTATTATTCTGAATTACTTCCATGCTACCTGAAGCATCTGTGTGTCTGAATGATGACAAATCTTTCATATAGAGAGAGTATACTGTTATTAACCCTTTTGCTGCCAGGCTCTAGAACACTTACATATGCAAACTGTTTGGATCCTGATCACACACAACATAATGTGGTGCAGGAGCCATAATGTTTGACATTCATATCAATGTTTCTTTAGTTAAAAAATAAAAACACTTAAATTTAGAAAATAAGCAGACCATGTTTAGTCAACAATTGTGTTATACAGGTTTTTTGCTCACCGGAGCCAAAGGCTCAAGGTGAGCTATTGTGATGGTCATGTGTCTGGCGTCCATCGTCAACAACATCTTCAAATGACATCTCCTATACCGCTGGACAGATTTCAACCAAACTTTACAGGAATGTTCATTGGGTCAAGCCCTTCAAATTCGTTCAAAGAATTAAAAACAATGCAGAACTCTGGTTGCCATGGTAACCTAAATGAAACCAAAAATAGGAAATTAAAAAAAAAATTATTGTCAAAAACCATAAAGGACAGAGCTTAGATATTTTGCACATGGCGTCATATATAGGTCCTCTAGGGGTCATATAGTGAAATCTTCAAACATCTTCTTCTCTGAAACTAAAATGGAAAGAGCTTAGATATTTGGCATGGCTACACTTATAGAGGCCCTTTACAAATGTTTTGGAAACCGTTCTGGTCTGTTACATATCTTGGTCACAGGAGCTAAAAATAGATTTGTTTTTCAATTAAAACATCAAAAATCTTCTTGTCTGAAACCACAGTACCCTGAGCTTAGTTATTTGGCACAAAGCATCATCTACAGGTCCTATATAGTTAAATCTTCAAACCTCTTCTTCTAAGAAACGCATATGGCCAAAGCTTTGATATTTGGCATGGTGACACTTCTAGAGGTATTTTACCAATATTGTGTGGTTTCAGATTGTTGCATATATAAGTCACAGGAGCTAAAATAGATTTTTTCATTGAAACCTTAACAAAATCTTGTCATGCATCACGGTACCCTGATATTTGGCACACATCATCATATCTTCTCAGAAATTGGCACAGTCATATTGTCATAATTTCTCAGCTTTCCAAGATATGTTACAATTACATCAACAGTTCCAGGTGAGCAATTTAGGGCAGTATACGGCTCTTGTTTCCCCTATTCTCAGGTGAGCGAAATATGGCCCATGGGCTTCTTGTTATGTCATAATGGCAACAAAAGGGTTAAAAGTACATAAATATATTTAATCTTCGTTTTTACAGGATTTTGTCCAACATCAAACCAGTTACAGATGGTGATTGTGAAATTAACAGATTGTATGATGCATACAAGTTTGCCTGCCTTGAAGGTGAAAGAAAAGAAGTACCTCTAAGCAGGAATTTGATAATAGATCACCTGAAGAGTTTGATTCCGAGCGTTGAAAGGTGCAGGAAAAGGTCGAATGGTTCACACTTGACAGTATACCGGGGCATATGTTTGATAGAAGAGAAGGATAAGCCTGTCACACCAGTGCATTTTACTGATATTCCAAAGCATTTGACCAACTTTAAAACAATGGTGGTTAGGCAATGTTCAGAGGAAACCATTGAAATTCAGCAGGACAGTGGTTGTTCCTGCAATGGAAACTCAGTATATAAGCTCTTGAACTTGCATCCTAATGGGGACCTGGACGTCACAGTTTCTGGCAAGTCTATTGATCTTAGCCAGATTCAGATTGCGAGTTCATTCACACTGGATGTAAACAGTATTGTGACAACCTTTGAAGTGTTTAACTCAATTAAACTTTGCAGTGGACTTAGATATGACAAATCTTTGATTCTGACCAGATCTCACACCCTGGAAACATGGAAGCACAATGAAATATCATTCAGAACATTGAGGTCCATACCCTGTTTGAGAGTCGTTTCTGTGCATAAGGTATCATTTCCATGTCGTGCATGCCAGCAACAGTATGTTAAAGAAAATAAGCCAAATGTTGAACTATCTACTGCTGAATTGCTTAAAAAACTATTCCCAGGAGCACCCTAAAAAATGACAGCAATTCTTGTAGAGCAAGCAAAAAATGCTGGACGAAACAAACATGGTAGAAGATGGTCACAAGAGTTCATATCCATATGCCTCCAACTTTACAACCGAAGTCCAAAAAGCTACGAGTTATTTAAACAAAGTGAAATGCTAATACTTCCCTCTTCATCAAGTCTAATTCTATACAAAAACTCTTTAAGACAAGAGCCAGGGTTTGATGAGAATGTCTTTGAATGGATGCATGAGGAGGCAGCAAGGGTAGGGTTAAATGAAGATGAGAGGATCGGTGGCTTGATATTTGATGAAATGTCAATACAACAGGACATTCAGATTGAAAAGATTGGCAAAAACTTGGAACTTGTCGGTTTCACTGAACTTGGTGATGAAGGTGGCCTTTGCCAAAGTCTAAAAAAAGGCAGTAAGACTCAAACAATGGGGACACATGTTCTTCAACTACTGTTTTTAGGGCTAAATGGTTTCCGGTTTTCCATTGCACATTTTGTCACTGACAAGATTCAATCTTCACAGCTTTACAGTATGTTTTTCAGAGCTTTGTGAATGCTCAGAGAGTTTGGGTTTAAGACAGTGTACACTTGCATGGATGGTGCCCAGTGCAACAGAAACTTGATGCATATATGTATAGGTCAAAACCCAACAACACTTGTGTCACCAAACCCATTTTCGTCTCACCAAATAATATTCATAATGGACATCTCACATGTATTGAAGAAAATACGTAACAATATTCTGAAAAGTGGGCTTCACCAAAAATGCACAAGACTGCTGACATTGGCAAATTCTCAAGAAATTCATTGGCAGATGTTTGTCGATTACTTCCAATGGGACCAGCACAATGCACTACAATTACATAGAAAGTTAACTAAAGACCATATTTTTCCAGATAACCAACTAAAAATGAGAAACTATTTGGCCTTTGACATGTTGGATTCAACTATGCTGAATTCTATTTTGAGATATAAGGAATCACTTGGTGAAAAGGGGGCTGTTTTTGAAGGACTTATCGAGTTATTGAAGCAAACATCTAAGTTGGTACAATTTTTTCAAGACAGGAGACCAGTGACCAACCTTAGTGACCCCCGGATACAAGATCTGAAATCTGTTGACTCATGGTTTACAAATTGGGAAACTAACACAGCAAAAGAAAAGAAGAAGGTGTTTTTGATGTCATATCAGTGTCATGAAGATATTCATTGTTCAATTCAGGGATTCATCCACATGAAATGAAATCCACTGTGTTTGTAACGCCATCACTTGTGAATTCAGATGTAATTGAAAATCTGTTTAATCAGCAACGTTCAACATTCAATGGAGCAAACACAAATCAAAATGCATTGCAGTACTCCATTTCAAAGAAAGCCAATGCTTCTCAATCAGTTCCAGCACAACCTTTCAAAGCTGCTTTGAAACCACCAACCAAAAGAAAGAAGTCAGATCACCATGATGTTAAAGTTGAAAGTTCAATCAAAGTCAAAAAGATACTATAAAACTGACAATTGCCATGAAAAACAAAATCACAGTGGTCAGTTCTGTTTCACATAATACCCCCCCCCCTTTTCCAACATACACACAGTAAAACCACTCTATATCAACCAATATTTTACAACACTTGCACTGCATTATGTACGCTGATAGTAATGCAGAAATCTCCCATGGATAGGAGCTTCTGCATTATTTTCAGCCTATATAAGACAGCATTTTTTTCTGAAAGAAGATGGTTATTATAGACAGGTCTTACTGTGTTTACATGCAATCATGTGCTTTGTACCTGTCTTCTCAAAAGAACTGCATGCAGAAATCATTTCCTCTGACTGTGTCCAGTAACAACCAACTGTGTCAGCTCTATTCAAACTGAAAGTTTGGATAATAATTATTATTTATACAGTACAATAAGTCTATAAAGACAACTCTTTCTGAAGGCTTTGGAGGGGGAACAGGCAGACAGCTATATTATTTGTAGTCTCAAAGTAATGCAGAAAGCTCCCATATTGCATTCTGCATTCCTTTCAGTCATCAAAATTTGAAACAACATCATCATTTTTCAATTGTTTTCCAAATCAAATATAGAAAAATGATCTTGTAGTGGAATATTTAGTTTTTATTTCATGTTAAGATACACCTGTAAAATCCCATTTTTCTTGTACAGGAATGGAAACTTTGGAACAATAGGTCTCCATTACTTTACCCAACACAAATGTGTAATAATTACACATTTGTGTTTGAAAAGTAATGGAGATTTATTGCTCAGCAACGCTCCATTCCTGAATCCAAAGAGACTGTGTTAAAGAGATCACCGACCGAAGATGCTGATGATCTTTAAAGAGAGGTGACAGCTAAATGCAACACAAAAAAGTAATAAAGTAATACAGAAAGTTCCTATATGAACATTCTGCATTATTTCTATCCTGCATTAAGCTGCAACCTGCCTTAAATACTACGAATACATTTTTATGAAGATTTAACTGTGTGGTTTTATCCATATCATTTAAATTCAAAACTTTTCAAATGATCACACAAGAATGACGAAAGCTATACCTGGTGGGTTTACCCCTTACATCCGAGTACTTTGGACTTTGACAGCTAACTGATTTGACTTCTCATTGGAGATTTACACTGCACACAAACTAGCATGTAACAGGGACACTCTAGTGTCACTAATCGGATTAGTGGGTTTTTCAACGATAAGATCCGAAATCTCCACGTGAAACGCACCAATCGCAACATCTCTGGTATAATCGTTTATTAACGCGTTAAAATCGTTAGGCGTTAAGCGTTCGTTAACCGTTCACTATGCGATTCTTACGCATAGATTAACGCGTAAATGGGTAGGAATAGCGTATTTACCACAGTACCAACGAAAGTTGACGGAAAGTGATGACTGACAGGTCAAACCTAATGGATATTACCTCGGCCATAGATTATACAATACTCAACCAAACAACACGGAGAATATTGTTTTAAACATTCGTTTTACGACTTGTGAACTGCTCTCCGGCTCTACACTGAAACAAACAAACAAACAAACAAATTCAACCGAACAACACGAAGAGTATTGTTTTAAACATTCGTTTTACGACTTGTGAACTGCTCTCCGGCTCTACACTGGAACAAACAAACAAACAAATTCAACCAAACAACATGGAGAGTATTGTTTTAAACATTCGTTTTACGATTTGTGAACTACTCTCCGGCTCTACGCTGAAACAAACAAACAAACAAACAAACAAAACACCACTCTGTTTTTAATCATGCCATTGATCTTTTAATTATTTGACTCATTTTAAAAATGATTTTACAAACTTACTATAACAATTTTATAATCTTGGTAATAATATTGAAAGAATTTCCATGTTTCCATGCATCTCAATATTGTATCATTTTTATTGTGAATGTAGTTATTTGTCTTTCTCGCTTTGTATATAGGTACATTTATATAATTTCATGTGAAGCGCTTTTGAACGCACACCTCCTGTGTGAAAAGAGCGCTATATAAATCGGGTATAATAATAATAATAATTGTCCATACAGCACAATATTTCATATGATACACATGTAGACCGTGTAGCGCGGCGTCTGATCAGGGTGTATGCTATTTGCAAATGCCCACTTTACATTAGTAGACACTAGGCTTAAATCATAGGCATTCGGCCCGTTAGTTATGACACTACCCCCACCCCTGTTTTTCATCTGCAACCCCCAAACGTGTATAAAATACACTAAAAGCCATCCATACATGTACATTCAACAAACATCATAAAAGTACATTTTCAGAAGTTTCATGAACTTTAAAAAAAAAAAAATTTTGTTAGTTTACATACATGTACTTGATACAAAAAGATCAATCTTTTTGAAACTTCTTGAAACTTCTTGAAACATTTGATAAGGTTGTTTGTTGAACATATGGGTGCATTTTGACTAATTTTGAAAGTTTTATAGGGGGTGTTAGCAACTAAGGGGGGGGGTAGTTTCATAGCCTACGCGCCGAAACCCTGTGGCTAAAATGGTTTAATCGGACAAACAACAGAACAACTCTTGTAAAATATCTGCCTTGTTACCGCCACTCTACATGTACAGTGGAGAAAACGTTCTTTCCCAATAAAGGCGTTTACGCTAAAACTGTAATTTCCAATGCAAACAGTGTGGAGTCAGATCAGACGCCGGGTAACCCGGCGTCTGATCTGGCTCCAAACTGTTTGCCACTCAGAGTTAAACGAATACTCAAAATTACATGTATTAAAAAGTTGTCATTGTATACGTTTAGTGCTTTGCGTTTGCGTTTCGTTTGCGTTTAAACGGGAAATAATAACGTTTTCTCTACTGTACTCAGTGTGCAGCGAAGAAGACGTTGTTTTTTTTCAGGCCTTGTCAATGAAGGACCTCGTTTATTTTCCCCGCTTTATAGTCTATATACGTGTAATTTTAACAAACCAAATGAATCAGATGTAAATATTCAGTATAATTATTAACGAACTTTTACGTACAGTTTTACAAATGAACGTTTACAATATCAATATCCTTTTAGAGATATTAGAATGAAGAAGAACAAGCACAAACCATTCACTCGTGGTATCATTTGACCAAACTTGCAACTTTCATCGCCAATTCGATGTACTTAGACATGCATGATGCTTCGTTATGAAACAATCCGATCACCGATCTACATACATTCAGTTTACAATGACGCGTCTTGCCTCACAACACATTCATACATGCATACTTGTTGGCTTTTATAGCAAGCACATCTTGACGAGCTGCAATAGCAAGACGCGAGTTGCATGTATACCATTGGGATAGAGGGATTCTTATCCAATTGGGGGTGATACATAGTTAGTGGGGGTGAGGGGTAGGGTAAGGCTGTTTTGACTTTCATGAGTTGCCTATACCGGCATGTGTCTATATACCAATAAGGTATCGAAACCTATGATGTTTTGTCGACCTTGAGTGCATCATATATTTTGTTAACAAGGAATCAACCCATTTGATTTGCTTTACCGGAAAACATCCATGTTACCACGTCTTTCCCTACAAAGCTACGTCTGTGTCCCTGCATATTACAATCAGACGATCAAACCCGCTTGCAACAGTATCCTTAGCAGGGAATATCATTCTAGTGTCAGCTTCTTCATGATCGGACGACAACTTTAAGCTATTTGACTTTGCATTTGTAACGGCTACGAACGTCCCCCTGCTACAACAAGCAACCCTTCTGGAAATAATGTGTCACTCAGATGATAGAAACTCGACAATGTATTTCTACTTTTCGTCGAGCACAAGGTATGGCTCTCTGACAGGCGGTAGTGGGTCTTCTGGACCTGGTTTTTTTCCAGCGGCAACTGCTTCCAAGGTATCAAATGTGACATCAATGCGAGTAGGTGTGCCTGTGCAATGGGAATATACCGAGTGAACAAAGTCTTGAGCATACTCTCCGAATGTCTGTTATCCATGAGGTCTGTCTCGAGCTTGAATAAGAGCATGACCATATACATGTATTATAACACATGTATCTGCTGTGCAATTTCAATTCACTGGTCTATTGTCAGAGTATCCAGAATTCGGGACTCAACTGGACTCCATTTCGTTTTGCCGATGCTAGTGGAGTTGAGGACAGCTCATGTTTCAGTACATCCTTATTCTGCATGGTTAGGCCTGAACTAGCTTCATTAAACAAACATTATCGGAGTATGCGGTCAGGTTTTATCGGTTTCGAAACCTGGTGCTTGTCTGATCTCGTGTCTTTATAAATACTTGCTAATGTCTTTGACTTTGTTTTTTGGGTGGAGTAAAAAGTCGGTGTTGCACTCCTTTAGTCAATAATTTGTAAACTGCTAAACCAGTGAACGGCTTCTGCAATCACATCGCATCCAACAAATCATTGCTAATGTCTTTTGTTGCAGCATCCTTTAACGTTGTCTCCACAAGTTGGTCTACAGCATAGGATGCGTCTTTCGATTGTTCACTTGTCGAAATGCAAAATACATCTAACAAACCGACCAATGCAGCAAGGGCTTAGAACTACTTTTGCTAAAAGATCTTGGTATACAGAAAGAGTTGGTTTAATTTGGACAACAATCAAACATGACCTGGTTTCCCGTAATGAAGTTAATATTTTTGTCAATTGACCCTGAGAGATCTCAACAAACACAATCAAGGCATTATATTAGTTCGTGTTCTGTTAATTCGTATATAAATGGTTTTCATATGGAAAGAAAAAAGGCTGCATGGACCACATCGAATGCATTTCATGGAAAATATGATGCATTTACAAAATCCATTGTGTAATTACTATTAGTTAGAATGTAGAAACAGTAAAGTCCTGAAAACATTGCGATTGCTATGTATGACAAGCCATAAGTTGTATTTAATGCAATTATTATGTTGGACTGGACGTGTTTGCCTGATAGTGGCAAAAACCTTACTACGCAATTCCTAAAAGCCAAGCAGCTTTGTTTAAACACACGGAAGTATTTGCATACCAAATTGCTTGTGTTTGATGGCATTACACAAAATAACGGAAGTGTCCAGTAGAGTGTGAATGAAGGAAACATATTGCTGATACATTAGACTAGGCTGCTATATATTGGATATACATATACATATAGTTGAGAAAATTAAGCATATGCGCTAAAAAACTGATTGCAGTGACATATGCATGTATTGTCGATGTTGCCGTTTTTGTTCAGATTAGTGAATATGAAAATGAAAATATATGCACACACACCATTAGCAATAATACAACAACAAACAAAACATATACTATTTGCTATACAATAGGATTTACTACTTTACTATTCATAAACCATACATATATTGGCAAAAATAAGTCAATACCCAATTTAACAAGTATTTAAATAAATATACAATCACAAAATTAGTGATTTTTAACACTACCTTTGACTCCGAAATATAAGAAACGAAATTAATCATTAGTGCAGAAGGTAACGGTCATCTTAAAGCAAATAAAACAGTAACATTTTGTCGGTGTTGGTGATTATTCAATAAATGAATTTTCAAATCGGCCTGAAGTTGACTAACATAGCGTTCTAGTACATTATAACACTTATTTTGACACCAAAATGCACGAAAATTGATCAAATTTAGGAAATGACTTAGCTTTATCCCATATAAAATAGCGGCCATTTTGAAAACAAACACGTTTGTTTGTCAAACATTGGTCATTATGCATTAAAGTAAGCTTCAAATCAATTTAAGGTTTTCTGGGTTAGCTTCCGAATGCTTAAAACATATACTTCAACACCAAAAGTATAAAATTTGGTTATACATGTCAAATGTTAGAAGAGAAATGGTATGTAAGAACCGAAAATGGCGGCCATCTTGAAAAATTGGTGGTCATTTTGAATGTTTACGGTGCAAAAGGGATTTTTGTTGAAAGAAGGGCCATACCAGTATATCATGTAAACCTATTTTGATGATTGTATCACCACGTTTATGATTTTTTCACTAATGTGCCCAGTTATTATAGCAGAAATGAACAGAATACGCGATTTACTGGCTTATTTTAAGAGTTATCGCCCTTGTTTGTGACTAATAATTGCTTTTTCTGTCACGAATATTCTATTACTAGATTTTGCGACCAATTATACATTCAATGAATTAAAGTATTTTAGGTTATCTATGAGTAATTGCAAATAACATAAATATTAAATTATCATATCTCTGAAATCTGCACCCAATGACCTTTGACCTATTTCTGACCTTAATACGCACCTAAGAACTTTACACCCCACTAGAATTGTTCGTATACATATGCTGAATATAAATCAAGTGGATGTTGCCCGTCTACACGACATGCCATGAGATCCATTTTCCAGAGCCTTATTTTCGATCCGTAGGCAGACTACCAGATGTACCTGGACTTTTATTATTTTTCATCTTTTTTAAAACTTGTGTTGCTTCATCAAGTGTTAATTCTCCTTCAATATATTCTGATTCCTCTTTACTAAGTTTGGGAATGTTTTCATTTTTAAAAAAGTAATCATATTCATTAAGTTTTGTATCTTCATCTTTAGATTTATATAAATTTTCATAAAATGCTTTAATCTCTTCTAAAAATCTCATTTTGTTTTGTTACTTCCGATCCATCATCCTTCATAATTTTTCCTAATGTTTTTGTCTGCATATTTGTCTTTTCTAAGCCACAAAAATATTTAGTAGGTTTTTCTCCTTCAATGCTCCATTTAACTTTTGATCTTATAATATATCCATTCAATTTATTTTCATTTATTTGTTTTAGTTCGTCATTTAAAGAGACAAGTTCTCCCGAATTTTGTTCTGTTAAATTTGGTTCTATTTCATATATAGTTTTTTTCAACTATTCTTCTCTCTTTTGAATTGTTTTTTTCTTATACGAACTATATGGAATTGATTTACCTCGTATTGCCTTCAATAATGTATCTTAAAATAATTTTTCGCTTATACTGAATTGAATTTCACAATTAGGTACATTTTTTAAGGTATCATTGTTGTATACGTGTAATGAGTATTGTTCTTTAATTTCGTCAATTTTCTTATTAATAGTATCTATATATTCTAAATCGTTTAATAGAGAGTTATTATGCTTCCATAAGCCTGAACTATATTGAAAATCATTAAACTGAAATGACGATGATATCATAGAATGATCGGAGCAGAAACTATGATGTATGGCTGAATCTGACAAATACGTTTTTATAGAGAAAGAAGTTAGAAAGAAGTCAAGTCGAGCTTGTTGAAATGGTTTATGCTTTCGCCAAGTGTAAATTTGTTTTTGTGGATATAGCTCTCTAAAAGGATCGGTTAACTGTCTGTCTAAAATATATTGTTATACAGTTTTTCTAGCATTTTTATTGTTTATGTGTTTATAATTATAATAATCCATATCTGGATCCAAAACTAGGTTAAAATCGCCGCATATTGCATATGACATGTTTCCAAGGTCGTCTATTTTGTCGAATATATTTACGTAAAATGACGGCTGGTCTTGATTAGGGCCATAAATTGACGCAAGCGTGAAGCGATACTCATTAACAGTTACATCAAGTATAACATAATTTCCATCTGTGTCCTGTATTACTTTATGTATTTTAAAATCAATTTTATTAAATAGTATAGCAACACCCCTACTTTGAGAAGTGTTACAGCTTTAAATATTTCAGATCCCCATTCTGAGTAAATAGTTTTATACATGTTTGGTGTGAAGTGCGTATCTTGCAAACAGTATATGTCATTTTTCAAATCTCTTAGATGTTGAAAAACTGACATTCTTTTCTTCTTTCCGTGTAAACCTCTACAGTTTACCGATAAAATATTTAATGTCTTCGTATCGCCAACAAAGTATTTTGAAGGAATGATTCTTTAAGCAGAACAAAAAACAATACATATTTGGATGCCTGGCTGGACGTTATTCTTTACCAGTTAACTATAACTAGAACATTTACTTTGCAAACAGTTTTGAGCCAGATGAGACACCGGGTAAACCAGCGTCTGATCAAGTTCTAAACCGTTTGATACTCAGATTAACACAACTTGTCATACATTCAAAAATGTAATTTTCTACATTTAGCTACACTGCGTTTGCATTTTGTTTGCAATTAAATGGGGGGGGGGGGGGGGAGGGGATAATGTATTCTCAAGTAGAGCATAAGAGTCCGCGGCAGATCGTGATGCACGTAATTACGTTCTGTTTAATGACTGACAGACCAAGGAAGTGTTTTTTCGCCGCGACAAATACAAGTACGAACATTTGAAACAGTTTGGATCCAGATCAGACGCCGAGTCACTAAAAGTTTGACCAGAATTTCAACCATCTGTCACTCAATTTAAAATGAATATGCACCAGTTTTCGACATTTTTTTGCATTGGATTTACACTTAACCCTTTACCCCATAGAAGCGACTTTTAGCGTATCTAATTTATTCCTCCGCTGAAGAAAATAGTTCCAGTTTATACCCTCACGAACAATAACCACAACAAATATTTTTATATAGCCTAGCAGATTGTTGTTTAAAGCAGGCTGAAAGTAAAGCAGAATGTGCCTTAGGGCACATTCTGCTTTACTTTCAACCTGCTTTAAGTGATCACCTGTACTGAATATTATATACGGGTTATTGGGTAAAGGGTTAACCCTTTCACTACCAAGTATTTCGTGAGATTTTTACCCCTTCATCGTTTCATTGCCGTCTGCTTTAATTGTGTTGTTCGAAATATCGTTTCAAAGTAAGATTCAAAGTAGTATGACTTAAAGCATATCGATGCGAGGGTCAAACAGTTGAATCCTGATCAGACGCCGCGTTACGCCGCGTCTGGTCAGGATCAAAACTGTTTGCAAACGCGCTTACATGCGTCATTGAGAGTGAAAGTGTTAATTTCTTTGAAACGGAACAGGAAAGAATAATATTTCCCCACAATTTCTATTTCGTCAGCTCACAGTTTATTGTCATAGAAAACATGTACATGTGCCTGTACTTTTAACAAATGCATGTTTAACCCATTTCCCCTTCAGTCTGTTTCTAATTGTGAAGACAGGTGGACAATTAAGCAAGTTGAAATGAAAGCAGAATTCGTCTTGATGCATATTCTGCTTAACTCTCAATCTGCTTTCAGTTACTTTTTGCTAAGACATTTATAGAAACTATTTCTTATGGTATCTCTTTTCTTCAGTGGAGGAAACAGCGTATTTATGGACGCCGAGTACAATGGTTATTTGAAAACTGTTTAGATCCTGATCAGATAGAAGGTTGGATCTGTTTTTATGTACATGTAAAGTCAAGTGGATTTTCATCGAAAGGGGAATGATTCAATCATGCTATAACGGAAACAGTGGTATGGGTGAAGTAATTGGATATCCCTAGACACGCCCAGCACTATTGGCATTGATTGTGTCTGTCTCCGTATATGGTTTGGATTCAAAATGTCTGTTAACACATTAAACCCTAGCGACGAGTATAGTCGCCATTTACAAACAGAGTACCTGCACGAGATGATTACACTTGTCTTGTGCAAACAGTGTAGACCCTGTGTTTGTTATTTTGAAAAATACTGTTAAAATCCACCCCAAATAGTCAAAAATGGACTAGATCTATTTTTAAAATGGAATTGTCCATTAAAAGTTTCAGGGGTGTAATAGTTATATAGTGTATGTACTTGAGTGAACATAAGTGGTCATACAGTCACCCACATGGAAAAGCAGAATTCTACAGTACTAAATTACTGTTCCATGAATGACTACTCACGTTCTATATTTAACAGCCATTCACACATTCACGCCTAAAACTTTAAATCCGGGTTTCAATTAACCCTTTACCTGATAGCCTAGTTATAATATTGAAGATAGGTGACTACTTAAAGCAGGTTGAAAGTAAAGCAGAATGCGCCCTAAGGCGCATTCTGCTTTACTTTCAGCCTGCTTTAAGCTATTACCAGCTAGAATAAGGAAAGTATTAAATATGACACATATTCAGTACGGTTTATATTGGAACTATTTTCTTCAGCGGATGAATAAAATGCATGTGCTAAAAGTCGCTTCTATCAGGGAAAGGGTTAAGTCTAGTCCATTTGTTTACTATTTAGAGTAGTTTTTAACAATGTATTGCAATATGACAAACAGTGCAGTACCTGATAGGAGCCATCTGGTCTAGGTCTACACTGATTGCATAGGCCATTGTAATGTTTTTCCATACCTCAGATCATTTCATATTAAACAGTAAACAAAGTAGACCCTGATGAGGCGCTGTAATTTGAGGTGTCTCGTCAGGATCTACACTATTTGCTTATTGAAGACACAATTGATAAGATTAATGGGTTATTAAGCCTCGAAAAACCTCTTCAGCCATTGCCTCATTAAATACACATTATGGCAAATCCACTCACTCCATTAACATAAAAGTGAATAATCACTGCGTGTTTTAAACATAGGTAACAGTTTAAAACAGAATAAAAGTAAAGCAAATACTCCTGTAGGAGTTTTCTGCTTTACTTTCATCCTGCTTTGAACATCCACTTGCCATAAGCACAATTTGATATATGCAAGACATGCACATGTGTACACATTTGGATAAGGAGGACAGGGTTAACAAGAAATATCTTTAAAAAAAGATATTCAGCGGAATGGGTGGTGGAAGTCATGCTGGGTGTGCAAAATTGTATGAAATTGGGGTTTTTCAAAGAATTGTAATATCTTGGATTGAAAAGCAAGAAATACACATTCAAGGATATAGCATAACTCTGACTAAAACACTATAATGTACAGATATGAAAACATATAATTTATCCCATATCCTAGCTACTGGTAGGAGATCCTCAGATTAAACTATTAAGGTTCATGTAATGTGTTTTTTGGTGCATTTTTGAAAGGCGATATTTTGGTCATTTATGGAGCAATGTTGGATAATTTCATATCAAAATGTTCGTATTGAAATGAACAAGCTTATGAGATAGCTTACAATTTGAAAGGAAAACTGTGTATCTTGATTTTGAACAATATGTTTGGATTTGCACCAAAATGTGAAGCAAATTTTCTGTACTGAAATTCAACAAATCCTTCCCCTATATTGAAGAATATGCTTTACATGAGGTAGTAGGACCAAAATTCAGACGAAATCCACTCAAATAACAACAGAAGAAGTCATGGAATATTTGACAATTTTCAAGGACAACACTATTTTGCAATGGGGGACTACTTATTTTTTCCAAAGTATGGTGGGCAACACGAGCCTCTGTCAAACATTATTACATGTATAAATATGCAGACTGTATTATTTTTTTCATCCTTTTTAACTGAATTATACGTTGAGAATACATTGCGAATCGTTGTTGGGCTCTCGCGGGAGGATCTGTTTCTTTATAAGCCCATCCTCTTCCTAGAATTCTTCTATAACTGTGTTTTAACGCATGTTGCAAGATATATATACATGATTATAATGACTTCATTGCGTATAACGATTACACAATTGCTATTCAAATCCCAGGTCTCTTTATGCGTCTAAACTTGCCAACGTGTTCCTTACTTTGCACGTGCGCAGATACAGGTGTTTCACTGTAAACAGCGCTACATTGATTACCGCGAAGGCAAGAGAATCTCTCGCCTCAATGTGCAAAAAGGAGGAGTGACCGTGGAGAACGATATGTTTGAGAGAGACATAATCACAGTGTATAAACGAACTGTATGATGACTAGATTTTGCGACTAGACTGTAAGGAGTCAATCGATTCAGTGCGACACGCGGACATGTTTTCATCTGTTTTCCTTGTTTTCTAAGTAGATCACTAAGAAAAGCAAACGTACATTATATTGTGCATTGATTTAAGATATTTACCTGACTGTCATTGTTCCGTTATCAAGCTTTCCAAACAAAATATTTCCATTACATCAATAAATACCTGGCAATGTTTACACGAGGCCGTGTTTACAAACGTGTCATATATGCAGTTTATACACACCCTGACATCTAATCGGGCGTTAAAACTTGAGAAAATTATGTATTCTTATTTAGATAGCAGTACAACCACAATAGCTGTGAGATTTAATAAAATATCCACGTTCAAAGTACTGCACTGATGAAACTGAAACTGTATTGTTTATTGAATCAGACTACACGGTGATCTGAATGATTATAGCGACTATACTGTATCAATTATAGCGATCTTACGGTAACGATTTCAGACGACTTTAGGATCCTTTTACGTCCAAAACGCCCTTTTTTTAGTTTAACAAAGTTTAAATAAATCTCTTTTCAACCCTTTACCTTACAATGCCTCCTTTTGACAATTTGCACAAAATGTAGACCCCAAAGAGAGCTGCTCCTAGCACTGGTTTGCAACTGGCGATCAAACCCGCTACCTTCCAACTCCCAAGCTGATGCTGACATTTTTTTTATGTATGCACATATATAATTAAGTCCTTGATTAAGTTAATATAAAGTTTAGCTTTTCCTCCCTGAAACCTGAAATGAACAATTCTAGTTTTCATTGTATTCTGGTCCATTTTCACTTTTTATGGTTATTTTTACAATATACATTATGTCATAATTTTTGCCGGTTTTGTGTCAAGACGAAAGTCCTTTGAGTGAGTTTTTATTGTGTTGGTAATGTCCGAAATCGATAAAATTTTAATCTTAGGTTTTAGTCTTCGTGAATGACGACACAATGTTGTATGACTTGGTCGAATACATCTGTGCTGAAAGTGCAGTCACTGTGTATACCCGTACACAGGATATTGGTACCAGCGAGTCGAGAGTTTTTAGCAGATCGCTCTGCAGTGCAGGTATGTTTTCATGATTTTCTAGAACTATATGTCTATGATCAATATGTAGAATAATACTATATTAAAGCGAGATGTTTCTGGAACATGCTGATGTCATAACATTTCAGTTTTACCGAGAGAACCTCTCGTAAGACGTATAAACAAGCTGCCTGGTACCGGTAAATAACAACTGTTGCTGACATAATATCATTGTAATTAGTTTTTAATAATTGTATAAGAGATCTATTCATGTTATACGAGTAATTTATGCTATCTTGATTGACATTATGAAACATTTACTATTGTTTTTGAAGTATGTGCTTTAAAAATCCGAAATGAAAGTTGGTTGTGTGTACGGCAACTTGCTACGCTAGTGAACGGCATATTGCTAAAGCCTTTCAATCCAGTGTACGGCAACTTGCTTAAATCTACATCGAAATCAACGGCTGTTTGATTTGTACAAGTATATATTCTGTACATTGTCATTTATGTTTTACAGATTATGGACCTGTACAAATGTTCGTACTGTAAGGAACAACTACCCACGTTCCGGGAGGTAATTTCCCACTTGAGAGAGATGCATGGCTATCAGGAATTAAAATACCTTCGCCAGCGTTGTTTGTTGGTTTTTTTCCGAAAAAGTGTGCAACTTCAATATTATACATGGAAAATGTAGAGGGGAGGGGAGGGTTATGTCTATAATAGACGAAACGCAACAAAATAATCTATCTAAGCGATACTTTACACCCAAAGACTCTCCATTGGAAAAGAAAATGTGCAAGTTTGCATATAATGAAGAACATGAGCATGTTTGTTGCAAGACTCCGAATTGCCTGTTGTAGAGGAATTTCGGGATTATAAAGAAGTATAAAGGGAGTATAAAGAATTAATATCCCTGATCCGAAGCGTAATCGACGAAATGAAACAGACTGGCAAACTTGATTATATAGCATTCAATCGGCTGGTCTTTGAAGGCAAATTTCCCCTTAAAAATATAACATATTTGCTTTTCACAGATGTTGTTCGCTGGTTCGACTTAGAAAAGTCGACATCGTTTATGAGATACTCTGGTGATGTTAAACTGTTTTGGCGCTTGCTGTTATTGTTCATTATTACAGGCGTGCTGTCCGCACAGAGCAACATGTGTGCCAACTATCAATTTTAACTCTGTTATTCGAATAAACGTAACCCTAAGTGCTCATTGGATAACATTTGCAAACTGTTTGGAACCAGACAAGACGCCGCTTTAAGTCCTTTGATGCACCCTGTTGTTCTCAATAGGCGTCAAAATACAGGTAACGCAGGAGTACAGTGTGCTTAGCAGATGTCACTAATCTCAAGTTGTCTAGAGAGGCCCTGACATACTCACACCTAAGAGATATTCCAATGTTTTTTTAACCAAACTAACAAATTGAAGGAACGGACCTCACATGAAACGCTTCAATGATTTTATCCATAGAACAGTTAACGCTAACTGCACAAATTCCACATGATTGCATGCTTTTAAACCTGTTTTGGTGTTACCACCGAAAGTATGTCAGGAAATGTCTTTAACGCGACTTCTGATCTATATTCAAACTGGTTTTGGCACTCACATTGAAAAAAGGGTTTAGTGTCTCTTCGCACACGACATTATTGAATCAGACAACAATTTAGCAAGATAAGGAATAACAAGCAAGTGTAACACGACCGCGGCAGTTTTTATAGAAAAGGACTCTGGATTAAAGACATTTCATCAGTCCATTGATGGACTCCCCCATTGTTCTCACTCTGTGTGAAAATACAGGTAACACGGTAGTAAAGTGTGCAAAGTCAATGTCAGTAATCTCAAGTTGTCTAGAGGCCCCTCACATACCCCTCAAGGGTTTTTTCAACGGGTTTTACTAATCAAACGAACAAACTTAAAGTACGGCCCTCACATGAAACGCTTGGATGAGTATAATTATCCCTGGACAAGATAGCAGTAAGGACAAAACTCGCATATGACTGCATGATTTTATACCTGGTTTGGTGTCACCACCGGAAAAAGATCAGGAAATGTCTTTAAATTGAATACCGCACACTTTAAAGCGGGCAGCTTATTCTGATTGCACTGTGGTAAATGATACCGCATTAACCAGTAAACATACTGCACGATATGTTCGTGCAAATTGGAAAAAACACAGATGGAAATTATAGTTGTGTACGTGTATTTCAATATTTTATGAGTGGGTGGATTAGTTTGATATCATAAATTAACCGCAATCATTATTGACTCTGTGTGTGTTAAGTGTTTTAATAGAAATCTTCGATTAAGATATAGTCCGATACAGTTACTCGTTCGCTTCAAAAGTATTCTGTTATGTGAACAGCTATTAGAATATGTTAAACGTACATTCATCGTTTCAATTTCATTTTATTAGGTGTTCCTGCTCTATATCAAGTTTATCTATTTTAAGTAAATTAACAATGAAAAGTATAAAATTTATAAATAGGAAGACTGTTCTCGGTACACGGCTACCTTTGGTTGAACGTAACACCATGAGGACGAACTGGGACAGAGCAAAACGTTTTAAGGGCCAAATATCTGGTAGAAAACCCCCGTACAGTGACACATCAGTATGCCGTACAGTAATATTTCATTCACAACCAAGATGCCGTACACTTGACACAAATTTCTTTTAATTCTATTCTTAAAATCACGACCCAACAGTGTGGTTTTAGTGAGTTACATGAATTATTATGAAATAGACTAAGCGTTTCATGTAAATATTGTAGTCAGGAGCGTTTGAAACAGTTGATATCGTAATTTTTCGTCAGCAATCGTTGTTATTTACCGGTACTAGGCAGCATAATTATATATTTAACGAGAGTTTCTGTGATTAAAACAGAACTGTTTTGACATCAGCATATCACAGAAACATCACGCTTTAATACTGTATTATATATATGTTGATCATAGACATTTTATGCTATAAAACCATGAAAAACATACACGCACTGCAGAGCGACCGGCTAATTCTCTCGACTCGCTGGTACCAATATACTGTGTACGGGTATACACAGTGGCAGTAGATACACTGGAAATTATACATTGAACCTGAAACATAAATTGATAAATGTTAGGCTGAAATCAGGGCTAAAGTTGCTAAAACATCCTAAGATTTCTAAATTTTCAAGCGCGGTTTTAGGAAACGTACCATTAACCCTTTCGCTGCAAAGCTCTACAAATAGTTCATATCCAGATCAGACATATAACGCGCCGTCTGATCTGGATCTAAACTGTTTGACACTCATATCAATGTTTTCAACGCAAACTACGCTTAAGGTCCAAATTTTAAAAGTAAGAGCAGAAATCCGAAGATTTGGGGGAAAATCAGTATATCCGAATAATAACAATACAGTATGCAGAATTGGTGAAATCATATTAAGCGAGTCGCAATATGTCATACACATTTCCGAAAATATGGTCGAAAATGGTAATTTGCATGAACACACTATAAGTCGTAGTAGATGTTGCACGTACATATACGTATCACTCTGATACAGCTTTTATTTAAGAAACTATAACAATACACCAAGCAGGCTTTTCGAAATCGTGTATAGCTAGTTGCTATATGTCATACAAATTTCAGGGGAATCTTGTCGCTATATGTCATACAGTCACATTGTTGGGTAGTCGCTTTAAATGATAGCAGATGATTGCAATAAATGATACAGTCTACATGTAGGAGTTTGCCTAAATTTATAATCAAATGGCGATTTACGATAAACAAAAAGTGGTTGCTTTGTTTAGCGGTCTATTTAGATAACATACAGTACCGTATTGTAATATAAGCGATTAAAACAAAGGGCATTTTCAAAGAACTGTTGCCAAATTTGAGAGGGAAATCGACACTATGTGTTGATTTTCAATCAGATCACAATTTCCTCTCTACCTACACCCTTACAAGTGTACTACGATACAAAATAAATGTATAACTGTAATTATTACTTATGTTCGCTCGCATGGGTTCGAAGAAGATATCCAAAATTAACAGGTTTATGTTCCGACCTCTGCACAAATGTCAACATTCGTTGTTACAGCTAGTCACTTTACCCGGTCATCATACAGTTCGTTTATACACTGTGATAATGGGTGGTTGCAGCGCTATGGTCTGGATTGGGAAAATGAAAACTCTGGAAATTGACTTGGTTATTATTCAATAAAATGCCAATGCTCAGCGTTACATCAATGTTTTAAATAGCACAGTGATTCGGTTCATGCAAAAGAAAGGAAGGACCTGGCATTTTCAGCTTGACAATGCATGTATAAAGCATCACACGGCGCGTATCACCACACAATTTCTTGCTAAAAATACATTAACGTCCTGCCTTGGCCTGTTTCATCCTCGGACATGAGCCCCATAGAACACATATCGGATGTATATATACCATAATGACCTCCAAAGTGCATTTTGGTTGGAATGGCAACGTATTTGAAACGTTACGTACAATCAATGAGGGGACGTATTCTGCAATGTTACCGTAAAATGGAGGGAACAGTGGTTACTAGTGCTTTTTCTAACATCACTTTAAATGCGCATCAAGTAAATGTTTGTTTCCAGATGCTTTGTGGTCATTCTAATTATTAAGAATATTCCATTTCGACCCCTCTCAACTGAATTATTCATTAAACAGTATGCAATATTTGATTCTAATCCAATGAAGTACACAAACACATGACTATGACATTGAAGCTTCGATTACAAGAATAATTCATCCGGCATATAAATATATCAACAAAATTTATTATTTTTAATTCTAAACTGAAGTGAGATCCGGTTGTTTATAATTCTCTGTGAAAAGTGTTGTAAACTTAATGATGTTTTTTTAATTCGAAAAATATTTTTAAGGTAAAATCTTTCTATATGTATAATTTTCAACATTGTATAATGTCACCACGGCTTCGACGATGACCAAGCAATTTTTGAAAACCAATCTTTCGGTACATGTAAGGTTGACAATCCAGGAGACGTTTATTGGTAGGCTTACATAATTTTTAAACACTTCTTTTAAGAAAAGATACCATAATACATGATAATAGTGTTTCCATATTGACCTGACGAGTGCTTTGTACACAATTATGAAATACCTTTTCGCAATGTAATCATACATTCTGATTATTAAGGATAATACACTGTTGGATTTGTTATCTTTTTCAGCTATATGACTACTTACTTTTTAATCCTGTTAAAATATTACCCCTAAATCCCCCTTTTCACTAGCAGACTCAATGTCCGCAAAGTTCAAAATATACTGGTAATATTGGTTGTCTGTTCCAAAGTGTATGGTTCTGTAATTTTTCACATTAAAACGCAACAGCCACTTTGACTATGTGTAAGGCATCTAAGTCGTGCTGGATAATATCAATTTTAATGTCTTTGTTGTATAGTTTGGTACCATAAGCGAATAATTTCACAATACTACGTATAACTTCAGGGATAGGGGTCATCTATTATAAACATATGAATAATATGGGTCCCAGGACACTTCCATGGGGTACCCCACTTAAAATGTCTTTCCACGAAAAAGACCAGGGTCCTTTCACAGATACATATTGCCTACGCCCAGTAAAAGTCACGTTTCCATGACAAAACTGGACCTCTGATACCAAAAACTGATACTTTGCGAGAAAACGTTGATGTACTATGCTCTCAAAAGCTTTGACAAAATCTAAATATACAATATATTTTCCCAAATTCTATCACCCTCAATGTAATGTGACTAATCATCTATGTATTCAATTAACTGTAAAAGGCAGGATCCCCTATCTGTGCCCTTATGATTGTTTTTAAAGACTTTTCCTCAGTCCTTCGAAAGAGTCCCCCCCCCCATAGAATTTGAGGTGTCAATGTAACTGTCAAAACATGTTCAGTACGTGCAGCCGGTGGGTGTACCAATCTCAGTTTAGCTGGTGATAACCAGATTATACTCACGCTCTAGTGCTTTTCAATGGTTATTTCTAGCCAAACCATCAAATATAAAGGTAGAGTCTCACACGAAAGGCTTCAACGGTTCTTTGCTAGCGACATGGCCATAAAATCCATGATTTTTGCAAGGAAATTGTCTGGCAAGGTGTTATGATCGAAAGGTCATCTAGGGATGTCTTTAAATTCTTACAACTACTGAAGTAAGGCTATCAGGGTGGTAGTTGCATAATTATACTCATGAACTATTACAGTATTTTAATGTGTGTGTATGTGTGAAATGCAGAAGCAGAATATACGTGAAAAAAGTAGTAAGGACAAAAAGTAATTGTGTGTCTCTGCCCAACGAAATCGTCGGTTGTGTCTCTACTAGGACACCATAGAAAGCCTTGTCCAAATCGTGCAATAGTATATACATGATGAGCATTAAAATTTTACCCCTGTACCTGCCAAAGGCTTGAATAGTTTCACAACAATGAAAGCTTTATATAATAGAGATCGCAATGCAAAGTGAAATATTAATCAACATTACAATAGCCGGAAAGATGTGGAATACTTGAATGGGTGTAAAAAGGTGATTTAAAGGGACAAACTCTTGATTTTCCTGAAACAAAGGTCAGCTGTACAGAGACGGACTTACTTTCGCGTCAAGTAATCCGCTGAAGAATCGTGACATTCGGAGGAATTTATGATCGAAAGTAATGCGCAATGCACTTATTTTATTGTTTATGTATCAAACAACAATAGTGTACTGAAATAAAAGTCGAAAATATGGATATTAAAAAATGAGAAAATGCGTATTAATCGGAAAAGTCGATGTGTTGGACAAATTACATATTTCGGTGACCTTGATATAATTGAACGGATATATTGTGTAACTGCAGCGATTCGGGTGAGTGACATTCCATCAATCATATTGCTTGTTCTTTTCTCTTTCCGCACGTATATAACAATTGTCAATCGGTTTTGTAGATTTGGAGTAAATGGACTATAAATGTTGGCAAACTTCTACAAATTTGTAAAATGCAAATGGCTGCCCTTGAATCAAGCATGGGGTATTCTAAGGGCCAATTACAAGGGTTTTTTCCGACTTTTGTAAGACATTCTGTGTAGGAGTACCTAGTATGTAATGGGTTCTTTGTATGTATTCTACCAGATTTCCAAAAATACGTGCCATTAAGTGATTTGATATATTCTGCTGAAGAGGCTATTTTCACTCCATGTTCGTTACATTTGGATCTTCTAACATCACAAGTACACTTATATTAATAAAAATTTAGGCATGCTCCTTTTCAATGACTAATTATTTATACTGTGTGAAAATATTTTAGCCAATGTCGTATAGTTATTGAGTATTGCAACTTTTCAAATTTGGGTATTTTTTTCTCGTACAAGGACGTTACATGAACCTTAATCTATATATCAAACTTCATTAATGGGGAGTTTCTCGAAACAAACTATAACTAAATAAACTGTGCATGCCCTTACAGAACAACAGTTCTATAACACCTCACATACATATACTGTAGTATGTAACAGCAGTCTGCTGTACAAGTTTAACCACCTCGTTTTTGTAAATAAATGATGAAACAACACAATTGTGTTTAACTCACTTTAGGCCATTTATTATATTGCTATCAATGTATGGTAAATGTGTACAAATAGTTAACAATTAAAATAAATTGGTAGTAAACCATAACAAAACACCTAGCTACCACTGTATATCTATAAAAAGACAGCAGATGTCATATCTTAAAATAGAAGCATGATGTCATCAGCTCAGTAGTAAACAGTCTGCAACTCGCAATTCATATCTGGTAAAACTGTAAACGTGCATAGACCAGCCTGGCTGCAGTTTCAGGGCTCCAGTTAAGAGGAGTAAACTGAACAAATCTAACTTTTTCTCACTCATTTTAGCACCAAACCCTATGGTGTTACCACTCATTTGGATCGTCTCGAAGAGATAGTTCAAGTGAGTAGTGACACCATAGGGTTTAATGCAGAAATAAAGATTTTAAGTTTTGAAATACTCCCCTTATCTGGAGCCCTGGCTACTATCCAATCAGACAGTTCAGTTTTCAACAGGTGCTCTTAATTCTAAATTTCTGATCAAATATGATTGGTTGAAAAGGTTGGTCTAAATAGATACCATGCAGCTCCGCTGAGGCTTATCATCGTTCACCTTTTTGTGCACAAGTTTTGGCAATATTCAAGTAAGTAGAAACATATCAAAGTACATCATGCATACATGTATATATCTGTATATTTTGCGTGTTATCCTGTTCGCTAATTTACTGGAAGATTTCATTGCAGATATACAATGGTGATCTAAAAACACTGCAGTGTTTGTTCATACCACAAAATATTTCATATGATATAACAAACAGTGTAGACCAAGATGAGACGCCGCTTGATGCGGCATCTCATCTTGGTAATGTCTACTTAAATTTAAGCCTAGTAGACACTATAGGCTTCATTGGATTAACCTTGTTACTGCCAAACCTGCCTACTCTGACAGTTGCAAACCAGTCTGAACCCTTGGGAGCCCTCTGATCAGGGTCTAAACAGATTGCATATGACACGCGCACTTTCATTATACAGTACTGAACCTTATTAAATTAAATTGATAATCGCAAGCGAATTGCCATCGAATTGCCATCGAATCGCCATCGAATCGGGTGGTTCAAAAAACAAATCCTACGTTTGAATATTTTCACGCGAATTTTCCGAAGCTATTTTGACAAAAATTGATTCGAAATAATTCACGAAGACATATTTGCGAACATTTGTGAGATACACCATTCAAGAAAAATTACCAAGGGTAAAATTAGTATATTTAATCGCAAGCCAATCGCCATCGAATTGCAAGCGAATTGCCATCGAATTGCAAGCGAATCGCAAAAATTGTTAATTTAATAAGGTTCAGTACTGTATATACACTAGTGACTAATCATCAGACTCATCTCGAAAAGGATCATTTTACGAGTAGTCACACCATATAGGGTTTACATGTACTTTATGGAGAAAGGAGAAATTATGGAAAATATTTAGTGTACTTATCTGGAGCCCAGCATACTACGATTTATGAGGAAAAACACAGGGGTCCTGGATAACTCATAAAAACAGTTGATAACTAGATCTATAGTCCGTGACGTTTATTGGCAAAATTCACTTTTCTCCTGCAAGTCGCGACTATAATTGCAAACATTTTGGATTCAGATCAGACCCCACGACACACGGCTTCTGATCAGCATCCATACTGGTTGACCCTTATGTTAGGATTTTTAAATGGAGTTTCTTAAACGACTGCAGACGAACAAAGCTGATGCAGGTGAAGGGTTTTAAATGAATTTAAAGTACGCAGCACATGTTTACATGTGTTTTTAAAATTAGGTTACTGCAGTTGTTGTTGTTGATGATGTTGTTGCTGTTGTTGTTGTTGTTATGGTTTCTAAGAAGGATTTACGCTCATTCAAAACCACGCTATGATGCATCATTCATTCATTGCAGCTTATGTTTAAAAAAGAAGTAAACATATATTTTTCAATTCAAGTCACGACTTCCTATTAATAAATAGGGCAGTTTTTCTCGATAGTAAACATCTATCGTAATGAGCGGAAATTGATTCATTTAACTATTTGAATTCTGGGTATTGTTTCCGTCTGCAAGAATTGTCGTCTGCTACTGTTCTAAAATAGACACGGCTCATGTATCACGATTACCTTTGTACAGTTTAAATCCTTAAATGAGACGCCGCGTTACGCGAAGTCCCTTTCAGGATCCAAAACGTTTGACACCCTGACTTTTTTTTAAACTTCTAGTTTAGAACAGTAGCAGACAACAATTGTTGCAGAAAGCTCGTTTCCGACTGGGAACAGACCAACCTCGGGTATAGAAAAACCGTGCATGATTCTATTAGTCCGTATTCTATAACCAATGTAATATTTCAGACGATAGATGTACATCTACAGGGGGTTTTATTCGTTCATGGATAAAGAGGGTGGGTTAGAGAAAGAAAAATAGTATTTAATGGGGGTTTATTTTGCTTTTAGAAGCAAGATGCTGTTACGTGTATACATTATACATTTGTTTCATAGGTACTGAGGGAACAGTCAAATCATTGACCCGAGGTAGCAGGGAAGACCTTGAGAACTGTTGCCCGAGGCCAACGGCCGAGGGCAACAGTTCTCAAGGTCTTCCCTGCTGCCGAGGGACAATGGTTTGACTGTTCCCGAAGTAACTATCAAACAAATGATTTATTACCTGACTCTCTATTTAAGCCTGGCTGAATGAATGGCTAGATCTAGATCTATCTAGATATACAGATTTGAACAACACGTATTTAGATTCTAGAGATGATCTTATATTTAATCTTAATAAGATTCAATACAACAACTGAATGTGAACATCACTGTTTTGTAAAAAAAGATGTCTCTTATATTCATTTTTTTTTCTCAAATCTACGATTGAAATTAGATCTATTATTGTTTCTCTGCTGTATACCCCTTTACCTCGTAGCCTGTTTCTAGTTTTGAAGACAGATGACCACTTAAAGCAGGTTGAAAGTAAAGCAGAATGTGCCTTAAGGCACATTCTGCTTTACTTTCAGCCTGCTTTAAGTTAAAATCTGCTAGGCTATATAAAATATTTGTAATGGTTATTTTTCATGAGGATATACGCGTAAACTGGAACTATTTTCTTCAGCGGAGGAATAAATTAAATACGCCAAAAGTCGCTTCTATGGGGGAAAGGGATACTAGTGTCTTTAGATCATGCTCGTATATCTACATGACTGGTATGAAATCTTGAAGCCAGCACATAGGAAGAGTTCATTGTAATACATGTACCCAGGTGTAATGCTAGGTTCACACCAACGACGCTTTGATGGCGCTTTAAAGCGGCGTGCAAAGCGGCACAAAAGCGTAACAGAGCTTGATTAAAGCGTCAGGGTCGTAATAGATCGTGGGAAAGCTTGGAGTAAAACCGGACATTCGGCAAGAGCGCCAAATTTTTTTAAACGGTTTAAAAAATTTGGGCGCTCTGTTACGAATTGATTAAAGCGCCTATAGCGTATCAAAGCTCAACAATGCTTAACAAAGCGTAACAAAGCTCAGCAAAGCTTGATTCAAAGCGTAGGAAAGCTTAACAGAGCTTGGTTCAAAGCGGGGACCCCAGGCTTCACGGTCTGTCACCACTTGACACGCTTCGTTAAGATGTCTCAAGATGTGTTACGATTTTGCATGAAGATCTGATACGAGGTCAGAAGCTTTCATCAAGATCTGACACGCTTTGATACGCTTTGTTACGTTTTCATGAAGGACTCTCACGCTTTCTCAAGAATTGAGACGCTTTGATCAAGGATTGACACGTTTTGTTAGGCTTTGTTACGCTTGGCAAGCTTCCTCACGCTCTCTCACGCGCTTCCATGCTTTCCTACGATACTCACGCTCTATCTCCATCCCTATAAATGGCGCTGCGACTTGAGTACCAATCATTGCATTGTTTCAGATAGATCAGGTTCTGGTACATCTGGAACTTCTGGATCTTGTTGTTCTGACATCGTGTTCTTGACTCAAAAAGCAACGATTTTGTGGATCTGCTGCATCCTTTTTTTAGGTTCTGGATCAAAAGCGACATGAAATCGGCGATCTTGACATTTTCCAATGCGTAACAGAACTGAACAGAGCGTAACAATGCACAGCAAAGCTTGGTTATCGTATCAGAGCCTGATTTCAAGCGTAGCAAAGCCTGATCAAAGCGGGATCAAAGCGTGAGGAACCATAACAAGTCGGGAAATAACTCGTCCCAAAGCGGCAACCAATTTGTTTCAGAGCGTATCAGAGTTTATTAGAGCGTAAGAGATCGTGATATTTTTGGAAAAGTAACAAAAATGACGACGCTTTGCTCGCCGATTTATAGCGCGGCATTCGCCGTTGGTGTGAACCTAGCATTAATGAGATCAATATTCAAGTCACGAAATGTATCCGGTATTGCATTAGGGTGTAACATGTCAGGAGATAATAAAATTGGACAACTATGAAATCTGATAAATTTCGCACGTATTTACATGTAGCATAGTTTCGCAAAATAACGGACACACATGAAATAGTATCTTCCGTTCTGGTAAACATATACGAATGACGGGTACGGCGAAATGGAATATCGGCCTACCCCCTTACTGCCATGACGTCATCGGCCTTTAACAATAAACTATTTTATTTATGCTTTTCGGTGGATTACCGGAAAATAGCAGTGGATTATCACTTGGTAATCCACTGCAGTGGATTATCACCAATCGCCGTTTTCCCCGTAGGGCTCCCCAAAAATCGTAGTCAATCGTGTCTTATCGTTAAATTCCGGCAGTCCGATTTGTCGCGAACCACTCAACGGAAGAACACGAATCCAAAATCGGGAGCAACGGCGTAATTCGAATGACGTCTAATCAATAAATAAGTGACGTCATCGAACGGGAAACTGTTTCGTTAATGTGTTCGATGTAAGTTTGGGGCTCAACACGGGGTAAATCATTTACTTTCGCTTTCTCAATTGTCGAACCATTTCGTATAAAAAATGGCTTAAAAGCATAAATAAATAGAATAATTGTATTTTTATGCCCCCAGAATCTACGATTCGGGGGCATATAGTTTTTGTTATGTCTGTTGGTCTGTCCGTACACACCCTAGGATACTTATGTGGCTAAAATTCTTAGCCACATAATAGAAAAACATTAACCTGGCCGTCTCTTGTGACATTAACCTGGCCATTTCTTGTGACATTAACCTGGCCAGTTGTGGGACATAGGATAAGAGGTAGGGTTAGCCTCCAGACCATTCTATTCCAAGTTAGAGCAAAAAGAAATTGTCTCTTGTGTGGCTAGCCACGCAAGAGAAAACAATAGAAAATAGCCACATAAGTATCCTAGCGTAAGTACGTCCGTCTGTCCGAGCGCACGAAAGGTCCTTTGTTGGGTAGGGAGAACAATAGATTCCATTCATTCCGTGATTGCCCTATTGTTATTGTTGGGTATTTTAGTGTACTGTTGGGTATTTTTAAACAAAAAAAATACCCAACAAATGTCCAACTGTGAGAACGTCCGTCCGCCCGTCCGTCTGTCTGTGCCAAAAACCTTAACCTTGGCTATAACTCTTGCATTTTTGTACCTGGACCGTTTATACTTGGCATGTGTCTTCCCTGTATCAAGTCCTTTCCATCCATACAAACCTTTTTGACCTTGACCTTGACATTTGACCTACTTTTGTAAAAATCTTTAAATGGCTATAACATTTGCACCAGTAGGCCCAGGGCTTTCATATTTTGTATGTATATTGCTGTTTTCAAGACTTTTTCAACCATACCAACATCCTTGACCATGTGACCTTGACCTTTGACCTATTTAATCAAACTTTAACCAAAAACCTTAACATTGGATATAACTTTTGCATTTTTAAACCTGGGCCTTTTATACTTGGCATGTGTATTCCTCATGGCAAGACCTTTCCAACCATATAAAACTTTTTGACCTTGTTACCTTGACCTTGACATTTGACCTACTTTTGTAAAAATCTTTAAATGGCTATAACATTTGCACCAGTAGGCCCAGGGCTTTCATATTTTGTATGTATATTTCTTTTGTCAAGACCTTTCCAACCATACCAACATCTTTGACCATGTGACCTTGACCTTGACCTTTGACCTATTTAATCAAACTTTAACCAAAAACCTTAACCTTGGCTATATCTTTTGCATTTTTAAACCTGGGCCTTTTATACTTGGCATGTGTATTCCTCATGGCAAGACCTTTCCAACCATATAAACTTTTTGACCTTGTGACCTTGACCTTGACCTTGACATTTGACCTACTTTTGTAAAAATCTTTAAATGGCTATAACATTTGCACCAGTAGGCCCAGGGCTTTCATATTTTGTATGCATATTTCTTTTGTCAAGACCTTTCCAACCATACCAACATCTTTGACCATGTGACCTTGACCTTTACCTTTGACCTATTTAATCAAACTTTAACCAAAAACCTTAACCTTGGCTATAACTTTTGCATTTTTAAACCTGGGCCTTTTATACTTGGCATGTGAATTCCTCATGGCAAGACCTTTCCAACCATATAAAACTTTTTAACCTTGTGACCTTGACCTTGACATTTGACCTACTTTTGTAAAACTCTTTAAATGGCTATATAATTTGCACCAATAGTCCAGGGCTTTCATATTTTGTATGCATATTTCTTGTCTTAAGACCTTTCCAACTATTCCAATGTCTATGACCATGTTACCTTGACCTCGACATTTGACCTATTTAATCAAACTTTAACCAAAAACCTTAACCTTGGCTATAACTTTTGCATTTTTGCACCTGGGCCTTTTATACTTGACATGTGTCTCCCTCGTGTCAAGACCTTTTCAACCATACAGACATATTTGAACTTGTGACCTTGACCTTGACATTTGACCTACTTTCGTAAAAATCTTTAAATGGCTTTAACATTTGCACCTGTAGGCCCCAGCCTTTCATATTTTATATGTATATTTCTTGTGTCAAGACCTTTCCAACCATTCCAACGTATTAGACCATGTGACCCTGACCTTGACCTTTGATCTATTTAATCAAACTTTAACCAAAAACCTTAACCTTGGATATAACTTTTGCATTTTTGCACCTGAGCCTTATATACTTGGCAAGTGTCTTCCCTGTGGCAAGACCTTTCCAACCATACAAAACATTTTGACCTTGTGACCTTGACATTTGACCTACTTTTGTTAAATTCTTTAAATGGCTATAACATTTGCACCAGTAGGCCCAAGCCTTTCATATTTTATATGTATATTTCTTGTGTCAAGACATTTCCAACCATACCAACGTATTAGACAATGTGACATTGACCTTTGATCTATTTAATCAAACTTTAACCAAAAACCTTAACCTTGGATATAACTTTTGCATTTTTGCACCTGGGCCTTTTATACTTGGCAGGTGTCTTCCCTGTGGCGAGACCTTTCCAACCATACAAAACTTTTTGACATTGTGACCTTGACATTTGACCTACTTTTGTTAAAATCTTTAAATGGCTATAACATTTGCCCCAGTAGGCCTACGGCTTTCATATTTTGTTTATATATTCCTTGTGTCAAGACCTTTCCAACCATACCTACGCTTTTGCCCTTGTGACCTTGACCTTTGACCGGCTTTTGTATAAATCTTTATATGCCTATAACATTTGAACCAGTAGGCCTAGAGCTTCCATACTTTGTATGTACATGTACATTGTATGTTTCTTGTGTTAAGACTTGTTCAACCATGCCAATGTTTCATTTACCATGCGACCATGACTTTTGACCTACTTTTGCAAATAAGCATTACATTACAGAACATGACGCTGGCTGGGGGCATTTGTGTTTCACAAACACATTGCTTTTCATCTGATCTTCACCAAACTTTCTGAAAATGTTTGTTAACATAAAATGGAGACCAAGTTGGATAACCAGCGGCGCCAATTTATGCTAGGCTCTTTGGAGTAATGGCCCTTGAATTCCTCAAAATGGCGCTTTTATGGCGCTCCATGACAGTTTCTGCTCTCTAACTCGTACATTTTACATTTGATAGTCTGGAATCCCCTCCCTGTATCATCGGGGGCATTCGTGTAACTGGGGCACGCTCTTGTTTCAGTATAAGATCGAATTTAATCCATTTCGTGAACATCAGACTGTTATATTTTTACGAGTGCCTTCGCCACTCGTGAAAACATAACGTCTGATGTTCACTCATTTCTATCTTATACTGAAAAAAAAACAATTATCCTATATTTATTTATGCTTTTCGGTGGATTACCACGAAATAGCAGTAGATTATCACTTGGTAATTTCACTGCTTTAAGCAGTGGGATTATCGACACGCGCGCTTTTATTATGAATTTTCCCTGTAGGGCTCCCCAAAAATCGTAGTTAATCGTGTCCTATCGTTAAATTCCGGCAGTCCGATTTGTCGCGAACCACTCAACGGAAGAACACGAATCCAAATCGGGAGCAACGACGGAATTCGTATGACGTCAAATCAATAAATTAGTGACGTCATCGTACGGGAAACTGTTTCGTTAATGAGTTCGAAGTAAACATGGGGCTCAACACGGGGAAAATCATGTACTTTCGCTTTCACAATTGTCGAACAATTTCGTTTAAAAATTGGCTTAAAAGCATAAATAAATAGAATAATTGTATTTTTTCAGTATAAGATCGAATTTAATCCATTTCGTGAACATCAGACTGCTATATTTTCACTCGTGGCTTCGCCACTCGTGAAAATATAACGTCTGATGTTCACTGAATGGATTAAATTTCTATCTTATACTGAATTTTTTTTTTATCCTCTATGTCATCTGATTTTATTTCACTTAGATATCAGGCATTTGACTGAAGACTCGTCATTAATGGGTGCTAAACAGTTTGAATCCTGATCAGTCACCACGTTACGAGGTTACTCATAAATAATTCAGCTGTTCGCAAATAATCATTGTACTCGGGATAAGGCGGTGGTGGGGTAATAATTACAGTTAATAATTTGACTCAAAATACCGATACGAGTGTAAAACTCGTCAATCAGGATTCATACCATTTGGATATGCGGGATAAGACAGGGAAAGGGTAAAATACAGAAAACAATTTTTTTTTCAATGGCTGAAGTAATATGTCTACTTTAGTCTCAAATACAGGCACATAATTATGAACTATCAATAGAAGATATGTTTTTTGTTATTAACTCTTTGAACTGTAGTGACGCATATATATAGATGTCCATAAACATATATAGTGTACCTGTGATGAATACACGTGTCCAATGTACATAGTGTATACCCAGGTCAGAGGGTAAAGGAGCCCTCACCAGGGTCTTCACTGTTTGTCATTTTGCAAGAATTTAAAAAAAACACTAAATACTCGAGAGGGGGAGGGGGATGAAAGACTCAATAGGACGGATTTACTGGTATCGACAAGGCTAGTCCAAACGACATTGACTGGAACAACGGCAGTTGTTAAATGCAGGTGTGGGAAAATCTGCAAGAACTCAGGAGGTTTGCGCATCCATCAAGCTAAATCAGCATGCGGTCGAATAACATCACAGCAGCAACGCACGGCTTTACTACCCGGTGAGACGCAGGAGGATCCAAGTCAGGAATCAACCCATAGTACTGGGGACCTCTCAGCTTCTGAGCAGTCATCCGCCTCCATCCAAAATTTTAGTGAAACACAGATAAGGGAAGACAGTGAGTCAGATCCACTCCTAGAGCTTCTTCACATCCAACCAAACCCAAGACCAGCAGATATACCAAACCAAGAGAGGACAGTTCAGGGCAAAAGTCAAGAAGCGGATCAGAAGCCAAGGATTGATTGGCCAAAGACATCTGACAAGAAAGCCTGGCCAGACCTGGATGCAGAGTTGGAGTTGATTCTGGAATCAGCTGTACAAGAACATGTGGACAAAAAGCTGAAAACCATGACAAAGTTGGTCTATGTTGTCAGCAAAGAGAGGTTCGGCATTGTGGAGAAAAGGAAACCCGAAATGACCTTACAACCAAACAGACGACAACGCTTAATCATGGAAATCAGGCAAGAACTACGCAACCTCAGGAAAGCTTACAAGAACGCCACTGAGGTAGAGCGAATTAGTCTCCATGAACTACGAGAGATCATTGTGCACACTAAGGAAGGCAGACGGACAAGAGATAAGAGAAGGAAAAAGGCTAGACAGAGGACAGCATTCGTGGCCAACCCATATAAGTTCACCAAGAACCTCCTAGACAACGAGAAGTCTGGGGAACTTCAGAGCAGCAAGGATGAAATACAGCAATACCTGGAGAATACACACTCTGGTCTTTGTAGAGATATACCTCTAGGAGATTGCCCAGGAGTTGAACAAGAAGCCCCCCCCCCCCCCCCCGCCCCCAACTACCAAACATGAAAAAGAACCAACATTCCCAGATATCAAGGATGTGGTGAGGAAAGCACGAACAGGCTCTGCACCTGGACCTAATGGCATTCCATACGAGGTTTACAAACTTCTGCGCAGACTTTGGCATTTCCTTAAAGTTGTGTGGATGAAAGGAAATGTGCCAGATTGCTGGCAGAAAGCCGAAGGACTCTTCGCACCAAAAGAAAAGGACTCAAAGATTATCAACCCATTTCGAACCATATCTTTACTGAATGTGGAAGGAAAAGTCTTCTCTGCAGTTCTTGCAAAAAGACTGACCACATACCTCACTACAATTAAGTATGTAGACACGTCAGTTCAGAAAGGAGGAGTGCCAGGATTTTCGGGATGTGTTGAGCACAACAGCGCCATAAGCCCACTAATCCGAGAGGCAAAAGTGAACAACTTGGACCTTACAGTATTATGGCTGGACCTTGCCAACGCATATGGTTCTATACCACATAAGCTGATTGAGGCAGCATTGAATCAATACCACATCCCAAGTCATATACAGGGTATCATCAATGGATACTTCAAAGGCATTAAACTACGATTCGCAGTGGGAGGAAAGATCACATCATGGCAGAAATTAGAGAAAGGCATAGTAACTGGTTGCACTATATCTGTTGTCCTGTTTGTGATGGGAATGAACCTCATCATAAACGCAGGAAAGAGGGAAACCCGGGGACCACAGACAGCATCTGGGGTGTACCTACCATCTAACAGAGGTTTTATGGATGACTTAACAGTGACAACCAAGACACACGTGCAAGCGAGATGGGTACTATCTGCATTTGAGGAGGCAGCAACATGGGCTAGGATGAAGTTCAAGCCGAAAAAGTCAAGAAGCCTCATTATCAAGAAAGGCAAGGCAACAGAAAAATTCAACCTTAAGGTACAAGGGGAAGACAGTCCATAAATTATAGAAAGTCCGATCAAGTGCCTGGGCAAATGGTATGATGCCAGTCTGAAAGACAAGAACAACATTCAGCGCATCAAAAACCAATTACAAGAGAGCTTGAAACATATTGACCAAACTGGATTGCCTGGCAAGTTAAAAACTTGGCTTTTTCAACATGGCCGCTTGCCAAGACTTATGTGGCCACTCATGCTATATGAAATAGCAACATCAACGGTTAAAGTCTTGGAGAGAAGCATTAATAGACACCTGTGCAGATGGCTTGGGGTACCACCTAGTTTCAGCAGCATTGGACTATATGGCAGAACAAACCAGCTACAGCTCCCACTATCGTCATTGGTGGAAGAGTTCAAAGTTTCAAAGACAAGACTGGTGGTTACCCTGAAGGAATTGAAGGATGACATGATTCGCAAGGCAGGTATTGAAACGCGTACCGGAAGGAAGTGGTCTGCTAGTCAGGCGGTTACCCAGGCCGAAAGCCGGCTCAGACATAAAGACATTGTCGGCACGACCGTTGATGGACGCCAAGGACTAGGCAATACAACAGTGTCTAGATGGAGTGCTGCAGATAGAACAGAAAGAAGAAGGCTGATCCAAGAAGACATACACTTGACAGAGGAGGAGGAACAGAGGACAAAAGCAGTGGCTATGGGTGCCCAAAAGACATGGACACGCTGGAATACAACAAGTAGAAAGCTCACTTGGACAGACATATGGCAGTATGATACACTACGCCTGAGCTTTCTGCTAAAGTCTGTCTATGCCTTACTGCCATCACCCGCCAACCTACACAGATGGGGCCTAATAGAGGATCCAAAGTGTCGGCTTTGTGGGAAGATAGGATCTCTAGAGCATGTACTTTCCTCATGCAACAAGTCTGTAACCCAAGGTCGATACAGATGGAGACACGACACTGTATTGCATAACCTGGCTGACATGCTAGAAAGAGAGAGAACAAGAAAGAGGAAGAAACAGAAACCCAGAATGATTCAGTTCATCAAGGAGGGACAGACTGCTGCTAAACAATCATTCTCAGCAACATCCGTACTTGATGAATCTGACCAATGGGAGCTGATTGTTGACCTCAAAAAGAAGCTAGTCTTCCCAGACATCGTCCAGACAACACTAAGGTCTGACATTGTCATCTGGTCAAGAAAGGATAAGTGCCTGGCTATGATTGAGTTGACAGTCCCTTGGTAATCTCGATCTGATGAAGCATATGAAAGAAAGTTGGCAACGTATACAGACCTCCAGGAACAGTGTAGAATGCAAGGATGGAGAACTTGGCTCTTCCCCGTAGAGATTGGGACAAGAGGTTTTCCAGTTCCATCACTGTGGAAGATGCTCGGTGCAATGGGCATCACTGGAGCAGAACGGAAGAGGGCTGTCCGAAAGCTCAGTCAAACAGCTGAACGAAATCAAGCTGGCTGTGTTTTAAGAGAGGGGAGACGAGCTGGACGCCAACCACCAACACGTAGTGATTGATCACCACTACGGACCCGCCGCCCGGAGAGTGTTCCAGGATAAACGGGTCGACACACTCGCTGATGAGCGGTCCTGGCTGATGATGTTGGTTGGGTTTTTTTCGCAGTACTATGACTGTATTTAGCACACTAAAATATTGGACTAGACCAAATCGGAATCTGAAATTGTCCATTTGAAGTTATAGGGAGGAAATGGCTAGGTCGCTAGGTTGAAAAACAATGCAAACCACAAATGCAGAAAGTACACTCGGAGACTAACAGTTTGGTGTGTTACTGCTCGAAGCTGTTGTACATACCTGTCCGAACCCATTGAACCCCATAGACGTGTTTAGGCGTTCTTAACAAACAGAGTACCTGTGTGGAGTATGCCATACGCAAACAATGATGACCCAGACCAGGGGACCCCTATCAGAGTCAGGGTCTGTACTGTTTGTCATTTGCCAATTCATTGTAAAATCAATTCTAAATTGTCAAAACTGGACAAGATCTAGTTTAAACCATTACCCCATAGCCTGTATCTAGTTTTAAAGATAGGTGACCACTTAAAGCAGGTTGATAGTAAAGCAGAATGCGCATTCAGGCGCATTATGCTTTACTTTAAGCCTGCTTTAAGCTGACATCTGCTAGAACATAAAACATATTTCTTATTATACATATTTATGACTATATAAAATGAAACTATTTTGTTCAATGGAGGAATAAATAAGAGGCGTTAAAAAGCGTATTTATGGGGAAATGGGTTAATAAATTGGAAACTCCATGGAATGGTCCATCAGAAATGTAAAGGACAATGAGTTTAGGTTACCTGTATTTGTGCATGTACTTTAAAAGAGAGGATTGTGTGTACATAAGAGATTAATGAGTTGTTGAGTTTGTTTTCCTGCTTGTACCAAAATATCATATCTCCATCAACAAGATGATAAAATTCACCTGGGAGTGTAATGTATCAAACTATCGATGTTAAACATCGTGGGGGAAAGGCGATTGATCAGGAAATGTGTACATGACTCTCTTGTTGTTTCACTGGCACTTTCCATGTTTCTCTATCTTTATCTCGCTGGCACTCTCCAAGTCTCTCTATCTTTATCTCGCTGGCACTCTCCCTGTCTTTCCGACACTTTTTCTGTCTCTCTCTGATTCTCTGACACGCTCTCTGTTTCTCTGGAACTCTCCATGCATGTCTCTCTGTCTCGGTGGCACTTTCCCTGTCTCTGCTCTGTCTCCGTCTCTTTCTTTAATGTATGTCTGTCAGACTGTCCGTCTGTTTTCCCCTCTCTCTCTCTCTAACTCTCTCTCTCACTGTATCTCTTTCTTTCTCTCCCCCTGTCTCTCTGTCTTTATCTGTCTGTCTATGTATCTTAATCCGTCGCTCTCTCTGTCTCTCTGTCTCTCTTTCTATCTCTCTTTTTAACAGAAATGTCCTATAGGAGATTATCTGCTTTACTTTTGTTTTGTATTAAGTTGCCACCAGTCACCACAATTTATTTATTTAAGTGGTCCCCGCATTATACAAGTGTTGCTGTATTCCAGTATGGTGTTTGTACAATTATAAAACAACACCTTACATGATTTATGAACCAGTTGATTTACAGGTACTTTAACACCCTCTCCGTTGTAAACATTATCAAGTTGTTGTCTGCATATTTCATTAACCCACTTCACTGACATGACGTCATCAATTTTCAACAATAATTGTCGTCTGCTTTAATTTCTACATTCAATTAACTACATTAAATTAACCTGGCGCCTGTCTTAAACGACTTCAGCTTTAACTTATTTAGAATGGCTGCTAAAATTCTCGAAATTGGACGCCTCACTAGTCGCTACATGTAAAAACGAGTGGGTTTTAACCCCTTCGCTGCCGTGACGTCATCAATTTTAAACAATTGTCGTCTGCTTTTATTTCTTAAATTTTAATTTTTGCTATTTTGACTGAAGAAATATTGAAATGAGTGCATAACAGTTTGGATCCTGATCAGACGCCGCGTTACGCGGCGTCTGATCAGGATCCAAACTGTTTGCAAGAAAGTGTTGTGCTCGGGGTAGAGCAGTGAAGGGGTTAAAAGGTTTTCCTGTATACGACCACTGAACAGAGAACTAATTAATGGTATTAAAGACAGATGACAGCTTTTTAAGCAAGCTGCAAGTTAAACATGAAGTTCCATCGGGAGCTTTTTGTTGTACTTTCATCTTGATTTAAGCTGTCAACTGCCTTAATAGCCCCAATATTAATAATCTCATGTTTAGTGGTCGTAAAAGAGAGGTTCTGTTGTATTCAGTGGAAATATCCTTAACATGAACAAAAAGTCTCCAGTTGACTCATTACCACTCATCATAATTATTTCACTACCAAAGTGTAACATCTACTTTAACTGCATGTCTTTAAACAATAATTATTGTCGTCTGTTTTTATTTCTCAAATTTAAAGTTTAAAATGTTTTTACTTAAGAAATACTGAACTGGGTGTCAGACAGTTTGGATCCTGATCAGACGCCGCGTCACGCGGCTTCTGATCAGGACCCAAACTTTTTGTAAATAACGATTGTACTCGGAGTAAGGCAGTGGACCGTGTCCTCGATACCGTTGTCTGCAATATGTGTGCTAGATTTGCTAGATTTCGTTTTTTTTAACTCGGGGATTGGTAAAGGGAGATAAAAATGTACTGCTATTTTATATAAACATCAAAGTTATCTACCATTTGTGTGCATGTACATACAAATATTTACATTTACTCTGTAAAGTCTTTATGTAATCCTATTAAAAATTTGCAGGTCATCCCTCGATGAACCTACACTTCGAATCTGGTTTTAGCCAGTTCGGATTTCGCCCGTGATATTCGTGGACTTCTTCAAATACACTACATCGGGCACTTAACACTAAGCTCCCATTGGTCGACGGTCATATGACACTAGCGGAGTGATACAGACCCATAGGTCGTTGCCATCGCGTTGCTATGTGTGTAAATGGGTTAAGAAAACAACCGCGACCTGTATTTTTAGAATGTGCTTTGGCAATAGATATTCAAGTTGCACTGTTATTTGTTTGCCTTGTAAGTCTTTTCCATTCACAGAGAGAAAGTTTACTGGAAAAAATCCTGAATTTTTAATACAGTTACAGTACATGTAGTTGGGACTACTTTCTCACCATATTTAGAAACTGGAATGGCTATTACATCGACATTACATCTATCAAACCTCTTTGACCGGTATATGATAAATTCTTATACATAAAAACAAATCTGGCAAATAAACACATTAAATTGACAAGACAGAAACTATAAATATAAATATAAGGAATAAACAACATCTCTTTGCCGCTCATGACGGTATGACTACATTAGCTTCGGGGGGTAAATTTAACGAAAACGCCCTTCGGGCGTTTACGTAATTTACCCCCTGCGAAGCTAATGTAGTCATACCGTCATGAACGTCAAAAATATGTTGTTTATTCCTATAATATTTACATTCAACATGTAAAGTCTCTATGTAATCGTATTAAAAATATGCAGGTCAATTCTCGATGAACCTACGAATCGAATCCGGTCCCAGCCAGTTAGAAAGAGGGCGGAGTCTCCGCCGCGAAGAAAATCTTCCACACGGCGGAGAGATACCGACCAAGTTAGGATCTACTTTTAGATTATCCGTTTGGGTATTTCGAAACCCCTATTTAAAGTCGCAGACAGTTCAATTAAAATCAAATTGCGATAAAAAAATAAATTAATTGCTGTTTTTAAGGGAGGTTATCATATTACACTCCGTCATTAAAGCTGTACGCGTTCTCTCCCTTCTCCGAGTGAGCAGGGATCTTTTTATAGATTAGACAAGTTGTCTTCCAATTACGGTTTGAAATTGACAATTTCAAACAATTTGTTCACCAGAATACATAGGAAAGTCGCTCAAACATAAAGCAAAATAATGCATTCACACTTACTAAATTGGTAACGTAATGTTCCGTTATGACATATTTAAACGAGTCTATGTGTATCGGATATGCCACGGATAGCCGCGGGTGTGTGTACACTCTGACTGTGTACATGTAGTCGCATTTCAGCGTTGCTATTCGCGTTGCTAAGTGTAAAGCGTGTATAAAAACTTGCGCCACCTAATTGTTTAAAATATGCTTTGATAATGGATATTCAGATTGAAATTTTTGTTTTAATTTCTTACGAGCGTTCTTAAAGCACAGCGAGAAAGTTTACTGCGTAAAACCCTGAAATTATCATGCAAATACAGTACATGTAGTAAGGACTACTTTTGACACCATATTTAGAAACTGGAATGGCTATTACATCGACATTACATCTATCAAACCCATTTGGCCGGTATATGGTATATTCATATACATGAAAACAAATCTGGTCAAACTACACATTAAATGGATGACAGAAAATAAAAATATAAATATAAGGAATAAACAACATCTTTTTGCCGCTCATGACGGTATGACTACATTAGCTTCGGGGTGAAAATTAAATAAAAACGCCCTTCGGGCGTTTACAAAATTTACCCCCTGCGAAGCTAATGTAGTCATACCGTCATGAACGTCAAAAAGATGTTGTTTATTCCTATAAACAAGACATTCTGAACAATTATCCCGCTGAATTGTCATCTGCTTTAAATATGTTGATTGCAAACTAACGCTGAGAACCAGTTTTTAAACTAAGAATCGTTGAATATGAGTGCCTACAGTTCGGATCCAGATCAGACGCCGCGTTTCGCGGCCTGCTAAGGGTTAAGACAGTTTAATCCCAAAGAACCCAATGTTATATCTTCATGCTGCACTATGCAGTGACCTGTTATTAAAAAAGATCAACGAGTTTTCCTGATACACGTACTTGAATTGAAAACATGGTCCATTTTCCTCAAAACTGACCAATCAAAAGCTTTCGAAATACAGTGTTCCCTCTCTACAACGACACCCAACGGGAGACAAAAAATGTGTGCGTTGTTCGGAGGGAGTCGTTATAGGGAGGGAAGTTTGCAAAGCGTTACGCGGCGTCTGATCTGGATTCAAGCTGTTTGCACATGTAAGTGACGTCAATTTCCCTGCCTATAACGAGTCCGGGCCCTCCGAACAACGCACATAGTTTTGTCTCCCATTGGGTGTCGTTGTAGACAGGGAGAAAAACAGAAAAACAACAGATGACAATTTTAAGAAGACGACATTGCAGTTTTGAATAGGTTGGACATAATGTTTTTGTTTAAGGAACTGAGACAAGGGTTGTTCTAAGGAGGGGTCGTTGTTGGGAGGGCCGTTGTAGGGAGGGAGCGCTGTATCTCCGAATCATCTCTTGAAAACGCTCTGTAAAGCGTGAGTCTAGGTTTTGCTTTACTTTCATAGGGGGGTAGAGACGCTGCGTTAAGTCAGTGTCTACACTGTTAACATAATATAACACTTACAAACATCTTCAGTATCTGTTCACTGATTTAAAAGACAATGTAGACCTTGATCATATGCCGCGACTGGGGTGACAGCTATACGCTTCGTCCAGTGTATTGCCGCAGCAGTGCAATAAGTCTAGTTTTCTGATGGAACATCTCGTATTTATTCATATTTATAGTCAAACCTGTGTTAAGCAACCACTAAACGACTTGATGCAGTGCTCCATCCCTACAACGGCTCTCCGAACAACGAGTCCCTCCTACAACAATGCTTGTCGCTACAGTGGAGAATCTGTTATTCTTTCCCAATAAACGCGTTTACGCTAAAACTATTATTTCCAATACAAACAGTTTGGAGCCAGATCAGACGCCGGGTAACCCGGCGTCTGATCAGGCTCCAAACTGTTTGCCACCAAGATAAACATGAAATATCAGAATTGTCCAAAAGTTGTTCTTTTCTACGTTTTAGTGCTTTGCGTTTGCGTACGTTTGCGTTTAAACGGGAAAGAATAACAGATTCTCCACTGTATTCCCTAAACAAGACAACTATGGCTTGTCCTTTCTCTGCTGCAATATTGCCTGCTTACAATTGTCGTCTGCTGGTTTTCCTCGAAGTTATATAATTATTGGACATTTTGACAGAAGAAACAATGACGAGTGGCAAACATTTTGAATCCAGATTATAACGTGGTCTCTGTTCTGGATTCAAGCTGTTTGCAAATGTAAGCTAATTCTTGCTCAAGCATTCTAAGTATCAATTTTCCCTCCCTATTACAACTCGTTCCGAGCAACACACACTCTTTGTCTCCAATTGGATGGTGTTGTAGAGAGGAAGCACGGTCTTTGTGTTATTCATGACAGGTGGTCGCCCAAATGCAGGATGCTCCTGTAGCTGTATGAAACCTCTGCATGCCTTTTATCCTGCATTTTGCGGTCACCAGTCCTTAACTACCTCCATGCATGTTTATTCCCTGGTCGCTTAATATAGGTTTTACTGTAAACTGACCCGTTACAGCGATTGTATTGCGGCAGTTAACTAATAATCGGTAAACTGTCTAGTATTGTTTGGTTTTATTGACTTGTCAAAAATTGAATATTCATACGTCACGGAAAAGATATATTTAGCTTCGGTATAAAGTCGATACTTTCCGTTTTGATTTACGGATATGAACAAAAGGATACTGTGCATTGTGTGTCGAATTTAAATCAATAATCGAGTTAGTGTAGTTGGTAGCGAGTACGGGTAATTGTAAATGAATGAAAGGTTGCGGGTTCGATCCCCGTTAGGTTTTTTTGGTTTTTTTTAATTGTTTTTTTACAATTTTTTTCAAACAGTTTGTTTACTTGAATTGTTCAACATAGTGATCTCTAATGTGCAATAGATAACCTAAACGTTACACTTTGTAAACTATTAAATTTTTCAAATGTATGTAAAATGTGACCCGACGTGTTCTCTCAAACCTAGGTACAGTGGAGAATCTGTTATTCTTTCCCAATAAACGCGTTTACGCTAAAACTATTATTTGCAGTGCAAACAGTTTGGAGCCAGATCAGACGCCGGGTAACCCGGCGTCTGATCAGCTTCCAACTGTTTGCCACCAAGATAAACATGAAATATCAGAATTGACCAAAAGTTGTTCTTTTCTACGTTTTAGTGTTTTGCGTTTGCGTACGTTTGCGTTTAAACGGGAAAGAATAACAGATTCTCCACTGTAACAAATGCCTTAACTCATTTATCACTGAAACTTTTAACGGACTCTTCCAGGTTCCAATTAATTCTAGTTAATGTATGACAACTAAATGGCAAAGAGTGTATCCCTGATCAAAGGGCTCATTCAGTGACCTTCTGATCGTGGTATTCACTGTTTGTATGCGACATGTGTATAGGTACTCTTTTCGTGAATGATACATAAATCAGATCCAAAGCGATTTCAATTCATTCTTCTTCTCCTTCTTGCTGACTCGTATACACCAAAAAATAAAGATAATAAAAAAAAACCTCCGCTGGGTATCGAACTCATGGCCTAACATGTACTAAGCAAAACACCACTGTACTGTCTCGACCATAAAGACATATAGATATCCGACTCTTATTCTAAATATGAGCTTTATATTTCAACCCAGACCTACCCGTAAAACGTAACGGAAATAAGCGATATCGACCGAAGCTAAATATAGAGTGTTCAACCAGCGTGTAATTATTTAAATTTTGACAGGTTAATAAAACACAACAATAAACAATTACAAAAAAAAGTAGTGCAACGATCGGATGGCGTTGTTTACAAAACAGTGTGTATGTAAACAAAAAATATAACGATAAATACAACTGCGACATGTTGTACTGGTAAATTGTGTGACTGTTTGGTGCAGTGGATAAGCGTGCTGCCTAGTAGTACTTATTACTAGTTACTTTTGAGGGTCGTGAGTTCGAACCTAGAGAGCACAACTTTTTTTTTTTTTTTTTCACTTTTTTGCATATTACACTGATATGCGTTGATATACGAATTTACCAAGTCAAGTGATACTACAGACAATAAAGAGCTGCATCATGATGTCTTTTTAAGATGTGTTTTGACCCTTTTACTGCACGATGTAAACATGCAACGATAATGAAAAACAGACTCAATATTATAAATAACGAATCTATGAGAATGAAAATCTGTGGGAAGTGAAACAGAACGTCGTCGTTCATATGAAATTAATAAAAAAAAATTAAAAAATCACCGATTGTGGGATTCGAACTCGAGACTTCTGCGTGAGAGTCTAACAGCACAACCACTACGCCAATACATCATGTGCTAAAATATATGTCAAAGTTGTACTTGTCGGTAGTTTTCTTTGTTTACATTCGCACTGTTTTGTAAACAACGCCATTCGATCGTTGTATTGTAAATGATGTTTGAACTGGCACCCTGTGCATATTCCGCCCTTTTCCGTAAGCTATTTTTATCTTACGGAAAAAATATTGGAGAATTCGCCACTGAACAATTAGTCTTGTACATCATAATCTGTTACAAGCGACAATAGCTCAGTGGTTAAATCGATCCACTAGAATGTACCATTGTCTGGGCCGTGAGTTCGATCCCTGCTGTAGTAGTTTTACATACATGCATTTTTGCGATGGCTTTTTTTTAAAATTCCTTTGTCGGGAAGACGCATGCTTGTCCTGAAAATCATTATTTGTGTGACTTTTATACAGTGAGTCTTGTCTAGCACAAAACCATATAAAGACGTAAAAGTCATGTAATTCAACAGTTCTGCTGAAACCTGAACCATATCTACTGTAAGCGTTACGCAAAACGCCTTTCAGAAGCGCGCTGTGTTACTTTTGTATCTCGTTAAGCATTAAGTAACTATTTTCCAAACTTATGCTGCTCTTAATTATCACCGCTTCAGACCGGGTCCACTGTTTAGGTATTTTTTCCTATATATATAAGTCGTCAAGATTCCTTTACACGTGTACTCAGAGACGAACCACCATTTGTAAATGAGTTCTAATGGCATCTAACAAAATTAAACATCTTCGTTCTAAAGAAAAGAAGCTTGTCGCTGACGTTTCCAAGCACTTTGAGCAAAAACAAAGCTGTGGATCTTTCATTAAAGAGACGGTGAATGCCACAGGGTACAGCAGAAGAACCGTGTTCAGAGTCCGGAGGGAATTAAGAGAGACTAACAGATTGACGTCACCAACACGTCCTAAGACGCGCGGACCATATAAACCTTTAGATGACTTTGATGAAACTGTCATCAGAAATAAATTCCACGAATTTTATGCTCACCGTAGACAGCTTCCGACACTACAGAAACTACATAAGGTACTGAAAGAAGAAATAGCCTTCCCTGGCAGCATATGGCTTTTGAGACAGACACTGAAGAAACTTGGCTTCACTTGGAAAAGGACGGAAAACAATAAAAAGGTGCTTATGGAAAAACCCTCCGTTGTATCTCAGCGCCTGACATACTACGACAGAAAGAAGGAATTAGAAGAAAGGGGTTTTACATTCGTCTATGTGGATGAAACTTGGATCGATACCAGCTATACATCCAATAAGTGTTGGCAAAGCGCTTCTATGTCTGGCATAAAACCGCCACTGAATAAGGGACAGAGACTTATTGTTGTGAATGCAGGTTCAAGAAAGGGGTTCATTGACGGAGCACAGCTTGTGTTTAAGGCCTCAGCATCAACTGGAGACTACCATCGTGAGATGAATGGACATAACTTTAGTAAATGGGTACAGGAGAAGCTCATCCCTAATCTACGTACACAGTCTGCCATTGTCATGGATAACGCAAGTTATCATTCTGTGCAAACAGATAGATTTCCCTCATCCGGATCCAGGAAAGCATATATTCAGGTAAATATAGCAAAACCTCTCTATAACGACTCTAAACGTGTGTGAACTACTAGCTGTTGAAAACAGGTGACTGCTTAAAACAAGGTGAAAGTAAAACAGAAAGCTTCCTTAGGAGCTTTCTGTAATACTTTCACTTTGACTTAAGCTGTCTCCTATTTTTTATATAATCAACTAGTGTACTTTTTAGTGGTCGTAATGAGAATACAAAGGTTAAATGAATATAAGAAAGACAAGTGGCAGCTTAAAGCAAAGTGACAGTAAAACAGAAAGCTCTTAAAAAGCTTTATGTTATACTCTAACCATGTTTCAGGCGACCATCTGCCTTAAACAGCAAACAATTAATGAATTTCACTGATCTTAATACGGAGGTTTTTAACTTTTTGTTTATTTCCAGGAATGGCTTCGAAAGAGCGGGATCCAATTTCGTGACGACATGGTGAAAACTCAGCTGTTGGAGCTTGCCAAGGCTCACAAGCCTGCCCCGTCGTATGCTATTGACCAGATCATCCGACAGCATGGCCATGAGGTTCTGCGCCTGCCACCCTACCACCCAGAGCTTAACGCAATTGAGTTCATTTGGAGCCAACTAAAGTCAATCGTTCGTTCTCGCAATTTAACATTCAGGTTGGTATATTGATGAAATGCAATTTGCATGATACTATTTATTAATTCAGAGAAATTGCAAACGAATTTCGTAACAACTAAGAATTCGGTTTATTTCCTTTCACTGACAAAATGGTTCATGTACTTAAGCTGCACTCATTTGTTTTTTCAGACTTAACGACCTACAGCAGCTAGTTAAGGAAGCATTCGCGGAGATTGGAGAGAACCGATGGCTCAATGCATGCCAACATGTTGAAAAGGTGGAGGAAAAGCTGAAGGCCGGCGACCGCTACATGGGTAACCCACCGCAGGAGGTGGTCATCTATTTAGGAGATGACACCACGGACACAGCTAGTATGGACAGCAGCACGGACACAGCCAGCGAGTCTGAAGTTCTTTAACTGTTATTTGCTATGTGTATTTTGTTCAAGAATTGCTTAATAAAATGAAAATGAAAAGTGAATAAAAGAATTAAAAAAGGATGAAGAAAATAAACATTGAAATAAAACAAATTACAAAATTAATACAGACATATTTTAAATGAAGATAGAATAAATCCACAGTAAAAATATATCCATTTTATTTTATTTTTTAAAAAAGACCTAAAAGATCTATGTTATTTAAAATAGATCTTACATAGTATCGAACCCATAACCTCTGGCTTGCGAGACAGTGACACATGCCACTGTGCTATTGCATCCGTAATAAACTGTAACGCTTGCGTAGTATATGTTTATAAGTACATTTGTTTTTATTGATTTTTACCTGTACAGTTAACGGAAAGTCCCGACTTCATCGACGAAAGTTGACGGAAAGTGATGAGTGCCAGTTCAAAACTCATCGACAATACTACTGTAGTACAGTGGAGAATACGTTATTATTATATGCCTTCGAGTGATATCGAGCGTTTCCGCGTGTATTTGCAGAGTAAAATACAAGAGTCTGTATCAGCCACCTTGTATCAGCCACTTTGTATTTTACTCTGACCTCGCTTTCGATTTGACGTGACGTCATTTACGTACATGTACGAGGGCCGCGTTATTCTTTGTGACATACAAAAAATCTTGTTCTGCTTCAAATAACTAATAAATTTTGGATATAAAATGATTTAAACAACTATTTAGTTGTTTCTGGTTTGTATTCAAGGCATATAATAAACACATCACCAGTTGGCAGTGCGCTACAGAGTGTTGCATTTAGCTCTCGACGTTTTTGGCGGAAACAACCGATCAGACTCGCGCCAAGGCGCTCGTTAGATCGGCTATTTCCGCCAAAAACGTCTCGAGCTAAATACATCACTCTGTATCGCGCTGTCAACTGGTAATGTGTATTTATTTCCCGTTTAAACGCAAACGAAACGCAAATGCATGTCACTAAAAGGTAGGAAATGCCAAGATTTACATATTTCTTACAATTCATTTTGATCTGAGTGGCAAACAGTTTGGAGCCTGATCATACGCCGGGTTACCAATTGGATTTTTTTAGCGTAAACGCGTTTATTAGGAAAGGATAACAGATTCTCCACTGTATGCTTTTAATAAGATCGGGCCAATGTCGGTCAGTGGATGTACTCTATGAAGAGCGAACGCTCATTCTCGTAAACTGATACAGTGGAAAACCGTTATTCTTTAAAAAAAAACGCGTTTACGCTAAATCTATTATTCCCATTGCAAACAGTTTGGAGCCAGATCAGACGCCGGGTAACCCGGCGTCTGATCAGGCTCCAAACTGTTTGCCACTCAGATTAAAATGAACACTTAGAATTGTCATAAAATTGTCAAATTCTTTATTTTATTACAATGCGTTTGCGTTTCGTTTGCGATTAAACGGGAAAGAATAACGTTTTCTCCACTGTATCTGTACTGAACTATGTAATCGACTGAGCCTATTGGTCTGGTCTCATTAGGGGCGCACAACCTTAAACTACAGCACTAAAACTTGATCAAACATTTGCCTGCGATCAAGACCCTTCAATTTCACTGGTACCACCGAAAGTAATGAATTCGAAATTGATGAATCACTTGTTTCAAGATTAAAGATATTCGCAAAATTGTTGGGCAAAATAATTTGATGTACATGTAATTAACTTCATGTCATTAATCTTAATGAATCTTATACTTAGACTGGCGAAACATCCACATGAGCGTCAGACAATTTGAAATGAAAAGTGACACTATGTATAACAACGTGACATCTAATCTGGTTCCAAACTGTTCGCCAATGTCTGTCAGGCTTAATCCTTTGAACCCTAGTCCCGTATTTAGGCGCCCTTTTGAAACAGTGTACACTTGTTCTATGTAAACAGTGAAGACCCAGATCATAGGGCTCCGAAATGACCTCTCTGATCAGGGTCTTCACAGTTTGTCATAATGCCAAACATTGACAAAAACAACCCTTAAAAGTCAGAAATGGACTAGACTTAAGTGGAAACTGGAATAGTCCATTTAAAGTTTGAGGGAGGAAAGAGTTAATCGATGTAGACAGTGAAGGCGCAACAGTAGACTAGTGGAATTACCGGTATTTCTTAAGTTAAAACGTGGCTTAAATTTTGAAATACAGTTACATTCTATTTAAGCGAGATCGAGTTATCGAAACTTAACTTATCAAATACGGGTAAGTTCGACTGAAGTGGGGTTGAAGTGTCGAAGGGTAGAAAATGAGATATTTTACATTTATTACGATTTATTTTTTTCACTGATAAGTAAACAATGTTGAGTTACACTGACATCAGTTTTTAATCCTTTCCCCCATAGAAGCGCCTTTTAACTATTCCTCCACTGAAGAAAATAGTTCAAATTTATACAGTCATAAATACATGTATGTATTGTAAGAAATATCTTTTATATATTCTCGCAGATGCTAGCTTAAAGCAGTCTGAAAGTAAAACAGAACGCGCATTTCTGCTTTACTTTCAACCTGCTTTAAGTGGGCTACTATCTTCAATACTAGAAACAGGCTATGGGGTAGAGGGTTAAACGAGACTAAACACAATGTTATAAAACGCAGAGTAGACAATGGCATATTGTTAACAATGTGGACGATTTCATTTAACCCTTCACCAGGGCTGCTATAAGTTGACATAAAAAATCCTAAGATTTCCAAATTTGCATTTTTCAAGTGCGATTTTACGAATCAGCCTGCTTTAAGTTACCATGTACAAGAAAAGAATTCCGCAGATTTTGGAAATATCCGGAGAAATGGCAGTCCTGCTTCACCTATAGAATAAAATATGTTTAAACTAAACTAAAGCTATAGAATCGCCTTTTACCGCATTCAGTTTATTCCTCCATTCAAGAAAATAGTTTCAATTTATACAGTCATGACCATGTGCCTTAAAAATTGTTTACATATTCTAGCGTATGGAAGCTTAAAGAATACTGGCAAATAGCATTTATAAAACGCCGTAAGGTGCATTCTGCTTTACTGTCAACCTACCTTACGTGTCACCTGTCTACAAAACTATGCAGACTTTATGATACATGTAAAGAGTTGATCTTAGTGGCAAATAGTTTGGAACCTAATCAGACGTCGGGTAACTCGGCGTATAATCTGGCACCAAACGGTTTGCAATGGTTATAATTGTGCTTAACTCTTGGACATCTGTGCTTATCTCTTCCACTGTTTCAGTCTCAGTTTGAAAACAGTTTGAATAAAGATCAGGGGCCCGTTTTACTAAACAACTTACGCAAAAATTTTGCGTAAGTCAAAATCGTTCCAACTCTTATTTTTCGATCATTAACGTTTTGCAAACAGCAAATAGCCAGATCAGAGGACGCGCTAAAAGCTGTTTGTAGCAAGTGATAATGAAATATATAAATTAAAATTTAAAATTTTGACTTACGCAAAATTTTGCCTAAGTAGTTTAGTAAAACGGGCCCCAGATGCTTGTAAAAGGGCGTCTAACCTAGATCCTTTTGTATCACTGTTTCATTATTGGAAAATCTCAACACTTTTAGAAACATATCAATTGACTCGTAGAAACTTTTTCAGCAGACGATTGTGCCTTTCTGACTGAAGCCGAAAGCTGCAGGGATGTTCCCAGTCAATATCATCTCGGTCCGAGGTGTACTCGTCCTTGAGTGCATCGTCCCACGCCCTGACGACCACAATATCACCGTCAACAGCAAGGCCTTTCTGTACGGCACTGTCACAGTGGGATCTAGAGGCAAATGTCACAATCCACCTGTCAAGTGTACCTCCAATGGAATTACGTACAGACATAGGATCGTACCGCAGGCTTTTTATCTACAACATAGACATATTACGACAGTTTCAGTATAACGACAGTTATCGAAAAACAAGAGCACCGAGTACAGGTGCCAACGCTCGTCTCGAAGATAAGTGAACACTTAAAGAAGGTTGAAAATAAAACAGAATGCGCCTTCTGTTTTACTTTCAGCCTGCTTTAAGCTATAATCTGGATACCGAAAATATTTCTTAGATACACCTTCATGACTGAATAAAATGAAACTATTTTCTTCAGTGGAGGAATAAATTTTCTTCAGTGGATGAATAATTTCAAGGCGTAAAAGTGTGTATTTATCGGGTAATTGTTTAAATACCTTGAAGTGTAGCTGGTCTTCTATCAGCTCTTTAATCTCCGTGTGGGTATATCTCCACCCGTCTCTCAGGCTGAAATAAATCGAGGTTGGCATGAACCCCGGGTGATGGCGCCATACGTGCGGGGTAGGGGCGACACGTTTTTCCCACTGTACGGATTCTTTCACTTCCTGTAGAAGGGATTTCTGTTTTGTTGGACGAACCCTGTATGACAAACGTTCACATAATCATAATAAAAGTGTCCGATGTACAGCGTTCCCTCTCTACAACGACATCCAATGGGAGACGAAAAATATATGCGTTGTTCGGAGGGAGTCGTTACAGGGGGAAATTGGCTTACACTTGCAAACAGCTTGAATCCAGATCAGACGCCGCGTAACGCGGCGTCTGATCTGGATTCAAGCTGTTTGTCACTCGTTATTAAGTTTTTTTCTGTCAAAATGTCCATTATGTAACTTTGAGAAAAAAGCAGACAACAATTTTAAGCAGACGACATTGCAGCCGTGAATAGGTTGGACATAATTGTCTTGTATCGGAAACTGCGACAAGAGTCGTTGTAAGGAGGGAGCCGTTGTAGGGAGGGAGCACTGTACTACACATACAGTCTGCTTACAAATCGTCGTCTGCTTTATTTCTTGAAAATTAAAACTTTACGCATGTTAACAGCCTAACAGTAGGAAATCTATATGATGTCAAAGAGTTTGGATCCTGATCAGACGCCGCATGACGCGGCTTCATCTCAGGATCAAAACTGTTTGTAAATGTTAACCAAGTTGCGTTAAGTATTTATACTATAAGTAAGGGTTAATTTGCCGATTAATATCAGTTATCCATTATAACATTCAACCCTTGCCACGAGAATACTTGTCGTTAACAAACAGTGTATCTGTGAAAAATACACTTGTCCATGAAAACAGTGACAACGCCAGTGTATACACTGGAGTTGTCACTGTTTTCATGGACAAATGAATATATCGGCTATACAAAACAATGGTAAGAACCCACTTAGAATACGCTCACTCCGTATGGGCTTCCTACGAATCTAATAATAGTAATAACAATAATAATAATTATAATAAAGACTTTATTTAACGAGAGAACTCATTTGGTAAATACCAATCTTCCATGAGGCCCTCAACATATATACAAGTACATAAAACAAAAGGCATTTCATACAAAACAAATAATTAACAATATAACAATACAATAGTAAATGTACTTACTGGATAGAGCAATTTATAAGAGAAACGTATCTTAGCATAACATCGACATGATTGAAGAAGTACAGTGGAGAAAACGTTATTCTAACATGACACGTGAATTCGTCTCTATAAACAAAGAACAGGTCTATCGTGGTATACCTGAGACGGTATACCACGCTCTTCCCTACCCCGCTCCTCCCACGGTTATATGACATGACGTGACCACGTGCGTTCACACGTTATGTTTTTTAAATTTCTTTCGTTATTCATATAGCCCGTAAAGACCATATACTTTTAACCAGTAACGTTGCAGTAATTGTAAATTTGCTTATGGGTGTTAGATTCTTGTAATGCCGCGGAAAAAGTTATTCGGTCGAAAAACTTCATCCGCTGAGGAAATAAGTATGGAACATTTGATTTCCTTTCTAATGAATTTCCTTACATCTGGTCATGTTAGAATCGAAATAATCTATGCTCTACCGTTGTGAAACTGTATTTTACAACGGTCGGTCGTTGTGGTGCGCAGGAATTGACCACTCAGGCCTTCGGCCTTCGTGGTCAATTCCTGCGCACCACAACTCCCAACCGTTTTAAAATACCGTTTCACAACGGTAGAACATAGATTATTTCTTAATTCTTTCCCAATAAACGCGTTTACGCTAAAACTATTATTTGCAGTGCAAACAGTTTGGAGCCAGATCAGACGCCGGGTAACCCGGCGTCTGATCAGGCTACAAACTGTTTGCCACTCAGATTAAAATAAATGGCCAGGATTGTCAATAAGTTGTCTTTTTCTACGTTTTAGTGTAATGCGTTTGCGTAAGTATGCGTTTAAACGGGAAAGAATGACGGTTTCTCCACTGTACAACGAAGGACGACAAAAATAATACCAGGAATGGCAAACCTTGAATATGAGGAACGTCTTAAGAAAACTGGAATTACCCACACTTTAGTATATAGAAGGGTCACATGAGACATGATTGAGGTTTACAAGATTTTAGAAGACATATAAGACACAAGAATGGCTAACTTCTTAAAGCTGAATCGAGAAATGGTAGAAAGATCAAGTGCAAGAGGCAATTCCAAGAAACTCTTTACTCAAACTTTGAGTCAAAGGCCAAAACTCGACATAAGGAAGTTTAGTATCAGGTAAGAGTAGCAAATGCGTGGAACTCACTGCCAGAATCCAAAGGGACCTTGAACAAAAAATGGTATTCTTAAATATAGATAGTATAAATATACTATACTTAGAACTGACTACATTTTTTGTTCAAGGTCCCTATGCCAGAATCAGTTGTGAACGTTAAATCTGTCAATGGATTTAAAAACAGACTAGACCAATACTGGAGAAAACCAGGATATTTAAAGATAAGATAAGATTTTATTTCCACCTTTAGACTAACAAGTCCATGAGGTAACACATTCAATACATTCATCAAGATGACATTGATCAACAGAAATAATCTATATCATTCAAGCTAGTTTTCAATGCGTACATATAAATTTTCAGCGATCTAGCCACCCTGAAAAAGTTTGTTCTAAAAATAATTAGACTGCAGACTGATACAAGTCATCTGCAAACAGTTCAGACTAGGGTCAGACAGTTCCTTCTATGGAGACTCTGTCTGATCTTTGGTTACTCTGTTTACCAAACACTAAAATCTACCTTAAGTTACAAAGCTGCAGTACTTTTTGAAATTGTTATTGTAATAAATATTTTGAAAGAGAAGCTGTATGGTGACTAGATCTAGATCTTATACTGAAACTGTTCTCATTTACAATGCAAGTATAAGTACAAATGAATTGTTATTTATCATAAATGCTTTTTGTATAGTCATAGACTGTTATTATTTCAATGCTCTTAAAGTAATCAATGAAATATAAACTCAAAAGCTCTAAACTTCGTTCTTGATTTATCAACTTTTTCCAAGAGCAAATTTCCATTATCTCTTGAAACTGTGTCCATCAATCTAGAACCTCTACTATGAATCCTCTGGAAACAAGTTTTGTTTTTGTAGCGGAGAAGGTGTATATGTAGGCTATTTATTTATATAAACTTAGCCTTGTGTAACTTTATAACTTATAAAACGACCAAACAGAACGCACAACGTATAGTTCTATGGCATACTTTTCTACCCACATAAAAGCTATAGTTCTGACAACGTATCAACAACAAATTCAGTAATATATAGAACTAGTAACATCTGAACAAATGCATGACATAACAAATGCATGACAATGCATGAAAAGCATTATATACAGTAGCCATTTATTCTATTATCATAATGAGAGATCTTCGCATTAGATAACGTCACAACTGTCAGTAGAATTGATTTATGGTCCAAGGGACGCAAACCCTATAATTAAATTTAAACCTGACGCGATGAACTTATACCCCCTGCAATATCATCGCGCTGCATGCACCAACAATGTGTCCAGAGATACCCGTATCTTATAGATTCAAGTGTCATGTTCGCCGGCTCAGCCGTTGATCTTGGCGATTTAATTAAAAGTTTTCGTGAGAAAATGAGAGTATCTTAAACGGCAGCCGGTTAACGAGTGCAGCCCGATATCATCGCAAAAAGATTCTGATAGATAGATCAAATTAGATCTATCAAACAACATCTAATAGGTCAAAATAAAATAGTTCAAATTAAATCTGTTAACCAACATTATATATCTATCAAAAGTGCTCGACAGAATCCAGAACCCCGGCTACCTATAAGAAACGTTTAATTTCCGATATCTGCAGCCAGACTTCAAAACCGCGCCAAGCACCTGTGAGATCCATCGACAGAAAAGTAATTACGTAACGAATGACGTCAAAAGTGACAACATAGGGAATTCCGCTAACATTCTTGGGGAAATCCTTGTGACATCACAGCCTACTGTAGAAAACCTGCAGCTTAATGCAAGTTGAAAATTTACACACAATTACAAGTCCTCTACTAAGAGAATGATATAGATCTATGCAACAGCTATAGAAAAAAGGGAAAAAGAAACATTTTAATAGTTATGTAGATCTATTTCGAAGTGTACTTAGTAACGTTGACTTGACTTGACTTGATCCTGATTTTAATGTTCAACTGCTGCTGGTATTCCCAGTAGCTGGGGTAGGCAGCAGGCGGCTACCACTTCTAATTCCAGTTTACGTGAGAAAATGAGAGCATATTAAAGTTTAATTTAAACGACAGCCATCTGGCGAGTACAGCCCGACAACACCACAAAAATATCCTGATAGAGCTTCCTGCAATGCAATCGTGCTGCACGCACCAACAATGTGTCCAGAAATAACTGTAGATCTTTTTCAAAGTGTACTTAGTAAAGTTTACATGAAAAAATGAAGGCATATTAAAGTTTAATTTAAACAACAGCCATCTGGCGAGTACAGCCTTACAACACCGCAAAAAGATCCTGATATAGCTTCCTGTAATGCAATCGTGCTGCACGCACCAACATTAGCAGGTTACAGACAGTAAAGAATGCAGAATACTGTCAAAGAAAACTAGATTAACATCAATTATACTGAGAAACCTAATAGAAAAATTAATATATGTTAAACCATGCATATATTCTCATTCATATGGAAAATCAAATAGCAAAAAGCAACATGTCTAAAGACAATTTTAACTATAAACAGCCTGTGATTTTCAACATTCTCTTGCACTGTGTGTGCTTGTCAAAGATAAAAGAAACGAATGAATGGACGACTTTATTTCACGAGGGTAACTCACTTAGTCAGGTGACTACGAGAATCGATATATATTTTCCTCTGTTCAGACATACATTAAGGATACAAACAGATTTGCGCCCTCCTAAGTTGGCGTAGCTAACCCCTTACCATTAAGACAGAACACACATCTATCCCCTCTTTCCTTTCTTATTTCTTTCTTCTTCTTAAATTTAGGATATAACCAAAATGATTATTCAGTTGTCTATTTCTGGAACCTCTCATAACATTTTTCATTGTTCTTTTCTTTTTCAATGCTATTTTTGTTTTCATATTTATTGTCTTTCAACAAAATATATAATGTAAAGCAATTGTAGACACGCACACGTCATAATAATGATGTAAACTTATTAGAAGGGGAGGGCTGTTACTAACGTTGTAAGAACTTGTAGCCCGACCCTTTTGCACATATATTTGTATGTAAGATAACATTATTTGTAAATTTGAATTGTTATATAAACCTTTGTACAAATATTGTGCAATAAAATATGTTTAAACTAATGATAATCTACCGCGAGGCCCTCATAGAAGCATTTCTTTCAAATCATATAATTAACAGCAATAACTAAACTCGATCAATATGAACAAGCAATAACAATTTGTAAGAACTATATAAAACAATAATCATGCATTTAGGCGTTCTCTGCAAGTAGTGTACATGTGAAGAGTACACTTGTCATAAGCAAACAGTGAAGACTCAGATCAGAGGGCTCCAAAAGGACTAAAATGAGTCCTCTGGCCAGGGCCTGCACTGTCCGTTATATTAGAATATATTGACAAAAAACAAACCCTAAATAGCATAAGGTGTACTAGGCTAAGTTGGAAACTGGAATTGTCCATTGGTAGTTTCAGGGGAAACAGTTAAAGTCATTTAATCTATTATAATTCAAATTGAAAAACAGTGGAGACTCAGTTGAGAGAGCAAGTGTGCACGACCTCTTTCTTATGTGTGTCTACACCGTTTGATATTGTGAATAATAAGGAAAACGCTGTTCTTAAGTCTTTAGATCGGACAGGCCAATTAGCATGCCCGATCTAAAGACTTAAGAACAGCGTTTTCCTCCACTGCAGACAAGTATTCAAGCAAACATACCTCTTTCTCATGGAGTCCCCAGTAACAATTGGTGTTGGCTGGAAGCCGTGTATTTTGTAAGGGATCGGCTCTTTGGTAGGAACATTGGCCCCACCCATATTACGTATCGTCAACGTAGGCATGCTCGATGTTGCTGTCGGCTCAGGACTAGCTCTCCGCGGGGATTGAATAGGACTTTCGCCGGGTTTCAACCTCATTAAACCGCCACCTGGCCTGTGTGTGGTTCTTCTACGAAAGCCTAGGTCCTCAAGGCGTCGGTAAGACGTTTCGTCTATGGCATTTGTGTCCATAGGAATAGTTAGCGCAGACAATGGCGGCGACTTTCCATGAAGCTCGGTGGTTTGACTTACCGCATAATTTGAATTATCTGTAAGACTTACAACTGGGGTGGTAAAGTGTCGTGTGTGGTCGGAAACTTGCCGATTAACGAACGATTCCGAATCCTTTATTTTCGGGTCAGGTTCAATACTAAGGTCAGAAAACTGTTCCTCATTGATGAAGTCGCCACTCTGCATATTGCTGATTTGAGTTTCAATGGGCTTCTTCGGAAGAACTGAACATATTTTCCATCGGTAAGATTTAGTCGTTTGATCATACGCAAACATACCCTGGAAGCCGTCTAAGGAGCATTCGTCTGAGGCGCTGACACTAAAATCGAACTTAACAAGCTCACATGTACCTCCTGTGCCCTGTGTTTGTAGCCTTAGGTTGTTGTTTTTCGTTCCCGGGTTGTTCAGAAGTGGTGTAAGAGTTTTACAGCTGATACGAGTTCTTCCAGTCCTGTCACTACCCTTCAATATCATCGCTTGACTAGAAGTTGGCATTTTGATCAGTTATAGGATGTATAACTGTAGGCCGCCATATTTAAAATCTAACGACGCCTTATTCCAACATGACGTCACGCTAGCATAAAAAATTGCGCCATAATCTATCTAGAGTAAATTAAACCGTTTACACACACACGTAACTGTTGCAGACAGTTTTGATCCAGATGACTCATTTAGTCCAAACTGTTGAACTACCAGTTTATAGACCTATCTCTTAGAGGGAATGATAGATAAACCTGCTGACGTTTTTGTGTAGCTGCAAACGACAAATTATGCAGAGCACGATGTTCGCGCTAGCGTTTGTAACGTCCAAAACGACGTCCAAAATTGACGTTCAATGCGGGGTTTTGCGTGGCCTTTGAATTGTACATTGCGTTATATCATGATAAGAGATAAAACTTGAAATATGATTACCCTCTTTAGTCTTTACAATGACATTGATAAGCCATAAGTTGTTTAGTAATGAATCACATGGTAAAACGTTTGGCTCGTTAAGACCAAAAACAGCTGCACGATTTCTAGCGAGACTTCACATTGTCAGCTTCAAAGAAAGTCGTGGGGAATTTGCTCTCTTAATGTAATGTCTTGGTTTTTGTTGTAAAGTAACCCAAGTAATATATGCTTTACAGATAGATCTAGCGCTGGTAGTAGATCTTGATCTACTAGAGCAAAACGTCTGGCAAAATGTTGTATTAGATCTAAATCTGTTTCAGGGCTAGATTCTACCATAAGTTGCTCATAAAATTCCTGAGATTTCCAAATTTTCAAGGGCGATTTTAGGAAACGTACCTTTAACCCTTTAGCTGCCCAGTTCTATACCACTATCATAATTTTGCAAACAGTTTAGATCCAGATCGGACGCCGCGTAACGCGGCGTCTGATCTGGATCCAAACTATTTGACAACCAAATACAGAGAAATTAAAAAATAAATCCGAAGATTCCGGAAAAATCCGGAGATATGGCAGCCCTGCTGTTTGGAGTTGTCTCTATCGAAGTTGTTTCCCTAAGTTAACTATTCCCATAACCAAAAGTCTTTACAACTTTGCACATTATGTTTTTAATGTTCTCAAAAAGTGCAAAAAAAGTTGGTGCAAAAATCTCTGTAAACTTTGGTTAAATGACAAATACAATTTTATATATAGTCTATTTCACTATTTGATCTGTATGAATACTCCTATCCGACTACTATATGGAATGCAATTGTAAGCAATGCAGAGTCAGACCAACCATTGCATCTCGCAGGCGGAATTTAATCAAAGTCCTCTGAAAAATAGACCACCGCTTACCTTTTTACCGATTCTTCTGAAAATAGACTTTTCAGTTCAAACTTTCGTCTGCTTAACTTGTTTAAAACACGGGCACAAATGGGTTAAACGAAAACGCAGTTCACTAGAAATAAAATAAAAAACATATCCTTTTTTTTAATTTCTCACTAGAAATCTTGATCTGTTTATTTTAATTTGAATGATAATTTTTAAACAGCTTCGGGCCTGATCAGACATCGGGTTAGCATGCGTCTGATCTGGCTCCTATAATGTGCGCACTGGTAATCGAGTATATTGGGAGAGAATAACGTCTTCCCAACTGTACTGTTGACACGTGCCTATATATTTCTGAAAACATATGAAACTGCAATAAAAAATCGAGGCAAATCTGTTTGATACTGGTCCGTCTTTTGGGATTATTTTTAAGAAAAGGCAAAACAAGGGATAAATCTGACAAATAAAATGTGTTCACGTTGCTTTACATCTAGATCTAACATTGTATTAATACTTAATACATGAGCTTAATACCCAAAACTTAATTTGTTGATAAGGGGGGAGGGGGTATGGGTGTTTGGTAGGGATTTTGTAGATCTAGATCTATTTGTTGTTAATCAGAACAAAGTAGAGGATCTAGGTCAACCCCCATTCTCTGCCTTACCCCGAGTATAAAGGTTATTTGCAAACAGTTTGGTTCAGACTTTGCATAACGCGACGTCTTATCAGGATCCAAAATGTTTGACACTCAGTTTTATAGTTCTTTATTCAAAATAAATCTATCTATAATCTAAATTTATAGAAATAAAGTAGATTTAGACGACACTAATTGTTTAAAGCTGATGACGTCATGGCAGTGAAAGGGTTGATGGGATCAATGTAACAAGTATATAGAGTATGTTTGATATGTAAATGTATGGACATATTAACCCTTTACCCAATAACCAATTTGTTACATTAATTACAGGTGATCATTTAAAGCAGGTTGAAAGTAAAGCAGAATGTGCCTTAGGGCACATTCTGCTTTACTTTCAGCCTGCTTTAAACATTTACTATAGGCTATATAAAAATATTTGTTATTGTAATTGTTCATGAGGGTATAAACTGGAACTATTTTCATCAGCGAAGGAATAAAATAAATACGCTAAAAGTCGCTTCTATGGGGGAAAGGGTTAAGAATGTTAAAATTGTTAAGTTGCTGGGCCGTGTTATAATAAAGGTCCCGACACTGGACTGTGATCAATGAGCAGAAAGAAGTCCGACATGTGGTTGACATTCTGCTTGTTCCCGGCCTTAAAGAGACTCGCAACCAGATTTAGCATTAAAAATAGTAATTTGTAAATATGTGTCAAACGCTTATATAAACGGTAAAGAATTAGTTTAGGATAAGAAATTCTGTTTAAAAAAATGTATTTCAATAAAAAGAATATTGAGCTCTGGTGGGATTCGAACCCGGGGCCCGGCATGGGCGGACAGAATGCAAAATAAGGAAACCGCTTAGACCACTAGGCCACGGAACTATTCATACATCTCGGATCGATTTAGCGTATTTAAGTGTGTAGCGATGGAAAGTACGTACGACTACATAATTCGGCTCGGGTTTATGTCTGAGCCCGTGATCAATTTCTATAGCGTCTTTCGACGATATGGATAAAACGATGGAAAATATCTAAAACACTAAGATCTGAAGACCTTTCTAGATGGTGTTTTTTCGATGCCAGATGCACGATAATGCTACCCTTTTGGTTATATTCGAGTATTTTCTTTTATTTTTGCAAATACACCATCTGGTTGAGAGTCCCTTTAAGAATACAATTCTAATGCAGTAAAACCTCTCTGTTACGACCACTAAATCGAAGTCTTATTGATTGTATAAAAAACAGATGACAGCTTACAGCAAGATGACAGTAAAACAGAAAGCTCCTAAATGAGCTTTCTGTTTTACTTTCATCTTCCTTTAAGCAGTCATCTGCATTGAACACCTAATAGTAAACACAATTGTATGGTTGTAATTTAGAGAGGTTGTACTCTATGTCCTATTTTCTCCAAAGTTGTCTTTGATATAATTTATTGTGCGACAGCTAAATGTAGTATAACAGTACACCTTTAGTGCTGCAGTTTCCCGTCACATGTACTTCAGACATGGGTCCAAGGTTATAAAGCTTTTCAGTTGAGTCAGGAGTAGTTCTCAATCATTTGATTGGTCAGATTTGAGTCTCGGCTCAGATCTGACCAATCAAATGCTTGAGAACACACTCAGACTCAGCTCAAACGCTTTATAACCTTGGACCATGTACGCCATTCGTCTGCTGAGCACAAGCTTCTCTGTATAGTCAATACTATACAGTATGAACAACTCTCCTTCTTTACAACGACACCTATCGGGAGACACAGGCTGTGTGTGTTTTTCGGAGGGAGTCGTTATAGAGAGGGAAAATTAAGATTTGGCTAACATTTGCAAACAGCTTGAATCCAGATCAGATGCCGCGTCTGGATTCAAGCTGTTTGTCACTCGTCATTATATTTATTCTATCAAAATATCAACTTATATTTAACTTTGAGAAACGAGAGCACCACAAACGGTACATTATACGCCCACTAGCAAAGAAATATATATTTTTATCAAAATATATTTTAATTTGTAGACATTTAGAGCTCTGAAAGCATATACAATACTGAAATAAAACCTGTCCTAGCATATTTGAGTACACCAAGGGCAGATAACTCTTGACACAATGATCCGATTTTAATAATAATCAACCCTTTCATGAACTTATACTTCTATAATTATACTGTGGGCAAATATAATCAAAACCCATTTATAACTGTTGTTGCTTAAGTGTGTTAACACTATAGGAATAAACAACATATTTTTGACGTTCATGACGGTATGACTACATTAGCTTCGCAGGGGGTAAATTCCGTAAACGCCCGAAGGGCGTTTACGTTAAATTTACCCCCCGAAGCTAATGTAGTCATACCGTCATGAGCGGCAAAGATATGTTGTTTATTCCTTATATTTATATTTATATTTCCTGTCTTGTCAATCTAATGTGTTTATTGGCCAGATTTGTTTTTCTGTATAAGAATTTATCATATACCGGTCAAAGAGGTTTGATAGATGTAATGTCGATGTAATAGCCATTCCAGTTTCTAAATATGGTGAGAAAGTAGTCCCAACTACATGTACTCTAACTGTATTAAAAATTCAGGATTTTTTCCAGTAAACTTTTCTCTGTGAATGGAAATGACTTACAAGGCAAACAAATAACAGTGCAACTTGAATATCTATTGCCAAAACACATTCTAAAATTGCAGGTCGCTGTTGTTTTCTTAACCCATTTACACACATAGCAACGCGATGGCAACGACCTATGGGTCTGTATCACTCCGCTAGTGTCATATTACCGTCGATCAATGGGAGCTTAGTGTTAAGTGCCCGATATAGTCTAATTGAAGAAGTCCACGGATAGCACGGGGGAAATCCGAACTGGTTAAATCCAGATTCGAAGTGTAGGTTCATCGGCAGATGACTGCATATTTTTTAATAGGATTACATACAGACTTTACAGGGTGAATGTAAATATTGTCTAATAAGCCTTTTATAGCATATTTGAGTACACCAAGGACATATAACTCTGAAACGAAAACTCCCAATGAACCTCAAACTCAACTCAGCTTCAGATTTTGATGCATATAACATTTGTGTGCAGTTTCATTAATATCCCTTTGATAGACAAGCTTTTTATAGCATATTTTAGTACATAAAGGACATATAACTCTGAAACGAAAAATGGAATGAACCTAAAACTCGACTCAGCTTCAGATCTTAATGCCTATAACATTTGTGTGAAGTTTCATTAATATCCCGCCAATGCTTTTTTCCAGAAAACTCCGGACAAGCTTTTTATAGTATATTTGAGTACATCAAGGGCATATAACTCTGAAACGAAGGGTCCAATGAACCTCAAACTCGACTCAGCTTCAGATCTTAATGCCTATAACATTTGTGTGAAGTTTCATTAATATCCCGCCAATGTTTTTTCCAGAAAACTCCGGACAAGCTTTTTTATAGTATATTTGAGTACATCAAGGGCATATAACTCTGAAACGAAGGGTCCAATGAACCTCAAACTCGACTCAGCTTCAGATCTTTATGCAAATAACATTTGTGTGAAGTTCTATTAATATGATAATAACCATCCAATAGTTGTCCGAGAAGACTACCGACAAGCTTTTATAGCATATTTGAGTACATCAAGGGCAGATAACTCTGTTACGAAAAATTGAATGAACCTCAAACTCAACTCAGCTTCAGATCAGTATATGCATATAACATTTGTGTGAAGTTTCATCAATATCCCTAGAACGGTTTTCCAAGAAAACTCCGGACAAACAAAATGTTGACGGACGAACGGACGGACGAACGAACGTATTCACAGACGGACGGACAGGGCCGCGCAAATATACGACCACCTTTAGAGGTGGGCGTATAAAAACAGCACACGACAGTATTAAGCAGACGATATTGCAGCAGTAACAGCGGTAGACATAATTGTCCCGTTAAGGGAACTGTGTCAAGGGTCGTTGTAAGGAGAAAGTCGTTATTGGGATGACCGGTGGAGGGAGGGAGCACTGTACTAATAGTGCGATTGTGTTGTAATGGAGGATATCATCTGAATTACTTATCTGACCTTGAAACAAACTGATTGCCACAAGCACATGAGGGTCGCATTGAAGGTTGGGTTTACCAAATGCTATCTATCTATTTTATCTTATTTTATCTTATCTTATCTTATCTTATATTATCTTATCCTATCCCATCCCATCCCAATCCCAATCTCAATACCTCCATCCATCCATCCCATCCCAATCCCTCCCTCCCTCCCTCCAATCAAATCCAATCCCATTTCATTCCATCCCATCCCCTCCTATCCCGTCCGTCCATCCATCCATCCATCCATCCCGTCCCATCCTATCCCATCCAACCATCCATGGCGGTAGTGGCCCAATGGTTAACACCTTGGACTACGGTACCAGGGGTCGTGAGTTCGATCCCCCGCCGGACCAGCGGTCTGACTAGGGGATTTTTCCGAATCCCTTATGATGTACAGGAATGTCCTTGAGCAAGACATGTACCGCGAATTGCTCCTCTCCACCCAGGGGTTAAAATGGGTACCTGTGAGGGTCTGAGCCGGTACTGCGGCTGCTTTAGCGCCATATGTTAGCAGTGCTCAATATTGTAGGCAAGATGGCTCAATGATCAGGGGGTAAATGTACAGTCGGCTGAGCGGTCATTCGGACTGAAAGTAGACTTTAACTGGTACTTTACTTTTTTTTTTATCTACAATACGTGTCTACGCTGCTGCAATACGTGGTCGCTAAGTGTGCATTTATCGCAGGCTTCATAGCCATACTTGTATCATCTGTTTACTGTAATGCAGAAATGTGGATGTTTCTTATTAAACACGTCTTTGGATTTGTTTTACAGCGTTCCCTCTCTCCAACGACACCAAATTGGAGACAACAGTTAAGTGCGTTGTTCGGAGGGAGTCGTTATAGAGAGGGAAATTGGCTTACATTTGCAAACAACTTGAATCCAGATCAGACGCCGCGTAACGCGGCGTCTGATCTGGATTCAAGCTGTTTGTCACTCGATATTAAGTGTCAAAATGTCCATTATGTTACTTTGAGAAAAACAGCAGACGAAAATATTAAGCAGACGACATTGCAGCCGTGAAAAGTTTTGGACATTTAAATGTCTTGTTTGGGGAACAGCGCCAAGGGTCGTTGTAAGGAGGGAGTCGATGTTGGTAGGGCCGTTGTAGAGAGGGAGCGCTGTAGTTTGTATTTTATATGTATACGCCGAGGTACCCTGAACAAGTTGTGAATAAAAATATCGGTTCTGTTCTGTTAATCGTGTCTCTTCTTCCGCTTACTTTACTCGTATACATAAATTATGTAAGCGAGCGGTAACTAAAAGGAACAGATGTTGTCATAGAATATGTCCTTACATCTCGCTTTAAGGTACAAGACTCCTAATGAGATCGGATCAATCTTGGTTAATGTCGGAATTCTACGTCGAGCTACCAGTCATTCTGGTAAACTGGTGGGTCGTACCGAAACATGCTCGAGCATTCTTCGGTATGAGCCGTCAGTTGTCATTGAAGGTCGATCGCTCTACACAGAGTATCGATATTGATCGACATTTGGCCCCGTCTCATTAGGGGGCGTACTACATTAATATAATTTTTTAGTATTACATAGACATGCTTATCTTTGATGATGTCTTTTGTTTTTGTTACGCCAATAGCTCATACGACAACACTTGTTTTGATGTTAGAACTGTATGTACATTGGTTTTTAAAGCCTTTGTCATGGCATACATGTACAATGCAGAACCATTACTCTTTCATTATTAAAACATTTATGCTAAAATGAACAATTGCACATAGTTTGGAGCCTGGCCAGACGCCGAGTTACTCGAGAACTATATGCCTCTCGGATAAAGGTAAATTGTCAGAATTGTGTAGCTTTAGCAAGTGTATGTATTCGGAGTACTTTTTTTGTTCGGTGTAATATTTGATATATGTGCATGATGAAACCATAAACACTCGAACACAAGATTTGTCAGACAACATGGAGGTGGTGAATGCCATTCAAGTGGATGCAGTTCTATCACACCAACACGCGTTCAAGGCCAGTGCGGAATGAGAGGTACAGTGGTCTCTCCATACAACGGCCCTCCCAACAAGGACCCCTCCTTACAACGACCCTTGCCACAGTTCCCTTCACATGACTAACGCCTTTATTGCTGCAATTTCGTCTGCTTAACATTGTCGTCTGCTGTTTTTCTCAAAGTGATATAATGACTATTTTGACAGAAAATAAATTAAGGACGAGTGACGTAAAGCTTGAATCCAGATCAGACGCCGCGTTACGCGGCGTCTGATCAGGATTCAAGTTGTTTGCAGATGTAAGCCAATTTCCCTCCCTGTAACGACTCCCTCGTACCAACGCACACAATCTTTGTCTCCCATTGGGTGTCGTTGTAGATGGGAGCGCTGTATGTTGCTTCTGTTCTCACATTACCTACAAAAAAAAAATTGAATTCCATACATGTTTCCAAAGCCTGTCAAAACGCCAATATGATATCATACATTTTGAATGGTGATTGTGTGACAGAAGGTCCGTTACTAGGCAACATCTGGAAAGACATTATTGTTTCCCCATTTCTAAAAGACAAATGCAACCGCAATTATATAATATGTAAACAATGGCATTTTCAGAATATTTTCGATTCATTTGAACCCCTGTGACCAAATCTCTTACTTTGATCAGACGCCGAGTCGCTCAATGTCTAATCTGGGATATTTTGTTTGCAATGGACAGCAATTGTCCACCCTTTCTCCTGTAATCAGTGTATACAGCGCCCCTTCCTACAGCGGCCCCTCCCTACAATGTCCCTCTCTATATAGCGCCCATCCCTACAGCGGCCCTCCGAACTACATTAACATTATGTCTAACGCTCTATCGTATTTTTACGTATTGGATATTTTTACAGAAGAAAGATAAAGACGAGTGACAAACAGTTTGAACCCAGATCAGACGCCGCGTCACGCGCAAACTGTTTGCAAATGTATTCTAAGGGTAAATTACCTTCTCCTCCCTATAACAACCCCCTCCGAACACGACCCATTGAATGTTGTTGTAGAGAGGGAATACTGTGTTGACCCTGATCAGACAGATCCTGAAGGAGCTCTCAGTTTAGTAATATGCACTGTATTTTCACTCTTATCTGGGTAACTCGTTATATTACCCTGCACGATTTAGTCGGGACATATTGTTTTGTCCTCAGACTATTTGTTTGTATGTCTGTTTGTCTGTCTCTCTGTCTGTCAACATCTTTAACCTTGGCCATAACTTCATTGAGGTAAAAACTTTATATTTGGCATGTGTACTTCACTCAAGCAGCTATTGAGCTCAATACAGTTTGAGTCATGTCCGACAAAGGTCAAGGTCATTCAGAGGTCAATTATTATGTTAAAGTTAACATCGGCTATAACTTTTTAACTGCATGTGATAGACTTCATATTTGGCATTTGTACTCAAATCAAGCATCAAGAAGCTCTTGAGCTCAGTAAAAGTTTGATCATGTCAGACAAAGGTAGATCTACACGTCACTTACAGGTCATAGTCACAAAAGAGGGACAAACACAACGTGTTCTCTATATTCTGTCTCAATGTATCCAGAGTTCAGGTTAAAGTATGTTGGCAATGATCTTTAATTGACAGTGTCTTCTTTAATTGACAATATCTTTTAAACCTATGCCTCTATCAATTTGACTTTGAATTGCACCAAGTTCACTCAAGTGTTCGGTATTATCTGACCTAGATACAGCAACAGTTCCATTAACTTTTTAACTCTTTGACTGACAACAGTGCCAAAAGGCGACTTTGCAAACTGTTTGGATCCTGATCAGACGCCGCGTTACGCGGCGTCTGATCAGGATCCAAACTGTTTGACACTCGTATCGACATGTTTAAAGTCATACTACATTGAATCTTACTTTGAAACGATTCTGCAAACACCAAAATTTAAGCAGACGACACTGAAACGTTGAAAGAGTTAAAATCTCACAATTTATTTGGCTACGAAAGAGGTAATAATATCTCAAGAGAAGTGCCCCTTTTTACTAAACATTGCGTTTTATTTTCATGTTTACTATAAAAATGTTGTGAATCTGTGTAACAGATAAAACATCTCTCTATAACGACCACTAAAATGAAGGTTACTTTATCGTAGAAATGACAGATGACAGGTAAAGCTGTCCTGTGAGTATTAAGCACAGGTACGCCAACAACAACAACAACAACAGATGACAGGTGACAGCTTAAAGCAAGGTGACAGTAAAACAGAAAGCTCCTTAAGGAGATTTATGTTTTGTTGTCACTTTGCTTTAAGCAGTCATGCACATGTCTTACTCTCCAATTAATTAACGCAATTACGAGGTCGTAAAAGATGGAGTCTACTGTATCTCTGAATCAATTGATTAAAAATTAAAAAATGTTTTCTCATCACCATCCGCACTTTAAATTGCACAAAGGCCCATAACTATGTCGCAAATATTTTATTAATTATGCCCTTTTGTATTTCGAATTTTCTGTATCTCTGAATGAATTGATTAAAAGTTAAAATTGTTTTATCAGCACCATCCGCACATGAAATTGCACAAAGGCCCATAACTCTGTCACAAATATTTTATGAATTATGCCCATTTGTATTTCGAATTTCTTTAGAAGTTTGTACATTGTATTTCATTGCATTTAGTTAATGATTGTCAGCAACACAATTTAACTGACTATAACTTTAACAAATATACCTCAATCGATTTGAACCTTCACTAAAGTGCTCATTATCATCTGACCTATGAACATAGATAACCCGTGTGTCAGTTCATCAATTGGTCTGTCTGTCGGTCCATCCGATCATATATCCTGTGTATAATTCTAAAACTTACTATAACAATTTTATAATCTTGGTAACAATATTGAAAGAATTTCCATGTTTCCATGCATCTCAATATTGTACATGTATCATGTTTATTGTGAATGTAGTTATTTGTCTTTCTCGCTTTGTAGGTACATTTATATAATTTCATGTGAAGGGTTTTTGAACGCACAACTCCTGTGTGAAAAGAACGCTATATAAATCGGGTATAATAATAATAATAATAATAATAATAATAATTCGTTCATCTTACTCCTGCTACAGGTTTGAAGCTATAATCTTATAAATTTACAGGATGTTTTCACATATACCACAGATGTGCATATCCTCAGGAGTTTGATATGCTTCAATATTCAAAGTATTATGGCTGTTTGATATTAGCCATATGTTGCATTATTGGTCCACGGTATATAGATGCAGATTTGGGGCCCGTTTCATAAAACTTCGTAAGTCAAAAACGATCGTAAGTCAAAACTTTAAAATACATATAATTTCTGATTTCTCCATCTAATCCTGTCTTGTGACATCTCTTTGGAATCGTATTTTCAAGACGATTCCAAAGAGATGTCACAACACAGGAATAAATGGAGAAATAAATAATAATTGAGACTTTAATAATCTGACTTACGACCGTTTTTGTCGTACGGAGTTTTATGAAACGAGCCCCATGGGGCATTATGTGTGACTTACAGACACAGTCACGGCACTTGATTCATTCAACACTAAGTAACTCTTGTGGGTTATTAAGTTTCCTTGTGGATCTTTAAGTTACCAAAACATGAACCACACAGTAAAACATTTAAAGGAAACGTTACACCAAAACGGGTGGCAGCTCAGCTGCCACCCGTTTTGGTGTAATGTTTCCCTGTTTGATGGAGAGAAACGTTTCCCTCACATTCTAACTGAAACGTTTCCCTAAATGCCAGTGGAAACCTCACCCTGATGGAGGGAAACATTTCCCTCAATATTTTATAGAAACGTTTCCCTAAATGCCAAAGGAAACCTTACCTTGATGGAAAGAAACGTTTCTGTAAATGCCAGTGGAAACCTTACCTTGATGGAGGGAAACCTTTCCATAAACGCCAGTGGAAACCTTACCTTGATAGAGTGAAACGTTTCCCTAAATGCTAGTGGAAACCTTACCTTGATCAAGGGAAACATTTCCTTCAATTTTAACGGAAACGTTTTCCTAAATGCCAGTGGAAACCTTACCTTGATGGAGGGAATCATAGCCCTCAAAATTTTACGGAAACATTTCCCTAAATGCCAGTGGAAACCTTACCTAGTGGTATGGAAAGGTTACACTTTAGGCAAACACATCTTCAAAGTGTTTATAGGGCATGTTTCCTTCGGGGGAATCTTAACACTAAAGCGCTTAATAACACTCTAGTGTACAGTCACACCAAGGACAGAATTTAATGCAGTTAACCCATAACACTCTCAATTTACAGATAACTTATACTCCAACAGGAAACGTTTCACCAAAACGGATATCAACTTAGTTTCCATCCGTGGTTTTCGCAGTGATTTCAGGACGTTTCGCTACCTGCATGGATTTTCGCTACCCTAGCATGGCGGCTGGTCTTTTCGCTATCTTGATCTTAAGTTTCACACCTCTTATTTACTAATATACGTAATGTATTTTTATATACTTATCTGGATCCGAACTAACGTAAACAAGAGTCCCATGGGGTATGTTTCGCTCACTTAAGAATAGCTGACAGAATGGAGATAATTATTTATGTCCAGGACGGGGTCACTTTTTACCCAAGGGGCATTATTAAATTTGAACAATCTTGATAGAGGACCTGTAATTTGTCTACAATATAAGGTGTGATCTTACACCAGAAGAATTGCTTTCTCGTAAATTGAGCAATAAACGAAACGCCCAAGTGCTTATATATAGAGTTACACCTGTTTTGGGTAATGTTTCCCCAAAAAATGTTAGAATTTGCTCAAACGGGTGTAACTGTGACACGACAATTAGGGTAAACTTACACATATGTTAACAGTGTAAGTGAACTATAATATTAGGTGTAATCTTACACCAGTAGGATTGCTTTCCGTAAATTTACCAATAAAAGAAACACCCCAGTGTTTTGATACCTCTTTAGTGTAACGTTTCTGATAAAAAGGTGAATTTGAACACGTTAGTGTTAGAATTCCCTCAAACAGGTGTAAACTCAAAGATTACACTAAAGAAGGTGTAACTGTAACACCACAATAAGGGAAAGCTTACACATATTTTTTACAGTGCAGTCTTATTCTGTGTAGTTTAATAACATCTGCATTAAATTAGCAAACACTGTAGACCCTGATCAAATGGCTCCTATACGAGCTCTCTGATTTTGGTCTACAATGTTTGAAAATGTAATGAGTATATTTTAAACAGGTCCATAGTGTTTAAAAAAAAGTTAATTCTTTTCCAGGTCACCTGGCATTTGCAAAATGATGAAGATCCCAAATAAATACATCTTGCATTGAATATTTTTACTCTTGTAAGGCATAAGAAATGCATTACAGCGTTCCCTCTCTACAGCGACACCCAATGGGAGACACAGTGTGCGTTGATCGGAGGAAGTTGTTGTAGGGATTGAAATAGGCTTACATTTGCAGACAGTTTGAATCCAGATCAGACGCCGCGTTACGCGTCGTCTGATCTGGATTCAATCTGTTTTTCACTCGTCAGTACGTTTTTTTCTGTTAAAATGTCCAATATGTAACTTTGAGAAAAACAGCATACGACAGTTTTAAGCAGACGATATTGCAGCAGTAAAATCGTTAGACATAATTGTCCTGTTTAGGGAACTGCGACAAGGGTCGTTGTAAGGAGGGAGTCGTTGTTGGGGTGGCCGTTGTAGGGAGGGAATACTGTATAATACCATGTTCTAAGTTATGTAACTGAAATTTAAATCCAAGACATTATCTTTGAGCAGATGATATGCCAGTGTTTTGTTTATTATTATGGCTTATAGATGTATTAGTGTTTTCTTCTGACCTGTCGGAGTTATTTTTAGATTGGAACATTCTAAAACTTTAAAAGGGATGAGTTTTCTCTACATCCAGTTAGAGATACGGATAGCTGTAATTTTTGTGCATATTGTACAGTAGAAGATATATTATTCTTTCCCGTTTATACGCAAATGCAATTGCGACTGATGAGATGAATTTGTTTATTTACCTATCTGTTTTTGTCTTTGTTTGTTTATAGTTTCTTTCCTAAAAACAGTTGAGGAAAGATCGATTGATAATGTGATTTTCTTCCTTTCTCTCTCTCTCTCTCTCTCTCTCTCTCTCTCTCTCTCTCTCTCTCTCTCTCTCTCTCTCTTTCTCTCTCTCTCTCTCTCTCTCTTGAAAAGCAGTAATAGATAGATCGATTGATAACGTGAATTTGTTTGAAATTCAGATTTATTATTAAGAACTTTCCGTAAAAGAACAATGCAAACAAAAACTGTTAGAAACAGAATGCAGCTGAGTAGAGTAAAAAAAAGAAGTTATAAACATTCTCATGTTTATTTAGTTCAAATTTTGCCACGAAAAACAGAGTAAGCGACGTTTTCGTCGATTTTGACGTTTTTGACGTTACGGCAATTGGTACCGACACCGTGCGTAACGTCAATGCGCTAAACTGTGGAAATTTACTTTTAGAATTTTTTACTTTATTTTTAATCTGAGTAGCAAACATGTTGGAGCCTGATCAGACGCCGGGTTACCCGGCGTCTGATCTGGCTCAAACCTGTTTGCAAAGGAAATTTATTGGGAAATAATAAGATAGTAGTAAAGTTAGCGCAGAGGTCTCGTGCTGCACGAGGATCATACTTATCTCAAGTTGGTAAGTGTACAACTATATAGATCCGATGTTACTCTGTTATCCTTTTACAATTATGAACTATTCTGTTCTAAACATAACTCCGACTGGTCAGAAAAATCGGACAATACTTCTATTACAATATTATTAATATGCTGTTTCCAGTGAAACCCGGGTTTTTACCTGGTGTCTCGTTTTTCAAATAATGCAAGGCGTTGAAACAGAAAGCAGAATCTTCTGTAAAATGATAACTAAAGATAAAACAAGAGGGTCACGATGACCCTGGGTTAGCTTACCTAAGTATATTAAGCTTTATATTGTTTTCTTGTGGGTGGTTCAGTGTCAAGGCTTGTCTACTGCATTATTTGAAAGTATTTAAGTAATTCATAGAGAGTGACCCAAACCTGTGGATTCTAGAGTGTTCACATGGTTTTTATAGGATGTGACCTAGTGACCTACTTTTTGACAGGACATGCAATGTTTTTAAACTTGACCTAGATTGTGTAGAAAACAAAATATTTGGATCAAGTTCCATAAAAAAATGACACAAAACAGTGGTTGGCCGGTTTCTCTAGTGTTCACAAAATCTTTTGATACTTTGGCCTAATTCTTTACTGTTTAACCCCATATGACCCATATTAAAAATTGACCTGGATTTTCTCAGGAACAACATTTTGAGCAAGTTTGATGAAGATTGGCCCCCATAATGTGCCATCTAGTGTTCACGAGGTTTTTTTTCTACCATTTGATCTAGTGACCTACTTTTTTACCCTACATGTCCAATCTTCGAATTTGGTCTAGATTTTGTCAAGAACAAAATTTGAATGAAGTTGGATGAAGATTTACCACAAACTGTGGCCTTAAGAGTGTTCACAAGATTTTTCTATGATTTTACCTAGTGACCTACTTTTTGACTAGCCGACAATACCCATATTCGAACGTGTCGTAGATTTGGTCAAGAACACAATTTGTAGCACAGTTGATGAATATTTGCCCAATAATAAGGCCTCTAGAGTGTTTACAAGGTTTTTCTACGACTTGTCCTAGTGACATACTTATTGACCAGAGGTGACTCATGTTCAAACTTGGCACAGACTTTGTCAAACCAACATTTTATGCAAGATTGGGTTGGTCCCAAATAACGGCTTTTAGAGTGCTCACAGTGTGTTTCTATAACTTGACCTAATAACATACTTTTTGACCGGACATGACTCATATTCACTCTTTACTAGGCTTTGTCAAGAACAACATGTGGATCAAGTTTAATGGACATTAACAAAAACTATGGTATCTAGAGTGTTCATAAGGCTTTTCTATGATTTAAACTAGAGACTTATTTTGTTTTACCTTACATTACCAATATTCGAACTTGCCCTTTATTATTATTATTATTATTATTATTATTATTACATGTATTATCAGTATTATTAAACATAACCCAGCTGGCACTGACCACAAGAGATTCTTGAGTTGAGTACACATGCAAAATATGAATTCTCTATCACATGTAGTTCCAGAGTTATTGCCAATGTTAATTTCAGACTGTTTGACCTCTTAATGATCTTGACCTTTGTCCGACATAAGCAAATTTGTACTAAGCTCAAAAGTTGTTTGAGTTAAGTACACATATCAAATATGAAGTCTCTATCGCATATGGTTCACAAGTTATAGCCAATGTTAAGTTCAATGTATTTGCATGACCTTGACATTTAATGAACATTACCCAACTTATACTTAGCTCAAGAACTTCTTGAGTTTAGTAAGTTACGCATGCCAAAACTGAAGTCTCTATCACATGGTGTTCCATATCACATATTGTTCCAAATTCGTGGCCAATGTAAAATTAAGTGTATTTGACTGCCTTACCCCGAGCACAACAGTTTTTTGCAAACAGTTTGGATCCTGATCAGGCGCCGCGTTACGCGGCGTCCGATCAGGATCCAAACTGTTTGTCATTCATTTCATTATTTCTTCAGTCAAAATAGCAAAAATTGAAATTTAAGGGGTTAAATTGAAGGGGTTAAATTACATATAAATGACAGAGACCTTTATCGGACATGACCTAATGTGTACTGAGCTCAAAAGCTTCTGAGTTGAGTACACTTGTCAAGTATGAAGACTCCATCACATGTAAGCTTCAAAGTTATTGCCAAGGTAAAATTTGGATACAAACAGACAGACAAACTTACAGAAAAACAAACAGACAGAAGGACAAGATAATTATTTTGTTAATAACCTTACATCAATGTTAAACCCATTGGGGGCATTTGGTCACATCTGCCTAAGGCAAATATTTCAGTTAGTATGTAAGTGCAACACTAACAGCTGAAAAGACGTTACACTTTTCCGTTTAAACGCAAATGAAACGGAAACACAATTTGCACTAAAATGTAGAAAATTACAAATTCTTGAAATTTCTATTTATTCTAATCTGAGTGGGTTACCAGGCGTCTGACCTAGCCCCAAGCTGCGCGCAATAGAAACAAGAATATCGTTCCCAACGATGGATGCTCCCCACAAAGAAAAAGCCCAAGGTATAGCATGTTTAGTAGGTGAACACAGTAACAAGTTTCATCAGCTTACGATGTAACATTCAGGAGATATGTTTCGGACAAAAATGAATTTATTATGAAAAAGGGAGGCAATTCAATATTTGGAGATGACAGAGTTATAGTTCTTGTGTACTACACTTCTTTTTGTCATCCGCTAACACAGTATCAAGGTTCAAGTTACAGTGCGGCAGAAAATTTGATTTTTTTAAAAATGTATGTAGAAAAAGGGAGATATATTGTAATTCAATATTGGGAGATGGCAGAGTTATGGTTCTTGAGTACAGCACTCTTTCTGTCATCTCGTATAACTGTATCAGGTTTCATCAACTTACAATGCAATGCTCAGGAGACATGCTCAAGAAAAAAATTGATTTTTTTAAATAGAAAAGGGGAGATAATTAAATATTGGGAGATGACAGAGTCGTGGTTCTTGTGTACTGCACCTCCTTATGTCATCACCTATCACTGTATCAAGTTCTAGTAACTTACGATGTAGCAGTCAAGAAATATACTCCGGACAAAATTGTTTTGTTTTTTTAGAAAAAGGGAGATAATTCAATAATGTGAGATGCCAGAGTTACTGTTCTTGTGTACTGCACTTCCTTTAGTTCTCCTCTATCACTGTTACAAGTTTCATTTAATTTCAGTGTAACAGTCCAGAGATATGCTCCGGACAAAATTGATTTTTTTTTATGAGAAAAAGGGAGATAAATCAAAATTTGGAGATGAGAGAGTTACGGTTCTTGTGTACTGTACCTCCTCCTGTCATTCTCTATCACTGTATCAAGTTTCATCAACCTACGGTGTACCGTTCAAGAGATATGCTCCGGACAAAAAAGCGTGACGGACGGACGGACGGACGGACAAAGCGGCGACTATATGCTCCCCCCTAAAGGGGAGCATAAAAAGTTTTAGCGTAAACGCGGTTATTGGGAAAGACACTGTACCCCGAAATTTTAACCAAATGCACCGCCAACACCAGATGACGCCAACGCCGTGTCGATCACACAAACGCCAATATTCTTTGGTTTGTTATTGAACTGTGAGGTTCAGTAATAAGTAATCACCCTGACTACTATTAAATCATTTGACTTATTTCTCTATGTAAATCCAACCTCTAAAACAGGGCGTACTATTACGCCAGTCTATATACACTAAAGCTGTTCTATCGTCTGCATAATATTTAAAAGTCGGCATTCTTAATAATACTTAGTTATTATACTGCAAAGTTATTTCCTCACTTTTGAAGATTTGATAACAAGCCGTAGTGTGATCCCATATACCATGTGAGCTGACAAGGTACAAATAAATTCCTCTTGGAAGGTCCCGCATGCTACACACACAAAATGGCCGCTACTCGACTAAACATTGTCGATTTTTCCCCAAGATGCCTTTTTTTGGGATGTAAAAATATGTTCTTGGAAATGAATTAAAAATGGTAAACTTTCGTTTTACAAATAAAACAGTCTTTTAAAATGAGTTATTTGTAACAATATGGTACGTCAGAATTTACTTGAATTTCTATGTGCCATGTTAGCTCACAGGGTACATGGGATCACGTCTACGGCTTGCTATCCAATCAGAGGTGAGGAAAATACTTTGCAGTATAATAAACTCGTATGCCCGATATTCGTTACAGATTGAAGACGATACATGCGCAAACATATTTATAGATATCCCAATATGATGAAGTTTATTGAATTATTCTAAATGACTGATTGGATGACTGTTCAGGTTTGTTGTTTAAAAATGCTGCACATGTTTTTACATTTGATATTCTATTGTTTTGAACACAGTTACAATTATTACAGAAAAAATAACTGTGTGTATGTAAATATAATGAATTATATCTCTAGGTAACATTGAGTACTCTGTTTTGCTTATCATAGATGCCCTAGGCAATAAAGGCAATAGTAGAATGCTATGTATATGAAAACATATACATATAAGATTTTCTTCTCAACTCGAATTACAAAATGTATAATGAGTATCGTCCTTTAAATATGACTCTTCATAAAATATGACATTGTGCATATTAAAGAAATATTGAGGTAAATTGAGGTAAATTAGTTACAATGTAATAAGTTGACCAATCAATCAACATATAGATTAGCAAGCGTCTTAATTTCCCGGGATGTTAATTGATATATATATACTGAGCGAAGAAAAATTAGTCAGTTGTTTAACATAGGATTTCCCATAGACAACATTCACGGTGTTGTGTAGGTTTTGAAAGCAATATCAGAGAAATATGGAACAACAGACAATAAAATAAGATACACAGATAAAGTGACTGCGTTGTGAGACGTCGGTTGCAATAATTTGTTTTCGAGTATTTTTTCTTCAAAGTTTACTCATTTTTTTAATGCAAAGGGAGGTAATTTAACAAACCGCCCTTTCCAACAGACGAGTGTACATACAGTGGTGCTTAAGAATGATTCTCCAAATCGCTGGAATTTTATTCCTGACTACTTTTTGAACATTACTGCTGACTTTCATGAGAAAACTATGAATGGTATCTCGTTTATGACTGTTAAAGCAGTTACAATAGAACGGGAGTTACCTCTCTATACACATATGTTAAAGCAAAGTCGATATCTCTCTCATTTCTGCGACGTTCAATTACTTATGGCATTATGCAATATGAGTGATAAAGTGTACCACGCAGACGTGGTTTGCATCCTTAAGGTAATAGTGCATGGCCATATTGAATTCTGGCTATTGTAGCCTACTTTGAGGTCAAATGCTACTCATGCTTTACAGAGATGAGTCTCAATCAAAACACACAGTCCAATTCAAAGGACGTGTATATGTTCTAACACTGACTGAACTATGCCGACAAAAGCTGCCTCGATAATTAAATACGAGCATTGAAACAAAGGGACTTTTGGGCAAGTGCACCGCACTGTATAGCAAACAATTCAACAGAAAAACTATGACAAATTGCAACCCGGTTCTTCATTGAGATGACAGGAATGTTATTTTCAAGCATTTCTTTCTTGATTTACCACGTGTAGTGAAACAAATCCACCGCCATTTTGAAGCCAAAACACGACATGTATAGTGAAATGTGGTACGAGTATTTTGGATCTAAAGTTCTGTTCCTACGTTGATCATACACTTTTACTTGTTTTTCTACAAGGCGAGAAATGAGACTACAGCATTCACTTTTCCGATTCCCAGATCACTATTGTTTTTGATAAGATTCTCTCTCCTAAAAGTCTGTTCATTTTTGTTTACATACAGGCTAAAAAATGACACCGAATCACTCGTTATGGAAGAAATATTATTGCGCTCCAAAACTACTTTCGCGAAAAGATCGTATTTATTTTCATAAGCATGAGCGTAATTGTTTTAGATACATTTTTTCTAATTCAGATTCAACTGTTTTAAAGACGAAGTCGCAATTTATAGCGTTTTAGATAATTCTGTCATGATTTTTTCTTCATAGCCGAATAAATACGCATTTAAAATACAAACGACAATACTGATCCCGGCTTTGCGCAAAACGTTACATTCATACCCTGTAGATTATAACATATATGCGAATTAAACAATCAATTTCCAAGCATAAAATCAGAAACGTATGCTTACATTTGCATAATCGCACTTAGATCTGTCTCAAAACCAATAATATAATACAAGTAAGATCTAATTATATTGGCGTCAGTTTACGATCTTCGTTCGATAAGGGCGAACTCTCATTGTTGTTTGCGAATGGGTTGCCTTCGGAAATCTTGAAAATCCCGTGCACATTGCATGCAACCACCAGGTATAAATATCTTATCTACGGTGTGGTGTTTGGGTCCGAGTTAAGAATTTTAGAAAATTTCTCTGGAATATTCTTTTGATTTATTATCGATCTTTCTTCCAATGGGGAATAGAAATGTTCCCCTGGGGAAAATAAAAGGGGTTATGGTCTAAGCGTACCATAGTCAAAACATACCGAGTCAAAACGTACACTTTTTGGTTGAAACGTACCACATAAAGGATATGTAGACAGTAGGGGAAAAGTTCAATACGGTATTAGTGATAGTTTGCACCTAGCAAAGAGTTCACTCATCATGTATTTACCTGTAAACATTAAATTGGTCTAATGCAAGCAGTGTAGACCCAGATCAGACGGAGCCTAAATGACCCCCTGACCACGGTCTGCACTGTTAGTCTTTTTGCTATGTACGGATGAACTTTTAAACATAAATAATTATCGTCTGCTTCTAATAGATCGTTTGTGATAAAGCTAACCACCATTCCTTTGTGGGGTTTTTTTCTAAAAAAGGAGCTACTCATGAATGATAACCAGTTTGAATCCAGACCGGACACCGCGTTACGCGTTGACCGCTTCTGGATATGTAAATATATGTAAGCTTGATATATAAAAATTGTTGATTATATATATGTGTGATCATTATCAAAACTACTTGTAGCTGCTTAATAAGATTTAACGACGGCGTGAAGCTATCAATATTCAGTTATGCTAAACAGCAAACATTTAGATCTACAATTATCAGACATCGTTAAATGAAAATCTAATTAATACTCATAGTAAGTGTTATCCGGAAAAGGTAGATCCATGCATACTAAACCGGAAGTTGACCTGTAACGCTATAATTATGCCATAAACAATGATCGTGTCTAGTGTTATTGTATTGGCCTGTGTCAGAACTTGATAACTTATCAGGCTTCATACGACGAAGTGCTTGAAAAATCGAAAAAGCTCTACAGCCATGACTGGGAGAATTTGAGCACTGTAGAAACGTCAACAAAGTTACATGTATGTGTACGTATGAATATGTCAAGTTATACCTCGAATTAGTGACAGTTGTTTGTCATTGGGATATTTTTGCGTGTTCTAGTTTTATTTATTTTTAAATTATATTATAAAATAACTATAAAAATTATATGAAATAATGATATGTATATCTATTACTGCGAAATCTCGAAAGGTGTGACTTAATTACTTACAATATATGCTAATACATACATATATGATCAGTATCGACAATGGAAAAGGACAGGTATATAGTTGTGTCATCAGCGAATAGGTGTACTTTGAATTGACTTTCATACCCGCGAAGATCGTTAATGTAAATGAGGAATAGTAATGGGCCGAGGACATTACCCTGGGGACACCTGATGGAACTGGGATGGTGGAGGACATGTAAATATTTGCAGCTACTGCCAGAGACCTGAGAGACTGGTCCTCTTATTTCATAGTGATGTAGCTTGGTCAGTAATTTTTCGTGATTGGCCATATCTAAGCTTGTCTGCTTACTAACTCTTATACTTTTCATCCAAGTATCATTACCCTTGAACAACTATAATTTGTCAGTTTAAGCCTTGTCTTATTTGGGACTCAAGCAGTTTAAAGCTGGATTGTAAACACTTTCTGAACATGTTTATATGAATGTGTAAAATCTTGGCCAATTCTGAATACCGGCTAAATTGAATAAGGCATACTCATTTACAAAAAAGAACAAAACCATTTTAGCCAGGTACTCTCTGTTACTGAAATAATTTCCATGGGATTAAGCTAGATTTTCGGACAGTCACAGTTTGCAGTAGTTCAGTATTTGCAATGCTGGTAAGAAGGTCACGAATGACCACGTCATATCTTCTTTACCCCTTGAATGAGTTTCATTTAACTCTAACTTTTGGCCTTGTTGATTATTTGTGTTGAACTTGAGCACTTTTTCTCATTGTGTCTTACTCCTCCTTTTGTGGGATCCTTTCCGACTTGGTCAGTGTTCTAGTTACATTTGGAATCCACAATGGTTTGTACAGGTACTAGCATGCTGCTGTTATGTAGCATTCATTTGATGTTTTTACTTTGACAATGTTTGACCACCATACTTTTCAAAGGACTTATTTCAACTACATGTGTTAGCCAATATGGAGAATTGAAATGCTTGGTGAAAATGGGTATAATCTCAGACTATATAGTGTTCAAATGGACATTCTAAAGAGAAAATAAGGATTCCTTGCACCTCGGAAACAGTTTGAAAATTACGATGTCATAGATAGTTTTGGAATTAGTTGGTGATGTATTATTTTCTATACATGCAAATGAAAAGAGGGATATACGTTTCAGTTGTATAGAGTGACATTTGTAGAGATTGAGTAATATATTTGCTGTATTCACCAAAAATGCACCGCCACTACATGTTTTGGTGGCCATCTTGATTTGCACTGCACTATTGCCTTAATGTATGACTAAACTTTTTTCGCTCAGTATTATGAATATTAAAGAGAGTATGAACTTGCGTAAAAATACACTGAATACTATTGCTGCTTTGTGATTTATGTACTTAATGTGTGTCTTTTGTCTTTGCCATATTTCCCTTATATCTTTGTTAATGGCCAAAGGCAATGTATATCGCTGATACGCTAATAAAACGGAAACTGAAACTGTTATACCTTAGTAGTGGGGTGCCACCATATGGAACATTCAGAAACCAGCTATCCTCCCTCATAACTCGATCAAAATAGTATAAGAGAGGTACAACATAGAAACAACCAGAAACAAATATTTCCCTTTAACTTGCACTGCTTCAATACAATTTTATATTGAATACATATCAAAAAATACCTTTTTAACTGAAAGATACTAACATTTACACAATTGTTTCTTTACATAATGAACTAAAACTAATATACTATACATGAAAATAAGATGAAAGGATATATTATCAGATCTAAAGTAAAATGGAGCATAGAAGGTGAAACCAACTAAATATGTTTGTGGTTTAGCAAAAACGTTACGAAAAATTATAAATGACAATGGGTCGGAAATAACTAAACAAAATTTGATTCTAGATGAAATTAAAAGTTTTTACGAGGCTTTATATAAATCAAATGACGATAATACAAATCATAACGAACATAACTATTTTTTTGAAAATGAACACATACTGAAGTTGAGTACACACAAATCAGAACTTATAGAAGGAAATATAACCATTGATGAAGCTAAAATTGTTTTAAAAAACATGAAAAATAATCGGAGTCCTGGTACATCAGGTTTTAGCGCTGATTTTTATAAAGTGTTTTGGGAGAAAAAATCGGAATTTTTGTAGTTAGAGCTTTAAACGAATCATATCATATTAATAAAGTGTCTGATACTCTTACTCAGGGCCTAATTACATGTATATCTAAAGGAGACAAACCAAAACAATATCTTAAAAATTGGCGCCCCATTACATTACTAAATACAGTCTACAAAATAGGAACTGGGTGTATTGCAAATAGAATAAAATCTTTTCTTCCCAAACTCATCCATCCGGATCAGACAGGTTTTCTTAAAGTGCGTTTTATAGGAGAAAATATTAGATTAATATATGATTTGCTTCATTATACTGAAGAACATTATATTCCAGAAATTTTACTTTTAATAGACTTTTAAAATTCCTTTGATTCTCTGTCATGGTCCTTTGTTAAAAAAACTTTGAAGGCATTTAATGTTGGTTATTCAATACAAACATGGTTTGATGTTTTTTATAAAGATGCAAAGTCAACTGTAACTCAGTGTGGATTCCTTTCAGACTTTTTTCGAATAGGAAGAGGCTGCAGACAAGGGGATCCTTTATCCTGTTATATCTTTATTTTATGTGCAGAAATTCTATCTATTAAAATAAGGTCTAATCCAAACATTAAAAGAATAAAGATAAATGAAACTGAATACAAACTCTCCCAATTTGCAGACGACACAAGTATAATATTGGATGGTTCAAGTGAATCTCTTAATGAAACTCTGGACACTCTTTCAAAGTTTTCAGAAATATCAGGATTAAAAGTAAAATTTGAAAAAACGAAAGTGGTATGGATCGGGAAGAAAAAATATAGTTCCGATACAATAAAAACTAAATGGAAGCTAACATGGAACCAACATCAATTCTAAATGCTAGGTATACATTTCCATGTAGATTTAGATAAAATGATATATTTGAATTATAACCCAAAATTAGTTGAAATAGAAAACACGATAAGAAATTGGGATTATAGAAGAATATTAAGACCATTAGGCAAAATTACAGTTATTAAAAGTTTGTGTATTGCAAAATTAAACCATTTATTTCTTGCATTACCGAAACCTTCAGATCAAATGATAAACAAGTTACATAACATATTTTATACCTACATTTGGGGCGGATTTCACCAGATAAAGTAATCTATAATAGTAAAAGATTATAAAGAAGGAGGTTTAAAATGATAAATTTAAGATCTTTTATTGATTCACTAAAACAACATGGATCAGAAGGCTAATAATAAATAACGGTGGATGGACAAGTATAATAAAAACTAAAATTGATTTAAACAAAATGCTTAACTGTGGGAAACCGTTTTATGAATCTCTAGCAAATAAATGTAATAATATATTTTGGGCTGAAACCTTTACAGCATTTTCAAAACTATTCAATAATCACATTATAGATAAAAAAAATATTCAGGATTATCCATTATTTTATAACCAAATGATTTTGGTAGGGGGAAAAGTGTTTTCTTGAAATCATGGTTTAAGGTAGGATTACACTGTATTGGAGATTTAGTAAATGAATATGGTTTTATCAAGAACTTTGACGATTTTAATAATAAATATAAAATATTTACAAACTCTTTAATATATAATGGAATTAAACTTGCAATTGAAAAGGGGCTTGAACAGTTACAAATTAATACGAAAGAGAAACTTAAAACCCGTAAAGAAACCGGCTTTTCCGCCTTATTTAAAAATACTTTTTACAGATTCTAGAGGTTCTAAAGCAATGTACGAATGTTTAAATACAAACACTGATAACCCAACTTGTATTCAAACATGGTGGAAAATATTAGGAAAGAACATTTGCAACGATGATTGGAAAAAAATATTTCATATGCCCTTTTCAATAACAAATGATAAAGATATACAATGGTTTCAGGTTAGAGTAATACATAGAATACTGGGCACAAACGTTTATCTATTAAATCAAGTATGCTGATAGCCCGTTGTGTACGTTCTGTAAAAAAGACATAGAAACTGTCGATCGTTTGTTTTGGAAGTGCACCATCAGCCAAGCACTTATAAAAACCAACATACTGATGTCCATTCCATAACGCTTTTTATACTCTCAACATGGAAACAATGCTCTTTGATTTTAGACAAACCGCTGATAATGTAAAGAATTTAATTCTCATATTTTTTAAAATGTATATTTTTCAATGCAAATACAAAAAATATCAACATGCAGCGCAATGTCTAAGGAACTTTCTATTTTTTAAATATAATTTACTTAAGTCTATCGCAATTCAAAATAGTACTCAAGACTATTTTCATAAACAATGGGAGCAGTTTAGTATTCTGACAAAGACCTAGACTTTATTTCTCTTCTAAAAGTCTGCACATCAATGTAAAGTGTTAGTATATACGAAGATGTGGGTGTAAACTCAACAAAATTTCTAATCGATTCAGAAAAAGCAATATGAAGATATAATTAACCATGTGATTGTGTTACAATGCCAATGTATTCAATTTGGAAACAGATTATCACAATTTGTCGGCTATCACCTTTCCGTCTAAGCTTAAACAACAACTTCTGTGGAGGGACCCCATCTTTTGAAAGTCACAAGAGTTCTTAGGCCCAATGTTAGTAATGAGTATTGCCCTTGTCAGCTGCAATAACAGTTTCGTATTGACTTCTCATAGACGAGAAGAATTCAGCAAAAGTATTGATGACCTAACTTTCTCACACATCGACGATGTCACGCTACAGTGCGTCAATGTTTGGAAGCTGAGGTAAGGGACAAGCACGTTTCTTGCGAATGTGGCAAACGTGCCCTGTAAGGTTAAACTCATCTGTATCATCGGGACCAAGCTGTCTGATGATGACTTCATCTTCAAGGGGCCGTCAGCAGTGACTGCCAACATCTAGCAGCCGATTACGTACCGTCTTGGGTGTGACGTTACGGCCGAGTTGACCCTTAAATTGTCTTGCCGTCCATGTAACAGAAATAAATCTTGTCTCTCGGGTGTGTCAATACAATGTATCGGTCTTAGGGATGTCGTTATCCGCCATTTTGGTTTCCTGGGGCGGTCTGCTCTACTTCCGGTGACGTCCAATTTCCGCGTTATACAGCCAAAATGGTCGAAAGTTTCCGGTTAAAAGTTCTAGTCACATGTAAATGGACAGAAACATTTCCTAACATGGAATACATGGACATTAGTCTTGTTTTGTTTCCACTTCCGGAATTCCTCGGTGGTTGAATCTCATTTGCCGTAAGGATACACCGACGTGCGACATTCCGACGGCTCTGCCCTTCTCTCCGTGTATCATTCTCGCTATGTTAGGTGTTTTTCGGGCTAGGCAGTCATTTGAGATTATACTCGTGTAATCTTGTGGGCATATTCTTTCTTCCATACTTTGCACGTGCGAATTAGGCTAAACAAGCAACGTCGTTGTTCTGACGTTCACGAAGTAGGAAAACGTGTATAAAATCGAAAAATAAGTAGCGCTAAGACCCAATCATATTGTGTGTAAAATATCATAAATGTGAACTTAGTATTTAAAGACATATGTAGCTTTAAAAAGTGACCGATTAGAAATTTTGTTAAGTATATATGGATAATACAACACTGGTAATATGCATAATCTTATTTATCATTGCAAATAATTTTCTGTTTTAAAACCACAAAGAAAACTAATCAGTATACCTGGCTTCAAATACTTTTTTTTTCTTTTTGTATTAAAAATGTAAACTTTTGGAGCTTGTCAGCCATAGAACAATATTGTAATATATGTGTTTGTAAGGTGTGTCGGTGGATGGCTCCCCGACCCCGACGCACCTATGACGGGGACAATAAATGAGGTCCTTACTGACAAGGTCTGAAAAAAAAAAAAAAAAACACATTTACACAATTGTGTAAATTTTACTATTACTTTAAAGGCAGATTTTTCACCCTCATCCATTTAAATTACAGAACGCTGTTACCTAAATTTGACTAAATGGTCACCTCACCACACAGATCATGAGATATCATGTTCTTTGATCTGCGAGTGGCAATGTGTCCAAACTTACTCTCTAATACAAACATTTAAATAGCCGTTTTCCACGCACATACCGATTGTCATGTGACTATAATTATCATTATTATTATTTGTATACACATGTTTTCTGCATTCCAGGACTAATGCTTGTTCAAATAAAAGTTGGAAGAAATTTCAACATTTTTTAACCCGTTACCCCTTAGATGGTTTCTAGTTTGAAGAGAGTTGATCACTTAAAGCAGGTTGGAAGTAAAGCAGAATGCGCCTTAAGGCGCATTCTACTTTACTTCCAGCCTGCTTAAAGCTACCTTCCGCTAGGATATAGACACTTGTTCTTATTATGCCTATTCAAGACTGTATAAAGTGGTACTATCTTTTTCAGTGGATACATGAATTAAAGGCGTAAAACGTGTGTTTAAAGAGTTATTGTTAAACAGACAAGTGTTTTTAAAACTCGGTTATGACATCAAATTCTAACGTCACAACATTTAAGGAACCAAGATGAGGTCTCATTTTAAAACGCCACGACAAAGATAGTAGAAATACACGATCAGGGTCTACATTTGATGCATTGGATTCTGTTTCTTTTAAATGGAGCAAACCAACGTTTTCGCCACTGTATACCCGATAACACCTCATTGGTCACACATTGTCTGAAAAATATCCTACAAAGAACTATAAACACTGTTATTGCTATTAGTACCCGAAGTACTATCTTCCACTTTCGGAAAACCCACATGATGAGAAAACCGTCCAGCTGGTGCCAGCTTGAGCCTGCTATATGCTTAATATATGGTCGTAAAAATGTAGCATTTACAACATTCAAAGAGTTCTTGTTATAGAATGACGAATATTTGATAGTAAGATACACAGGTCCAGTTGCCATCATTGTAGTAAGATAGGGCGACACATACCATCTGTTAGCATTGCCCAGGCCACACAACACGTGCGCCATGAAGTTGTTGCGAGGCTTGGAAAACATAAAATCATTAGAAACACCAATTGGTTCCGTCCAGTAGATCACCGTGTCTGAAGTCTGATTAAACGTATAAATAAGGGGATCAAGATTTCGCATAGCCGAGATGTCAAGATCCACATACACTCCACCCAATTCATATAAAACCAGATACCTCGCTAAATCTGCCCTACGAACCCAGTGTCCGTAATTCTTGTACAACGATATAAATTCGGGATACTTGGATCTGATTAGGTTCTCTATCATTGTAGAATTCCATAGTATGTAATGGAATGCAGGGTTCTTGACTTTCCACGTCTGTTGAGCATTTAACCACTTTTTCGACATAACTTCCCCGTCGATTCCGAAATAAATCTGATGTATTATCTTTGGAATATATCCGTGAGTTCGATTTTTATCTCCGACGGCTGCAGATAGCCTTGAAATACATTCTGTTTCACCCCTGTCAGTCAGTGGTCCCCGCGCTGTGATCATAAAGGAAAGAACCTGAAAACTGATCAACAACAGAGTCCCACCAAGAGCTAAACTTCCATACGTTACCACATATCGCAGACCGTTATTTCTCGTATGACACATATATTCCATCCTATATCTACCGTATACACTATAAAATGGTCCAACTTCTTATCAACATCATTCACAATCGATCAAATACCGCCAGTACACGCTTGAATGTACACATGGCGTTGTAAACCCCCTCTTCACTGCCCCGAGTACAATAGTTATTTGCAAACAGCCGGGTCTAACCAAAGACTTAAAAATTGGTAGTAATGGCTTCCCTCCTTGGCGCTCAGGATTTCGGGTTAGCATTACAACTGGTTCGTCGGTGTTAGGATAAAGTGACCGGCCGGGTACAGTCCCATTGGTGCACCTAAAAGGTGTCACTGTTCGTAATACCCGAAAGGGGCGTGTATCAGTATATAGCGAAAGAAAGAAAGAACATTTGAGGTCGCGACCAGGCGCCGCTAACGCGGCTTTATATCAGGATCCAAACTGTTTGACACACTGATGAAAAATCCCGAAAGAGATGGCAAATAAATCAGCTCTGAGAATTGTAGACGGCAATAGTTTCAGACAATACAGTTTGTAATTGAAATTGAATAGCACGTAAAAGGTTTAATAGGTGACCATCCCGTACACTGTTATCACCCGACTACTTTTGGATGCACATTACTCTGCATACTCCCCAAAAATAAGTATTCATTGATGGTGTTGACTATATATAGGCAAACGTATAAAGTAAATTGAAACTCCTAAATGAGTGTCTGGGTGTCGGTGATATTACAGGGCTGCCATGTCTCAGGATTTTTCCTAAGTCTTCGGATTTTTATCCTAGCAGATGGTAGCTTAAAACAGGCTGAAAGTAAAGCAGAATGCGCCTTAAGGCCTGTTTTAAGAAGTCATGTGTCTTCCAAACAAGAAACAGACTATGGGGTAAAGGTTCGATTAGTAAAATTACGTCTGAAAAATTGAACATTTGAAATCTTAGGAATTTTATGATCAACTTATGGCAGCCCTGGATATATACAAATGGTTATCGAGAAAAGAGTGACCTTCAAGAGAATACACCTGTGTAGTTTTCAAGGAAGTTGAGACTGGTAAGATACACCCTTTATCCAGAAACCAATTCTACCAATACAGTCAAACATAGACTCCGTAAATACATGTACAGTAAAACCTCTCTATTACGACCATTAAATTGTGTTATCATTTAGGAGCTTTCTCTTTTACGCGCATCTTGCTTTAATAGGCCCGTGTGAAGCAAAACGTAATTGGGACGGGTGCATTTTAAGGGCGGCACGTGTGCGCATTCAAAAACAGGTAAAATACTAACATACATATATACATAGGTCTTCCAGTCATTTATATCTAATCCCATCCCCTACTCCCACCCCCTCCGATTAGTGTTAATAGTGGATCCGGGGGCATGCTAAACCTTGTTTTAGTCTGTATACAAATGTTATTTGGAATCTTTTAAACAATGCATACAGGACCAGCTAATCAGTTCATCAAGAATCTGATTTTAGGTGATATTTGATTTTTACACCATTTTATAACTTGCTTTATTGGCTTACCTTTTCTGTCAGTGTTTAAATGGGCATTTGAAGCAGATTTTAACAAGCAGAAGTTATGATGTGTCAAGAACGTATCAAAGCGTTTGCCTTGTAAGATTAGCTGTTGCTGTTCGGTTTTTATCCTCTCAGTATGCTTATATAGATAAGCCTGAGCGTGTAAATATATTATATCATGTGGTATTTGTGATGCATATTTCATGTATAGTTACTCTTAAAGAGCACAGTCTCTTGTAATTCTGTAAAGAATGGCATGGTTTTAATTTTAGTTGTATATGTGTACTTGTATATGTATTGTAACCATGATGAGACATAAACAAATATATATCCTCCGGAAAAGTTTTATTTTTAGATGGTCTCCGGTGCGTTCTGAGGGCGTTTCACACATTAAAAACAGGTAAATTACTAACATTAATCTATGTGAAAATTCGACTCAAAATAACATAATTGTTTCCATCTAGTATAATATTTTCTGACAGATTTTCCTCCGGCCATTTATCTCTAACCACTATCCCCTATGATTTTTAATTTTGCTTTATTGCACTTTTTTAGCTCACCTGGCACGTAGTGCCAAGGTGAGCTTTAAGGATCGCTGGATGTCCGTCGTCCGTCGTCTGTCCGTCCGTCCGTCCACAATTAATCGTTAACACTCTTGCAGGTTCAAATCTCATTGGATCTTGATGAAACTTGGTCACAATGTTTGCCTCAATGAAATCTAGGTCAAGTTCGAATGTGGGTCATGTCCGGTCAAAAACTAGGTCACTAGGTCAAATTATCGAAAATCCTTGTTAACACTCTAGAGGCTACAAATTTCATTGGATCTTCATGAAACTTCGTCAATATGATTGCCTCAATGAAATCTAGGCCAAGTTTGAATGTGGGTCATGTCCGGTCAAAAACTAGGTCACTAGGTCAAATCTTCGAAAAACCTTGTTAACACTCTAGAGACTACACATTTCATTGGATATTCCCGAAACTTCATCAAAATGTTTGCCTCAATGAAATCTAGGTCAAGTTCGAATGTGGGTCATGTCCGGTCAAAAACTAGGTCACTAGGTCAAATTATCGAAAAACCTTGTTAACACTCTAGAGACTACAAATTTCATTGGATCTTCATGAAACTTCATCAATATGAATGCCTCAATGAAATCTAGGCCAAGTTCGAATGTGGGTCATGTCCGGTCAAAAACTAGGTCACTAGGTCAAATCTTCGAAAAACCTTGTTAACACTCTAGAGACTACAAATTTCATTGGATCTTCACGAAACCTTATCAAAATGTTTGCCTCAATGAAATCTAGGTCACTTCAAAATGTGGGTCATGTCTAGTCAAAAACTAGGTCACTAGGTCGAATTATCGAAAAACCTTATTAACACTCAAGAGACTACAAATTTCATTTGATCTTCATAAAACTTGATGAAAAGGTTTGCCTCAATGAAATATAGGTCACGTTCAAATGTGGCTTATGTCTTGTCAAAAACTAGGTCACTAGGTCAAATCATCGAAAAACCTTATTAACACTCTAGAGACTACAAAATTCATTGAATCTTCATGAAACTTGAACAAAATGAAATCGAGGTCAAATTAGAATGAGGGTCATGCCCGGTCAAAAACTAGGTCACACGGTGCACATGGTTACATGGTTACCAGGTGAGCGATTTAGGGCCATAGTGGCCCTTGTTAATTTTACAATTTTTGAAGATAATGTGTACTCAGTTGCGTTTTTTGCGTACATGTAAATAAGTGCATGTACGTCTTTAACCCATTATACCCAATAATTACGCCTTTTTACGCCATTGATTTATTGCCCTTACATATAAAATAGTTCCACTTTATACAGTCATGAATATGCATCATGAGAAATATTGCTTATATTCTGCTTTACTTTCAACCTGCTTTAAGTGATCACCTGTCTTCAAAACTAGAAACAGGCAATGGAGTAATGGGTTAAACAGGGGGGGGTCTATATGTAGTTTGTGTAATGTGACATCGAGTATGATTGTGTCAGGGTCAAAGACAACAATTATTTTAAAGACTTACAATACAGTAGAGTTCAGCCAAAATTAGACAATCTTTGACGCGATCCCTCAGTTAGACTGGTTTTGTTCTTTTACAGTGAAATATCCCCTCAAGCCAGATTTAGCGGCGAGTTAGTCATGACTGGACCGTACAAATGGAATAATTAATCAAGACTTTAGAGATTAATATTTGATTAAGCTACAGAATAATTTAGACCTTATACGAGATACAATAGAGAAGACGTTATTCTTTTCCAATAAACGCGTTTACGCTAGGGCTATTATTTCCATTGCAAACAGTTTGGAGCCAGATCAGACGCCTGGTAATCCGGCGTCTGGTCAAGCTGTTTGCCTCTTAGATTAAAGTAAATCATGAGAAATTTCAAGTTCTAATTTAATTTTCTACATTTTAGTGCATAGCTTTGTGTTTCGTATTCGTTTAAACGGAGGGGGATAACGCCTTCACCACTGTATTTTGTCACTAATGGCGTCAGAATAACATCTTCTCCACTGCATGGCGTCACTAATGGCGTCAGAATAACGATTTCTTCACTATATGACGTCACTATGGCGTCAGAATAACATCTTCTCCACTGCATGGCGTAACTAATGGCGTCAGAATAACGATTTCTTCACTATATGACGTCACTATGGCGTCAGAATAACATCTTCTCCACTGCATGGCGTCACTAATGGCGTCAGAATAACGCCTTCTCCATTGTATGGCGTCACTTATGACGTCAGAATAACGTATCACCCACTGTAACAGGTGCTAAGTGTCAATGTCATTTTTCAAATACATGTAATAGAGTGGCTAGCTATGCTGTTATGGTTAGTTAACCCTTTTCCCCATAAAAGCACCTTTTAGCGCTCCACTGAAAAATAAAGTTCCACTGTATACAGCCATGAACATGCGGTAAAAGAAATATTGTTTATAACCCAGCAGATAGTAGCTTAAAGCAGGCTGAAAGTAAAGCAGAATGCGCCGAAATGCGCATTTTGCTTTACTTTCAACCTGCGTTAAAGGGTCATATGTTTTCCAAACTAATAACAGGCTTTAAAGGGTTAGAAAAAGACCCAGCACAGCGCTTATAAAGCGTTTGAGTTGCGTCTGAGATCGTTATTAAGCATTTGATTGGTCAGATTTGAGCCTAGGCTCTAATCTGACCAATCAAATGCTTGAGAATGATTTAAGACTCAACTCAAACGCTTTATAAGTGTGGATTCAGTAGTAGTTCCCCCAGAAATACTTAACCAACTGCAACAATCACTGCAGAACAAAATAGTGTGCGTGTCAGACATCATTAGCGGACAAGAAGACTACAGTGGAGAAAACGTTATTCTTTCCCGTTTAAACGCAAACGAAACGCAAAACGCAAAGCACTAAAACGTATAAAATGCTTTTTTAATAATTCTGAGTTTTCGTTTTAATCTGAGTGACAAACAGTTTGGGCCTGATCAGACTCTGGCTCCAAACTGTTTGTATTGGAAATAACAGTTTTAGCGTAAACGCGTTTACTGGGAAAGAATAACGTTTTCTCCACTGTATCAGACCAAGCTTTAAAATCTGACAAGGCAGATGAAGGGAATTCGAAATTTATCATATGAGGACTGCTGACGTATTTGATTTTCAAATGCAGCTTCTATAGTGTATGACAGTCATGAGTCATGTTCTTTAATTTGGTAAAGAGTGAAACCCCCGAAACCCGAACATCTCTGAACTGAAATGAGATATTTCCGATGTAGGGTTTTTTCTGGGTCGAAGAAGTTTGTTTGGTGTTCAGGGGTTTCGGGTTTGGAGGGGTTCGGTTTTCGGAGTTTTCGCTGTATACCAAATCAAAGGGCATAGCATATGACTCATGACTGTCATACACATTTTATTACAAAGTGTAAGTCGTCTTTTTTGGAACTAGTATCAGTCGACAGACAAAAAATACATGTAGAGTAAAACAGGGCTGCCATAAGTTGACACCCTAAGATTTCCAAATTTGCATTTTGCAAGTACGATTTTACGAATCATACCTTTACCATATAGCCTGTTTCTAGCTTTGTTGACATATAACTACTTAAAGCAGGCTGGAAGTAAAGCAGAATGCTTTACTTCCAGCCTGTTTTAAACTACCATGTACCAGAAAAAAATCCGAAGATTTAGGAAGAATCCGGAGAAATGGCAGCCCTGGTAAAAACCTCTCTATTACGATCACTAAAACGAAGGCTAATTGATTGTATAAAAGACAGGTGACAGTTTAAAGCAAGGTGAACGTTTAAGTTCACCTTGCTTAAAGCAGCCACCTGCCTTAACCTACCGATAATTAACACACTTAAGTGGTCGTAATAGAGAGGTTTGCCTGTATAACCAATCCAGGTTTACCTGAACCACGTCTATTGAATAATACATCTAAAATAAGTGACCAGAAGAAGAAAGGCATTGAGAGTATGTTGAAATTCACACCACCTTCTGATCGATCGTACATGGAACATACATTAAAAATTGATGAAATGCGATCAAATTAATCACGGGATATGTTATCTACTGTAAGAACTTGATTAGAGTGAATTATGCAGATATTTTGAAATTGTGTAGTATAATCATGTACTTTTCTTACAGCATGCGTATGACAACACGTCATTTTCATCATCATCGTCTTCATTAATCGCATCACACTACTCTGCATAGACGGTAAACTTGCGATATGGTTTAAAATAGGTATACAAAGCCGACTGAATTCAGATCATTAGAACAGGGCTACCATAAGTTGACATGAAAAATCCTAAGATTTCCAAATTTGCATTTTTCAAGTGCGATTTTACGAACCGTACCTTTACCCCCATCGCTTGTTTCTAGTTTTTTTTTACACGTGGCTGCTTAAAGCAGGTTGGAAGTAAAGCAGAATGTGCATTAAGGTGCTTTCTGCTTTACTTTCAGCCTGCTTTAACCTATCATGTAATAGAAAAAATCCGAAGATTTAGGAAAAATCCGGAGAAATGGCAGCCCTGTTAGAATTAAAATCAAAATTAAAAGTCTGTTAAAAGGAAGCACTTGTGTGGTGTTGGTTTCTCCAGTTGCGTTTCGAAACAATTAGACGTCTGGACTACGAGTCTTTGGTCCTAGAGGTGGAGCTCTTTTGCAAACTCTAATTCCCCAAGATTACGAGTCATTGGTCTTCGGATAACGATAGTTTGCAATATGCAGCTAGGGACGGCACTTATAATTTCAGTCGGCCATATTCGCAAGACACGAAAGACAACTGCTATTAATCCGTCTCAAATTCGGCCAAATTACTCCCCTTTCATAAAGACAAGAATAATATATTATTTCCGTTTTTTGTACATTTTTACCAAGAATCAGACATTTTTCTTTTAAAGTGTATGTAATTTCCTTGCTTTTCATCGCAGTACTACCGTAAAACCCAACTCATCCATCCATTCATACACGGTTTCTATGGTAAACATAGGAGTTGTTCATTGTAAACGAGTAATTTTTTAAACCGAAAGTACACAATATATTCTCTGTCAAAGCGAGTACATTCAAGTTTCAAGTTTTATTAAACTCATGGCCCATTCGGGCATAAGAGATAACAAACAATCAACAAAACATGTATGATGAAATGAAGAACATGTCATATGGTTATTAAAATGTATTTCTTATTATAAGGAAGATGGCTCATTTATTTTCAACAATGAAATTTAACGTTCTGGTTTTTTAATTGCTGTTGTTTTAGTTCAAATAAAGAACAAGGGAAGCAACTCAACAATAACCTTTGTAAAGCCACTGCAGTATTTACCTCCATTTATCCTCTTTAGGAGCCAATGTGCTCACTTTACAATTTCAATACATGCATGTAACAAAATGACTGACATTTTGCAGAGATCCAGATAAGATGCGTACATTTAACATTGATCAGCAATATCTGGCTTAATCCACAGCCAATGCCCACGCTCAACCACCCGCTAGAGTCGTCTCTACGAGTCGTCCCCAACAAGTGATCGAACGCGGGAACCGACCGAGAAATGGAAATTTTAGAACTTGAAGCATGCACCCCATCTGGAGCTCTGACTATATATGACATAATGAAGAAATATACAAGATAGACCCATGTAGCTGTGTTATGAAATGATCATTCAAAATCTCAATCCTGATTTATCAGTCAGTCTCGGGGTGTATTTTACATTAGGTCCAGTGACCGAGTCAATAAATCTAGATCATCTGTCCAGCAATTGACTTTCCAGGGTATGGACAACTTTAAACTGATAATATTTACTAAGCTAATTAAAAGACATATTTGAAAGACCAACGTACTGATATTTTCTTAACCTTACTCCATAGTAAGCTATAGAACCATCCACAAAGATCTATATTTATATTGACAGTATCATTTGTATGCATTTTAACACATAAATCACAAAATCTACCTTTGATTGGCTAGTTTTTAATAGTTTTATTTACTTACTATTATTACTATTTATTTTTTTAAATTATAGTTAGTGTTATAGATTTTGAAATATTAAGGTTTTCCTCTTGTCACAGCTCCATATCAACCGCAAATAACATTATTTGCAGCTAACAAAGGTCTGCATCCAAGTTGACAAATGATTGTAAAACACTGACCAATTACTACTATTACTGTTTGAATATAATGAATTTACATGCCAACTTGGGGTGATTTTACCATCATGAAACAGTTGTAATTTAACTATTAACAAACCAATGAGATCAAATCGAACACTTGGTAATACTAAACAACATTGATTACCATATTTACATTATGTTAATGTCTAAAGGCTAAATATGCATTTTTAAACCTCTCCTCGCTGGAATTTTCAGAACAAAAGATTAAACTTTTCAAAAAGTTTAGAAAACATGATGCAAAATGGAGCACTAGCTACCCATGAGCAAATGCTCCATTCCCCATCCTATCTTCAATATGCATTAAAACACTTCAAAGCAATAAATTTTAATTTGAACTACCTCAGATACTATATATACAGTTGATAACAACAATTTCTATTTCTACTTAGGATTATTCAATACATGTAAACATTTTCTAGATGCATTGGAATGTTTCAAAACAATAAATTTTACTTTTCAAAATGTTTATAAAAATCCTATGCAAAATGGAACATCTGCTACTGATGAGCAAATGCTCCACCGCCCATCACATTTTCAAAATGTGTCAAAATGCACCTCAAAAGGGTCAATGAGATAATCATTCATAAATTACTTATAATGTGTAATTACTTATAATGTGTACAATCTTGAAATTTAATAAAACAATAAATTTTACTCTTTCTTTTACAGTTTAGAAAACATGATGCAGAATGAAGCACAAGCTCCTAATGAGCAACTGCTCCATCCCCCATCACATTTTCAAAATGCATCAAAATGCACCTCAATCAGTCAGCCAGATAATCATTCACAAATTACCACTTATGATTTGTACATAAGCTACAAGTACCAACAGCCCAATAACAAGTAAAAATAAATCCTGATGTAGTTAACTCCTCAGTCTGACACCGAGAATTTAAAAACTACAGGAAAATTTCTCATTTAAGTTTAAAAGTAATATTTTTAACAAATAAAGCTAGATTTAGCAATGTAGTTCTGTCAGTGCTGCACATTTAGTATTTGGAAATTTAAAATATTTGGAAAAGTGAAAAGATTCTGTCGTATGTATTTCCGTCTTTCATTAGCGAAAAACTTGCATTTAAAAAGATAATGAAACTGATCTCCTACTTCTTGACTATTACATAACGTACAAACTCTATCTTCTCTTGCAACATTATGATAGCGTCCTCTTTCTATTGGAAAGTTAGTATTAAGGCACCCAAACTTACAGAGAGCAATAGATAGATTCTTTGGTAAATTCAGAAGGTAATTTTCTAATTTCAGATCAGACTTGTAAATTCTATAGTTAAGACATTTCTCAGAATTGTAAACATTACTATTCCAAACTTGCAGATACTGATCAGCAAGTTTTGACTTTACAATATGCTTAAAGGCATTAAGACTTGGTATGCTCTGTGATATCCAAACTTCTGTAAAACCAATACTGTTTAGAATAGATTTAATCTTTGCAATCCACTGACAGTGTAGAATTCCCTTTTCATGTAAATTATACATTGTTCTATAAAGTAGTGTGCATATTTTATCTTGCTTGCCATTTACAAGGCTACCCCAGAAATTCAACATTCTGCAAAAAATCTTGTTTTCAATAGGCCTACTTCCTAGTTCTCCCATCACCATGCAGGTTGGTGTAGACATTTTCAAATTTAAAATATATTTATAAAATTTAAGTTGAACTTGAGAAATGATTGCTACATTTTCACAACCCCATACTTCCGACCCATACAGTAAAATTAGGCTAATCATACTATCAAAAAGTTGCAACTGGATATCAATTGGGAGACAGAGTTTCTTAATTTTACACATGACACTAAACATTGCCTTCCGTACTTGTTCTGATAGATGCTTCTTAGTTTTACAAAATTTGCCATTATAATTAAACTTCACCCCTAAATAGCTGAAATCATCCACAGCCTCCAAGGGGGCATTATTAAAATAAAATACTGGCTTGTTTCTCAATTTACCACGAGAAAATACTACAACTTTAGTTTTGTCAGTATTAACAGATAAATGCCACTTTTTACAGTAATCATGCATACAGTCAAGAGCCACTTGCAGACCAGCATGGCTTTCAGAAAAAATCACAGTATCATCAGCATACAGTAATAAGTATAACTTCATGTATAGTCCAACATTATCTTCATTCAGTTGTTCATTTACCTGCATCGAGAGAAAGTCCAGATTATCACAATGGGTTGACATGTGACCAAATAGATCATTAAGAAAAATTGAGAACAGAATCGGAGAAAGATTTCCCCTTGCCTGACACCTACAGCACTGACAAATGTATCTGACAAATTGCTATTAACTTTTACACATGACTTGGCTTTAGCATAGATATTATGAATAACCCTCAACACTTTGCCATCAACTTTGTGATCTAACAACTTTCTCCACAGTGCAGTTCTATTGACTGAATCAAAAGCTTTTCTGTAATCAATAAAGGAACAATTAGGCCGTGAGCCGGAGGGGTTGGTTGGTACCAATCGGGTGAATAAGGTTCACTATGATTTTCGGAAAGATCAATGTGTGACTAGTTAAGAAATGTATGATAGCAGTAAAATCATGGCAGCTTTGTTGACTTTTTAGGCATTTTTGCTACCCCACCCACCAAGTTTAACATTGCAAAAGGACCATCATTATCACAATCATACTTTTGGTAATGCATGAATTTTTATTGAAGCATCATATTGAAAATGTATTGTAAAATGCCACTTGACATTATTGGAATTGTTTAAGTAATTTACTTTGGCAAAAAGGCATATTTGTTACCCCACCCGCCAAGTTTAACATTGTAAAAGGACCATCATTATAACAATCATACTTTCATATTGAAAATGTTTTGAAACATGCAATTATACATCATTGGAATTGTTGAAGTAATTTACTCTAGCAAAAAAGGCATTTTTGTTACCCCACCCACCAAGTTTAACATTGTAAAAGGACCATCATTATCACACTCATACATTTGGTCATGCATACGTTTTTTTGAAGCATCACATTCAAAAAGTATTGTAACATGCCATTAGGCATTATTGGAATTGTTTAAGTAATTTTTTTAAGCGAAAACAATAAATTACGTCATCCTTTTCATAACGAAAAATCCCTGTTTTGGCTCCTGGAATCTATTGATGCAGGTGGCATAATTAAAGTAATCGCCCTGTTCGTTCGTACGAAGTCAACCATATCTTAACATTTTATCTAGCATGAAAACAGCTCACTAGAATGATTTTACACTTCTACAGTTGTTGCCTTGAACCATTCCCAGCTATATTTGAGCTATTTCTAGATTTTACCGTTTCTCCAGAGTTATTACTTCTTTCTGGAATGATTTGATCATTGCATACTGAATACATTGAACCTTTCGAAATCCAGGAATATCACCAAAGCTCGGTTTGGCCTTGGACTTGACCTAATTTGGACCTTGAAAAAAAAATCAGAACAAGCACCTTAGAGCTGATATCCCCTGCCGCAGTGATTGTCCAGAAGAAATGACAAACTTTATTGTGGGAGGAAGGGGCAAATGGTGAGCACCTGTCTATAAAGATCAACATTCAAAAGCTTTTTACAAAGTTTTATAAAATCCATTCAATTTTGTACATTTTAAAGCCTAAACAATACAAAAAATAAAGCCGTTTGTAGCATTATAAATCTAAGTATGACAGGGGCAGGTAACTCTTGATTCAAATTCAACAGTAATTAAACACTTTCAAGAACTTATAATTGTGTGCAAGTATTATTTAAAAAAATTCAGAACTGTAGAATTTACTAGAGTGTAAACACATTTTCAACTCATCAAGGGCAGAGTATTCTTGACTAATTTGCACATTTTCGATAATAATTGAACTCATTCTATAAATAATAGCCATATATGATTTAATTTTTTTTTCAAAATCCATTCACATTTGTACACAATAGCATGTAAACAATAAAGCCATGTTGAGCATTACTAAGTACATAAAGGGCAGATAACTCTTGCCACAAAGTATCCTATTTTGACAATAATTGCTACCCTTATATTTATATACATCATGTGTAAGTTAAATCAAAATCAATTAAAGACTGTAGTTTCTAGATGGTAAAAACTGTTAAATATGGGTTTTTTTACTCATCAAGGGCAGATAACTGTTTACTAGCTTCTCCGTTTTCAAAAATGATAACAATTATTTGAAAACTAATAGCCATACATAGTTTAAGAATTTGTTTTATCAAAATTCATGCATATTTATAGATACTAGGATGTAAACAATTTTAAAATAAAGCATTTTCTATCATTTCAAAGTACATCAAGGGCAGATAACTATTGCCACAAGTATCCTTTTTTGACAATAATTGCACACCTTCAAGAACTTTTACTTATAGACATCGTGTGCAAGTATCATTTAAATACATTCATAATTGTAGTTGCCAGAGAGTAAAAACAGTTAAATATGGCTTTTTTTACTTATCAAGGGCAGATAACTCATGACTTATTTCTCCGTTTTCAACAATAATCAAATTCATTTGAAAACTAATAGCCATACATAATTCAAGAAAGTTTTTTCAAAAATCCATGCATATTTGTAGGCTCTAGTATGTAAACAATACCAAAATAAAGCATTTTCTAGCATTTTCTAAGTACATCAAGGGCAGATAACTCTTGTCATAAGTATCCTTTTTTTACAATAATTGCACACCTGCAAGAACTTGTACTTATAGACAATGTGTGCAAGTATAAACAAAATATGTTGAATACTGTAGTTGCTAGAGTGTAAAAACTGTTAAATATGGCATTTTTAACACAAAAAGGGCAGATAACTCATAAATTCCTAAAATTTTCTGAACATTTTTTGATTTGCCACGGTGCTCCTATGATGACAAATAAGTATACCAAGTTTAATCCAAATCTGTTTATAGGTTTGGGAGATACAGTTGCGGACGGAAAACGTGACGGACGCACGGACGGCATTTTTAACACAAAAAGGGCAGATAACTCATAAATTCCTAAAATTTTCTGAAAAAAATTTGATTTCCCACGGTGCTCTTATGATGACAAATAAGTATACCAAGTTTAATCCAAATCTGTTGATAGGTTTCGGAGGTACAGTTGCGGACGGAAAACGTGCGTGCAACAGTATCCCTCTGCCTTTCGGCAGGGGATAATAAACAGTACTGCTAAGGGTGCCTCCGGTGTTCACTTAAAGCAGTAATGTTCTAAGACATTGTTACTCTCTAATATTGTACAAATCCTTGACTCTTCAATTTTCAAATATACCTACTAGCACATAACAGATGAAAAACATATATTTCGGGTCAAAGGATTTAAGTTTAAAGGCAATCTATTGGCGTTAACTTACAAACCATTGACAACAGTGTAATGAAAATGTCTAAACATCTAGTCGGCATTGACGAATAATCAATGCATTACAACCACTGACGTGTAGGTTGTAATTCTTATGTAAGAATACCAATTCTCACATCTCCTTCACTCTCAATGTTTTCAGCCTCTTCCAGTGGATGTTCTTCATCATCTGATTCTGTACTAGTTGCCTGATTATCACAGTTAGGGAGTTTGCACATGTTCGTACTATTCAAACCATAAGAAATGCATACACATTTAGGCAAAGTACATTTACTAGCACAGCTCCCCGCTAGAAGGTCAAGCATCTACGTCGGACCTGTTTTCTATCCAGCAAGTCGTCTAATAACTGATCAATCTCACCCTCTTTTACAACGTTCCGTCCTCTTCCTACAGGACTTGGAATATCATCGACTCCAAATAGTAGCCTTGAGGTTAGCTCTTAAAGTGTGCTTATCTAAAACAGTCCAGACATTCCTATCTTGTTGTATTGTTGTGGGTTAATTGTCATACGGAATTGTTTCTCTTTGTTAGAACGAGATTACCCCCTCTTCTAAGAACTAAAAATAAGGAAGACAGGTAGTTGGTTTTGATCTTATTTGCTGTTTTGCAAAGGACGAAATTAGTCAAAATCATCTGCACGAAGTCATCGTCATCATCGCGTCTCATCATTTCCCCATCATTCACTGGCGCTTTATGACCCATTTTGTGGCGCAGTGCCGTAAACCAAAATAATTTATACATCCATCCAGGCATGAGTTGTAGCTGGTGGCGCTCTATCTTACCCTATGTGGTACATAATAAGCCGTACCGCTGATCATTCACTTTTGCTGATGACGCTTACAGGGCATAGAGCTGACGTTTATATCTCAAGTCTGTATATCAAAGCAGGAGTGGTACCCCTTTCCTATTCAAATTCTGGGAACATTTTTGAGCTTCAGCATTACCATTCAATTTCAGTGCGCATGTTTTATTCTTACCAGCAAATGCGCTGACCGTGTCACAACATGTTAAACCATACATTCAATTCAGTGACTTGCAAACATCAGTGTCAATGGCGTCCTCAATTTGCAGGATATCATATATAACTTGTGCGTGTCTTTGTCCAGCATTTCTTAAATACGTTCATTTGCTTCTTCTTGGCTGCTTCAAAGACCCTGTACCTCCTCGCACCCATTTTTTTTTATTTTGAAGCATTTGATTTCAACGTAAGGTGCGATATTTCCCTCTGTAACCTAGGGGCCTCCGTGGCCTAGTGGTATAGTCACTGTGACTTACATCATTAAGCTCCCCACCGCTGTGAGTTCAAATCCCAGTAGGGTCGTTCGGATTTCTCATGTTGGGAAGCCTTCCAGCTGGCTTACGGAAGGTCGATGGTTCTACCCAGTTGTCGATTTGTGCCTGAAACAGTGCATAAAGGACTTCTGGGGTCTTCCTCCACCTATTATTAGCTGGACGTCGCGATATGACTGAAATACTGTTGAAAGCAACGTAAATAAAATATTCAAATCAAATCCTCTGTAACCTTTGACTGTGCTCAGTTTTCATCCATTGATGCACCATGAATGCTATAAGAATATCATTATTGACCATATTGCTAAAGAAGCGTCTCCCCTGTATATATCTATTATATCACTGTCACAGCCGCCTCGAGTTCCATCGATAGAATAGTGCTTGCGCAGCCACAAAAATGCATTGGTATCTTTTGACTCTCTATACGAGGTTCATTCCGTCAATCACAAAGACAGTTTTTTTCGGGACACCTTCAGCTAAGCCAAGCGTTTTCTGTTAGCTCAATGCAAATGCAGCATTGTTGGATTTCTTAGCAAACCATTTGATGTTGAGAAAGACTATTGCCAAAGAGCAATAAGTAAAATAATGAAATTTATCCGGAGATTGCGTGTGTGTGCCATAACTATGATGCGACCGAACAAAAGCATTATCAGCTATAAGAACTGCCAGTCTTCCACTGGATTTCACTTTCATGCTGCTTGAGGTCTAAACTTTGTTGCTCTTCATTCCATCATGGTTGTTCTCCTTTAAATTGTGCACACGAGCATTGACCAATAGCATCATTTACCAATCGCATGCGCACTCAGAAGGTCTTTTGCGATGCCTCAAGGTACTGCATTAACGGTGGATATGCTAATCAGATCTTGATTTATTTCAAATGGGTTGAACCAGCCTCTTATAAGATATGTTACTTTAGTAACGTTTTCCTCGTATTTCTGCATTTGTGACCTTTTCAGCTGTGTGTGAGAGTTCTCGTGCTTCGTATCTTCAAGAATGTCTCTAAATTGGCTGATAGATGCACTGTTATATAGTAACGCTTGGTGGCACCAATGTTCAAGCGGAAGTGTATGGTCCCAATGCGAGTTTGTGTGTCCTCACTGACAGTGATCTCTGTGGTATTATCAAGGTAAACACAAGGTTGGGTGATATGGATAGATTATGAATGGTACAAGGCGACAACTGTATATGTATCCAAGTATTTGATTAAGCGGTGCTAGACGAAAAGATAAAATCTATTTAACCTTGACATAGCACATAAAACATATTCTTAGTCCACAATAAGGTCAAGGTCAATGCCAAATTAAGTTTTGTTGATACTCGTTGATTGGGAACTATCGAATGTAACAATTGTGCAAGTCTCAAAGCATTCTAATAAAAGTTGTTTATGCTAGATGAAACGGTAAAATCTAGTTAACCAATAAACATCCCTTATAACAAGTCCGAATTCAGTCACGGTCAAGGTCAAAATGGAGGTGGGTGATATGGGTGAAATGAGAATGATTCTAAGCCATATCTGTGAAAGTTTCATAGCATTCTAGTAAGCGGTAATAATGCTAGACGATGCGGTAAAATCTAGTTAACCAATAAAACAGTCCTTATAACATATTTTAGTTCCAAATTCGGTGAAGGTCAAGGTCAAAACTGAGGTAAGGTGATATGGGTGAATTGACAATGATCAAAAGCAGCAAGTATCAAATCATTCTTATATGCGGTATTGATGCTAGACGAAACAGTAAAATCTAGTTAACCAATAAACAACCCTAATAACATATTCGTAGACAAAATTCGGTCAAGGTCAATGTCAAACTGAGGTTGGATGATATGGTTGTATTGGGAATTACCCTAACCAACAACTGTTTAAGTACCAAAGCATTTTATTACACGGTGTTATTGCTACAAGAATCGGTAAAATCTGTTTAACTAGTACGCACCGCCAGTAGGATCACCATATGCCATCCACATCAAAAGACATTTGTCTAAAGGCATAAAAAGGTGATTTTTTCGTTTAAAAAGGTGATAAAAATTTGGTTTTAACCAAAGTTAAAACCTTTAATAATGTCAATAACATTTAATGGCATGTTGCAATACCCGTTTTGATATTAGGCACCAATAAAAATGCATGCAGTACAAAAAGTACGATTGTGATAACAATGATCCTTTTACAACGTTAACTCGGTGGGTGGGGTAACAAAAATGCCTCAAAAGCCAACAAAGCTGCCATGAATTTACTGCTATCATACATTTCCTAAAAGCAGAGGGTTTGGGCTTCCTGAAAATCATAGTGAACCTTATTCACCCGAATGGTACCCGTACCTCAAATTTCAGGTGCCTGGCTCACGGCCTAAATACAGTTTCTTCTTCTTTGACAAATATAAATCAATCAACATTTTCAATGAAAATATGTGGTCAACAGTACTGTATCCTTTGCGGAACCCGGCTTGCTCTTCAGCCAGCAACCGAGTTTCCTCCAAGAATGAAATAATTCTACTGTTCAATGCTGAGGTGAAAAGTTTTCCAAGACAGCTCAATATTGTAATACCTCTGTAATTGTCTGGGTTGTTATCATCACCTTTATTCTTGAAAATAGGTAATATAACTCCAGTACACCAAATATCTGGAACAATACCAGTCTCAAGAATAATGTTGAATAGCCTACAATACAACGGCAGCAATATATCTTTGGAATATTTAATGTATTCATTCAATAGATTATCTTTAGGTGAGCTGGCTTTGTTATTCTTCAAGTTTTTGATAACTTTTTCTATCTCATCAGCTGTGAAAGCTTGATTTAAGATTCCATTAGCATTTGTAATAGAGTCAATATCAAATGGTAAAAATGCATCATTATTATCATCCACATTCAAACTACGAAAATGTTCATGAAACACTTACATTGATACCTTACTTAAAACCTCTTTACGCTCACCTGAATATCGATTAAGAAGACACCAGTACTCTTTTGGGCTACTATGCATACGATTCCTCAACTTCTTTGCAATGTTATCATGGTATTTTTTAAACTTAGCATTTAAGATTTTCTTATATTTTTTGCTGCTAGTTTTCATTTTTTCCAGATTATCATGCGATCTCAATTGTCTGTAATTACGTTTAGAGCTGTAATATTCTCTTTTTTTTACACTCAGAATCAAACCAAGGCTTATTATTTCTCTTACTTACAGTTACCATCTTTTTAGTTTTCAACAAATGACACTTCTCAGCTGCATCAGTCAGCACTCCACCAGTTTCTTCCGTAATTCTATTAATAACATCTGACGAGAAAGATTCTCCATTAGTACTATCAATAAAAGAGCACAAGCCGCTCACCTTTTCATTGCTGATACTATCCCTAAATTTATTCAACATTTCAGAACTCCAAGTTGCTGTTACATTTGCCACCATATCTGGAGTATTATAATCAATATCCACACCTTCAACAACCTGTGGAGCACTGACTGACCCAACCGTAAAAGCTATTGGATTATGAACATCAGACATGACTGGGTCAAAAGGTAAGACTTCAAAATAAGTAAAGCAAGGGAAAAGCCCAGGAGATATAAGGATGTAATCAACAACACTTACGCCTTTACAAGTGGTCTTACCAGTATAGGCATCCTTGTCCAATCTTCCATTAGCAATATGAACATCAAAAGATTTACAAATATCAATGAGCCTACGCCCATAATTATTACAGTAATGGTCTCCAGAATGCCTCTCTGAGGAAAAGCCTAACAATTCAAGATTATTCTTGTTTATCAGCATCTGCGATTCTATGTCCAGTAGGTTATTTGCTATATGAGTATCTACAGAGATAAAGTCGGCAACAGTGCCACATCGAGCATTAAAATCACCTAGTATACAAACTAGCTTGTCCTGTGATCTAAAATCAAGAATATCTGATTCAATTTGGTCAAAAATATTAATAGAAGAGTATGAGGATCCTTCTGGTGGTATATAAACTGCACCGAATACACATCTGACATTGAGTAAAGCTTCATCAACCTGAAACCAAATGCAATTTTCATTCGATTTTTCTAGAAAATCCACTTTACTCCATAAATCATTCTTGACAAGGATGCCTATACCACCTGCTTTTTTATCGCATTTTTTCTAGTAACTCATGGTATTTATAGTTTTCAACCACAATTTTATCAAAAGAGTCCAACTGAGTCTTTGAAAGACAGATAATATCGTATTTATTAACGAAGTCCTCAAAATCTGGGTATTTTAATTTTGAACATAAACCGCATACATTTAAACTAACAAATTTTAATTGGTTAACACTAATTGAACTAGAATATAAATCTTTAGTTCCGTGCAAGTTGCCATCTCTAGAATGCACACCGGTCACGCCAGGGGTGCCCTTCAGGACCGCTTTCAACTTCAAACGTAACTGGGTCAGGTCGTCGGTGATGAAGACCTTCTTGTATTGCTCAATATCAGCTAACTTCTTCTTCATCCTGAAGACCTCATACACATGCTGTCGAGAGACAAAACGACCAATGACCTGTCTGGTCTTCACGTTTGGTTATCGATCAATCTACAATTGATAACTATGCTTTCCTCTTTGGTTGTGCGACGACAGACAGGGCTTAGCACTACATGATGATGTATCTTTAAAGCCGTCCTTAACCGGGAGAGTTATGTCGGATTTTCGTGCTTTGTTTTTTCTCTCCCTCTCTGTCGTACCCTGGACCCTTCCATGTCTTACAGTTACTCGTAACTACAGACTAGTCGCTTGAGTACAATTTGACCGTTGCCATAGTGGGTTATTTTTAACACGGGCTTGAATGTTAATTCTTTCCCATGTTACTAATGATCTTGTCATAGAATTTTTGCTAAATGTTTTACATGTATTTACTTACTGTGCTGGCGGTCTTTTTTATTGTGAGGTTGTGGAACAGGGTTTATATTTTATGTACACTGTTCGTCTTTATAGGTGAATATAGGAGATAAGTGTGAGGTTGGGCGCCCCTAAACCCAGGTTTAACCCCCCAGTGGTTGTTAATAATTAATTAATTTATAGTTAATTATTGATTGCTACTGACCGTACCAAGGCGGGCTCCTATATTCACTTTGCTTTATGTTTGTCTTGCGTGTTGTTTTCTATTTAGTGTGTAGATGAAGGAATGGTATTGCGCGCGTGTGTGTGTGTGTGTTTGTTGTGGTATGACTGTGTGTGTGTGTTCTGCTTGAGAGGTGGGTGTATTGTTTGTGTTACGTTTCCTGCTTGAGTCTTTCGTATTTATTTCCCATTCGATTTCTTCCCCACCCTATGACAAGCACTAATATCTTTGGCATCTAGATCTACTACTTCAAGTTCATGCAGCAGAGACAGCACCGCTGGAACGAGAGGATCATCGTTTTCTGGCATATTGTGAATTCTGATATTTTCTCTCCTCGTGTACTGCTCTATGGCATCTACCTGATACCGGGAAGTTCTAACGTTACTTTTTGTCTTCTCAAAGTCTGGCTTCTGCACACAATTTCTGAGGGTCGCATCTATACTGTTAAGTTTTTCTTCAATCATATCAAACTTATCACTTAGTATACTGGAAACCGCCTTAGCAACGTTTTGAATGTCTTCTTTAGAAAAGGTAATGGCTGCTTTGGACATCGCATTGCCAAAACAGTACACACTTATCACGGTATCAGATTTATTGTCAGTTAGAACGATTTAAAGAGTCAGGAAACAATGCAGTCTACTGAGTCTAGCAGTCGCATTTAAATGAAAGATAGTATGAACACGGAATTATACAACACATAATTCCGTGGTGTGACAAATGGGCGTGCGCTCGCACTGACTTCCGCTGTGTTGAAATGTTGCAAGCGCGTAAAGTGAAAGAGCATGTAAGTGCATGGATCTTCATGGTTCCGAGTCGTACTACTACATGAAGCACCGATGACCAGCATTCGGGTCTTCTGGGCTTTCCGAGTCATACGGCCCATGACCACTATGCATTGCCAATCTCAAGTCCTTCATTGGCCAAACTATATATTCAATACAATCTCCCTGATTGGTCTCTACTTTGCAACCAGTGGAAGGAAACGTCCTTCGTCAGTAGTACGCCGATTTTATGTAATTTAAAGCAGAAATGTCCTTATAGTGGAGCTTTCTGCTTTACATACATCTTGCCTTCAATACTCGCCTTCCTTAAACATAGTTTGATATACAGTAGATGATTTTCGCTGATAATTTCCTATGGCGTTAATGCAGACGCAAAGATTAGCCCATCCATTGCCTTGACGTCATCAATTTTGAACAACTGTCGTCTGAATTTCTCAATGTAAAATTTATATATTTGGACATAAGAAATATTCAAATGAGCGTAAAACAGTTTGGATCCAGATTAGACACCGCGTTACGCGGCGTCTGATCAGGATCCAAACAGTTTGTAAATAATCCTTGTACTCGGGGTAAGGCAGCGAATGGATTTAATATACCGTATAGCTGTTATTTTCTGCGGGTTAGAAATATCTGCGGTTCCATCCTCGGATCGCAGAAAAAAATCGGCAGAATAAAATTACCATACTAATTTATCACGCAATTAATAATCCTTCAGTAAGTTTCTTTGATGAATGATCGGTCTTTGCACTCACTCGGACAATTGCTGCATTTCAGACACCATCATAATAAACACAGAACATAATCACTCGGCAACTTCAACCACTGCTTTTGTGTTTTTATATAGTTTCTATTACATTTCCTTATATAAGACGCTGGAAAAACGGAAAAAGTCGTATTTAAAATGTACCGATACTTCTGCAACCCACGACAAAGATACATTTGAACGAATAAGTCCAAGGTACTCAGATTACAACAAAAAGCGGATATGTATAATTATCGGTAATTACGAGGATTGTTCAAAAAGTTTTGATACTGGATCTATAACTTCCTTATAATAAGAGCAAAATGCATGTGTTGATATATCATTTTAAAGAACAATTCTTTGCCGATACGGTGGTATAATGCACGATAAGATCGCATTACTTGATCAGCCCCAACATGAACCTAAATGACCGCTCCTCGATGACACTGTACCCTTTTTGTGTATTGTTGAGTTAATTTTCTGAACACAATTTGATACTATAATAAGTATTACGGCTTTATTATTTTGAATATGTTTATGAAGTTTTCTGTCAAATAAAATCAGACAATTATTCAAACACTACACAGTTTTGAATATTATTATTATTATATAAAATATAAAAAATAGAGCTAATACTAAACACATACTGCAAATAAAAAAAAATTGATCTACTGTTATGTATAAAAGAAGTTAGTGAAATCACAAACCAGGCTATAATTGAAGCCATTGAAGTAGATTTTCATGTTTTAACATGTATACTGATCTGGGGCCCGTTTCATCAACCATCGTAAACCTATCGTAAATTTGCGATTACATAAATATACGATTTTTTCAATTTACGACAAGAATGCGTTTCACGAAACAAAAGTTTACGTCCGATTACATAAATATTTGACGTAAATCTACGACAGGGTAGGGGCTCTCGTAAATATATACGATAGCAAAAAGGAACGTTTCTGATAGCAACAACAAACCAATATGGCCGCAACCTGTATCTGTCGACTAGAAAACTTAAGGCTTGCTGATATGTTATTGAGGCCAGGGTTGAGCAGATGACAATAAATGAGACATAGATCTGATGTCTCGCTATCATTTAGACAGAAAAGCTATAGAGTTCCTGCTGTATAACGACTTCAAACAAACCGTCCAGAGGATCAAAAACCATCCCGCCTTTCCCAAAGGTAAATATTTTAATGCTATGCTTGAAAAACATGGATCTAAACGTTTAGACGTTGTCACCATCATAATATAATTTACGTGTATCACAGTCAAAACTGTACTTTGATGAATGATGATTGAGTTGTTCCCCTTTGTTACTTAAATCAAGGTCAATCTACGTCATTTCCGTGAATAAAAAAAAAGTCAACATGCCTCAAATTTTCGATTGATAGCGACCAGTAGCCACCTGTTTTCAATGAAAATGGTATGGATAGTCATTAATATATCTATTGTTAATGACATTGTGACTACTTACATTCATATTGATACTGGTCAGTGAGTTCACAGCAAACAAAACCATGCAAATGAAATTACACTATTTTGACCCCCCACCCACCTCCACCGATACCTTTTTAGAATCTGTTCGCTTGTTACCGGGGCATGGTGCAGCTTCATGCACGATATAGATTCAGTACGCAAATGCACAGAACTTCCTTTGTTAACCACCATCGTTTAAATGAGATATGTAAACACAGATGACAGGGCTGCCATCTCCCTGGATTTTAGCACATGATAGCTTAAAGCAGGCTGAAAATAAAGCAGCATGCCCCATTGCGACGTATTCTGCTTTACTTTCAAACTGCTAATCATGTTTGAAAAATAGAAACATTGGAAATCTTAGGAATTTTCAAGATCAACTTATGGCAGCCCTGAGATGACTGCTTAATACAGGATAGAAAATGCAGAAGCTATTTGTATTTTATTTTCTGCATTTAGCAGTTTGAATGTATCAGGTTAACATCAGTAGCATTCTTAATTGTATATCTGTGCCAGGATTATGGGTTGTACTAGCTGTTATCCTGCATTAAGCACCACTCTGTGTTAATCAATTACCACACATGTACAGGTACTTGCAGAATGTAATTCTCTTTTATATGTTATATAGACTAGTCAGAAAAAGTGACTGTAATATCCGTTTTCTGGTATTAAAGCTATGTGACCACTTAAATTAGGTTGAAAGTAAATCAGAATGCTGCTGAATGAGCACATTTGTATTATGCTTTACTCTCAAATGTTTTAAGCTATCATCACATCATCTGCTATGATGTAGAAAATATTTCTAAGACTGTATAAAGTTGATCTATCTATATCAGTTTAAGATCATTAAATCAAGGGTAAAAAAAGACATATTATGGGAGTAATGGGTTAAAGACAACAAGTCTATACATGTGAGCTATCTATTGGATAGTTGGCTTGCTTAATTCACGATTGACTGTAATTTATCAAATTATCTGAAACTACTGAACTTCAGGATACAATTGTATTTACATTATTTGTATTTACATTTATTTCCAGATTTACTGATGTAATCTAGTACCAAGATGGCAAGACTCAAAACAAGACAACAGCTGAACTGCATTATTTGATAGCTGTGGATTGAAGGTATAGTTAGTGAATCTGTAATTGTAATTAAATTTATATATATATTTTTATTACACAAGCTTTAAATAAAATAAGCTAAACTCTGATGTTTGGCATTCTGAAATAAGTATGGATTATTATTATGATCAGATGGTAAAATAAACTGTATTACTATTTGATAGGTTGTAAATTCCTTTCAACCACATAATGCAAATGGTATATGGTTTGAATTTTTTAAATATTTATCACATTTCAATATTTAGATAGATCTACTATTTTTATACTTTAAAAAAAAATGTTATTAAATTAATTAATAAATATTACACAATCTATTAAAAAATGTAAAATCTAATGTTTGGCATTCTGAAAGAAGTATGGATTATTATTATTATTATAATTATTATAATTATTTTGATAGAAAAAAGTTCAATAAACTGTATTTATATTAGCTTGTTAAGTCATTTCAACCACATGATCATATGCAATGGCATATGGTTTTGTTTTTTGTTAAACTTTGTCAAATTTCAATGTTCAAATAGATATACTATTTCATATCAAACAAAAATGAGACATGCTGTAATAACTACTTCAAATGGATAATTCCAATTTTCAAATACTTTCAGTCCATTTTTGACTACCAGAGTGACCACAGGTATTTGACACATACATCAAGATCTATTACCAAAAAAAAATAAAAAAATTTCTATACTTCTATTATAGATACTATATTAGAAGTCTAGTAAAAAAAAAAAAAAAAAAAATTTTTTTATAATAAATCTAGATGTATGTGTCAAGTACCTGTGAGAGTGACCTGTATTGCAAAATGACAAACAGCGAACCTCTGATCAGGAGGTCACAACAGGAGACCTCTGATAAGGATCTGCACTGTTTGCATAAGACAAAATATACTTTAGGGCTCAATAATCTCAAAGTTTTTATACATGTACAAATAGCTCTCTGAAAATTGCCAATGAGATATTTCATTCAATTTCAGATGTCCTGACATATTGGAGGAGTGTTATTATTACCAGAAACATTTGCAAGACAGATTTGGACATGCATGAGGCTGCATGACTTATGTATGGATTGAAATATTCCATAGCTTAAATAAACTGTTAAAGTTCATGATAATGGTCAACCAGCTAGTATAGTACTAGTAGCCTACTGAACTTGAATGAAAGTCTTGTTTAGAAACCAGACAGGCCATTGTTGACCTGATGTTTGCATTACAGTCAATCTTTTGTTAAGCCACCACTCAACTAAAGTAGCAAGGTGAATTGTTTTAAGACAGGTGAAAACCTACTACTTTAAATGGACAATTCCAGTTTCGGTTTTTATCTAGTCCATTTCTGGCTTTTAAGAGTTGTTTTTGTCAATTTTGGCATTACTGACAAACAGTGAAGACCCTGATCAGAGGGCTCCTTTCAGAGCCCTCTGATCTGGGTCTTCACTGTTTGCACAGGACAAGTGTACTATTCACATTTACACTGTTTGAAAAGCCGCCTATATGCGGGACTAGGGTTCAAAGGGTTAAGCTACTATTAATTATTCTGCATTCTGCATGGTTTTTATCCTACATTTAGTAACCTAATGTAGTCATTCTATTTAGTGGTTCCTATATACATGGTTGACTGTATTATGTGATGTAATCCTGATTCTGGTGACAAAATGTTTTAGATGCCAATATCTTTCAGTTTGATCCATGTTTTTAGTTTTGCTGAATGAATCAACAACATGATATATAGATTAAGAGTGTTGTAACATAGCATAAAATGTTTGTCAACTAATGTTACTTGTCTCTTACAATGCTTATATTTCTGTTGGACTCACCCTTTTTCAGATAAATGACAAGTTTATAACCTCTCAATGGGTGTGTTCACACAATATTAAAAAGTATGACAATGTAGTCCCATCTCAGGTGGCTCAGTCAGGAGCCCTCTGAAATTGGTTTGCACTGTTTGCCAAGGATTTATATACCTGTTCAAACACTGTAAGGATTAATACTAAATGTGACATCCAGACATTTGTTAGTAAAATTTAATTAATAATATCTATTTGATATTTCAGCAATTTTAAAATAAAATTAGGACAAATAGTGAATCTAAAACAAGACAAGTACATGGCTATTTTTAAATGATCAAAATGCAGGTAGATTCTGAATTTGGTTATATTGTTATTAGGGTTTTAAGTAATATGGACAAAATCAAAACCTACCTAACCTACATATTTTTCAGGGTTAAGCTAAAACAATTCATTAATTGAATGCATAAGAAAATTAATAATTTCAGTATAATAAATTCAGACAGTCACATGTCACTGTCAATACTCTTTCCTTATTACATTTAACCCTGTTATATAAGCAACTTTTCTTTGAAAAAGCATAAAAGTAATCAAAGTCTAAGACAGTGGACCATTAAATGCATGTTAAAATCATGCAGAAACCTCCTTGTTTGAACTGTCTGCATTATTTTTATCCAGCACTTAGCATGAATGGGCATATTAATTTTAAAATAGTCTCTTAATAGTTGATACAGGGTTGGCTGTAGCAGATGTTGACAGTTTAAACCTAGACTTGTGTGTATATGTTTATATTTATGATCAACTGTTTGATTGAGTAATTTCTGACATGAAATAAAATTGTTGAATTGTTATTAGAAGCCAATTGTTGTTTGTTTATCCTCTTTATTAGAAAGTTAACTAGTCCTAGTTAAACATGTTCAGTTGCCATAAGCTGAAGCAGTAAGGATATCTCAAATAACTGGTGACTACATTAAGGTAGTACAACTCTAATGAGATTGGTCATTGTTGCTACTCTATGTAGAAAGATTGGATACAGGAAACAACTGATCATCAATATCTACCATAGTTTGGTACAGTCCATCTGTTGACAACACTGGTTGATTTGTGTATGTAGAATTCTGATGAAGACCAACATTAAAGTCCAATCTCATTTAGAATTGTTCTAACCTATTGCATGACAAGGTGGTAGCTCTCATATCAGATTGAGGCAAAGGCACAAGAAAGCTTACTTAACCCATTACAACATAAATACACCTTTAATTAATTCCTCTACTGAAGAAAATAGTTCCAATTTATACTGTCACAAATAAAAATCGTGAGAAATATTTTCTATATTCTAGCATATAATAACTTAAAGCAGACTGAAAGCCTTAAGACACATTCTGCTTTACTTTCAACCTGCTTTAAGGGGTCACATATCTTCAAAACTAGAAACAGGCTATGGGGTAATGGGTTAAAAATCAAAATCAGGTATGATAATGATTTCAGTTTTTGCCATTCATTTGATTACTTTTTGAGGCAAACTTTTTTAATACCCCACCCATATATAGTGACTGATCTGTGCATGTTTCAGTCTATCCCTCTGTCAGTCTGTGTACCTCTTGTTAACATCTGATGGTGGATTGTCACATTACCATTTCTTGGAGGTATAGTGTAGAGTATAAACTCAAGAAAAGTCATTGGTCATTAATTGTGACCTTTGATCTAAATCATGAGAAAAACTTGTCTGGAGCTTATTTCCACTACTATAGCACTCATATACAGAATTTGGTATGTGGGTATATTTTGGATGGCAGTGCCACATAGATCTACCAAGTGCAGGTTACTGTAACATTGACCTTGAGCTTATAACCTAAAAATAGAATAAAAAATACCAATTATTTGGGTTATATCATATACCACATCAACAGCATATTCCAAATTTGATTTGTGAGTACACTTTAAAGATTCCTGAGGAGCATTTCACCATACCAGTAGGGATATCAAAAATGGTGTGTGGGTACTCTGGATATGACAGTATTAAAAATTAACCAAGCAGTCTGTAACTTCTGGCAAAAAGGAATACACCTACTAAAGGCACATGAAAAGGTTTTCTCGAGTACTAAGGTAAAATTAATTTAGAGGTGTGTTTGTGGATTATTTTATTTATTTATTTGGGGGGGGGGGGGGGTTAAGGGTGAGAGAGGCTTTAAACAATGTTTACGCACTACTGTTGTAAAACTACGGAGAATCTGGGTCTTTGACAAGTAATGTGTGGCTATAAGTTCTCCAACAGTGTTGATTATTTATGAGTGAAACCCAAAGGTTACATCAAACATCATCAGGCGAGCGAAATCGGGGCCGAACGTGGCTTTCTGGTAGTTATTCCGGTGTAGATTGTACTTAGATGATAGGTAAATCGTTTGTATATATAACTGAATGTCTTTGTCAGGCCAAGATTCAATTGATTCTGCGATAAAATCCATGTCTAGTTAACGGACCAACGCATAATCATAATAAATGAGCAGCTATCGGGCAATTTTTCACGTTACGAAGCCGTCATAAAATAAACCGGAAGTATATCTTTAGACGGCGTCACTGTGTTTTACCCTGTACGCCGTCGTAAATTTTACGTCCGATGTGTTGATATACGATGTTGTTGATGAAACGCAAATCAGCAGAGATCGTAAATGACTTGTCGTATCGTATATATACGATAAATATACGATACGATCGCAAATATTGATGAAACGACCCCCTGGAACATATTCATAGAGTTCGAAAAAACATGTTTACTTTCGTCATAAACAAAATAAGAAATGTTATTTTTGAAAAGAATGAGAATTTAGACAGTTAACCCTTTCAATTGAAATAAAATTTATTTACATTAAAATTTAGATATAAACTGATAATATTTCAATTTATTTTGTTGAAATTGTACTCTTTAAGAAGTTATTAGGTCAAAAAATAATGTCTGAAAAGTGCTATGTTCCGGTGTCCTCGAGTAGGGGTCAAATTGTGACTTAGTTATGTGATCTTATCGTGCATTATATCATCGTGTAGGCGAAGAATTGCTCTTTAAAATGATACATCACACATGCATTTTGCACTTATTATATTGAAGTTATTGATCAAGTATCATTACTTTTTTAACAACCCTCGTATCAGTCCAAGCTGTTTGGTAATGATAGTGTTGCCAGAGTCATGTCGTGAACAGTTTATGAATGCATCGCCATATATTTACTTTTCAACCCATTACCCCATAAATACGCCTTTTTACTCCTTTAAATTATTCATCCACCCAAAATCAAAACTAGGAACAGGCTATGGGGTAATGGGTAAAGATAATTACATATGTAATTCATGTCCTTAATCATATCTCTTTGTGTATATATATATATATATAATAATTTATCGTATTTGTTTCACATATTCCCAATTTCAAATTGTCTTAGATCTACATACCCGTCATACTCTATACATGGAAAGCCTAATTAGTTAAAGCCTTTATAACTATCTTAAGAACCGAATCCGCAGAATTTTATTACGCTGCTTTCAAGAAGCGCAGAAATAAAAACAGTAGAATATAATTTACCTTGCTTTTTCATGGCATCGCAAAATTTGGCAGCATAAAAAACCAACTATACGGTAGTTTGACGTACTGTTTCAAGTATCTTGCTAAACAATGTACATGTAACTATCAGCTATGAAATAATCATTCGCGTTTCATCTCAATTGCTAGAGAAATCACAAGTGATCCCTTTCGCTGTCTCATTACCGTCGATTTAAAACCAATCAGATGCTGTTTATTATAAAAACTTATATCTTAAATTATTTCAGCTAAGAAATATCAACGCGGGTATCAAACAGTTCGGATCCTGATCCGGCGCCGCGTTCCGCGCTGTCTGAACTGGATCCAAATAGTTTGCAAATGTTAGCCAAGTCGAAATCAGCACTCTAAGTGTATAACTAAAACGCACGCTGACTGGATGATGTAAATACCACAGTGAGTGCGAGGTTCGGGATGTGTAAAATGCGCTAGGACCATACGATAGTAAAGCATGCGCGGAGAGTGGCTGTGTTTACTAACTTTAACATAGCTGCATAACCAAGTTACTCCTTACCGTTTATTTATGTACAATGGGATGTGTATTTTTTAAAAGAAGAAATGCTGTTCGAACTGTGTTAAAGTATGCATGTTTTGGACTAGCTGTTGGAGTATTTTTAGTCAGTGTCAATTTGCTTTCGGTTATGCTCACCGCGCAGGGATCACTGGTTAACAAGGGTGAAACAAAATGCATTTCAAGGCTATCTGCAGCCGTCGGAGATAAAAATCGAACTCACGGATATATTCCAAAGATAATACATCAGATTTATTTCGGAATCAACGGGGAAGTTATGTCGAAAAAGTGGTTAAATGCTCAACAGACGTGGAAAGTTAAGAACCCTGCATTCCATTACATACTATGGAATTCTACAATGATAGAGAACCTGATCAGATCCAAGTATCCCGAATTTATATCGTTGTACGCGACTTACGGGCATTGGGTTCGTAGGGCAGATTTAGCGAGGTATCTGGTTTTATATGAATTGGGTGGAGTGTATGTGGATCTTGACATCAGGGCCTCACGAAGTCTTGACCCCCTTATTTATACCTTTAATCAGACTTCAGACACGGTCCTATACTGGACGGAACCAATCGGTGTTTCTAATGATTTTATGATTTCCAAGCCTCGCAACAACTTCATGGCGCACGTGCTGTGTGGCCTGGACAATGCTAACAGATGGTATGTGTCGCCCTATCTTACTACAATGATGGCAACTGGACCTGTGTATCTGACTATTCAACATTCTTCGTTTTCTAACAAGAACTCTGTAAATATTGTAAATGCGACAGTTTTACGAGCATATATAGGACATATAGCAGGCTCAAGCTGGCACCAGCTGGACGGTTTACTTATCATGTGGGTTTTCCGAAAGTGGAGGAAAGTACTTAAGATACTTAAAGTACTAATTGCAGTTACCGTCTTTATAGTTCTTGTGAGGATATCTGTTAAATACTGTTTGGCCAATAAACGGTTACCGGTTAAACAATGGCAAAAACGTTATTATTCTCCGTTTTAACAAAACGGTTCGCAAATGAAAAAATATACAGTCTGTGACAGTTCAATATAAGAATCTTGACGCGTTTGGTGTTATCTGAGCACCAGAAAGTTTGCAGCTTAATCAGTCGTGGATACTGCTGATAGTCAAATAATCTCTCTATGTCTCTCTCTGTCTGTCTGTCTGTCTCTCTCTGTCTCTCTTTGTCTCTCTCTCTCTGTCTCTCTCTCTGTATTCCATATCTCTCTCTCTTCTCTTTGCCTCTCTCTCTCTGATTGTCGGTATCTCTGTATGTTTGTATCTCTCTCTCTCTCTCTCAATATGTATTTCTCTCTATCTCTGTTTGTCTTTCTGTATCTCTGTCTCTCTCTCTGTCTTTATCTGTCTCTCTCTCTCTCTCTCTCCCTGACTCTCTCTCTCTCTCTCTCTCTCTCTCTTTCGCTCTCTCTCTACACATTTGAGAGAGATTTGGGACGTAGAAGCTCCATGACAACTGTTCATAATGGAGCGACTGTACGATTTTGGTTCTGCGTTAAGCTGCAACTTCTTTTTCAGACTTTCAATACTAATTCGCTTTATTGACTGACTTACACAAGGATTCCTTGAAAATAATTCAGTTCACGCAGGACAATTAATATTTAAAATACTACGAGATCCTAATGTAGCCTACAAATAGCATCTCTAATATTCATAGCCATGAATGTACTTACCCATTACCTTAACCCCTTCACTGCCTTACCCCGAGTACAGTAGCTAATTGCAAACAGTTTGTATCCTGACCAGACGCCTCGTAACGCGGCGCCTGATCAGGATCAAAACTGTTTGACACTCATTTCAATATTTCTTAAGTCAAAATACCTAAAATTTAAATTTGAGAAATAAAAGCAGACGATCATGTGTTAAAATTGATGACATCATGGGCAGTGAAGAGGTAACCCATTTATGCCTTAATATTGTAATGAACTCTCCCTATATGTGTTTGTATTAAGAGTTCATTATAGAAATACAGGCTTGGGGCCCGTTTCATCAACCATCGTAAACCTATCGTAAATTTGCGATTACATAAATATACGATTTTTTCAATTTACGACAAGAATGCGTTTCACGAAACAAAATTTTACGTCCGATTACATAAAAAATTGACGTAAATCTACGACAGGGTAGGGGCTCTCGTAAATATATACGATAGCAAAAAGGAACGTTTCTGATAGCAACAACAAACCAATATGGCCGCAACCTGTATCTGTCGACTAGAAAACTTAAGGCTTGCTGATATGTTATTGAGGCCAGGGTTGAGCAGATGACAATAAATGAGACATAGATCTGATGTATCGCTATCATTTGGACAGAAAAGCTATAGAGTTCCTGCTGTATAACGACTTCAAACAAACAGTCCAGAGGATCAAAAATCATCCCGCCTTTCCCAAAGGTAAATATTTTAATGCTATGCTTGAAAAACATGGATCTAAACGTTTAGACGTTGTCACCATCATAATATAATTTACGTGTATCACAGTCAAAACTGTACTTTGATGAATGATGATTGAGTTGTTCCCCTTTGTTACTTAAATCAAGGTCAATCTACGTCATTTCCGTGAATAAAAAAAGTCAACATGCTTCAAATTTTCGATTGATAGCGACCAGTAGCCACCTGTTTACAATGAAAATGGTATGGATAGTTGTTAATATATCTATTGTTAATGACATTGTGACTACTTACATTCATATTGATACTGGTCAGTGAGTTCACAGCAAACAAAACCATGCAAATGAAATGACAATATTTTGACCCCCCCCCCCCCCCCCCCCCCCCCCCCACACACACCTCCACCGATACCTTTTTAGAATCTGTTCGCTTGTTACCAGGGCATGTTGCAGCTTCATGCACGATATAGATTCAGTACGCAAATGCACAGAACTTCCTTTGTTAACCACCATCGTTTAAATGAGATATGTAAACACAGATGACAGGGCTGCCATCTCCCTGGATTCTAGCACATGATAGCTTAAAGCAGGCTGAAAATAAAGCAGCATGCCCCATTGCGACGTATTCTGCTTTACTTTCAAACTGCTAATCATGTTTGAAAAATAGAAACATTGGAAATCTTAGGAATTTTCAAGATCAACTTATGGCAGCCCTGAGATGACTGCTTAATACAGGATAGAAAATGCAGAAGCTATTTGTATTTTATTTTCTGCATTTAGCAGTTTGAATGTATCAGGTAAACATCAGTACCATTCTTAAATGTATATCTGTGCCAGGATTATGGACTGTACTAGCTGTTATCCTGCATTAAGCACCACTCTGTGTTAATTAATTACCACACATGTACAGGTACTTGCAGAATATAATTCTCTTTTATATGTTATATAGACTAGTCAGAAAAAGTGACTGTAATATCCGTTTTCTGGTATTAAAGCTATGTGACCACTTAAATCAGGTTGAAAGTAAATAAGAATGCTGCTGAATGAGCACATTTGTATTATGCTTTACTTTCAAATGTTTTAAGCTATCATCACATCATCTGCTATGATGTAGAAAATATTTCAAAGACTGTATAAAGTTGATCTATCTATATCAGTTTCAGATCATTAAATCAAAGGTATAAAAAGGCATATTAATGGAGTAATGGGTTAAAGACAACAAGTCTATACATGTCAGCTATCTATTGGATAGTTGGCTTGCTTAATTCAAGATTGACTGTAATTTATCAAATTATCTGAAACTACTGAACTTCAGGATACAATTGTATTTACATTATTTGTATTTACATTTATTTCCAGATTTACTGATGTAATCTAGTACCAAGATGGCAAGACTCAAAACAAGACAACAGCTGAACTGCATTATTTGATAGCTGTGGATTAAAGGTATAGTTAGTGAATCTGTAATTGTAATTAAATTTATATATATTTTTTTATTCCACAAGCTTTAAATAAAATAAGCTAAACTCTGATGTTTGGCATTCTGAAATAAGTATGGATTATTATTATGATCAGATGGTAAAATAAACTGTATTACTATTTGATAGGTTGTAAATTCCTTTCAACCACATAATGCAAATGGTATATGGTTTGAATTTTTTTAAATATTTATCACATTTCAATATTTAGATAGATCTACTATTTTTATACTTTAAACAAAATGTTATTAAATTAATTAATAATTATTACACAATCTATTAAAAAATGTAAAATCTAATGTTTGGCATTCTGAAAGAAGTATGGATTATTATTATTATTATAATTATTATAATTATTATTATTATTTTGATAGAAAAAAGTTCAATAAACTGTATTTATATTAGCTTGTTAAGTCATTTCAACCACATGATCATATGCAATGGCATATGGTTTTGTTTTTTGTTAAACTTTGTCAAATTTCAATGTTCAAATAGATATACTATTTCATATCAAACAAAAATGAGACATGCTGTAATAACTACTTCAAATGGATAATTCCAGTTTTCAAATACTTTCAGTCCATTTTTGACTACCAGAGTGACCACAGGTATTTGACACATACATCAAGATCTATTACCAAAAAAAAATAAAAAAAATTCTATACTTCTATTATAGATACTATAAGAGAAGTCTAGTAAAACAAAAAAAATATTTTTTTTATAATAAATCTAGATGTATGTGTCAAGTACCTGTGAGAGTGACCTGTATTGCAAAATGACAAACAGCGAACCTCTGATCAGGAGGTCACAACAGGAGACCTCTGATAAGGATCTGCACTGTTTGCATAAGACAAAATATACTTTAGGGCTCAATAATCTCAAAGTTTTTATACATGTACAAATAGCTCTCTGAAAATTGCCAATGAGATATTTCATTCAATTTCAGATGTCCTGACATATTGGAGGAGTGTTATTATTACCAGAAACATTTGCAAGACAGATTTGGACATGCATGAGGCTGCATGACTTGTGTATGGATTGAAATATTCCATAGCTTAAATAAACTGTCAAAGTTCATGATAATGGTCAACCAGCTAGTATAGTAGCCTACTGAACTTGAATGAAAGTCTTGTTTAGAAACCAGACAGGCCATTGTTGACCTGATATTTGCATTACAGTCAATCTTTTGTTAAGCCACCACTCAACTAAAGTAGCAAGGTGAATTGTTTTAAGACAGGTGAATAAAAACATAATGCCTAAAGCTACTATTAATTATTATGCTTTCTGCATGGTTTTTATCCTACATTGAGTAACCTGATGTAGTAATTCTATTTAGTGGTTCCTATATACATGGTTGACTGTATTATGTGATGTAATCCTGATTCTGGTGACAAAATGTTTTAGATGCCAATATCTTTCAGTTTGATCCATGTTTTTAGTTTTGCTGAATGAATCAACAACATGATATATAGATTAAGAGTGTTGTAACATAGCATAAAATGTTTGACAACTACTGTTACTTGTCTCTTACAATGCTTATATTTCTGTTGGACTCACCCTTTTTCAGATAAATGACAAGTTTATAACCTCTCAATGGGTGTGTTCACACAATATTAAAAAGTATGACAATGTAGTCCCATCTCAGGTGGCTCAGTCAGGAGCCCTCTGAAATTGGTTTGCACTGTTTTCCAAGGATTTATATACCTGTTCAAACACTGTAAGGATTAATACTAAATGTGACATCCATACATTTGTTAGTAAAATTTAATTACTAATATCTATTTGATATTTCAGCAATTTTAAAATAAAATTAGGACCAATAGTGAATCTAAAACAAGACAAGTACATGTCTATTTTTAAATGACCAAAATGCAGGTAGATTCTGAATTTGGTTATATTGTTATTAGGGTTTTAAGTAATATGGACAAAATCAAAACCTACCTAACCTACATATGTTTCAGGGTTAAGCTAAAACAATTCATTAATTGAATGCATAAGAAAATCAATAATTTCAGTATAATAAATTCAGACAGTCACATGTCACTGTCAATACTCTTTCCTTAATACATTTAACCCTGTTATATAAGCAACTTTTCTTTGAAAAAGCATAAAAGTAATCAAAGTCTAAGACAATGGACCATTAAATGCATGTTAAAATCATGCATAAACCTTGTTTGAACTGTCTGCATTATTTTTATCCAGCACTTAGCATGAATGGGCGTATTAATTTTAAAATAGTCACTTAATAGTTGATACAGGGTTGGCTGTAGCAGATGTTGACAGTTTAAACCTAGACTTGTGTGTATATGTTTATATTTATTATCAATTGTTTGATTGAGTAATTTCTGACATGAAATAAAATTGTTGAATTGTTATTAGAAGCCAATTGTTGTTTGTTTATCCTCTTCATTAGAAAGTTAACTAGTCCTAGTCAAACATGTTCAGTTGCCATAAGCTGAAGCAGTAAGGATATCTCAAATAACTGGTGACTACATTAAGGTAGTACAACTCTAATGAGATTGGTCATTGTTGCTACTCTATATAGAAAGATTGGATACAGGAAACAACTGATCATCAATATCTGCCATGGTTTGGTACAGTCCATCTGTTGACAACACTGGTTGATTTGTGTATGTAGAATTCTGATGAAGACCAACATAAAAGTCCAATCTCATTTAGATTTGTTCTAACCTATTGCATGACAAGGTGGTAGGTCTCATATCAGATTGAGACAAAGGCACAAGAAAGCTTACTTAACCCATTACAACATAAATACACCTTTAATTAACTCGTCTACTGAAGAAAATAGTTTCAATTTATACTGTCACAAATAAAAATCTTGAGAAATATTTTCTATATTCTAGCATATAATAACTTAAAGCAGACTGAAAGCCTTAAGACACATTCTGCTTTACTTTCAACCTGCTTTAAGGGGTCACATATCTTCAAAACTAGAAACAAGCTATGGGGTAATGGGTTAAAAATCAAAATCAGGTATGATAAGATATCAGTTTTTGCCATTCATTTGATTACTTTTTGAAGCAAACTTTTTTAATACCCCACCCATATATAGTGACTGATCTGTGCATGTTTCAGTCTATCCCTCTGTCAGTCTGTGTACCTCTTGTTAACATCTGATGGTGGATTGTCACATTACCATTTCTTGGAGGTATAGTGTAGAGTATAAACTCAAGAAAAGTCATTGGTCATTAATTGTGACCTTTTATCTAAATCATGAGAAAAACTTGTCTGGAGCTCATTTCCACTACATATACAAAATTTGGTATGTGGGTATATTTTGGATGGCAGTGCCACATAGGCTAGATCTACCAAGTGCAGGTTACTGTAACATTGACCTTGATACTCTTTGGATATGACAGTATTAAAAATTAACCAAGCACAGTCTGTAACTTCTGGCAAAAAGGAATACACCTACTAAAGGCACATGAAAAGGTTACCTTGAGTACTAAGGTTAATTAATTTAGAGGTGTGTTTGTGGATTATTTTATTTATATATTTGGGGTGGGGGGGGGGGGGTATGGGTGAGAGAGGCTTTCGACAATGTTTACGCACTACTGTTTTAAAACTACGGAGAATCTGGGTCTTTGACAAGTAATGTGTGGCTATAAGTTCTCAAACAGTGTAGATTATTTATGAGTGAAACACATAGGTTACATCAAACATCGTCAGGCGAGCGAAATCGGGGCCGAACGTGACTTTCTAGTATTTATTCCGGTGTAGAGTGTACTTAGATGATAGGTAAATCGTTTGTATATAAAATTGAATGTCACTGTCAGGTCAAGATTCAATTGATTCTGCGATAAAACCGATGTCGAATAAACGGACCAAGGCATAATCATAATAAATGAGCAGCTATCGGGCAATTTTTCACGCTACGAAGCCGTCATAAAATAAACCGGAAGTATATCTTTAGACGGCGTCACTGTGTTTTACCCTGTACGCCGTCGTAAATTTTACGTCCGATGTGTTCGTTTACGATCTGGTTGATGAAACGCAAATCAGCAGAGATCGTAAATGACTTGTCGTATCGTATATATACGATAAATATACGATACGATCGCAAATATTGATGAAACGACCCCTTGGTCCATAGGATATTGCAGTGTTAAACAGTAAAGACCCTGATGAGACACCGCGTGACGCGGCGTCTCATCAGGGTCTTCACTGTTTGCCAATGTCCTAAATACATGTAGTAGACACTAGGCTTAAATGAGTTTATTTACATTTCAAATATACACAGATGAAACTAAAAGTAAACTTCGTGTATTTGCATTGTGTATTATACGGTATTGATAGGCCTGTATAATTATAGAATTATATATGTACTCGTGATGTTATCAGTATTAATTAACCCGTTTACTGATTTAACCTTACCACTGACGTGACGACATCTCATTTAAACAATTGTCGTCTGCTATATTTCTCAAATTGAAATGTTAATGTTAATTGACTGAAGTATTACTGGTGTATGTCAAACAGTTTGGATCCAAATCAGAAGCCGCATTTACGCTGCATCCGATCATGATACAAACTGTTTGCAAAAAATACCAATACTCGGATAAATGCACCTGTTTACGCCTTTAATTTATTTCTCCACTGAAGAAAATGTCATAAATATGCGCCATAAAATATGTTTATAATAGCTATTAGCAATTTGAAAGTAATGCAGAAAGCACATGAAGGCGCATTCTGCTTTACTTCAAACCTGCTTTAACCCTTTCACTCTCAATGACACTTTAAAGCGCGATTGCAAACAGTTTGGATCCTGACCAAACTGTTTGACACTCATTTTGAAATTTCTTCAGTCAAACTGCCTTATTTTTTAACTTTGAAACGACATTGTAGACAACAAACTTGAAGCAGACGACAATGAAACGTTCAGGGGATAAAAATCTCACGAACATATTGAAAGTGAAAGTGGTAATGTGTCTTCAAAACAGGCAATGGGGTAATGGGTGAAATGTATTGTCTCGCGGCTGTTATTTCTCAAATTAAATTTCGCATTTAGTTTATTCCTCAACTGAAGAAATAAGTTCCACTTTATGCAGTCATGAGCATTTACCATAAGAAATATTTCCTATACCCTAGCAGATTATAGCTTAACCCTTTCCCTTATAGAAGCGACTTTTAGCGTATTTAATTTATTCATCCGCCAAAGAAAATAGTTCCATTTTATACTGTCATGAATATGTATTATAAGATTTTTTTTCTATATCCTAGCAGATATTAACTTAAAGCAGGCTGAAAGTAAAGCAGAATGTGCCTTAGGGCACATTCTGCTTTACTTTCAACCTGCGTTAAGTGGTCACCTGTCTTCAAAACTAGAAACAGGCTATGAGGCAAAGGGTTAAAGCATATTGAAAGTAAAGCAGAATGCGCCTTAATGCATATTCGGCTTTACTTTCAACATACTTTAAGTTATTACATATCTTCCAAACTAGCAACATGATGTGGGGTAAAGGGTTAAGCATGATACCTGATGAAACTTTGATATGAATGTCAAACAGTTTAGATGTGATCAGTCATATATGTACATGTCTACATGTACTAGTAATATTTCTAAGATTAAGCAGATTGTGTAACTGACCCAAATTGCTCACTAGCATTCTAAGTCACCCTGGGCGTGTTCGATTATCAGTTCCAGAACTGTTTGGAACGATTCCATGGAATTAGTAAATCAAATAAAAACGGAATTGAACCCTTGCAAATATGATAGTCTGGTTCCCTACTTATTACAACTTTGCTGTCGAAGCGTTCGTAAATTGTCCCGGGAACCATGATGATACGTCACAATTCTGCTCACACCACCTCCTCGGGCAGAATTGATAGAACAGTCCTGGAATTGAATTCCGGACCATTCGATTTCGATTCCGTCAATCCCGTCAATTCCGGACTGATAATCGAACACGCCCAGGGCCTCTCTAGCATGCGGCACGTAGGGGTACTCAGAGGGCGTGTTCGATTATCAGTTCCAGAACTGTTTGGAACGATTCCATGGAATTAGTAAATCAAATAAAAACGGAATTGAACCCTAGTCTGGTTCCCTACTTATTACAACTTTGCTGTCGAAGCGTTCGTAAATTGTGCCGGGAACCATGATGATACGTCACAATTCTGCTCACACCACCTCCTCGGGCAGAATTGATAGAACAGTTCTGGAATTGAATTCCGGACCATTCGATTCCGTCAATCCCGTTAATTCCGGACTGATAAACGAACACGCCCATTTATACAGACTGAAGTATGCTGCCTCAGTGGTATAAAGTATTGCAGGGCTTCCATTTCTCCGGATATTTCCTAAATATTCGGATTTTTTTCTACAACATGGTAGCTTAAAGCAGGCTGAAGTAAAGCCGAATGCGCCATAAGGCGCATTCTGCTTTACTTCCAGTCTGCTTTAAGTAGTCACGTGTCAACAAAACTAAAAACAGGCGATGGGGTAAAGTTACGATTCGTAAATTCTCACTTGAAAAATGCAAATTTGGAAATTTTAGGATTTTTCATGTCAACTTATGGCAGCCCTGGTATTGAAAGAAACATGATCTATATTATAAAGGCTTAACACCTAATATTATATGTTTGACAAATATTTATTTGCAAACGCTGCTTATCCAGATATGTGGGCTTTCGATTTAGCCGCCTGATCTGGGTCTACATCAATTGCAATTATACTTTGCGTAAATCTTGGGTCAAACCCCTCAAAATTCGAAGAGAACTGGTCATTTACCAGGAAATGGATGAGTGCATCCGAACTATTGTCACAAGATATTGTATTTGTTTGGTGTAGATAGATCCTGTTACTATAGATAGATGTGTACATAATTATTATACATGTTGTTATTTTCAACCATAGAAATAGTATTATCAGTATCGATCATGAAAATGCAGATCAATTTCAACCTCAATGGGCTTGGATTCTGATAAGACGAAAACAATTGTGCCGTCTTATCATGATCCAAACCTATTAACACACTCAAAATTAAAAGAAATATGATGAAAATATAACTGAAAGTTGAAAATCTAGCACCAACCTTAAATATAGAACCAACTTAGTAGAAAAATACATCTTGTATTTCGGGATATTTTAAAGACCCTGGTTTATTTATTTATAATATGTCAGTATTTAATATTTAATATAATAATATTCTACTGTATAACGAGGAAGGTTAAAACATTGTCATCTCACATTTTAGCTCACCTGAGCTAAAGGCTCAATGTGAGCTATTAGGGGGGGGGGGGGGGGGGGGGGCTGTGTCCGTCGTCCGTCGTGCGTTACATGCATTGTCCATCGTCCTAGCTGTCGTCCGTCGTCGTTAACAATTGCTTCAAATGACATCTCCTCCTATACCGCTTGACAGATTTCAACCAAACTTTACAGGAAAGCTCCTTGAGTCATGCTCTTTCAAATTTGTTCAAAGAATTAAAAACAATGTAGAGCTCTGGTTGCCATGGCAACCAAAGTGAAAACAAATAAGGAAATGTTAAAAAAAAATCTTGTCTGAAACTACAAGGGCCAGAGCTAAGATATTTGGCACATACCATTAACTACAGGTCCTCTATCAAGTTTGTTCAAATTATGCCCCTACGGTCAAAATTGGCCCCGCCCCGGGGATCACAGTTTCACATAGAGTTATATAGTGAAATTTTCAAACGTCTTCTTCTCTGAAACCAATATGGCCAGAGCTTTGATATTTGGCATGGTGACATTTCTAGATGCCGTTTACCAACAATGTTCAAATGGTTCTTGTCGATAGCATATGTAGGTCACAGGAGCTAAAATATTATTTTTTTCAATGAGAACTTAAAAAATCTGCTTGTCTGAAACTACAAGGGTCAGAGCTTAGATATTTGGCACATAGCATCGCCTACTGGTCCTCTATCAAGTTTGTTCAAATTATACACCTGGGGTCAAAATAGGCCCCGCCCCGGGGTCACAGTTTAACATAAAGTTATCGTGAAAATTTCAAACGTCTTCTTCTCTGACACTTTGATATTCGGTATGGTGACACTTCTAAAAATCCTTTACGTATTTTGTTCAAATGGTTCCGGTCTGTTACATATCTAGGTCACAGGAGCTAAAAATAGATTTTTTCTAAAAAAAAAAACCTTATAGATAATCTTCTCATCACAAACTTCAAGGGGCCAGAGTTAAGATATTTGGCACATTGCATTATCTACAGGTCCTCTATCAAGTTTGTTCAAATTATGCCCCTGGGGTCAAAATTGGCCCCGCCCCGGGAGTCACAGTTTTACATAGAGTTATTTAGTGAAATTGTCAAACGTCTTCTCCTCTGAAACTTATATGGCTAGAGCTTTGATAGTCGGCATGGTGACACTTCTAGATGTCCTTTACCTATTTTGTTAAAATGATTCCAGTCTGTTGCATATGTAGGTCACATGAGCTAAAATAGATTATTTTTTTCAATTGTCTAAAACCTTAGTACCCTGATCTTAGATATTTGGTATATATCATCATCTACAGGTTCAATCAAGATTGTTCAAATTATGTCCCTCGGGTAAAAAATGACTCCGTCCTGGACATAAACCATTATCTCCATTTTGTCAGCTATTCTCAGGTGAGCGAAATATGCCCCATGGGGCTTTTGTTTCATACTTTTCTCCTGTTTATGTAACTATATTTCCTGGTCTAGTACTAGATCTACAATGTATACATTTATTTATTGTTAGTCATGTACATTATGTTATATGGCTATGAACAGTGTATAATTATGTTTAATGCCAATTAAATTTGAATTGAATTGAATTGGTCAGAATCCAAATTGTTTGTCATTGTCAGTATAGTACGTCCGTGCCAATGTAGTAAATAGTATCATGCTTACTTGCCATCTGGTTCAAATATATCCTCTGCGAAATAAGATGAAAAATAGTTTTAATGGCGCTTGATATGAAGAAAAGTTGAATATTAGTGACAAGCAGTTTGGACCCAGATCAGACGCGCGTATCGCGGCGTCTGATCTGGATCCAAACTGTTTGCAAATGTTAGCCAAGTCGCGCTGAGCATGATCAGAGTTTACCCGATAAGCCCTAGTTTTCGTCCTATACATACACATTAGTAGGGCGTTCAAGTACCGTATCAGCGAACGGCAACGTTAACCGATGCAAACAACCCATATAGTACGACATCTAACGTTCACCGATACTCTTCAATAATAACTCATTGCGCCCAAATGTTTATTAACTATTTAAGGGTACGAACAATTCATGTGCGATTCTAAATAACACAAGCAAAAGTGCACTAATAAACTGAAATGCATCAATTTTACCGCATATAGAAATAAGATTTATCTGCTCAGATGTAAGCTGCTTTGTTTGATGCATTAAGTATCGGAAAATGTTGGTTTATTGATGAGAAATTAAGTCGGGACTGTTCGCTGGTTTTATTAAATTCATTTGGTAGCCATTTTGTTTTCCTTGTTGGCGAAGGCGAACTACCTCTGAGGCCGTTCGTGTCGTTCGCAATCGGTAACAGCCTAACGGTCGTTAAAGGTAAATTGTTACCGTTTTCTGTTGCAATCGATTGCATCGATACGGTACTTGAACGCGCTACAGATCTACCAGTTGACAGTGCGATACAGAGTGATGTATTCAGCTTGAGAAGTTTTTGGCGGAAATAGCCGATCTGACGAGCGCCTTGGCGCGAGTCTGATCGGTTGTTTCCACCAAAAAAGCCGAGAGCTAAATGCAACACTATGAAGCGCACTGCCAACTGGTGATGTGTTTATTATAATATGCCTTGAATACACTCCAGAAACAACTTAATACAAACAGTGTAGACCCTGATCAGAGTGTACCGGTAGGCCTGAACCGTCTGGCCAGGGTCTATACAGTATATACGGGTCACGCGGCGTCTGATTAAGATATAAACTAATTGAAACTCATTGCGATACTAATATAGTTAATTTACATCAAATTTAAATTTTAGAAATAACAGCAGATGACAATTGTTTCAAATTGAGACATCATAACAGTGAATGGGTTAAATTAACATCAGGCCATTAACCTTTCCGTTCCGGATCTAACGACTTCACTGGTAGTTGAAAACAGATACCAGATTAGAGCCCAAATAAATATACAGCGTTCCCGCTCTACAACGGCCCTCCCGACAACGACTCCCTCCTTACAAATAAAACGACCCTTGCCGGTGTTCCCTCGGACAATTATGCCCAACCTTTTAACGATTGCATTGTCGTCTGCTTAAAATTGTCGTCTGTTGTTTTTAGATCACCTGAGCTAGCTCATGGTGAGCTTTTGCAATCCTTGAATGTCCGGCGTCCGTCGTCCGGCGTCAACAATTTTAGTGTTTACACTCTAGAGGCCACAATATTTATCCAATCTTTCTCAAACTTGCTCAGATTGAATATTACCATAAGAGTTCAGATGAGATTGATTATGGTTGAAATCAGACCAATAGGTCAGGAGTTATCTACCTTTGAATTGCTGAAAATGCCATATTTAACAGTGTTTACACTCTAGAGGCCACAATATTTGTCCAATCTTTCTCAAACATGCTCAGATTGTATATTACTATAAGTGTTCGGATGAGTTAAATTATAGTTGTAATTGGACCAATAGGTCAAGAGTTATCTACCTTTGAATTTCTGAAAATGCTATATTTAAGGGTGTTTACACTCTAGAGGCCACAATATGTATCCAATCTTTCTTAAACTTGCTAAGATTGTATATGATCATAAGTTCAATTATGGTTGAAATCGGACCAATAGGTCAGGAGTAATCTACCTTTGAATTGCTGAAAATGCCATATTTAACGGTGTTTACACTCTAGAGGCGACATTTTTATCCAATCTTTCTCAAACTTGCTCAGATTGTATATGGATACAAGAGTTCAATTATGGTTGAAATCAGACTTATAGGTTGAGAGTTATCTACCTTTGAATTGCTGAAAATGCCATATTTAAGGGTTTTTTACACTCTAGAGGCCACAATATTTATCCAATCTTTCTTAAACTTGCTCAGATTGTATATGACCATAAGAGTTTATGGTTGAAATTTGACCAATAGGTCAAGAGTTATCGACCTTTGAATTGATACTTGCCACAACTTATTTACTTAAAAAATGAATATACTAGCAGATGACACATGTTCTTTATGTAAAAATGAAACAGAAACATTGTTACACTTATTTTGGAATTGTAACGTCAGCAAGCAGTTTTGGAGGCAGTTGTTAAACTATGTTAATATCAAATGTAATACTGACTTGGAAGAATGGAAAGCATATGATATCTTATTTGGTGCTTGCAATATGGACACCATTATTAATAATATTCTGCTGAGAGCAACGCACCATTTGTACTACTGTAGGATCACTAGCCAGTTGCCATCGATTGATAATTTTAAAATTCAAATAAAAACATATTACCATACGGAGAGATTTATTGCGATAAAAACTTTCCAATTACCTAAATTTGAAGCTCTGTGGGCCCAATTCAAAGAACTTACTCAAGACTAGCAAGTTTTGAAATAAGTCAATAATCGATAACTTCAATAATCTATAACTTCATTTGTCTTATAAACTTTTAACATAGATGCTTAGTACCCATCTTAATCAAATGCAAAATGGTTTGAGATGTACACTTGCAGTATAATATGTCTACCTTCTTGTAAAGATAATAATCCTTTAGAACAGACACTCCGGTATATACTACTGGACCCCTTCGGGCATAAGCTGGTCATCTGCCTCCTTTGTTGTTTTGAATTTGATTTCTCACATTTTTCCTTTTTCTATGTTTTATAAACAGAATGGAAACAGTTAATTTGCGCGAATGTCCTTCTATTTTTTATTTATCCTATGTAATTAAAACTAATTGAAAGCATTCATATCATTCAATGGTGTTGGTCAAACCTCAGTATTTGACACATTTAAGTAAATGAGTTAACCCTTTAACTCTGGAGGCACAATTAAGGTCCCAATGTAGTAAAGCGTAAGTTTTAACCATTTATTAGATATAAGTTATTCACAGTATATTGCTAGATATGAATAACAGGAAGCTTGATAAGGGGACAGTGGGCCCTATGGTGTCGCTGCTCATTCAGATCGTCTCTTTGAGACGATCTGTGAGTAGTATCATCATGGGGTTTGGTGCTGTAATGAGTAAGAAAATGTTGGATTTGCTTAGTTTACTCCCTCTTATCTGGATTCCTGAAATGGTAAAATTTCGGGCCAGTGAATCAACCCATTACCCCACAGCCTGTTTCTAGTATTGAGGATACATGACCACTCAAAGCAAGTTGATAGTAAAGCAGAATGTGCCTTAAGGCAGATTCTTCTTTACTTTTAGCCAACTTTAAAGCTATCATCTACTAGAATATAGAACATATATAGGTTACTCATTAGCTATTCATGTTTCTCAATTATTAACTGAAACCCCCTTTTACTAATTATAATGCCGATCTCTACTACTTCTCATAATATCAAAGTATTGTCATAATGTTTCTATTGAGGCTTGATCAATGCTGATGTCGAAATGGGAATGATATGCAACAGAATGGAATAAATATAAAATTTTCTTAAAAGGAAAAAATACAAAAAACCCAGACAATGTAGAAAATGCTACAGGTACGCGCTATCTATTAACGGAAATATTAGTAATCATTGAATAGGTTAACATGTACAGAATATAAATGTAAGGTGTGATGGTGGATGGACCCCCGACCCCATCACATCTATGACGGGGAAATAAATGGGTTGCAATGCAACTGAAATTACAAAAAAAACCTTGAATTGCTGAAAATGCCATATTTAACGGTGTTTACACTCAAGAGGTCACAATTGTTATCCTATCTTTCTCAAACTTGCTCAGATTGTATATGACAATAGGAGTTCAAATAAGTGTGATTATGGTTGAAATCGGACAAATAGGTCAATAGTTATTTACCATTGAATTGCTGAAAATACCATATCTAACAGAGTTAGCACTCTTGCAACTTCAGTTTTTACTTGATTTGATCATACTTGCACACAAAGTTTATAGCTATAAGTTCTCAATGGAGTGCAATTATTGTTGAAATCTAATCATTGTGGCAATAGTTATCTGCCCTTGATATACTTTGAAATGCTAGAAAAGGCTTCATTTTAGTATTGTTTATGCGAGAAAAGGCGAGTGAAGTGGTAGAGACCATGACTAGAAGAAGAACAGACCTACTCTGCCTTCAGGAGACCAGATGGAGAAATCAAGGTGTTAGGAAAATCGTTGGAAAAGACACCAAATGCAAATTCCTTTGGTCAGGAAACGACAAAGGCACTGGAGGAGTAGGTGTTTTGCTTGCGGAGAAGTGGTGGGAGAAGATATTTGAGGTTAAGCGCTTATCCGACAGGATACTACTGGTGCGCTTAGTTGTAGGCAAGGTAGTTTTCGCCATTGTTAGCATTTACGCTCCTCAGGTTGGCCTCAGCGAAGACGTCAAGGATCAGTTTTATGAGCATCTGCAGAGCCTTATTGCAACAGTCCCTACATCCGAGGAACTGGTTGTGTGCGGCGACTGGAATGGACACATAGGCAGTAAACCAGAGGGATTTGAGGAAGTGCATGGAGGGCATGCCATAGGACAACGCAATACTGAAGGTGAGAGGGAGCTTGAATTTGCATTGCAAACGACTCAGTTCATGAAGCATCCTAGGCACCTGATCACAACCAATCTGGAGAGGTATCAACACAGATTGACTACATCCTGTACAGACGTAGCTTCAGAAAGAATGTGACAAACGTGAAAGACATCCTTAATGAGGAATGTGCACAACAACACAAGCTTGTTGTCTGTGATCTAAAAGTAGAAACTCCACGCAAGAGCAAGAGAAAGTTTAGCCCTCGCATAAAGCTGTGGAAACTCAAAGACCCAGTCACAAAAGCAGAGTTTGCTGAACTATTTGCCACCAAGGTAGAAGGCAACCAAGTGAAAACAGTGGAGGGACTATGGACAAAGCTGAAGAATGGTATTACTGAAGCTGCCACAGAGTCATGTGGTCTATCATCAAACCACAAGTGGCGAAAGCAGACCTGGTGGTGGAACGAGGCGGTGCAGAATGCTGTGCAGGAGAAAAGGAAATGATTTAAGACCTGGAAAGAAGGAGGAAGCAGAGAAGCATATGTTGCTGCCAGAAGAACTGCTAAGCAAGCAGTTTACCATGCAAGAAATGAGGCGGAAAAAGAGGTTTTCCAGAACATCAATCCAAAGTCAGGATCTGTCTATAAGCTGGCCAAACAGATGCGCCGCGACAACCAAGATGTCATGGGTGAAAAGCCAATAAAGAATGATGCAGGCGAACTCGTTCTTGGTGAATAAGCTAAGAAAGATGCATGGAAGCAGCACTATGAACGACTGCTTAATGTGGAGTTTCCCTGGAACCCAGACGATATATCAGAAGAAGACCCCACAGAGGGCCCAAGCGTACCAGTCACCACTGAGATGATCCAAAAAGCCATAAACAAGATGCGCTTAGGGAAAGCCGCTGGCCCTTCCGGAATAGTGGGAGAGATGTTAAAGCCCACAGGCAAGGCAGGGGTAGCCCTTATGCGAGACCTTGTGGAAGCTATAGTACCAAGACCGTGTACCATCAGAATGGGAAGATAGCTACATCGTGAGCCTATATAAAGGAAAGGGTGATGCACTGAACAGGGGAAATTACAGAGGCCTAAAGCTGATTGATCAGGCACTGAAAGTTATGGAGAGAGTTGTAGAGCAGCTGATCAGGCAACAAGTGGACATCGACGAAATGCAATTCGGCTTTATGCCCAGCAGAGGCACAACCGATGCTATCTTTATCATTCGACAGCTCCAGGAAAAGCACTTAGCAGCAAACAAGACGCTCTATATGGCTTTCGTAGACCTTGAGAAGGCCTTTGATCGTGTACCAAGGAAAGTCATATGGTGGGCCATGCGAAAACTTGGAGTAGAAGAATGGCTGGTACAGACTGTGCAATCAATGTACTCAATTGCAACAAGCCGGGTGCGTGTTGGAGATGAATATAGTGACGAGTTCGATGTAAAAGTTGGTGTACACCAGGGTTATGTACTGAGCCCCTTGCTCTTCACAATCGTTCTACCCATTATAACATCGTTTAGGTTAAGAGGTTTATCACATTTATTAAAGTGTAAAATTATAATAAATCCAATATTACATTAGTTGAAAACTATATCAATGAAATATAACGCATACATATATTAAGTTTATTAATTCCCTAAAATTACCTCCCTTTATATAATGAACTTCTAAATTAATTACTTCCCTTTATATTTGGCCACTACATTCCCCCCACCTAAACAAATGTAATTTGTTTAACAAATTAAAAAGTTAAGCCAAAAGAAAACATTCAAATATTAAAATACAGATAAATAAACAAAACATTTAATATGGTGAAAGCCACCGTCTGTCTACACTCTTTGACTTCACTCCTCCCCTAACAACTACTATTTCATCACGGCAATCACAATCCTGCGTCACTAAATTCTCTGTGTCGCCGTTGGTGATATGGGCATCACGTATGCGTTTACTCGCAGCTTGTGTCTTTTGTAGCTCCTTTGTTGCTACAAATCTATAAGGATGGGCGCTTCCAGGGTTTTTGTAATTCTTATTTACTTCCTCTGTAATCTTAAAGTCAATGTTTCCTTCCATAGCATGTTGGGATTTGTAATGTCTCATTATCTGGTTCTTCCTGGTGTTTTTAAACAAACATAAATCACATTTAAACACTGGAACCTTTGCTTTGTGTACACTCTTCCAGTGATCCATAAATGTATTGATAGAGTTGTATGTCTGATCTCCACATTCTACAACTATGCAGCGTGACCCTCGGGAGAAAATAGCACGTAGGTCTTCGTCTAACGATCGCAGCTCACAGTTGTATACAGTCAGACATCTGAAGTTGTAAAACGGGAAATAGTCAATATGTCAAAAATAATGATCAACAAAATCATTGAAACAACATGAATATGATGACAGGACGACTTGCATTACAAAAGTAATCAAACTCGCATATTTTTATACACCACTACATGCAAAAACTATATAAACAGCGCTGCAGTACGCAAAACAAGATAACGTCAAAGGCTCCGTATTGTATGATGAATTTGGGATTTTAAACACAAGTCACCTACGGCACTTTCCGTAATATTGAAAGTATCTCTCAATGACTGCAATTCATCCCATTACCATACAATACTTTGCCACCAATATTATTCTACAATACCTAGGATAACTACGGAACCATATATTCATGTAATACGATTACTCTCATCACCCATCGAAGGTAAAGCATTCAAAATTGATAATATTATGATGACAAATTGCCGAAAACAGACGAAACAAACAGCATGTAACCGTGGGTACAAAAACAAACATGTACTTAATTTTCAAAAGTCCTGTACCAGATCAAGTTGAATCAATAATTAGATTGATTAAATAAAGTTTACAAATGTATATAGTGTGCCACACAGCAAAACTGAAATGTTTCAAAATAGCACAATATATGCTGTTTACACTTGTCAATACAAAAGTGACTCAAGGTACAATAACAGCATGTCAAATTATCAATATATTTATGATACACATTACAGCAAATTCACATGCTTCAAAATGTCATCATATTTATATAAATATATACAAATACAGTTATGTAGTGTTATTTATCATGTTACACTAGCTACAGTAGTAAATGGATACGATAAAGTTCGCAAAATTGACGAACAAAGACTTCATTTAACCAAATGAAATTTCGTATATCAGTTTATACCGTTTAAACAGACAATTGAAAAGTATTTACATATATACAAATATTACTGAAAATTTTGACACCAAAAACAAATTTATGGAGCAAATCTATCAGGCCTTCTGATTTCTCTGCCATATTTTGTTTTTACAGTATCACTACTGGAACAATCACCAGACTGATTGTCCTCTGATCCGTTTCCATTTGCTTCTTGCCAATGTAAAGGGTACTGATCCCTTCGTACATTTTCAAATGGTCAACATGAACTACAATGGGCGAGGTGACAGGTGTTTTTTGTATCTTATAAGTGACGTCTGTCAATTTCTGTAATACTTTGTATGGACCCGTCCATCCTAAACCAAGTTTGCGTTTGGACGCTGGAGGATACCATCTCCAAACAAAGTCTGAAGTTTGAAACTTTCTTGGTTTAAGCCCTCTGTCATACTGCTTTTTCTGTCTTGTAGCAGCTAACCCAATATTTGAACTTGCAAAATTAAATGATTTTAGCAGAACATGGTCGAACCACTGAATGTATTGTGCTGAACAATTGACCTTATTTTCGCCTGATGGGGTACCAGCTATTACATCTACAGGGAAAGTGACATCTCGACCAAGCATTAATCTGTTTAGGCTACAACCAGTGCTTTCATGTACAGTAGACCTATATGCCATAAGTACAAACGGAACCTGTTCATCCCGGACGAGCCCCCAAATTTGTAACGGGTCAGCACTTAAAGTGTGCCCGAAAATACCAGATTCTCTCTATGGGTGAGTTTCAGTAAGGAAGTTGAATAAAGACAATAAGAAATTAACTAGTTTGAATGTTTATTAATTATGCCATAAGTTTAGAAGTAAGTACTATAATTAATCCCTAAGGTGAAGTATTAGGATCAGACAACATAGTGTCTTTGTCCTAAAATAGTGTGGATCAGAGTTAGTGAAGCAAACATGGTGCTATTTCTTACATTATTTTGTAATTCAAACCCTGACCAATTTGACATAGTAAATATGTACATTAAGTATAAAATAATTATAACATCGTTTAGGTTAAGAGGTTTATCACATTTATTAAAGTGTAAAATTACCATTGAAATAGACAACTAATGCATATTAATTTATAGTAAATCCAATATTACATTAGTTGAAAACTATATCAATGAAATATAACGCATACATATATTAAGTTTATTAATTCCCTAAAATTACCTCCCTTTATATAATGAACTTCTAAATTAATTACTTCCCTTTATATTTGGCCACTACAATCCTAATGTGGTCCTCTTTCAAAGTTGTTCAAACAGTTCCAGTCGGTTGCATATTTAGGTCACAGGCGCTGAAAATGGAATAAAGTGAAATCTTCTTCTCTGAAACTTATACAGATAAAGCTTTGATATTTTGCATGGTGACACTTCTAGATGCCCTTTGCTATCAGCCAAGTTGAAAAAGAGCTCTATTTAAGGAGCTACGTCACCCCGAAAGGTAGAAAAATTCTACTTATATCATGATGTAGTATACGCATAGGCGACCCCATTTAGGGTGGATGACAAGCCTGAAAGTGGTGCAGATTTTTTTATTTGGCGTTTCCATGGCAACCGCTCAGTTTTACACTGTGTTTCAGGAAAACCACTGTAACTTGGTCAAAAAAATCATACTTTCAACTAAACATTAAACACACTCAAAGGACACAAAAGGTGCCAACTTTGCTTAAAAAACATATCTTAACATTACTTGAAAGAATGAGGTTGGTTTGATTAAACACTGGCTACTGTATATGCCCCAAATTCCGTTTCTATGACAACCATCAATTTCTGACACAGAAAACATGGCAATTCCTCAAACTTGCCCCATCCTCCAGAAAATCCTCTATAACTTTATTACTTTTGGTGATATAAGTATGAAAATTGTACAGTTATAGAGCTTAGAAGTTGGCCTTTAATTGAATGAACTTTTTATATAAATTATCTCATTTGCATAATTATGAATATTAATGAGATTATTAAAATCCTTAAAAATGCAGGAAAAAATTATCAAAATCATACTGAGTACGTAAATTTTGAACTGACTCGAAGGACACAAACAGAGCAAATCCTAATTATGATATATCCGAGAATATTTCTAGAATAATTGAGTCGGTTGGCGGGTCATAACCCTTTGATCACACGTGCAACGAGTTCCGTTCCCATGACAACAGGTCCACACAGATTCATTATTGATTCAGGAAAGCCACTGTATCTTTGGCGTTATTTGTGTATTTTTCAATAGAGCCTAAACATTTGCTTTTAATTTGATGAAAACTGATGCACTTTATCTAATTTGCATACTGATGAATATTAATGAGATAATAAGAAAAACAGAGATAATTTATGAACATGTATCAAAACCATATTTCGAACTAATCCTTAATCTGGCCCAGTGGTCACAAGAAGAGCATGTTGTAAATTGAATACTAGTATCAAAGGGCATACATAGAATGAATGAGCTGGTTTTGAGCCAAAATTATCTGCCATATCTGTTTTAGCTCACCTGAGCAAAAGGCTCAAGATGAGCTGTTGTGATGGCCTTGTGTTCGGCGTTGTGCATCGTCCGTCGTCGTTAACACTTGCTTCAATTGACATCTCCTCCAATAGCACTTGACAGATTTCACCCAAACTTTACCGAAATGTTTCTTGGATAAAGTTCTTTCAATTTTTTTCAAAAGATAAAAACGATGCATAATTTTGGTTGCCATGGCAACCGAAGTAAAAATCAAAAGGAAATATTGAAAACAATCTTTAACAATAACTACAAGGGTCAGAGCTTAGATATTTTACACATAGCAACAGCTATAGGTTCTCTATCAAGTTTATTCAAATTATTCCCCTGGGGTCAAAACTGTCCCTGCCCAGGGGGTCACAGTTTTAAAAGGAATTATACAGTTAGAATTTGACCAGATTGTCCTCTGAAGCTAATGTAGCCAAAGCTTTGATATTTGGCATATAGTATTTGACATGTAGCGAACATGCTAAGGTAGTAAAAACCCAGGCTGCCAAAGGTCCTGAAATCTTTCAAAGCGTTTCAAAATAGGTGAAAATGTTGTCTGAGTGACAAAAAACTTGGATCTGGGTATTATGCAAAGCAACTCGGTGTCTTATGCAGATCCAAGCTGTTTGCAAATGTCACTACAGTAGCCTTTTGAAAGTTAAGGATTAATGAGTGATTGCATTGGTGGATGAGTTGAAGTTTACAGTACTGCGATACAAAAAATGTCATAGCGATTAGGAATGATAAGATGAGATGCTGATGATTTCAGGAAGAAGATTTTGGCTTATCCCATTGGTCCGAAGCAGAGCATGGGATCAAAACAACCGATGACATATCAGTTCAGATTTCGTTCTGAACACGTTCAGTCAGAAGTACTTAAAAAGATCACATATACGCGGATTAGTCTACATATTGAAAGCCTGTACATCATTTGGAGTTGATGCCAAATCGGGAATCTTTGCAGTTTTACACATTGAAGCAAAATACACCGATATTTCATTTCAGATAAGACTATTCTGACATTAGCTCATAGTTACATGTGCTATGAAGAGTGTAGAATATCTTAACACTCAAACCGGCAAGAAACGGAGAATCTAAACTTGATTATATGCCAGTCTGAAAAAGACAATGCCTTGAGAAAGGCTACGTCTCAAGGGATAGATACCTTACTTGGTGCTTTACTTTCTAGAAGGAGGACTCGTGATATAGAATTCGCTGAGACCATAGACAGATATGTTAAAAGGATATCTGAAGATGAGTACAAATTGATAGAATCTTTGGAAGATATTCACTGGCATAAGGATAATGGGTGTTATTCAACATACACTACGTAGTAAAACAAACATTGCAAGATCACACATTGACCCTGACACTGATAGTGATGAGAAACGATGTCCTTCTATATATGAAATTCAGAGGAAGTTTTTTTAAATGGAAAGAACTGTGTTTATTTTGTGAGAAAAAGTCTTATAAAAGAGACAAGAATCTCACAAATGTGGCAGTATTTGAATTTTGTTCCATATTGGAGAAGAAACACAGGAAAAGAATGACACAGAAAATAGCTGTAGGATTAGTGACTACAGCAAGCTCATTGCAAATGAAGCCAAATATCACAAAGGTCATCATAGCAAGTATATCAAGCAAGAAAATGGTACAAAAGATTTGTCTGAAGCAGGAAATGTTTGTGATGCAGCCTTTGAAAGCTTGTTGACTGAAACAACAGCATACCAAGAGGCACATGGGCCATATTTCGCCCAATTGAGAAAAGCTGAAGAATGAAGAGAATGATTTATGTCCGGTATGGGTCATTTTTACCCCCCAGAGGCATGTTTTGAATAATCTTGATAGAAAAACAGCAGATGATGATATATATGCCAAATATCTAAGCTCTGTGTACTAGGACTTCGGAAAAGAAGCATTTTTAAGTTTTCATTGGAACAATCAAGTTTTGTTCCTGTGACCTAGATATGCATCAGACCAAAATCATTTCTTTAATATTTTTAAAGGCCATCTAGAAGTGTCAGCGCGCACAATATCAAAGCTCTGGTCACATTAGTTTGAGAGAAGAAGATGTTTTAAAATGTCACTAAATAACGTACTCTATGTAAAACTGTGACTCCCGGATGGACCATTTTTTATCCAAGAGACATAATTTGAACAATCTTGACATAAAACCTGTAATTGATACTATATGCCTAATATCTAAACTCTGTGTACTAGGGTTTCAGATCAGAAAGTGTTTTGAAGTTTCCATTGCAATATCTATTTTAGCTCATATGACCTATTCAATAGACCCACACCATTTCAACAATGTTGGTAAAGGAAATTTAGCAATGTCATCCATGCCAAATATCAAAGCTTTGGCTACATTAGCTTCAGAGGACAATCTGGTCAAATTCTAACTGTATAATTCCTTTTAAAACTGTGACCCCCGGGGCAGGACCAGTTTTGACCCCAGGGGAATAATTTGAATAAACTTGATAGAGAACCTATAGCTACTGCTATGTGTAAAATATCTAAGCTCTGACCCTTGTAGTTATTGTTGAAAAATGTTTGTACGATTTCCTTTTGCTTTTTACTTCGGTTGCCATGGCAACCAAAATTCTGCATCGTTTTTATCTTTTGAAAAAAAATTGAAAGACCTTTATCCAAGAAACATTTCGGTTAAGTTTGGGTGAAATCTGTCAAGTGCTATTGGAGGAGATGTCAATTGAAGCAAGTGTTAACGACGACGGACGATGCACAACGTCGAACACAAGGCCATCACAACAGCTCATCTTGAGCCTTATGCTCAGGTGAGCGAAAACAGATATGGCAGATAATTTTGGCACAAAACCAGCTCATTCATTCTATGTATGCCATTTAATACTAGTATTCAATTTACAACATGTTCTTCTTGTGACCCCTGGGCCAGATTAAGGATTAGTTCGAAATATGGTTTTGATACATGTTCATAAATTATCTCTGTTTTTCTTATTATCTCATTAATATTCATCAGTATGCAAATTAGATAAAGTGCATCAGTTTTCATCAAATTAAAAGCAAATGATTAGGCTCTATTGAAAATTTATTTTCATTCTTTTTGCACAAATAACGCCAAAGATACAGTGGCTTTCCTGAATCAATAATGAATTTGTGTGGACCTGTTGTCATGGGAACGGAACTCGTTGCACGTGTGATCAAAGGATTATGACCCGCCAACCGACTCAATTATTCTAGAAATATTCTCTGATATATCATAATTAGGATTTGCTCTGTTTGTGTCCTTCGAGTCAGTTCAAAATTTACGTACTCAGTATGATTTTGATAATTTTCCCCTGCATTTTTAAGGATTTTAATAATCTCATTAATATTCATAATTATGCAAATGAGATAATTTATATAAAAAAGTTCATTCAATTAAAGGCCAACTTCTAAGCTCTATAACTGTACAATTTTCATACTTATATCACCAAAAGTAACAAAGTTACAGAGGATTTTCTGGAGGATGGGGCAAGTTTGAGGAATTGCCATGTTTTCTGTGTCAGAAATTGGCGGCTGTCATAAAAACGGAATTTGGGACATATACAGTTGCCAGTGTTTAATCAAACCCAGCTCATTCTTTCAAGGAATGTCCAGATATGTTTTTTAAGCAATACTGGCACCTTTTGTGTCCTTTGAGTGTGTTTAATGTTTAGTTGAAAGTATGATTTTTTTATTATTTTCCCTATTTTTATTAGTATTTTAATATTCTCATTAATATTCATAAGTATGCAAATGAGATAATTTACACAAACTCTCATTTTATTAAAGCTCAATGTCTAAGCTTCATCACTGTACTATTTTTATTCTTCTATTACAAACATTGACCAAATAACAGTGGTTTTCCTGAAACACAGTGTAAAACTGAGCGGTTGCCATGGAAACGCCAAATAAAAAAATCTGCACCACTTTCAGGCTTGTCATCCACCCTAAATGGGGTTGCCTATATGCATACTTAATCATGGTATATGTGGAAATTTTCTACCTTTCGGGGTGAGGGGGACGAAAAATTTACTTAGCCAGCTGATAGCCTATTTATCCATAATGTTGAAACGGTTCTGTCACACACAGCAGCTAAAACTAGATGTTTTTTCAATGAAAATTTAAAAAATCTTCTTGTCTGACATCACAGTACCCTTGGGCTTAGAAATTGATACAAATCATCATCTACAGGTGCTTTATCAAGATTATTCATAATCAGTAACATCATGAAACATGTAAACGACCACAACATACTCTCACACTGCCAACACGGTTTCCGTAGGAGGAGGAGCTGTGAAACACAGCTCGTCACATTGGTACATGAGCTAGCTTCTTCGTTGGACAAGGGAATCCAAACGGATATGATTGTCCTTGACTTCTCAAAGGCCTTGGACCGCGTACCCCACAAGCGCCTTTTGCGGAAACTAGACCACTACGGCATAAGATACAATCTCCACCAGTGGATAACTGCTTTTCTGTCTGGCCGGACCCAGAGTGTTATTGTTGAAGGGGTCACCTCTACTAGTGAGCCAGTAATCAGCGGAGTTCCCCAAGGCTCTGTCCTGGGGTCGCTGCTCTTCCTCCTTTTCATTAATGACCTCCCGGACAGACTCACATCACACACTAGACTCTTTGCCGACGACTGCATATTCCATAGAGAATTCAGAAACCCAGAGGACTGCAAGGTTCTACGAGCAGACCTCGATGCACTTGCAGAATGGGAGCACAGATGGGGCATGGAGTTTCATCCTAAGAAATGCAGCGTGTTGACTATCAGTCGATCCAAGTCCCCTATAAGAGCCTCATACCGACTCAAAGGACACATCCTTTAACTTCAGGATTGCACCAAGTATCTTGGCGTGGATCTACAGTCAACACTATCTTGGACACCTCACATTGACCGGGTCACGAAGAAGGCCAACAGTACTCTCGGGTTTCTCCGACGCAATTTGAGGTTCAGTACAGAACAGACTAAAACCAACGTATATATCTCCATGGTCCGCCCAAACACTGAATACTGTTGCACAGTCTGGGGCCCACACAATAAAGACCAGATCGGCAAGATAGAGATGACGCAGCGCATGGCAGCTCGCTTTGTTACTAACCGATACAGAAACCAAAGCAGCGTAACCACAATGATTGACTATCTACAGTGGGATTCACTCGAGACTAGACGCTCAAAGCTACAACTCGCTCTCTTTTACAAAGTTGTCCATGATTTAGTCGACATTCCTGTTGCAGACTACTTAGTTCCTTCTTACTCCAGAACCAGATCTTCACACTCCCTGAAATACAAACAGTTTTCTTGTTCCACCGATTCTCTCAAATTCAGTTTCTTCCCTAGATCTGTACCCGTGTGGAACTCTCTCCCAGCATCAGTAGCTGAGGCCCCTTCTCTGGCATCTTTCAGAATGGGGTTGTCACCCACCAGTATTTAGGTTTAGGGTCTCAGTCACCTAGTAATTCACCAAGGGAGAGCTGTGCTGTCGGGACGTAATAGCCCTGGTACCGCCACGGAAGGCAGATTGGTCTATTCTTGGTGAACCAAAAGTGACTGGGTACTCTTTTTCTTACACTCTGTCTATTTTTATTCTGTATCACAGCACTTCTTTATCCTATGTCATTTATGTTTATTGATTTACACCACCTCTTTTTTATTATTATCATATATTCTTTATTAGCATCTGATATACATTTCTTCTTCCTAACTATTTTTCTCTTATATTTTTCTTATCTGTTCTTAGCGCTACGGAGTTCAAACATTGTGTAAGCGTCAAGTTTGACGGAACAATGAAACACATAGATAGATAGATTCAAATTATGTCCTTAGGGTTAAAAATGACCCCCACCCCGTTGCTCACAGTTGTACATAGAGTAACAGTTATATAGTGAAATCTTCAAACATCTTTTTCTCTGAAATTATTTTGCCCAGAGTTTTGATATTTGGCAAGGTGACACTTCTAGTTGTCTTTTACCAATATTGTTGAATTGTTTCCCGTCTGTTCTATATATGGGTCACATTCGTAATAATAGATTTTTCTTTCAATGAAAAGTCATACCCATATGTCTGCAACCATGTACAAAGTCATGAGCTTACATATTTGACAGAACCCTTCATGTGAAGGTACGGAAGCCGGATAGTGCCACTTTTACAATTTTTTATTTTTTTTTATCTTGAAAATTCAAGTTATTATCTTGAAAATTCAAGATAGTATCTTGAAATTTCAAGATAGTATCTTGAATTTTCAACATACTATCTTGAATATTCAAGATATTAACTTGAAAATTAAAGATAGTATCTTGAATTTTCAACATACTAACTTGAAAATTCAAGATACTATCTTGAAAATTCAAGATAGTATCTTGAATTTTCAACATACTTACTTGAAAATTCAAGATAGTATCTTGAATATTCAACATACTAACTTGAAAATTCAAGATATTATTTACATTTTTTTATTATTTTTTTATCTTGAAAATTCAAGTTATTATCTTGAAAATTCAAGATAGTATCTTGAATTTTCAACATACTATCTTGAATATTCAAGATAATAACTTGAAAATTCAAGATAGTATCTTGAATTTTCAACATACTAACTTGAAAATTCAAGATACTATCTTGAAAATTCAAGATAGTATCTTGAATTTTCAACATACTTACTTGAAAATTCAAGATAGTATCTTGAATATTCAACATACTAACTTGAAAATTCAAGATATTATTTACAATTTTTTATTTTTTTTTATCTTGAAAATTCAAGTTATTATCTTGAAAATTCAAGATAGTATCTTGAAAATTCAAGATAGTATCTTGAATTTTCAACATACTAACTTGAAAATTCAAGATAGTATCTTGAAAATTCAAGATAGTATCTTGAATTTTCAACATACTATCTTGAATATTCAAGATACTATCTTGAAAATTCAAGATAGTATCTTGAATTTTCAACATACTTACTTGAAAATTCAAGATAGTATCTTGAATATTCAACATACTAACTTGAAAATTCAAGATATTATTTACAATTTTTTAAAAAAATTTATCTTGAAAATTCAAGTTATTATCTTGAAAATTCAAGATAGTATCTTGAAAATTCAAGATAGTATCTTGAATTTTCAACATACTATCTTGAATACTCAAGATAATAACTTGAAAATTCAAGATAGTATCTTGAATTTTCAACATACTAACTTGAAAATTCAAGATACTATCTTGAAAATTCAAGATAGTATCTTGAATTTTCAACATACTATCTTGAATATTCAAGATACTATCTTGAAAATTCAAGATAGTATGTTGAATTTTCAAGTTATTATCTTGAATATTCAAGATAGTATGTTGAAAATTCAAGATACTATCTTGAATTTTCAAGATAATAACTTGAATTTTCAAGATAATTTTTTTTTTAAAAATTGTAAAAGTGGCACTATCCGGCTTCCGTATTGAAGGTCCATCAGCAAGATTTTTGAAATTAGGTCATTGAGGTGAAAAATGAACCCCCAGGGGTCATGTGACCCATGTCTGGGTTTTCCAAGGTAAGCGATATTTAGGCTCTCATAGGCCTCTTGTTTAACCTTTTTATCGCCAAATTTAACTGTTTTTGCTTGACATTTTCATCCCGAAATTATCGTATGCTTTAATATTGTTTTCTGCACTACTGTTTTAAGATCAGGTTTGATTTAAGGAAGTATGACTGAATACCGATACGAGTGTCAAAAAGTTTGGATCCTGATCAGACGCCGCGTAACACAACGTCTAATCAGGACCCAAACTTTTGCTAAATGGATTATACATGCATTCGCCTATTGAGCTGAAATTGCATCTCAATCGTGGCATGATGATATTGATACATCGTCAAGATGTGACGCATACAGACATTTCAAATCTTTATTAGATCCTGAAAAGTACTTAAACCTTGTGAAGTTGATAGTTCTTTCCAACTGAAACAGTCTCTAGCTCGATTCCGATGTTCTTCTCATAGATTAAACATTGAACTTGGTCGTCACCTCAATATTGATAGAGAGGATCGGGTATGCTCATTTTGTGTCTTAAGTTCTGATATTTTGGTAGAAGAAAACACGAATGAATAACGTCGTTATCCATTCGTGTAGAAAATGAATATCATGTACTCTTTGTTTGCCCTAAATATGGTATTGTTAGAGAAATATATTTATACAACTGGTACACAGGGTATTCGGATCTTTCAGACTTTTACCGTTTATTTCAAAACGACAGTCATATTATAGACGGCATATGACTTTTCCCTTCATGTAAGCTAACACATGCTGTACTATAGAAAACAACTCGGTTAAGTTACATGTAACTATTTTTGTATTTTGGACCGGAGGCCTCTATTTACTCAATAAACTATCATGTGGGATAAACAACTGTACATTTAGCTGGATAAGCTCCTTTCTTAGCTACAGGAGCCAACAAGTGTTGCTTGAGGGCAAGATATCTGAGAAAGCTGACGTGGTCTCCGGGGTTCCCCAAGGGACTGTCCTTGGGCCACTTCTCTTTCTTACATTCATCAACGACCTGCCACAGTCAACTACATCACCTACACGACTGTTTGTCGATGACAGTTTGTTGTATCGGCACATCAGAGGCCCCGATGATTCCAGGATTCTTCAAGACGACCTAGATGCTCTATGTCGGTGGGAGGATAAATGGCAGATGAAGTTCCATCCAGAAAAATACCAGGTCATCAGTGTCTGTACCAACCCAAGGTTTAGACAAGATACCCAGTACCAACTTCATGGACAATCATTGAAAAAAGTGGATAGTATAAAGTACCTCGGCGTAACCATCAGTGAAGACCTCTCTTTCACATAGTTCACATAGTTGATGCATAAACTATCTCAGCTTCTTAGGTCCATTTGTATTTGTTTTCTTCTGTTGTATGTTTTCTTTTCCGTATTGGTTTCTGTGCCTTTGCACAGAATTTTCCATTGCATTCATTTTCATTAATATTTGATATAAAAACATCCGGTTACTTGATATGTTTAAAACTTTTCTTTTCTATATACACAGCTCATATATTGTTCATTCAGTAAATATTTATTTACAGGTGATAAAAACATATATCATTATTATTGTCTTCATTTCCCACCATATGGGTGGTAGCACTTGGCATTACATTTATTGGGCTTGTTATTGGGTCCCCAGTGACTATTTAACTTGGCTTTGAATGAATTAAGTGTGGGTGCTACTACAACACTATTTGGGAGGGAGTTCCATTGGTTCACAACCCTATGATTGAAAACTCCTTTCCTTAGCTCTGTCCTAGCTCTAGGTTTATACAACTTCCAATTATTACCCCTTGTGTTATTCTCACTACTTAATGTAAATAGACTGGTTGCAGTTTTGTCTAACCCATTTAACAATTTGTATACCTGAATTACATCTGCCCTATCCCTCCTGTATTCCAGGGTAGGTATGCCAAGATGCCGTATTCTCTCACTGTAGCTATAACCTCTCATACTGTTTAACATTCTTGTAGCACGCCTCTGGACATTTTCTATAGCTATACGGTATTTTATGTAATGGGGTGACCATATAACGGAAGCATATTCTAAGTGTGGCCTTACGAATGCTTTGTATAGGTGGAGGAACATGTCAGCTGTCATGCATGTAAAGGTTTTTGCTATTAGACCTAAGATTCTGTTAGCTTTATTTATTTTAGCATATATATGTTTGTCAAATTTTAACATATTGTCAAATTCTACCCCTAGGTCTTTTTCTGCATTGATTTGGTCTATTTTCACTACATCCTTATCTGAATTTATCATAAAGTATTCACTGACATTCTTTCCACCTATGTGCATTGTTTTACATTTTTTTGTATTGAAAATCATTTGCCATTTATTTGACCAGTTTCCTGCTTCGAAAATGCTATTTTGTAATCTCTCCTCATCATTTGGTTCACTGTGAACGGAATATAATTTAGTATCATCTGCTAATAGTTTAATAGTACATTTTACAGCATCTGGGAGGTCGTCTATATATATAAGAAACAGGAGAGGTCCCAGCACACTTCCTTGAGGAACTCCACTGGTTACTCTCTGCCATTGGGACTTTTCACCGCCTACAACTACTCTTTTGAATCTATTACTGAGAAATTGTTCCAGCCATGTGTAAATTTTACCTTCAATCCCGAAGCTCTTAATTTTCTTCAATAATCTTTTATGAGGTACTTTGTCAAAAGCTGCTTTAAAATCTAAATATATAATATCTACTTCTTTGTTTTCGTCAAGAGCATTTGTCCAGTCGTCTATACATTCTAATAAATGAGTTACACATGACCTGTGTTTCCTGAACCCATGTTGGTAATTTGATAGTAAATTATTTTCTTCTAGATGTTCTACTAATGCATTTCTTATTAATTTTTCCATAACCCTACAACAAATGGAAGTGACACTTATTGGTCTGTAATTTTCAACACTTATTTTTTTTCCTGCTTTATATATTGTGGTAACATTTGCGTGTTTCCATTCTATTGGTAGTTGTCCCTCGTTTATTTAGTGGTTTAATTAATGATTTCATACATTGGTGTAATATTTTTGGATGAATACCATCCGGTCCCTGAGCTTTGTTTGGTTTTACTTTTTGCAGTGCCGACATTACCACTCCCTCATTTATCTCCACGTCATAGATTTTTTCATTAGATTTCACAGCTGGTTCAGGGACTGTCATGTCTTCATTTGTAAATACTGACACAAAATGGTTATTTAATGCTTCCGCTATTTCCTTATCATCGTATATTTTTTCTCCGTTTATTTCTACTACATCTACCCCTGATGGTGTTTTGGATTTCGACCTCACGTATTTCCAGAATATTTTAGGATTTTCTTTGATATTTTTTGCTAAATTGAGTTCGTATTTATATTTAGATTTTCTTATACAGTGAGTTACCTTGTTCCTGGCTTCCTTATAGTCTATGTATGTTAAATGATTGCTACAGTGCGAGTACTTCACCCATTTGGTGTGTTTCTCTTTAATTGCCGACTTAGTGTCCCTGCCAACGTACGGATTCCTATGGCATGAAGAGCTACTGCTTTTTGGAATATGTTTCTCTAATAAAATGGTAAGGTGCTCTGCAAAAAACTCCCATGCCATTTGGATCCCCACGTCGTCATAAACACCCCAGTCGGTTTTATCCAACTCTCTCGAAATTGATGTATAATCTCCTCTTCCATACTGATATTTTAAAGAAGTATCTTTCTTACATGTTGTCTTACATATTAATTCAAATTCCAGTACTAACTGATCACTTTTCCCTAATCCTGGTCCAAATTTGATCTCTTCTACCATGTTCTCCTCATTTGTAAAGATAAGGTCAAGTATAGATGGTTTATTTCCTTCTCTAAATCTTGTGTATTCCTTTACATGTTGATAATAAAATAGGTCTTTCATGCCTTCTATAAATGTGAATTCAATATTATTTATTCCTTTTTCTGTTGACCATGAATCCCAATTTATGTCCTTGAAATTGAAGTCTCCTATTATCATTGTACTTGAGTAATTTAGATGATCTGCCTTTTTTAGAATTTCTATTAATTTATCATTATTCAAGTTCTCGCTATTTGGGCTTCTATATATGCATCCCACTAACAATTTTTCGCTATATGTCATCATTATTTCTAACCATATTGATTCTTTGAACTCACTATCTATTATTATTTCGTTTGCTCTTAAATTCTTTTTTGTATATATTACCAATCCCCTTCCATTAGTGTCTTTTGTAATAAACAATGTATATTCCTGGAGCTTGTATACTTCTTCTATATGGCTAGGGTTTTTCATTTGTTTTGGAAATATTTCTGTTATGGCTAACGGGTCTGAATCTGAATTTTTTAATAATTCTTCTAGCTCATGAGTTTTGGTTTTTGTTAGGCAGTCTGCATTTGTATATAATACTTTTAAGCTATCCCTATTTATGCTAGTACTGGAATTTATGATCACTTTTGAATTTATTTTCCCTATTGAAGTTTCTCCCTTCTGAAGAGTATTAGATTTTCTGTTCATTATAAAACTTTCACCCGTATTTACAGTATTAAAACACTCAGTGGTCACACTGGTTTGCTGTCATCAGACTTGCAGCCCCTTGGGTCTGGATTCTTCCTATCACTGTTGTGTCAGGTGTTTGACTGGATTCCATAATGGTTTCCTCGTCGAAAGGATCATGGACTTCTTGTGAGAGTACAGACCTCCTTTCCATGTCCATATGTCTCTGTAGTCTTGTGTCATTGGGTTCATCGCCCCTATTGCTGATTCTGCCGTCATCTTTTTGCTCCAGCTTATTTTCTCTTTTCATCTTTCTTTCCCTTCTTTGTTCTTCTGTTAGGTCTTTGAAAATAATAACCCTGTTATATGTCTTAGAAGCTAAGTTTTTTATTTCTTTAGATTTATCTAACAGGTACTTTCTCTGCTTGTGGTCTTGTAGGACTACTCTTAGCGGTCTGCTCCTATTACTTTTTTTCCCAAGTCTATAGTGGGTTGTAATTTTCACGTCATCAAGGCCTAGTTCACTTGTTATGGATAGGAATGCTTTTTCATCTTCTTCTTTGTTTCTTAATCCTGTATCATGTTTTCCTTCTGGTAAGTTAAACACCATTATGTTTATTTCTTTACGTCTTCTTTCTTCCATTTCTTTTGTTCTGTCTTCCACCACTTTTTTAATTCTATCGTCTATACCAGTAAGAATTTCCTCCTTTGCATTCGTCATTTTGACATTTACTTTTTCATCTGTGTTAATGTCGATATGTTTTATCCTGTTCTCCATTTCCCTGAATCTGGCCTCATGCTGACTATTCATAATCGTTAGTTTTTTGTCAATGTTTTCTAACGTTGGCATTGTGGTTTTGCACCATTTGCAATGTTATTGGTAATCGGGTATGTCCCCTGACCTAATCATGTTTAGACCCACTATTGTCATTCCGTACACTTTAGGCAGAATTTCATTTCACAGGTATCGCAATCAACGGTATTTTCGTCCAGCGCTTTATCACATTTGGCACATGTTTTGTTCGTTTCTGGACTTAAAAGTATTTTTCTTTTATTCTCAATATTTGCATTCATGTACATCCATCTTCGTTCTGACCCTGCTGGTCTGATTGGTGTGCTGTGGAAGAAATCTTCTCCCGTAGCCATCTTGCCACTTTATCCCACTTATTTGGACCAAACAAGTCAACAACGTGTGACAAATATATAGTTTACCAAGGTTTCAAACGTTACGTCCCTTGACTTAATTACGCCATTTACTATTAGATACAGAATTTCGAAATCGGCTTCAAAAAGACTCTTTTAAAGGTAGATATATCAATTATTTGGAATGTTACTTAACGAAAAGATTACCCAGCCCAAGTTTGTACGTCTAATACATGTAGTATTTGTTTATTCATTGAGTTTATAGTGATATTGTTTATTGATCATGTTTTGATCAGTGGGCGCTTTCAGAACGGTTAAGCGATAGGAAGTTGTCTAGAGTAGCTTCCCATGATTTCCTGGCAAACATAACCAGGCGGCGCCACGTACAAAGCAAGGTTATATAAACCTCTGTCTCTCTACAATCTTGGCAGAAGGTTTCTGCCAGCCGGCCAGTTAACATCCAGAAGGGTTATTACTTGTGAATATTGTGGGAGAACGAGGGCTTTGGACAAGTGTTTTGGAACCTTCAGGCATTATTGCAATGCGAAGAAACACCAAAAACTAGCTCCGGGTCGTCACTTCCCAATATTTAGTTTGAGACTTACTTCAGAGTTAGATCTAAACAGTTAGTAGATCTAGGTTACGTAGAGCTATGTCCACCAATACCTAAGCAGGTTTGGAGGTGCTCAGACCGTGCTAGTGTGTCTGAGATCAAAATGTATAGCTCTGGGAACAAAATCGACTCCAGGTCGGATTTTGTGGTCTGAAGTCATCATTTCTGGTTTGGAACCATAATTTGAGGTTCCAGGTAGAAATAACCGGCAACGTTTTCTTTAGTTATTGGTACTAATTATTGGTTTTGTCATTGATTAATTCAGAGGCAGATAGCCTGTTTCATTTATTTTATTAATATACTCTGTATATATATTGTCCTGTTTTAAACCTCAAACCCAAATATTGGGTTTCGGTGGTTTTGTTTGTAAATCATAGGCTAGGTAGCCCCGAGGAAAATTAAATGTCTTGTACCCCTTTTTGTGGTTTAGTCAGTTTGAGTTAAACATACCCGGTACACGTTACAAACGCTTCATCAAAGGCCGCCAAGACACTGGGATTTCTCCGACGTAATTTGTACAATGCCACCAAGGATGCAAGACGTGAAGCCTATTCTGCCTTCATCAACCCCACTTTGGAATATGCTGCATCCATTTGGGACTCCCACCAAAAAACAGACACCGACAAGCTACAGAAAGTACAGCGGAGAGGGGCGCGCTTTGTCCTACACAACTATGTAGACCGAACACCCGGCTGTGTCACCGGTATGCTCCAGGGCCTGAGTTGGATACCACTGGCTGATCGAAGGCGAAAGCTCCGCCTCATTATGCTCTTCAAGATCCAGCACCAGTTGGTTGACCTGATACCAGGACCTATACTTCGTCCAAATGATTGGAGAACGAGAGGAGACCAGCGTCTGCACCAGCCATCTGCGCCACAGACCGTCTACAAGTACTCGTTAGAAGATACCCCCGCACTATCCAAGACTGGAACAGGCTCCCAGCTGCAGCCACAGACATGACCTCACTGGAAGGTTTCAAGGCTGCAATCAGGCCAGCTACCTCCACCTTCTAAGCTGCGCATCCATGTACATAGTTTTAGATGCACATTTTTGGGGTTTAACTGTAAATACTACTGGAAAGGGGCGACTGTCTCATTTCCCTGCTTTGAGTAATGACTCCTGACCTATTACCGGAAGAAGAAGAAGTATCTTGTATCTTGAACTAGTTATAAACATGTACATTCGAATTACTCGTAGCATTACAAAAACAGATCAAAGTATTAAGATATCTCCTCTTACCACTAAGTCTTCTCTATTGACGCCCGCAGTACTTGACGCTTTTGACCGGCTTGTCACAGGTTTATTCATAGCCTATAAAGGGAGGCTACTGATGTGATTAATTTGTTTGTGTTGTAAGCGACAAGGCCAAGTTGCAGCAGAAATCGGAGTCTGGGCATCTATTTATCAACAGAGTAAATCTGTGTTTTAGAAGATGTCGGCGCATAGTCGAATATAACTACAATGCTGAAATAGTTACAAGAAGGAGGTATATTTCAAACAATATGTTAGCACACCAGTAAATACACCATAATTTAGTCTTGGAGCATCCAACCCGCATCCATATGTTTCTCGCCCCCGCAGTCATTCGTTCTTCATCATATGATAATCATGGATACTGCACTCCTTCACTAAAATTGAAGTTTATGTGCAGGCGCTGGTAAAACAAATGTTATAGGTGTTTATACAATAATACTATTTTACAAGTGCTCAGATAAAATGTCGGAATATGTGATTTTAAAATTATGTATGCTTCTGCTTCCTAATTACCGGTAGGGCTGGGGTGGAACGAATTACCCAAAACCCCACAAACCCCGGAATTACCCAAAACCCCATCAAAAATCAACTGTAGGGGTAGTTTACAGCCACAAACCTTGAAATATCTATTGATTATGTTATTATAAGGTGAAATAAGTTCAGATTATACAAAAAAAAAAATTGAAAAAAAAATTGAAAAAACAATTTGAAAAAAAATTTGAAAAAAAAAATAAAAATATTTTTTTTATTTTTTTTTACCCCTCTTAGAAAGGGTTAAATCACACGAAAATGGAAGTGATAATGTGGAAATATAAACAGACATTACCTTCGTAGCACATTTTATATGTCCGTGTACATCCCATTCAAACGAGATCAGCACCGGACGAAGTTAATCCACCACAACCCCATTTATTTTCACATCTCGACCACAAAGCCCGCCTACAACTCTTTATAAATGTTTTGTCAAGCAACACACACTAAAAATTTAAAGACTTTCTTCACCAGTAACATTTGACAATCTTTGAAAAGTGGCGTGATGCTGCAATTTTCGTCCATTTGAGCTGATTCTTGCCTGATCCGCACCGGCCCTAGTTATTCCACCACAAACCTCATTTATTTCCACATCTCGAAAAAAAACACCTCTAGAAGTCTTTCTTAATGTTTTGTCAAGCACCACACACCAAAACATTATTGAATTTCGAATCCTGAACCCTATGACAGTCTTTAATAGCATTTACCATGACAGTGTGTGCATTTTAACTCTTGGAACACTCGTCACGTATATATTTGACCTTTGTAAACAGTGCACTTGTTGAAAGTACACTTGACACCAAGTAAAACGGGTATACCCAGATCAAAGGGCCCTAAATATCTCGCGATGTGATTTGGATCTGTTGTGATATATCGTTCATAGTCTCGTGAATTTTTTACAGAGTCTAGACAGCGAGAGAGAAGAGATATAATAGAGAGAGGGTCCGAGACATAGAAAAAGAGAGATATGACAAAGGTAAGAGAAATATAGCAAAGAGAATGAAGGCTCTTCTTTCTTTTTGCTATTTTCTGTCATCCTCGTCATATCTCTGTCTCTCTGTCTTTGCCTTTATTCTCACTCTCTTTTCTCCAGCTCTCTCGCACTCTCTATCTTGCGAAAGAGAAAGAGCGATAGAGAGAGAGAGACAGACAGAGAAATTCAGAACAATGTCAACTCGCGATCCGCAGGATAAGGGTTAATTGCAACTTCAGGTTCACTGATCGTTATCTACATCTAACAACTACCCAGCTGTGTTAATTGGTTTGCAATGAACATTCTCTGATAAGGATGTGTGTATTGATACCAATTATCACAGTAGGGAACCACTACATATAGGTGTACAGTTTCCAGGGGCGAAACCTCTCACGAAAATATAACCCTCTTCACGAAATGGATTAAATTCAATCGTATACTGAAAAACACAGTAACTCTATAAATTTATGCGTATAAGCCACTTTAAAAAAAAGCGGATTTGAAAAGTGGCGTGATGATGCAAATTTCGTCCATTTGAATTGATTCTAGCCTGATCCGCACCGGCCATAGTTATTCCGCCACAATCTCTATTTATTTTCACATCTCGATAAAAAAAAAACCTTCTACAAGTCTTTCTTAATGTTTGGTCAAGCACCACACACCAAAACATTAATGAATTTCGTATCCGGAACATTAGGACAGCTTTTGAAAAATAGCATTTGCTACGATTTCCATCATCCTCTATAATTCGAAATCATTAGGTGCCGTGTCAGGTGTGTCTTTTGAAAACAGTGCACTTGTTGAAAGTACACCTATTGACACCAAGTAAAACGTGTAGACCCAATTCAAGGGGCTCCTAAATGATGTAAGCGTAAGTGAAAGCAGGCTGAAAGTAAATCACACTATGCACTACTTTAAATAGAGTGTTTAGCCTCGCAGATGGTAGCTTAAAGCAGGCTGAAAGTAGAGCTCATTCTGTTCTACTTTCAATCTGCTATAAGTGGTCACTTGTATTCAAACAAAGAATTAAGTATTACATATGTATACGAAATAGATTATTGGTCCTATGATAGCTTAAAGCAGGATGAATGTAAAACACAGCTTACTTTACTATCAACCTGCTTTAAGTTGTCACCTGTGTTCAAAACAAGGGTTAATCTTCTAGAAAAAAAATTATACATATATCTTATACGACAGTTTTTAGTTGACAAAATACAGATGTTAAAAAGTGTAGAAAAAAGTTTCATTACTTGACAATGTGACAATTAAAGGAATTGATCTAGATGCAAACTTTTGGGTTTTTTGTGAAGGCCTATTTTTATCGTTATATGTAAACAACAACATCACAGTGTTGAAATGGATCAGCTAGATCCCTTATCTACCTGTATTAATACCTAGTACCCATGATGCCCTAGGTGCCTCTGGGTAATATGATATGATGTATCGATTGTGTACCGTCCAAAAGACATCCTGCTGAGCCAAATATAGGCCTTTAACCCTTACCGTCCTAAGGGCAACATGGGCAATATTTGCAATCAGCTTGGCTCCAGGTCGTGCTTTATAGCGACTTGGCTAACAATTGCACAGGCTTGAAAGTTGTATCTAGACCAGCGGACCAGAGACCACGTAACGCTGCGTCTGATTTGGAATATGTTATCAAGTTTAATTAAGATCCGAAATTAAATGTTGCTGCTTCCGAAGACGAAATATTTTAAGCATACGACACTTCAGAATGATAAGGATTAAAACAGAACAGAAATCCAAACTATTTGCTACTATATTACTTTATAGTCATATAACTCGAACATATTCAACAATAGAGACAATATATATGTGTTTTTGCAAACAATAAACCATTAAAGTATACAAAGCGAAAATGTCTAGAGTCGACCGATCAGGATCTGCACTGTTAGTTATTGACAGCAACCCATAACAGTCATCAATATACACGCATTAATTGGAAACTGGTGTTAATGATGCGATTTGGACAAGTTTAAATTGAGAAATAAAAACAAGAGACGACAATTGTTTGAAGCAATTTACAGCCTTTCAAATTACTCGATGTGTGATTCGGAGCAACACTGACTGCACATGATAATGAAGATGCGTTGGGCGCTGTGTTTAGCTTCTCTAATGCTGTAAATATTTTCTTGAACTAGTGCTCACGTGCATGCAATGGTTAATATTCGCAAACCGTCTAGATTCAGCTTAGACACCTATGTCACAAAAAACAAACACCCTTATTTTGTGAGAACTACCGGTATATATATGTGTGTGTTCAAGTCCCCTTTTGAAATGATTGTTGCAAGTATCAACTAATTATGCTTGGCCGACTTCGTCCTCTGTCTTCTTACTCACAAAAATCGCCTATGTGAACAAATGTGCACTGGAAACCACAATCTCCCCACTTAGCTGCCTTACTACATCCTTTACCATATTTTCGTATGGCTTTGAGCGATGTAGACTCCTCTATGTCATAATATTATTTTAGTGCATTTATCTGAATAGAACAGTGTAGAATCAGATCAGAATCTCATTCAAGAGCCCGCTATTCTAGGTCTGCACTATCTGTGCGCCGTTACATAAGCAGTGCTATCATAAATGGCTTTCGCTCTGCGGGATACCAATCGCAGTGTATATTGTCCCCGCATACCATATATGCACCCAGCACCATAAAGCACAAGGTTTTTACAGGCGAGGTACATAAGAAATAAGATTTTATATGAATAGCTTGTATCCAGATCAGCCGCAGTGTAACGTAACGCTTACCGTCCTAAGGGCGACATGGGCAATATTTGCAAACAGCTTGGCTCCAGATCAGACGCCGCGTTGTCGTGGCTTATAGCGACTTGGCTAATAGTTGCACAGGCTTGTTTCTAGACCAGCGGACCAGAGACCACGCTGCGTCTGATTTGGAATATGTTATCAAGTTTAATTAAGATCCGAAATTAAGTATTGCTGCTTCCGAAGACGAACTATTTTAAGCATACAACATTTCATGATAAGGATTGAAACAAAACTGAAATCCAAACTGTTTGCTACTATATTACTTTAGTCATATAACTCGAACATATTCAACAATAGAGACAGTATTATATGTGTTTTTGCAAACAGTAATGGAACAGTCATTAAAGCTGCTTTGGAAATGATCAGGTTCTAAACTGACTGCAATAACACCTGTCTATTCCGTTCATACACATATATACTTGGTTGTAACTGGTCAGTTAATTTCTTCCCTTTTTTCCACATATACCGTTGAAAGTATAGCAGAATGCGCCTTGAAGAAGATTAGAACTATGCTTTACCTCCAACCTGCCGATTTACCGGGTGTTTGATTTGGACTTTCAGATTGTAAATTTTGCTGGTATTTATGTGCTTGGAACTGGTGACTGTATGTCATTAATAACCTTTTGGATGGTGTGCAGATACTTTTCAGATGGAAGTCACTTGGTGTTATCTCTGGATCCACACTGTCTGTACATGTCGTCGCAATGCTCTCATTTGCAGGCTGTAGACATGTCTAAACATATTTTAATGTTGTGTATATATACATATATAGCTAAGCGTAAGGTAATTAATATACCTTAAAATAATAATGCTACCACCTCCCTGTGGTTTACAATTGAAAACAGTTTGGATTAGGGTCAAATGTCAAAAAGCATGGTGTTTGAACCGGAACACGCTTTTTTATACGCCCACCTGTAAAATGTGCGTTCTTGTTGCATGGGAAATCCTTTCTCAAAATATGGGCTTGTGGTCCGTTTGAAGGTGCCAAGCGTAGACAGTTTGGATCCAGATGAGACACCGAGTCACTCGGCGTTTGATCAGGTTCCAAATCGCCGGACACTTTATGAAGCGAATTGTCGACGTCTGCAATGAACTGTGATTTTCACATTTTATTGCTAATTGCGTTTACGCTCAGATCTCTAAGTGTCTACAAATTAGAATAGATTTTGATTTCTTTGTCAGTGGGCGTATAATGTACCGCTTGCCGTGCTCTCGTTTTGGTTAGTTATTAAAGTGTTCAGCTCTCTTAGGCTTTATAGGAAATGTATAGCAATATAGGTGACAACCAGACATTTTCAAGATCAAGCAATAATTATTATCCTTAAATACAATGTATGCAGGGCTGCCATAATTTGACATGAAAAATCCTAAGATTTCCAAATTTGCATTTTTCAAGTGCGATTTTACGAATCGTATATTTTACCTTATCGTCTGTGTCTAGTTTTTTTTTTACACGTGGCTGCTTAAAGCAGGCTTGAATTAAAGCAGAATGCGCCTTAAGGCGCAATCTGCTTTACTCTAAGACTGCTTTAAGCTTCTATGTACAAGAAAAAAATCCGGAGATGTAGGAAAATCCGGAGAAATGGCGTCCTGTTTATGTTCAAATTTGTTTGCACACATAACTGAAATACTGGCGTGACACAATTTCTACACTGTAAGTTTTATATTGCATTAAATGCTTAAGTATATTGTTAGAATACATGATCATGCCTAGGAAAGGCAGGGCTTCCATAACTTGACATAAAAAATCCTAAGATTTCCAAATTTGCATTTTTCAAGTGCGATTTTACAAATCGTACCTTTTCCCCATCGCCTGTTTCTAGTTTTGTTGACACGTGACTGCTTAAGGCAGTGAAAGTAAAGCAGAATGCGTCTTAAGGCACATTCTGCTTTCCTTTCAGCCTGCTTTAAGCCATCATATACTAGAAAAAATCCGAAGATTTAGGAAAAATCCGGAGAAATGGCAGCCCTGGAAAGGGGAGGGGATTGTCCCAATGGGTCATTGTCCTACTATCTGTTTGTACTGATTTACATGTATATATACATGCTATACGCTTATTATTATGAAATTGGAAAAAAGGCTCTTTTGTTAGTTTCATGCCCTTTTTGTTGAAGGGGGTGGGGTGTTGATGGAGGTGTGTGTGTGTGTGTGGGGGGGGGGGGGGGGGTTAAACTCTTTCAGATATCTTTCTCGTTAAATGTGTGGCCCTGAAAAGGGCCTTTTTTTCAGGCTGACGACTTTCCGTAGGACATGCAGCACTCGAGTGTCCCCTGTAGCATTGAGATGCACACCATCTTTGCGGAACATACTAGAACCCACATCCTTTGCCAGATGGATAAAATCACGTCGTAGCTTCGCAACCAGCTTGCTGTCCACTGCCCTCTGAATATTTTTGTACCTTCCATGACTGATACAACTAGAATCGTACCTTTACCCCATATACTATTTCTAGTTTTGTTGGCACGTGACTACTAAAAGCAGGCTGGAAGTAAAGCAGCTTTACTTTCAGCCTGCTTTAAGCTATCATGTACTTGAAAAAATGCCGGAGAAATGGCAGCCCTGCTGAAACCTTCAAGATAATTCCATTTTCGAAATAAGTCTGGTCCATTTATGACTACAGTAAAACCTCTCTATTGCGACCACTAATATATGTAGAAGGCCAATTCTTTTAATAATAGACAGGTGACAGCTTAAAGCAATGTGAAAGTAAAACAGAAAACGAATGAAGGAGTTTTACTTCCGCTTTGCTTAAAGCAACCACCTGCATTAAATATATTTAGTGGTCGTAAAAGAGAGTTTTACTGTCTACACTGTTTGCATTGGACATAGTTTCTTTTCACAGGTATGCCATTTTTAAATAAGTAGTAGATCTACCCTCGTTTCTAGGGTTGAATATGTTGCTTATTATAATTCTAAAATTAAATATTTAGAATGAAATTTCAATGACCGAGTTCTGTCAACTGATGTTTATGAAACATCTATATACATTGTATAGAATTAATATTCGCATGTTACATGTAGCAGTAAAATACCTTGATATAGACTTTTGCAAAGAGTTTGGATCCTGGTAAGATGTCGCATAATGCGGCATCTGAACAGGATCAAAATTATTTGACACTTTGATATTGTTTGGAAGAGAAATTTAGAAACTTCGAAGTTTAGAAAATTAGCAGACAACACTTGTTGCAGACGGGAAATATACCCAGCATGCAAAGAGTCAGTTATAGGTCTAAGGACACCGAAATCCTTATGTTTCTACATGTACCAAAGTCAATCTCAAACAGCTTTTGACCAACTTTTCTCAATTTCATACAGTCAAACTTGTTATAACTATTTACTCCATAGATACTCAATTTTACACATTTAATATATTCCTACACTGAAGAAAATAGTTCCAATATCTACAGTCATGGATAATTATGTATCATAAGAAGCATTTTCTATGTTCTATCAGATGCTGAAAGAAAAGCAGAATGTGTCTATAAGGTGCATTCTGCTTTACTTTCAGCCTTCGTTAAGCCTGTAGAATACTAGAAACTGGCTATGGAGTAAAGGGTTAAATGACCATTTAGAAATTATGCATGGATACTGTTTAAGATATGTGTGATAACAACGCGCAGACCTGATCTGGATATTTAAACTGTTTGCAATAGTCATCAATACTGGTGACCAATGTTGAAAGGGTTATTCCAAAGTCATCGACCAAACCAGGTGCTTTTTTTTCCCATTTTATTATTATGCTTAAAATGTATGTAGACCTGTAACAAAAGCAGCATGCGGGCGCAGAAGTCAAAAACGCATGTTCAAGCAACACGTGTAGCTTTGAGATTTTATTAAGGCGGGATCCCTGTGGCGAACAGTTCCCAAATATTTACTTCATAGACAATCGGTTTGTTCAATAAGAAAATCATGCTGGGAGAGTTTTATTAGGCTAGTGCGGCTTCTGTGTTCGGTTGCGTAATGTCATATTCCTTTGTGATGTGCGATATGGTAGACCTGTGTTTTACGACAGGCTTTACCTGGAAGTTATAAACGGGGTTGATCCAGATTGATAGTTTATTATTTTAACACACTATTTACTTGATCATTTTGTTATCAAGTTAACGTCCAATATCTTAATTGGGTTAATTAGAATTATCGATATATTTCAAGTATAGTAGCAATCTTCTTCACATCTTTGTTTAAATCGCCTTTTCTAAAGCACAATTGTGAAATATTGGACTGGGCTCGGATAAAAAAAAAAAATATTATAACCAAACCCATATTAGCCCTTATCATGCCGTGATACCGTCTGCTTTTAAATTATCGTCTGCAATTTTTTTTAAATTTAGATGTGTACATTTTGTATGTAAAGAAACCTAAAAACACTTCCAACAGTCTGATTCAAGATCAGGCGCCATGTTACGCGGCTTCTGATCTAGATCAAAGCTGTTTGCAAAAACGACATGAAGTCTCGATCAGCAGGCAAAGTGTTAAGCAGTTACTGAAATTGATCGCTTGACTGCTGTATATGGGACATAAGTAAAGCAGAAAGAAAAGTAGAATACACATGTAACTTTGTTCTTCCTTTTCTTTAAAACTTTATCACGCTCACATCTCACAATCCCTTACAGATACAGAGCTTTATTCGGCATAAAATAGCATAAGTATATTCATAGCCATCAATAAACATGTACAATTCAATATACATACATTCATTGTACGTAAATGAACGGACATGGAAAATTAAGTTTCGTAAACAAACTTTACAGAGAAGTGTAATCTATAAACTGACAAGAGTTCACATTATTTAATAGATATTATTATGTATTCCATGCAACTCTTAATGTTCCCTCTGATTAGAGTCTGCACTGTTTGTATAGAGCACATGTGTTCTGTTCACAGGTATGCATTTCTCTTAATATGAAATCTCATTGACCTAGTTGTTCTTATCTGTTGCTGGAAGGCTATTCCACATGACCATCACTGGTAATGAAATTCCCAAGATATGACCAACAATTTTTGTCGTCTGCTTTTTTTTATTTCTCAATTAAAACTTACCCAAATATCCCCTTAACACCAGTTTCCAATTAATGCGTTTACACTGATGACTTTTATGGGTTGCTGTTAATGACTAACAATAATAATAATAAGAAGAAGAAGAAGAATGGGACAGTGCAGACCCTGATCGGTCGACTCTAGACTTTTTCACTTTGTATTCTTTAATGGTTCATTGTTTACACATAACAAATATACTCGTCTCTATTGTTGAATATGTTCGAGTTATATGACTAAAGTAATATAGTAGCAAACAGTTTGGAGTTCAGTTTCGTTTCAAACCTTATCATTCTGAAATGTCGTATGCTTAAAATATTTCGGGTCGGAAGCAGCAAAATTTAATTTCGGATCTTAATTAAACTTGATAACATATTCCAAATCAGACGCCGCGTTACGTGGTCTCTGTTCCGCTGGTCTAGATACAAGCTTGTGCAACTGTAAGCCAAGTCGCTATAAACCACGACAACGCGGCTTCTGATCTGGAGCCAAGCTGTTTGCAAATATTGCCAATGTCGCCCTTAGGAGTTACACTGCGGCTGAGCTGGATTCAAGCTATTCATATAAAATCTGATCTCTTTTGCGGTACCCTCTCTTTTGTACATTGCCTGTAAAAACCATGTGATTTAAGGTGCTGGGTGCATATATAGTCTGCGGGTACAATATACATTGCAATTGGTATCCCGCAGAGCGAAAGCCATATGTGATATCGCTGCTTATGTAACGGCGCACAGTGCCCTATGTCGCGGTAAAGCACGGTTGTTGTTAATAGGTCACCAATTACTGATTATTACGTACCGTCTTGAGGCCATACTTTGGGGGCTTTTTATGCTTGTTTTCTGAACTATTTGCTGCTAATAGTGCAGATCTAGAATAGAGAGCTCTTGAATGAGATTCTGATCTGATTCGTGCCGCTAATACTTGAAAAAGGCGTTAAGGCAGTACAAATAGGTAGATAGATAGAAAGAATGTAGTCAGGAGATTGTGGTTTCCAGCGCACATTTGATCACATAGGCGATTTTTGTGAGGAAGAAGACGCCGGCCAAGCATAATTAGTTGATACCTGTACTATACTGGACAAGTATCTTCTTCCGAACTTCGGTGATGTTACTACGACATATGTTTTATTTTCTTTGTACAAGTGTACTTTCAACAAGTACACTGTTTACAGAAATATGTTTGCGTGACTAGAGCACACACATACGCTTTCATCAGTTAGGGGCCCTTGAAATGGGTCTACACGTTTTACTTGGTGTCAAGTGTACTTTCAACAAGTGCACTGTTTTCAAAGGACACACGGCACCTAATGTTTCGGATTATAGAGGATGATGGAAATCGTAGCAAAATGCTATTTTTCAAAGACTGTCAACAGTGTTCCGGATACGAAATTCATTAATGTCTTGGTGTGTGGTGCTTGACCAAACATTAATAAAGACTTGTAGAAGTCTTATTTTTGTATCGAGATGTGAAAATAAATAGAGATTGTGGTGGAATTACTAAGGCCGGTGTGGATCAGGCTAGAATCAACTTAAAGGGACGAAAATTGCATCATCACGCCACTTTTCAAATCCACTTTTTTAAGTGGCTTATACGCATAAATTTACTGTGTTTTTCAGTATACGATTGAATTTAATCCATTTCGTGAAGAGGGTTATATTTTCATGAGAGGTTTCGCCCCTGGAAACTGTACACCTATATGTAGTGGTTCCCTACTGTGATAATTGGTATCAATACACACATCCTTATCAGAGAATGTTCATTGCAAACCAATTAACACAGCTGGGTAGTTGTTAGATGTAGATAACGATCAGTGAACCTGAAGTTGCAATTAACCCTTATCCTGCGGATCGCGAGTTGACATTGTTCTGAATTTCTCTGTCTGTCTCTCTCTCTCTATCGCTCTCTCGCTCTTTCTCTTTCGCAAGATAGAGAGTGCGAGAGAACTGGAGAAAATAGAGTGAGAATAAAGGCAAAGACAGAGAGACAGAGATATGACGAGGATGACAGAAAATAGCAAAAAGAAAGAAGAGCCTTCATTCCCTTTGCTATATTTCTCTTACCTTTGTCATATCTCTCTTTTTCTATGTCTCGGACCCTCTCTCTATTATATCTCTTCTCTCTCGCTGTCTAGTCTAGACTCTGTAAAAAATTCACGAGACTATGAACGATATATCACAACAGATCCAAATCACATCGCGAGATATTTAGGGCCCTTTGATCTGGGTCTACCCGTTTTACTTGGTGTCAAGTGTACTTTCAACAAGTGCACTGTTTACAAAGGACACATATATACGTGACGAGTGTTCCAAGAGTTAAAATGCACACACTGTCATGGTAAATGCTATTAAAGACTGTCATAGGGTTCAGGATTCGAAATTCAATAATGTTTTGGTGTGTGGTGCTTGACAAAACATTAATAAAGACTTCTAGAGGTGTTTTTTCGAGATGTGGAAATAAATGAGGTTTGTGGTGGAATAACTAGGGCCGGTGCGGATCAGGCAAGAATCGGCTCAAATGGACGAAAATTGCAGCATCACGCCACTTTTCAAAGATTGTCAAATGTTACCGGTGAAGAAAGTCTTTAATTTTTTAGTGTGTGTTGCTTAACAAAACATTTATAAAGAGTTGTAGGCGGGCTTTGTGGTCGAGATGTGAAAATAAATGGGGTTGTGGTGGATTAACATCTCGTTTGAATGGGATGTACACGGACATATAAAATGTGCTACGAAGGTAATGTCTGTTTATATTTCCACATTATCACTTCCATTTCGTGTGATTTAACCCTTTTTAAGAGGGGAAAAAAAAAATAAAAAAATTTTTTTTATTTTTTTTCAATTTTTTTTTCAATTTTTTTCAATTTTTTTTTTTGTATAATCTGAACTTATATCACCTTATAATAACATAATTAATAGATATTTCAAGGTTTGTGGCTGTAAACTACCCCTACAGTTGATTTTTGATGGGGTTTTGGGTAATTCCGGGGTTTGTGGGGTTTGTGGGGTTTTGGGTAATTCGTTCCACCGGTAGGGCTGTGCATCTGCAAGTTTTTCCTTCACGATACGTATCCCGATATTTCAATTTCACAACGATACATATCATGATATATATTGCCTGTGAGAATAAAAGGCAATATGTATTGCAATATTTAAGACGTCATACAATACGTATCACGATACTTAAGAAATGAACTGATTTTTTTGGGCGTTCAAGCAAAATGAACGACAGAAAATTATCGGCAAATTTACCATGAATCGCGCTAGGGATTCATGGTAAATTTGCCGATAATTTTCTGTCGTTCATTGCGCTTGAACGCCCAAAAAAATCAGTTCATTTCTTATTTTTACAATATATTTGCTGTACTTTCTATTATTAAATAAACATTTTGTCAGAACGCATGTATGTTTAATCCATATTAGAGGTCGATTACAAGAATAATGTGTACCCTATAAGGAACAGCCATGACCGATTTACTGAATCTGTGTACATTCGAAAGCAGAAAAAATAAGTTCCATTGTCAACAACTTGACAGTTTGGCGCGAAAAATGCTGATTTATGACGTCATTAGAAGTGACGTAATTTTAAAGTAGAATAAATATATCAGGGTTTTATTGTCATAATGAAACGCAGATATAGGCCGCTGTTTATAAGGTAGATTCTAATGTCAATTTTCTTGCAATTCATCTCATTTTTAAAGAAGAATATTAGTCGGGAATCATGGTTTCCACTAGTAGGAAGACATAGATCGGTTAAGAACAAATTTTGAAAAATTCCGCCAAATGTTCGCTGCCCCAAGTTCCAAAGATTAATTCGCGAATGAAAACTGCATATGCCCCGCCTCCCCTTCGAAACTTTTCCACAAGTCCCGCCCTCTCGAAAATTGGTGTTTATTTGAAATGAACACACTTTTTGTCAATGGAATTGAATGGGGCGATTGTAAATATTGGCGTTTAAATATAAACACAACAGTTGTTAGTTGGCAACCACCCTAATTGTTTTAATCACATATGTGTAGTTTAACAATTATATGTAACCCTGAAGAAGGTACTGGTTAGTACCGAAACGTCGGTATATTAATAAATAGATAAAACTTGATCTGACTTGATCGTTTACGTTCCACCACCGTTTTGCTACTAATTATATGTAATGTGAAAGTATGTTGCTTGAAGGGGGGTTTTCACTTCAAAAAGTACATATAGATATATATTTTCATTTTCCATTTGTTTACATTCATGTATCAGTCAAACAGTTTTGACTCTAATGAGACAGTTTGTAATAAAGTGTCCATATGATAACTGGACCATAACTGTTTGCACCTAATACTTAATAATCAATGGAATTATTTGAATATTAAAAATAGAACTTTTGATAGAGTTGTTGTACATAGCATATGCTACTCCTTTCAAAGTTGCAACACATAACTAAGTTAGATATAATGTCTCCTGAATTTACACACTTGTGGTTGGAACAGTTCTAAATTGTTTCTATCAACAAGTTAACAATTAAGGGCGGCTATTCAAGTTAATCATATCAACCCATGAAAGGCACTTTCAAATCTGACCTTCTACTTTTACCAAAAAAAAAGTTTATTATGTGAATTTTAATGGTACAATGAACTACATTCACAACCAAACCAATCCCTTTAACTCAGGGGTGCGGACATCCCATGTCCGACTCGTCCGTCCCGTACATTTGGAGACCTGGACGAATTGATTATTGCGTTAAATTGTCCATGGACAAACACAGATTCAGGATATTATTATATTGATGGCCTAAATCTGCCTTTAGATCTGACCATTCACAAAAACAGCTATAAATTCAAAGAAATTGAGATATTCCGCGACTTCTGATGTTTATTTACTATTTAGATGTTTGATCGGCAGGTGCCCCGCTGGTTATCAGCATCAATGACCATTCGTCATTTCACTCACTGTAATAATCGGGTAACAGCGGATAAGAAGAATGTGTTCACTAAATAAGCTCAGGGATTTCCCCAGGCCGTTTTCGCCTGTCGCGGGCGACATGTCTTCCTTCCAGGCGGTCTCTTCGCGACATGCTTTGATCTGGCCGACATGCCTTATTCTGTAAAGCGACTAGCCTTAATCTCGGCTCTGTGTTGTGTACTCGAGTAAATTGTTTCATATGTCAAACGCCGTCACACGTGTCGGGCGTGAGCATAGCATCATCAACCAAATACAAGCCGAATTTCCCTATCTAAACGGTGATTGACAGGGTCTAGGTTTATTTGACCGAGATTAACTTTTGATTGACGTTTCTAAAACCGTTAGTACTGGTAATGGCGAGTAGATTCTGCAACATGATTTTCGGAAAACAAGCTACGAATAACGCTGAAAGAAAAATAAATACTAGCCGAAACCGGAATCTCAGACATTATTTTTCCCGAAGCTAAATTTTAACTTTAAGATGATGATTTACCATTTTGCGGACTGAAAATTCGTTTATTGAGATAAGAGTAACAGCGGATAAATCGCTTGTCACCTCGGAAAAATATACTCGGTACGGGGCCTATTAAATAAGAAAATTCTCCGAAAATAATGAACAAACGAACATTAGATGGATATTAATTACCAAAATACCTTTAAGAATTGATTTCCTCGACAACTCAGTATTAATAATCACGTAACAAGACACAAACAGTATTCCAAACTTCCGAAATGAAATCCAATTGCGCGGCCATGCTTCGAACTTTTGACACATGTCTTTACTTGTTTTATTGGTTATCAAAAAGGTAATTCCCAGCGTCATTTTGAAAACATCCAATTAGATTAGACGTTATATACTTCCATTAAAAAAGACAGTTTTGATACTAGTGAAATTAACATAAATTACGATGGTTAAAATTAGCACTTGTTCGTATGAAATGGCTTGCGACGCGGAAGACGTTTTTCGTGGTAGTTTCGGGAAATAAGTTTTTTTTAAGAACAAAGACGAAACATACACGCGGGAAACGAGGAATCTGCATTCTGGCATTTTTGGTATATATAGAAATTTAATACTTGGTGATGAAATATTGAAAAAGAAAATCGTGACAACAAATATTTGAGTAGACCTGGATTTATCTCTTGACACAGTCATACCGTCTTATTAATTCTTCACAAAGTTAAAATTTGTTTTCTGTTTTTATTATGGATGGTTGTTTAGAGCAGGCTTAAAGTAAAAATGAATCCTACATTAGACATCAACCTGTCGGGATGCAGTGAAATTTTATATGCTTCTTAACCCACAGGTTCTTGACACACAAAAAAAAAAAAATTTTTTTTTTTTACTAGACCACTATTATATTACCGTATCTAGAGCTAGATCTGTCTTCGATAGAATACTAAAATTTATTTACTTTAACTTCAAGGGAATGGTAAAGGCATAAATAGAGGATATTGAATGAGTGTGTTGTCAATCGTGAATTTATTGAACGAGTTTGATAAAATAATATGTTGCGAGCCTTGGCGAGCAACATATCATTTTATCCAACTCGTTCAATAAATTCACGATGACAACACACGAATTTGATATCCTATTTATCACATAAACACCAAATGACACTTAAAATCCGAACGCTCTTACTTTCACTTTTGCCCTCGGCTCTTAGGAAAACGATTCGTCATAGGAGTTATTCGGTTTTATTCATCCGTAGATAAAAACACCAATCAAACTAAAATAAAGAAAATCAACATCAATGTGTTGTGTAAAGACTTTTCCGATACTAACTTCAAATTTTAACTTAATATTTAATTTAAAACTGTTCTAACTGACTAAAATGATCATTTGACAGTTAGAATCAAGTTTTGTTTTCAAAATAACGTCGTTATAGCAACACAACGTCATTATCAGTGTAACGTCTAAATTTGAAAAATTGTCTGAGTCACTGTTCTACTAGAGCTCTACGTAGCCTAATTTGCAGCCTGAATTTGCGGGACTGCCATGGATAATGTTTTAGGACACTTGGAAATGTTTTAAATCCCTAGTGGTGATCTTATTTTGTCTAGATTTTCTTAACTGATTTAAAGTCGGCGTAGTAATACAGTATTTTGGTGATTCGAAAATTAGTATAAAATATATGCCCAGTGGGCCGTACGATTTTTACGGCCCTCTATATTTTGCACGTTTATGTGATAAAAACTTATCTCAGATGACTATGAGGAATAAGAGTTAAACATTATACATTCAAATCACATTATACATGCACTGTACTTAATTCTAAATAAAGGTAGGTGTTTGTGTGTATGCTTGACTGTTTGTGGCAAGTTAATGTTAAACTTTTTCAAATAAATTCTTTGATTAAGTTGATGAGACTATGAATGTCTTTCCATGAAACTGAATAAGACAACCAGTTCTACCCTGATCAGGGGCTTCCTGTTCTGTATCTACTGTCTGCAGCACATGCTCTGTCTACTTGTTTTTGCATTCCTGTTTCAGAATTTATTTATTTGAAAACAAAAGTGAGTCAGTGAGCATTTGTAACTAGTATTTGTGTGTATTATCCGATTGAGTGTGACAGTAGTGTAGTGTGTATGGCAGAGAAAAATGAAAAGGTGTGTACATTTCACATTCTTTAAACTTTCAAATACTGATTTTTAAAAAAAGACTTTTCCATTTTGGTCAGTTTGCGGTTTCTGTCAAGAGTAATTTCTCCAAAGAATTTACAATCTTGTAAATGGCACTGACACTGATCAGAGGACTCACCCAGGAGATCAGACTAGGTCTACACTTTTTCCATAGGTCCAGGCATTCATAGTTTCTGGATAATTTTTTTTATATATAATTATGTATAAAATAAGTGAATTAATGTGTTTCAGCTATTTATCATTTTTATACGCCCGTCTTCAGACGGGACGTATTATGTCATGGCGTCGTCCGTCCGTACGTCCGTCCGTCCGTTAACTTTATTCATGTCCGCTCTCTAACTCAAACAAATTTAGTCTAATCCTTTTGAAACTTGGTCAGAACGTGTATGACCATAATATCTCGCTCAAGTTCGATAACCAGCAAGATTGACCCAGACATTCAAGAGTAATGCCCCTTTTTTGTCAAAAACGGGCATATTAGTTTGTCCGCTCTCTAACTCAAACAAATGTTTTTTAATCCTTTTCAAACTTTGTCAGCATGTTTATGACCATAATATCTCGGTCAAGTTTGATATCCAGCAGGATTGCCCCAGACATTCAAGAGTTATGCCCCTTTTTTCGTAAAAAAAGGGCATATTTTAGTTTGTCTGCTCTATAACTCAAATAAATTTATTTTAATCCTTTTGAAACTTCGTCAGCATGTGTATGACCATAATGTCTCTGTCAAGTTTGATAACAAGCAGGATTGCACCAGGCATTCAATAGTTATGCCCCTTTTTTCGTAAAAAACGGGCATATTTTAGTTTGTCCGCTCTCTAACTCAAACAAATTTATTTCAGGCCTTTTGAAACTTGGTCAGCATGTGTATGACCATAATGTCTCGGTTATGTTTCATAACCAGCAAGATTGCCACAGACAGTCAAGAGTTATGCCCCTTTTTTCATCTAAAACGGGCATTTTTTAGTTTGTCCGCTCTCTAACTCAAACAAATTTATTCCAATCCTTTTGAAACTTGGTCAGCATGTGTATTACCATAATGTCTCGGTTATGTTCTATAACCAGCAGGATTGCCCCAGACATTCAAGAGTTATGCCCCTTATTTTGTCAAAAACTGGCATTTTTTAGATTGTCCGCTCTCTAACTCAAATAAATTTATTCCAATCCTTTTGAAACTTTGTCAGCATGTGTATGACCATAATGTCTCGGTCAAGCTCCATAACCAGCAGGATTGCCCCTGACATTCAAGAGTTATGCCCCTTTTATTGTCAAAAACGGGCATTTTTTGTTCGTAGCTCTCTTTCTCAAACAAATTTATTCCCATCCTTTTGAAACTTGGTCAGCATATGACCCCTAACTTTCAGGGTTCTTCCCCTTTTGTTTTTACCTTGATAGGGTTTTGGTATGACTACATTCTAAGATCGATTTGACGGGCGTATAATGTGCCCGGCTTGCGGTGCTCTTGTTGTGCTTTTACAACCTGTAAGGTTTTACAATGTAATACTTTGTTGCAAAATAATGGAATACTAGTTAATGCAAGCTGCAGTCAGCAACTGTACTGGGAGATCAGCAGGTATTATTGTAAACTTTAGTTATGATCGAGTTGTAACTTAAATATTGGTGCTGAACTTGAAAACAAAAACCCTACACACACTAGTTCTTGCAAACAGAATAATACTTATTTCAGCCATTTCCATATAAACACACTATAGTATACACTACATATATGTATGGCTAAAAATGCACTATTTCATTGTTTAAAGTGCAAAATTTTTCGCCCCAAATTCAACATGCCTTCAGGAAATCCTGGGGAAATCCCTGAAGCTGACGAATAACGATTCGGATTTGTTTTTGCGGCGTATACACGATGCAAAGCAATTTAAATTTTTTTCTGTCTAAACCTGATAAAAACTCGCGAAAATTCCCTGTAACAGTCAGAACCACTGTGAAATAATAAAGAAGAGGTTATTTTAATTATCTGATGCTTCAATACGAGCGAAATCGTCTGTAATTAGGTCCGGTATTGTTTTGAAACCATTCTGTCTTTGTTCGTTTTTTAGCCCTAATCTTAAAATAAGGTCAAGTCCGTTTCCACATTTGTTTATTACATGATTGACAGCTAAGCAAACAATGAAAACGTTTCTTGTAAGAAAAGACAGTTATAAACTTATCTTTGTTTTTAAACTTTAGGAATTAGTTTGTGATAGCTTTGGAGTTTTGTTTGTTTGATTCAACGAAAAGTAAAACGCGTCATCAAAAAACACTCATCATGCACGATATTTGACAACCGTATCGATGTATCGCAGGGATGAAGAATGTATTGCATCGTGATATATCGCAGACTTCATTTACAAGCCGATACAGACATCATGGGGTAAGCACATCGCAACGCATTGATGTATCGATGAATCGTTACACCACTAATTACCGGTGGTCTAAATGTAATCAAAAAATTAAATAATTTCAGAGACCTTTTATACTTGCTTCCCTGGCTATTTTAGGTTGCTGGTCGTTTTATTTATGACATCCAAACGTCAAACCAGCAAGAAATTCCATAAGTTTTCTGATGTTTTACCTAATTTTAGGCCGATACACACTAAAGGGTAAAGGTCATTTCTTCTGTATTACCGGTGCATCTGCCGAAAATTCCTATTGAAAAATATCTTTGTGTAAAATAATGTCCAAGACGTTACGATTCTAGTCAATGACCGGAAACAGTTTCGTAAGATGCGCAGCAGCAGACAGAACTAGTATATAAAGAATTTCCGGCATAAAAACATTATGGTCACATGAAAATGTTATAAATGTGTTGAATTTCTTTGCAAATATGAACCTTTATCGAGAAAAGTGAACATTAACATGAAAATGCTCATATAGACACTTTTGATGGATTGGGTGGTTGACACAGGAGTTTACTGTTCTCTATGGAAATTTCCGGTATGTAAATGAAGTGACGTCAATGCTATTTGGATTTTTCGGATTACACCGGTATAAAATATACACCGGTATTAGGTTGCTTGAGCATACATGGTTCATGTTTAGAAGCAGATGGTGGCGACTACAGGTACAGTGAGGATAGTCTTGAATGAGTCGACTGTGACTGCTGTGTGGGCAACAGCGGGCAGCAAGTTCCACTAAGTGATGGTCCTGGGATAAAACGAATATTTATAGGAATCTTTGGATGAACCAACATATCTAAAACAAAATATAATGCTGTGCCTAGTCAAAATGAAACAGTCTAATTGAAGAGTTTACCTACCTGTTGTAATCAGGGAACTTCTTTTAAAAGCCCTAGCGGCTAATCATCCCTCTCATCTTCTTCGTAATAGGTTCTCCGTGTCCGGTCCGAATTTCAATAGTTTAGTAAATATTTGTAATGTCATAGCGCTGGTTATGCCACAATTGTCTAATTTCTCTTAAAAGAGTCAACCGACTTACAACTGTTTAATTCTAAGGTCAACCAACGGTGCAGAAATGAAAAAGATATGCATTTGTCCTGGAACAAGTGCTTTCAGAAAGCACTTGTCCGTACCAAATCTCTACTTTTCTGTACATATATATCATATATCGGGTTATCAGAACATTGTTATGCTTCCCTTTAGAGGGGGGGCATATAGTCGCCACTTTGTCCGTCCGTCCATCCGTCTGTCTGTCCCTGCTCACAATATGATAGTTACGTGGCTAAAATTGGCTTCCATAACCAGACACAAACTACTTGAAAAACATTAACCTTGCAGTTTCTTGTAACATTAACCGAACCATTTCTTGTGACATTAACCTGGCCGTGTGTGGGACATAGGGTAAGGGGTAGGGTTAGCCTCCAGATCATTCTATAACAAAGTTAGATTTCATTTATGTGGCTTACCACAAACATTTTAACAACATAAAAGAGATACAATAAAGAAGGGAATGGCCACTTAAATGAAGATTGTGGGAACGTCCGTCCATCCGTCCGTCATGCTTTTTTGGCTGGAGCATATCTCCTTCACGGTACACTGTAACTTGAAGAAACTTGCTACAGTGATAGCGAAGGACAGAAGGAAGTGCAGTACACAAGAACCGTAACTCTGTCATCTCCCAAATTTGAATTATTTCCCTTTTTCTCATTAAAAAAATCAACTTTGTCCGGAGCATATCTCTGGACTGTTACACCGTAAGTTGATGGAACTTATTACAGTGATAGAGGATGACTTAGAATTTTGAAGTACAGCTATTCTCAGGTGAGCGAAATATGCCCCATGGGGCTCTTGTTATCTTCATGTACATATATTTTGATTTGTTTTTATTAGCTCACCTGGCACGTAGTGCCAAAGTGAGCTATTTTGATTGTGATGCGTCCTTCGTCCGTCCGTCCGTCCGTCGTGCGTCGTCAACAATTTCTTTAAACGACATCTCCTCCTAGACTACTTGATGGATTTTTACCAAACTTGCCAGGAATGATCCTTGTATGGTCCTCTTTCAAAGTTGTTCAAACATTTCGAGTCCATTGCATATCTAGGTCACAGGAGCTAAAAATAGATTTTTTCAATGAAAACTTAAAAAATCTTCTTGTCTGAAACCACAGTACCCTGAGCTTAGATATTTAGCACAAAGCATAGTCTTCAGGTTATCAAGATTGTTCAAATTATGTCCCTGTGGTAAAAAATGACCCCGCCCCGGGGGTCGTAAATTATACATAGAGTTATATAGTGAAATCTTCAAACATCTTTTTCTCTGAAACTAATATGGCAAGAGCTTTGATATTTGGCATGGTGACACTTCTAGAAGCCCTGAACCAATATTTTAAATATGGTTCCGGTCCCTTGCATATCTAGGTCATAGGAGCTAAAAATAGATTTTTTCAATGAATACTTAAAAAATCTTCTTGTCTGAAACCACAGTACCCTGAGCTTAGATATTTGGCACAAAGCATTATCTACAGGTCCTCTATCAAGATTGCTCAAATTATGTCCCTTGGGTCAAAACTTCCAAGGCCCTAGGGGTTGTAGTTTTACATAAGAGTTATATAGTGAAATTTTTTCTCTGAAACTACTATGGCCAGAGTTTTGATATTTAGCATAGTGACAATTTTAGATGTTCTTTACCAATATTGCTGAAATGGTTCGGGTCTGTTTCATATCTGGGTCACATTAGCTAAACATAGATTTTTTTCAATGAAAAGTCTTCCTGTCTGAAACCATCCATGTACAAAATATTTGACAGAACACTTAGTTTTCAAGTTCCTCAGCAAAATTTCTGGGGTAAAAACTGATCCCACCCCAGGGGTCATTTGACCCTAGTGTTGGTTTTTCCAGGTGAGCGATATTTAGGCCCGCATGGGCCTCTTGCTGATTCTTTAATATGAAGTTCATTCTTTTTCCAGATGAAATCAAAACTTGCTAATAAATGAAGCTATCCTTTGAGTGAGTTAAGAAGAATAGTTATTGAACTACGGTAGACTGGTGCATTGATCATCATGGAAGAGCTGCTAAAATTACTGACAAAGGATGCTCAAGCTGTCAAGTTTACGCCAATAAGACAGTCATGTAAAACAGCACTAGGTAAGAGGGGGGAATTAGACCAATGACCGGACTTGTTTGTCAGCATTTTTCAAACAAGTCTTCCTCTAAATAAGTATTGAATTCTTATAAAAACAAAAATTAGTTATTCACATCCTACCTTTCTTTTTAGTGAAAATCAAAAATTGATAGAAAAAAATAGCGACTTTATTAGGCACAGAGACGGGAAATCCCACATAAAAAAGTTATCATTTTATTTGTATGAATTCACATTTCATACTCATTTATATAAATACTGGTTTACCCCGTGTTGTGCAGCGTCTGATTTGGATTGTTTTCAAATGTTAGGCAAGTCACGCTTAACATACATGTAATGAGGGTTCCTTAAACAGTAATTTGTTGTTATTAGTAATAGTGTAGCCTGACTATTCGCAGGCTTTATTGTCTTGCTGCAACAACAACCAGGTACCATAGTATCTTAAAGCAGATTTGTAATTAAAACAAAAATATACGCAATAATCAATTACTGTTGTAAAACCAACATTAACCCTTTCCCCCATAGAAGCGACGTTTAGCGTATTTTATTTAATCCTCCGCTGATGAAAATAGTTCAAGTTTATACCCTCATGAACAATTACCATAACAAATAGTTTTATATAGCCTAGTAGATGGTAGTTTAAAGCAGGCTGAAAATAAAGCAGAATGTGCCTTAAGGCACATTCTGCTTTACTTTCAACCTGCTTTAAGTGATCACCTGTATTTATTGTTATAAACGGGTTATTGGGTAAAGGGTTAATAGTCTATTGAAATTTATAAAAAAGAAGAAAAAAAAGAAAAGAAAAGTGCTTATCAGAACAGCATTTCAAACGAGCAAATTTTGAAACGGGATATTGCTTTTACGGCCGAGTCCGCAACCATTGCATAAAATTTTAAGGGTAATTTTAATTAAACTTCAACAATTTCTAGTTTTCCATTATATTCTTTTCTCATTTCAATAGCGAATCCTAAAGTCTTGCTTGTAGCAGGAAAACATGTAACATGATGGTTTACTTGTCAACAGTCATCAGCTTTCATCTTTTGTAGTAGACATGTCAAAGATATTTGTTAATTGTAAAATAAAAAATGTGGACAACATAATATATTTTAGCTATCCAGACATGTTCATGGTTTGTACATTAAATTTCAGACATTCTTGAAGACAAAGCAGGTGCTGATAAGCTTCCAGTGTACCTGCTACGTGAGAAATGTCTGGAGCCACTACAGCTGGCTTTAGAGAGTAAAACAAAGCGACTGATGAGCCACGCTGTGTCCGGGGTAGAGGTATGTCACATACAGTAAAACCTCTCTATTACCACCACTAAATTGTGCTTATTGTAAGGTGTTAAAGGTAGGTGGCTACTTAAAGCAAGATGAAAGTAAAACAGAAAACTTTTTAAGAGCTTTCTGTTTTACATTCTCCTTGCTTTACCTGTCACCTGTCTTTTATACAATCAATTAGTCTTTTTGGTGTTTGGAAAAAAAAGACTTTTTATACGTCCATCTCTAAAGGTGGTGGTATATTGGCATGGCCCTGTCCATCCGCCCGTTTGTCCATGCCTTATTTCATCTGTCAACAATTGGCTTGTCAGGTGTTTTCCGTAAAACTGTTTGAAGGATATTGATGAAACTTCACATTAATGTTACATACACCAAGATCTGAAGCTGAGTCAATTTTAAGGTTCATTCAATTTGTCCTTACAGAGTTATCTGCCTTTAATGTACTCTGATATGCTATAAAGGGCTGCCAGTGGGCGTATATTGTACCGTTTGCGGTGCTCTCGTTACTATATGCAGGGCTCCTGATAAGGGGAGTATTGTAAAAACTAAAATCTTTATTTTTGCTTTAAACCCTGTGGTGTCATTACTCATTAGAATCGTCTCTTCGAGACGATTCTAATGAGTAGTAACATCAGGGATTTCCCCAGGCCGTTTTCGCCTGTCGCGGGCGACATGCCTTCCTTCCCGGCGGTCTCTTCGCGACATGCTTTGATCTGGCCGACATGTCTTAATCTGTAGAGCGACTAGCCTTAATCAGGGCTCCGTGTTGTGTATTCCAGTAGTTATTTCATATGCCAAACGCCGTCACGCGTGTCGGGCGTGTGCTTAGCTTCATCGACCAATCAGGAGCCGAATTTCCAAACGGTGATTGACAGGGACTCGTTCCATTTTGAGGGAGATTAACTTTTGATTGACGTTTCTAAAACCGCTAGTTCTGGTTTTGATGCGAGTAGATTCTACAACATGCCGAACATGGCTTACTTTACAAACAGCGACTTTAATGATTTTCGGAAAACAAGCTACGAACAATGCTGAAAGAAAAATAAATACTAGCCGAAACGGGAATCTCGGACATTACTTTTCGAGAATTTAACGTTCAAAAGATGATTAACGGTGGACTGAAAATTCGCCGCGAATAATGAGACGTGAAATCGTGCGTCGCCTCGGAAAAATATCCTCGATACGGGGCCTGTTAAATAAGGAAATTCTCCGCAAATATTGAACAAACGAATGTTTTAAATGAATATAAATTACCTTTTAGAATTGATTTCCTCACAACTCCGTATTAATAATCACGTAACAGACGCAAACAGTATTCCAAACTTCCGAAATGAAATCCAAATGCGCGGCATGCTTCCTAGCGTCATTTTTTGAAAACATCCAATTAGATTAGACGTTGTAAACTTCCATTTAGAATGACAGGAAATTAACATAAATTGCGATGTTTAAAATTAGCTCTTATTCGTAGGCAATGGCTAGCTATCGACGCGGAAGACATTTTTCGTGGGAGTTTCGGAAAATAAGTTACAAGAGAAGAACAAAAGCAACACATACACGCGGGAAACGATGAATCTCTTAAAAAAGCTTTCTGGTATTTTTGGTAAATAGAAATTGAAATTGAATACTTGGGAGATTAGATATTGAAACAAGACAATCGTGACAACACATATTCAAGTAGACTTGGTTTTATCTCATGACAAAGTCAAACAGTCCAATTAATTCTTCACAGAGTTAAAAATTTGTTTTCTGTTTTTATGATGGATGGATGTTAAAGCGACTCGCAACCAGATGGTGCATTAAAAATAGTAATTTGTAAATATGTGTCAAACGCTTATATAAATGGTAAAGAATTAGTTTAGGATAAGAAATTCTGTTTAAAAAAATGTATTTCAATAAAAAAAAATATTGGTCTCTGGTGGGATTCGAACCCGGGGCCCGGCATTGGCGGACAGAAGGCAAAATAGGGGAAACCGCTTAGACCAATGGACCACGGAACTATCCGTTTATCTCGGATCGATTTAACGTATTTCAATGTGTAGCGATCGAAAGTGCATACAACTTCGTAATTCGGCTCGTGTTTTATGTCTGAGCCCGTGTAGAGAAGCAACAACAACAACTATACCGTCTACTAGTCGGTATAGAAAAACGATGGAAAATATCTAAAAATCTAAGATTCGGTGACGATTCTTGAGACTTTTTTTGGACTGATCATATTTTTTTAATGTCAGAAGCCAAATAATGCCACAAATTTGCTTTTATTTGAGTATTTTATTTTATTTTGACAAGTACACCATCCGGTTGCGAGTCCCTTTAAGAGCAGGCTTCAAGTAGACATGAATCCACCATTTGACATCCTCTTGCCGGGATGCAGTGAATTTTTCTGTGCTCTTAAACCACAGGTTCTTGACACATAAAAAAAAAAATATATATTTTACGAGACCTCCATTATATTACCGTAGATCTAGATCTATCTTCGATAGAGTACAAAAACAATTTCGTTTCTTTAACCTCAAGAAAAAACATTCCTATCTTAAAAAACATGGCCGCTAGTGGGTGGGGCAGATTTTCTTCATATGGCTATATAGTGAAAACTTTAAAAATCTTCTTGTCAAAAACTACTGGTCCGATTTGAAAGTAATTTTATGCAAATGATCCATGGGTGATCCTCTACCAGATTTCTTAACATTATTTTGATATCTAAAAAAAACCATGGCCGCCAGTGGGTGGGGCAAGTTTTCCTTTTGTTACTGTATACTTAAAACTTTAAAAATCTTCTTCTCTGAAACTACTGGGCCAAATTAAAAATAATTTTACAGAAATGGTCAATTGATGATCCTCTACAAGATTTCCTAAAATCATGTTGTTATCTTAAAAAACATGGCCGCCAGTGGGTGGGGCAAGTTTTCCTTATGTTACTGTTTACTAAAAACTTTAAAAATCTTCTTCTCTGAAACTACTGGTCCAAATTAAAAATAATTTTACACAAATGGTCAATTGATGATCCTCTACAAGATTATTTAAAATCATTTTATCTTAAATAACATGGCCACCAGTGGGTGGAGCAAGTATTCCTTATGTTACTGTTTACTAAAAACTTTAAAAATCTTCTTCTCTGAAACTACTGGTCCAAATTAAAAAATAATTTTACACAAATGGTCAATTGATGATCCTCTACCAGATTTCTTAAAATCTTTTTGTTATTTAAAAAAAAACATGGGCACCAGTGGGAGGGGCAAGTTTTCCTTTAATTTCTGTATGGAAAAAAATTCAAAAAAAAATTCTCTGAAACTGTTGTTCTGATTTAAGAAGTATTGTACTCAAATGATGATTCATGGGTGACCATTTGCCAGTTTTCTTCCAATAATCTTCCTAGCTCAAACAACATGGCCACCAGTGGGTGGGGGTGAATAAGTGAAAACTTAAAGCCAAAAATGCACTATTTCATTGATTAAAGAGCAAAAAATTTCGCCGCAGCGCGGGACGGAGAGCCCTCCCGCACCCTCCCCCTATGCCCCAAATCCAACATGCCTTCAGAAATTCCTGGGGAAATCCCTGAACATCATAGGATTTGGTGCAGAAATGAGTGAGAACATGTTTGATTAGTTCAGTTTACCCCCTCTTATCTGGAGTCCTGTGTATGTAACATGTCTTACCTTTACCTTGTCCTCCATAAAGACACCTTTAGACAACTACCTGCTTTAACATCACCAATGTCAATGAAGAATACAGGTGTTAGTTTCAAGCTAGATGAAATTAAAGCAAAAAACTCCCGTAATTTATTTCATATTGCATTAAGTTGTCAACTGCCTTTAGTCGACATGCGAGATGTCCATCTGTCTGTTCATCCCGTTTTTGTCAGAATACATAACGGTAGGCAGTTTATTTTAAGTATGCAAGTTGCCTAGGGAAAGGCAAAGAATCCTAGTATTTTGAATATATTTCATCAGATATAGTCTTTATATCCAAGTAGATTGTAGCTGAAAGTAAAGCAAAATGTGCCTTTTTGCGCAGTCTGCTTTACTTTCTGCCTGTTTAAAGTTGACGCCTATCTTCAATACTAGAAAAAGACTATGGGGTAATGGGTTAAGTGCCATAGTTACTGAAATCTGTTCCACTTTAATTGACTTATTTGTAGAAAATTCTGAAAGATGATCGTTTCCAATCAAGTATTGAGTCTGAGAGTGAGGAGCGTTGGCTTCCCATACAGGTACTGAACACTGTCTACTCCACACCCAACCTGCCCGAGGACATACAGGTGGATGTGATGAAGGTAAGTACAAGTACTAACTCTCTACTTTACCCAATCCCTTCTAGTTTATTTCAATGTTTTCAGTGTTAACCCTTTCACCTGTTATTATCCTATACCAATACGTTTTTAAAAGAGTGTATCCCCAGATCAGACAGCTCCTTCAGGAGTTGTCCGATCAGGGTCTGCACTGTATTCTTATAAGATCTGTCTGACATGTGTCTGCATTCTTTCCTGGAGAATTTTCCTTATTTTAAGGATGTCGGCCTGTCTTTTTGAGCATTATGAAATTTCCGAAAAATTTTACGAACTCATTTTCCGAAAAATGGTAAGAACTTATTTTTGGTGAATGCATACAGTCATAAAATACTAATTTCACGGGGAAAAATTGGATTTTCGTTCCGGAAGGGACTTTTTAAGTTGTATGTCCTATTCGTAGTTTACAGCATACACCGTTTCAATAGGTAGGTTGCATTTTGTTACATCCAATTTCATTTCAATTTCTCAGAATATAAGCATGACATTTTCATGGTAGTACAGTTTTAGTATAAATTATGGATAATTCAATAGATCAAATGATATTTTTTTGAAAAAAAATATTTTTGGCAAAAATACACCAAAAAGTGAAAAAATGAGAAAAAATGGATTTTTTTTAATAAAATGATCTACATCTTTTTAAAAAGATCCGGGACCCTGTGTTTTTATTTGCTATTTCACTAAAACTTTATGTTTGCAAGGCTAAAAACAACAAATGAAAAATTTGGTAATTAGTTTGGTACATTTTGTAGGGCAATTTTCACTGTGCCTTATTCTCCCATTATAAAAAAGTGGGTGGGGTAAATTTTACTCCTTTCCCGTGAAATCAAACATTTTTATTTTGGATCTTGACAAAACATTATTTTCAGGGTTTATTCTTACTATGGTAATATAAATTAGGATACTTTTTGTACAAATAGTGTGTTTAAATAAAGATTGAAAAACCGTAGTACAAAAAAGTAGGAGTTTTTGTGAAGCTTCAATTTTAGGGGAGTAGCCTTGAAAAATCTCAAATTGTGAAAAAGAAAGGTCCGGTACCCCCACTTTTTTCACCAGTTTTGTCATAGAAACTAATTTTACTGTCTGTATGCAAAGTTTGAAGAATTTGGTAATTACTTTCCAAAGGTGCACCTACCCCCTTAATTAGTGAATGTAGTAGTTTAGATGATAGATGCTCATAGTGGGCTGTGTTTAATGGATGCTCAACTGAAGAAGGGTGGCTGTCTCAAGTAGACTGAAGAAATCTCCTCAAGGGAGGCTGTATTGTTTCTGACGAGTATGCTTGTCATTAACAAACTGTACATGTGAAGAGTACACATGTTCTAATCAAACAGTGTAATCCCTGATCAGAAGGCTCCTGCAGGGGCTCTTTGATCAGGATCTGCACTGTTTGCCATTTTGCAGTGTATTGCAAAAATCAACCCTAAATAGTCAAAAATGGACTAAACGGAATTAGAAGTAGGACATGTCAATTTGATTTACAGGGACATGTCCATTTGATACACAGGGGTGAATGAGTTAAATATACTTATTTTACTGCAAAGTAAATTCCTTACTTTTCATTGATCACTGAGACCTAGACATAATCCCATGTACCCTGTGAGCTGACAGGGTACTTGGAAATGCAGCTGTTTTCATTGGCTGACATGTCCCTGAGGCTTGCTTTGCAGAATATAAGATGGTCGATTGCTCGACAGGATTGAGTGCATTCAAAAGTGCATTCTCCGTTTTAAGTCCATTTCGGCTAAGAACCAATCGGTGTTTGGATCTTTCAACAGTCGCATTATTTCTAGGAAAGTATGACGTTGAAATATACAAGTATGCACATTTTTAGCTCACCTGGCACGAAGTGCCAAGGTGAGCTATTGTGATCGCCCTGTGTCCGTCGTCGTTAGTCCGCGCCACCGAAATGGGTTAGAGGGCCTTTTCTGGCCAGATAACGGTAAACATAACAAAAGAAGACAATAGAGTTCATTCCGTAACAATAGAATAAGGGGCCGTGGCCCTCTAACCCACTTCGGTGGCACGTCCGTCCGGGCTTACGGGAGCTACCTTATGGGGTCTGTTTCGGTCATTAACCTGGCCAGTTAGTGATTGTGGGGTTGAATGAGAGTATTGTGGGGTTCAAAATCACGCATGTGGGGTCAGTTTTAGGGTTAGGGTTTATATAGCAAAAAAACCCACAACAACCGTCTCCTAAGAACGTCCGTCAGTCCGTCCGTCGTCAAACTTTTTCTTTAAAGATCTTCTTCTTGGAAACCACTGGGCCAATTTCTTCAAAATTTCATAGGATTGTTCCTTGTAGGGTACTCTCTCAGATTTCTTCAAATATAGGTCATCCAATTTAAATTGTGGTTGCCATGGCAACCAATTGAAAAAACTTTAAAAATCTTCTTGTCAAAAACTACTTGTCCGAATTCAAAATAATTTTACCCAAATGTGCCATTGGTGACCCTCTATCAGATTTTATAAAACAATTTTCCTATCTCAAAAAACATGGCCGCTAGTGGGTGGGGCAGATTTTCCTTATATGGCTATATAGTGAAAACTTTAAAAATCTTCTTGTCTGAAACCGCTGGTCCGATTTGAAAGTAATTTCACGCAAATGATCCATGGGTGACCCTCTACCAGGTTTCTCAAAATAATTTTGATATCTAAAAAAACATGGCCGCCAGTGGGTGGGGCACATTTTCCTTATGTTACTGTATAGTAAAAACTTTAAAAATCTTCTTCTGTGAAACTACTGGTCCAAATTGAAAATAATTTCACATAAATGTGCAATTGGTGACCCTCTATCAGATTTTATAAAACAATTTTGATATCTCAAAAAACATGGCCGCTAGTGGGTGGGGCAGATTTTCCTTAAATGGCTATATAGTGAAAACTTTAAAAATCTTCTTGTCTGAAACCGCTGGTCCGATTTGAAAGTAATTTCACACAAATGATCCATGGGTGACCCTCTACCAGATTTCTTAAAATAATTTTGATATCTCAAAAAAACATGGCCGCAAGTGGGTGGGGCACATTTTCCTTACGTTACTGTATAGTAAAAACTTAAAAATCTTCTTCTGTGAAACTACAGATCCAAATTGAAATAATTTCACATAAATGATCCATTCATGACTCTCTACCAGATTTCTTAAAATCATTTTGTTATCTTTAAAATCATGGCTGCCAGTGGCTGGGGCAAGTTTTCCTTATATTTCTGTATAGAAAATCTTTAAAAATCTTTTTCTCTGATACTATTGGTCCGATTTAAGAATATTTTTACACGAATAATGATTCATGGGTGACCCTTTGCCAGTTTTCTTCAAATTATCTTCCTAGCTCAAACATGGCTGCCAGAGGGTGGGAATGAATTTACCAATGATGGCTTATAGTGAAAACTTTACCATAACTGGTTCATTACCATGACCGTAACCATGGGTAACAGGTGAGCGATTTAGGGCCGCATGCGGCTCTTGTTCTAATGAATAACAACGTCAGAAACATGACATCATTACGCTCAACGTTATCTGCTTTGGCGCGATTTTGTTATAATTTACTACGAGCGCTGTACACAACAAATTCCTAAATATTTCGTTAAAACAGTGAAAACTTTGAAGTATAATAAATTTGTTATACAGTTTCTTCACAGGGTACATGAGGATTTCTTCCCGGCTGGTAAAACCATGTAACCCTCGCCTAACGGCTCCGGCAACAATGGTTTTCCTCAGCCAGGAAGAAATCCTCATGTACCCTGTGAAGAAACTGTATAACTAATAATATATCTGCAAAAAAGTTTACTTTTACTATGGTGCATCTATCTGCATTTTATTTAGCTGAGCTTGCAATATGTTGTGCCTTGCCTATACATGTGTAATGTTTAGCTCACCTGGCACAAAGTGCCAAGGTGAGCTATTGTGATCGCCCGGCGTCAGTAGTCAACTTTTTCTTCAAAGATCTTCTTCTTGGAAACCACTGGGTCAATTTCATTAAAACTTCATAGGATTGTTCCTTGTAGGGTACTCTCTCAGATTTCTTCAAATATAGGTCATCCAATTTAAATTGTGGTTGCCATGGCAACCAATTGAAAAAACTTTAAAAATCTTCTTGTCAGAAACTACTGGTCTGAATTGAAAATAATTTTACCCAAATGTGCCATTAGTGACCCTCTAAAAGATTTCTTAAAATAATGTTCCTATCTTAAAAAACATGGCCGCCAGTGGGTAGGGCAGATTTTCCTTATATGGCTATATAGTGAAAACTTTAAAAATCTTCTTGTCTAAAACCGTTGGTCCAATTTGTAAATAATTTCACACAAATGATCCATGTGTGACCCTGTACCAGATTTCTAAAAATAATTTTGTAATCTAAAAAAACATGGCCGCCAGTGGGTGGGGCACGTTTTCCTTATGATATTGTATATAGTAAAAACTTTAAAAATCTTCTTTTGTGAAACTGCTGGTCCAAATTGAAAATAATTTTACACAAATGGTCCATTGGTGATCCTCTACCAGACTTCTTAAAATAATTTTGATATCTTAAAAAACATGGCTGTCAGTGGGTGGAGCACAATTCCCTTATGATACTGTATATTAAAAACTTTAAAAATCTTCTTATGTGAAACTACTGGTCCAAATTGAAAATAATTTCCCACAAATGATCCATTGAGGACTCTCTACCAGATTTCTTAAAATAATTTTGTCATCTTTAAAAACATGGCCACCAGTGGGTGGGGCAAGTTTTCCTTATATTTCTGTATAGAAAATCTTTAAAAATCTTTTTCTCTGAAACTATTTGTCTGATTTAAGAATATTTTTACACAAATAATGATGGGTAACCCATTGCCAGTTTTCTTCAAATAATCTTCCTGGCTGCCAGTGGGTGGGGGTTAATTTACCGATGATGGCTAAAAAGTATAGTGGAAATTTAATCATTACTGGTCCATTACCATGACCTTAAACATTGATACCAGGTGAGCGATTTAGGGCCGCATGCGGCTCTTGTTTATATTTTTTCTAGCTGTTGCTGAAGATGACATTTTCTACAGCCTGGTGTATGAACTCGAGGATAATCACTCAGGTGGCCCAGGTCAGTGTATTTCATGTTTTGGAGTCAATAGCCCTTTACCCAATAACCTGTTAATAGTTTTGAAGATATGTGACCACATAAAGCAAGTTGAAAGTAAAGCAGAATGCATCTTAAGGCTCATTCTGGTTTACTTTCAGCCTGCTTAACCAATTTTGGAACATTTAGTTCTTAAAAGACAAAGAGCATCAGATTCTCTTTGTCACAGAACCAAAAAAGTGTGTTTTCACTGTTCTAATAACATGTAAACATCGTACAGTAAAACCTCTAGTACAACCACGCTTGAAGCTTATTTTGTCTGTGTTTCATGCAGGTGGCTGCTTAAAGCAAGATGAAAGTAAAGCAGAAAGCTCCTATAGGAGCTTTCTGCTTTACTTTCATCTTGCTTTAAGCTGTCACCTGTCTTTGACATCATCATTTAGATTATATTTTAGTGCTCGCAATAGAGGGGTTTTACTGTACTATATTAGTTTCCCAAATCTGACCAAATTACATATTAGGTCATTATGTTCTGTTCCGGTCTATAGCCATTTGTATGATGTCATATATGATCAAAGTGTTTTTACATATGTTACTGCTAAGGGAATCCTAACCCATTATTTTATCACAGAGATAAAGGGAAGTTGTGTGAGAAAAGTAAATCAGTGGCTTATTAGTATCCAAACTGTTTGACACCAGCCTGGCAATATGACCGATACCCCGGGTACCAGTTTTTACAAGCCATGTCTCAGCAAACATTGACAAATATGGAAATCTCCTCCGTTTTAGGATACTTTTTGCCATTTGGAATATAGCCAGTGTTCAATCTAGAGCATGCCATTGCGTAATTGTCCCTCATTTTGGGTCGTTTGACACACTTTTTACAAACCCGCGGTCAAGGTGACGCAATTTGACAAATTTGCGGATCCAACGATAATTTTGGAGATCACTCGAACACGCCCGAAATAAAAGCGTCAACTGGTATCAGAAATCGGATATTTGTACTTATTGAGTGTTATCTAATTTACTGTAAACCGGTCAAAACAGGTACCCGCTACAGACTGTGAATCAAATTAGTATATAGAACACACTTTCGCGAAACATACATTTATTTATTACATAAACCTGTCAGCCATTATACTAGGGTCATTTGATTCTAAACAGAAAGTTGTCTGCAATGATAGAAAGAAGCACTTTTCGGACCTTTTCACGCCGAATTCGGCCAATTAAAAGCAAAACAAACACTTCTTATGATCCCCCTGATGTAACATCGATAGCAAGTTCAAATGAAAATGCCAAAAAGCCTGAAAACCCTGTTACTTAAGGTAAAGTTGAAAGAAAATTTCTCGCCTCTTCGTTGACCAACGAAAGATACAAAGCTTGGCATAACTTTGTAAAAAGTCAAACAGTATGAAAAATTTGTCATCCATACGCACTGGGAAGTCTGACCCCCTTTAAAACTGGTTGCACCAATTTTAGAACATCATCATTTGACAGTAATAATGCCACATGAGCGAGTGTGGAGCACAAATGATTTGTAGCATGGAAAATGTTCGAGAAGATAAATATTTAACAAAAGGTTCAGTTCACAAAAGAACAGTGCATTAGTTTATGATATGAGGAGTGTGTCAAGAAGAAAAGCCCTGTGACTTTACCTTGAAAAACAGTTTTAATGAAAAGTCAAATTATTTATAGAACAGTAGCAGACAATGGTTGTTGCAGACAAAAATAATACTTTAAGCTCAACTATGTTTTTCATCATGTTACTTGATATTTGAATTACTGCAGTGACGAGTATTGTTGTTTAAGCCTTAACCTCATAACTGCTTGTACAAAAATGATCATTGCCAGGTGGCAGCTTAAAGTAGGATGAAAGTAAAGCAGAAAACTCCTTTATGAACATTTTGCCTTACTTTCATCCTGCTTTAGACCGCCTCCTTCCATTAACACCATTAACCCATTAACCCATAACCTGTTTCTAGTTTTGAAAATAGGTGACTACTTAAAGCAGGTTGAAAGTAAAGCAGAATGTGCCTTAAGGCGCATTCTGCTTTACTTTCAGCTTCCACTTGCTAGAATAAAGAAAATATTCTTTATGATACATATTCATGACCGTAAACATTGGAACTATTTTATTTAGTGTAGGAATAAATATGATGTGCTAAAAGGCGCTTCTATAAGGGAAAGGGTTAAGTGAGTGAAGGTATCCACAGGTGCTGTGCTAATGTGAAGTATACAGCCAAAACGCAACGGAGTAAACTTATAACTAAGCCATGTTTTAACATTGAAATAAGTAAAACTTCAACAAGTTCAAGTTATTGTGATTCGACTGTACATGCTTTATTCTGTCACCTGTCTTTTATACCACCAATTAACCTTCTTTTTTGTGGTCGTAATATAGAGGTTTTACGTAACTTGAAATACTCTGTGATATAAGTATATAACACACCTTTTTAACTATTTAAAATAAGCAGCTGTCTGGTAAATACAACCTGATTTTAATACTTGATTATTTATATACATGTACAATGAAAAGACAGGATATCCTGCACTGTATATAGAAATGTTTTGGCTGACCTTGACCTTGTACCGTATGTAGGTCTACATAGACACGTACTGTAGTCACTCTAGCAGCGTGAGAGGGGTGGTCCAGGCTGCTTTAACCCAACTGCTAGGTAGCTTCGCTGAAAAACTACGCCTGGCTGTGCAGCCGGTGGTAAGCCTTGATATTGTGCTGCGTGTACCCTGTTGGAATGCAAATTGTGTATAACCCGTGTTCTGTAGGAAAACCAGGCTTACTGCACTGCAAACAATATCTATAGACCTTAACCAGAAGTCGTCAGGGTTCCAGATAAGAGGGAGTAAACTGAACAAATCCAACATTTTCTCACTCATTTCAGTACCAAATCCTATGGTGTTACTACTCATTAGAATCGTCTCAAAGAGACGATTCTAATGGATAGTGACACCATAGGGTTTAATGCAGAAATAAAGATTTTAGTTTTTGAAATACTCCTCTTATCTGGAACCCTGAGTCGTGTTAACAGACTTGACCAGCCTAACTCTGCACTGTTTCCTTCTCTCAGAATAGGTTATAAGATAATATCTTGTTACAAAGGTTAACTATTTACACCATAGATACACCTTTTCACACATTTAATTAATTCCCCCACTGAGAAAAATATACAGTCATGAATATGTTAAATAAGAAATACTTTCCATATGCTAGCAAATGTTAGCTTAAAGCAGGCTAAAAAAAAAAAGCAGAATGCACCTGAAGGCACATTCTGCTTTACTTGCAATATGCTTTAAGTGGTTACCTAATCTTAGAAGGAGACTATTTAGTTAAAATCTGTAAGACGCTGAGATTTGAATGGCTGCCGATCTTGCATATATGCTATATTGCAATGTTATAAGTCTGGTTTTCTCAGAGTGTGGCTCAAATTATACAGCACACAACCTTAACCTGGTGGCTTTGAATTTATTCACTTGCTGTGTAAATATATTAAAATTTACAAAGTGCCAGCAATCCTAAAAAGTTGTTGACTAAACATCAGCTGATTTGAAAAATTGCCTAGTGTTATATATTTTTAGAAAAAAAAATGTTATAGAATCTTAATTTATACGGCCAAAAAGATTGGAGATCTCTAAAGACTGGGGTCTCTCTTTGCACTTTAAATGTAAATCCTGTAGGCACTTTCAGCTTGGTTTAAATCATGCTTACGGCTACCACCTGTTTACGGGTGTTTTAATTTTGAATAGCAGCTTAACTCATGGCTGTAGTAATCAACTGTTTTAAACCTATAACCCTTCTCCTACTACATGTATAAGTGTATATTAACACTTTTTGGAGAACAGTGTAGACCCATATTTTAAAAACAGTGTAGGCCCAGATCAGACAGCTGTCTGATCAGATTCTGCACTGTTTTCTTATTTAGTATCTCCCCCCACCGCACTAAAAAGGTCCATCACTCTTTCCCTACATGTCAATACATGTCAAAAATACACCTGGGTCCAAGGTTATAAAGCTTTTCAGTTGAGTCTAAAGTCATTCTCAAGCATTTGACCAATCAAATGCTTGAGAACACACTCAGTCTCTGCTCAAACGCTTTATAACCTTGGACCTAGTTAATCACACCCTTGTAGTGTTTGTTGTTGATCTGCGTACTGGTATCTGTATACTGTGTTTTAACAATTTATTGAAATGAAGTTAACCAAATGTAATGTATCATATTAACTCGAGTTTTTCAAGCATTTTAACTGCATATACAGTCAGGACTCGATACAACGACATTCGTTACAACGGAATACTCACTTACCAACACAAAATCAGTGGGAACGAACCTGCACAAAGCAAATATATATGAGATTCAATATAACGACAAACTCGTTACAACGACATTTTTGTTGGGAACGAACTGTGTCGTTGTATCGAGTCCTGACTGTAGTATTAAAAAAAAGTTGCAATGATCTCGTTTTTGTCTGTTCTTCAGGAGCCCTCTGATATGGGTCTGCACTCTTTGTCATACTTTTAAACATTTTGGGACCACACCCCTTGAGGATCAATGTAAACTAGTCATTTATCAGAAAAAGGATGAGTCAATCTGCAGGACTGCCATTTCTCTGGATTTTTCCTAAATCTTCGGATTTTTTCTTCAAGTACAATACAGTAACATGGTAGCCTAAAGCAGGCTGAAAGTAAAGCAGAATGCGCCTTAAGGCGCATTCTGATTTACTTTCAGCCTGCTTTAAGCACCCACGTGTCAACAAAACTAGAAACAGGCTGTGGAAAAAGTACAATGGGTAAAATTGCACTTGAAAAATGCAAATTTGGAAATCTTAGGATTTTTTGTCAACTTATGGCAGCCCTGAATCTGAGAATTTAGTATTGTAAGGGACCAGTGGATGTGATCCAGTGGTAGCACACTCGACTACGATGCAAGGGGTAGTGAGTTCGATCCCCTACCGGACTAAGTCCTTCGGATGAGAATTTATAAAAACCGAGGTCCCATGTATCAGTGCTTTACACTGGGCATCTAACAGAAAAAGATAATAAGAGTAGCGCATCGCGTCCGGGTTTTCTGTATCCGCCCCCTTCTCTCTGGGGTGCCCAATTAGCCCATAGGTGGCAGAAATGTATGTTAAGAAACAAACAGAACAAACAAACAGTGTTGTAAGGGTTACCTTGCATTTAGCAGCCATTTGTCTTTATAGCACTCTTTGTACCCTTGTTGCAGGTCAGCAAGGAAGTAGAAACAAGTGTTTAAGGTCTGAGAAATTATGTCAGATGTCAGATATACGGTTTGTAGGAGTTTTCACAACTCACTGTACTGTACTTATCGTAAGCTATATATTAATGAGGATCTACTGCTTGCCTGCTTGGTTTGTTATCATTATCTAGTGCTTGGTTTTGCTATCAGGAACTAGCACTTGGGTTTTGTTATCAGGATCTAGTGCTTGGTTTAGATATTAGGATCTTGTGCTTGGTTTTGAGGTTTAAATTGTGTGTAATACTGAAAACTAACCTACTAACATGTGCCGTGTGTTTACCTGTTTTAGGAGCATGTGGGTGAGGATGTACTGACAGACTTCAATGCTAAAGGTTTGCATTACTAACACTTCATGTAGTCAGTAGTCACAGACTTAACTTCACATACATTGCTGCCAGTATTGCATTAACTCATTCACCCCTGAAACTTTCAGGGTTGATTTTAACAATATACATGTATTTCAAAATGACAAACAGTGTAGACCCTGATCAGAGGGCTCCTTAAAGAGCCCTCTGATCAGGGTCTACACTGTTTGCTTGGGACAAGTGTAATCCTTCCAGGTACATTATTTGTAAGTGACGAGTATACTTGTCGCTAGGGTTGAATGTGTTAAGCCTTTTGACTCTTAGTAACTCTTGGGTTATTAGGTTCCCTTGTGGATCATTTTAGTTAACAAAAAATGAACCAGTCTACCTTGAATTCCTGGTAGTTAAGTAATTACTGGTCTAAATTAGCAAACAGTATAGGTGCCCTCTGATCAGGATCTAAACTATTTGCGAATGTAATGAGTATATTTTAAACAGGTCCGTGGTGTTGAAAGAGTTATAACCCTTTCCTCCATAGCCAAACGTGCAAATCACCTATATCCGACTGTGCTTAATGAATGGATACTGTTTAACTCTTTCCTCCCTGAAACTTAAAATGGACAATCCCAGTTTCCATTTTAGTCTTGTCCATTTCTGACTTTTAAGGGTTGTTTTTGTCAATGTTTTGGATTATGACAAACAGTGAAGACCCAGATCAGAGGGCTCCGTAAGGAGCCCTCTGATCTGGGTATTCACTGTTTGCATAGGACAAATGCACTTTTCACATGTATACTGTTTGAAAATTACGCCTATATGCGGGACTAGGGTTCAAAGGCGCATTCTGCTTTTCTTTCAGCCTGCTTTAAGCTATCATAAAGAAATATTTTCTAATAGTGCACAATCGTTACTTAATGGATTGGAACTATTACCTTCCATGGAGGAATAAATTAGAGACATAAAAAGGGGTATTTATGGGGGAATTCAATTGGTTAAGGAGCTTTCTTCTTTACTTTCACCTTGCTTAAAACTGCCACCTGTGTTTAACAGCATCATTGCATTATATGCATTAATGTTGTTTATGTGTCCTATGGCGCTTTAGAGGAAGAAAGAGTAAAGCTGCCACTCAATAGAAGTGTAACTGTCGGGTATGTTCATTGTGAATTATTGCACCTTCTGGGAATATAGTGCTCACACTAGTGTAATACATGTATGTATTATTTTTCAAGCAGAATTTTCCATTTTATTAGTCAAATCAGGTACATACCACAGTCTTTATTAATTGACCCTATTCTGGAAGATTGTTGTTAATGGTTGGTTCCAGATCAGACGCTTAGCAACTCAAAGCCTGCTCAGGTTCCAAACTGGTGATAGTTCTTTAGCTCACCTGAGCTAGCTCAGGGTGAGCTTTTGCAATCCTTGAATGTCCGTCGTCAACAATTTTAGTGTTTACACTCCAGAGGCCACAATATTTATCCAATCTTTCTCAAACTTGCTCAGATTGTTTATTACCATAACAGTTCAGATGACTTTAATTGTGAAAATGCCATATTTAACAGTGTTTACACTCTAGAGGCCACAATTTTTATCCAATCTATCTCAAACTTGCTCATATTGTATATGATTATAAGAATTCAGATGAGTACGATTATGGTTGAAATCGGACTAATACGTCCAGAGTTATCTACCTTTGAATTGCTGAAATTGCAATATTTAAGGGTGTTTACACTCTAGAGGCCACACTTTTTATCCAATCTTTCTCAAACTTGCTCAGATTGTAATATGACCATAAGAGTTCAGATGAGTTTGATTATGGTTGAAATCAGACCAATAGGTTAATAGTTATCTGCCCTTGAATTGCTGAAAATGCCATAGGTAACGGTGTTTACACTCTAGAGGTCACAATTTTTATCCAGTCTTTTTTAAACTTGCTCAGATTGTATATGACCATAAGAGTTGGAATAAGTGTGATTATGGTTGAAATCGGATAAATAGGTCAAGAGTTATTTGCCCTTGAATTGCTGAAAATGCCATATCTAACAACATTTACACTCTTGCAACTACATTTTTCAATGGATTTTGATTATACTTGCACACAAAGTATATAGCTATAAGTTCTCGACGGTGCGCAATTATTGTTGAAATCTATTCATCATCATCATCGGTGTTTAGATTAACGTGCAGGTGCAGGAGCGTCATCCACATCAGTGGGCCCCCTTCCAGGCAGCTGGCTGGCTGCACGCATAGCAGATCTCACATTTGATCTCCACACATCCCTATCACAAGGGTCGACTTCTGAGAGCTTCCACTCACGTCTGTCTCTCTGTGCCAATGTCTTCCATGTCATTTTGGGCCGTCCTGGCCCACGTCTTCCCTCAATCTGCATGTCCCAGACCTCCTTGATTGCACCACTGGAGCGATTTACATGTCCAAACCAGCGAAGCCTTTTCTCCCTCAGGATGATAGTCAAGTCATCAAGGCCAAGTTTCACCAGCAGCTGATCTGACGTAACAGTAGCCACATCCTCCGGCTTTATATTGCAGATCTGTCTGATCATGGCTCTGTCATTGCGCTTTAAGCGCTGGAGATTTGGACTTGTCAAGGGCCAGGTCTCACTTGCATGGAGCATTGCACTCCGCACACAGGAGTTGTAGGAGAGGTGGCGGGATGAAAGGACTGGTAGCAGCTCCTTGAATTTCTTCCATGCTGTTTTCACACGCGTTGTAGTTGCGAGTTCACAGCCACCGGATGCAGAGAGCATGTCCCCTAGGTAACAGAAGAGTGCCACCACTTCCAGTTTCTCAGTTCCGACCTGAACATCAGTTTGGGGTCTACCATCTATGGGCCGTGCAGTACCTTGGCATCTAGCGCACCTGTAGTCTGGGTCCTCCGTCAGACGCTTGAGTCCACTGCATTTCTTGTGCACCCATTGTTTGCAGCCGTTGCAGTGGATGCTATTGCTGCCTACACCGGTGCGGCATATGGCACAGGGAAACTCGCCCGAGCTCTGCAGGAGGTCCAAGCCTGCACCACAAATCATGATCTTGGTCTTCCCCACATTAACTCTCAATCCTTTCCTCTCCATACCTTCCTTCCAAACCTGTAACCTGCTAACACACTCGCCCAGAGAGTCTGCAATGACAACCAGATCATCAGCGTATAGGTCCTCCCAAGGTACTCCAGCCCGAAACTCACGTGACAGAGCCTCAAGCACGATGATGAAGAGCAGAGGACTGAGCACGGAGCCCTGGTGCACACCAACCTACACCTCAAACTCTTCACTGAGACCTTCACCAACTCGAACATGACTTCGCACATTCTCGTACATCCCCTGAATGAGCTTCACAATCCACTCCTCAACTCCAAGCTTTCTCAACGCCCACCAGATAACTTTCCGAGGAACCCTGTCAAATGCCTTCTCGAGGTCCACAAAAGCCATATAGAGCCTCCTGTCAACCGCGAGGTATTTCTCCTGCAACTGGCGGACAACAAAGATTGCATCTGTTGTGCCTCTGCCTGGAACGAACCCAAACTGTGATTCGTCTATGGACACCACTTGTCTTATGAAGCTATCAACAATCCTCTCCATGACTTGCATGGCCTGTTCCGTCAGTTTCAGCCCTCTGTAGTTGCCTCGGTCCAGAGCATCACCCTTTCCCTTGTACAGGCAAACAATAAAGCTCTGCTCCCAGTCAGCTGGTATCCTGCCATCCCGGATTATTGCCGTAGCGAGGTCACAGATCATGGTGGCACCTGCATCACCTGCTGCTCTGAACATCTCCACCACTACACCTGATGGTCCAGCTGCTTTGCCGGTCTTCATCTTGGAGATGGCCTTCTTAACCATATCAATGGTGATCGGAATGGGTGGACCTTCAAGTGGTGGTTCATCAGACAGATGTTCAGGATCCCACTCAAACTCCACGTTGAGGAGCCTCTTGTAATGCTCAAGCCACGCCTTTTGCTTTGCCTTTTCACTCATTGCCATCTCCCCTGCATCATTTCTGATTGGCTTGTCGCCCACAACATCAGCATTCTCTCTCCTCATCTGGTTGGCAAGGCGGAAGATTTCTGACGACTTGGGTCGATGTTTTTGTAGACTGTCTTGTCTGCATCCTGGCGTGCATAGTGCACTACGCGTCTGGCTGTGAGTTTGGCCGTACAGTAGGCTTCCCTCGTGCTCTTGCCAGCCTTCCATGCTTTGAATGCCTGTCGCTTGGCTGCGATAGCCCCTTCCACCTCATCGCTCCACCACCAAGTTTCCCGTCGCCATCGGTGAGGACGTGTCGTGCCACACACCTCTTCAGTAGTCTTCAGTAGGCCTGTTTTAAGCTTATTCCAGACTTCCTCAGCAGTAGGGTCTGTTTCACTTTCAGCTGCGGGCACGTGTTCTTTGAAGACTTTTTGGAAGCGGGTGCAGGTATTAGGGTCTTTAAGCCTCCATACTTTCAGGCGAGGAGAGAACTTGCGTTTTGTCTTCGGCGGCATGGCTATCCTCATGTCACATACAAGGAGCTGATGCTGCAGAGCAACCTCCTCTCCTGGTATTACTTTTACGTCTGAAATGAGCTTTCGCATTCTTTTCCGGAACAGGATGTAGTCGATCTGTGTGGCTGCATTTCCTGACTTGTATGTGATGAGGTGGCTGTCCCTTTTCTTGAAGCAGGTGTTGCCAACAACCAGGTCATATGCAAACGCATACTCCAGGACTCTCTCCCCCTCAGTGTCAGGTCCGGTCTGCCATATCCCAAACCTCCATGCACATCTCGGAAGCCTGTGCCAGTACTGCCTACATGTCCATTCCAGTCACCACATGGGATGAGGAACTCTGATTCTGGAATCTGAGCAGTAATGGCACGCAGTTGGTCGTAGAACAGTTCCTTGATGGCGTCGCTAAGGCCACATTGTGGGGCATAAACAGACAGGAATGAAAACACACACCGTCCTACAACAAGCTTCAGAAGAATAATCCTGTCAGACACTCTCTGCACCTCATAAACCTGCTCTATCAGATCCTCTGCCACAAACACTCCAACTCCTGCAGTGCCTCTATCATTTCCTGACCAGTACAGCTTGTACCTGGTGTCTTTGCCCTTGATGGTTCGGCAGTGACCTCCACGGTACCGGGTCTCTTGGAGACAGCAGATGTCGACTTTCCTGCGAGATAGCATCTCTACTACCTCACACACTCTTCCTCTCAGGGTGTTTACATTGAGTGTGCCCACCCTGAGTTTCCTCAGGTGCTTGCGGGATTTGCCGAAACGGCCCGACCCTGCCCCCGCACCTGAATGGGGGCCAAGCCGGAGACGTCACTGACAGGACTCTGTTGTCTGCCAGCATCGTCTAACGTAGACTTTGTAGAATCTGCCATGAAGTTTTTGATGGTTGTTTTTGTGGGATCGCCTGTCCTGGCTGACATCCCAACTCAGACCTTGACGTAGTCTGAGATGCATAACGCCGTTCCTGCACTCAGGCAGTGTGCCTTGCCGTTGTCCTTACTAAGGATCCTCCGCCAAGCCACATTAGCTACAACGCCAGTTCATCGGTTTGTGGATGACTGCCGTGTAGCTCTGCCACCCAGGTTGTGGCAGCCCCTTATCCCTGGGGATGGGAGGTAGTTTAAAGTCATACCCAGACAGGCTATTCGAAAATAGCAGTTACCACTTAATCCCAATGGCTGGGGATTGGATTGGTGAATGTCGGGACGTGTCCACATGCCAGTGGGCCCTGCACACTACACCTCTGGGGCTCCAATCTGCTCCGAGATCCCTAGCCAATTAGCCTGGGGCCGCAGGGTACCCAGTATCCGTAGTGCACCACAAGGAGGTTTGACTAGAGTCTTGTCTGTGGAGAGGCTATGTCCCAGCAGGGAAGACTTACGCACTCGGCTTCCTTTTCATCCAAAGGACTATCTGGCGGATGGAGCTGAAAGCGGTAAATGGCAAGCACACACCACTACACCAACATCACTAGACACATCACACAGGCCTGTGGTCAGACCACTACACTACTATTCATTGTGACAATAGTTGTCTGCCCTTGATATACTTTGAAATGCTAGAAAAGGCTTCATTTCAGTATTTTTTAGGCTCTAGTTATCTGCCCTTGATGAACTCTACTATACTAGAATTATGAGGTTGTGTTCCAAAATTGTTTACATGCTATACTACAAATTTGAATGGATTTAGATTAAAACTAGTGAAACTCAAAGGTAAAGCTATCAGGCTTCATTACAACAGGTGAGTGATATCAGGTCCTTCAAAGCCCTCTTGTTGGTATTGTAGCAACATATAATCATATATATAATCAAATACTCTATATAAAATATTCAAATATAAATTAAATTTTTCACAGGTGCAACTAGATGATCAGTGGTAAAACTACCAGCCAATATTTGATTAACGTTTTACTAAACATGTTAATGATTGTTTATAACAGGAAACTCCAAGGTAGAGAGCCTTACTGAAGATGTTGTGATGTTGCTGAAATTCCTTACTGACAGAGTAACAGCTGGTCACAAGTGAGTAGCTACTCCAGCACAACAGTGCTCAAAATTAGAGGTTTAGCCCGGCGGCCTCATGCCAAAAAGTGGCAAAATCGTGCACTTTGTGGTAAAAGCATGAAACTTGGCACACATACATGTCATGGTATAAGAAAGAAAAATAGCTATAGTGCCAAGCTAGATTTGACCTCTGACCTCCCTGGCGGCCATTTTTAAAAATGGCCGCCACAGTTTTAATACTGGGTGGCTTTAAAAAGACTTCAAGGTCTAAATCAGTGGGATTTCTGCATGTAATTGCTTGTTTCAGATAGAAATATGCTTTTCAAATCAGATCTAGTTACTTTTGCGCCAATTGCACAATTTTTTATCTATCCGCTGGACTAGTAGTGAAATAAAAGACTATAGGAGCCTTCTGCATAACTTTTACCCTACTTTAAGCTGCCACCTGTCATGAATGCAGCAAATATATTGTCTTTTTAATTGGTTTCTTAACACAGGTTTGACTGTATGACATCAGTAATATATTTGAAAATGAAGTGAACTGAACAGTAAAGTAGTCAAACGTTTTGTACAAACCTTTTACTATTTTAACCATTTTCTTCAGACTGTTTCAGTGTTTAAGACTAGTGATTGAAATACTGTTAAAATGACATAAAATCAAATCAAATCAACTTGTAAAGTTTTTGTTGGCAGTTGGCTGTCGAGATTACTCTGTATTTCCCTTGTTATTGTTCATATTTCTTTGACTACAGGGCTGGACAGAGCAAGCAGGCCATACCACTGTTACTGGAGGGAATATGCTCTATATTAGCCAATGCACCAGTCCAGCTCAAATCCAACTTTGGCTTCCAACAGCTTGTATGGTAGGGTTGTATATATTGAAAATAAGGTTTAAGTCATAATCATTTGCCCCTGAAACATCGAATGGACAATTCCAGTTTCTAATAAAGTCCAGTTCACTTCGGGGCTTATGCTATACCCCCAGCGTCAGCCTCTGGCCTGGATATCATAAACTATAAGGTCTAGTTCTCTGCCATGAGCAAACTCTTGCACCTATGGTCACGAAACTTCATATGCTGATGTGCCTCAACGAGTAGACCACAATGCCCTGCTGTTTAGTTACCTTGACCTTTGACCTCTAGGGTCAACATTAAGGATTTGCATTAAAATCTGTTTTGAGCAATATGGTCACGAAACTTCGTATGCTGATGCGCCAAAGTTTGGCGACCTTGACCTCTAGGGCCAACATTAAGGTTTTGCAAATAGATTAAGATGAGTTGCAGTTTTGTGACCTTTGACCTTGACCTCTAGGTTCAATGTTAAAGTTTTGCGTTAAAGTCTGTTCTGAGCAAACAACTGCACCTGCGGTCAAGAAACTTCATATGCTGATGCGCCTAAATGACAGTTTGGTGACCTTCACTTTTGACCTTGACCTTTAGGGTCAACTTTAAGGGTTTTGCATTAAAGTCTGCTCTTTGCAGGTGAACTTCGTAATCTTTGATTACCTGTTCTGGTTGACTATTTAGGGTAAATATGATACTGCTTTAAGCTAGATAAAGGTATAGCAGAATGTTCCTTTAGCATCTTTCTGCTCTAGTTTCATCTTGCTTTAAGTTTTTGCCTATATTCAGTAGCATCAACTAGTATTCATTTGTGGTGCTTATGAGGAGATATGCATAAAAGGTGTCTTATGGTACTTTTGTTGAGGAAAGGGTTCAATCTATTTGACAATTTAGTAAAGGTAGTATTGTTTGTGTATCACTGAAACGAAGGAGCGAAAAAGAGATTAAGATATTGTTTTTCTTATGGTAGAGGCCAGAGCGGCGGCTTTGAAGATAAACATGTGTTCTCTGCCAAGGTAGTGCCAAGGTGAGCTTTTAGGATTGCTGGATGTCCGTCGTCTGTCTGTCTGTCTGTCTGTCCGAGCGCACGAAAGGTCCTTTGTTGGGTAGGGAGAACAATAGATTCCATTCATTCCGTGATTGCCCTATTGTTATTGTTGGGTATTTTTGTGTACTGTTGGGTACTTCTCCAACTTTGAGAACGTCCGTCCGTCCGTCCATTCACAATTGTTCGTTAACACTCTAGCAGGTTCAAATCTCATTGGATCTTGATGAAACTTTGTCACAATGTTTGCCTCAATGAAATCTAGGTCAAGTTCGAATGTGGGTCATGTCCGGTCAAAAACTAGGTCACTAGGTCAAATTATCGAAAAACCTTGTTAACACTCTAGAGGCTACAAATTTCATTGGATCTTCATGAAACTTCATCAATATGATTGCCTCAATGAAATCTAGGCCAAGATCGAATGTGGGTCATGTGCGGTCAAAAACTAGGTCACTAGGTCAAATCTTCGAAAAACCTTGTTAACACTCTAGAGACTACAAATTTCATTGGATCTTCATGAAACTTCATCAAAATGTTTGCCTTAATGAAATCTAGGTCAAGTTCGAATCTGGGTCATGTCCGGTCAAAAACAAGGTCACTAGGTCAAATTATCGAAAAACCTTGTTAACACTCTAGAGGCTACAAATTTCATTGGATCTTCATGAAACTTCATCAATATGATTGCCTCAATGAAATCTAGGCCAAGTTTGAATGTGGGTCATGTCCGGTCAAAAACTAGGTCACTAGGTCAAATCTTCGAAAAAACTTGTTAACACTCTAGAGACTACAAATTTCATTGGATCTTCATGAAACTTCATCAAAATGTTTGCCTTAATGAAATCTAGGTCAAGTTCGAATTTGGGTCATGTCCGGTCAAAAACTAGGTCACTAGGTCAAATTATCGAAAAACCTTGTTAACACTCTAGAGGCTACAAATTTCATTGGATCTCCATAAAACTTCATCAATATCATTGCCTCAATGAAATCTAGGCCAAGTTCGAATGTGGGTCATGTCCAGTCAAAAACTAGGTCACTAGGTCAAATCTTCGAAAAACCTTGTTTACACTCTAGAGGCTACAAATTTCATTTGATCTTCTCATAAAACTTGATGAAAAGGTTTGCCTCAATCAAATATAGGTCAAGTTCAAATGTGGCTTATGTCTTGTCAAAAACTAGGTCACTAGGTCCAAAAACCTTGTTAACACTCTAGAGACTACAAAATTCATTGAATGTATACCATGAAACTTGAACAAAATGTTTGTCTCATTGAAATCGAGGACAAGTTAGAATGAGGGTCATGCCCGGTCAAAAACTAGGTCACACGGTGTACATGGTTACCAGGTGAGCGATTTAGGGCCATAGTGGCCCTTGTTTAAACATTTGCTCATTGTTTTTCTGTTCCTGTTTGGTAATAAATACCTTAGTTTTACATTTGCTGTCTATTTGCGCAATTTCTTGTTTCACTTGTAGGAGAATTGGTAGCAGGACGGTTTAAAAGGAAAAAAGTGCCATGTTTTAGGAAGGCTTAAACAGTTTTAGAGTATTTTACCTCTTTCCCCTCATAGCTTGTTTTCAGTATTGAAGACAGATGGCTGCTTCAAGCAGGCTGAAAATAAAGCATACTCCCCTTTAAGGAGCATTCTGCTTTACTTTCAGAATGATTTAAGCTAACATCTGCAAGGGTATATGAAATACTTCTGTTGGTGTAGTATCGTATAGTGTATAAAGTGGAATTGTTTTCTGTAGTGGGGAAATAAGTTAAGACGTTACTATTGGGTTGTGGGTTAACCTATTACCCCATATATACACCTTTTTACGCCTTTAACTTATTGTTCCACTGAGGAAAATAGTTCCAGTTTATACAGTTATGAATTTGTACCGTAAGAAATAATTTCTATATCCTAGCAGATGGTACCTTAAAGCAGACTGAAAGTAAAGCAGAATGCGCCATAAGGCGCATTCTGCTTTACTTTCAACCAGCTTTAAGTAGTCACCTGTCTTCAAAACTAGAAACAGGCTATTGGGTAGTGGGTTAAAGGATAGTGTTCTTGTTGCAGGCAGGACCTGTGTCCAACATTGATCAGCTTGCTGGGATTACCCAAGGCAGACATAAAGCAGAAGCCAGGCAGTGACCATGGAGTCAATATGGAGTGTCCAAATCTCTCACCAAATACAGCCAAGATTATATACAGGTACTCAACTTGTCAACCCTTAGCCAGCCAGTCAAAAAATCAGAATGCATGTACAATTTATCTTCCCACCTTCTTAAGATTCCCATAAATCATAAATTCTGTCTCCAAAAGTGCTTCTCACATCATTTCGGGGTCAAATAATATCATTGGTTGAATGTGTAAACCAAAGGAAACCGATGCATTATTAATTTAATAGCTGGAGTAGTAGCCGCTGGTTTAATTTTTATTGGTTGAAACATAAGCATCATGCGATCTAAAGCTTGTTTTATTACCGGTACATGAGACTGCAACAGCTGTTGTTAAAAGATGGCTTCTCAGGGAAAACATCACTTGCTTCTTTTCAAAGAAAATCTTTGTCCGAATCTGATGGTCAAGGCACAAGGTAAAATAAAGTAATCTGATTAAATGAGCCAGCAGCCCTTGTAAGTCTCTCAAACTGAATATGTTTGTGAAAGGGACCACTAATTTTCAGCGATCTTACATGTACCCCTAGTTTTGCTGGTGTACCCCAAAAATAAATCATCAGTTTGTGCATGTACCCCCAAAATAAAAAACCAGAGGGCATGCTGCCATTTTTAGCAATGTACAATTTCAAACAGTTTTTTCCACTTTTATTTCTTGAATTTAAAGTTTAGATATTTTGACATATAAGAAATATTGAAAGACAGTCATTTCGCAGGAGATTTTGGAGATTTGGCTTGGACAGTGACTATGTCTTGCTGGTGTGGAGCATCACTCATCTCATACAAGTGCTGTGCCACGTGTCTTGTACGAGAGATGGGGTGATGTGTGATGATAGAACATAGGGAAAAAAATTTAAGGTGCATATTCATGTCTGTTCAAAGTGGACCTACTTTCATAAGTGGAAGAATAGATAAAAGGCATAAAAAGGTATATCTATTGTGTAATGAGTAAAACTATAAACATTTATTTTTAGCAGTACAAAAAACTATTTATGAGAAGTTAATGATGTAGCTTGGTGTTTGCTCAGTATTTCAGTGACCCTTGCCAAGATGGTTGGTCCAGTGAGATCATTGAGGCCGGTGCTGGAGTCCTTGTTCCACAGGATATTGATATGTACAGCTCCACAGCATAGACATGATGCCATCAAAGCTGTCAAAGATGTGAGTTAACCCTTTACCCCATAAACTGTTTCTAGTTGAAGACATGTGACCACTTAAAGCAGGTTGAAAGTAAAGCAGAATGTGCCTAAAGGCACATTCTGCTTTATTTCAGCCTGCTTTAAGCTACCATCTGCTAGGATTTAGATTTTTTTTTCTCTTCTTATGGTTAATTTAAAGACTGTATAAATTGGAACTACAGTCCAAACTCGTTAATCCAAACTCGCTTAAACCGAAATTTTCGTTAAACCAAATTTTTCTCCCGGTCCCGATTTTTCCCCTTCTTATTCTATATAAATAAACTCCGCTTTATCCAAATTTCGTTTATCCGAATTTTCCGTTAATCCAAAGTATTAATCTGGTCCCTTTGAAAATACTTACCCTTAAATTGACAAGCTTAATCCGAAGTGCAATTTTCACACCTCGATGGGGTGTCAGACTGGTCATAATTATCTGACCATACCCTTGCCAAACACTCGCGAAAACTAATTACACCGCCTAAAGACTGTACACAATGTTTGCAGTATTGGCCAATTAAACACATTTGTATCCAATAGTAACTGTAGAGATATTTAAAAACACAAGCGGAAGGTGTTGACATAAGTTGCTCAAATGTTTGTAACCATATTCTTCTTTGCGATATTGAGATCGCTACTTCACTTTGAACGTTGTATGTACATGTACGTATGTAAATCGTTTACAAATGCGAAAATGTTTTATCGCCGTTTTTCGAAGTTTCAAGCTTTTGTTACGATTTAATATTTATGACTTAAATGTATTAGATAAATTATAATGTATTTCATGATTTGTGTTATCAAAACCGTTGTCGTAAAACGTGCCGCTTTGTTTACGTATGCCAGTGTGTAATGTCTTTATGAATACACATATGGGTACCTACGCGTATGTCCGTAAGTAGCAGAAAGTAAACAGAGTCAGAGGTTTGTGTTTAGTTGGTTTCATTAACTGGTTTATGGGATAAAACAAAGTTATCAAATTCAAGGCACATCATTATTATTGCATAAGTATTGAACCGAAACAAAAAAAAAACATTTTTTTACGTATATGCATTAACTGAAAAGAAATATTATGGGAAGGACACCCTATCAAAAAACGATGACCGGAGATGACAAAGTTGATACAAGATGACTGTAATCGATCCAATCGCTTAATTCGTACTCCCGTTAATCCGAATTATTTTTCTTGGTCCCATGAAATTCGGATTAACGAGTGTGGACTGTATTTTCTTCAATGGAGAAATAAATCAAATGTGTTAAAAGGCGTTTCTATGAGGGAAAGGGTTAAAGGAGTCTTGCTACAGCCATACGTGTGTTGTTTTGTTTTTGCATTATGATAGTGGAACTACATGACCAAGTAGTTATAGTTGCTGTGACTGACAATTAAACTCCTCGCTGCTGTTGGATGGAATCTCAGTCCTTAGGCATTTGGGCTTTTTCATGTGGTGAAACTTTTCCAGCTGGCTTGTTGAAGGTCGATGATTCTACCAAAAGCTGTTTTGTTCCTTAACCATTTACCCAATAACCTGTTTATAACATTAAAGAAAGGTGGTCACTTAAAGCAGGTTGAAAGTAAAGCAGAATGTGTCTTAAGGCACATTCTTAAGGCACATTCTGCTTTACTTTCAGCCTGCTTTAAATTACCATCGGCTAGGCTATATCAAATATTTGCTATGGTATTTGTTTTTTAGGGTATAAACTGGAACTATTTTCTTCAGCGGAGGAATAAATTAAATACGCTAAAAGTTGCTTCTATGGGGGAAAGGGTTAAACAGTGTATAAAGGGCTACTGGGGTCTTCCTCCACCTGTAATTAGCTGGATGCTGCAATGTGACTGAAAGGAATATAAAATCATAACAAAATCAAATCAAATCCATTGTAATTGATAATCAATAAAAAAAATTATCTATGTTTTTTTGCAAAAATCATTTATACAGTTAAACTTATACATGTATATCTCATTCAATTCTGAACAAAACTGCAATGTGGAAAATGTATGAAGAAGTGTGGATCATTGCTTAAAGCAGGTTTTAGCAGGGCTCCTGATAAGGGAAATATTTCCAAAACAAAATCACTTTGTCTGCAGAAATCCTATGGTTTGACGGCTCAATAGAACCGTCTTTAAAAGATTATCCTAATGGGTAGTCACACCGTGACTCTTTTTCTCTTCTTAACCATTTCACTCTCAATGACGCCTTAAATCGGATATGCAAACAGTTTGGGTCCTGATCAGAGGCCGCATAAAGCGGCGTCTGATCGGGACCTAAATTGTTTGACACTCTTATTGATGCTTATTAAGTCATACAACCATAAATCCAACTTTGAAACGTGTCTTGCAAACAACAATACTGAAGCAGACCACAATAAAGCGGTGAAAGGGTAAACAATCTCCAGAATAATTTTATCATGAAAGGTTTAAGGGCCCTGCACCCATATTCCGCCTGTAGATCTAGGTGAAAATAAACTAAATGAATTTGTTTGTTTCAGTTGCTGGTGAGTCATGCAACCCTTTGTGACATTACTGTAACCTATGGCAATGAAAATGACAACTCTGTGAAACAGACCTCCCAATCAAATGATCTTGCACTTATCAAACTGTGAGTATATAGTAACTGTATACATACACACCATACACGGGTTAAACATCGTTTTGTAAATGTCAACAGAAATAACTATGATTATTTGTTTAAAAAAATAATTTTTTTTTAGCAAAATAAAGATTGTAATCGATAATGATAATGGTATATTCAAAATGTTAAAGCAACCATAATATTTGTGTGTAGTTATGATCAATTTCAAAACTGAAATGCAGACAGGATTGCTTCTTCCATTGCTGATAAAATTTCCAAAAATACTAAATATAAACCAAGTGTCTGTTTCATAGAAGTTTCTTAGAATTCCTCAGAATTCTTGTTTTAAACCATTACGCCATAAACACTTCTTTTTGACGCCTTTCATTTTTTCCCCCATTTAAGCGCTTTTGAACGCACAACTCCTGTGTGAAAAGAGCGCTATATAAATCGGGTATAATAATAATAATAATAGACAATAATTTCACTTTATATAGTCATGAATATGCACCATAAGAGATATTTCCTATATCCTATAAGATGGTAATTTAACGCAGGCAGAAAATAAGACTGCTCCCTAATGAGTATTCTGCTTTACTTTCAGTCTGCTTTAACCAACCCTCTTTCTTTAATACTAACAACAAGTTTTTGGGCAAAGGATTAATACTGTTTTCTTTTTACAGAATTGTAGACTCTATACAAGAGTGTAGTCATAGTTCTGACTCGGCCATTTGCTTTACAAGCGTTAATTGTATTGATGACCTACTGGCTGCTATAGAACAACTGGACAGAGGCATGGGAGTTGACCCAGAGAGTGTAGATGTTATTAAGGACAAACACAAAGGACTAGGAGGTAAAGCACAAACAAACTCTTCTCATTTTGAATATTCACATATAAACCTCAGCCTACTATGGACATCTAACATCTGAACTAATCAATTGGATAATTAAATGAGGATAATATTTTCCAAGGAAAGAATACAGACTCATGGCGCACAAATTTTATCAGAAAACAGTGTAGTCCCAGATTAGACACCTCCTCAAGGACCTCCTCAAGGAGCTGTCTAATCTGAGTCTACAATGTTTTCAAAATTTGGCAGTATGCACTATAAGCAAGAGAAGGGTAACCCTTTCTTAGCAGACTTCACTTATTCAGTGTTGAAAGAGTAAAATGCATGCATTATTGACCATTAGTTCTTTCTGTGTCACAGGCTCTTTTAACCCTTTCCTCCCTGAAACCTCAAATTAATAACTCTAGTTTTCAATTAAGTCTAGTCCGTTTTTGACTTTTTAAGGTTGATTTTTACAAAACATGTCAAAATAAAAAACAGTATAGACCCTGATCAGAGGGCTCCTTAAGGAACCCACTGATCAGGGTCTACACTGTTTGCATGGGACAAATGTACTTCACAGGTAAGCTTGTCTGCAAATGATGCATATATGCGTGACTAGTGTTCAAAGATTTAAACCAAATTACTGTTCCAACTGCAGGTAGGAAGAGTACCATGTCCAGTAGGAGCATTTCCACAACTTCTCAGTCTGATATAGAGGATCAAGGCAAAGAGATTCCAAATGATGACACCAACACATCTGGTACCACAGCCACTGAGCAAGCATTTTCAGACAGCAGTCAGATTGGACCGGACACGGTTGTAGAGCCAATAGATGACTTAGATGTAATAGGATTAGCCAATTACAAAGATCTGGAGAGACAGAGTGCCAAAATGTTTGTAGAGGAGTTACTGGCTGTGCTCTCCAACCTGTTGTCTCAAACCACTGTGTCGGAAGTGGACGACATGCTGCAGAAATTCTCCTCCAAATTCTCAGACAGTATGTTAACAATGATAGTTTGAGTGATCAGACCTTAACTCATTGACCTTTGAACCTCAAATTGACAATTACAGTTTCCAACTGAAACTTGTCTTTTGTATTGCAAAATGGTATTTAACAGAGTAGACCCTTATCATTGGGCTCCAGTAGAAGCCCTTTTGTATTGGTTCACACTGTTTGCCTAGGACAAGTGTACTCTTCACAGGCTACACTGTTGGTAATTGACCAAGAGTTAATTGATTAAGAAAGGATATGGATATGTAAAGGCTTTAGGAGCTCCTGTTCAATGCAGGATTAAAGCAATGCAAAAAGCTCCTGCATGAAACTACCAATTGCTTTGAAAACCTAAAATGAGTTAATTTGATTGTTGCTTAAAAGATGTTTAACTCGAGTATCATTGTTTATTTGAGAATTTATCTTTATCATTTAAGACTTCTCTGTCATGTGAAAGCCGTGTATTTTCCATCCACTGCTTTCAGCAATGTAAAATGGGCAACGTTCGATGAAGATGACGTCATTTGGTTTCTATAACGGTCGCGCTTATTTACATATTCGCTGATTTAGAACCAGGTACAGTGGAGAAAACGTTAATCTTTCCCAATAAACGCGTTCACGCTAAAACAAATATTTCCATTGCAAACAGTTTGGGGTCAGATCCAACGCCGGTGACCCAGCGTCTGATCAGGCTCCAAACTGTTTGCCACTTGTATAAAAATAAATAGTCAGAGTTGTCAAAAAGTTGTTATTTTGTACATTTTATTAAGATGCGTTTGCGTTTGTGTTTTGTTTGCGTTTAAACGGGAAAGAATAACATTTTCTCCACTGTATACATTAAACAAGTCATTTTAAACGGATGTATACAGTATTTGGGCGGTAAACATGACGTCGCACACTATTGTTTAGATAACGATTGATGACGTCATGTTTTCATATTTTATATGACAGTGACCGCCTTTAAAATCTATTTCGTCAAGAATAAGAGGTAGTCCGTAGGATAAAAACGTTACTCAGTTTTCAGGTGACCTAATATGGAATAAACACTGCCAGTAAATTCCATATGGGACTCGAGCTCCGCTCTCGAGTCCCATATGGAATTTACTGGCAGTGTAAATTCCATATTAGGTCACCTGAAAACTGTGTAACTTATATTGTACTGTAACATTGCCTTTTAAAGTAAGGAAAGTTGTTCCCAGGAAATAGTGCAGACTTGTGTCAGACAGAACCTTTAAGAAAACAGTGCAGACCCTGATCGGATAGCTACTTCAGGAGCTGTCTGATCTGGGTCTCCTTTATTTTCAAGAAGCATTAACCCATTTATACCCTATAGCAAGTTTTCTAATTTTGAAATAAGGTGACTTCTTAAAGCAGGTTGAAAGTAAAGCAGAATGTGCCTTAAGGCACATTCTGCTTTACTTTCAGCCTGCTTTAAGCTACCATCTGCTAGAATATAGAAAATATTTCTTACAATACATATTCATGACTGTTTAAATTGGAACTGTTTTTTTCAGCAGAGGAATTAATTAATGGGGTAAAAAGGCGTATTTATGGGGTAATGGGTTAATATATACTGATAGCAGGAGAAGGGTTAACCCGTTTTATTAGCTCACCTGAGCCAAAGGCTCAAGGTGAGCTATTGGGATGGCCCGGCGTCCGTCGTTAGTCGTCCGTCGTCGTTAACAATTGCTTCAAATGACATCTCCTCCTATATGGCTTGACAGCATTCAACCAAACTTTACAGAAATGTTCCTTGGGTCAAGCTCTTTCAAATTTGTTCAAAGAATTAAAAACAATGCAGAACTCTGGTTGCCATGGTGAAAAAATAAGGAAATCTTAAAAAATCTTCTTGTCAAAAACTGGAAGGGCCAGAGCTTACATATTTGGCACATAGCATTATCTACTGGTCCTCTATCAAGTTTGTTCAAATTATGCCCTTGGGGTCAAAATTGGCCCCGCCCCGGGGTCACAGATTTACATAGAGTTATATAGTGAAATTTTCAAACGTCTTCTTCTCTGAAACTAATGTGGCCAGAGCATTGATATTTGGCATAGTGACACTTCTAGATGTCCTATACGAAAATTGTTCAAATGGTTCTGGTCAGTTGCATAACTAGGTCACAGGAGCTAAAAATAGATTTTTTTTCATTGAAAACTTAAAAAATCTTCTTGTCTGAAACTACAAGGGCCTGAGCTTAGATATTTGGCGCATAGCATCGCCTACAGGTCCTCTATTTAGTTTCTTCAAATTATGCCCCTGGGGTCAAAATTGGCCCCGCCCCGGGGGTCACAGTTTTACATAGAGTTATATAGTGAAATTTTCAAACGTCTTCTTCTCTGAAACTAATGTGGCCAGAGCATTGATATTTGGCATAGGGACACTTCTAGATGTCCTATACGAAAATTGTTCAAATGGTTCTGGTCAGTTGCATAACTAGGTCACAGGAGCTAAAAATAGATTTTTTTTCATTGAAAACTTAAAAAATCTTCTTGTCTGAAACTACAAGGGCCTGAGCTTAGATATTTAGCACATACCATCCCCTACAGGTCCTCTATCAAGTTTGTTCAAATTATGCACCTGGGGTCAAAATTGGCACCACCCCTGGGGTCACAGTTTTACATAGAGTTATATAGAGAAAATTTGAAACGTCTTCTTCTCTGACACTAATATGGCCAGAGCTTTTATATTCGGTATGGTGACACTTTTAAATATACTTTACATAATTTGTTCAAATTGTTCGGGTCTGTTGCATATCTAGGTCAGTCCTGGACCTAAATTATTATCACCATTTTTTCAGCTATTTTCTCAGGTGAGCGAAATATGCCCCATGGGGCTCTTGTCTAGTAAAAAGCTATGGAGTACAATACAAAATGCTCATATCAGAGCTGCGCTATTTGCTGTGATTGATGTTGTTTTGAATATAAGGACAAATAAGCCTGTGTCTTGAAATATGTATTACCTTAAATTATGTAATTTTTTACCTTTGCAAAATACAGTGTACTGTACCCTCACTGCTACCATTTATGTCATATGAAATGGGCCTGAAAGATTGCAGTTTATATCACATAGCCCAGTGTCCTCGACAGGTGGAAAATTGCATAAGACAGGTGGCCATTTTAAAGAATCGGGTCTGAGACAAGTGAACATTTTCAAAATTTAGACAGAGACAAAAATTACAATTACTTCATAAAAGATCAGAAAGGCCCAGCGCTTGTAAAGCATTTGAGTTGAGTCTGAGTTCGTTCTCAAGCATTTGATTGGTCAGATTTGAGCCTAGGCTCAAATCTGACCAATCAGATGCTTAAGAACAATTTTCGACTCAACTCAAATGCTTTATACGCATGGACTCAGGTTGCTTTTTGTCAAAGTCACTTGGCTTTGACAGCTGTTGTTTCTAATGTGGATTTACATCCACATTAAGCACTGTAATGACAAGTGACTCGAAAACATATTTGTACAGACCTGCCAACACATGAACTCCACTCTCCTCTTGCACATCTTATATTTAATTTACTCTTTTCTAGGTTGCACATCTAAGGAAGCAGGCCCATCTCAAGCCAAGTCTCTGTATCTTGGCACAGTACTCAATGCAGACAGTATCTACTCTACAGCCTATGCAGCCTTGTGTTTGAGCTTAAAACTTTCCATGCATGGCTTCTATGACACCAGGGATAAGAGCTGTATAACAATGTCAGAGGTAGGATGTGTGTGGGGTTGTTTTGTTGGAGTTTTAACTCATTACCCCATAGCATGTTTCTAGTTTTAGAGACAGGTAGCCAGTTAAAGCAGGTTGAAAGTAAAGCAGAATGTGCCTTATGGCACATTCTGCTTTACTTTCAGCCTGCTTTAAGCTATTATCTGCTAGAATATAGATACTATTTCTTATGATTTTGATTTGTGACAGTATAAATTGGAACTATTTTCTCCAGTAAAATGGCGTATTTATGGGGTAATAGTATAAATTGGAAGTGAAGGATTTGCTGACAAGAAACTTGTTGAGATTGTGGACTTGTCAAGAAACTGTGCCACTTTGTATTTAATACTAAAATATGTGTATAAGTATGTGGATTTTGCATTTTATGAGAGTGGATTTCTGGACAGGTTGTTCATGTACTTGTAAACTTGTTTTTGAAGTTCAACATTGATCTGGTTATCCCTTAAAATAACAACTGTTATAAAAGCTGTGACAAATGTAGATCACTTAGAACATGTTACGGTTTATTTCTGATCAAAAGTGATGCAGCAAGCTCGTAAGGAGCTTTCAGCATCTGTTCTATTGAACCTAAAGCAGCTTGTTTAACAGCTGAATTTCCATTATTCTTTTATTGTGTACTATCCTATGGTATGTTGTGTTTCAGCGCCAGTTTATTGATAGTGTTCTGGACACGGACATGTTTCTGTATCTGTCTCCTGATTGGCTGGCCCAGGTGTATAAGTGTGTGCTGGAGAGAGACCTACTGTCCGAGGCCGGCTGGAGTGTAGAGGAGGACATACCTCTCATTATCTGTCTCAAAGGTATACAGTAAAACCTGTCTGTTACAAACACTCAGGTGTGTTTATTATAAGGTGTTTTAGACAAGCAACTGCTTAAGCAAAGTAACAGTTAAACAAAGCTCCTCCTATATTATAAGCACTCATTAGAATCGTCCTAAAGGGACAGATCTTATAAGTAGTAGCATCATAGGCTTTGGTTTACAAATAAGGAATTAAGTATTTGAAATACCTACCTTATCTGAGGTTGTGCCAAATATTTTATTGTTGCATCAAATGTTATGTTATTAATAGTGATTCGCGGTATTACCGATATACCGGTATATTGTGATATGCTTGACATTAATATGCTGTACTGGTATGCTCTGAGAATATCGGTACACTCGGGAAAGTTCGTAAGGCATTTGTTCATTGCTGGTGACAGTTTAATTACTATCCTTCTGCTTAAGTAAACGATCTTCTTTAACTTGCCTTGTTATTACTTGCAGTCTATACAGGCCTCGATCTGACAGCTACCCTGCTAATGACAGAAAATGACTATTTTCCATGATATAAATATGATATGTCAATTCTAAAACTATATGTTTGATAATCGAACTAACCTTGTGTTATCTAAACTGCATGGAGAAACAAAAACATATTGGACAGAGTGTTCCGATTTTGGATACATCCATTTGGGTAGAGAATAAAAAGTGTGCCAGAACACACGGATGCTAAATTGACAATTATAGACGGAAAGTATGTCTTCTTTCGCATGGTCATGTTAGTTTTTAGAAATAAGGGATGTCATTCATCTTAACACAATTAAATATCTGCACAGTGCACCAAAATGTTGTTAATTTTATTCCTTAATTATCTACGTGATCACACCGATCACTAGTTTTCACGAACTGGACCTCTACAGACGAAAATGAATCTGCAGATAACTTATAAGTTATGGCGTGTGCTGCAGTATATCAATTTATGGTTCAGATTAAACCATTTTACTGGATTTCGACAAGAAGAAGGAGAAGAACAGTTCCATGGCATAAAAACAAACATTATTTACACAAAACTATCACCAATTTAGCCAGTAGTTGGCAGAAACAGACTTACTGATTGGAAAATCGGATAGGCCCCATCAAATATTGAGAGCCTCCAACTTTGATAAAACAGTTTGGAAACTATCAGAAAAGAAAAAGGTATATTGTGATACGCTGTACTGTATCACGATATATCGCGATACGCTTTCCCTGGTAATACCCATCCCTAGTGATAAATAGTGTGGTACAAGCCTTATAGCTACAATCCTATCAATAGGATGCAAGTGAATATTGTAGACTGAGATTTGATGACTGCTCAAGGAGGGATCTGATCTTGATCAGCTCTGTTTGCTGTACCAATTTGTGTTGAAGCTGCTGTACTAGGACCCTGTACTACTAAAATACAGTTCAACCTTCAGACCACAAACTCGCTCAAGTCAAACTTACTCAAATTACACAATAACCCACTATTATAGGCGTTCAGAAAAAATGTCCCTTATTTAGAATTTAATTTTTATTTTCCTTCACTTAATTGTAATTACAGGTAAACCTCTCTATTACAACTAATGAAATGAAGGTTAATTGATTGTATAATAGACAGATGACAGCTTAAAGCAAGGTGACAGTATAACAGAAAGCTCATATCAAGGGGCTTTCTGTTTACTGTCACCTTGCTTTAAGCAGTCACCTCTTATATACACCTAGTAATTATCAGAACTTAGTGGGCGTAATAGAAGGGTTTAACTGTATATTTGATGTTACTTAATAGGTACATGTATATAGTTTCATGTGAAACGCTTTTTAATGCACAACTACTGTGTGAACAGAACGCTATATAAATCTGGTAAAAAATAATAATAATAATAATAATTCTAAGTTAAAACCTGGCTTGGTCAAATTCATCTGAAGAAATATGGATAAGTTGGTCCTACAGCGTATTCAAATGATTGAGGTTTGACTGTATAGGTTTGTCCCAATGTGAAATATTGACCATTTTCTGAACTCAATTTGTCATAAATGGATTTACCATAATTATGTACTGTTATTCATACAAACTATTTCAGATATAGATGGTCAGAACAGCCATGCTGTGAGAGGTCAGATGTTGAGAGACAGTGTATTTTGTGAAGAGACAGATGGTGCCCAAACTGCAGACTCAAATACAGTTGAGGCTGGTAGGTTTACCCATTACTCTGTAAATATCCCTTTTAACCCATTACCCCATAGCCTGTTTGTAGATTTGAAGACAGGTGGCCACTTAAAGCAGATTGAAAGAAAAGCAGAATGTGCCTTCAGGCACATTCTGCTAAACTTTCAGCTTGCTTTAAGCTACCATCTGCTTGAATAAAGAAAATATTTCTTATAATACAAACGGAATATCACCACAGTGTGTGATCCGGGCTCTTGTATCAGTTCGAGTTGGCTGTGTATTCCAGATCACACGAGAGGCGAAGCCTCGAGTGTGATCTGGAATACACAGCCAACGAGAACTGATACAAGAGCCCGGATCACACACTGTGGTGATGTTCCTTTTATTATATACCTTATTTCAATTTATTTATTTTCTATAAAATTTCATTTAAAGTAGCTTAAAATCGGGACTATATCTGCGAAACGCTATATATTCAACCGAATAACCATATGTATATGTTAAATCGCTAGTGCGTATTAATACATAATTACTTTTTTTGTAGAAGTCCGCCATTTTTTTATCGGCTCGATTGAGCAGTGTTTTTTCTCAAATAACCTTCATTTAAGCATATTAGAGTATGACTTGAACTGTTTTAAGCTTAATTCTATTTGGAAGTTCCCGTAATTACTTTTCATTCCTTCCATTTTCTCTTTTGTTTAACAGCAGACGGAGAAAACGTAAGCACGTTCAAGGTCTTCTTGTTATTAAAAATAGCATCAAAATCGGGAATTCCGAAACGTCACGCGCACCTGTTCTTTATATACATCGATTGTGTATAACTTGTGTAGCATAAAAGTAGTCCCGGCAATACCGTGTAGCATATATGCCATCTGATACGGATCATCTGATACGGAAAAAGATTGTGGGGCTTGTATTTGCCTGTTTTGTAGATAGGTATAAAATAAATAGTACACTGTACAAATTTGAGCTATTTTCTTCAGTGGAGGAATAATTTAAAGGTGTATTTACTGGGTAATGGGTTAAGCCATTACTCTATCCTTAAACCTATTTATGCCTGTGATTATTTCTATAAGAAAGTAGTCCCCTCCTAGGAAGTCACAACACTAGGTATTTCCAGTATCTTTCCAGCTTGGAGATTAAGGAGCATACTGCTTTACTTTCAACCTGCTTTAAGTAGTCTAAAGTGCAGTGACTAATCACATTGTGAGACATAACCATTTTATAGACTGGGAGGGTGTGAAAGTTATGGACAGATAAAATAACACATCCCTGAGGAGATTGCAAGAATCACTTTGTATCTCGCGGGAGGAAAGCGTCATGAACAGGGACGAAGGGGATACCAAATGAGGCCCATCTACCTGCCTTTGTTTACTACGGGAAAACTGACGTTAGTAAACATGTTATGTGACGTCATCCTCCAACGGTCAATTCACAGTCTGGGGAAGGCACACCAATGGTGTGCCGAAACTGTCATGTAAATTAAAACTTACCGTAATGGATATGCGAATGGAAACTATTTATAATCAAATCCTGAATGTATGATGAATTGTATTTTAGGTAAGCTGTTATCGCGCGAGATACTGTGCTGCTGTCTTGATGGGATACTAGATGTATTGTCTGTGATGTTAAACAGTAAGAGTGCATGTGGAGTCACCAACAGTTTTGCCCTAATGTTGGGCATAGAAGGAGCCAAGGAGGAGAGCCTGAGGAAGAGAGATGCTCTCTGCAAGTGTCTCGACGGGCTGCAGAAAGTGGCTAAACTCTGCTGTTCACTAGGTATAGAATGTCAAACATTTGTTAAGAGACCACTGAATAAAGATACATAGTGATCTTTAAAGACAGGTGACCACTTAATGCAGGGTAAAAGTCATGCAGAAGGCTCCTATAGGAGCCTTCTGCATGACTTTTACCCTGCATTAAGTTATCACCTGTTATAAATACTACAAATTTATCGTCTTTTTAATGGTTGCTTAAAACAGGTTTGACTGTATGTCGACAGGGGACAGGACTATAAATTTTGCCTGCAAATGTTGTTCAATCCCTCTATCTCTCCGTCAAGTTAATAGTTTTGTAATTGTTCACCATTCCCTGACAGGTGACATTAATCAACTTTAGGGTAAATCATACTGTTAGTTTTAAATTTGCAGTTTTTAACAGTCGGATTTCATTTTACGATATCAGAAATATATAACAGCTTAAAAATAAGTTCTACTGTAAATAATAACGTCATGACAATTATGTTATGGCGGGACAATGTAGGTTCAAAATCATTTTGAAACAATTTATGACATCATCAACAATGTTTGATAAGCCTTATGCCATGTATACATACATGTTCAAGTTCCGCATTACTCTTTGTGGCATAAAAGTATTTCTGTTTGGCTTTAAAGATCAAATGTCTTTCGAAGTGAAATGATTGAAACAACTTTCTTGTTGTTGATAGTGTATTTTGAAGTCATATAATAACCACATCACCAGTTGGTAGTTCTTAGCGTAAACAGCCAATCAGACTCGCTCCAAATGAGCTCGTCAGATCAGCTGTTTCTGCCAAGATCATCTCCACCTGAATACAACACCCTGTTGCATCATCGTTGGTGTTGATAAGGATTAACGTCCCATCGCTCTTTAGAGCCACACCCAGCAATGTTGGTCAAGGTTTCAGCCATTGGCTAAGCTTGCCATGCTTAGCCATGGACTGAACCCCTGTTTGTCTCCCACTACCTGGACATCTCATCGGGAGCGAGAGAGCCTGTAGCACCACCGACAGGTTATGTGTATTTATATCTGTAGGCTTGCAGGAGCGATGTGCAGCTGTGTTCTCCTTACTAGCCAACACATCATGTGTTATGGAGGACTTCAAACGGGCCACTCAGCCTTCAGTGGACAGGTCAGCCCAAAAATCTTCAATAATGCCAATCTCCAAGCCTAAACTGGTACGGCTACATGCAGCCCATATACTCAGTATGGACTCTATGATGACTACTGGGCTTGAGATAGGAAGCCACTCTGCTGATTGCTGGAAACATGTGTTCAGGTGAGGGATAGCTATATGTAGTAAAGGTTTTCCAGTTTTCTACTTCTACAGTCTAGCATGTGTTTAGTCATTACCCATTAGATACGCCTTAACCCATTACAACATATCCTGTTTCTAGTTTTGAAATTAAGTGACCACTTAAAGCAGGTTGAAAGTAAAGCAGAATGTGCAAGGACATGTTTGTTTTAGAATCTGCTAAAATATATTTTTCTTAGATCTAATTGCAGTTATTTGTCTATTCTCGCTTTGTAGGTACATTTATGTAATTTAATATGAAGGGCTTTTGAACGCACAACCCCTGTGTGAAAAGAGTGCTATATAAATCTGGTATAGTAAATAACAAATAAATAGAATATAGAAAATATTTTTTATGGTTCATATTCATGATTGAAAAATTGGAACTTATTTCTTCATTGGAACAATAATTTAGAGTCTTAACAAGGCATATTTATGGGGTAATGGGTTAATTTACCCCTGGTGAATAGGTTTTATGTGGAGAAAAGGATAAACACAAGTTTGATTAACCTTCTCACTGCAGTACTTCAAGTACAATGGTTATTTGCAAACAGCTTGGATCTTGATCAGACCCCTATTAATACAGTGCCTGATTAGGTTCCAAACTGTTTGACACTCATTTCGATATTACTTTAGTCAATTTACATAAAATTCAAATTTGAGAAATAAAAGCAGTTGTTTAACCCTTTCCCACATGGAAGCGCATTTTAACGCATTTAATTTATTCCTCCACTGGTGAAAATAGTTCCAATTTATACAGTCATAAATATGTATCATAAGAAATATTTCCTATATTCTAGCAGATGATAGTTTAAAGCAGGCTGAAAGTAAAGCAGAATGCGCTTAAGGCGCATTCTGCTTTACTTTCAACCTGCTTTAAGAGGACACCCATATTCAATACTAGAAACATGCTATGTGGGAAAGGGTTAAGGCAGATGGCATTATAGCAGAGAAGAGCTAAACCCTTCACTCTATTACCGGATTTTAATTTTGAAAACAGGTGTCAACTTAAAACAGGTTGAAAGTAAAGCAGAATGCACCTAAAGGCCTATTCTGCTTTCAGCCTGCTCTTAACTACCTAGAATAAAAAAAACTATTTCTTTCGGTGCATTATCATGACTGAATAAATTGGAACCATTTTCTTTAGTGGAGGATTGAATTAAAGATGTATCTATGGAGTTATGGGTGAAGTAACATTTTACCATGTGATTGCGATACTCATGTTAATACAGTTTGCATGCTTGGGTCGGAATCTTGATTATTTGTACAAATAGTTTTTACTCTAATGAGTCACTGAATAACGGGGAGTCTCATCAGAATCCAAACTGTTTTACACTCTGGCGTTGTTTTGAAAAGAATTTTTGAAAATTATGTTTTTAGAACAATATCAGACAACAACTATCAAACAAGTGATATCTCCCGATCTGGTCGGGAGCGCCCGAAAATTGACCTCTACTCATGATCTCCCGGTCGGGAGACGAAATCTCCCGATATTTCATTAAACCAGGTTCATTTTTATGCCCCCGGCATCGACAGATGCGGGAGCATATAGTAATCGTCCTGTCCGTCCGTCCTTCCGTCCGTCCGTAACCAGGTTAAGTAGATTTTACCTTTCGTCTAGCAACAACACCGCTTATTCAAATGCTTGGACACTATTTTGAGTGGGCTATTTCTTGGTTAACTAGATTTTACCGTTTCGTCTAGCATCAACACTGCTTACTCCAATGCTTGGATACTTATACAGTTGTTGCCTTGGACCATTCCCTATCCACCAATATCACCCAACCTTGATTTTGACCTTGACCTTGACCTAATTTGGACTTAGAAAAAATTCAAAATATACTGTCAAGGTTGCCACCGGGGGCATAAGCGATTATTGAACGCACAGTCTTGTTTTGAATTTGAACTTTTATATCATTTACCTCGTTTGCCGACTCTAAAAATCTTAAAATTGGCTTCAGAGTTCTCTGGCTAATCCATACACACGCTTATCACCAAACGCTACTGATGCATGTAAACACGTTACGTAATCGTCGATAAGATTAATTGTGTAGCACTATCAGATGGCATGTATATTGCTTTTAATGTGTTGTAGATCTAATTGGTTATCAAAAAAAGTGATTGACAGGTTCGCCCCGAATCGGAGACCTTACAACGATAATTTTTAGAAGCGGTGATGCGAAGGATAAAGATCTGTGTCGCCGATACGGGTCGGATTATAATAAGATAATTCTCAGTAAGTTCTGGACAAACACACATTTTATATGAAAGCTGATCAGAATTTAACATTTACGAATTGATTTCCACCACAAAATACTTTGAATATTCAGGTAATAGAAAAATACTTCGAAAATGACGGGGCGCCGTAACATTGGCTATGAGAACTACGTATATTTTGTTAGTCTAAAAAGTATTCCCCAGCGTCGTTTTCTAACAATCAATTAAAATTAAACATTAGACCTAAAATCTTCTGTTTGTTACATACAATTTGTGCAAATGTATAATTATTAAGTTGGATTTTACCACCAATTACGCTTGTAAAATTGATTTGCAATCAGTTTTCGCGGTAGAAAATTTAGAGGCGTTATTTCGTTGTTAAAACCACGCCCACTTTATGGCGCTAGTAAATATCGTCTGCAACAATTCTCTGAGTTAATTTTTGTGCATTTTCTTTCAGAAAACATCAGTGTCAAACAGTCTGTATCTAGATAAGATGATGCGCGGCTCATCTGGATACATATTGTTTACACATTTTAATTAATAACAGATCACAGAATTATACTTTTTGTATAATTCGGTGAACAGATTGTTATTAAAGGTGCTAACTCTTTCTATATCTACTCCATAGATAGAAATCTGGACCATTTGAACTATTTCATTCATTCTCTCAAGAAAATAGATATAGTTCCAGTTTATCTTTACTAGTCATGAATAATATAAGAACCATAAGAAATAGTTATTATATCCTAGCAGATGGTAGATCTAGCTTAAAGCAGGCTTAAACTTTTACTGAAGCAGAATGCTCCTGAAGAGTATTCTGCTTTACTTTCAGCCTAGATGCTAGAATAATAGGCCCATGTCAGTATTATAAAAACTATATCTCTGGGTGAAAATTTTCTCTGTCTTAGTGGTCTATAGACTTATCTATTCACTGATTTAAAAAAATAAGCAATTACTAGTGATTAACTTATGAAAATAGATAAATGTGTTGGATTTTCATCGCCTGCGCATAGTTTTGTCGCGAAAAAGGTGTCGCGAAAAAAGCTCCCTATTTGGCACCCCAATCTCCCTATTAAAATTTCCAGATCTCCCTATTTGGGTCCAAGAAAATATCACATGTATGACAACTATTGCAGACAAAAAAATTACCCAGCATGCAAAGAGTTAAATAGTTTTCACAATGTGTTATTACAGAGTTTTCACAATGTGTTATTACAGAGTTTTCACAATGTGTTCTTACAGAGTTTTCACAATGTGTTCTTACAGAGTTTTCACAATGTGTTCTTACAGAGTTTTCACAATGTGTTATTACAGAGTTTTCACAATGTGTTATTACAGAGCTTTCACAATGTGTTGTTACAGGTGCTGTGCATTTATCTCGGAGCTGGAACACACTTACTTTAGTAGTGGTAACAACCAGTCTAGTCTTCCCAGGATCCAGCAGGAACAAACCGTAGACCCAAACACAGCACTCAATGACAAGTGAGTAGATACTACTCTTCGTAAATAGATAAGTTTGCTCACCAAGAGCCATTATCCTTTGAAATACAGTAAAACCTCTCTAAACAGGACATGCTTTGGAAAAAGAAAGTAGACCACAACAGACAGCTTACTACTTAATGTAGGATCATAGTAAGGCAGAAAGCTCCCAAAGGGAGCTTTCTGCCTTACTATTATCCTGCATTAAGCCAGCAACTTTTACAAACTGGTTTAAAGACGGAAAATGTCATTTTATAATCGTCCAGTTTTTAGTGGTTTCTCTGTATTCTTGTGCACCTTGATAAACATAGCATGTATTACAGTTTTGTTACCTTGACCTTTGACTTAAGTTAAATTTGTGCATTTAGGTCATTTTTTTAGCTATTAAAAGTAAGTATTTGCCGTTATGGTCAAGGATACTGCTGAGCATTTGTAAGGAACAAATACATTTCTTGTTTTTTTTGCAAAATGTGGTTGCATTTAGAAAGTGGCCTCTTAAGAATGAAATATGGCTTATGAATATGTAGAAAACACTGCTCTGATGTCGTGTAGTTTTCAAGGATTTACATGCTTCAATTGTATTTCCAGTGATGCTGAACTGTATGGTGTTCCCATGGCCCCTGTGGTGCCCGTGGCCCCAAGAATCAATGTGGCCAACCTGATTAAACAGAGTAGTATAGAGTCTGGCTGGGATAGGTCTATTACAGGGGGTGGGGTACTGAACCATGCCCAGGCCTCCCAGGCCCTCTGTGGGCTGTCACAGGAGGTAGACAAGTAAGTACAGATATATTTAAGCAGCCATACAAATATCTGGTCAGGTGTCAGGTGGTTCCTTAACCTTTCCCCACATAGCCTATTTCTATTATTGAATATAGGTGTCCACTTAAAGCAGGTTGAAAGTGAAGCAGAATGCGCCTTAAGCGCATTCTGCTTTACGTTCAGCCTGCTTTAAGCTACCATCTGCTAGAATATAGAAAATATTTTGTATGATACATATTTATGAGTGTATAAATTGGACCTATTTTCTCAGTGAAGGAATAAACTTAATGCGCTAAAAGGCGCTTCTATGGGGGAAAGGGTTAATGTAGAACAAGAGTAAAGCAGAAAGATTCTATAGAAGCTTTCTGCTTTACTATTGTCCAACATTAAGCACTGATCTGAGAGTATGTTTTCAAACTTATATTCAGCAGCCATCCAAATGAATACAAAACATTGTTTAATTAAGTTTAAGAAATGGTCATGTAAGAGCCTTTTGCATTACTTTTGTCATGCATTTTAGATTTAACAGTAACCTGTCTTGAGAGTTTGCAATGTTTGTTTATTTAGTTGTCACTCTGCAGAGTTTTTACTGTAATTTAGGAAATTGTAGGTAAGAATTTGTTCATGACATTAGATTTAAGCAGATGCCAGCTATACTTACAAGATTGTACAAGTGCCTGTTTGATTCTTGTATAGGTTATTTGAAGATGCTGCCAACAATTTAAGTATGACGGCCCTGGCATCGTTCCTGGTGAATCTGTGTGAGTCTAGCAAGTATCAGCTGCAGAAAATCAGCAAGAAACTCATTGAGGAGGAGGAGCATGTAGGGGAGTACCACATGTTACCTGTCAACTCGCTACACCTGTACAGGCTGGAGAACGTGTTGATGAAGGTGGCACACAGTGACAGACCATTGATACACCTCATCAAAGCCTGGAGTGTAGTCTCCTCATACCTAGTAGAGGTAATAGAACTTAACTCAGTCAGCCCTGAAACTTCAAATAGACACTCCAAGTTTGCAATAAAGTCAAATTCATTTTAACTATTTAAAGTTGTTTTTCAGCAACATATTGCAAAATGGCAAACAGTGCAGACCCTGATCAGAGCTTTTTGATTTGGTATACACTGTTTTCATATGACAAACGTTATCTTCACATGTACACTGTTTCTAAAAGATGCAAGTACGGGCACTAGGGGTCATTGAGTTAACCCTTAGCCTGCCACTCACGACTATAGCTCCATATGCAAACAGCTTGGATCCAGATGAGACGCCGAGTAACTCGGCGTCTCATCCGGAACCAAGCTGTTTGACACTCGGACAACATTTTCAGCAATTTTGAGCAACTTTGAAGCACTTTGAAACTTGAAGCAGACGAGAAATATAGCAGACGACAATTTATTTGGCGGGCTAACTGACCATTATATTGTCATGGCACAATGAAGGAGCAAAGGTAAAAGTAATAGTACTTGTATTGCTTTTCAGACAGAGTCAAACCATTTTTATCCAATGTTTCTCAAACTTGCTCAGATTGTATAAGTTCTGGAATGAAATTGATTATGGTATAAATCAGATTCAGCTATTTTAGAATATGTCATATTCCAATATTGTTTACACTGTAATGTCTACAAATTTGAATGGATTTAGATTAAGCTTGTTTTGATTGTGAGTGAACTCCACAGTAAATCTTACCGGTTCCATTACAACAGATGAGCGATATCAGGGCCTTCTATGCCTTCTTTTCTTCAATCGAGGGATATATTAGAGACATAAAAGGGCATATTTATGTGGTAATTGATTACTGTTTATTTGTTTTTCTGTGCACCAGTCTGCAGGACACCGAGACAGGAGTATTTCTAAGATGGCAGTAACCATTGTACATGACTATATTGTGGCAGTGATGTCCAACCACACTGAGCTCAAACATTTCCACACCAATGAGATGCTGTGTAAAACATTTGAGAACATTCTCTGCTTGGAGCTATGTGATGGTGATGTACAGGACCAGGTTAGCCAGATATCCATTATATTTTGAAACAAATAGCACATGGTTGGCATTTGAGATATAGAGGATCAGATACTTTGGATTGTTATTAATTATAAGGCCTCACCCTTATAAGAAGGATTACTCAATGGCCTGGTTAAACTAAACTGGATGATGATGATGATGATGATGATGATGATGATTAATAATATGTCACCAGAATTAGTTGATTTTCGATTAAAAATTGACTTTCCCAAAGAAATTGTCTTTTCTACATTCATCTTGTTTTAAGCAGTCATATGTCATAAACGCAGCTGGATACAAGTTACTTAAGAAACAACAAATCCATTTGTGTTCATTATCCTGCATTAGATCACAGTTAGGAGTTGAGATGTAGAGTCATTAGATCATGAGGCCTTTAGGCTGAGTGATCTAATTACTAGGGATGGGTATTGCCAGAAATTTTGTATTGCAATATATTGCCATACTCCATCACTATATTGCAATACATATTGCATTATATTGCGTGTTAATAAGAGTGATTTTAAGTGATGGTTCTGGGGTGAATATGTGAAGACAAATTAGTTGTACCACTTTGAATCTTAACAACCATGTTACATTTAAGACAAATTGCACTGTTTGTAATGATTTTGTATATGTGTTTTGTTGTATTTTCAAATCTGAAATGCTCCCAGACTTTCCTTTCGGGATTTTCATAACCAAATTGTCCACCATGATGGTAACTGACAGGGTATGGTATATAACAGTGCCAGTTGACAGTATCAGACAAAGTTCTAATCACATTTTTTAAATGAATTTTTTTCTCTAAAATGACCGACAATGTCAGTATTTGATACATATTTGTTAGAAACTTTATGTTTTTCACTCAGATATGTAAACTTTTATCAATATCTTTGATAAAGATATTAAATCTGGTATGCACATTGATTAGGCAGCAATTCATTGATAATATACCATGCCCTATGCTAAAAAACCAACAAGGGGGAATCTCTCTGCCCTGCAAGCTGCTTATTTAGTTTGAACAAAACAAAATTGTGAATATTTTTAGTTGTGAAACAAAGCAAATTAAATCAATTTATCATAGAGGAAAAAACCAGGTTTTTCAATCAACCGTATCGGTACGTATTGTTTTCAGAACGTATTGCAATACATGTATATTGGAAAACCGGTTTTATTGCACATCCCTACTAATTACCCACATCTCAACGACTAACTGTGATCTAATGCACAATCATGAACACCTATGAATTTATTATTTCAATTCTACTGCGACTTTTATTATAAAAACACTTTTCCTGGAGATTACACCACACTAGAAGTGTTGTTAGTGGCTACGCCATTTTGACTGTTACAGTGGGCACTTTACACGACTTTCACCCCTGATGTTATATGAGTAAATGGCAATAGCTCAACAGAAACAACAACACAAAGTCAAACCATTTATGTCAAAATGAAACGGACAAAGATACCATTTACATCATGTGGGGACAGCTTTATGTCAGAGCTATAATGTTTACAGTTTTCATTCATATTTTACGCATATGGGACAAATGGAACAGCCGACTGAAACGCTACCCATGCAAACGTTTCTTGGTATTATTCGTCTATATGCCATAGGTTCCTAGTCGTGTTAGAATTGCACATATAGTCTTTCAGGAAAGCACACCATAGTATTTTTTCAATGTTTAAGAATCAAAGCTGATTGAAACAGGCTTGTTCGAATGCAGAAAGCGCCTATAGGATGGTCACTTCAACCAGGCTGAAATTAAAGTAGAATGTGCCGTTAAAAAGGGTGCATTCTGCTTTTCTTTCAGGCAGCTTTAAGCTACCTTCTTTGATATAGCAAAATATTTCTTATGGTGCATTTTCAAATGCTGAACCCATGTAATATGAAAGCCTGTGTGTTAATTACAATATGTTGTGTTTCCAGATTGTCTGTTCTATCTGTGAGTTGGTAGAGGCATCAGCGGCTGACATCAGGTCTGGCTGGCGGCCTGTATTTGGTGCACTGAGAGCTGTCAGGATAGAGTATACGACTGTAGAGGAGGTGAATGAGGTCAGACAGAGGCACGTGGAGGCCGTGCTCGACGTGTTTGATGTGTATCTCAACACTGATAACATACTCGTGTTTGCTAATGCCATGGTAGACTGTATACTCTGTCTCCTGAAGTATGTCAGAGGTCCAGGTAAACACATCTCACTTGACTCTTTCTTCAACTTTTTACCCCATAGAAGCCAATAGCCTGTTTCTAGTTTTGAAGACAAGCGACAACTTAAAATGCTAGGATAAAAAATATTTATATTCATGACTATAAAGCGTAATTTGTTTTCTTCAGTTGACAAATCAGTTAAAGGCGTAAAAAGGCATTTATCTGGAGTATTTGTTTTATAGCTTTTTTCAGTGGTTAAGACAGGTAGTTCCTTGCAGCAGGCTCAAATAAATGCAGAAACTTCCTGATGAAGGAACTTTCTGCATTACCCTAAGTCTGCTTTGAGCAGTCACTTATTGTCATGTAGGATAAAGGTTGTTTATCAGGAAACAATTAAAGCATAAAAAGGCATCCCTATTAGAGTTAGGAAAAGGCATAAAAAGGTTAAAATGTACTTAACAGTTAACTTGATTGCTTTATTATTACACTCCATTGAGCAGTTTCTTTTGGATTAAAATAATACAATTTAATATTCCTTTAAAAGTTTATCAGATTGAAAACAGGTGACCACCTAAAGCAGGATGAAAATAAAAACAGATTGCACCTTAATAGAGCACATTCTGCTTTACTTTCAGCCTGCTATAAGCTATCACCTGCTAGGATATGAAATATTTTTCTTATTGTGCATAGTTATGACGGTATAAGTTACACCTATGTTCATCATTAAAAGAAAGAAAAACAAAAGCATAAAAATGTGTAAAATAAGTATCTATGGAGTAATGGGTCAAGACATTGAGGGGGAGAAGGTTAATGACTGCTGTTTTGTGTTTCAGGAGACTTTGACGATTCAGACACAGATGACTCTGACTCTGTTAGTGACTTCATTGCTGGGTCACCAGGGTCTGAGAACCTGTGTCTACCGGCACTGCGGTATCTCAAACAGTGTTCTGTAATACTACAGTCCATGTGGAAAATGCCCGCCTGTCCAGTCTTCCATGGGGCTAAAAGGTAACACTGATGATATAGGTGTATAGCAGTGTAATACAGAACATCCATGTACACGATGCATATCTTACATGTACAGCTAAACAAGTATTTGCAGGGGTGTAAAAATTTCAGAATTGTTACTCGCCCCGCTGGGTTATAATGACATTTTGCTCATTAGTTTCTGTTGTAAATTATCAGAAAATTTGCTTGCCCTGACAAAATCTTACTCGCCATGGCGAGCGGGCGAGTAGAATTTTACACCCCTGATTTGTCAAATCAATTTCAAGCTTTTCATAGCAAGAATTTGCAAAAGAAAACAGTGAAAGTTTAATACTTAACAAAAACAAAATATTATAGGCTCTAAATGGGTGTTAAACTGTGCTTAACCCTTTACAGTTTTGAATACAGGTGACCACTTAAAGCAGGCTGAAAGTAAAGCAGAATGTGCCTTAAGGCACATTCTGCTTTACTTTCAGCCTGCTTTAAGCTAAAATCTGCTAGGCTATATAAAATATTTGTATTGGTAATTGTTCATGAGGGTATAAACTGGAACCATTTTCTTCAGCGGAGGAATAAATTAGATACGCTAAAAGTCGCTTCTATGGGGCAAAGGGTTAAAAGCATATGTGTTTAATACAAAACTAACCGCCTGTACTTGTGATTTGCTGGATGTTGCTATAGGAGTTAAAGCTACATTAACCCTTTCCTTGAAAGATTTTTCCAGTGTTTATCAAAGGGGATCCTTTCCTACACTCTAAAAACAACTGCTTTAAATTGCTGAAAGTGAAACAAAAATAATGTGTCACAGAGAAATTTCTGCTTTATACTTTCACTATTCTAAGCAGCCACCTGTCTGAAACACGGAAGACAAGTTATGAAGAAATGATTTAAAACATGCTCTGATAATGTTTACAATCAGTTACATCTAATATTCAGGATTCAGGTGAACACAGCCCATAGAAGTGTGGACCAGAACATCCCCAACATGGACTTCAAGAAGTTCTCCAAGTATTTTATCTCTGTTGATGAGGACCTAGAGAGTACTAATACAGACAAGTCTACAGGTCCTAGCAGTCTGTCACCAAGACTTGGGAATATTTCAAAAGAAGAGAGAGGTGCTGGAGACTCTAGCAGTCTGTTGTCCAATGATTCTGGAATTCTAGTCTCCAACAATAAAGGTAAACCATCTGTTCTTCTGTTAAATGCTGACAGACTGACCTTCCATAGGAGCGTTCTGCATTACTTTTGATCTGCTTTAAATCCATTACCCCATAGTCTGTTTCTAGTTTTGAAGACAAGTGACCTTTTAATGCACTTAGAGCAGGTTGAAAGTAAAGCAGTACACGCCTAGAATCAACGATCATATCATTGTTATATATATAAAAATAGAAATGCAAAATTTACAATATAAATAGAAAATGCAGCAGAAATGATAGCCAAATCCCAAACAAAGAGAATGATAAAAAGTGCATTGTGATATTGGAGAACTGGAGTTACTACAATTCTAAAGTTCTAGAGTATACCAAGTTCAGGTGTATTTACAGACGGGGCTGAAGCAGACAGTGTAGTAAAGATTGATGTCTCAAGTCTAGATGAGCTGGACAACAGCACTGGCATTCTACATGTGTGGTTCCTGTTGCTGGAAGGCCTGTCAGGAGCTATATCAGCCTGTCCACGGTCCTACCAGCCTCAGACCATGGAGGCACTGTTTGAACTGCTGAGATCATCATCACATGTTCCTGGTGAGTATACTCAGCTAACAAAATAAGCAGTTGTCTGGTTGTGAGAGAAGCGTGAGGTTAAGTTGGGCAACCATTTTAAGCCAATGTGTTTAATGGACAGCCATATGTTCTTACATAAAAATAAATATAACACATGGCAAACTTAATCGCATACTTCATATTTTGTATGAAAGAGACAGTCAACCAGTTAACCCATTTAATACACCCTTTTATTCCTTTAATTTATTCTTCCACTATAGACAGTATATCCTATTTATACAGTCATGAATTATGTATCATAAGAAATATGTTATTTTTTCAGATGGCAGCTTAAAGCAAGCTGAAAGTAAAACAAAATGTGGCTGATGGTGCATTCTGCTTTACGTTCAACCGCTTTAAGTGGTTACCTGTCTTCAAATCTAGAAACAGGCTGTGGAGTAATGGATTAAAGAAAATAGTTTCTCAAAGGACAAATAAATTAAAATGTAATTTCTCAAACTGTAGATTGTAGTATGTGTATTTACAAGGTGCTGGGTTACAGATCTATCCGTGTCATCTGTTTCAGGTACAAAGTTTGCAGTATACTGTATGAACCATTTGCTGTTACCTATGATACAGGCCTGGCTGAGGTCTGGCTCCAGGAAGTATGGGTACTGGGACACTGGGGCCACAAACTTCAAACAGTGCTGCGGACACACTACAGACCTAGTGGTCGATCTTATACATGACTTCAGAGGTATGATGTCTCTACAAAATAACCCATATAAATTGTTCATAGACATTTAACTTAATGTATTAATTCATTCGCTTAACACATTCAACCCTAGCGACGAGTATACTAGTCATTTACAAACAGTTTACCAGTAAGGATTACACTTGTCCCATGCAAACAGGGTAGACCCTGATCAGAGGGCTCCTTAAGGAGCCCACTGATCAGGGCCTACACTGTTTGTTGTTTTGAAATATTTTATAAAATTAACCCTAAATAGTCAAAAATAGACTAGACTTATTTTGATATTGGAAGTGTCCATTAAAAGTTTCAAGGTTGAATGAGTTAATGTAATAGTTCAGCTTATAGATACTCATAGTGAGTGGAGTTTAAAATTTCAGCAGAAGAATGATTAAGTAGAAAAATAGCAGACTAAATTCCATTAGATTTTCTTCAGTTATGGCATTGGATGATCTGTAATTTGTCTACTGCAGGAGACAAGACTGTTTCCATACTCCTGGAGAGTGTGTTGGTGAAACTGTTACAAGTGTTGTCAGAGTGTGTAGCTCAGCCATATGAGGTCATCTCTAGACTAGGCTGCTCCTGTATGAGGTAAGCTGGCCAGGCAGGTTCTGCTGAGTGTCTTGTTTTATGCCTCCACATGACATTGTTGGGAATATTGTTTTTAGTCTGCCTGTGTGTTTCTGTTTCTGTCTGTATGGGAAAACTCACCTTCAGCACCTAGGTGTGACGCTAAACCATAGCAGAAACAACAACAATGATCTGTTTCTGTCTGTCTACAACTTTATCCTGAGCCATTACTTTAGAACTACTTTTTAGCTCACCTTGCACGAAGTGCCAAGGTGAGGTTTTAGGATCCCTGGATGTCCCTCATCTGTACGTCCGCCCGTCCATCCACAATTGGTTGGTTAACACTCTAGCGCCTACAAATTTCATCCGATCTTCATAAAACTTCATGACAACGTTTGTCTTGATGAAATCTAGGTCAAGTTCGAATGTGGGTCATGTCCGGTCAAAAACTCAGTCAAATCAACTAACAACCTTGCTAACACTCTAGAGGCGGATCTTAATGATATTTTGTCAAAATGTTTGCCACATTGAAATCTAGGTCAAGCTCGAATGTGGGTTATGTCGGTCAAAAACTAGGTCACTCGGTCAAATTGTAGGAAAACTGTTAACACTCATTGGATTTTAATGCAACTTGGTCAGAATGTTTGCCTAATTGATATCTAGGTTCAGTTTGAATATGGATCATGTAGGATCAAACTAGGTCAAATCAAAGAAAAAACAGTGTTAACTCTCACGAGGCTAGATCTGTAGGGCGTTCAAGTACCGTACCAGCGAACAGTAACGTTAACCGATGCAAACAACCCATATAGTACGACATCTAACGTTCACCGATACTCTTCAATAATAACTCATTGCGCCCCAAAGTTTATTAACTTTTCAAGGGTACGAACGATTTATGTGCGAATCTTAATAACACAAGCAAAAGTGCACTAATCAACTGAAATGCATCAATTTTACTGCATATAAAAATAAGATTTAGCTGCTCAGATGTAAGCTGCTTTATTTGATACATTAAGTATCGGAAAATGTTGGTTTATTGATGAGAAATTAAGTCGGGACTGTTCGCCGGTTGTATTAAATTCATTTGGTAGCCATTTTGTTTTCCTTGTTGGGGATGGCGAACTACCTCTGAGGCCGTTCGTGTCGTTCGCAATCGGTAACACCCTAAGGGTTGTTAAAAGTGAATTGTTACCGTTTTCCGATGCAATCGATTGCATAGATACGGTACTTGAACACGCTACTGAATTAGATATTGTCAGAATGTTGGCCTATATCAAACCTAGGTCAAATGTGGATTGTGTCTGGTCAAAAACTAGGTCACTAGGTCAAATCATAGAAAATCTTGTTAACACTCTTAAGGTTTATTGTGGCCCATGTCCAGTCATAATCTAGGTCACTATAGGTTAAGTTTACATGGTGTACAAGGTGAGCGATTTAGGGCCATAGTAGCCCTTGTTATAAAGACTTATATATGGCATGTTATTGTTGAGATTTGTACAACTTGGGTCATATCTGACAGAGGTCAAACGCATTTAGAAGTCAAATAGACTGCATTTAACTAAATGGCCATAAGGTTGTGTTTTTAGCTCTGACACCTGAGCTAGCTCAGGGTGAGCTTTTGCAATCCTTGAATGTCCGTCGTGCGGCGTCAACAATTTTAGTGTTTACACTCTAGAGGTCACAATATTTATCCAATCTTTCTCAAACTTGCTCAGATGGTATATTGCCATAAGAGTTCAGATGAGTTCGATTATGGCTAAAATCGGACAATTAGGTCATGAGTTATCAACCTTTGAATTGCTGAAAATGCCATATTTATCAGTGTTTTTACACTCTAGAGGCCACAATATTTACCCAATCTTTCTAAAACTTGGCCAGATTGTATATCACCATAAGAGTTCGAATGAGTTTGATTTTGGTTGAAATCGGACGAATAGATCAAGAGTTATCTACCTTTGAACTGCTGAAAATGCCATATTTAACGGTGTTTACATTCTAGAGTTAACAATTTTTATCCAATCTATCTCAAACTTGCTCAGATTGTATATGACTATAAGAGTTCAGATGAGTTTGATTATGGTTGAAATCGGACAAATAGATCAAGAGTTATCTACCTTTGAATTCCTGAAAATGCCATATTTTACAGTGTTTACACTCTTGCAACTACAGTTTTCAATGGATTTTCATTATACTTGTACACAAAGTATATAGCTATATGTTCTCGTAGGAGTGCAATTATTGTTGAAATCTAATCATTATGGCAATAGTTACCTGCCCTTGATATACTTTGAAATGCTAGAAAAAGGCTTAATTTCAGTATTGTTTACGCTCTAGTTATCTGCCTTTGATGTACTCTACTATACTACAGTAGGTCGACAAACTTGAATGGATTTAGAATAAAAAGGGTGAAATTCAAAGGTAAAGCTATCAGGCTTCATTACAAATGGTGAGCGATATCAGGGCCTTCAGGCCCTCTTGTTTCTATATTTACAGACATGTTTTATTGGGTCCACTATTGATATGGAAGATATATCTATATGAATATGGCAGGCATATTTTGTTGTGTTTTCATTGTTGATTTTTCTGACATTTTGCTGAGTTTGCATTGTTGATATTTACATACATATTTTGCTTCATCTCTATACTTGCTATTTCAGACATATATTGCTGAGTGCTAGCAGTGACTTCACAGAAGAGATGTGGCAAATCATTATTGATGGCTTACAACATGCATTGGATGTAACTACGTACTGTGTACGACAGCTGATGCTAGTGTTTAAGGCCCACTCTGAGAATTTCTATGGTGATATTGGGCAGGTTAAGGTAGCCACACGGAAAGACTGCAGTACCACAGAGTTCTACAGGATGTGGCATCTAGCTCAGCAGGTACAGTACAGGGAACAGCATTCTTTACTGGTTAAATCAAACTAAATGCAATAGAATGAAAAAGGGCAAAGTCTTGAAAATAACAGTTTACTTAAATCTGAGTGATAAACAGTTTGGAACCTGATCAGGTGCTGAGTTACTCAGAATCCAATCAGATTTTAACCCATTACTCCAAAGATACTCGTTTTTCTGCATTTAATTTATTCCTCCACTAAATTCCGTTTATACAGTCATGGATATATAACATAAGAAATGTTTTCTATATTCTAGCAGATGATAGCTTTTAAAGCAGGCTTAAAGTAAAGTAAAATGTGCCTGAAGGTGCATTCTGCTTTACTTTAAATGTGCTTTAAGGAGTCACCTATATCGTTATAACTAGAAACAGGTTATGGAGTAAAGATTTGAACTGTTTGCTATGGACATAACTGTTGTACATTGACATGTATTGGGTAAGAATAATGTTTCTCCCACTGAAAGCGATGTAAACCCTAGGAATATAAATAACTCTTTGGATACCAAGTAATTTGACAAATGTAATTTTGTCATTCTTAATGTCGTAATAGATGTATTTATTCAATCCCCAGTTTTGCAGAAATTGAATCTGAGTGTCGAAATGTTTTAAATCCTGATCAAGCCCTACTTCTGTGTGGCCTAATCGGGATCTTAACTGTTCGTAAAAGTCATTAAATTTATTTTTTTTGAATTGCAAAGCTTTATACATGGTAGTCCGTGTTATCTTATTGTGCCTTTACCTGTTTCAAATTTAATAGTATGAACTTGTTCACTGTCATGTAATAGTTTGCTTAGAAATGGTTGTCTGCATCTATTTTTACAAAGAAATTAAATTTAGTTATTTTGGCATTTTGACAAGAATCATAATAAGAATGTCAAAATACAAGTACATGTATAGAGTGTAGAAACTGAGTTCTTACCGTCTACAGCAGAGCTTTATGATTGTTGGTTGTAGGTATTTTTGTTGGACAGCCAGGTGTCTGTGAACCCCCCAGTCACCAATGATGAGGACAAATCCTTTGTGTTATTGCTGTATCCACCTGGATATGAGAACAGTCTAAACCCAGACCATATTCTGGCCAGGTGAGCAACTTATGGTTTGACATTAACCATACGTTCAACTTTGCTAGATTGACACACACACAGTGGAGAAGATGTTATTCTTTCCTATCAAACTTTCTGTTTTAGTGTAAACAATTTGGAGCCAGATCAGACTCAGTGTAACCCAGCATCTGATCAGACTTCAAACTGTTTGACACTCAGATTAAAAAAAAAGTTAGAATTGTCAGCAAGTTGTCATTGGGAATGAATAATGTCTTCTCCACTGCATGCGAAGCAATTACTTATCTTGAGACAGCTGGCACTGGCCAGGATGTTATACAAGCATACTTGCATTAAGCGGATATACACATTTCAGGCATAGGTGACTGCTGAGTGAAGAACAAAAGTACAGTAAACCCTGAAATCTTGAACTTGAGAAGTTGAACTCACCCATATTCTAAGGTGTTGCATACCCATGTTTGACTTTGAAATATGTGTATGGTGTATGTCCGAATAAAGCAATTTTAAACTAATAAAATGAAAATATAAATATGGGTAAGTTTATTTTCAGGGAGACCGAGGTTTGATTGCAATTTATGAAACAAGTGATAATTGATTATAAATATTTGCTTTAAATCAAGTTTTACTGTTGAAAAAGAGATTGAAAATTAGTCTGCCTGGACTTAATAGCTACTTGTGAAAGTGCAAACAGTGGGTTATTTTCCAAACAAAGTGATTGTAACTAAATGTTAGTTTGCTGTGATGTTTGTTTCAGAGCATTTACTCACTCTGATGAAGCACCTGTAGGGTAAGGACAGTAAGGGTGCTGGGTGTAGACATCTCTCTATCTTTTATAGTAGGAACCCTCCAATGAACTTGTTTTACTGTAAAACCTCTCTACCATAACTAATGAAAAATAGACAAATTGATTGTATTAGGCATAATAAACATCTTAAAGCAAGATGGGAGTAAAGTAGAAATCTCTTTCAGGATTAGGAATTTTCTTTTATATTGCCATCTTGCTTTAAGCAGCCACCTGCTTTAAATCATTCACGCCTGAAACTATAAACAGACAAATCCAGTTTCCAAAAAAGTCTGGTCCATTTTTGACTATTTAGACTAGATTTTTACAATATATTTCAAAATGACAAACAGTTCAGACCTTGATTAGAAGGCTTCTTAAGGAGCCCTCTAATCAGGATGTGCACTGTTTGCATAGGACAAGTGTGCTCTTCACAGGTATACTGATTGTAAATGATGACTATACTTGTCACTAGGGTTTAATGTTTTAAACACCACTAATTAAATGCATTTTGAAGTTGTGATCGAGTCATTTACCTTTATCTTGAAAGCAAGGAAGCAAGTTGTGACTTTGGTGATGGGAACTTAGTCTTTATTTCCTTTAATTTCTCCTAGTTAAACATAGTCTAACAAACAGTGCAGACAGATGAGTGTTATAGAGAGACATTTGATCCGGGTCTACTCGGTTTACATTAACCAAGGGTTAATTTTCTTCGCTTGGGATATTTGCAGCTCTTAGGGTTTTACACCTCTGCTTCTACAAAGTGGGGATATATCATGCATGCGTTTCCAACTTTCCACCTGTCCCTGCATGCATACATATAAATGGTTTCTAGAATATCTCTCATACTATTTTACCTGTGACAATCAATCTTGGTATGTGGATGCATGTCGGAGAGAAATGCAATAATTAGGTCATATCAGCTGTACTTTGAATTCATTAACTCTTTCAAAACTAAATATTTTCATAGGTACACATTTATGCTGCTTTTTGCACTATAGTACAGTAAAACCTCTCTATTACGACCACTTAATTGAGTTGATTATTTGATGTTTACGACAGGTGACTGCTTAAAGCAAGGTGACAGTGAAACAGAAAGCTCCTTTAGGAGCTTTTGTTTTACTGTCACCTTGCTGTAAGCTGTCACCTGTCTTTTATACAATCAGTTAGCACTCGTATTAGTGGTCGTAATAGAGAGGTTTTACTGTATATGTGAAAAAGTGATATGCATGAAAAAGTCATGTTGAATGAGTTACCAAACATGTACCACAGGAATAGAATAAGTACATTTAAAGTTTGTATACAATTTCTTGCTGTTTCAGGATTCCATTTCGCAGTATAGTAGTCGGTCTGCTGTCCCATCAGCTACTACTACAGACTATAGGCTGTATACTTCTGGAGGGTAATGCCAAACCAGACAGCTCTATGCCAGGTAAACATTCCATACCCAGCTTTTCACAACCATATGGGCACTGATGGAATAATACCCTAGATTCTCTCTTCAGAACAATGTTGAATATATGGCTAAGTTCAACATAACCCATTACCCCATAAATACACATTTTTAGGCCTCTAATTTATTCATCCACTGAAGAAAATAGTATCAATTTATACAGTTATTAAGGCACATTCGGCTTTACTTTTAACCTACTTTAAGTGGTCAAATATCTTCAGAACTTGAAACAGGCTATGGTGTAATGCGTTAAGCGAGCTCGAGTTATCAAAATTTTGTCTGAAGACATATGGGTTTTAAAGTTCAACTTAGTTCGAGTTATCTGGGCTCGACTGTAAGATAGAATAATGCAGTAGTTAGCACACATTATATTTTTTCAAGCATTGTTTGTGGCTAAAACTCAACCCCATTCCCCTCTGTAACATGTATTTTCCTCAATAATCTCCTGAACAAAAGATTTCACTGAACTTTGTTCGGCTGAATATTCAAATATAAAACTCTACCCACTATGACCATGTACCAACTGAATGTGTTGTTGTATATTTGTCTAATGAAATAAGAAAAAAATCCACAGCAAAGAGTACAGACTCATGTCAGACAGGTCCTATATGAAAACTGCAGCTCCAGATCAGACAGCTCCATCAGGAGTTGTCTGATGTTTTCAAAAAAGCACCAGTCTACACTATGAGCAGGAGAAGGGTTATGGTATAGGTAAATGCATTAAATGGTGGTACTATGAAGTAAAAGCTTTAACTGTATTTTTATGCATATTCCAAATTTTGAACTTTTGACATCATGACCTATGTCTTCTTCTTAGGTATGCTATCCCAGCTATCAACTTGCCACGTAACGCAACTGTTGGACTGTCTACGCAACTCCTATCAACTAGCCTGTGACTTTGACCTTCGACCTGGGCTCAAGTTCTTGCTTCAGAAGGTGGCTCACACTCAGGTTGCTGTGAACCTTTACAAACAGGCCGGAGCCAGTATGGTGTTCTATATACACACTCTCATCAAGATATGCTCCAATGTCCCTAGTCTAAACATAACAGAAGTACGCAAAATACTTGGAAAAGAAACTAAGATAGAAAGCTTTAAGCATACTGAGACTGATAGTGTTAGTGAAGAGGCTGAGGATAGAAATAAAGAAGCTGGTGATAGAACTGAGCAGGTAGAGGGAGTTCACATTGAAGGGGAGAAAGGTCAGGGTGATGTCATAGGCAAAGTCAATATAGGTGAAAGTCCGACTGATACTGAGCCTTCTGGTGCTGTAGTTGAGAAGAATAGTTCTTCCCATGATGATACCGAGTTACAGAAAACTGAATCTAGTGCACTGAAATCTGAAAGTGAAGTAAACTCTACATGTAAAACACTTGGTGTGAAATCTAATCTGTCCAGCATTTTAAAAGGAAAGCAAACATCCACAAGTCCAAATCTTGTAGACAATGTGAACCTGTTTTTGTCCCAGCTTCAGTCAGTTTGTGATGAACTGTGCCAAATGTATATTGATATTCTGTATGACAAAGCGGGAACCAGCTGTGTGGATACTATGGGGGAGCAGCAGCTGTTCTTCCTGATTGCTCAGCCTGATGACTTTCCTGAGGTGCACACTAAACTAGACGTAGACAAGTTGAACAGCCAGTTAGAGGAGACACAGGCTCGGCTACAAGGTCTGCCTACTGCTACAACAGCTGTACACAGTATGCAAGGTTTGTATATGACTTTAACCCTTAGACCGCCAAATAAATTGTTGTCTGCTTTATTTCTCGTCTGCTTCAAGGTTCAAAGTGCTTCAATGTTGCTCAAAATTGCTGAAAATGTTGTCCGAGTGTCAAACAGCTTGGATCCGGATGAGACGCCGAGTTACTCTGCGTCTCATCCGGATCCAAGCTGTTTGCATATGGAGCTATAGTCGTGAGTGGCAGGCTAAGGGTTAACACCTCTCCCCAAAGCTTGTTTTCAGTTTTTATACACCTGACTCCAATGTTATAAAGAGTTTGAGTTGAGTCTGAGATCATTCTCAAGCATTTGATTGGTCAGATTTGAGCCAAAGCTCAAATCTAACCAATCAAAATTCTTGAGAACAATCTCTAGTCTCAACTCAAACAAACTCAAATCTGACTAATCAAATGCTTGAGAATGATCTCAGACTCAACAAACTCTTTATAACCTTTGGACGATGTGTAAATGGGATGTATCATGGTGTGCCAAGTGTCTGTTCATCCAGTTTGTTAATACAATAACTAACATTTTCCCCCCAATTTTCATCACATTTGATATGATGTTTTGTTGCCTACATAGCTTGGATGAGTTTGAAACTTGCAACTTTTGGAATATCTTTGGCAGAGCTTTGCCCATTGACAGGCAGATCTTGTGCTCAAGTCACTTTATTAACACAGACGGTTGCTTAAAGCAGGCTGAAAGTAAGCAGAAAGCTGTCTACTTTACTTCTTGCCTACTTGATGTATATTTTTGCATGGGGGGATGTTTTAAAGTGAGTGGACAAATGTTAATAACAACTATGGTCTTTATAAGGGCAGCATTATAATGTGTTATACTTGCCTTTAATTCCTTTTACCGCCTTATCCCGAGTAACAATGGTTATTTACAAACAGTTTGGATTCTGATCAGATGCTTCATAAATAGTATGACATTCATTATATTACCTTCGTCAATTTAGCTAAAATTTGAATTTTAGAAATAAATACAGTAGACCATTGTGGAAAGCAAATTACATCATGGTAGGGAAGGGGTATCGGTGTTTTCTTTAGGAGCTTTTGTCATTATTTTATTGTACATTAACCCTTAACTCCATAAGTATGCATATTTACGCTTTTAATTTATTACTACCCTGAAAAAATAGTTCCATAAACATGAATTTATATCATAAGAAATGTTTACCATATTCTAGCAGTTGGTAACTTAGAGCAGGCTGAAAGTAAAGTAGAATGCTCCTTACGGCGCTTTCTATATTACTTTTAAACTGCTTTAAATGGTTACATATTTTCAAAACTAGAGATAGGCTGCAGAAACCAAATCTGGCCATGGGATGAAGGGTTAATACTCATTTATTGTATAGGTATTATGATATATTTCATATTCATAGCAACTCTTTTACAGAGAACAATGGAGAAGTTAACTCGAGCAATTCTGCCAAAGTAGAGACAGTATTACCTCCCCTGTCTCCTGTCCACTCCCAGCCAAAGAGCAAGAAGGAAATCCGAAATGAACATGAGAGTCGGGTGTATAACCTAGCCACTGATAAGCTGATTCATAACCTAATGACAGAGTACAAGAAGAGGAAGAACCAGAACGTCATGCCATCTTTTGCCAAAGTTAAAAAGGCAGAGAAGAAGGAGAAAAAAACGAGGAAGAAATCCATTGACCCGGTGGATCAAGTCATAGAGCAACAGCAGCAGTCTTCAATAATGAAGGTAAAATCAGTTTAACCCATTACCCCATAATTTTTACGCCTTTAATTTATTCATCCACAGAAGAAAATAGTTCAATTTATAGAGATATGAATAATGTATCATAAGAAATACTTTCTATGTTCTAGCAGATGGTAACTTAAAGCAGGCTGAAAGTAAAGCAGAATGCGCCTTAAGGCGCATTCTGCTTTACTTCCAACCTACTTTAAGTGGTCACATATCTTCAAACAAGAAACAAATTATGGTGTAGTTGGTTAAACATCATTGCCCTAAAGAATATAGAATTGTCTGTAAGAGTGTAAAAAGATTGGGCTTGGTGGAGACATGATGGAGAAAATGTTGAAAGTTTATAATATACTCTGGTGCCCTGCGTTTTTTATTTTTACTAGGACATTTATAGATGTTTTCAGATCATGGATTTTTATTTTTTCTATTTTATTAAATAACTTTTAAACTGGTCTGGTTTGATTTATTTTAAACAAAGCTATATTCATGTAAATACTGTTTACTCGTGCACAGCTTTGATACTTCTATGTGTTAAACTAGCTGTATCACACCTGATCAGACTTGTGGCTCCTTAAAGCAAGAATATATTAAAACTCACTTTGGGAGATTTCTTCGTTTTCGTCAGCATGCTTAAAGCAGTCATTTGTCAATATGACTATAAGAACTGGTTGATACATTTCTAACATTGACTTGTTTCAGGACAGTGAAGCACACTTGCAATCCTGGACAGAGCTCCTGTGCACCATTCTTGGCCTACTCCATCAGCTAGATGACAAGCAGTTTACCACACTCCTCCCCTCTGTGTTTGGATGTGTCAATCATCTTGTTTGCCATGCCCAGGATATGAGACTGAGGGAGGAGTTGGCACAGTGGCTCCACCGTGTGGGCGTTCTCTTCACACTCTGTCTCGATTAACCAATGATCCCATATCTAGTTTTGGTTTAAACATATTTTATTTCAATAATTTACATGTATTTTACAAACATACAACTAAGTTTAGGATTGAAATGAAAGCAAAACAGCTTATTGTGTTTCTCTCCATATGTTTCTAGTTTTGAAGGCAGGTGACCACTTAAAGCAGGGTGAAAGTAAAGCAGGATGCACCTTAAGGAGCATTCTGCTTTACTTTCAGCCTGCTTTAAGTGATCTACTATGATTTAGAAAACAGTTCTTATGGTACATGTTCAACTGTATAAACTGAATGTATTTTCTTCAGTGGAGGAATTAGTAAAGGTGTAATAAAGTGTATTTGTTAAGCTATAATGAGAGAATAGGACACCATTTGAACCAAGATCTGAGTATCTGGATGTAATAAGCATTGCATTTAAAAAAAAAAGGAAGAACTTGATAAGGGTAATGGAAAATAGGAGTAAATATACATGTACATGTATGTTTGTAATAGACATATAAAATATATGTGTGCATATAAAACCAAAGAAGGAAAATTTTAACAAGACTTTCTGCTTTACTATAATCTTGCTTTAAGCTTCCGTTTGTTTGGGGGAAAATCAATTGCAATTGAATACATTTATCAGGAGTGGATAGGGTAAAACAAAATCTATAATGGAAGTTAACACATGAATCTGATGACTATGCACTAGAATTGTAGCCACGACATAAGCTTTGGCAGAGATATAACCGAGAAAATGTTATGTTATTAATTTTCTCCCTCCTTTGCTGAAACAGACATTCAATAGAAATTACTTTAACTCTAAGGTTTAATCATTCATTGTTTTCATCAGAAGGATGCCTAGTGCAATATGCTGCCAAAATTGATGACAAGAACAATTTAATATAAGGTAAACACAAGATTGAAAAATTTGAACATCAAGTTTGAATTTTATGAATGAGTTTTTCTACTTACCACCAATTATATACCATTTGGATATTTTATGCTCTTTCCGCTCATAACTCGCTCTTTTAATAAGCGTCTAAAGCATTGATCAACCGGAAGTACATGATCATAGACGCTTAATACCTCAGTTTTATTTTATAAGCCCTTCACCTACTAGAGGGGAGGTGGGATGGGCCCCTTTGTGGTAAGTAGAAAAACTCATTCATAAAATTCGAACTTGATGTTCAAATTTTTCAATTTCATTTCATTCGTTTTTCTACTTACCACCAATTATATACCATTTGGATAGATTACAAAGCTTACCTTATAATAAGGTGGTGGGTGACATCAAATCACTGCAATCATTCCTCTTCATTCCTTGAAGAAGCACATTATCCAACTATGTCTTGTTTCATTTCACAAGTATTTACTACTTTATACAAACATTATACCAATATCCAATCTCAACACTTACTTAAGTGTATACCAATATCCTGTTGCAACACTTGCTTAGTGTTTCATTACTAAAAACTTGTTCACCGAACTCGCATAAATATAAAACAATATTCAGAAAACTACTGACTCAGTACATCTCAAATAGAATCTTGTGAAGGTAGATTCTCTACTCCAATCTGCTGCTTCGAGAATAGACTTCATGTTTGCACCCTTAAATAATGCCCAAGATGGCGCTATTGCCCTAACCGAATGAGCTTTTGGCTGACGTTTGTCCTGGTAAGCCATCTGGATTGTCTCTGTTAACCATCTTGAAATTGTCTGGACTGATACTGGTTTATGAGGCTTTATCAAGCCTAGAAACAGTTTACATTCGTCTTCACTTGATAACAGACATCTAACTTTTTCTGTACGTTTGAGATAAATGAATAAGGCCCTTTTGGGATCTAACTTCTTGTTTTCTTTGTAACACGGAACAAATATTTTGCTATTAATATGACTAGGTCTATCTTGTTTTGATAATCCATATCTGAGAAAAGTAATTCCGTTATGCTGAACCGTGACACGCCCCTCTCCCAATCTCAAAGCTTGAATGTCGAAGCATCTCCTGAACGTCGTGACTGCAATCAAAAACAGAGTTTTGTAAGTCACATATTTCATACTAGCCAATTTCAAAGGTTCAAAAGGCTCCTTCTGCAACATTTCTAAAACAGAAGGCAAGTCCCACTCTGGCACAAGCTGTGTTACTGGTGGCCTACAATTGAACACGCCCTTTAACAATCTAATGATATCTGGATATTGCCCTATCGGAACATTATCCACATTTGGCAACAAAGTAGACAACATTGATCGATAACCAGAAATCGTTCTGAATTTTAAACCATCTTTGAAAAGAGAGGTAAGAAAATCTGCACAGTCCACTACAGTAGCCTGATAGGGATCTTTTTCTCGTTCACGACACCAGCTATCAAACTTTTTGAATTTGCAAGCATAGTCAAGTTTCGTTCCTTTTCGCCAGGAAGCAGAGAGCAACTCTCTAGTTTCCTCCGAAAATCCTGAACTTTTATATGATCTGTCGAGAGCAGCCAAGCCGTCAGATTGAACACCCCCGGATTGTGGTGAAAAATCATTGTACCTGGTTGTCTCAAAAGATTGTCCACAACTGGTAGTCGGATCGCGCAAGCAATTGACATCTGAAGAAGATTTGTGTACCAATGTCTCCGAGGCCATTGCGGGGCTATCATAATTATCTGACACTGAAACTGTCTCATGTGCTCTAAAAATTTTGGAATTGGGCAAATCGGAGGATAAGCATACGCTATCATCCTGTCCCACGAGATTGACAGCGCATCTGTTGCTAGTGCTGTTGGATGGGAATGCTATGTGCAAAAAATTGGCATTTTGTGATTTTTTGCGGAAGCGAATAGATCTATCATTGGCTGACCCCATATTACAAGAATTTCCTGAAGCACTTGGTCGTTCAGAGTTCATTCTGAAGGCAGAATTTTCTGACGAGATAATTGATCTGCCAGAACATTCTTTCGACCAGCTAAGTGTGCACTTTTCAAATGTATGTTGTTTTGAATTGCTATCTGCCATAGTTCCCAAGCCTTGTAACAAAGTTGAATTGATTTTGTACCCCCTTGTTTGTTGACATATTGAACTACAGACGTGTTGTCCGTTCTCAGAAGAACATTTTGATTTTTTAACATAGTAAGGAAATGCCTCAGAGACAGAATTACAGCTTCCATCTCCAGAAGATTTATGTGTTTTGTTGACTCGGTTTTGCTCCAAAGACCCTGAAAAACTAATTTCCCTAGATGGGCACCAAAACCGACCTTTGAAGCATCCGTCGTGAGAATCATACTGGCTGACCAGGTCAGAATTGATCTACCCTTGTTTGTGTTCACTGGATTTAACCACCAGTTCAAATGATTTGCAAGGTGTTGAGTAAATGGGACATTGATAGTCATGTCTTTGCTTGACGGGCTCCAAAAATGAAGCAGGTGTAATTGAACTGGTCTCATTTGAAGTCTGTCGTTCTGTATAAGTTCTATACCGGACGCCAACAATCCTAGTAAATGCAAGAAATCTTTTGCAGACGTCTTCCCTTGTCTGAGATTTTGAATTGCCAATTTGATTTTCTGTAACCTGTCTGGAGTTGGAAGTGCAATGATACTGCAATCCCGATTTGTAAGTTTAAGACTGCCCCTATGTATGTCTGACACTGTCGGAACCAGAGAGGACTTTTTCAAATTGACCAAAAACCCCAGGTCGTACATGAGATTTAAGACTAATGATCGATCCTTGAGAAGCATAGAGACCTAACCAATCGTCTAAGTAAGACGCTATCCTCACATTCTGCATTCTCAGATATGCCGTTACTACTGAAACTATTTTGGTAAATACCCTTGGCGCTGGGTGAGGTGCAAAACAGAGAGCTTTGAACTGGTAAATGTTCCCTTTTTTAGCTCACCTGGCACGTAGTGCCAAGGTGAGCTATTTTGATTGTCCTGCGTCCGTCGTCGTTCGTTCGTCGTCAACAATTTCTTTGAACAACATCTCCTCTGAAACCACTGGATGGATTTTTACCAAACTTGGCAGGAATTATCCTTATATGGTCCTCTTTCAAAGTTGTTCAAACATTTCCCGTCCGTTACATATCTAGGTCACAGGAGCTAAAAATAGATTATTTCAATGAAAACTTAAAAAATCTTCTTGTCTGAAACCACAGTACCCTGAGCTTAGATATTTGGCACAAAGCATTGTCTTCAGGTCCTCTATCAAGATAGTTCAAATTATGTCCCTGGGGTCAAAAATGACCCCGCCCCGGGGGTCATAACTTAACATAGAGTTATATAGTGAAATCTTCAAACATCTTTTTTCTCTCAAACTTATATGGCTAGAGCTTTAATATTTGGCATGGTGACACTTCTAGAACCACGAACAAATATTGTAAATATGGTTCCGGTCTGTTGCATATCTAGGTCACAGGAGCTAAAAATAGATTTTTTCCAAATAAAACTTAAAAAATCTTCTTGTCCGAAACCACAGTACCCTGAGCTTAGATATTTGGCACAAAGCATTGTCTTCAGGTCCTCTGTCAAGATTGTTCAAATTATGTCCCTCGGGTCAAAAATGACCCCGCTCCGGGGGTCATAATTTTACAAGAGTTATACATGACGTATAGTGAAATCTTCAAACATGTATTTATCTGGAACTATTATGGCCAGAGCTTTGATATTTGGCCAGGTGACACTTCTTGAAGCCCTGAACCAATATGGAAAATATGGTTCCGGTCCGTTGCATATCTAGGTCACAGGTGCTAAAAATAGATTTCTTCAATGAAAACTCAAAAAAATCTTCTTGTCTGGAACCACAGTACCCTGAGCTTAGATGTTTGGCACAAAGCATCATCTTTAGGTCCTCTTTCAATGTTGTTCAAATTATGTCCCTGGGGTCAAAACTGCCAAGGCCCTAGGGGTTGCAGTTTTACATAGTGTTATATAGTGAAATCTTCTTATCTGAAACTATTATGGCCAGAGCATTGATATTTAGCATAGTGACACTTTTTTATGTTTTTTTTTACCAATATTGCTGAAATGGTTCGGTCTGTTGCATATCTGGGTCACATTAGCTAAAAATAGATTTTTTTCAATGAAAAGTCTTCCTGTTTAAAACCATCCATGTACAAAATATTTGACAGAACACTTAATTGTAAAGTTCATCAGGAAGATTTTTGAAATTATGTCTCTGGGGTAAAAAATGATCTCACCCAAGGGGTTATGTGACCCTTGTGTTGGTTTTTCCAGGTGAGCGATATTTAGGCCTGCATGGGCCTCTTGTATACAAAAACGAAGGTATGTGAATTGGAATATGCATGTAAGCGTCGCAAAGATCGATCGTCAGAGCCCAATCTCCCTTTCTTACCATGTTTAAAACCTTTCCTAGAGTGTCCATTTTGAAATGGCGTTTCATTAGATACCTGTTTAGCGGTTTTAAATTTATAACTGGCCTGAGTTCTCCTGTACGTTTTGGCACCAAAAAAAGAGTACTGTAAAAACCGTTTGGTGCCTCGTTTCTTGGCACATGTTCTATTGCATCTTTTTTTAACAAAGACTCTACTTCCATTTCTAAAAAATACATGTGTTTTGCATCTACACGAGTCTATTTTAGTCTATTTTATTCCTAGCCATGGAGGCTTTTGCATGAATTCCAATCTTAGGCCAAATTGAATAGTGTTGAGAACCCATTTGTCGTTCGTGATCTTCTTCCACTCTGGAAGAAAAAAACGAAGACGACCGCCAACAGGTATCTGAGGAAACTTCCCCCAACTTTTCATGTCATGCGTATTTGGGCTTGGAACTGTAGCCACGAAAATTACTTACCATGGGTTTGGTTGTGGTCCCACCTTGACCGCCACAACTTGATCTGAATGAGTTTTGTGTAAAAGACGAGCCATAGCTCCTGCCTCTATTCTCATACGGCCGGGGTCGTTTGAATGGCTGTTGACTGTATGTACTTGTACTCTGAGTATAAGCCTTTCTTTTTGAGGAAAAACCTTGAGACTGTCTGTTGAAAGATCCCCCAGGCCCACTATCAGGAAGAATCTCAGACAGCTGCTTGTTCAAATCATTCTTCTCCTTCAGCTTCTGATCAAACTTGGAGCCCAAAACGCCTTCATGTGTCAATGGTAAGGCCATCACCGAATGAGAGTAATCCTTATAATAACTTAAACCTGTGTCCACCACCACAGCTCTCCTTCTCACCAGATGATGAAAAGCCCCGGCTCTTGCCACTTGATCCAACGTTTTGGTGGTCAAAGCAAAAATGTCACGCACGTTTTGTACTGCAGCATCAACATTCAATTCTTTACTCTGAAGGTTATCCAACAGTGCAGCCAAAGCCTGCTGAGTGTAACATGTGGTTATAAGCCCCATTCTAGAAGCCAACTGTCCATGAAATGACAACTTTTCAAATGTTTTCATGTCTTTGCCAAATAAAGATGGATTTCTGCCATATGCAGTACTTCTTCCATATTTCTTAACCAACATAGCCTCTGCCAGACCATCAATAGGTGGAACCTTAAAAAAATCCTCACATGACTCATGCATAGGAAAAGAACTTCTGTAACTCTCCCTGTAGGAGGATATTTTTGCCGGCTCCTCTGCCCGCCATGACTCAGTCAAAACGTCTTTTTGGTTCTTGTCTAACACCAGCCCCACTTTGGACTTAGATTTAGAGGTCCGAGCGTCCTCCCCAAACTTCTCACACAAAACATCAGAAGTGTCTTTACTAGCAATATACTTACTAAACCTGTCGTCATTAAAATCACTCTCTCCATCAGAGGAACAAACAGAATCCATGAACCCACAATCTCTGCGTTCTTGGCTTGTCACTCCAACAGACACATCGTCAGCATGGTCTGGTCTAGGGAAACGGTCTTCAAAAGACACATTGTAAACTCTGTCAAGACTATTTTCTACAGACAGTGGTGGCCTAGGAGCTGCGCTACACGCCTCCTTTTGCCTAGTCAAGTCATTCTTTTGCATTACCAAACTCATAAGTTGGTTAATTTTACCGTCCAGCGACAGCATGGTTTGCTTGTTTTCCTCATCTTGTCGGTTAAGTCGCATGTTAATTCTGGATTCCAACTCCGACACACCAACGTCTTTCTTATCTGTTGTATCCTTCTTATTCTCATTTTTATCTTTTCCTCTAGTACTGCTCTTACTAGCAGTAGCACTTTTTGAAGCCGAAGCCATTATTTCAAACTACACATGGTCTCAAAAATACGAGCGAGTAAAACACGTCTTTTCAATGCGGCGCATAAAATAAAACTGAGGTTATAAGCGTCTATGATCATGTACTTCCGGTTGATCAATGCTTTCGACGCTTATTAAAAGAGCGAGTTATGAGCGGAAAGAGCATAAAATATCCAAATGGTATATAATTGGTGGTAAGTAGAAAAACGAATGAAATGAAATTAGTATTTTATTTATTATTTTCATGTTATGAAATGTTATCCTCATGTTGAATGTTGCTATGTATAATAGTAAAAGTACTGCAGTGAACAAACATATATCTTGTGCCAGTTATCGAGTATTAGTGACATGCAGCTTGTTTCTGTTTCTATATTTTTTGTCGCCCAGATTTGATTTACCTTTGTGGACATCAAGAGCTAAAGTTAGGCATTTTCTATATAACTTTAAGACCCTCTTTTTTAACTGTTCAAATTTATTTCCAACCTTATAGAAGAGCTAATAAATTCCGTTTAGCCCTTTAACCCATATTCCATTATGTACATATTGAAGACATATGATCACTTAAAGCAGATTGAAAGTAAAGCAGAATGCGCCTTCAGGCACATTCTGCTTTACTTTCAACTTGCTTGAAGCTACCATCTGCTATAATATGGAAAATATTTCTTATGGTACATATTCATGACTATATGAATTGGAACTATTTTCTTCAGTGGAAGAATAAATTAAATGTGTAAAAATGCCTATCTGTGAAGTAATGGGTTATGTTATTGTTGCAAGATTTCATATATCAGAAAACATAATAAAGTACATAATTTTGTTTCAAAGCAGGATGAAGGTAAAGTAGAAAGCCCATAAAGGAGCTTTCTGCCTTGCTTTCTTCTTTCCTTAACACCTCAAACCCTAGTAACACATATATGTGTTGTTTGCAAACAGCAAACCTGTGAGGAGAACACTTGTACTATGCAAACAGTGTAGACCCTGATCAGAGGGTTCCTTAAGCCAAGGAGCTCTCTGATCAGGGTCTACACTGTTTGTCATTTGGACATAACATATATTGTAAAAAATCAACTCTCAAAAATCCAAAATGGACTAGACTAAATTGAAAACTAGAATTGTCCATTTGAGGTTTTAGGGAGGAAAGGGTTAAGCATGCATCAGCCTCCAACACCGAAACCACTCTTTCTTAACCCATTACCCCATAGCTTTTTTCTAGTATTCAAAATAGGTGACCACTTAAAGCTGGTTGAAAGTAAAGCAAAATGTGTCTTAAGGCATATTCTGCTTTACTTTCATCCTGTTTTAATCTACCATTTGCTAGGGTATAGAAAATAATTTATATGGTTCATATTCATTACTGAATAAAGTGAAACTTTTTTCGTCAGTGGCGGAATATGTGAAAAGCGTAAAAAGGTGTATTTATGTGGTAATGGGTTAATGATTGCAAAAGCAGGACTTTAATGTATAATTATTTACACACATATATACATGTATAGTATTTCCAAAACTGCCAAATTAGATCTTTTTTGTGGTACTAAACAGATACACACTTGTGAATAGCTAGTTTATAGATCATGAACAAATTTTATGTTGTCGTAAGATGTTTTAGTTATACATGTATATATAGAGGATAGTGTGCTTTACCCGTATCTACATGTACTTAGCAAAAAGTGCAGATTGCCTATAGTATACCCAACTGTGTTTAAAGATATTTCCTCAGTCCATTGATGGAGTCCCCCCCCCCCATTGTTCTTGATAGGTGAGAAAAAGCATGCAGCATAAGCTGCCAGTTGGTATACCAATCCCAGTTTACCTGGTGAGGCCAAGATAAACTCATGCTCTAGAGGCTTTTTAATGGTTATTGTTCGACAATATTGACCTGACGTTGGTGACCTCCATTAGCATAATTTCACACTTTGTTGCATTTCTAAATATAACTTCGGAACACTTCGTTATCATTTATACGAGAACGCACATTGTAACCACATCGGTACCGTGAAAATATAGCATTGCCCGGTTCCACAAATATCGACAGGTATTTAGCGCAAGTGGTAAGGAAGACGACTATACATTATTTTCCGTACAGTCCGTGGTTCGAATCCCATGCAATACTCATACATTTTTTCACTTTTTTTTTTTTATAATTTTTACTGTTTCTTTTAAGTATTCATACAACATCTATTTCGATTGGAACACGAATCTTTTGTTATTTTATAAAAACTAATTATGTCATAGCGTCTGTATGGTTTATAAAATAACATTTAATAAAATAAAAATATTTCCCCTCTATCGGGATTCGAACCGGGAACCTCGATGTTACTAATCCCTTGCTCTACCGACACACCTATTGCAGATGAGTTACATATGAGGGGTGTAAATTAGGTATATATTGGCAAGAGTCGCAGGTGAGGACATCGATGATTTTACCTGAATTGAAACCCACTCGAAAGCGCAACATGATTCATTTTAGTAGATACGATTATACTAGGAGACTCGGGAATAATAGTTCATCAACAACAACTTTTTGAACTTGCTCAATGTAAAGTGTTAATCCACTGAGGATCACAACTGTAAAAAAAAAAAATCACGTAATCAGCCGAAACAACCCAACACTGTACGATCCGCTATCGATTATTGATTTATACAGCGTCATCTTACAATGATTTATTCATGCATAAAGTTCAACGTCAGGTCAATATTGTCGCACAATATTTCTAACCAAACTATCAAATATAATGGTCAAGTCTCACATGAGACGCTTCAATGGTTCTTTGCTACCCGCATGTCCATAAGAACCATGCTTTTGGCAAGGAAACTGTCTGCAAGGTGTTATGACAGAAAGTTCATCAGGAGATGTCTTTAAGGCATGTAAATGCTTAACTCTTTGAACCCTAGTCAAGCATATATGCATCCTTTGCAAACAGTGACAGTGCATGGTACTACCTATGAAGAGTATACTTTTCCAATACAAACAGTGTAGACCCTGATCAGGGGCTCCTTAAGGAGCCCTCTAATCAGGGTCTACACTGTTTGTGATATTGTAATACTGTTTATTGTCAAAAATGGACTAAACTAAATCTAAAACCGGAATTGTCCATTCTAAGTTTAAGGAAAGAAAGGGTTAAAGCAAGGTGAAAGTAAAGCAGAAAGCTACAAATGGAGTTGTCTGCTTTACTTTTATCTTGCTTTAGCTGTCAAAGGTATCTAGCACCATCAATGACTACCGGTATTTGTTTCTGGTACTTGTATGAGTAATTAGCAGTGAAAGGGTCAAGGCCAAAACTTATTTTTATATTCTTAAGAATCTCATTCTATTACCATTGGACATTTTTGGGCATGCTAAAACAATATTTTTTATTTTATCCAAAGAGAGTATTATAGACTATTTATTATACTTTAGCCATGCTATGTGAAAGCTTATTGCACTGCAGTTTTGATCCAGAATAGCCTGAATCTCAGTCTTTGAGTCTGCTCAAGTTCTACTATTGTAAACATGTAAAGTATAAATACACTGAACATGCTGCAGTTGAGTGTCAAACAGTAAAGACCAAGACTAGGAGCCATGGGTCTTGTTCTACACAGTTTGCCATGCAATAAATCTGTTTTTCTCATGGCAAGGCTCATTTGTACTGATATTGTTATTGTTGTTTTAGCTCACATGTTTATGTTGATATGTTTTGTTGAAATGTACCACCTTTTGTTTCATCTGTGTGTCTGACTATTCAGTTTTACTATCAGCCTGCTTTAAGCTACTATCTATAGAAAATGTTTCTTTTGGTACATATTCATGACTGTATTAATTGGAAATATTTTCATCAGTGGAGGAATAAATCAAAAACGCTAAATGGCACTTCTATAGAAAAGGGTTATATAGTACCAACTCCAATGTTAAAACAATAATTGTTTCAGGAAGAATGATCTGTGAGTTTGATCTGATTTTGATAAGGATTTAGAAATGTTAGCTGTGTTCCTAAGGTGATCTGACTATGAACCAGCATTGCCTTATAAGCAGTACAATGGGTATTTGAAAACAGCAACTTTTAAGTCCTGATTAGATGCCCTGTAATGCAACATCTGATAATGATCTAAACAGTTTGACACTTATTTCCATCTTTCTTAACTCAAACTACCTAAAACTGAAATTGGAGAAATAAAATAGGACAATTGTTAACAGCAGACGACATCATAGCAAGTAGGGGTTAACATAACTCATTTGCCCCTGTTACTTCAAATATACAATTCCAGTTTACAATTAAGTCTAGTACATTTTACATAATTAGGGTTGATTTAACAATATATTTCAAAGTTACAAACAATGTAGACCCTGATCAGAGGGCTCCTTAAGGAGCCCTCTGATCAGGGTCTACACTGTTTGCATAGGACAAGTCAAGTGAACTCTTCAAAGGTAGACTATTTGTTTATGACAAGTATACTCCTCTCTAAGCTTTAATATGTTAAGCCAGTTTTTGGGAGCTTGTGTAAAAAGAGTGAGTAACTAAGATGCATACAATGTCTTTTTTCTTCAAATAATTTACAGTCAGTGTTGTGTTAATTGGTCATTAAATGAAGTGTTTGGTATCTCCAAAGAGAGGAGACTGCTGAATGCAAACCAATAAAATAAGTAGAAATATCCTATTTCTAGTGCTGTATGAGCCTGATTGCACAGGACAAGTGTACTCTACACAGGTGCACTGTTTGTAATGAACTAGCATACCCATTGCTAGTTTTCAATTTGTTAACACAACATCAACTGTATAGAGCATCACCATTGTCATATTTGGCTTTATCTGTCTACTATACCGTCCCTGTCTATGTAGGTCATTCATATGCAGTTATTTTTGTTAACAGTATGAATTTTGTCATAATTCTGTTTTGGTATTTTTCCATAAAGTTTATTCAGTGAGTTGTGCATTATATTGTTGTAGTGGTTGTGGGTATTAAATATATTTATGTGCAATAATATTTTGTGATTGCTCTAAAGAATCCATGTTATTTTGTTTTACAATAAAGAATACAAGAAAACTTAGCATTAGTTTGCTTTTACTTCCCTTTTCTCTCATTCAAACCCTAGCATTAACCCAAAGAACCCAACTGTTCTATATAAACATTGTAGACCCCAGTAAGAGGACTCCTACAGATGTATATTATATGCATCCTTTACAGTGTACCAGTACATACAGTGCTCCCTCACAGTACTCCCAATGACCCTCACAACGACTCCCTCCTTACAATGACATTTGTTGCAGTTCCCTAAACAGTAAAATTATGTCCAACCTATTCACAGCTGCAATGTCCTCTGCTGTTTTTTTCAAGGTTATGTTATGGACATTTTGACAGAAATAACTTAATATTGAGTGACAAACAGCTTGAATCCAGATCTGGATTTAAACTGTTTGCAAATTTCCCTCCCTATAACATTTCCCTCAGAACAATGCACCCAATTTGTGTCGCCCATTGGGGGTCGTTGTAGAGAGGGAGCACTGTAGCACACTTATTCTATGTAAAAAAAAAAAACCATTGGCATGGTTGGAAAAGTTTTAACACAAGAAAGATACAATGTACATACAAAGTATTGAAGCTCTAGGCCTACTGGTTAAAGTGTTATAGACATTTAAAGATTTTTACAAAAGTAGGTCAACGGTCAAGGGATAAAATAATGTTGACATGGTTGTTAAAGTATTGACACAGGGAAGACACATGCCTAGTATAAAAGGCCCACTGGTTCAAATGTTATAGACAGTTAAAGATTTTTACAAAAGTAGGTCAAGGAGAATAGGTTGGTATGGTGTGAAAGGTCTTGATACATGGAAGACACATGCCAAGTATTAAAGACCTTTGTGCAATAATGCAAGAGTTATAGCCAAGGTTTAGTTTTTTTTTAATTTAAGTTTAATTAAATAGTCAAGGTCACATGGTCAAAAACATTGGTATGGTTGGAAAGGGATTGACATAAGAAATATACATACCAAATATGAAAGGCATAGGCCTACTTGTTCAAATGTAATAGCCATTTATAGATTTTTACAAAAGAAGGTCGCAAGGTCAAAAATGTTTGGTCAAAGGTCAAAAGGGTTTGAATGGTTGGGAAGGTCTTGCCACAGGGAAGACACATGCCAAGCATAAAAGGCACATGTGCCATTATACAAGAGTTAAAACCAAGGTTAAGGTTTTGGGTTAAAATGTGAGTTAATAGGTCATGGTCACATGGCCAAAGGTTTGGTTAAAGTTTGATTAAACAGGGTAAAGGTCACAGGGTCAAAACACATTGGTATGGTTGGAAAGGGCTTTGCACAAGAACTATACATACCAAATATGAAAGCCCTATGCCTACTGGTTCAAAAATGATATAGCCATTTAAATATTTTTACAAAAGAAGGTCGCAAGGTCAAACAAGTTTGTATGGTTGGAAAAGTATTGACACTGGGAATGCACATGTATGTCAAGTTTAAAAGGCACATGATGATGTGCAATAATGCAAGAGTTGTAGCCAATGTTAAGGTTTTTAGACAAACAGGCGGACGGACGGACAAAACTACATTCACCCAATCATAGCTAACACACGGCAATTGCTTAAAGCTGTTCATCACGGTGTATAAACCTGTACGTGTTGTTTGAGCTCCGTACTGGTAGCTGCTGAGCACTGAATCGAGAAATGTCACAATGGCGGACTTGCGAGACCGCTAAGGGGTGAGTAAATCCCATTCTGCAGACATTCAAACATTGATTTCAATGCTGAACCTATGACATACCTGTTTAGATATGTTGCAGGTGTGAAATTTTCAACGTATTGAGTTGGTGTCTTGAATTTATCTTGTTGAATATTCTCGGATACTGGCGAAGGCTCACGTGTTTTCGATAGCGTTGTCATAAAGACCCAGTAGTTTTTGCCATTTAAACGACAGTTTCTACATCTTAAAGAACACGTTTTATTATCAAAATATAATTTATATCTACTGATACGATTCTATGGAAATGATATATTTGAATGTGCAGTTTAAACGCCAGAAATCATGTAAACAATGCGATACAAATTGTACGGTCAGCTCTAGAGGAAATGTATCGTCAGCTGTGAGAATGAATGAAAACGTTTGTACAGTCAGCTCAAGAGCGTTTTTTTTCTTTTTATGCGAAGCTAGATTTAGCTGTTATTACTGCGACCAAGTTTTCGACGTTTTCTCTGCAGCCGTCAGTCACTGTGCCAAGAACCATAAAGCAAAAACTCTTTAGGTAAAAATACTTAATTTGGAACATTACCAGGGCAAACAATACACACAAAACTGCTAAATTAATCCATCTGAATTCGAAAAAGAAAACCAAAAGTGATTCCAAACAACCAAACAGTAACAGTAAAAGTTTCAAGAAAACCATAAATAACACCAAGTCCAGTAAAATACAAAAAAAGAATAAAGCTCCACGTGGCTGCAGACAATTACGGAGATGGTGATAAAGAAGAAGAACTTTCGAAACTTAGTTTGCAAACACCCACAGGCAAATTACTCGGAAGAGGAGAGTCATGGAGAAGTACAAAATGATAGTAGTACGACTAAAACATTACTTGACTTGTTGCCAATGGTTGTAAAGAACATTTACGAGTGCAGGCATCCGTCTTTTCTTGAAAACTAAAACAAAAGTTAAGAATTATCATAATACTATAGGGCTAACAAACGCCTAACTGCGCTTTTTAGTACAGAAGTCCAATAAAGGACAATAACTTTGTACTTTTTGGAACCACTCGTATGAAAAATATAACACCCACATATCTATTTAATAAGTAATCACCTTCACCTTTCCCGTAGTCATGTCGGACCGTTGGGGCACCATATATTTATTTCTTGACAACCAGCTTTCTCCATTCCCCTCTGTTTTCTGCCATCCGCACCCTTTCCTTTAGACTTAAATCTGTCCACTCTGTTATGTTATCTTTCCATCGCTTGCTCTGTCTGTCTCTCCTTCTTCCTCCCTGAATTGTGCCTGGTAATATTGTCTTTGAAAGCCCTGTTGATCTCGTCACATGCCCGTACCATCTCATTTTACGTTGCTTGACAATTGTTAATAAATCTTCGAGAGGTCCCATGGTTTATTTGATCCTGTTTCGAACTACTTCATTTGATATGTGTTCTTTGTATGATTTGCAAAGTGTTTTTCTGAAACACCTCCCTAACGAACTAATTCTTCGCTCCAAGTCTGCATTCAAGGTCCAAGTCTCGCTGGCATATAGGAATATGGACATGACAAGTGAACGCATCAACCTTATTTTCGAGCTGAGGCTTATATTTCGATCATTCCATATAAATTTTACTTTGCGAGTGCTGCTGTGGTCTGAGCAGCTCTTGCAAGTATCTCGGATTTCGACCCCTTGTCAGAAACTGTCGCACCCATGCAGGTACTTAAAACTATCTACGCAATCAAGCTTCTCCCCATTGGCCATGATTTCAGTGCTGATACCAATGATGTTGTTGGTCAGCAGTTTTGTCTTTTTTTGCGCTGACTTGTTGCCAAATTCGGTAGATGTCTTGAAAAGGCTTTCAACTAGATTGGATAGCTCCTCTTCCTTCCCTGCTATACCATCTATGCCATCTGCAAAGCGCAAGTTCGTGATTGTCCTCCCACCGATGCTAACCGTTCCGTCGTGGTATGCCAAAGCATCCGACATATTTCTCTCTCTAGGAATATGCTGAAGAGTGTTGGAGAGAGTAACCAACCCTGTCTCACCCCCACTATTATGCAAAGTTTGACGTCAATCGGTAAAGAAATGTAAAAGAAGTTGCATCAAAAATATGTGTCAAGGGCAGACCGATGAACGAATTAACCAACAAACTGGCTCCTCTACCCTTCTAGAAGTTCGTTTATTGGGCATTAAACCGAGATAATTACAGTATACATAACATCTCTCAATTTCAAAATTGAGAGCTTCTGTATAGCAGAGGTTATCCACCGGAAAAGAAAGTGCTGCACTGGGGAATGACTGAATGGTATTGGTGCATTTCAGTAAATTATGTGCAAGACACTTTTAATGATAAAACTTTTCATAAATGAAAATTAATCCTGAACAATGTCAGTCAAACATGGGTTTTATGCAGAACAATAGAAAATGTTTTTAAGGGGGATAACTCTCAAAATATTAACTCAAAGTTATTAACATTGTGCAAGGCACTTTCATTCACCAGTCGCTTTCCATTAATATAGGTATATTTCATATATGGCTATTCAAACTCTGACAAGAATGGATGGGTCCAATGATTTTTAAAATATCTTAGATTTACAGTGATTAATACAGCTGCGAGTTCCGAGACCTATACTTATTAAAATTGCCAAAGACTCACTTGTCAAGACTCATAATAGTTTGGCCATTATATAATATTTAAATCTGAAAAGCTAAATGTTTTGCCCAAGGGACTCATTGTTTTACAAATTGTGCACCCCGGGAGGTATTTTTAATATTTTTAATTGCAAACGACTTAAATTACCACAGAATTAGAAATATTCTTGAAAAACACTTTAATGTCGTCTACGGAATAATGGATGGCTTTTGACAGTAGATCAATGTATATCTGTTCAAAATAGAATGAAGTGGGAAAATATTATTTATACGCAATATCTGTGTTTTAATAAATGTATATAATAGTTTGGTACATTTTCTTTATAATGACTTCATGATTTGAAATTTAAGGCATTTTTTAACAGAAGAACACATAAACAGAAACTTCTGATTTTGAGCTGACGGTACACATATGCTCGCAGCTGATGATACAGTGTCAGCCGTGTTTGAAATAGCTGACCGTACAAAACAGCATCAATTCTTCTGATCAAAAATGCAAATTGCGACCATACTTTCAAACAAGAGCCCCATGGGGCATATTTCGCTCACCTGAGAAAATAGCTGAAAAAATGGCGATAATAATTTTGGTCCAGGACTGACCTAGATATGCAACTGACCCGAACAATTTGAACAAATTATGTAAAGTATATTTAAAAGTGTCACCATACCGAATATCAAAGCTCTGGCCATATTAGTGTCAGAGAAGAAGACGTTTCAAATGTTCTCTATATAACTCTATGTAAAACCGTGACCCCAGGGGTGGGGCCAATTTTGACCCCAGGTGCATAATTTGAACAAACTTGATAGAGGACCTGTAGGCGATGGTATGTGCCAAATATCTAAGCTCTGGCCCTTGTAGTTTCAGAAAAGAAGATTTTTTAAGTTTTCATTGAAAAAAATCTATTTTTAGCTCCTGTGACCTAGTTATGCAACCGACCAGAACCATTTCAATGCTCTGGCTACATTAGTTTCAGAGAAGAAGACATTTGAAAATTTCACTATGTAACTCTATGTAAATCTGTGACCCCCAGGGCGGGGCCACTTTTGACCCCAGGGGCATAATTTGAACAAACTTGATAGAGGACCAGTAGATAATGCTATGTGCCCAATATGTTAGCTCTGGCCCTTCCAGTTTTTGACAAGAAGATTTTTTAAGATTTCCTTATTTTTTCACTTTGGTTGCCATGGCAACCAGAGTTCTGCATTGGTTTTAATTCTTTGAACAAATTTGAAAGAGCTTTACCCAAGGAACATTTCTGTAAAGTTTGGTTGAATTCTGTCAAGCCGTATAGGAGGAGATGTCATTTGAAGCAATTGTTAACGACGACGGACGACCAACGACGCACAACGCCGGACACAGGGCCATCCCAAATAGCTCACCTTGAGCCTTTAGCTCAGGTGAGCTAAAAACTCAAGTCCTAAACATAGACTTGGCTCTACTATCAAATTTCACTCATTTCACAGTTGAATGAAATACAGTAGAACCCCTCTATTAGGACCACTAAAAGGAAGGCTAATTGTCTGTACAAGAGCCCCATGGGGCATATTTCGCTCACCTGAGAATAACTGACACAATGGAGAAAAAGATTTATGTCCAAGACAGATTCATTTTTTACTCGATTGGCATAATTTGAATAATCTTGAAAGAGGACATGTAGATGATGCTATGTGCCAAATATCTAAGATCAGGGTACAAGGGTTTTAGACAAAAAGATTTTTTTAAGTTTCCATTGAATTTTTTTTTTTTAGCTCCTGTGACCTACTTATGCAACAGACTGGAACCATTTGAACAAAATACGTAAAGGACATCTAGAAGTGTCACCATGATGAATATCAAAGCTCTGGCCGTATTAGTTTCAGAGAAGAAAACGTTTGAAAATTTCACTATATAACTCTATGTAAAACTGTGACCCCTGGGGCGGGGCCAATTTTTACCCTAGGGACATAATTTGTACAAACTTGATAGAGGACCTGTAGATGATGCTATGTGCCAAATATCTAAGCTCTGGCCCTTGTAGTTTCAGACAAGAAGATTTTTTAAGTTTTCATTGAAAAACAAGAGCCCCATGGGACATATTTCGCTCACCTGAGAAAATAGCTGAAAAAAATGGCGATAATAATTTAGGTCCAGGACTGACCTAGATATGCAACAGACCAGAACAATTTGAACAAATTATGTAAAGTATATTTAAAAGTGTCACCATACCGAATATAAAAGCTCTGGCCATATTAGTGTCAGAGAAGAAGATGTTTGAAATTTTCTCTATATAACTCTATGTAAAACTGTGACCCCAGGGACGGGGACAATTTTGACCCCAGGTGCATAATTTGAACAAACTTGATAGAGGACCTGTAGGCGATGGTTTGTGCCAAATATCTAAGCTCTGGCCCTTGTAGTTTCAGAAAAGAAGATTTTTTAAGTTTTTATTGGAAAAAATCTATTTTAAGCTCCTGTGACCTGGTTATGCAACCGACCAGAACCATTTAAACAATTTTGGTATAGGACATCTAGAAGTGTCACCATACCAAATATCAAAGCTCTGGCCATATTAGTTTTAGAGAAGAAGACGTTTGAAAATTTCACTATATAACTCTATGTAAAACTGTGACCCCAGGGGCGGGGCCAATTTCGACCCCAGGGGCATAATTTGAACAAACTAGATAGAGGACCTGTAGGCGATGGTATGTGCCAAATATCTAAGCTCTGGCCCTTGTAGTTTCAGACAAGAAGATTTTTTAAGTTTTCAATGAAAAACATCTATTTTTAGCTCCTGTGACCTAGTTATGCAACCGACCAGAACCATTTGAACAATTTTCGTATAGGACATCTAGAAGTGTCACCATGCCAAATAGCAATGCTCTGGCCACATTAGTTTCAGAGAAGAAGACGTTTGAAAATTTCACTATATAACTCTATGTAAATCTGTGACCCCCGGGGCGGGGCCAATTTTGACCCCAGGGGCATAATTTGAACAAACTTGATAGAGGACCTGTAGATGATGCTATGTGCCAAATATCTAAGCTCTGGCCCTTCCAGTTTTTGACAAGAAGATTTTTTAAGATTTCCTTATTTTTTCACTTTGGTTGCCATGGCAACCAGAGTTCTGCATTGTTATTAATTCTTTGAACAGTTTTGAAAGAGCTTGACCCAAGGAACATTTCTGTAAAGTTTGGTTGAATTCTGTCAAGCGGTATAGGAGGAGATGTCATTTGAAGCAATTGTTAACGACGACGCACATACGCACGACGCACATGTATACGCACGACGACGGACGCCGGACACAGGGCCATCCCAATAGCTCACCTTGAGCCTTTGGCTCAGGTGAGCTAAAAACGAATAAAGCTTTCACATCGCATCAATTGGATTTACTCTGGAAAGCATATTTGTTTTGATAAAACAGTATAAACAAGGATATATGCTGTATAAAATGCAATGTTTTGACGACATCCATAGGAATTCCGAGTGAGCCACCAGTTGATTTATGCCTCGAAATAGATATGTAGATGTATATATTGTACCAAAGACGGTCGCGATTGGTTTATCATTCTCTCCGGTATTTGAAAATTATGCTTACCGACAAGACTTTTCATTTAAAGAGAGGAAAATAAATAGGAACTCATGTCACATACCTGTTGTTTTCCTCCGTTGCGTCGCTTCGAGGCTCAAAAACAACCAGTACAGAGCTCAAAGTATCCGTACTAAGCTCAAAGTACGCAAACAGGTTTATAACTTTATACACCGTGTTCATTGTACCAGCTGGTCACAAATGGTATTTATTTACTCTTTCACTGCCAATGTCGCCAAAATACGACTCAATTAACATGTTGGATCCTGATTAGATCCCGAGTAACGCGGCGTCTGATCACCAGGATCCAAACTGTTTGATATTCTTATCGATATGTCAATAGGCACGCTACCTTAGATCTAACTTTGAAACGTGCGCAACACTCGCAATTGAAAACAGTTTGGATCAAACTCAGATACCGAAATTACTTGCAGTGACTGTGTCCGACTAGGACACAAAATGTTTGGCGATATTTTATCCAATTTAAATTTAAAATCAGACATTTTAAAAGCAGACTATGGCAATGCATTGATAAAACGCTCGATACATGTACAACGATCAGCTAGAGTTATGCACCTTTGGCGAAAACGAAAGTAGACAGGTATTTTCATGAAACAAGAGATGACACATTAAACAGAAATATTGAGGAGTTAACTATTTTGTAAGTAGTCATTGAATATTGAATATTCCATTTCAGTCTATTTGTGGTGTAATCGTATCGATGAGGAGAAACCATAGGCTGATCTAGTAGATCTACTTAGTGTTCTGAAGTGATTCTGAGTGGGGCTTTCAAGTGGTTGAAAGTGCTGTTTATCCTTATCGGATCTAGTAGTACTTAATTGAACCATTCTTCTTCTGAATTTGTCTTTTTTTTCAGAAGTAAAGGAATACTCACTTTCATTCATGACCCCGTACAACTGATCACTTAATAGAGGTTGAAAGTAAAGGAGAAGATTGTGTCATACGATGTATTCTGCTTTACTATATAGACTACCACCTGATAGGATATACAAACGGTTTCTTATAGCACATATTGACAACAACATGCATACAGTGGAGCTACTTCCAGAGACTTTTCTTACCTTGTCGTGGTTCTGGGGCTTAATTGTCATAGGGTATACTATTGTTTCTGTTTATTTGCATGACCGGGACACAAAGTAGGTTGTATGGCGCCGAAGAAGGGTGAGATGATACGATGATTTCAGGAAAGATGAGTGTTGTTTATAATGCTGTAAAACCCACCTCATCCATCCAGTTGAGAAATAAATTACTGGCGTATTTATTGAACAATGGGTTAAACAATATCGGATCAAAACTGCTTGAAAATGCCTTGAATGTATGTGATTAGCAGGTGAAGGGTTCTTCCTGTTAGATAAAGTATATGGGTTTATTACGTATATTAACCCTTTACCTGATAGCCTATTTCTAGTACTTAAGATAGGTGACTTCTTAAAGCAGGTTGAAAGTAAAGCAGAATGCGCCTTAGGGCGCATTCTGCTTTACTTTCAGCCTGCTTTAAGCTATCATGTGCTATAATCTAGAAAATATTACCCATAATACATATTCATTACTGATTAAATTGGAACTATTTTCTTCAGCGGAGGAATAAATCATATCCGCTAAAAGGCGCTTCTATAAGGTAAAGGGTTAACGGTAAACCATTTCCACTTCTTATACTAATTCCTGCACTTTGATAATATCCTTATACTAACTACATATGATATATGCGCTTACCCGGATACAGCCCATAATGGCCCCATATGGTCCCATTTAGGCATGCATGCTGGGATATGCCCGGAGTAAGAGCGCCTCATGATTACTAAAGTGTTACAGTAAGGTCGTAATTTAGTCAACACTGTGGGCTCGAATCCCGGTCCGTGCGTTCGGAGTTATACTTGAAGTATATCTCAGCTGTCTTGTGGTAGGTCTGTCGTCTGTCGCATTTTAATTCCCTCTGCTTTAGGCGTCTGTTGCGACCATTAAAAACAGCGCATACCCTGATCAGTCACCCTTCAGGACCGGGGCTTGTTTTGGGGGCTAGGGTTTACAATTAGTCCGCCACCAAAACCTAGGGTAAGGAAGTTGACCGAACTTAGGGTTAGGGTAAACTTTACAATCTGTCTTCAGGTCTTTTTTGTATTTTCGTAGAAATTAATTGTAAAATTGCTCCGTTTTTGGGTATACTCTGCTAAAACTAGGGGCGTTTATGCCAAAGTTAATTTGTTGAAGTTTTAACTGAAAAATTATTGGTACGAGTGCTAAAACAGTGTGGATCCTGATTATGACGCTGTCAGAATCAACATCTTACACCGAACACATTACCTGTAGTTGAAACTGGGAGGTAATTGGTAGGATTATTTATATTTTCTTTTGTTATCTCCCTTCGAATCAGAGGATGAGTTAGCTGAGTTGTCATAACTGCATTCATACCGTCATAGGCAACTCAATTCTCTTCTTTACAAACAGTTTTGAATCTGATCTGAAACAAAACTATATATGACACTGTCGGACAGTATTAAGGCGGTATCTTATTGCGATAAAAGAGCTTCACCTATCCCGAAGTCAAATGCGCCGTTGTGGCACCATAGATGTCCTGACAACTAGTTTTCTCCATTCCACTCTGTTTTCTGCCTTCTGCACCGATTCCCTTCAGACTAAGGTCTACATGTCCACTCTGTAATCGTCATCTTCCCATCGCTTTCTCTGTCTGTCTTTCCTCCTCCCTCCCTGTACTGTGCCTTGCAGTATTGTCTTTGAAAGTCTTGATGATCTCGCCAAATGCCCGTACTATCTCAATTTACGCTGCTTGACAATTGCCAACATACAGTCGAAAATCGATACTACGAACTCGCTTAAAACAATCTTACCAGTAGTTCTTAAGTTGAATTTTGATAATTCGATCTCATTTAAGTCGAACATTCCCGTATTTCAAAGTTAAAACGTGGCTAAGCCACGTTTTAACTTTGAAGTATGGGTATGTTCGAACAAACGCGAATTCGTAGAATCGAGTTTTTACTGTACTTATCTTCAAAAAGTCCAATGGTTTGCTTGATCTTGTTACAAACTTCTTCTCATTTTAGATGGGTTCTGTGTATGATATGCAAAGTACATGTAGTTTCCGAAGCTCCTCGTCTCCAACGCACTAATTCTACGATCTAAGTATGCATTCAACTAAAGTGAAAGAGTTAAAACAGACTAAAGAATTCGGTCATGGCTTACTTTCAATACTATAGTTATACATGTATAATAGATTCGAAAAAAAGTCATCTCGAAAAAATTGGTTTAAACATAATTAAAGTTTTAATCGTCACGGGAATACAACCCATACCCCTAAAATTGGACATTTTCGCGTCATGTCACTAAAACGTTGGCAATTTTGCATTTTCTGTGACAAACGATGAAACAAATTACACAACTTTCATTGACTATTCAATGATTGGTACCCTGCTTTACAAAAGTGAGTTAGCCTCCTGGAAACACCTCATCTATATCGTCTTGTATGTTCAGTAAAACGACTGCCAATAATTATTGACCCCATTTGGTACTTCATAAACAATGTAGGTTACATGTGAAGAGTACATATGTCCTATGCAAACATAGTAGACCCTCATCAGATGGCACTGCTCTTACTGGAGTATGCTCTGTCATTTTGCAATATATTATATACATGTAGTCAAAATGAATTACTTTTAATTGGACGTTGGACTATCCCATTTGATGTTTCAGTGATGAATGAATTAGATCTACTAGTAATAAACATTTAATCCATAGAAACCTGGTGGCAGGTATACTCGCCCTTTACAGTATACATATGAAGAGTACTCGTGTCCTATGTAAACTGTATACCATGATCAAGGGACTTCAGTGTGAGCCCTCTGATAAGGATCTCCACTCCTTGACAGTTTGAAACACATTACTTGGAAAACGGATTTATTTCGATTTAATGTTTCAGGGGCGAGTGAGCGAGACCGGGCCTTATGTCTTCAGCACACCGAGACCGTCTTGGGGCTTACTCAGCGTCGTTATTCGAGGTTCTGGACAAGGTTGGAGCCTCTGAGTATGTCCGCCAAACACGACGACACGCTATGAAAACGCAAGAAATTCTGATATCAATATCACAGAATGCAGTCAGATACGTAGAAGGCTTTACTCACACCTTCGGAAGTTCTGCCGAGGGGACATCTACCCCAGGACTTCAGTCTGATATCGACACCGTTGTAAGCGCAGCAGAACCAGTTGTTGTCGAACGTTTGGAGGACTCTGACGTGTCAACGGTATTGTTAATGATACAAGACGGAGATACACCACCAGGTTATACGAAGTTACTTCGTGTAGAAGATAGAGAACTTCCACCGAACAATGTGACAAGAAACGATGATGAGGCTCTTGATATAGCTGGACGACCTGTGATGAAGAACAAAAGTCTTATTGAAGCGATGACATATGATGAGAGGAATGGACCAGCGGGTACAACTCTGAATGTGGAAGGTCTTCCTCCTCTCGATTATGTTCCAGCTTTCAGGAGTAATAGTTGGCCCTCCCAGGCAGTACAATGGCTGCACAAACCTCGAAAATACCCATTCCCCAGCGCTTCAGTAGCTGATGATTTTAAACAGTATGGTTTCTTTGTCGTGCCAGTTGGACAACCTACCTCAGCAGAGAGACCACTCGAATGGCGATTGTCTTTCTCTCTTCAAGAGCGGATAATGATGTCCAATCTGACCCCAGTCCAGTTTAAGTGCTATGTGGTAATGAAAATGATAAAACTTGACTTTATCAAAACAGTAGTTAAGGGAAAATCTTTGACATCATATCACTGCAAAACATGTCTTCTGTACACGCTTGAATCGACGAGCTCAGCCCAATGGACCCCTGCGAACCTCATCCTGTGTCTGATGAAATGCATAAACACACTTGTTCAGTGGTTAACGAACGGGTTTATTCCAAATTACTTCATTCCAGAGGAAAACATGTGGAAGGGTGCCAGGAAATCGCGTCAACACGCAGCAAGCATTCTGAAGAGTCTGCTAAACGATTCGCCTGAATGTCTGACTCGTTTAGCATGTGACAGTACAGGGGGTCTGTTACAAGTGTCTATCTATGATAATGAATGTGTTCAGCTTCATTCTTCTTCCGCTAAGAGCGTTGAAGAAAGTGAATCTGGTGCCCAGTCAAGTGCTATAGAATGTCAAAACAGTGATAGGATGTTTGGAGAAGATCTTGAAGACGATGATTTTATTGTAGATGCAATCGTTGAAGCCCTATCAATGGAAGGTGATAACACGGCCAGACTAGAAGAGCTGAAACAATTGTTTCCAGGCGCAGATAAAATGATTGAAAACATTGTTAACTCTTTCGAAAACGAACAATCAGTGCATACACCCAGCGATGCGGGGACGACTTCCAGTGGACCGCAACAACAGAATGATTCAGTTGAGCATATGTTTGAAGAAGAGCAGCGGAAACAGGACGTGAGTTTGTACAAATGGCACTACTGGGCACTTGACTATATAATAAGAAGCTCTAAAGAATTAATTGAAACAACAATAGAAGTGAACGATCTTGACATTTGTATAGAGAACCATCGTGAATTGCTGTCGTGGTTGGCTGACATTTCTCACTTTAGACCAAGAATGGAATTCTCAAAAATTGACTTCCAAATTATCAAAGAGTATATCTATCCGTTCCTCTACACTAGCCTGGGGTCCCAACTTGCAGCTAAGGCAATGATAGCCAGCGAGACTTATGCTGACGTAGAATACAGTGAAGAATCACAAAGACTTCTTGAAATGGGACACACATCAGATGCCTTGTCTGGTAGAATCAAACATGCCGCCATTCTGTTCATGCAAGGTCATTATTCTACAGCTGAAAACATTCTGGATGAGCTTGACGAACAGCTAGAACAGCATGTCACTTCTTGGGGACGATGTTTCAGAAAGACCGACTACATACACGAGGAACTTTGCAATAGACTGCGGGACAAGCATTTGTCCACTCGAGAAATTCTTCAAGAAAGTGTGGCAGCGTGTGTCATGTACCTACCAACTGAGATGGATCTAGTGCCTAAGGAACTCCAATATGAAATGTTTCGTTCCACCTTTGCGAAGGTGAGTGAAATTCAAGGAGTGATGCTAAATATGCATTGATTTAGTAAATATATTGTTTTTGAGCTACCATTTAAAGGTCCTGTTCGATTTTATGCATTCTGTCGAAAGCCATAAGACATCTGGGGCTCGTTTCATAAAACTTCTTCCGACAAAAACGGTCGCAAGTCAAAATACATTTATATTTTATTTCGCCATCCAATGCTGTCTTGTGACATCCCTTTGGAATCGGCTTAAAAATAATTGAGACTTTTATAATCTGACTTACGACAACATCGTCGTACGAAGTTTTATGAAACGGGCCCTGGCCGGTAACTTGTATTATTTTAATTGGTAGTAACTGATGTAATTAGTAACTTTGTGACTGCATTTTAAGACTCCATTGGGTGCTTTCTGCTTCACTTTCATCTTGTTTAAAGCTTCCAATTGTATTAAACAGCATCAATGAATATCATTTGTGGTGCCGAGAGGAAGGGATGATGGCGTTCTATATGGCGGCTATGTGGGGAAAAGTCCCCATCCCACCACATACAACTATTTAAGAAATGAATTGCGTACTTCCGGCATTCATGAGCTGATGGCACTTCCATGCTTTTACTAGCAAAGTGCGTGAAGCCCGAAGGGCTTCTCGCTTAACTTTGCTAGTAAAAGCATGGAAGTGCCATCAGCTCGACTTTTAACCGGTAAACTTTCTCGTTATGTTTAAAATCCCTTTTGAGATATCTAAAAGCACACGAATTTACGAAATACTTGTATGATAAGCATCTTAAATTTAGGTCGCGTTTTTTAAAACCGATTTACTCACACGCCATACTTGATTACTCCGCGTTAACCGCGCCTACCATCCGGACTTTTCTGTATCGATTTGAAAGTGATCAGTATAGCTCCGCCCCTAAACCAGTCGGCTAGAACTGGATTTTAAGTGAGCATACATTGAAATATGCCAGTCTCTTTTTAGAATAGTGTTATATAAGGACAATGCGGGGCGAATGTAAATATTAACTCGTTCATCGCCGTAGGCGACTTACGCCATGTTTGCAAACAGTTCAGATCCAGATCAGACACAGCGTAAATGCAATGTCTGATCACAAGACCCTAAATGAACTGTTGACACTCGAATTGGACTTTCGTCAGTCATACTGCCTTAAACCTGACTTTGAAACGACCTTGCAGACAACAATCACAGGGACCCGACATGATTGATTTTTAAGGGAAAACATCGCCAGAAGGTATAGAGACAAGCGGTACAACTAGTTTTCAGTATATTCACACCCTATCTCGACAAAACCCGGCATGTCTTATATGATAATTGATGAAACGACACCCTTTTTGCATTTCTGTCTAGCTAATATAATACCCTTCCATATAAACATAACATAAAGCGAACTGTAAGCATGAACTTTCAATAGTAACTGTTTTTACTCACAGAAAATCACCGAATTTCGGAAAACGAGACAGGGGTTCGTTCACAGCCGACATAGCATTGCCCACTACTGTACGCTTGTTTAGGCGGTAATATCGAACATGACAGTCATACAGTTCCATAGATACACGTTTTTGACACCGATCAAAGCTGTTTTCTTCTCAAATCATTGCAATACCAACAATTTAACAAATTCGCATGTTCTCATCGGCAGTAAAGCTATTCTTGCACATGTAAGCTGGGTTTTTTGGTACGGCAATGATTTGAGAAGAAATCGGCTTTGATTGGTGTCAAACATGTATATATCTGTGGATCTGTATGACTGTCATGCTCGATATTACCCCCTGAACAAGGGTACAGTAGTGGTCAGTGACTTTAATGCTCGATATTACCACCTAAACTTCAGTAAAAGGTTGCTTTATGTAATACTTTTATGGAAGTACATTATATAAGCTAAACAGAAATGCAACAAAAGTGTCAGTTCATTAATATTTATTCATTAATATGTATTCATGATATGCCCGGATTCGTCGAGATAGGGTGTGAATTTACTGACAATCAGTTTGTCTCTATATATACATTGTACCTCCTGATAAAAAATTTTTCTCAAAAAGCAATCGTGTCGGGGTCCTGTGACAACAATAGTGAAGCAGACAATGTGGGATGAGGTGCTAAAACACGCGATGAACTTGGCTGTGAAAGGTTAAATCTAAAACCTTGTCCTGTTGTAATTTCGTCTGCTTTGAAAGTGTCGTCTGCAAAAGTATAGAATCCTAAAACTTAGTGTCGAACAGTTTGGATCCATATCAGACGTCGCGTTACGTAGCGTCTGATCTGGATCCGAACTGTTGCAAAAACAGTGATGTCTTCAACTGGTATTTCCTTGTTTCAGACAACCAGGGATAAACATGATGAGCTCTGGTTTGACTTTGCCGTCATTGATGCCAAGGTATATATGTACTTCTTACTATACAAGATTTACCAACTTCTTGAAAACACGCGCTCCCAGAAAGCCAAGATGCTGTTTTTGATAATGACCTTGGAACACGAACTTAACCTTGGACACCCAGAGACCGCAAATAACCTGCTTGGTTGTATGTTGAAGCAACAGGGATATCTCTATGCAGCCTGGAACAGTTTCCTGGATTCTTGGAAGCTCAGGCCGGACCACAATGCTGCTAAATGGCACATGTGCATCATGGTGGCCGAGGCAGTGGCAGAAATGTCAAACCTTCAACCCGACCCAAAACATCAAATGACTGAAGCTACCGACGGCTTGGACATTCTGTATCAGCGTGTTTTTACCCCTTAAAGACATCCCTAGATGACCTTTCGGTCATAACGCCTTGCCAGACAATTTCCTTGCAATAATCATGGATCTTATGGACATGTCGCTAGCAAATAACCATTGAAGCTTCTCGTGTGAGACTCTACCTTTATATTTGATAGTTTGTTTAGAAATAACCATTGAAAATCACTAGAGCATGAGTATAATCTGGACCTCACCAGGTAAACTGAGAGTGTGCTGCATTGTGACATGATTTGACAGTTACATTGACACCTTCAGAACAATGGGATGTTGGTCCCTCAATGGACTGAGGAAAAGTCTTAAATTAACCCGTTCCTACGGTAATCCTACCTAACCAAAGATACAAATCGCCTACATGTAGGCCTAGCACAGCGCTCCCTCTCTACAGCGATGACCCAATGGGAGACAAAAAAGTGTGCGTTGTTCGGAGGTAGTCGTTAAAGGAAGTGAAATTGGCTTACATTTACAAACAACTTGAATCCAGATCATGCATTCAACCTGTTTGTCCACTCGTCATTAATTTATTTCTGTCAAAATGTCCATTATAACTGTTTGTAAATAACCATTATACTCGGGGGTAAGGCAGTGAAGGGGGTATATTACAGAAAAGCCTCTCTATCACGACCACTATGAATTGTGTTTACAAGTAGATGTTCAGGACAGGCGACTGCTTCAAGCAAGGTGACGGTAAAACAGAAAGTTCCTTTATGAACATTCTGTTTTACTATCACCTTGCTTTAACTATAAGCTGTCTTTTTGTGGTCGTAGTAGAGAGGTTTTGCTGTAGTTCAATGAAAATGGCATTTGCAAAAAAGGTTTGAAAGGCTGGTATCTGATCAGGATTATAACTGTCTGACACTCGTTTCAATATTTCTTCAAGCAAATGCTTAAACATTAATTTAGATAAATTGTGACACATCAGTTTTAAGCAGACAATCATTTTGGTATTAAAATAGTTAGTACAGTGTTCGTACAAGCATGCAGTTGTGGCGCACAGCCGCACACATCGTTGAATAGACTTAATTAATCTTAATAAGCGCTTTGAAGTTTGTTGTAGTCTTGTTTCTCTTTAATGATTTAAGTCGGCCCGGTGAGGTAACATTGTCCAATAGTCTGACGCATAACTGTGGACAAAATATTGACCTCTTGACGTAAGATAAGAATTAAATACGACTGATATATCGGATCAAGTATAAAAGAATCACCCGGCTGAATGACTACCTGAATAGGTCGTTTGATATTAGGACCATGGTGTTAACACATTGAACCCTAGCGACGAGTATACTCGACATTAACACATGACATACCTATCAAGCGTACACTTGTCCTATGCAAATAGTGGAGACCCTGATCAGAGGGCTCCTTAAGGAGCCCTCTGAATAGGGTCTACACTTTTTGTCATTTTGTTAAATATTGTACAAAAGCACCATAATTATTAAAATGGACTTTATTTAACTGGTTACTGGAATTGTCCATTTAAAGTTTCAGGGTGAATGAGTTAATATATCTGTTTATAAACTAAATTTATGTCACATTAATATGTGTATAATTCTTTTTATGGTTGATAGTGTTGTAAATGTGATACTTGTACTGTTAATATAGTTGCTATTATCTTTATTACAATGTTTTATAATCATGTCTTTCCTACAGTCACTCTTTATAAGGCGATCAATAATCATTGATTGTTTGTTTGGTATGCCCGTTTCTATCATCTATGGGCTAATTGGAAGCCCTAGGCAGAGGAAAGCAGATACAGAAAACCCAGGCGCGATGCCCTACTCTTATCACCGACAGAGTCTCTGGCTTTTTAGATGCCCAGCGTAAAGACCTCGGTATTTATATTTAGTCTCATCCAAAGATTTTGGTGCGGCGGAGGATCGAATTGACGACACCTGGCATCATAGGCGAGTGTGTGCTACCACTGGACCATGTCCGCCGGTCACTAATCATGGTAGTAAAACAGATATCCGTAAACTACTTAATACACGATACCTACAATGTACATTGTATAAAGGTTTATCAAGTGTTTATCCTGCAACCACTTGTATTAAAACTATCAATAGGCCTTTCAGGAAAGTCCTGCTATGACAAACAAGAGCCCCATGCGGGCCTAAATATCGCTCACCTGGAAAAACCAACACAAGGGTCACATGACCCCTGGGGTGGGATCATTTTTTACCCAAGAGACATAATTTCAAATATCTTGCTGATGAACTTGAAAATTAAGTGTTCTGTCAAATATTTTGTACATGGGTTAATTGTTTCAGACAGGAGGACTTTTCATTGAAAAAATCTATTTTTAGCTAATGTGACCCAGATATGCAACATATCTTTTCAGCAATATTGGTAAAGAACATCTAAAAGTGTCAATTCATAATGCTAGATATCAAAGCTCTTGCCATAATAGTTTCAGAAAAGAATATTTCACTATATAACTCTATGTAAAACTGCAACCCCTAGGGCCTTTGCAGTTTTGACCAAAGGGGCATAATTTGAACAATCTTGATAGGGGACCTGTAGATGATATCTAAGCTCAGGGTATTGTGGTTTCCAGAGAAACAGATAAGCTTCGTTTTATCGTTTTAACTACGTGTAATTGATTTGAGGAAAAACGAATTGATTTCAATTTCTTATCGTTCAAAAACGAACATATTTTTAGCTTCTGTGACCTAGATATGCAACAGACCGGAACAATATTTACAAGATTGGTTAAGAGCGTTTAGAAGTATCACCATGCCAAATATCAAAGCTCTGGCCATATTAGTTTCAGAGATAAAGATGTTTGAAGATTTCACTATATAACTCTATGTAAATTACGACCCCCGGGGCGGGGTCATTTTTTACCCCAGGAACATAATTTGAACAATCTTGATAGAGGAGACCTGAAGACGATGCTTTGTGCCAAATATCTAAGCTCAAGGTACTGTGGGTTCAGACAAGAAGATTTTTTAAGTTTTCATTGAAAAAATATATTTTTAGCTCCTGTGACCTAGATATGCAATGGACCGGAACCATATTTACAAGATTGGTTAAGGACTTCTAGAAGTGTCACCATGCCTAATATCAAAGCTCTGGCCATATTTGTTTCAGAGATAAAGATGTTTGAAGATTTCACTATATAACTCTATGTAAATTACGACCCCCGGGGCGGGGTCATTTTTTACCCCAGAGACATAATTTGAACAATCTTGATAGAGGACCTGAAGACAATGCTTTGAGCCAAATATCTAAGCTCAGGGTACTGTCGTTTCAGACAAGAAGATTTTTTAAGTTTTCATTAAAAAAGTCTATTTTTAGCTCCTGTGACCTAGATATGCAACGGACCGGAACTATTTGAACAACTTTGAAAGAGGACCATACAAGGATCATTTCTGGCAAGTTTGGTAAAAATCCATCCAGTAGTTTCGGAGGAGATGTCGTTTAAAGAAATTGTTAACGACGGACGGACGAACGAACGAACGACGACGGACACAGAACTATCAAAATAGCTCACCTTGGCACTACGTGCCAGGTGAGCTAAAAGTGTACGTGTAATCAGCAGTTGCCAGCTTAACGCTTTGCACCATGCAACTTTTAATAGACAAATCCAGTTACACGGCGTCTCATCGGTATCCAAACAGTTTGCAAAGGCTATCATGGTTTTCTGTTCATAGTACATAGTACCACTAACATGATATATTCCATAAAACGTTGTATTAAACAAATTGAACGATATCTAATATATGTAGTTCATTTATACATATATACTTGACGCCCCTAAAGTGTTCTGTAACCGCCATACTGCATTAAGAATCAACTTGTGACGATCAAATAAATCTTGTATTCAGCGATCACAAACCGATGTAGCGTATATTTCATTCAATAAAGTCAAGTGTCTGTTTACTACAGGATAAACATGATGCCGATACTTCTTACAGGAGCTTTCTGCAATATTGTTATCCTGCATTAACCCTTTACCCAATAGCCTGTTTCTTGTTTTGAAGGCATGTAAGCAATTGAAGCAGGCTGAAAGTAAAGCAGAATGCGCCTTAAGGCGCATTTTGCTTTACTTTCATCCTGCTTTAAGCTACCCTCTGCTCGGAATGATAAAAAAATTCTTATCGTACATGTTCATGACTGTACAAATTGGAACTATTTTATTCAGCGGAGGAATAATTAAAATGCATTACAAGTCGCTTCTATTGGGGGGAAGGGTTAAGCAGCACATGCAGTAAGTACTGCAAGTGGGTCTTCTTTTGTTTGATAGAGTGGTCGCGTATCCAAGAGTGGCTGTACCTGTTCAAAGTTGGCAGTTCGAATACTGATGGTCTCTTAGAGAAACATTGGCCGTGTACGTATCGTCTATTTATCAAAGAGAGGCTCATTTTTTTAAGCACAATAAACCCCGTTTACTGAGCGACATCCAATGAGTGCAATACTTGTTTTATGATAAGGTGACTCATTAATGCAGAGCGTAAGGTACTATATACCTAGCATAATAGTTTCATTATGTTCCGGCTGACATAGAAATCCCTTAGGAAGCTTAGGTTTTATTGAAGTACTATAGCTTAACTCTAATAGTTGTATTGATTTGTGCCGACAGTCAGCAACAGGTGAATTAAGCTTTGTCACGCCGAGTATGGCTAGCTCGTTACAGCTCCCAAAAGAGCCTAGATTTGAAAGAGATATATTTGCCGTTATAAGCGCTGTATTCGAACACGAGTCAATCCCAGTATTGGTCCTTCGAAACTCTAAACACTTCTGAACGCTACATGGCTAATTGTGTTTATAAAAGTTGCAAACAGTTTGAATACAGAGTAGATACCGTGGAACTCAGTGTCCAATCTGGGTAAAAACAATTTAAGAATTTATAAATCAACTCTAATAATTGTTACAGGAGACAAAACTCTTAAGGTTTTTTGTGTTGTTGGTTCGTTTGGTTTTGTATATTTTTTAGCTCACCTGAGCTAGCCCAGGAAGAGCTTTAACAATCTTTGAATGTCCGTCGTCTGTCGTCAACAGTTTTATTGTTTACACTCTAGTGGCTACAATATTTATCCAATCTTTCTCATACTTGCTCAGATTGTATATTACCATGAGAGTTCGGATGAGTTGGATTATAGTTGAAATCGGACCAATTGGTCAAGAGTTACATAGCTTTAATTGCTAAAATGCCATAAGAAGACGTTTGAAAATTTCACTATATAACTCTATGTAAAACTGTGAAATCCCCCCCCCCCGGGCGGTGCCAATTTTGACCCCAGGGGCATAATTTTAACAAACTTGATAGAGGACCTGTAGGCGATTCTATGTGCCAAATATCTAAGCTCTGGCCCTTGTAGTTTTAGACAAGAAGATTTTTTAAGTTTTCATTGAAAAAATCTATTTTTAGCTTATGTGACCTAGTTATGCAACCGACCAGAACCATGAACAATTTTGGTAAAGGACATCTAGAAGTGTCACCATGCCAAATATCAAAGCTCTGGCCACATTGGTGGTAGAGAAGAAGACGTTTGAAATTTTCACTATATAACTCTTTGTAAAACTGTGACCCCCCGGGGCGGGACCAATTTTGACCCCAGGGGCATAATTTGAACAAACTTGATAGAGGACCTGTAGATGATGCTATGTGCCAAATATCTAAGCTCTGGCCCAATCTAGTTTTTGACAAGAAGATTTTTTAAGATTTCCTTATTTTTTTCACTTTGGTTGCCATGGCAACCAGAGTTCTGCATTGTTTTTAATTCTTTGAACAAATTTGAAAGAGCTTGACCCAAGAACCATTTCTGTAAAGTTTTGGTTGAATTCAGTCAAGCGGTATAAGAGGAGATGTCATTTGAAGCAATTGTTAACGACGACGGACACAGGCATCCCAATAGCTCACCTTGAGCCTTTGGCTCAGGTGAGCTAAAATGGGTGAAACAGAAAGGTTAAGCTATCAGGATTCAGTACAACAGGTGAGCGATATCAGGGCCTTCAGGCCCTCTTGGTCTTTTGTGTGTTTTTTTTTGTTTTTTGTTGGGGTTTTTTTTGGGGGGAGAGAGAGAGAGAATGAGACCCAATATCAGCCCTAAAATGACATAAAGAGGGGCTGTACTGCATATTAATATTATATAACGTATAGTGACAGAATGTGGACCTTTAAATGCTGATACGAGACCCCAGATAAGGTGTGTGGTGGGTATTTCAAACTTGAAGTTTGTCTGCACCACACCATATAAAGGAGACGGTATTCGAACCCTTCAGTTTACTCCCTTTTATCTGGAGCCCTGTTGATAGCTGCTAAATATTATTTTCATCGTGCATTTGCCGTTCAGTATCTACTTTAGAAAAGGGTGAAGTTCACCCTTTTCTAAAGTAGATCTACCAGCAATAAGACATTTTGAAAGTTGCTTAAGGGATGTAGTGCTGAGTTCACTGACCTATATATACTCAAACGCAATGAAAACGCACCACTCCTAAAATATGAATAGTTTGTCCAACTACAATGTAGGTTTAGTTTCTGATTTTCGTTATTTAACCAATCCTATGTCTTGCATAGGTACACACTGTTAATGTTTTTTGTTAGTTATGTAACACACAATGACGTCAACGTGCTGTCCGTGCAAATGTCCATATTTGTTTTATCAGTGTAGTATTCATGTGTATTGATTCGTTTTAGCCCTAAAATAAATGTCCGTCTATACATGAATAAAAAGCTGCGAAAATTAGCTACCAACGACAAAGTTATGGCACTTTTAACTGACGTCCAACGTCAACGTTACCCTTACAGCAATATAACGCAACATCGCATTCAGCTAGAGTGACTTAAATGAAAGTTATTGGCTACAAACGACGTTTTTAGCCAATAACAACATCGATATTCTTCATTGGCTGCCATTTTCGCCTGATCTGAACCAAATGAGTACATTTGGGACCAGTTTGGACGTCGTGTGTACAACGGCGTTCTGCAAATTCAGAGCCGCCATGATGTTATTGACGCACTAGTACAGTAGTGGAATGGTATTCCACAACATTGAATAGTGTGTATTAGATACCAACGTCAAAGTTATGGGACATTTAACTGACTTCCAAGTCAACGTTACCCATAGTTACGTCATGGTTTAACAGCAAGATAACGCAACATCGCATTCAGCTAGAGTGACTTCAACGAAAGTTATTGGCTACAAACGACGTTTGTAGCCAATAACAACATCAATATTCTTCATTGGCTGCCATTTACGCCTGATCCAAATCTGAACCAAATGAGTACATTTGGGACCAGTTTGGATGTCGTGTGTACAACGGCGTTCTGCAAATTCAGAGCCGTCATGATGTGATTGACGCACTAGTACAGGAGTAAAATGGTATTCCACAATACCGAATATGTAGCGTGTGGTCCGCCGTTAACGTTCCGGTATTGCCAGGCTGTGGTTAACGAAGTGGGTAGTCTTACCAGAATCTGAAATGTGTGACTTTTGAAATTCGACCTGTCTTGTTTAAGGCATTACTTTGTAGAACTTACCATGACTTTTACAGGTACTGTTGTGACAATGTGTGTTAAAATGCTTCACCATTGTCTTATTAAATAGAAATTTCAAAAGTCCTTTCACAGAAACAAATTAAGTAAACTTTTACGGCTGGTGCGTTTTCATTGCGTTCGAGTATATATATATTTCTACATCTAGCTATTTGTAGGTCATATATAGTATTGAATGTGTAAAAGTGTATAACTATGGAATCAATTTTTATTTCAACTCTGTTAGCAATACATAACATAATATATAAGCAAATATACAGGAGAGAAATCTTCCAAGTGTTTTTTAGAATCAGGCATAATTCTCAGTTCTGACACAGCCTGAACCTAACTATATCTAGTTTCTTCTCAAACTCTGGAGCTTCAATCTGCGATTTTGAATGTAGGGCTCTCATGTTGAATCACAATCACTGAGTTGTGTAGATCTATATTATTCTTATTACCACTACACATTCTGGTCAAGTGGCTTGAAACGTTAAAGACAAACATGTTCACATAGTTTCGGCATGTTGCCTAAACCACATACATGTAATACATATAACATATCTAAGCAAATATACCAGAAAATCTTCCATGTGTTTCTGTTATCTGGCAGAACTCTTGACACAACCTCACCGTACAAAGAGACCATCTGACTCGTCTCTAAGTCCACTTTAATTCATGAGCTTCAATTTGTAGAAGCTAGATCTAATGTTCTGTCAGTTCACGATCTTGAGTTTTTAATCTTCTGGTCAAATGTCTTGAAACTTTGAAATTTCACGAAAACAAACATTTGGACACCCTAGTTTCGGCGCATTGTTTAACAGCAGTCTGCATTATAGATCTACATATAACATATATAAGCAAATATACAGGAGAGAAACCTTCCAAGTGTTTTTGGTATCCAGCATGATTCTCAGATCTGACACAGGCTGCGCCTTACAAACCAAATAGATCTAGTCTCTTCTCAAATTGAATTCTGAGGCTTCAATCTGCGAATTTGAATGTAGAGCTCTAATGTTGAATCACAATCACTATTGGGTTTGGTACCTTCTTCTTACAATACACCTGGTCAAGTGGCTTGAAACGTTGAAAACAAACATTTTCACATAGTTTCGGCACGTTGTATAAACAGCAGTCGGCATAATATATCTACATGACATATATAAGCAAATATACAGGAGAGAAACCTTCCAAGTGTTTATGTTATGATATCTGGCATGATTCTGACACAACCTCACATACTTGTAATCTCAATCTGCGAACTTGAATGTAGAATCTAGATCTTATGTTCACAATCTTGACGGGTGGGTTTTTTCTAGCATGAAACGTTCACAAAAACAAGCATCGTGCTTCGGCATGTTGCTAAAACATATAACGTTTAAACTTCCAATACACGATACATATCTTGCTCTATGTCCGCGTTCTCAATGTTGGTTTCAAATTGATCTAGAGCGGTCGTATCGAAAGTAGATAGAACGATAGTGAAATAAACAGATGAATACCGTCTAGATATAGATCTAGTACTCATATCTGATGTCCAAATTCAAGAGAAGTGTTTGTAGTTCAGTTCTGCGGAACAACCTCCAGGTTCCTTGCAGGAATGCATGCGATGGGGGCTGATTTCTGTACAGTACACTGCAGAGTCATGTGTTGTCATATGGCGGCTGACATTTTAGTCAAGATCACCGGACACACAATGACTAACTCTACTAGATCTAGCTTGATATGATACACACTACACACACGTGACGATGTGAGCAGCGTAGGTCTACAAGTAACTTAACTGGTTTGATTAAAAAAGATAATGACGGGGTTCAATTCCAGAAAACAGACGGGAAGGCTTTGCAGTCGCATTCAATCGTTAGATTACGCATAATAGTAAGTCAGTCGAACTCGCTCCTAAAAAATCCACCGGAAGCCTCTTATAACAAGCATAATTTTAAACGCTTAGTATTGCTTACAGCATGGATACAATTGATAGTTGTGTTTTCTCTCAAATGTCTTAAAACATTTAACACCAAAAAAAATTCAGTGCATTATCATCTACATATTAATATCAGTTTATTTATAAACATTATTTAGTTCTGCGATATATGCCTGCGCAGTGATCTCCCTTACTGGTTACAACGCTTGACAATGCAACAATTGCCGTCTGCTAGATATAGATCTAGATCTACTGTTCTAAAATAGAATTGTAAACGCGGGTTTCCTTTTCAAAACAGGATCAGAATGTCAAATAGTTGGGGTCCTGATGAGACGCAGCTTTTACGCGGTGTCTCGTCTGGATCCAAACTACAGGGCTGCCATAAGTTGATAAAAAAAAATCCTAAGATTTCAAAAAATTTCAATTTTTCAAGCGATCTTCCGAATTATACCTTTTACCCCTAGTCTGTTTCGAGTTTTAAAGACACGTGATGCTTATAGCAGGTTAAAAGTAAAGCAGAATGCGCCTTAAGGCACACTCTGCTTTACTTTCAGCCTGCTTTAAGCTTCCATCCGTTGGAATAAAAATCCGAAGATTTCGGAAAAATCCGGAGAAATGGCAGCCCTGAAACTGTTTGCAAGCACATGTAATCACGATTCTGCCGCGAGCGTTCAAAGAGTAACTCATAGATCTACATATATTAACATGTTCTTTGTTATTTTATGCAATAGATCAAATCGAATTATGGAAGTTATGACTAAAATATTGATTTGAGTGCTAAACAGTTTGGATCATGATGACCGACTGACCAAGGCAGATCCAACAACGGCCAAGATTTTCACAGCTGCTAGATCTAGCTCCAGATACTTCATCGCGTCTCGACTCTCTAAGTTGAGTCCACTCTTTTAATCTTCTCTCGTTATAGCACAGGGTTTAGCAAAATCATTATTTTTTTATAGCTCAACCTCTCCAGTAGAATCTAATTAGTAATTTTTAATTGATAGCTCCAGTTTCCAATTAAGTCCAGACCATATTTGACTATTTAGGGGTGTTTTAACAATAAATATGTTATAATTAAACAACAAACACGTCACAGTAGTTTAAACATATTTTATTTCCAATTTTTTACAGGAAAAGGGGTTGGGCCACAAGTTCTGCCAACTTAGAGTCGGCCCTTCCCCTACAGTTTCACAAAAATACATATACTATTGGAGAGAGAGAGAGAGAGAGAGAGAGAGAGAGAGAGAGAATGGGAGAAAGAGAAAGAAAGAGAAAGAAAGAGAGAGAATGTTGAGTTGCTTGTTTTCAGGTGTCTCCGCATAATTTGATGAGAAGAAACAGTAAAGTAAGTGATTAAAAAAAATATAAAACGACCAAAAGAAAGATCAACTAATCTAAGTCATTCACCATTGTATCACTATCAAAACGAGAGATATGGCTAAATTGGCTATACAGTAAAACTCCTGTTAAAACGGCCTTTAAAACTAAGAACTGAAACGTAGTCTTAGTAAATAGATTCAGATTAACTAAAGTAAGGTAAAAGTAATACAGATAGCTCCAACGGGGCTTTCTGTATTACTTTCGGCCCTCTTCATTTTTCATATAGATAAGGTTCTACACTGCTGAACAGAGGCTTAACTACTTATATAATAAACATAGACATGTAATCATAAATGAGGAACTAGCCGAGAATCTAAGATGGGATGGCTAACTACATTCTGGTATGACAATTTTTAAGATATGTCCATCTTAGACCCTCGAATCGTTCCATAATGTTTTACATTGCATATCTAAGCTAAACAAAAGATAACTGTGATCATAGTTACAAGAGCACATAAGGACAGACGCATCAACTTTCAATTTTAGAAACAAACCAAAATAGAGAAAGAAAAAACAATAGAGAAAGAAAAAAAACAAAAAAGAATTAAGTACTGAAGCGCTTGGTTTCTTTAATGAATGTTTGTACAGCACCAAATATCAAACAGTTTTGTTCAAAAGTGAGGTGATTACTTCCAAAAAGAAGAATGTTACTATTAATCGGATGGCAAAATCTTGTGGTCTGAAATAAGGTATGTCGTAAGTTTATATAATTGGGGCATTTAAAAAAGAAATGATCAATATTTTCAATTACATTTTCACAAGAACAATTAGGATCTAGTTTTAATTGATTTAGGAAAAGGTGTTCATTCAAATTACTACAACTGTTTCTTAATCTTGCATGTAGTACTGATAAATGTCTATTTCCGACCAGGTAGTACCCCGGAACTCTCTCTGGCTTCGATCTAGAAGCTATATTATTTTTAAAAGAAGAAAAATTAGGGATTTGCCTAAGATCAGAGTCCAGAGAGTTCCAGAGCACTACAGAAGAAGGAATACAAGATTTCTGATAAATGGACGTTCTAGCAGGTAGTACTTCAAAATTTTCTCGGTTTCTCAAAGGATAGTTTGACCTTTCACCAGCTAATGGAGGAATAATATCACTTATGTACTGTGGGACAGTGTCATGTGATACCTTGTGCATAAAAAACAGTTTTTGGTTTTCTCGTCTCTTGAACAAAGACTCCCAGCCACATTCTATGTAGAGCCTCTCAAGGGAAACTGATCTCGTTAGCCCTGTGACGATACGTGCAGCTTCATTTTGCATTTTGTCCAAAGTATTAGTATATACCTCAGGGCAGCCATCCCATACAATTGACGAATATTCAAAAATTGGCCGTACATATGACAAGTATATTTGATTCAGAGCAGACCTTGAAAGTATAAATTGTACTTTACGCATAATATTAACAACTTTAGAGGCTGACTCTATAATATTGTCAATGTGATTAGCCCAATGACCATTTTTACTGAATGTCACCCCTAAATGTTTATGATGGTCCACAAAATTTATTTCGGTGTTATCAAAGAGTAGTTTAGGTAAAGGAGATTGCCTTTTGAGTGTAAATAGAATAGCTTCTGTTTTATTTGGGTTAAAGTTAACTAGCCACTGTTTTGCCCATACTGTGATGTTATTTAAGTCATGGTTGATTATGCCTTCAATATCATCTAATGTACTTGCAGAATAATAAAGAGAGCTATCGTCGGCATATAGCCTTGTTAAACTAAGTAGTGAATCGGTTATGTCATTTACGTAAATGAGAAAAAGTAAAGGCCCTAAAACGGAACCTTGAGGAACACCGGCATTGACTGGCATCAGTTTAGATTCAGCAGATTGTATTGTAACTTTTTGATGTCTATTATTTAAATAGCTTGTAATCCAGTTCAGTAAGTTAAGATTTATACCTTTTTCACTTAATTTAAAAAGTAAACCCTTATGCCATACTCTGTCAAAGGCCTTTGAGATATCACAAAAAACCATACAAGAATATTGACTATGCTCAAAGCTTTGACAGATATGGTGATATATATCAATAAGTTGATATGTAGTAGAGTGATTTGGTAAAAACCCTGACTGATATTTATAAAGCAAATCATTGTCTAAGAGAAAATTATACATATGTTTGAAAACAATTCTTTCAAGGATTTTTCCACAACAGCTTAATAGTGATACAGGTCTATAATTCGAAGGTGTTGATTTGTCCCCTTTTTTAAAAATTGGAGTAACTTGCGCAATTTTCCAAGCATCTGGAAAAATGCCTTCCTGTATAGATCTGTTAAATAATATAGTTAGTGGAACTGATATGGATTTAGAACAATTTTTTAACATTTTATGACTTATGCTGTCAGGTCCACTAGCTTTGTTCACATTTAAGTTTAAAATAATATCTTCTATCTCATTTTGGCTAATGTTAAATAATGAAAGTCTATTAGAAGTTTTTTCATGAAATAAGGGAAGAGTTATATTAGTATCATCAACATTTGAGATTGACGTAAAATACTTATTTAAACATTCTGCTTTTTCTTCATTTGTTGTAAACCAAAATTCTTGTCCGTTAGGTAATGTTTCACGAATTGGGGGAAAGCAAGCTGAAGAAGAGTTATTTTTAACAAAATGTCTTATTATTTTCCAGAAACCCCGTTTGTCATTGCAGTGTAATTCTGTCAAATTTGTTTCTAAAGTGTTATAAAAAAAAAATTCTTTTGCGTGTTTCTTTAAATTGTTAACTTTATTTCTTAATTGTTTATATTTTATCCAATCTGTTTGTTTTTTAGAAGATTTTGCTGTTCGTTTCATTCGATCTCTCTTTCTAGACACTTTTCTTATTTCCGAATCATACCATGGTTGATCATCAGGCCGGACACATACTTGTTTAGAAGGAATACATTGTTTAATAAAAGACATAAAAAGTTCACAGTACAGACCTTGATCGGAGCCCTCTGATAAGGGTCTTTACTGTTTGCAAAGGTCTAGCATAATTCTTCACAGGTACACTGTTTGTAAATGACGGGCATCGTGACTCGTCGCAAGGGTTCAATTTGTTATAGATAAATAATTGTAAATGTTTTCTCACTCCTATATATATACTTCCCTCCCGCACCCTCCCCCTGATGTGCGTAACATTCGTTCAAGCCTGGTTACGCCGCTGTATATAGAGTCCTATTTCTGTTGTGTTAAATATTCGAGCCGTAGACAATAATTGCGGTGATGGGGTAAAGCTCTCCCAAATAATTTGATCATCATATACATGAAAGGATTAATTGACCATTGCTGATTTTCAAAGTTAATGTAGATCTATTAACCCTTTCCCCCATAGAAGCGACTTTTAGCGTATTTTATTTATTCCTCCGCAAAAGAAAATAGTTCCAGTTTATACCCACATGGACAATTACCATTAGAAATATTTTATATAGCCTAGCAGATTTTAGCTTAAAGCAGGCTGAAAGTAAAGCAGAATGTGCCTTAAGGCACATTCTGCTTTACTTTCAACCTGCTTTAAGTGGTCACCTGTTTTTCAAAACTAGAAACAAGCTATGAGGTAAAGGGTTAACCCATTTGAGCCCACGGTCCCATATATGGGACATATATAGGCAAACAGTGTAGACTCAGATCAGACGTCACGCCGCTTTATGTGGCGTCTGATCAGAGTCTACACTGTTTGCTGATAGGAGTTTCAATATAAAACAAAATGAAAATTTTGACCAGGCATCCCTTTGATAAAAAATGGACTAATCCAATAAATAAGCATGGAATAATCCACTGGACAAAAATGGGTTAAGCGACTCTGCCTGTCCTTACAATGAGGAGGACTATACTCTTCCAATAAACGCGTTTATGCTAAAACCTTGTGTCTATTACAAACATTTTGGAGCTAGATCAGACACCATGTAATCAGTCTGATCAGACTCCAAACTGTTTTTCTGTTGAGATTAAGGGTTATCGATAACATTTGGAACAAATTGTCTTGTTTTAAACATCGCAGTGTGTCTATATTGAATGGTATGTAGCCAGGTTTTACTGTACAAACAAACAAACATACAGCATACTATTTTCAGCCGACTTTTGTTAATGTGTCTACGGATATCAAAATATTTCGCGCTGCCTAATCTCTCACTTAAATATTATTGTCTTGATACACAGCCAGAAGTTCCAACGACCACCCGACATTTGCACTTTAGATCTAAAATACTAGCCAAATTATAGTATTAACCCTTAAACGTCTTTATTTCCGAATGGACTCTTCCGATTCTCTAAACATTAAACAGTTTATAGTGACTGTTAACTCTAGGGATTGTTTAATAATATTGAAAACAATGACAAACAGTGCAGACCCTGTTTGGACGACTCCTCCATGAACCCTCTGGTCTGGGTCTTAACAGTTTACAATAACTAACTGTTTGACACCGGTCTGTGTGTTTCTTAAATAATATCTAAATTTAACACATTTACAGGCAACAATTTCAAAGCAGACGACTTTGAAGCAGGTAAATCATTAAGGACGTTTCAGGTGGGTGCCAATATCTGTCATATATATTTTACAACACAGTTTGTTGTTAATTATTCATTCAACAATCATATCAGATATCAACATTGAAAAGGCATTGTATATGCGCCATCCTTATGATCAATAAGAACTTAAGAAGTACAGTGGAGAATCTGTTATTCTTTCCCGTTTAAACGCAAACGTACGCAAACGCAAAACACTAAAACGTGGAAAAGAACAACTTTTGGACAATTCTGATATTTCATGTTTATCTTGGTGGCAAACAGTTTGGAGCCTGATCAGACGCCGGGTTACCCGGCGTCTGATCAGGCTCCAAACTGTTTGCAATGGAAATAATAGTTTTAGCGTAAACGCGTTTATTGGGAAATAATAACACAATCTCCACTGTACAGTGGATAAGACGTTGTACTTTCATGCAGTGTAATAAAATGTAGAAAATGACATTGTTTTTCTATCAAATCTGGGTGACAAACAAGAGCCTGTGCGGCTCCGAACTGTTTGCAATGAAAATAATTTTAAGCAAAAACGCGTTTATTGAATAAGAATAACGTCATTTCGATTGTATTTATAATCATTCTTGTAGTAGATATATAATAAGTTATGCAACTTCAGGATACATGTACGGGAAACAAATAGCCTTGAAGACCGATACCAGCTAAATACGTGTCATGATAAGTAATGCAGATTATGAGATACATTGTAGTTCCTTTCGTTGCTTTCTGCGTATTATTTGTCCTGCATTAAGCAGTCACATTATTCTAAAGATCGACACGTGTCTTCATTAAGGGTGTATCAATGTCATGAATTTAAGAAATTGTCAAAGTATATGAAAACACTTAATGATGGTTTTGTATTGAAGAGCTATTTAAGATGAATGAAAAAATAGAAAAAGTGTACATTTTGGTGAACAACAGTTGGCTCCATTGCCATGTAAAATTTACCCCACCCACTTTCTCTTAGTTCGTCCTTTTCAAACAGCCCGCTTCAATAAAATGTTAAATGAAAACAAATATGATAATTTGGTTTTGTGTTATTTCATTCCTATCTATGGTAGTATTTCTTCATACAAAAACTAATTTAAGAGAAAACAGGCACCAAATGTGAAATTTATAAAGCTCTAAATATCATCGATATGGTACTTTTTTGTAAATTTTGTAAGGGGAGATAACTCTTTTTACTTTAATAACTCAAAATTTTCAACACTGACCTTTCAATTTCTTTTCATATTTTGAACTGCCTTAGCATTGGCTTTCATTTGGTAGAATATAAGAAAAAGTTTAATACTAGAACTATTTCATATTCAAACTTTTTTACTTTTTTTTCATAAAATAAAAAATCAAATAAAATCATGCCCTATAAAAAGCATATTTTTGATATTCGATAGTAGTAGTAGTAGTTTATTTCTTCCTCCATACATGGAGATCTATATATTGTTTAAACCTAGTGCCTGCTTTGTCTAAATTTGGTTTCTATATGTGAAAATACCACCATAGACATGAAATAAATAATGAAAACCCAAATTACCATGTATGTTTTGTTTTAAAATAGATTTTACTGAAGCTTGTACTTTGATTGGGTAAACTTTGAGAGAAAAAGTCCATTTGACATACCTTTTTCAAATCGCTGTAGCTCAAAAAAAGGACACCACCATATATTTTTTCTCCATTTTTTCATTCATCATAAATAGCTCTTCCAAAAAAAACAATGATAGAAAAAAAGTTTGATACTTTGAAAAAATCGCTTATGGGTTGGATACACCCTTAAAACTATCTTTATAGTTTTAAAGTCACTGTGAGGAGGCATTTTGTTTAAACATTATAAAACTTTTCGTCGTTTACAACACACTTCGTTCAAACGAAAATATTTATGATCTCATTCTTAATCTTAATCGATCTAAGAGTTAACAGTAAAACTTCTCTATTACGATCACTGAATTGGGTTTATTATTATGTTGTTACAACAGGTTATTGCTTAAATCAATGTGACGGAAAAACAGAAAGCTCCCAAAGGAGCTTTCTGTTTTACTGTCACCTTGCTCTAAAGTGGCACCTGTCTCTTATTTAATCAATTAGCATTCTCTTTACTTAGTGGCCGTAGGCCTAATAGATATTTTTTCAATCTACGTTTCTAGTACAGTAGGACCCCTCTACTACGACAACGTGAAATAGGACTGATTGATGGTATAGAAGACTGGTTGGCAGCTAAATACAATATGACAGTAAAGAAGTAAGCTCCGCTATGAGCTGTCTGCTTCCCTTTCATTTTGCTTCAAGCAAGAACTTGCTTTAAACACACAATGAACTATATATAAACGGCCACTTAATGAAGATCCGTAACGCGGGGTCTTATCAGAATCCAAACTGTTTGGCACTTATCTTATTTTTAGTCAAAATATGTAAAATTCAAATTTGAGAAACAAAGCAGACGAAATTTGTTAAATTAAGATGACGTCATGACAGGGAAGATTTTCCTCGTCCTTAGAGTTGTCCGTGAATCTTCAAAGAATGGTCGTTTAATACAATTTTGAATGTGTATTGTACTTGTAAATGAAAAGCATGCTTAGAGGTTCATTCTTTTATTTATTTATATAAGGTATATAAGTATAAATACATGTAGACATGACTTCAACCCATTTGTGCCCACGATCCCATACATTGGACATAGGCAAACAGTGTAGACTCTGATCAGACGCCGCATAATGCGGCGTCTGATCAGAGTCTACACTGTTTGCTGATAGGAATTTCAATATAAAACAAAATGAAAATGAAAATTTAGACGAGGCATTCCTTTGATAAAAAATATACTAATCCAGTATATAAACAAAGAAGAATCCACTGGGCGTAAATGGGTAAATAATGGCCATACATTTATAATTTAACATAAACACTCGAGTATATGCCAGCAAACAACGTTGATACAGATCATACATGTATATTGGCCTACCACCCAGTACAAAAGCATTAAGGTTCATGCACTTATAGCACTTATACAATGGAGATGACGTAATTCCTTCCTGTTTTTACAAACGAAACGCAAAATTATAACAAATGATTTTAGTCTGTGTGGCAAACAGTTTGCAGCCAAAGCAGACGCTCGGTTACCCGGCGTCTGCTCTGGCATCAAACTGTTTGCAGACGACATGTCAGTTTTAGCATAAACGCATTTATTGTAAAAGAAAATTGATTTTTTATACTGCAGCTTATGTTATTTCAAAACAAATGTTAACACGTAACTTAAAATTATTGCAAAAAACCTCAACTGCATAAAAGGTATTTGACAATTTTGCAAAACCAGATAATATTAGATTATGGTACTAACTGATGAAGCAATCAGTATATACCCCTGATCAAATAGCCCCTCAAAGAGCAGTCTAATCTGGATCTACACTTTTTTCCGGGCAACATTATGTTGTGGTTAAATTGAGTAAGTATTAAAACTTTCCGTAATTAAAACGAGCATTGGGAGACAAATAGGTATGACGCTTTGTGCTTGGTTTTGAACAAAGCTACACATTGTTACTATACGAGTTACCCAATATATCAATTAAAGGCTATTTCTAGTTTTTGAAGTCAAGTGACAGATAGAAGCAGTTTGAAATTATATCAGAATGTCATTAAAGGAGCATTTTGCTTTACTTTCAAACTGCTCTAAGCTACCATCTGGACAGATACTTGATAAACCTTCTTTGTTTCATATTCAGGAATTCTTAAATGGGCCAGGGGACTACTTTTCTTAGCGTAACAAGGCGTATATTCCAGTATCGTCTCTGAAGACCGTATTTCTTAAGTTAACCCTTTACCTTATAGAAGCGACTTTTAGCGCATTCATTTTATTCATCCGCCAAAGAAAATAGTTCCATTTTATACTGCCATGAATATGAACTATAAGAAATATTTTCTATATACTAGCAGATAGTAACTTAAAGTAAGCTGAAAGTAAAGCAGAATGTGCCCTAGGGCACATTCTGCTTTACTTTCAGCTTACTTTAATACGTCACATATGTTAAATACTAGAAACAGACTATTGGTTAAAGGGTTAAAACGCTTGTCTTTGAAAATAGTTCTACTAAACTTTGTCATGTGGTGTTTGAGAACCAAACAAAATGCTTGGGCACACAGCGGTTGCTCTACTTAATCGCCAACCATTTAGTTCAGGTAGCATCGCGGAAGAAATATCTATTCGAGTGTCAAACAGTTTGGATCAAGACCAGAAGCTGTGTCGATTGTAAAAACAAAAGTTTAAGTTTTGAAAGTTAAGCAATTCTTTATCTGCCTAGCTACATGTACAAACTCTGTGACAGTGTCCCAATCGGTTTTAATTGCAACTTCTATCTTTGGAAGCAATATTTGTTACCATGGAAACAGTGGATAAAGCGATACAAATGCATGGAAACAGACCTTTTCAATGTATTCCCGAATGACCAGAATATAGGAAGAACTCTCGCTAAGTGTGTTCGTTTGAAGGCACTATAATAAAGTTTTATATGTGCAGGTACGCTATAGTCGAGGTGTTTCTATGCTTCAGTATCGTCAGCTTTGAACTTGTGATTGATATTTTCAAAGTTTATTTTAAATAAACTTTTAGAAAACTATTTATCATAAAAATACCAAAATGACATGTGCTATACAGTTTTGATTATTTTTAGACGCATGGATACTCGGCGTCTGATTTTAATCGAAAGTGCTTGCAAATATCAGTTAAGCTGTCTTTGGCAGTGAATCACTGAACAATACTAGAGAACGCGACCGCTATTGCAAATCAAACACTTATAATGAGATGGTCGGTGATTGTATATGCAAAAGCAACGAAATTGCATAATAATTCCTTCACTACCTTACCACGATGCATTAATTATAATTATTAATTTGCATGAATTATTAAAGCTGGCACCCTTTCGAAAAGGAACTTCTTAATTTATTATCCTCTTTGATTACATAGTTTAACCTCGATAACTCGACCTCACTTCAATTGAACTTACACCCGTGGCTAAGTCACGTTTTAATTTTGCAATACGGGTATGTTCGATTATCGAGCTCGATCTATCGAATTTAAACTGAAAAAGGCAGGTAAGTTTAATCATTCACCCATGAAACTTTTAATGGAAAATTCCGATTTCAAGATAAGTCTAATCACATTTTGACTATTGAGAGTAATTTTAGCAATATGTTTAAAAATGAAAACCAGTATAGACCCTAATCAGAGTGCTCCATAAGGAGCCCTCTGATCAGGGTCTATACGGTTTGCATGGGACAAGTTTAATCCTCTCAGGTACACAGTTTGTAATTGACGAGTATACTCGTCGCTAGGGTTGAATGTGTTAAATTATTGTGATTTCGACTGTATATTTTATATCAAGTCGTAAGACTGTATATCTATATAATCTGGTCCCCGGCAAAGGCCCCTATTTGATGCACATTGTCCTTCCAGAACTCATGATACTGGCTAAGTTTCCCAGCGTCAATAAGTTTGTCTATATCTGCTTCTCTAATGGAACGTTCCATTTCCTCTGTTGGGGTGTATTCCCACAACCGAAGAATGGGTCTCTCCTCCGTCAGGTGCAACACTATTAAACACATCCTCAAATTGGCCGGGATGGAGAGGCCATTTTGTATCATGAGTATTTTACACATTGCTAGTTCGGCGATGTCCAAAGGCCTGGGTGCATCAAGGCCCGTAACTTTGATATTCACAGCGTATGTCTTACCGTCCTTGCAACCTATAGCGTCCACCTGGCCCGCCAGCACGCGAACAAAATTTGACACTTGCACGTGGCCCGTTAGCTTCACTGCTACGGCCTCAAATGTGTCAAACCAAGACTCCACCTTGCGCTCAAAGAGACGACACAGATTCCCACAGAAAGACAAATCGTCTCTATCCAGAGGACTCAAATTAATTTGTTTCCATGGATCCTCTGCTCCTTTGATTTTCATGAGTTGTAACAAAGACATATAGAATTGCTGACCCTGGTGTTCACGAGACACGTTGCGTAGGAACTCGCTGTATCGGTGCTTGTTCTTCTCGTGCTTGTGTAGATCTAGGCGACATGCTTCCTTCCTCAACAGGAAAGATTCCCAACGGGGCTTCATCGTGGTATTGAAGGTACAGGTAACCAAATCTTCACCTGAATATGAAAAAGAACATAAGAGTATGTTAACTATTAAATGTTTGGCTTCATTTAGCTGGTTGGTAGACTAGCTTGCGGGTGTAACTTCTTATCAAAGTTTGAAGCTAAGAAGTATGGACCTGAATCAGACGCTAAGTTATTTTGTATCGTCTTCGTTTAGAAAAAATGATCTCAAGAACAACAAAACCTTACAGAGTGAATTGACAATGTCAAATATAAAGTTAATGTGTGTGCTTTCTGTATAATATTACAATATACAGCATCCTGTCTTACGACAAACTTCAATGGCTATTTGATCGAACTGACAATGGTTGTTTACATTATACCTAATTCGATACTATGTTCAATTAGTGCGCCACCCTCTGGTTAATAAAATGCAAGTATCAAATATATATTTACTAACAACCTTACGGGCATACGTGCGCAATTCTTGCGTAACATGGTGGCTTTAACAAAGACCGATAATTCAATTACTTTCGGTTTTAAACAATCTAAAGCTCGTATTAATCGCGAAATATAACTTGACGGTAAACACATGAAATAGCACTGGATAAAGGAAAGTACATTGTATGTGAAACTTGGCAATAACTCTATCTAATAAGGCTAAGGTAACAACCCAGGACTTCGATTAAAGTGAATATTAGCGTGAATTCGAGAACATATAGAAATAGCCGTCTACTTATATTTAGCCATTAGTATACCGGTATATATAGTGCATATAGTTACAAGAAAAGCATTATAGTTTGCAATTTCTTTTTTATAACATATGTATTTTACCATGTTCTGACTATTCACACCTAAAGCATTGCATAGTGTGAAGTTTGATGAATTTCTTATGGATACATTTTGATTGAGTGAGTTTTCATTCAATTTGAGCAAAAAACAATTAAGAAAAATGCATATATTTCAGGCAACAAACTATACAATTTGCATCATACTTTAAGTAAGCATTACTTTTTAACTGTTTAATGTGTGTTTGTGTCAGGAAGCCAAAATAATGCATTCCGACTCTTTACCGAAAATGGCTACACTTTACATTTCAAAGACAAAAAAGAGCCTTATAACCTATGTCATTTTTTTCTTTATACCATGATACTAAGGTATATTTGAAGAACCTATACAGAAATGTTCATAAAGATCCTATAGACATTTCATTTTCACGCGTATTTCCTTAACAAATACTGCCGTTTTCCAGACATATAATACGGCATTGTGCACTGTGGTCAGTCACGTGGCTGAATGTATATATCATGTGTTTTGTCGCTGATGTTGCTTGCAAATAGTAGGGTTTATGTATATTATGATAATAATTGAAACTGAAACCGGAAAGCAGATATAACATTTGATTAATTATATTTAGTGTCTGCGTAAGAAAGACTAGTTTTCATATCATGGCAAACAATATTCATAGTTTCGCTTGGGACCCTTGTCATTATGAAAGTATTGCTTGCTTGTCACTCGTGCCAGACTATTTAATAATGTCGGTCGGGTGGAGTTTGAACCTATGTTAAGCAGTTATATTGTCCTTAACTTTAAAAAGATAGTTTTGACAACGTATGGTGTATTTGCAATATATTTCAAAATGACAAACAGTGAAGACCCTGACCAGTTCCTTAAGGGACGATTAGATCAGATGGTTCCTTAAGGAACTGATCTGTGTCTTATCCATTTACTTAGGAGATGAACTCTTCACAGATAGATTCTACATTGTTGTAAATGACGAGTTTACTCGTCGCTGTGGTACATTGTGGTACAGGATGATCGGGTAGGGCACAATGCAGAACAACTGTTAACAGAAAGCTTCTGATGAAATATCCTTGTATATCTATCCCTGGTTATATGCATTCAGCAGACAAGAGTGCAGACTCTGATCACAGGGTCCTGTAGGAACCCTCTAATCTAGGTCTATATACACTGTTTGCATAGGACAAGCGTACTCTCGATATGTACACTGATTATAAAAGACGTATATATACGTGGCACTAGGGGGATCAATGAGTTCATACAGATTTTACTGTGGCTTCAGTTGTGTACATGACTTTGTATAAGGTGACCAGTCGGTATCGGTTCAAATACACAAAATAACATTACAACAATATGGAGAAATTCGACACCGAGAAATCGGAGACGAAATCAATCGACTGCACTACAAAGGAATTGTCCTCTTTGTTATACATTTCAAATATTGGTGTAGAGTAGCGAGAATACGAAAAGTACGGGAATACGAGGGTTCTAGACCTTTGAAAACAGTTTGGACCCAGACAAGATGATTAGGTTAAAGCAGATAACACTTTGATCAGAAGATATTCGGAACATGGTTGTTGCTCTTTTTGTGTTTTGACACAAGTCAATGATGAAACTACGCCACGCCCTGTATTTACCCAATAAATCTTTATATATTTCCTTCACGTATCATGTCAAGGTAGTCAGAATTTATTTCCTATAAATACACAAATTCTTCCTGTTTCGTATGCAATATATTTTGCAACATGAATCTTAATCCTAGATGTACATGTATGAGTACATGTAAGTACATGTATGTGATTTCGGAAAAGCTAATCTTCGCAGACTGTAACAAACATTCTTTGAAGAAGCATATTGCATCCAAACTGTCTGGCACTCATAACGATATACCTTTAGTCAATTTTGAGAAATAAAAGCAGGTGGCAACTGTTTAAAGAAGATAACGTCATGGTACTAAATGGGCTAAGTAGCTATCTGCAATGTTTACAAATTGAGTTGAATTTTCATTTGAATTGAAAATTCATGTCGCAACAGCGAATGGGAGCTGAGCGTATATGTAAGAAACTACAACCGTTCATCAATAATGAGCTTTCTATTTTACTTTTCTCCTGCATTAAAACCCTTTCCTTCATAGAAACGCCTTTTCCATTGATACCTATTTCTCACAGAATTGACTGAACATATTTCTGTCTTTGGCAAATGAATAATCCATATGCAATTTTTCCGTCATCATTTTTCATCATCAGGGTAAATACAAAACAACGCCCTCCCGATTGGAAATTACTGAATAGTCACCGGTCTTAAATACATGTAATGAAAACAATATTTTATTAAACCAGTATTTGTTATACCTAGGCATTCCACGCAGATGAAGATTTTCATCGTAGTAAGATCGTAGGTTCTGGATAACTTCTCCAGCCTCCGTTTTATCTCATCATCATACCGTAATAGAGAAGCCGACGACATCGCGACCAGATTGTCTTTCTCTCGTGCAATTCGTGCAACGTTTTAGTCCCAGATAGTGGCGTAATATTCCTAATGTGTATGAACCTTTTAGCATATATCATACAATGTATAACTAAGTAACATTCCTAAGTTCCGGTTAGGTGTGCATTATACACATCTACACTGTTTCCGAACACCCACTTCCGTGTATAACACTTTCGAAACGTTGTATTATCTCCCTTTGTGAACACTGATGACGTCACAAATACCGTTCATTGGCGGTTCAATCTATTCGCAACTCTGGTTTATGCACTTGATGACTGTTAAATATTGTATTCCTCTTTTTAAACGAAATAAATCCTATCACATCCGTTGGATATGTGTTTAAGTCCGAATTTTGTTCAAATAAGAGTGTTTGCTATAATTTAGCACACCTGCATGACGTAAACAAAATCCAAAACTGCTCTGCACAAACATATGAGGCAATATTTGTCTAAAAGTATGACATTGGTTCGTATTTTATTCTTTATCTACAACGATAACGGACAGAATGCTTTAAATTATTACCCCCTATGCATTGCCCGACGATGTGCTAATGTCAAACAAATCCTATTTTATTGGGTATGCCACGTCCTTATGTCTTCAATATGTAAGGTTTATTGTTAACACTAGACCCGCACCGTCTATGTAAGAAACTATTTTATCAGCTATTGTTTAAACGGTTTAGATGTATGTATGTCGATCGTCGATAGCCAATAAATGTTAACTCATTTTGAACTGTTTTGCTCTCCAAGTACAATGACACGGCCTGCTCCCAACCTACGTTAATCCTGATGGTGCTACTTTATCGTCTGCTTAACAGTATTCGTCTGCAAATAAAATGAAAAAAATATATCAAACATAATATCAAATCAAGAAACACTAACCCGAGTGTCAAACAGTTTGGATCCTGATCAGACGCCGAGTTACTCGGCGTCTGATCTGGATCCAAACTGTTTGCAATTGTAAGGGCAGTCACACTTCTAATATTAAGCGTTTACAAATACGGTTTTGACATAAAGCTTATATATCTACTATTCAAACAGAGTGGAGATAACAATCAAACCTATGTTTGACGAGCAATCTGCGAAAAAGTACAATAATATGCCTCAAAGACAGGTGAAAAATTTATGCAGATTAGAGAAATGTAATGTAGAAAGCTCTTGATTGAGCTTTCTGTATTACCTTTTTCCTGCTTAAAGCATGTGCCTGTCTAAAATATGTTGGAACATTTTATTCCAACTCTTTGACAGATGACAATTTTGAAGACAAAAATGTTCAGCACTCAAAAACGCTTTTAACGATTAATTCTGTCTGTGTCAAAATTGGGGGCCTCCGTGGCCTAGTGGTATAGTCACTGTGACTTACATCACTAAGCTCCTCACCGCTGTGAGTTCGAATCCCAGTACGGTCGTTCGGATATTTCATGTGGGGAAGCCTTCCAGCTGGCTTGCGGAAGGTCGGTGGTTCTACCCAGTTGCCGATTTGTGCCTGAAACAGTGCATAAAAGGCTTCTGGGGTCTTCCTCCACCTGTCATTAGCTGGACGTCGCGATATGACTGAAATACTGTTGAAAGCGACGTAAAATCAAAACATCTGTGTCAAAATTACCCTCTGCTCGAATTCCTTAATTGCATAAACCTTCTGTATATTTACAGAAATACCAATCAGATGGAATAACTTCTATCCTGGCCAGATGTCACACCGCACGACATCTGATCAGAGTCCAAACTATATGTAAAAAAAATATAAAAAAATAGATAACTTCTATCACTTAAGAAGTAATGATCTCCCAACGTAGATCTCCCATGTACATCGATTCTTGATAATTCGAACTCGATAAGTCGAACTTACTGGTGTTTCTAGTTATATTTAAATACTTTAAGCTCGTGTAATGTGAATATACACATTTTTCAAAGTTTAGACATAGCTTAGCCTAGTTTTAACTTTGAAATATGAGTATGTTCGACTAAAGCGAATTCTAGTTGTCGAGGATCGACTTTACTAGTATCCATTGGTTTACATTATCTTCCTGTCGTGGATTGTATACCTTTACCAAATGCAGTTCGTAATCAACACTGTTGTCATCACTCATATCTCTCATCTGCTATCCACTGCCATCATCATAAAACTACTCCAACCTTGTCCAAATGATTTAAACATATCGCCTCAATCTGACAATCAAATCGGATTTTATTTGTTTAATTAACCCCGTGCGTATGCCATATACGGTAGTCCACAAAGCACTTCAGCGTTATTGTAGTCACCAAATGTATGAAGAGTATATGTATATAAACTCTCAGCCCATGCAAATACCCTGATATACAGTATCCACACCACCGCTCTCTCGGGTGCAAGCAACTGAAAAGTTTTACGGAGCTTTGGAAAATACTAACCCTTGATCGTTTGTCGCAGTATTAAACACTGACAGTTAGCGTCGGCGGGAGAAATCAATAACTGTTTGAATTGAACGTTCGATTAACCTTCGACATCCCGAGGACGAATTAGTATAAGTATTTGCAAACAGTTTAGATCCAGATGAGACGCCGAGTAACTCGGCGTCTCATCTGGATCCAAGCTGTTTGACACTCTGGTGATATTCTCTGACGGAAAATGCAGATAGATAAATTCTGAGAATTGTTGCAGACGACAAAGTTTTGCAGACGACAATTCCGCGACGTGTTAAAGGTTAAATGACTCCCTTGGTATGTTAGAGAGAATTCTACGATGAACCATAGTTGCACAGGCATTTCTATATAAATGAGGTCTCATATTTTTGGTCTTGACACTGAGCCGGGTCACAGAGCGCGCAACATGTCCAAGCATGGCACTATTTTTATTGGCGTTGGAATAATAGCCACAGTAGCCGGGTCAAAGACTTATCTTCGCAAAGTAAACATCAACAATTGTGACCACACAAAATAAAGGTTCAGACAAGTGATTGCTTACAGCAGTATGAAAATAAATTATTTCTATGGGGGTTTTCTGTTTAACATTCATCTTGCGTTAAGCCTCCTGCTGTATTAGAATACCGTTTACATGTCTCCTGTAAGTACACGTAATCGTAATAACAGATTTTTATCGTGTGTTAAAACATTATCTTTAATCGAGCCTCTGTCATATATTACAGCAGTTTTCAATACGAGCGCGGAGTAATCCGCGGATGAGTAGGTCTCTGTTGTCTTATTCCGGGTAGATTCCTATCGGGCTTTGAAGCTTGAACAATGACATAGTCTGTTACAATACATAAACCTTGAGTTGAGCCAATACTCATTGTGGAGAAGAATGAGTCTCTTTACAGACAGGTGAATAGTAGCCACGATCCGCTAAAACGAGCTCACCTGTTCATATTGGCAACTTTTAGCTTATCTGAACGTCCGTCGTCTGGCGTCCGTCGTCTGGCGTCCATCAACATTTTTAAACAATATTTTCCCTGAAACCATTGAACTAAAATCAGTCAAAACTTCATCAGAAGCATCACATTGGGGAACAAACAGTTGTTAAAAGTTTGTTGTGGGTATCTTTCTGGCTGCCATGGCAACCGTGCACCAAATCTAGTAAAACTTTCTTCTCCAAAGCTACTGTTCCGATTTCAATTTGATCACGGAATTATACACATAACATGTGTGTTTAATTCCGTGATTTGATTTACACCCAAATGTTTCACAATTGATGGACTTCTAATCCGTCACACAATCAAAAGTTAAAAATCTAGAAGCTTTTATTTTTGACAATGTCTTTATGAGATTTGCCAGTGTCGCGTCCTTAGAGAATATAGGTCATTTTGGGTCATAAAGAAGGTCAGTAGGTCAAAATGCAGAAAAGCTATTGACCCTTTTAGGGTAATATTTTCCTCTCAATCTTCTTGCATCTAAATACTATGGGGTCATATTTTTAGTTAAAACTTTCCCAAAATGATCACCATGACAAAAAATCTAAGCAATGTAGTAGCCTACATGTAATATGGATTACTTGGGGTCAAAAAGTAGGTCAGTAGGTCAAATTATAGGAACAGCTTCAGAGTACTCTTGGCCCCAATTTCATGAAGCTAGCTGAAAAAAGAATTACCTGACAAAATCTAGGTAAAGTATGAATATGGGTTATGTCGGAATAAAAAGTAGGTCAGTTGGTAAAAGCAAGTGGCAAATGGCTAGAACTGAATACTTTACATGCCATATTGTTAGCCCCGAAGTCACCAAACCTGATCAGAATAATCACTTAGACAAATCTAGGCAACATATGAATATGAATCATGTCAGTTCAAAAAGTATGTCATTAGATCAAATAGTAGAAAAAATCCTTTGAATACACTTGAGGCCATATTAAACCCAAGCTTAATAATGATCACCTTGACAATATCTAGGTCATTTGACCACCTGTAAGCATGGCCCTCAGCTGCAGTTCAATGATGTTGTTTTTTTGGGTTTTATTTTTATTTTTAAAACCTCTCTATAACGACCACTAAAGTGTGTTAATTATCAGGGGTTTCGGACAGATGACTGCTTAAAGCAAGGTGAACGTAAAACAGAAAGCTCCTATAGGAGCTTTCTGTTTCACGTTCACCTTGCTTTAAGCTGTCACCTGTCTTTTATTCAACTAATAAGCCTTCATTTAGTGGCCGTAATAGAAAGGTTTTTCATTATTATCTGTATCAAAATATTGTCTTGCCCAGTCAGGTTAGATACATGCTCTCCATCGACCCATTACTTCATAAATGATAAATATACCTTTTGTACCTGTAATCAGACGCCATTGACGAAAATAGTTCCTCTTTTATGTGTCGTCAGAAATGTTTTCTATATTCTAGCAGATGGTAGCTAAAGCCGGCTGAATGTCGCAAGACAATTGACTGCTTAATGCAGGACAATGACAAAAAAGAAAGTTCCTATGATATGGAGTGTCTGCTTTACTTTTGTTCTACAATGAATTTCTACCTGTTTAAAAGACTGTCCATTATAGTTCCCCGAATGGCCGTTGCAGGATTGCTTTAAGGGAGCTAACTCATGGCGACATATCGGTATACAAAAAATGTGAAACGTGAATAAGACAGTAACGGTAGCCTCCCTTGAACATCTGATAAATGAGACAGATTGTCCCATATCACCTGATGGTCTTCAAGCGCTATGCGACATAATTCAGTGCAACTGTGATGCAACTGATGTTGATGCTGCTGGTGAAATATTACTACGCGAGCGTAATTAGGCTTCTTTCAGCTGTCAAACTGTCCGAACTAATAAGAAGAAAAATGAGGTCCCCGGAAGATATTATCATTCCAGCGAGATTTGACAGATTTTATTTGTCAATCAATGACGAAATAATTTCACCAAGATTGTAAAATAATAAGCTGTCAAAGACGGCTGCTCGGGGCAATGGGTTTGTAGGGACATTTTTCTTGACTTTCAGCATAGCATAAGATTTAAAAACCCTTTCTGCGACAAATATAACGATCTCTTTTAACCCACTCGCTGACAACGCTGATATCGACGTATAAAATTTGTCGACTGTAATTTTAAGCTAATTTCATTTTGTGAAGCTCTGACTGAATAAATATTGACAATGACTTATATTAACTATGTACGTATAAATTCATGGTCTCTGATATTGATAAGAGTGCCAAACAGTTTGGATCTTGATCAGACGCCGCGTCTGATCTGTATCGACTATGTTTGCAAATTAGACTAATTTAAGGTTTTAGATGTGTAATGCTCTCCGAAACGAATCCGCAAAAGCTATAAACATCTTATTCAGTATTCAATTCTACATCGTTTTCCAGAGTTAAAAGATTGTTCACCATCTATAACTGTAATTATGAGTAGTTTTGTCTTGGTACTCTACTGTTAAAAAAAACGTCCTAAACTGACTACCCCTCTTTTTTCTTTCCGAGGATGAAAATTACAAATATTAATAAAACTATCAAAAATTATTTATACATTCCCATTTTTAAAAGTCATGAATGTGTATCATAAGGACTTTTTTCTAGCAGGTGTTTGCTTTAAAACGCAGGCTGAAAATAAGCAGGATGTGCCTTATAGTGCATTCTGTTTGACTTTCAACCTGCTTTAAGTAGCCACCTGTTTTCAAAAATAGAAAAAGGCTATGGGGTAAAGTGTTAAGACTGATGTTCCTTCTTCGTAACACAAAACGATAAAGTATGTTGTCGGTAAATGGTGATAAACATGTAATTTTGTATTTTAATCTTTCCCGCCTAATTGCAGGCTTCAGTGTCTAATTATTGGAACAAAGCAGTCGACAAATTGGCGGTAATTGCTCTCGACTTCCCGCTCTTTCCATGGTTACAGACGCAGGTGGAATTTTTTCAGGTAGGCAACTTTTTTATCTCCAAAGTAAAGATCGATTGACAGCAGGGAGTCTGTCCTTCCACTGAACTGAGCAAATACAAGAGAACAATAATTAAGAGAACAGGGCGAGCAAGGCGCTAATAGAGGGATCGAGCTTCGATAGCGATCAGGAACTCCCATTAAGGAATTCCTGCTACGCCTGTTGTGTCACAGAAGTCTCTAATGGCAGGTGCGGAACGAAGGCTAGTCATGAGGGCACAACTGAAATCACTAATACATTTCCCACCAGAAATATAATGCTTGCATCACTACCGATAATATTTTCTGACATTGTAAATAGTGCTGACTCAGATGACATGGAAACGCAGCATCTGATTAGGGTCTAGACTGTTTCTATTGCTATATAACGTAAAATAGCTCGGTTCGTCTCTGTAGTGGTTGATTTGGGTTACAGAGGGGCAGTGCATGTGGAGATCCGCCACCGGATTCCGCATGTACTTTTTAGTACTAACTGCTTGACAACATCGATTTCATTACCTGGCATGTGGCTTTTTGGCGGAAACACTGAACATTTCTTAAACAGTTAATGTTCTTTTAAAGTACTGCTGTGTCTCGGGAGAAGTTTAGACAAAAGCTTCATGTTCGCCATAGAAAATCTCCTGCATGGACGGGAAAAAGAAAAGTACAAAGTATTAAGTGCCAAATGAGCCTCCATTTCCCCGATACCTTTCTTTAACCATTTTCTGCAATAGAAGCGCCCTTTAGCGCATTTGATTTATTCATCAACTGAATAAATAGTTAAATGAGACCTCTGGTTCAAATTCATACAGTTTTGAATATGTGCCATAAGAGATGTTTTTTCTATATCCTAGCAGTTGCATGGTAGCTTTAAAGCAAGCTGAAAGTAAAAACCGGAGTGTGCCTCAATGCATATTATACTTCACTTTCAATCTGCTTTATGTGGTGATCTACATGTATCTTCATTACTATAGAAACAGGCTGTGTGATAATGGGTTAATTAAGACATGTCGCGACTTTGCTTTACTTTCCCATAGTATTGTATGCTCATCGGTGAAATATAAAAACTAAAAACTGTCGAAATACGTTGTAAAAATGACCCATCAAATTTTTGAAGAAGCCCTGTGGTCACCGGGTCATTTCTTTTAGTTGTAAATTGACACAATTTACGCTCGAGTAATCTTATTGAAAAACGCCGCTATCGGCTCCCGATGTCGTAACGCCAGTCAAGAGAACAGCCACAACAAACGTTTCATTCAGTGTGTGCCGTTTGAAATGGCGAGCGAACGTGTGGAGTATACAGGTGATTTCAAAACAGGATAAAAGTGTGTTTTAAGGAATGATGGATTAAAACAAGATGCCGGTGGGTTGCAGGAATATAGAACCTACGTGTCTAGGGGCCCATGAGGTCCAGCAGGATACGGAAGAAGACAAAAGGACCGTTCTGTTGACGGTGGCGAACAACGCGATAGTTGGAACACTTTTACAACTTTCGAGTTTAGTTCGTCATGCAGACGACCTTTTCTGTGATATTTCCGACGAGTGTCAAAAGGTGTTCGAACGGACGGACACTCTTAACTGCAAGATCCGAGGTCTCCGCGAGACTATTATCAGGCTTGATGCGAAACAAGTAGCCATACGTAAGTTTGTTAAACTTTTTTGTCTTGTCAATTTGAATTAACGCGCAGCCTTCTCTCACCTGAGCTTACCTGTGTTACTCAGGTGGGCGGTACCGAAATTGATTTCAGAGGGAATTTTGTGTGGTTCTTTGGACTAGTTAGCTACTCTGAAGCTCAATGGAAGACACATTCAAAAACAAGTTTTTTTCATCTAGATAAAAACGGTTAAATTTGAAGAAATTGCCAAGAATGAACAGTGTATCACATGATAAGTTCAATGTTTAAAACAGGTTTGCTGTTTAAAGCTGGGTGATTTTCAGTTTCACTATGTTTTAACCCATAACACCATGGCCCGTTTCTATAGATTTAGCCCGCTGATCTGGATCTTTACTGTTTGTCATTTTGCATATAACATGGTAACTAACCCCATCCTAAATTATTGAATACAGGTACAGTCAAATATGGACTAGAGCTAATTGGAAGCATGCAGGGCTTGTCCATTTGAAGTTTCAGGGGTGGGTACTTGAATTAAGCAACCACTAAAAGAACATAAACCAGTAGTCTAATAATTAAGCAGTCTACTTTAAGCTACCACCTGCTAGAATAAAGAAATATTCCTTATGATACATATTCATGACTGTTTAAATTGGAACTATTTTCTCAAGCGGAGGAATAAACTGAATGCGCCAAAAGGTGCTTCTATGGAGGAAAGGGTTACGCAGGCTAAAGGTGTGTTCGTAGGAGCAGCTTACAAAATTCTAAGCAATCACCTGTCTGACAGTGTCAGACAGTCTTAACCCCTTACACCACTATACACCTTTTTACACCTTTAATATTTTTTCTTCACTGAAAAAGTTAATTTTGAATATGCACCAAAAGAAATATTTTCTTTATCCTAGCAGGTGATAGCTAAGTGCAGGCTAAAGTAAAGCAGAATGTACTTTGAGACATATTCTGCTTTACTTTCTACCTGCTTTAAGTGTTCACCTGTCTTCAAAACTATAAAGAGGTAAAGGGTAATGGGTAAATTCTTTATCCTATAATAGTGAAATTCTAGTTTAAAAGACAGTTGACAAATTAAAACAGGTTGAAAGTAAAGCAGACACAATTTTCTTTTTACATTTAACCTGCTTTAAACTCTTTCTTCCCTTAAACCTCAAAAGGACAATTCTAATTTCCAATTAAGTCCAGTCGATTTTTGACCTTTTAGGGTTGATTTTTACAATAAATGTCATAATGACAAACAGTGTATACCCTGATCAGAGGGCTCCTACACAGTTTGCATAGGACAAGTGTACTTGTCACAAGTACACTGTTTGCAAATGACACTTATATGCATGATTAGGGTTCAAAGAGTTAAGCTACAGCTGGAAAGATAGTGCAAATTTATGCTTGGAACTTCCTATATAGAGATTCCTCATGCACATGCAGTACTTTGGATGGTTCTTTCCTTGACATGGTATTAAAATGTATGTAAAAAGATGTATTTGTGGTGTAATGGGTTAAGAGAGGCCCATGCACTACATTTCTAAGACTGGTAGTTTAACTCTTTGAACCCTAGTCCCGCATATAGGCATGCTTTTCAAACAGTGTACATGTGAATAGTACACTTGTCCTATGCAAACAGTGAAGACCCTGATCAGAGGGCTCCGAAAGGAGCCCTCTGATCAGGTTCCTCACTGTTTGTCACAATGCCAAACATTGACAAAAACAACCCTTAAAAGTCAGAAATGGACTATACTAAAATGGAAACTGGAATTTTCCATTTAAAGTTTCAGGGAGGAAAAGGGTTTGGCAGCTGCAGTACAGTGCTCCCTCTCTACAAGAACACACATTGGGAGACAAAAATTTGTGCTGTGTTTGGAGGGAGTCCTTATAGGGAGGGAAATTGGTTTACATTTGGAAACAGTTTGAATCCAGATCAGACTCTGCATTGCGCCGCGTCACTCTTCATTAAGTTTTCTTCTGTCAAAATGTCCATTATGTAACTTTGAGAGAAAAAGCAGACAACAATTTTAAGCAGACGTCTTGTTTAGGGTTCTGCGGCAAGGGTTGTTGTTCGGAGGGAGTCATTGTTGGGAGGGCCGTTGTAGGGAGGGAAGGCTGTATTTTATTACCAGATTAGATTGCCATATGTTGTACAGGACTGCCACTTTTATTACATAGTGGACAAACAGTAGGCCCTTAAGTCTGTGGCTCTCCATTATGTTCAATTATGGCATTGTAATGCATTTATCTCAGGCAGCCAGAGACAGTGACAATCCTATTAAAGGAGGTCCCTTTCATCCATTGTTTAACAAGGCCCTGTTACCTGAACTTATACCTTATTGAGTCATTACAGCCACTTTTACACCTGTGCAATATTCCTATATACTGTAACACATCTGTGCAAATTACTGAAATAGGTCCTTAATTATTTTCTAAAATACGAGCAACATCAAAACATTCATCAAATTTTCTATTGAATTCAATTAGCAAATTGCTCATGTTGTGGTAGGTAAATCAACAGTAAAACATTTTTTTCTCCGTAGCCTTCAATATAAATGACCAATATACAAATCAATGATATGATTAAGTTTTCTTTGATTAAAGCAGGTGACTGCTTAAAGCAAGATGGAAGCAAATCTTTAATCTTATACATGTAGAGAATGTATAGTAGAATGTGTAAATAAAGAAAGAGGAAATTGAAGTTGTAAAAATGGCTTAAAAAGGACTGAATGTAAAGCAGATATTCAAAGTTCCTGTATGATGTTTCTGCTTTACTTTCAGTCTGCATTAAGCAGTCAATCTTCAGAGGAAAAGTTTGCATTTGTTAATTTCTCTGTGATTGTAAAATAAACATGTTTTTATATGGGACTGTATATAGACTCTGTAGTAAAGAATATGATGGAAAACTTTGTCTTTTTATAGAACAGGAAATAGGGCCCAAAATGGGGGAATAAAACAACTATATTAAGTGTATAGATGGTTGGATGTATATTTTATTGGTCTGTCTCTCACCCAGCATACATATATTACTACTAAACTGTCCCAGAACATTGATTTTTATAACAGAGTCAACTCCAGTAAAGGGCTGTTCTCTTAATTTGAAAGTCTGCTTTCACCACAAAATTTTAATAATGTGCACAGGATGTTTGATCAAACTTCAGTTTAGTAAAATTACCAAGTTAAAAGAGACTATCAAATTGTAAAAGTGCATGGATGGCTAAGCATCATAAATTTTTATTCATTTTTTCTAGTTTGTGGTAGCTTGAGTTTTTTTTTATTGCCAGGTTACTATACCCTTTAAGTATTAGTAAAACTAAACAAGACACACAGTTTCAATTTCTGTGCAGAAATTGTGGTTTGATAATTTTTAGTTTTATGAGTTTGATATCTGCCACTTACCATCTATAGTCAGTTATCATCTTGTCAATATTTATCTTTCATTGTTACTACAGTGTTATTCCTGTTCAAACTAGTGCTGAATTACCCCATAGCCTGTTTCTTGTTTTCAAGACAGGTGACCACTTAAAGCAGGTTGAAAGTAAAGCAGAATGTGCCTTAAGGCACACTCTGCTTTACTTTCAGCCTGCTTTAAGCTACCATCTTCTAGAATATAGAAAACATTTACAATTATACATATTCATGTCTGTATAAATTGGAACTATTTTCTTCATTTGAGGGATAAATTAAAGGCGTAAAAAGGTGTTTTTATGGGGTAACGGGTTAAGACAATGCAGCAGTTGGTATTACATGTATATGGTTGTTCATAGTTTGAAATGGACATCAGAAAAATTGTCTTTACTTTGTAATATCTGAGGTTTGATAAATCTCTAATAATTGGTCGAGATGTCTTGTCCCAAATAAATCCATTGCTTGTATCCATTATTTAGACAGATGATTGCCCAAGCAGAAAACCTTTCCTTTTAGTCTGTTTTAACCTATTTCACCATAGCCTGTTTCTAGTTTTGAAGACAGTTAGCCACATAAGGCAGGTTGAAAGTAAAACACTGAGTGTGCCTTAAGGCAATTATGGCTTTACTTTCACTTTCAGTCTACTTTAAGCTACTATCTGCTAGGATAGTCTGCTATAAGCTGTTTAACTATACAATGTATATTCTGATAAATAATGAGCAGTAATGGGCTCCTCAATTTACATATGATATGCATATATATGTTTAACTTTTCTAATTGAATTCTGCAAGCGGAGCCTGTAGGCAATAACATTAATAGGGAAGAAAAAAATGACACTTGACAAGGTTACAAAATGTATGAAAAACAAGCAATAATGGTTGATAAGGATCTCAGAACCCACTACGTCCATTTATTGACATTCTGTGTCTGGACCCCTGTCCATAATGAGATTCCTATCACAGTTGATCTCCAGGGTTTATGACAGTTTGACCAGCTACCCAATTCACTACCTGAGCTACCCTATTCACTACTGGGGTATATCACTGCAGTTGCCCATCTCTTACAGGGTCAAGTTATGTAGGAATATTCACAGTTTTCCTCTGGTTATTATCCCCTGCCGAAAGGCAGAGGGATACTGTTTTAGGTTTGTCCGTCCGGCTGTCCGTGCGTGCGTGCGTGCGTCCGTCACGTTTTCTGTCCGCAACTGTATCTCCGAAACCTATAAACAGATTTGGATTAAACTTGGTATACTTATTTGTCATCATAGGAGCACCGTGGGAAATCAATTTTTTTTCAGAAAATTTTAGGAATTTATGAGTTATCTGCCCTTTTTGTGTTAAAAATGCTGTCCGTCCGTGCGTCCGTCACGTTTTCCGTCCGCAACTGTATCTCCGAAACCTATAAACAGATTTGGATTAAACTTGGTATACTTATTTGTCATCATAGGAGCACCGTGGGAAATCAATTTTTTTTCAGAAAATTTTAGGAATTTATGAATTATCTGCCCTTTTTGTGTTAAAAATGCCATATTTAACAGTTTTTACACTCTAGCAACTACAGTATTCAACATATTTTGTTTATACTTGTACACATTGTCTATAAGTACAAGTTCTTGCAGGTGTGCAATTATTGTAAAAAAAGGATACTTGTGACAAGAGTTATCTGCCCTTGATGTACTTAGAAATGCTAGAAAATGCTTTATTTTGGTATTGTTTACATACTAGAGCCTATAAATATGCATGGATTTTTAAAAAAACTTTCTTGAATTATGTATGGCTATTAGTTTTCAAATGAATTTGATTATTGTTGAAAACGGAGAAATTAGTCATGAGTTATCTGCCCTTGATAAGTAAAAAAAGCCATATTTAACTGTTTTTACTCTCTGGCAACTACAATTATGAATGGATTTAAATGATACTTGCACACGTTGTCTATAAGTAAAAGTTCTTGAAGGTGTGCACTTATTGTCAAAAAAGGATACTTGTGGCAATAGTTATCTGCCCTTGATGTACTTTGAAATGATAGAAAATGCTTTATTTTAAAATTGTTTACATCCTAGTATCTATAAATATGCATGAATTTTGATAAAACAAATTCTTAAACTATGTATGGCTATTAGTTTTCAAATAATTGTTATCATTTTTGAAAACGGAGAAACTAGTCAACAGTTATCTGCCCTTGATGAGTCAAAAAAACCATATTTAACAGTTTTTACCATCTAGAAACTACAGTCTTTAATGGATTTTGATTTAACTTACACATGATGTATATAAATATAACGGTAGCAATTATTGTCAAAATAGGATACTTTGTGGCAAGAGTTATCTGCCCTTTATGTAGTTAGTAATGCTCAACATGGCTTTATTGTTTACATGTTATTGTGTACAAATGTGAATGGATTTTGAAAAAAAATTTAAATCATATATGGCTATTATTTATAGAATGAGTTCAATTATTATCGAAAATGTGCAAATTAGTCAAGAATACTCTGCCCTTGATGAGTTGAAAATGTGTTTACACTCTAGTAAATTCTACAGTTCTGAATTTTTTTAAATAATACTTGCACACAATTATAAGTTCTTGAAAGTGTTTAATTACTGTAGAATTTTAATCAAGAGTTACCTGCCCCTGTCATACTTAGATTTATAATGCTACAAACGGCTTTATTTTTTGTATTGTTTAGGCTTTAAAATGTACAAAATTGAATGGATTTTATAAAACTTTGTAAAAAGCTTTTGAATGTTGATCTTTAAAGACAGGTGATCACCATTTGCCCCTTCCTCCCACAATAAAGTTTGCCACTTTCTTCTGGACAATCGCTGCGGCAGGGGATATCAGCTCTAAGGTGCTTGTTTCAGTTGTAATAATTTCCTTGTTATTTTTCTTTACAGAATTATAAAGTCAGACTTTCAAATTGAGATGCCACAATGATGCCTTTAGTTTCATCTAGATTGGCACTGCATGTAGTTATTCACTTTGTGTTGGAAAGTTTGACAATATAAGAAATCTATCATACTAAATTGGAGTTCTCACAATACAGTAAAACTTCTGTAACGACCACTCAATGTTTATTAGCAGGTGCATGTTTAAGACAGGTGACTTCTTAAAGCATGGTGACGGTAAAACAGAAAGCTCCTTATGGCTTAAGGAGCTTTCTGATTATTGTCAGTTTGCTTTAAGCTGTCACTTGGCTTTTAACCTTCTTTTTATTTGTCATGTTAGAAAGATTTTACTGTATATGTGTTTATCAGTATCGGGTCACTTGCTTCAGATTGATCATTCCATTGCCATTCTGGACAACTCAGTTTGGTATTGTTGGAGCTATGGTTCTCACAGTCACATCAAATATAAATCGTATTGCCTGTCGTAAAAACAGGTGACAGTTTAGTGCAAAAATAAAATAAAAAATAATGCAGAAAGCGCCTCTTGGAGTTATACATACTGCTTAAGCTTTGACATATATATGATTATTTTAGCAGTCACAATCTGTAAAGGACAAACGGCACAATATTATCTTCAAGAATGTTCATTTAGCCCAAGTTTGACTGAGACTGTAGGTTGTGTTTTGGAGATGTGCAGTGTTGCTGAACATCTTATTTGCCGTCAGTCTTGTTAGGGGGTGCACACTAGAGGAGATCAATAGCTGCCCTGAACTGAGCTGCAGGACCGACACACCTTTAGTCAACAGCCATTCCAACATCTTACATACATAATTTGAGTGTCTGCTAAATGCAGGTCAAAGCTAATACAGAAAGCTCCTGCAGGAGCTTTCTGTATTAGCTTTGCCCAGCATTAATTGGTCATGTATAGAGATTCCTATGCTTTATTTCTGAATTTATTATCAAGTTTCCAGACAAGTTGGACTGTAAACTCATAAAAAAGAATTTGTTCCGAGTTTCCTGGGGAACTATGGAATTATGATGTGACAGTTGTGGAAGAAATGTTACGAGTATTGTAGTTATTTACATCCAGTCTACCATTTTGTGTCACTTTCTTCTAGACATATGAATAAAGTAATGGATGTAATTATTGACAAGATGTGTAAACTCTTTACAAGCTTCTTATAGCAATCTCTGTATGATCCATTCAGTAAAGAAGCTGAAATATGGAAATGCCCACGCTTACTTCACAGATAGACCTTTTTACGCATTTAATTCATTCATCCATCGAAGAAAATAGTTCCATTTGTCAAATTTGGATCCAGATAGTGACAGGCTGGCAGCACATGTCTCAGACTGTTTGTTAAAGTTCTGCCACTTAAGCTTGCAAAGAATCAACTTGTTTAACTGGCTGCTCAGAACACATGTTTTACAGTGATATTATGTATTCATCCATGTAGGAGACCTTGTTTGGTCTCTTTGAATTTTTATCTCAGTAATCTAAGCAGTATAAATATTTCATACATGTGCATAAAAATGATGTGATTTATTATCTTGTAACCCTTTGAATGAGGAAAACAAGATTTTTAAAATGCATCTAAACATACTTCAGATCCAGATCAGTCCCAGCAAGATACCAACAGTTTTTGCACATCCACAGACCTCATTTTGGCATATAAACAGGGAAGTGATTTGAATTCTAGAGCACAAACCACCTATGTTTTTAGCAGATATATATTTATTGAATCATTCAGATAGATCTAAGGGGAATGTGAAATGTTGCCAGTGTGGTATAGACACTATAGTGAGACAGTCGTAAACAGTCAAACTTGTACTTTGCAACCATTACATGAAAAAACGCCATAATCTTTCAAGAAAAGGGACAGCTTTAAGCAGGGCATCAGAAGTGCAGGAGCTTATGTAGTCTAAGATTTCTGAATTTCTTAGACTGATGTTCTTCATTAAGCAGCCATCTGTCCTAAAAACTACCTGGCGAAGGATCTTATATTGGATTGTTGCATAGCCCCTTTGAGTGCAGGAAACTGGAATATGCATATTTTGCTTACAGTGTAGACCCTGATCAGAGGGTTTGTTAAAAACATCTCAGATCAGGGTCTGCACTGCTTGTTTGACTTTTCTGAAATAATTTCTAAAACTGGTGACACTCAAAAATTCAAAATCAACATAAACTAGCCACTTTTCAATAATGGAATAGTCCACCATGAAGAGTTCAGCATACAAAGGTGTACATGTTTTACTGTATTATAACAGGGCTCCAGATAAGGGGAGTATATTTCAAAATTAACATCTTTATTTCTACATTAAACCCTATGGTGTCACTACTCATTAGAATCGTCTCAAAGAGACGATTCTAATGAGTAGTATCACCATAGGAGCTGGTGCTGAAATGAGTTACAAAATGTTGGATTTGTTCAGTTTTGAACTTCCTCTTATCTGGAGCCCTGTTATAATATTCTAAGTTTCAATAAGTCCACTGCTCCAGCCAGGTGTTGAAGCATAAAGAAGGTATTATCGTATTCTGACAAGCATGTTGAACATGGGTCGTTAAGCATCACCAAGTATCCTTAGTAATTGCTGAAATTTGAGGATGTTTAAATTTGTGATCTTTTGTTGTTGGTTTTATGACTTTATAGTAGCACTGCCATTTGTCAGCTGGCTCAAATATCACTTGTTTCACACAAAGAGATTATAAACTGATAAATACCAAGTAACACAAACACATTTATAATATTATTTGTAAAAAGCATTATTTGTTGAAAAATTGAATACCGGTAGAGTTTGCTATTGGCCTGGATCTAAGATTAGATTGTCATTGCCATACATGTCTAGTTTGGATAAGAAGTGTACTGTACTACAGTACCACAGGGGACCAATGAAGTCTGAATGACCTTATTGGGGTTCAGACTTGATTGTGATGGTCCCCAGTGTACAGTACTCCCTATAGGACAGGTTCAATGCTTCATGATGCAATATAAGAAGTATCTGGCGGGGTAACTCAGGCCCCACCCGGCAGCAGCAGAAAGCTTCCTTTTATCTCCTAAACCAGCAGTGTTATATATATTTTATGTTTTTTATTCATTTGTGTAATCATGTAATACCATTATTATGCTTGAAGCATGGACATTCTGTAAATAGATTGCTTCTTAATGCAGAACAAAAGTGAAGTAGATTGCTCCTTTATGATCTTTCTGTTTTACTTTTGTCTAGCTTTCTGAGGTTTTATAGAAAACTGAGTACAGCATACGTTTATTACTAGATGCTGATGTATGGGGCTTCATTGTAGTATCCTTTATGGTTACCTACTATACTGGCTTTTGCAAACAGTTGGGATCCAGATCAGATGTCAAGTCAATGTCTGATCAGGATAGAACTGTTTGACATTCATCTCTACTTTATTAAGTTTCTTTAATTTTGAAATACATTACATAGAATATAAAATGTTCAGACTACAATTTCAAAGCAGGCAATATTACGGAAAAGGACAGGTTAAATAAAATATGTTGGACAACTTCAGATATAACTGCCTTTTGAAATTGTCAAAATTTGTAGTTTTGTGACTCATCCACCTTTGAAATTTGAAAGCGTTGTAAATGTGTTTGTAGTGTTGTGAAAGAGTTGTTGTTAGCTGAGATAAGAGGGGGAATGGTTATCTGATGTTTGACGCTTATTTGCGTTTTGACTCGGGTTGTTTTGATTTTTGATAAGGTGTCATGGGTTTTGAATCGACCATTATGTGTGATGTGAGTTGAAATTAAAATGAATTGACGGTTTATGACAGGAACAAAATTGTTGGGTCTGAGGTCTTAGTAACAAACAATGGCTTTGATAAAAATGGCTCTGTCTCCAAGGCCAATGGAAGATTACAGGCCATCGGAACGTTATCTGAAAAGTCCTGTGTGATAAAATGAGATTATTCGTAAAAGTCGACTAGGCTAAACTTCACACTGTTCAGATTGGGTAGATAACTTTCATACAAAACAATGACATGCCCAGTATTATGGCTAGATAAGTAAGATATGATAAATATATCATCTTTTTAGCTCACCTGGCACGAAGTGCCAAGGTGAGCTTTTAGGATCACTGGATGTCCGTCGTCCGTCCGTCCGTCTGTCTGTCTGTCCGTTCACAATTGGTTCGTTAACACTCTAGCGGCTACAAATTTCATCCGATCTTCATGAAACTTCATGACAATGTTTGTCTTGATGAAATCTAGGTCAAGTTCGAATGTGGGTCATGTCGGGTTAAAAACTAGGTCACTAGGTCAAATCATAGAAAAACCTTGTTAACACTCTAGAGGCTACAAATCTTATTGGATCTTAATGAAACTAAGTCAAAATGTTTGCCTCATTAATATATAGGTCAAGTTCGAATATAGGTCATGCTCGGTCAAAAACTAGGTCACTAGGTCAAATCATAGAAAAACCTTGTTAACACACTAGAGGCTACAAATCTCATTTGAATTTAATGCATCATAGTCAGAATGTTTGCCTAATTGATATCTAGGTCAAGTTCGAATATGGGTCATGTCAGGTCAAAAACTAGGTCACTAGGTCAAATCATAGAAAAAACCTTGTTTACACTCTATAGGCTACAAATCTCACTTTATCTTCATGAAACTTATTCAAAATATTTGCCTTATTCATATCTAGGTCAAGATCGAATATGGGTCATGTCCGGTCAAAAAGTAGGTCACTAGGTCAAATCATAGAAAAAACCTTGTTTACACTCTATAGGCTACAAATCTCACTTTATCTTCATGAAACTTATTCAAAATATTTGCCTTATTCATATCTAGGTCAAGATCGAATATGGGTCATGTCCGGTCAAAAACTAGGTCACTAGGTCAAATCATAAAAAACCCTTGTTAACACTCTAGAGGCTTCAAATCTCATTGGATTTTAATGAAACTTGGTCAGAATGTTTGCCTAATCGATTTCTAGGTCAAGTTCGAATATGGGTCATGTCGGATCAAAATTTAGGTCACTAGGTCAGATCAAAGAAAAACATTAGATCTGAATGAAATATTGCCAGAATGTTTGCCTACATCAAATTTAGGTCAAAATCAAATGTGGATTGTGTCTGGTCAGAAACTAGGTCAAATCATAGAAAAATCTTGTTAACAAATCTTGTGGGTCATGTCCAGTCATAATCTAGGTCACTATAGGTCATGTTTACATGGTGTACCAGGTGAGCGATTTAGGGCCATGGTGGCCCTTGTTTTACATCTTTATAAAACATGTATAATAAGTAGTGACTATGATTTCACAATGAAACTGTGTTTAAAGTAGCCACTTGCCAGACAATGGGGAACTCTGGATGTCTTAGCCCATTCCCCCCATAGATACACCTTTTTTACGCCTTTGATTTATTGCTCCACTGAAGAAAAAAATCCACTGAACATGTACCAAACGAAAACGTTTCTATATCCTAGTAGATAATAGCTAAAAGCAGGTTGAAAGTAAAGCAGAATGTGCCATAAGGCACATTCTGCTTTACTTTCAACCTGCTTTAACCCTTTGAACCCTAGTCCCGCTTATAGGCGTCCTTTTCAAACAGTGTACATGTGAATAGTACACTTGTCCTATGCAAACAGTGAAGACCCAGATCAGAGGGCTCCGAAAGGAGCCCTCTGATCAGGGTCTTCACTGTTTGTCATAATGCCAAACATTGACAAAAACAACCCTTAAAAGTCAGAAATGGACTAGACTTAAGTGGAAACTGGAATTGTCCATTTAAAGTTTTAGGGAGGAAAGAGTTAAGTGATAACCTATTTTCAAAACTCGAAACAAGCTATGGGTTAAATGACAGATTATTCAACCTAATAAGTGTAATGCAGGAAAGAAGAAATGCACAAAGTTTAATTTGGAAATATTCAGACCAACTTCACCCTTACACAGTGTTAGTCCAAGTATAGAATCCTTTGTAAACAATATAGACCTGAGACGCTAGATAAGGCGGGTACCAGTGTTTCAAATACTGACAACCTAACCCTTACAACGTGACTACTCATTAGAAAAAATCATCTGGAAAAAATGATTCTGGTTAGGAGTCACAAAATACTGTTTGTTGGAAACTTAATTAACCCATTACTCCATAGCTAGCTGTTTCTTGTATTGGATGTTATAGTTGATCACTTAAAGCAGGTTGAAAGTAAAGCAGAATGCGCCTTAAGGCACATCCTGCTTTACTTCCAGCCTGCTTTAGTTAAGCTATAATATCTACTAGGATAATGAAAATATTTCTTACGGTACATAATAACATATTCATGACTGTACAAAGTGGAACTATTTTCTTCAGTAGAAAACGGGAAAATTTGTTAAGCAAAACGCTTTGATTGTGTACAGACCTGATATTGTTTTCTTTAATATTTTAAAAAATACTTGTTTTGCTAAGCTAGGCGACATTTGATTTAATCCCATTTAATTCCTTTCTTATATAATTATTAAAATGATTATGTTTTAATTGACCATTAACTATTTGTGAAAATTGTTTTCAAATTTGACAGCACTTATCATAAGCCAGATCTACATTGTCCAAACATGGCAAAGAACTTTTTCTTACCTGTATACAACAAGATTAGGGAGTTTCAATGAAAGTCTTTAAACAGTTTAGACTTTGGCCGTCAAATTGTCGGGTGGTGGATTAGAACAAAGAGATAGTATCAATAGTTTGAAAATCATGTCACTGGCTGGAGACAAGGTTATTTTAACCATACACTTGCTTTTAACCCTTTACCTCATAGTCTTTTTCTAGTTTTGAAAATTAGCAACTACTTAAAGCAGGTTGAAAGTAAAGCAGAATGTGCCTTAAGGCGCAATCTGCTTTACTTTCAGCCTGCTTTAAGTAGTACTGATAGAATAAATAAAATATTTCTTATGATACATATGCATGGCTTTATAAATTGGAACTACTTTCTTCAGCTGAGTAATAAATCATATTCGCTAAAAGGCGCTTCTATGGGGTAAAGGATTAAAATGGACTATTCCTCTGTTAAAAACGACAAGTTTATATTGATTTTTAGGACTGCTTTAGAAAATATTTCAGAAAAATAAAAGTGAAGCAAACATTGAAGACCCAGATCAGAGGACTCTTTCAAGCAAATTGTATGCTGTTTGAAACCTGTGCAAATACATGTAGAATAAATCTTTACCTTTATTCACATTGATTTTGAAGCAATTATTCAACATGATAAAAGTTAAGATTTCTGTTTATAACTTTATTTAAAGGTGTAACCGATCATGTGATAACTTATATAGAGCATCAAGTCGTAAAACAACAATTCTTTCCCCAAAACCCGAGGCCAATGATCTTAATAGCTGAGAGTTAGTGATGGGTGTCATTCAGTAATCTTTGACAGACAAATAAAAACGCTGTTTGCTTAAAAAACATTGTCTGATGATACTCAAAATCAACTCATTATTTTCAAGTGTCATAAATTTGAAGAAATTTAAAATGAGCGACAAACAGCTTGGATCCTGATCAGGCCCCACATATGTGGGGCCTGATCTGGATCCAAGCTGTTTGCATAAGTTAATACTACTTTTCCTGCATTGAAAGGGTTATAGTATTTATCTTGATTATTATGGCCGTTGTCTCGAAGGATTGGTTCACAGTCAACATCACCTTGGGTGTTGACATCACAAACCGTTTTATAAGCTAAATATTCACAATAATTAGATTAATCATCTATCCTTGAAGATACTTGCATTTGTAAGTATACAGAGTCGAGAGTGTCTGCGCTGTTAGCCCTCCTAAAATGGTAGTTATTTGGCAGTTAATTCATGCCCAACATTTCATGGATCAGAAAGTTCAGCCCTTACAATGATGAATTTTAAAAATGGACTCTTTAAGTTTTCTGATCCATTTGAAGTTTACATTGACTGTCTGAAGACATTTTAAAAGTATAGCTAACTGTGTATAGTCCCAGATAAGTTTATTTTAACTTAAAGAGTCGAATGAGCCATCTGATTGTAATCATTACAGTTTGCAAAGGATCATTGACAATTATTTTAACTTTTTCCTCCCTGAAACTTCAAATGGACAATCCCAGTTTCCATTTTAGTCTAGTTCATTTGTGACTTTTATGGGTTCTTTTTGTCAATGTTTGGCATTGTGACAAACAGTGAAGACCCAGATCAGAGGGCTCCTTAAGGAGCCCTCTGATCTGGGTCTTCACTGTTTGCATAGGACAAGTGCACTTTTCACATGTATACTGTTTGAAAAGAACGCCTATATGCGGGACTAGGGTTCAAAGAGTTAACTTATACTAATTCTGTACTGTAACCCGGCTAAATGAACTTTTAATTCTCTTTTCTCTTCTTGGAAGGTGAGCTTGACATTTGCTTCATTAGCTAGACCCTTTGGATTTCTGCAATACACTATCAGTGTCTAGTGTCTACATTATCGAACACTGTATTTCTGTGGTGGTTGCTTCTAGAAGTTTTTACTGAATACCGGGTATATCTTTCATGGCACATGTTTTTAAATCGCTCAAGCCTAATCTGGATCCACACTGTTTAACACTAAGATTTGCAAAATTTACATTTACTAGGACATGAAGCTGACAAAAAGGTACAGGAAAATTAATAAGCCTGCTTTACGAGTTACAGGAAAAGCTTCAGACCGGTATCAATACCTAATCCTTTGTTAGGAGATTGTGCTCTATCTGTTGTTCCATTGACCATGCAAGTCTAAGTGATCTGGGGATTTGTCTACAGATACAGAGTTGGTCAACATTCTGGCCACTATCACCTGCTAATCAATATTGACCACCTGCTTATCTCTCTTATTAAACCTTGCATTGCCAACAGCAGATATGGTATTTGTTTAATTGAAATTGCTAACAATGTAGATCAAGATCTTTAGTAACCCTTTACTCCACAGCCAATAGTGCATGCATTTTAGTCCTAGATAAGGGTAGTTTATTAAAGGCAGAATTTAAGTGCTTTAAACTGCAAAAATATTTGCTTCAACAGATGTTTTGGTTTTTTGTCTTTTTCAAGAAAAATCATATTTTCAACATGAATTAGATTGGAAAAAATCAGTGCTTATGAGAATATGAGCAATACAAGCAAAAATGTAATCTTGATGTTTTTTGTATCTCATTTATTTCTAAAAAAAATGTAACTTGTCAACAGCAAAGTAAAACTAGATGCTTCATTTTATATTTCCTTATAGTGAAACAGTTGACTAGCTTTTCAAATTTGGTTGTGTAAAGGCATCTCGAAAGATAGCATACGATATTTGCAATATTACAGTTAAAACTGCCTTTTAGCTACCTTAAATAGAAGATGAGTCAGCAATCTTAGCACATAATACAGAAAGACATTAATGCAGAAAGCTCCTATAGGATCTATCTGCATTTTGTTTGGAATTAGGCGGCCAATTATGTCTTTTAAGGTTGATTTAACTCTTTATTAATTGAATGGACACTGAGCAAAGGGTTTTGCTGTATACATAACGCTCTGCATGCTACTATCGTATGTCAGATTTGTGATTTACCTTTTGTGCAAACAATTTGGATGCTTATGAGACACCAAAAAAAATCTACATCCAATCAGGATCCAGGCTTACCCTAATTTGAACGCAAATGTTTAAAAAAAAATGTTTAAGAACAGCTACTGTAGCAGCTGACAATTATTGCAGACCAAACATTACTTAAGCATTCAAAGAGTTAAGCAAGTCTCTCACAGCTGGTACATACACTTTCTACAAAACTGAGAATACAGTTGAAGCTTGTAATAAGTTGATTGCCACACAATAGCTGAAATCTATTGGTATTCTGTAATGTAGGCAGTTACATAATGCAGAATAAAACTAATACAGAAAGCTCCTATTGGAGCTTTCTGTATTAGTTTTATCCTGCATTATGCAGTCACCATAAATGTCTTTAGTCTGTGTGAGATATCCAGACTTCTTCAGGCAGTGCTCGCATAATATAAGATTGGTTGTAGCTTTATATTGATTTGCCTGTAGTCTTCAGATCTGTCAGAAAAATAAGTCTACCCATTATATAATCCTTATGAAGGCTGATAATGGTGTCAATATACGGAAATGTTGAGAATAATTGCCAAAAAATTTGAGAGAAAAAATAACAACCAAAACGATCTCGTATTCTACTGGAGAAGTAACAATGCTGACCGTGTTTGGAATTTTCCCGAGCTTAATGTTGAGATTTACAATTGACCACAGTATCTAGTGGTTTCAGTCTATTGGTATTGTAGTAATCAGCTAATAATGAGATTAGTTGAAAGATTAGTTATTTTGTGTAATAAATAGGAAATATTACTGTCGCTCTGACAGTTAAACCTGTGATAATTAGAGCTCTCTCTTTGAACAAGCTAAAGACTTGTGACAGTTAATTACTTACAGAAAAAAAGTATTTATTAAAGAAGAAAGCTTTCTGCTTTATTTTTGCCCTACATTAAACTGCTGTCTGTATGAATAAATGCTCATACAGATTTTGTGTGACTCGAAGCTTACATAACTCTTTCACTGCCTATGGCGCAAATCATCTTTCAAGGTTTGTAAACAGTAGAAATTTTAAGACAGAGACGATTTTTGCACGTCTTGTGATCTGCATTACTTGTGATCTGCATTAAGCTGCAACCTGCCTGAAAGTACCTGGCTTATAATTACATCATCATAGGTTGAATGGCATTGGAACATGAGTGTGGCTATAATTTCATGTTATATGTGCTTATTCCCCTAAAGTCTGCTGAATAAACAAGTTCCTAATATCGTCAGCCTAGCTGTCACTCAGAGAAATACTTGTTATTCCTAACTGCAATCTTTCCCTTGGATAATGGACTTCGTAGGGAGATGTGTGCTTCATTGGCATATTAACAGTGCTCCCTCTCTGGAGCTCAAAATATTGTCTCATTGTTGGTCTAAGAGAGAGATGACAGCCTAATGCAAGACAAAAGTAATACAGAAAGCTCCTACAGGAGCTTTCTGCATTAATTTTGTCTAGCATTTGGCAGTCACCTGCATGACTTTTAAAGATCTTCAACTTGTCACACTGGTTTGTTGCCTAAATGTTGTAGCACTGTCATTTATTTCTAATGTCTTATCTGACTGCAAACCGACTTGAAACTACATATTTGGTTAGAATCCAATATATTCAAAATCTGCTATTTGTGAAAAGAAATTGTGTGCGTTTTAAGGGGGTTAAATTCGTTTTAGAATTTTCAAAAGCTAACTGTTTACCTATATCATGTAAAATACAGAAACCTTAGTACATGTACATTGTATATGCTAATGGTCTGGATTTACATTAATTTTGTTCTGACTGGTGGTACTCAGATAGCCTTACACTCATTTCAATGTTGCTCTTCTTTTTTCAATTAAATTGCATAAAAACTACTTTTTGATCTTTTGCTTGCAACAATTTAAAATCAGATAGCATTGAGACAGGATAAATGCTTTTTCATGCAACATTTTAGGCGCAGATGGTTTAATAGCAGGATAAGGGTTGAATGCAGGTCTGCCCAGTGACAATTAAGTTCTTCCTCCAGAATGTGTTTCTGCTTGCAATGTTTATAGTTTTCATAAGGTCGGGTGATGGCCTCTCATTTCATTTATGAGTTTCACTTTCGAGATTGGTGTTGGCATTGAACTTGGATTTATTACCAATACAGTACAACTAGTATTAATTCTCAGATGACTATAATTTTTGGTATCTTGACAGACAGTGTTACAGCTTAATGCAGGACAAAGGTAATACAGAAAGCTCCTATTGGAGCTTTCTGTATTACCTTTGTCCTGCATTAAGTTGCCACTTTATTCTAAGCATCCGAACTAGATCCATTTTATTTTGTTTTGAGTGGCTGTTTGAACATATTTTACTGTATGTTGAATAGTCAATGGTCTCTTAGCCCTACACTGCTGATGCATGAGACAAAGTCATTGCACGATTCATACAAACAGTGTAGCCCCAAATCAGAGGGCCCCTGGAGATGATCTCTGATAAGGGTCTGCACTGTTTGGCAATTATCTATTTTGAGGAATATAAATTTTAACACCTCAAAAGTCATTTTAAAATGGTTATTTATCAGAAAATGGAAATTCAGCATTGTAGTGGTTAAGGAAATATTGCAGAGCAATATGGCCATTATTATTAATGGATTAGTGATCAGCCATGCTTGTATTGTGTACTCAGGTCAGTTGACCTAGGGTCAGCTATGGTCACTCTATTTGCTGCCACACTGTCAAAGCAGATGGCAAATAAAACAATGAATCATAAAAAGATTTCAGTTGACCATTATAGGTTGTCACAGAAGCCATTTCTGGTCTTTAAGACACCCTAGGGATCAAGGCAATCTGTGTTCCAACAGTTGTTGACAGTCCAAGTGCATTTTTGATGTGAGTCCATGACAGATCGGCCTGTTTTTATATGAATTGCATTTTTTTCACAAATCTAATTTGTTCTGATTATAATGTAATGCAGGAAAAAACCTTTAAAGGCTGAGCATTTTATTTAGGACTGAATACTGCTTTGAAAGGAGATAGAAACTTTGTCGTTCAGATGGCTGAGGACTTATAGAACCTTTGTCCTCAGTGTTGAAGCAGTGGTGCCAATTTCAACTGATTGTTTGACAGTTTTAAATTATTGTAACTTTGATCATATCGAATAATTCAGCAGAAAACAATTTTGAAGCATACAACATTAATTCAGTTTTTGCCTCTTCTCTTGCTGAATATTCATTATCAAACTCCGCCCACTATGAATAATTATCCTTTATTCAAACTATTACATTGACTGATATATAAGGACTATAAGAGTGCAGACCCTTATCCGACAGATCCTATAGGAAAACAGTGCAGACCCTGATCCGACAGCTCTTTTAGGATTTGTCAGATCTCAGCCATCATCTGGGTCTACATGTTTTCACATTGAAGCCTCAATATACAGTAAAACCTCTCAAGTACAACCACAAAATTATGCTCATTATTAGCTGTTTAGGACAGGTGACTGCTTTAAGCAAGGTGACAGTTAAACAAAAAGCTCCTTTAGGAGCTTTCTGTTTTACTGTCACCTTGCTTTAAACTGTCACTTGTCTTTTATAGATACTGCTTAAAGCAAGGTGACAGTTAAACAGAAAGCTCCTTTAGAAGCTTTCTGTGTATCTGTCATCTGGCTTTCATAAAACTGTTCCCTGTCTTTTATACAATCAATTAGCCTTCGTTTTAGTGGTCGTAATAGAGAGTTTTTATTGTAATTACACTAATAGGAGGAGAAGGGGTAAAGGATTTAAAAGAGTAGACTCATGTAAGAAAGAGTGGGCCTTGGCACTCAACCACTTCATGTAAAGAACATCACGGCTGTTTTACCCTCTTACCCTTGTGTCATAAAATGTAATCTTGTCGGAAAATGAAATAATCAAACAATGAGTAATTTCCATTTAAATTCCTCAGGATTTCATTAAAACAAGGGAAGATGGACACAAAATGTAATCTATCTCCATCTAACCTTAAACATGGTTGTTATTTATTTAAGTTGACTGTATATTATAGAATTTTCGCAATAAGATCTGAAGCTAAACAATATAAGGTCTGTGTGAAAGGTCTTGAGGTTTAATAGAAAGGTATATATTGAAACTTTTTCTAGGCATGTTGCTAAAAATACATGCTAAAAATATATCAGTGCAATACTAATGTCGATAGAAGTTGTAAAAAACATGGTCAGACTTGTATACAGCAGTCACCTCAGTTAAAGAATCTGAATATTTCTAAAATAGAGTTGCTTAATACAAGATAAAAGTAATGCAGAAAGCTCTTGAGCTTTTATCCTGCATTAAGCTGACACCTTTCTAGTTGTAATTTGCCAGTTTCTTCTTTCTTTGCGTGGTCGCTTTAACCCAAATTAACTGTACATGCCACAGTTTGAGGAATGCATGTTTAAAAGTCTAACTGATTTAAATTGTATTTTGTCAACCCTGGATAGGGGTATGGACACACAGCCTTTTCTCGTATCTTTCTGTCTTAAATCACCAGGTCTCGCCAGCAATTTACCTGAGATACCGGAGGGCTATCAACAACTGTCTTTTTATGCCCCCGGCATCGACAGATGCGGGAGCATATAGTAATCGTCCTGTCCGTCCGTCCGTCCTTCCGTCCGTCCGTCTTTCCGTCCGTCCGTCCGTAACCAGGTTAAGTAGATTTTACCGTTTCGTCTAGCACCAACACCACTTACTCCAATGCTTGGATACTTATACAGTTGTTGCCTTGGACCATTCCCTATCCACCAATATCACCTAACCTTGATTTTGACCTTGACCTTGACCTAATTTGGACTTAGAATATTTTGAATGGGCTATTTCTTGGTTAACTAGATTTTACCGTTTCGTCTAGCATCAACACTACTTACTACAATGCTTCAATACTTATACAGTTATTGCCTTGGACCATTACCAACCCACCAGTAATACCCAAGCTCAGTTTGACCTTGACCTTGACCTAATTTGGACTTAGAAAAGATTCAGAATATATTGTCAAGGATGCCACCGGGGGCATAAGCGTTTATTGAACGCGCAGTCTTGTTGCTTTTAACCCCTTCATTGACTTTGGGCCCAAGTGCATTCCAATAAAATGTGCCAACAGTTTGGATATAGATCAGACACTAAGTAAATCAGCATCTCATCAGGATCCAAATTGATTGACTCTCATATTAATTGATGTTTATTTAGTAAAAATAACTAAAATCTAAATTTCGGAATAAAATAAGGCAAAATCTTTTAGGCAGAGGATAGTTCAATTGACTGTGCAATATGTGTTAGGAATTTCAAGTACAGGTACAGGTTTTTAAAAAAGAAACAGGGGAAAAAATAATCATATCAGTACATTTTCATTCTGGAATCTCTAAAATTATCAAAAAGAAATAAAGCAACTAAAATAGTCCCAATGCTGTTAAGATAAATGGATTTAATCATGACTCAAGTCTAAATAAAACTTCGAAATTAATATTCAGAAATAAGCCTGATTCAATCTGGACTTAAACGCTTTTAACCTTTCCTTGGGTAAATCTTGTAGTGGCGAATTTTCAAATGGATTCTTCCAGTCAATGGTGACTATTAAAGCATGATTCCCATTAATAATTAAAAGCTTTACAAACAGTGTAGATTCTGATCAAACGCCCTCTAGCTGATCTTGGTCTACACTGTCAAAAAAAAGGATAACATGGATAATCTACATTTTTTGCCAAGGAATACATAATATATCAAATACTTGGTTATGGCACAGAAAGGCTTTTCTTTTAGTCTGTTGGCCTTTGTTCTCCTTACCACAAGGGTAACCTTTGCCCAAGCCAGTGCTTGCATTGTCAACGGCCATTCCATTGTTGCTATACCACTCGCTGCACAGGGGTTTGCCCACTGTTGCAGGCCGCGGCATGTTGGGAGTTGTTAGATACAACGTAAAATTTTTACGGCCAGATTGGCCATTCTAACACTTTAAGCACTTGAACAATTTTATACTAAAAGCAAACAGTGTAGACCCTGATCAGAGGGCTCCTGAAGGAGCCCTCTGATCAGGGTCTACACTATTTGTCATCATACTTTTGAATAGCTTTGAGAAAAAAAGCCCTTGAAAGTCAATTTTAAATGGTCACCTATCAGAAAGTGGATGCAGTTTATTTGAAAATTCACCATTGGAAAGGTTGTTAACCCTTAGCCCGCCAAATAAATTGTCGTCTGCTATATTTCTCGTCTGCTTCAAGTTTCAAAGTGCTTCAAAGTTGCTCAAAATTGCTGAAAATGTTGTCCGAGTGTCAAACAGCTTGGATCCGGATGAGACGCCGAGTTACTCGGCGTCTCATCCGGATCCAAGCTGTTTGCATATGGAGCTATAGTCGTGAGTGGCAGGCTAAGGGTTAAGATCAGGTGTGCAGATATGAAGATTAGAAAGGAAGATTAGTGTTGACACATCGGGTGATTTACTGTTCAAGTGGCACTACTGTAGAAAGGTGCAGACCACTCAATGAACAAGCCCGATTTTAGGCATACATGTATTCATTTTTTAATATTTAGACTTTAAAAGGAATGTTTTGGCTGAAAGTTGTTTTGGCTAAAAGTAATAACTAATATTCAATATGATTTTCAAACAGTGTGGATGCTGATCAGATGACTAGTTACTTAGATCTAAATGAGAGCCTTTAATTAATTGTTTGCATATATAAGTGCACTCAGGGTTACCTGCGGCATGTTTACAATGAGTTTGAGGTTTGTTAATCCAATTCAAAAGTACATGATTTACATGTAGGGTAATTCTATTTTATCCAATATGGTTGATGGACGTTACTGTTATCAATGGGATAGAGTCAATCAAAATGCAAATTTGTTGGTTTTATTGGTGAGCAGAATATTTTACTTTCATTTACGCAAATCATTGGCTTGAATTAGGCTCTTAAAATATGAGAGTTTTAAACTAAAATACAATATTTTCAATATTTCATTATTTATTTCTCCATCAAACCCAGTGTATGGACAGGTTAATTCAATGTTAAAGACATATACAGAATCTTATTGCAGGATACAAATACTGCACAAAACTGCTATCATAAGGAGCTTTCTGCATTGCTTTTGTTCTGCATTTAGCATTTGTCTGTCATAAGAACATATTAGAGAGATCTGCAGTAATTAAAAACAAAAGTTGTTTCATACAGTAGTTTCATTGCTACAACACTGGACCCTCTCTACAACAACACCCAATTGGAGACACAGATTGTTGTTCGGAAGGAGTCGTTACAGAGAGAGATATTGGCTTACATTTGCAAACAGCTTGAATCCAGATCAGATGCAGCATAACGCGGCATCTGATCTGGGTTCAAGCTGTTTGTCACTCATTGTTATATTTATTCTCTCAAAATGTCCACTTACATATAACTTTGAGAAAAACAGCAGAAGACAGTCTTAAGCAGACAATATCGCTGTAGTAGAGCGATAGACATAATTGTCCTTTTTAGAGAACTGCGATAGGGGTCGTTGTTAGGAGGCAGTCCTTGTTGGGAGGACCGTTGCAGGGAGGGAGCACTTTACAATGTACTACAGCATTGATGATGTATGGGCAGCCTGATAGTGTAATATTTGGCCACAATTTAAGTAGCCAAGCCTTAAAGACACGGTGGATGTAGTAAATGTGTCATCACTATGCAACTTTTTATGAGCAGTCACACTTAAAGTGATCCATTCATTACCTTGGTATGTGTTACAGCTACATTGTCTCATAAAAAACTTCTGGGAGAGCAAAATAATATATTATAAACCACATGTTGATTCTGACCATGCAACATTTACTTCAACGTTGTACATACATTGTCAGTGTCAAACATTGTGATCACTTTTTGCATGTCAGGTTGATATATTTCATAATTATAGTTTAACTTCTTTGAAGTATTTGCATCAGGATATGATTTTACAGTGTAAAAGTTGCTCATGCAGAGATTAGTGGTCCAGGAAGGCACATACTTTATGGGGCATATTGTAAATAATTACCGTATATGTGAACAATATGGTCTCTTCAACTTTTCATCTTTCTTTCTGTCTTTGATCCATCTCTGTCAGTAGATATAAGCATTATACCTTGAAATGTCCAATTAACCCATTACCCCATAGTCTGTTTTTAGTTTTGAATATATATGACCACTTAAAGCTAGCTACATGTCTGCTCGAATAAATATTTTTTTTTAGAAACACAATTCATGACCACATAAATTTATGAATTGGATTTTTTTTCTTTAATGGAGGAATAAATTAAAGATGTTCGTTAAAAGGTCTATTTATTTGGTAATGGGTTAAATAGATTCTCCTACTTAGTGGCAACAGGGGTATTGTACAGTCCTTATAGAAGGTCAGGTGTGCAGCAATTGTTGTTGTACAAGCCCAGCGCTGATATGTTGATCATAAAAATCCTTAGATTTCAAATTTTCAGATGCAATTTTACTAATCGTACATTTACCCCATAGTCTGTTTCTTCTATTGAAGACACATGACTGCTTAAAACAGGTTGAAAGTAAAGCACAATGCGCCTTCAGGCGCATTCTGCTTTACTTTCAGCCTGTTTTAAGCTACAATCTGCTAGAATAAAAATCCGAAGACTAAGGAAAAATCCGGAGAATTGGCAGCCCTGCAAGCCAAGCATCAGGTCAGAGGTCAGAGGTAACTTAAGGTACAGATGAATCAATATCACATCACTGAATACAGTCACACTTGTATCTATCAACACCTGAAATGAAGATGCATTTGCTAACTTAAAATAGCTCCAATTGCAGCTTAATGCAGAACAAGTTATGCAGAAAGCTCCTTTAAGGAGCTTTCTGCATAATTTGTTCTGCATTAAGCTGCATTCCTAGCTGTCTTTCAAGATCACCAATCTTATTCAATCACTTGCTGCTAAACAAAAGATTTGACAATCCACCACCTCATAAATCAATCAGTGGTATGGCGAAAAACAATGATCTCATGACTAATCAATCACCTGTCCATGATTGCACTGCAGCTTACAGTTTTATGGGCATGCTGATTGACTTGGATACCACTAGGTGGCGCTGTCATCACCTCTCAGTAAACCAGTCTAGACTGTGAACAAGTCATTGACAGAATCTTGGCCAGCTTTTGTTCCAATACAGCACCTCAGGACATACTTTTTGTCTCATCGTGAGGCAGGAGCAAAAAAGAGACTGAAGTTATTGCCTTTCCGCTGATGACGGTGGTGGTCGTGACGGTGGCGTCAAGTTTTGGATTTAGCTCTATCATTTATTTCTTTATTAGAACATTTCTTGGTGCATTACATTAGTCTTTCTGCAATGCGCTTCCTGTTTTCCTTTCAACAAGTCAACTCTGATTGCATGAAACATTTCAGAGGGGAATTGGGCTACAGTTTGACCTCAAATAAAATAAGTAAGGCTTACTAAGGGAAAGAAAAGGGACATTTTTGTTTAAATATAAACCACTGACAATTTAACGTGTTCCTGATTTAGCCTTTGGAAACATTAACATAAAACTTTCACACATAAAACTTTCAAGTGTAGCTAGATTGATCTTGGTCAGCATTGTTTCCATATGTTGATTTTATGAGAAAGTTTTTATGCCCTTTTAGCCACTGAATGATATATCTTCCTGTCCCTTGCAGTGACAGTCAGCATCAGACTCTGTTCATCATGACAGTGTTGGTAGCTTGACTTGCTTTGTAAACAATAATTGGGATCCAGATCAGATACAACATTACTAACGGGCATGTGATCATGGTCCAAGGTTATAAAGCCTTTGAGCTGAGTCTGAGTGTGTTCTCAAGCATTTGATTGGTCAGATTTAAGCCTAGGCTCAAATCTGACCAATCAAGTGCTTGAGAACGAGTTTAAACTGATCTGAAAAGCTCTATAACCTTGGACCATGGATTGAAAAATTGTCATACTGTACCATCTAATTTAGTCTAAATCTTTCAAGTATTGAGTTGTTGTATTTTTAGCATGTGGCCTTTAATTATTAAGCAAATCATTATTGACATTAATTTTTCTGTCTCTTAGACTATTGTAAGAAAGTGGTTCATGAAACAGGCCAATGATGGCCGTGCATAAAAGAGCTATAATGGAGGCTTTGCTAAAAACTTGACCTGCAAGTACTGGACTGCCTTGTAAAAATTAACTAGATCAAAAATGATCTCCCATTGTGAAGTCTGAATTAGCTTTTTGAGCCCTTCTAAACTGAAGAGCTCCAGAATGAATCAATGAATGTTGAAGAACCAGAAAAACATTAACCATTTCTATGCTGGAAACCAGTTTTAAAAATATGTATCTTTTGCAGACAGTGTAGACCCTGATCAGAGGGCTCCATCAAGAGCCCTCTGATCAGGTTCTGCACTGTTTACTTTTACTTCTATTTTCATGAAACAGCCATAAAGATCAGGATAAAACTGGTCATTTTTCAAAGTGGAATAGTCTGTATGAAAAAGTCAGTATTGTAATGGTTAAAGTCCCTTTTGTGTCAAGTAGTATTGAACGGATGTGTAAATAAAGGGTCCGACTCCAGCTTTAGAAATTTACTCATGACAAAATGGGAATATTGTATTGTTTGAATTAGATTACCGTATTACATTGTTGAAAAAAGCGCGATATTCAACTGGTAACAGTGGTATTCCCCGGTGCCACGGTTTGTTTGACAGGAAATTACAACAGTAAAATTAACCTTTTCAGAACTCCAGATAAGAGGGTCTAGTTTAACATTTCGAACATTTCGTCATTTGTGGAGTAAGTGCTGGATCTAAGGTCAGTGTAATGCTTTAATGCACTTCAATGAGTACAACATGTTGCATTACACTTTGGTGACCTTGACCTTTGTGACCCAGATTAAGTTTTGCAAATAGGTCAGTTGTAGACTAATAAGTGTTTGCATTTATGTTCAAACATACAGTGGGGAATGTTTTTTTAGCTCACCTGGCACGAAGTGCCAAGGTGAGCTTTTAGGATCGCTGAATGTCCGTCGTCGGTCGTCTGTCCGTCCGAGCACACGAAAGGTCCTTTGTTGGGTAGGGAGAACAAAAGATTCCATTCATTCCGTGATTGCCCTATTGTTATTGTTGGGTATTTTAGTGTACTGTTGGGTACTTTTAAACAAAAAATATACCCAACAAATGTCCAACTGTGAGAACGTCCGTCCACAATTGTTCGTTAACACTCTAGCCCCTACAAATTTCATCCTATCTTCATGAAACTTCATGACAATGTTTGTCTTGATGAAATCTAGGTCAAGTTCGAAAGTGGGTCATGTCCGGTCAAAAACTAGGTCACTAGGTCAAATCATAGAAAAACCTTGTTAACACTCTAGAGGCTACAAATCTCAATGGATCTTTATGAAATTTAGCCAAAATGTTTGCCTTATTGATATCTAGGTCAAGGTCGAATGTGGGTCATGTCCGGTCAAAAGCTAGGTCACTAGTTCAAATCATAGAAAAACCTTGTTAACACTCTAGAGGCTGCAAATCTCAATGGATCTTAATGAAACTTGGTCAGAATGTTTGCCTCATTGATATCTAGGTCAAGTTTGAATGTGGGTCATGTGTGGTCAAAAACTAGGTCACTAGGTCAAATCATAGAAAAACCTTGTGAACACTCTTGAGGCTACAAATCTCATTGGATCTTGATGAAACTTGGTCAGAATGTTTGTCTCATTGATATCTAGGTCGAGTTTGAATGTGGGTCATGTCCGGTCAAAAACTAGGTCACTAGGTTAAATCATAGAAAAACCTTGTTAACACTCTAGAGGCTACAAATCTCATTGGATCTTGGTGAAATTTGGTCAGAATGTTTGTCGCATTGATATCTAGGTCAAGTTTGAATATGGGTCATGTCCGGTCAAAAACTAGGTCACTAGGTCAAATCATTGGAAAATCTTGTTTACACTAGAGGTTGATAGTGGGTATACATGTCCAGTCATAATCTAGGTCACTATAGGTCAAGTTTGCCATGGTGTACCAGGTGAGCGATTTAGGGCCATAATGGACATTGTTTACAAATATATTCTATAGTTACAATTAGGTCATTTGCTTGAAATGTTTATCCATTTGAAATGTTATTTGTTGTAAGTCTTGCTACCAATATAAACCAGCAATTCTAGTTTGAATTCTTATCAGGAATTCATTGAAATAGCCTTTGGTCTAATCACCCAACCGCTGGTAGATTTAATTGAATAGGAAGACATCTTGGATGAGGGTTAATGATTTATTGGGGATATATCTTTTCAAATAAGTCTAGATAAGTTTTACCATGTGGAGCAGCGGACTCCTATCTTCCCACTTAATCAGGTTTTACGTATCTTCCCTGATGGTTATCAACGTATTGACAGAGCACGTGTTTATAGTTACAGTACCATAATCAGTAATTAATTCATGAATAACGACCATAAATAGGTAATTATGAGCCGAGACCCCTATGTCATTCTTTATGTAGTAGTCTAGCACATATTGCTTTGTCTTGTCCACGGGGCCTCGTTGGGGTGACTGCAATTAAACTTGTGTTACGATCACTTCAAATCAAAAAGGCAAAAGCAAAGGTGCTTGCTTAATGAGGAACAAAAGTCAAACAAAGCTCCTGTATGAGCTTTCTGCTTTACTTTTGCTCTGCATACACCTGGATTAAGGACTGCTTATCATGTTTTGAGTGGCTTTTAATACAAGTTAGACTGTACAATAGAATCTTTTGTTATTTAATGTTTTCAAATATATTACCTCAGTTAATTTAATACCCAACGCCATAGTTCTTTATAAATGGGTTATACTAATGTAGTCATGTTTAAAACTCTTCGCAACGCTATCAGTGAAACAGTGATTGCCTAATGGTAAACAGTTTGGATCCTGATGAGATGAGATGCCAATTAACTTGGCCTCTGATCAGGATCCAAACTGTTTGACTATCTGACTCTATTTCTGAAATACTTGTTTTGGTAATTCTGATTTTAGACTTGAGGCGGATGTTACCATTGTTGCAGACGGCAATTTTTCTTAGCGTTCAAAGATAATTAAGTAAATCGATGTGGGGGACTGAAGTTTATGTATTGATTGAGATAAGCATGGAACAAATAACAAAACAACCATAACTTATAACCCTTCTCCTGCCATATAAACTGTCTGCTTCAAAATTGTCGTCTGCAATTGTTTGACCTTTTTTGTCACAATTTAGTCTTTTTTAAGTATTTAGTGAAGATACGTAATTATAAGAACCAAATGGTTTGCATGCTGATCAAATGCCAAGCCACTATTAGTGTGTGTGATCTAGATTCAAACTGTAGGTAAAGATAAGATGATAATGTTAATTGTTTTTGAGTTGCAAAATGTACATGTTTATTGGTAAACAAATGTTCTCTGCTTCAAAGTGTTTGACGGTTTAACCCATTACTCCATAGATATACCTCTTTAATTATTTTTAAATAGAGGAAAGTAGTTCCCAATAAACATGTTTTGAACATTAAAGAAACCATTTCCTGTATCTTTCAAGATGTTAGCTAAAAGCAGGTTGAAAGGCATCTGCTTTATTTTCAGTCTGCTTTAAGCGGTCACCTGACTTCAAACTATAAAACAGGTTTTTAACCCTTTACCCCATAGAAGCCCCTTCTAGCAAATATGATATATTATCCGCTGAAGAAAATAGTTCCAATTTAATCAGTCATGAATATATATTATTGGGAATAGTTTCTATATTCAAGCACATGATAGCTTAACTCTTTCCTCCCTAAAGCTTTCAATGAATAATTCCAGTTTCCATCTAAGTCAAGTCCATTTATGACTTTTAAGTGTTGTTTTTGTCAATGTTTGGCATAATGACAAACAGTGAAGACCCTGATCAGAGGGCTCCTTTCGGAGCCCTCTGATCTGGGTCTTCACTGTTTGCATAGGACAAGTGCACTATTCACATGTACACTGTTTGAAAAGGACGCCTATATGCGGGATTAGGGTTCAAAGGGTTAAAGCAGGCTGAAAGTAAAGCAGAATGCGCTTCAGGGCGCATTCTGCTTTACTTTCAACCTGCTTTAAGAAGTCATCTATGTTCAATACTAGAAATAAGATATCAGGTAAAGGGTTAAAAGGCACAGATTGTCTAGCACAAATAAATCTTGAGCATCATAAATATCTAAGGATGATTTTGCACCTTGATAATCAAACATGAAGAATCTAACAATATTTCTGCACTACTTTCATCCTGTTTTAACCCTTACCCCAAAACATGTGTTTCAGCCTGCTTTAAGCTACCGTCGGCGAGGGTATCATAATAATTTCTTATGGTTCATATTTATGATTGTATAAAATGGAGTTGTTTACTTCAGCGGAAGAATTAATTAAAGGTGTAGAAAGGCATTTTTATGGAGTAATGGGTTAAATACACACCTGTCTTTAATAACTTTAGATTGATCGTAAAGACTCCTCATTATAAAGAAGTATTATACAATGTATGTGTTTATTTGGCTGAGTGTTTGATCTTGTCTCTATCAACTGGTGACTGTAACACTTCAAACAACAATAGATGACCATTCACAAGAACTTTGTAGTCTTGTTTATTGCCAAATAATTAAAGCTGATACTTGGATTATAGCTTTAGGAAAACCCAGATACACCATTAACAATTTGCGTTTTAGGAGCAAATTTGTGTAAACTGTTGCAAACAGTTTAGATCCAGATGAAACTCTGAGTAATTCGGCATCTCATCTGAATCCAAACTTAATGACACTATATATATTATATACTAAAGTAGAATGCAGAGAAATTTAACTCTGAGAATTGTTGAGGACAAATTTTGCTGACAAGTACAAAGTGTACTAAAGGTTAAAGTGTTAGTTGCAAACGGTTACCTAGATACTTCCCATCAAAGAACCTTTGGAAGTGCTGTTAGAGCTGGTAATTCTATCATTTATGTAAATTTAATTACCTTTAGCGACAATTGCAAAGCTTTGAGTAGAGACACTCTCTCATTTTAACTCTTACCATGTTTGTGGCTGACATGTCCCACAGTGATTACCTTTGCAATCAGTTTGGATCTAGATGAGATGCCGCGTAACGCGGCATCTCATCAGGATCCAGACTGTTTGACACTCTGACCCTGTTTTGAAAAGAAATTTAGAAAAATTCTAAGTCTAGAATAGAAGCAGATGACAATTGTTGCAGACGATAAAAATTACCCAGCATGCAAAGAGTTAAAATCACATTTAACACAATTTACAGATTTCGCAAATTTTCACTAAATTTTCATTAGGTTTACCAAATTGACAGTGTTAAAAATCGATATCCTTTAACTTTACACTAACAGACAAACTGTGATTACCGGTACCTTTGCAAACAGTTTTGATCCAGATGAAAGGCTGGGTAAATTGAATGTCTCGCTTGGAGCCAAATTGTTTGACACTCTGATCCTGTTTTTGAAAAGAAATGTTCAGCACTTCTTATTTTAGGAAAGTTGCAGACAATTGTTGGAGAGGGAAAAAAATCATTCTACTTTCAAAGAGATAATGGAAAAGTGACAGTTTAAATGGTGGGAACGGAAGTCTTGTGGTCTCGGTGACCCTTATCGAATGAGCCGTAGCCTATTTTCCTGTTGTTGTTTTTATCAAGTAAAAATTAAAATAATGGAATATTATTAGCTTTTAATCCTCATAGAAATTCCTTCTCATGCCTTTATCAATTTCTACTATAGTCTCATGCTTTTTCATCCTTTTAACCTGTACTAACCCTTATATATAACTACCATTCAAAATTAGAATTATACTGTTATTTACAAAAGGTTGAGTTTTAAGACAATTGATTGCTTAATAGGGGCTTAAAGTAAAGCAGAAACCTCCTTAAAGACTAATAATTTTCTTTCCGATTGCTTTAAGCAGTCTTCTGTCATACAGAGCATTTGTTGTATTGTAGAGCAATTTTCTATGTTTTAAAAAAAAAAGTACAGTTTGGATGAAAATAAATGCTTTCACTATAATGACGAAATTAGGTAAATATTAAAAGGGCATTTATGTATGAATGAAAGGGTTAAAGATATATAGCTAGAGTAGACACAAGGTTGGATCCTGATAAGATGCTAAGTTAGTTTTGGTATCATCTGGGTCCAAACTGTTTGCAAAAGTTATCACATACTTTCACATTGACCTGCTAAGATTACGTGTATGAATACAAATGACGGATATCCGCTTTCACCTTTTCCACTTGAACAGGTGTTTTATGAAAACCACCTGAGAGAGTTAATGATAAAGTCAGGGGAGGTTAAATCATTGCATGGCCTTGCATAAAATACAATTTGATATTGAAATGTAAAATACAAACAAATCTAAGAGAATACAGGATGTGTTGGTTTCTGAAATGTGGTTTCCATAATACTACCTTTTAAAAGGGGAGAATTGCATAAATTGAGATTAACCCTTAGCCCGCCAAATAAATTGTCGTCTGCTATATTTCTCGTCTGCTTCAAGTTTCAAAGTGCTTCAAAGTTGCTCAAAATTGCTGAAAATGTTGTCCGAGTGTCAAACAGCTTGGATCCGGATGAGACGCCGAGTTACTCGGCGTCTCATCCGGATCCAAGCTGTTTGCATATGGAGCTATAGTCGTGACTGGCAGGCTAAGGGTTAAATTCATTTTAACCCTAAAATTCTCTTCCAAATCATTCAGATATTTTAGCAAAACATTATTTTAACTGACCTGTGTCCAAAACATTAAGGTTATAAAATGTTTGAGTTGAGTCTGAGATTATTCTCAAGCATTTAATTGGTCATATTTTAGCTTTTGCTTAAATCTGATAGTTTGGGCAACTTCTTAAATTATTACATTAGCTCTAGGATTATTACATTCAGAATATAGATTTATTGGAGTTATCCCCCATGATGAACGTATTTTGTGCTTGCGGCACTTACTTAATGTTTGCAAGTAACTGCTTAAATCAAGCAAAACCCTTTCATAGGAGCTTTCTGGTTTATTTTCACCATACTTTTTTTTTAAAAACATCTTCAGATAGCTTTATTGTGAGTGACAGTTATAGAAAGAGTTTTACTGTTCAAACATTTACTTTAAAGTAGGTCAGGGTAAACGATAAAGGATATAATCAGGGCCCCTGTTGTAACAAGATAAGAGACCCTATATAAATCAAATACTGTCAGGAATCAATTGTGTTTCCATGACAAAACTTCTACTAAGTGTCCTGGGGATGTTAAGATCTTGGAATAAAGTTTAATTCAGTTCAAATATAGCCCAACTGAAGACAAATATTGACCTTGGTTAGCTTCCTGTACGAGGGGACGTTGAGCAAACAAGACGGGACTGATCGCTGGCTGCGCCAATAGTTTGTTCTCCGATAGTGTCAAAACACATTGTCCCACTAATCCCATACTGAAACATATCCACACAAAAACTTAAGCAGTTCTGCAAGCAATATTGTATGGGAACCAAATGATACTCCACCAATTACTTCAATACAGCAGAACCTCTCTATTACAACCACTAAATTGTGTCAAATATTAGTCCTTTAAGACAGGTGACTGCTTAAAGCAATGTGAAAGTGAAATTGAAAGCTCCTACAGGAGCTTTCTGTTTAACTTTCACATTGCTTTAAGCTGTCACCTGTCTTTTATACAGGCAATTAGCCTTCTTTTAAGTGATCGTAATAGAGAGGTTCTACTGTATCTTCAACAGAAATGCCCCACTTATATCAACCTCTGAAAGGCAGAGTCAATGATTGTCTTAAAAGACAGGTGGCAGCTTAAAGCAGGATGAAAGTAAAGCAGAAAGCTCCTGCAGGAGCTTTCTGCTTTACTTCCATCCTGCTTTAAGCAGCTACCTGTCTTAAATACCAAAAACAAGTCTTAGTTTTGAAGAGTCATGATGATGAGGCTTCACTGTACAGATAGGTGACAAATTTGGACAAATATTGAAACAAAGATCTCCCTTACAAAGTGTGCTTGTTTATATTTGTAAGAAAGCGCAAGGTTATGAATGTTTACAATGAGTCTTCATTATAGGTCGCCCTTTGTTGTGACACATTTGTGTAGCAACTTTTTCAATCAATATATATACATGTAATTGTACATTTTCATGTACAGGTTCACATTGTTTGAAAACTAGCTCATCCAGAGATCATAACAACCCTTTCTTTCCTCATAGATACGGCCCTTTTGACATCTTTATTAAATTTTACTCCTCAGATATATGGCTTGTGTTAAAGGTCATCATTTAAAACCTTTCCTGTATACTGACAGGTGAATGCTTAAAGCAGGATGAAATTAAAGCAGAAAGCTCCTAAAGGAGCTTTCTGCTTTAATTTCATCCTGCTTTAAGCAAACACCTGTCTACAAAACAGGAAAACAGACTTTGGAAGAAAGAGTTAGTTGAGTGAAAATTTGGAGTGACTTTTCATTAGGACCGCAGCAAGTCAATTCTAAAAAGTTACAAGTCACAGCCTTTATGTTCAATGCAGACATTATTTAGAACTCCAGTAATTGTAATGCTCCCATTATCTTGAGATGAGCTCCTAATAATGCTTCAAAACGTATAGCATTACTTGATGAATATTTTAGTGCTCTGCATGAATCTTTTATTGCCCTAAAACCTGATTAAGCTAAGCTCGAATTACATAACCCTAACATTCAAATCATATTAGCTATCAATTTTCAAGTATCCATTTAGAACAAACTTTTTAGCCCAAATATTACGTAGTCAATAATTTTTTAAGTGTAGTACAGAATAAAATTTCTGCAAGCACAAAAAAGTCATTTCAGCTGCAGAACATGCAGTCACAGATAACCATTGCCAACTGTTCCGGGGATTAAGAAGAGAAGGCCAGACAACTTAGCGTCTTATCAGGAGCCAAACTAGTTGATATTCAGTTCCTGTTTTTAAAAATATTATAGAAAATAATAATTTGTGAAAAGCTATACTGTTACATAGACACCAATTTGTGCAGACAACAATATTGAACAAAAAGCTTAAAAGTGAAATATTGAGACTGGAAGTGAGTTAAGTTATAATACACTGTCAAACTTGTTTTAAGCTGCCTAGTGACTCTTTTAATAATGCCCTCTTAACCCTTTCCCCAATAGAAGCGCCTTTTAGCGGATATGATTTATTGATCCGCTGAAGAAAATAGTTCCAATTTAATCAGTCATGAATATGTATTATAAGGAATATTTTCTATATTATAGCTCTTGATAGCTTAATTAAAGCAGGCTGAAAGTAATGCAGAATGTGCCCTAAGGCGCATTCTGCATTACTTTCAGCCTGCTTTAAGTAGTGACTATATCTTAAGTACTAGAAATAGGATATCAGGTAAAGGGTTAACTCTTTCAACAGAACTTCAGGACTAAGTCGGCAGTGTGAATAATAACAAGTCCGATCGGTTTTTACGAAACTTTATCTACCGGTTTCGGTCCTTCTAGACCTTCATCAGGATACACCTTTCAACAGAAGGTAACTTTTGGGTTATTAGGTTCCCTTGTGGATCATTTTAGCTACCAAAACAAAACCAGTCTACTTGGAATGCAGGATAGTTATAAATAAATTTGTCTAAATTAGCAAACAGTGCAGACCCTGATCAGAGGGCTCCTATAGGAACCCTCTGATCTTGGCCTACACTGTTTACAAAAGTAATAATTATATTCTAAACAGGTCCATGGTGTTGAGGTGTTGAAAGAGTTAAGTGACTGATGCCTTTAGAGACTAAAAAGGCCAACTGCTTATAATTTGTAGGAGAAAAAACAGCTGAAAGCAGCTTTGGAGACTGCTTTTCTTTCTCCAGCTTTATAAGCCTCAAACATGCTTTTATAAAATTTTAGTCACTCTCCTTAAGAGTGGCAGCTTACGTAGTTAATTACAGTCGAACTTCGATATCTCGAACTCGCTTAACTCAAATTATTGGATATTTCAAAACATGAATTTACCTTATTTCAAGCTCGGTTAAGGTGAACATACTCGTATTTCAATTAGCCGCATTTTAACTTTGAAATACATGTATGTTCGACTTAACAGAGTTCGAGATATCGAAGTTCGACTGTACATAAATGTTCAGACTGTATACATATTTCTTATGGCTCCGCTTGAAAAGCTCTCATAAAGCAGTGAAATTTGATTCAGTACACTAAATATTATTATGTATTTCTCATGGCAGTTTAAATACCAAGTCTCTTAAAATAACTGCAAATGTATATAACCCAAGAAATCTATCTGCTGATTCTATTTCGAGCCTATAATCAAATAGATAATAATTATATACCCCATTTCTATAAAGCAACACTGAGATCTCGAAAGACTTATGGCTGCTTGAAATGCTGGATAAAAAGTAATGCAGAAATTAATCCTTTGAAGAGTGACGCCTAGTAAAGCCTATATATACATATCCTTTGTAAACAGTGCACCTGTGTGAAAAGTACACCTGTCCTATATACAAACCATGTAGACTCAGATAAGTCAAGACTGAAGGAGATCACTGATATTAGGGTCTCTACTGTTTGTCATTTTGCAATACATTGTAAAATAAACCCCACCTTATAATTATAGTAAAAAGGGGACTAGACTAAATTGGAAGTTGAATTGTACATTTGAACTTTCAGGGAGTTCAATGTAAAGGGTTTTAAGCTCCTTTAGGGGCTTAATACTGTGTGCCTTTTATCCTGCATTCAATTGACCTGAATTAAAAAAAAAAGTTCACTTATTAATCCACAGTCATTGATCTTTCAAATTAATTATAGATAAAATGTTCCTGAAAGCGATATGGACACAAACATACAGCAGAAAACTCCTGTAGAATGCTAATTTCCTTGCTTTATTTCACCATGCTATAATATGCCATCTGTGGTCAACAAGGTGTTTACATATACAGTAAAACCTCTCTATCACGACCACTAAGTTTTGTTAATTATTAGGGTGTAACTGTTTACGATAGGTGACCGCTTAAAGCAAGGTGACAGTGAAACAGAAAGCTCCCATAGGAGCTTTCTGTTTCACTGTCACCTTGCTTTAAGCTGCCACCTCTCTATTATACAATCAATTAGCCTTCTTTTTAGTGGTCGTAATAGCGAGGTTTTACTGTATCAGTAAAGGCATTCATATTGGTACATGTATTTATAAGTAAATTAAGGCATTCAAATTGGGGTGGGGAGGCAATTAGGGAAATATAAAGGTATGTTGTATAGGGATTCTGTGGCAGTATGGGTTAGATCAATAAAAATGCTCTCTGCATGACTTTAGCTCCCAGGATTGGGCAATGATAATGTTTTTATCATAAACATGATTGAGCCATATGTCATAGGTGTTGCACAGTAACATGTAACAGTATTATCACCTGGTTATCACTAAACTCAAGTGATAAATATTTCATACAAACTGTTCTTCTGTTTAACAGTCACTCAAATACCATGGGCTGCTGAGTCCGCTTGACAGATAGTAGCTTAATGCAGAACGAAAGCAATGCAGAAAGCTCCTGAAGGAGCTTTCTGCATTGCATTTTATCTGCATTAAGCAGTTGAAATCAATATATTTCTTATGCTTCTTACAGAAATGGCTGATATGAATTGATATTGTAACTGTTTCACTGTTTACAAAGTCACAATGATACTGTGAACTTGGACACGAATCTGGTCAAACACTTAAAGTCTTTTCCTCAGTCCATTGAGGGACCACCAGCATATTGTTCTGGAGGTGCCAATGTAACTGTAAAGCATGTGCAACACAATCTAAGTTTACCTGGTGAGGTCCAGATTATACTCATGCTCTAGTGATTTTCAATGGTTATTCAATGGTTCAATATGCACCCATGCTTTTTGCAATGAAATTGACAGTAAATGATTTGGCAAGGCGTTATGACCAAAAGGTCGTCAGGAGATGTCTTTAAAGCTGCTAAGTTTTAGTGGTTGTCCTTTCAATTGCTACAACAGTTCAAAATTAATGCTCCTTATATCATGATTTTTGGCAAAATCTTGTATCTACTATCTAATCAAGGTCTGCATTGTTTGTTGCTCTATCATCGCAATCGTGGGATAGAGCCCTGAGCACTGGTTTGCTAAAGTCTTAAAAATGTTTGAAATCGAACTTAGTGTCCTCCCTAAATATATCTAGAGACAATTCTAGTAAGTTAACCCTTTACCTTATAGAAGCGCCTTTTAGCGCACTCTGTTTAATCCTCCGCGGAAGAAAATAATTCCAATCTATACAGTCATAAATATGTACCAGAAAGAATATTTTCTTATTTCTAGCAGGTGGTACCTTAAAGCAGGCTGAAAGTAAAGCAGAATGCGCCTTAGGGCTCATTCTGCTTTACTTTCAACCTGCTTTATGCAGTCAACTATTTTCAATACTACAAACAGGTTATTAGGTAAAGGGTTAAGTTGTCACCAAAGCTTTTGTATTGAGAGACTTAAATTTTTGCATGCTTGGTAATTTTTATGTCTGCATCAGTAAAATTTGCTGTCTGCTAACTGCTCTTGAAATAGAACTTTCAAAATTTCTTTTTAATACAGTCATATTGTCAAATAGTGGATCCTGATGAAACGCCACATTACCCGGTATAGCATCAGAATCCAAACTGTTTGCACAGATAACTACGATTCCGCTGATAGCATGCAGAGACTTTTAAGTTTATACGCAATTGTCTAGAGCCCTGATTATACTGGTAGTGTTTTGAAGAATGTCACAATTTTATGAAGCTGCAAAAAGTGTAGGTGTAGTCATTTAGGGCAATTAGTTAATTAAGGATGTGTGACAGGCAAAATACTTACTATAATTTACCTCTGTAGTGCCGAACTCAGATATATCCATCCTTTAGTTAAGGATGTGTGACAGGCAAAATACTTACTATAATTTACCTCTGTAGTGTCAAACTCAGATATATCCATCCTTTGCAAACAGTGTAGCCCCAGATCAGAGGGCTGATCCTTCAGGAGCCCTCTGATCAGGGTCTGCACTGTTTGACATACTTTTAGATATTTTTGGGACATACCTCTAAAGAGTCAAAGTAAAGTTGCCAGTTACAAGAGTATGGATGATTCTATTTGAGCATTCAGCATGATAAGGGTGAATTATGATGCATTGAAGTTTTGGATGTTTTTTTACCTAATAAATTATAACCTACAGCAGTTTATGGCTGTCATGTAGCTTTAATTACTGCTGTCAGTCATTACTCAGCTCTGCAATGTTAGAAAACATGTCAGTTTTAATGTTAAAGGGCATGTCATTTTAGAAGTTAACTGTATTTATGTTTTATAAGCGTATGCCAATTTTAATACGCTAACTCTTTTCAATACTGAGTAACTGACAGAACTTTGAGCACTGTAAACATGTACACTATAAAAAAATTATATATAAAATTATACATGTAATTATATACAGAGTGAGTTTGAGTTTTTTTCACAGCCATATCCAAAGTGGTTTGAAACGCTAGTCAAGTTGTGCTTTAAATATAGCATTAAAATGGATCACAAGAGGTTTGGTTAGGACAAGATCAATAATGATACTATACAATGATGCTTCTTGAACTAATATTGACAAATGAGATTTATGAATGGAGGGAACTGTGACCATTGATTTAGTACAGCTGACTGGCTCATCCAATACTTATAATCAAACCTGAGACTTTTCAGCAGTTATTTCACAAAACACATCCATGGACAGTCTTTAGGGCAATGTGTATAGCTTTATGCAGAACAATAGTAATGCAGAAAGCTCCTTTAGGAGCTTTCTGCATTACTGTTGTTCTGCATTAAGCAATGACCTGTCTTTGAGAAAAGTCATGGATCTTTCTTTATCGAAAAGTAATTGAACGTAGGAGTGACTGTAGTCATAATGTTACAAGGCGGGAGTCAGTAATCTTTGTATCACTATATGGTATAATGCTCAGATTGGGCCATTGTTGTTTAATGCAGCTGCCATTACTGTGTTTTAGTTAATACAGTCAATCTTGTGGTAAACGACCAGTCAATAAAGAAACTTGAGTGATCTCTATAGACTTGTGACTGCTTAATGCTGAATAAAAGTGATACAGAAAGGCCATATAGGAGCTTTCTGTATTTCTTCCATCCATCATTAACCCTTAGCCTGCCACTCACGACTATAGCTCCATATGCAAACAGCTTGGATCCGGATGAGACGCCGAGTAACTCGGCGTCTCATCCGGATCAAAGCTGTTTGACACTCGGACAACATTTTCAGCAATTTTGAGCAACTTTGAAGCACTTTGAAACTTGAAGCAGACGAGAAATATAGCAGACGACAATTTATTCGGCGGGCTAAGGGTTAAGCTGAACATCATCGATCTGTATTAAAGACTGTCCATGGATTTGTATTTTATATGGCAGTTTAACACAAGTTTTCCTGCTCTCTAATATCAATATATAGAAACCAATGTTGCATTTAGTATTATGCCTCTATATTATAAAAGTTGTCGCTAATAGATTAAAAGTTTGCAGTCTTTTAAAACTAACGTAGACAGTCCCTATTGGAGCTTTCTGCATTCTCTTTGTCCTGCATTTAAGTATTATATAATCTGTCAAGATGGCTATATTTCTGTATTGAATGGTCGTTATACACAGGTTCTTCTGTAGTATCTGATGATTCTGAATGATTATATAGAGTCTAGACAATATGCAGTCAGGGGTGGTAAATATTGATAATAAGTCCAATTCAGATGTATCTCTCTTGTCAATACTTTTGTATGAAGCATCACCCATAGAACCACATGTAGGTCTAACAATATATAAACTTGTTGCCTGTCCGTGATTAGCACTGTAGACATTTAATCTGTGTAATGAAATCATCAACCATAATACTTACAATAACGTCCTATTACAAAGTTCACAGTTTCTGCAATGGCAGCTTGTCCACTATGAGGGAGCGAGCACTATAGACATTTGATTTGTTACACACACATAGAATATACAATTTGTATTAAAATGATGCAAACTAATCAGACTTACTTGTGTTATGTGGTTTTGCCAGACATTTAATTTGTTCCACTTGTAGAATATACCGTACAATTTTTATTACAGTATAAAAGCCTTAAGGTAAACAGTCCAACTTGTTCTGAAAGTTCATTCTGTTATGAAGCATAGCAATCTTTATAAAGACTAATTTAAAAAGTGACAATTTATCATTCCTTCTTTAGAGTGTCAAGCTTAAGGCAAGTTTGACTGTTACAATATTAGACAAAATTTGATTAACATATGATAATAGTAATAGAATGAATGAGAGGGTTTTTTATTTGAATTCAAAATATCCATACAAAGATAGGCCAATATATAGCATAGACCTTCATGTTACAGACTGCTGGCTACATGTCAGTCAATTAGGGGAACATGTTGGGGTTTTTATATAATTTTTCTAATGTCAATTTTTGTCATTTAAGGAAATTAATCGTACATGCCTCCAAAATTTCAAAAATCTGAGTTGGTATGAATAATTTGCACTTATTATTTGCTTGCTTCGTTGATCCTGACTCCTTGTAATAAGCAATAAGGAAACTTTACCCACACTCTGATAGGTGCCTTTTTAAAGCAGGCTGAAAGTAAAGCAGAAAGCTGTACATGAGCTTATCTGCTTTATTTTCAGCCTGCATTAAGCAATCATCTGTCTTAAACACATAAACATCTTTGAAGGAAGTAACAATGCCTTGTTTCCCTAAAGTTATAGCATTAAAGTATCAGCTGGATTACTGTAGTTACCATTATATGCATTTAAATAGTGGAAGGCAGTCGACTTGCATTAAAGTATGTGAATTGATTTGATTTGCACTTGTATGTCTTCAATTGCAAAAGATTGATTTTAAAATCTGCTTGTCTAGCACTTTCACACTTTTGTAAAAAGTCAGTAACACCTGTGTTATAATATACTAGCTGCCATTCAATGAAGTGGCATGATGTCTCTTAAATTAACCCTTTCCTTCATAGCCATAATAGTTATGTGCAAATCATCTTATAAACTGTATTTAACCCATTACAATCTTATAAAACTGTATTTAACCCATTACCATCTTATAAAACTGTATTTAACCCATTACCATCTTATAAAACTGTATTTAACCCATTACCATCTTATAAAACTGTATTTAACCCATTACCATCTTATAAAACTGTATTTAACCCATTACAATCTTATAAAACTGTATTTAACCCATTACCATCTTATAAAACTGTATTTAACCCATTACCATCTTATAAAACTGTATTTAACCCATTACCATCTTATAAAACTGTATTTAACCCATTACAATCTTATAAAACTGTATTTAACCCATTACCATCTTATAAAACTGTATTTAACCCATTACCATCTTATAAAACTGTATTTAACCCATTACAATCTTATAAAACTGTATTTAACCCATTACAATCTTATAAAACTGTATTTAACCCATTACCATCTTATAAAACTGTATTTAACCCATTACCCCATAGCCTGTCTCTAGTATTGAATATACATGACCACTTAAAGCAGGTTGAAAGTAAGGCAGAATGGGCCTTTAGGCGCATTCTGCTTTACTTTCAGCCTGGTTTAAGCTACAATCTGCTAGGATTCAGAAAATATTTCTTACAGTACATTTTCATTACTGTATAAATTGGAACTATTTTCTGCAGTAAGGCATAAGTTAAAGGTGCTAAAAGGCGCTTCCATGGGTGAAAGACTTTAGGTAGGTGGCTGCATAAAGCAAGATGAAAGTAAAGCATAAAGTTGACCTGTCATCTGAACTATACATTGGCTAATAATATAAGGACAATATTCCCATCAAGGATGGCAACCAGACAGAACCTATTAGAGAACAGTATAGACCCTACCTAATCAGACTACTAATGTCTTCCATACATGTTATATCATGTCTTTTAAATGATCACTGCAGAGACCTTTGACATTGTTATGAGATTACAAACCCCGGTTCTATTATTTACAGAGAAGTCCATTACAGAACAAATTGTACAAAACAATAATCATATACTAGTTGCGTGATGGGAGTCCCCCGTTTCCATTTAAACGCCACAAGGTATTGCTTGTCTTATTTCCTCCTAGTTCGTTTTTTCTGTCATGAAACAATTTGGACAAGCCACATTTCTCTCTGTTGCATAAGAAATTCTGGGCAGAAAATCAATAGAATTTTTGTATATATCTCCCTAGGTTAAGAGTAAGACAACAGGCATGGCTTGGATGAACAATGGTGTCTCCTTTAACCCTTTCCCCCCCCCCCCCCCACACCCTGTTTCTAGTATTGAATATAGGTGTCCACTTAACTCTTTCCTCCCTGAAACTTTAAATGGAAAATTCCAGTTTCCATTTTAGTCTAGTCCATTTCTGACTTTTAAGGGTTGTTTTTGTCAATGTTTGGCATTATGACAAACAGTGAAGACCCTGATCAGAGGGCTCCTTTTGGAGCCCTCTGATCTGGGTCTTCACTGTTTGCACAGGACAAGTGTACTTTTCACATGTACACTCCTATAAGCGGGACTAGGGTTCAAAGGGTGAAAGCATGTTGAAAGTAAAGCAGAATGCGCCTTAACGTACCATTTCATTAATGTACCATTGGCTCAATGTACCATTTTCAGTCTGAACGTACCATTGAAAAAAAAAAGATATTACAACTATAATTGAACATTGAATGTAAAATAGTGCTATACCCTACGTTTTGACTTCTCATCTGCAATAACACAGTTACACTTTTGTAAAAGTTATCAAAATTTCATCCCCAGCATGCAATGAGTTTAAAAAGATACAACATGTACGTATCTGCTTTGTTTTTTCTACAATCAGGTGTGGATTTTTTAACTACAAATATCATATATCAATCAAATTAGATTGGGGATAATTATAAACCATTATTAAAAATTATTGTATAATTTTCTATAAATTTTATATAGACTTTAGTGGTACGTTCAGTCTAGAAAAATGGTACATTGAGACTGGTACATTGAGGCATTGGTACGTTGAGACCATAAACCTTAATGACAGTATAAAGTGGAACTATATTCCTCAGTGGATGAATCAATTAAAGGAGTAAAAATGCATATTTTGGGTTAATGCTTCTGAATCTTGATATTGCGAACTTGCTGAAGTTGGACATACTTATTTCTATAGATGAAGTTAGATAACTAGAGCTCACTTAAGTCAACACATGTACCTCAAAGTTATTTAAATTAACCCATTACCTCATAGCCTTGTTATAATTTTGTAGATGGGTGACCACTTAAAGCAGGTTGAAAGTAAAGTAGACTGTGCCTTTAGGAGCATTCTGTTTTACTTTCAGCCTGTTTTCTTAGCTTAGTAAACATCTGCTAGGATGATAGAAAACATTTATTAGGTACATATTTATGACTGTTTAAAGTGGAACTGTTTTAGTTTAAACAATATTTTATTTAGATGAAAAGGATTGCATGCAGGCAAAGCCTATGTGAGTTCTCTCTGGGTATACTCTAGCTGTTTTCATGGGACAAGTATACTCTTGACTGGTACACTGTAAAGGATGAGTATATGTAGCATTTCTGTCACAGTGTCAGTGGGTTAATGCAGGACAAAAGCAATGCAGAAAGCTGCATTATTTTTGTCTTTCATGTATAGTTCATTGGAGTAAGGGTTAAAGCACAGGGGGCATGCTGCATCAGTAACCAGGTAACAGTTTTAAAGCACCTGCTAATTGCTGTGTTAATTGTCTCCACTGTATCAGCTGTGTGGGGTCTGAAGGTTGAACAATTACTGGTGCCAGAAATAGGCAAACTATCTAGCATTATGTAAGGTGGGCCGATAATTTCTTTTCACAGTAAGTCTGTTTTGTGAATTATATAACAAAACTCTACACCAGTGTGCAAAAGGTTTTTAAAATGTTCTCAATGATGAAGAGAAAAAATATTTGATATTCTTCGTACAAAACAATCTTTGCTGCAGCTTCTCACTTTTCTTAACTTTGTGTTCTAAAGAAGTTTCAAGATCTCTAAAAGCAGATATTGCTACTTAACTCTGCATGTTGGGTAATTTTTTTCATCTACAAGAATTATAAAATAGAATTTCAAAATTTCTTTCCAAAACATGGTCAGAATGTCAAACAGTTTTGATCCGAATGAGACGCCATGTTATGCACCATTTTATCAGGCTCCAAAGTGTTTGCAAAGGTATTCATGGTTTCAACACTAGCATGGTAAAAGTTAATGCACAAAATAAGAGTTGAGTTTGAACAGTAGATTTGTATTGTCTTTTAAAAATTGTTACAGTAATGCAATGATTCCAAATAATATTTATGTGTTTCAGACTGTAGAAACCTTAAAATACCATTATGACATAGTTTTGATCAGTTCTGGATTCAAACTGTTTGCAAAGGTCAGTCGATCATATGGGCAATGTATAGAAAGACGTGTAACTATCTCCATTGATTGCAAAAGTAAGCAATCTGTAGATTACTATCATTGTGATCATGTTTGTAAATTGTCCAGTCTTTATAGCATTTGGTCACTGTCATATTTAAGTAATTATCCCCTGCAGAAAGGCAGAGGGATACTGTTTTTGGTCTGTCCGTCCGGCTGTCCGTGCGTGCGTCCGTCACGTTTTCTGTCCGCAACTGTATCTCCGAAACCGATAAACAGATTTGGATGAAACTTGGTATACTTATTTGCCATCATAGGAGCACCGTGGGAAATCAAATTTTTTTCAGAAAATTTTAGGAATTTATGAGTTATCTGCCCTTTTTGTGTTAAATCTGTCCGTCCGTCCGTCACGTTTTCCGTCCGCAACTGTATCTCCGAAACCGATAAACAGATTTGGATGAAACTTGGTATACTTATTTGTCATCATAGGAGCACCGTGGGAAATCAATTTTTTTTTCAGAAAATTTTAGAAATTTATGAGTTATCTGCCCTTTTTGTGTTAAAAATGCCATATTTAACAGTTTTTACACTCTAGCAACTACAGTATTCAACATATTTTGTTTATACTTGCACACAATGTCTATAAGTACAAGTTAATGCAGGTGTGCAATTATTGTAAAAAAAGGATACTTGTGACAAGAGTTATCTGCCCTTGATGTACTTAGAAATGCTAGAAAATGCTTTATTTTGATATTTTTTACATACTAGAGCCTATAAATATGCATGGATTTTGAAAAAACTTTCTTGAATTATGTATGGCTATTAGTTTTCAAATGAATTTGATTATTGTTGAAAACGGAGAAATTAGTCATGAGTTATCTGCCCTTGATAAGTAAAAAAGGCCATATTTAACTGTTTTTACTCTCTGGCAACTACAATTATTAATGGATTTAAATGATACTTGCACACAATGTCTTTAAGTAAAAGTTCTTGAAGGTGTGCTATTATTGTCAAAAAAGGATACTTGTGGCAACAGTTATCTGCCCTTGATGTACTTAGAAATGCTAGAAAATGCTTTATTTTAATATTGTTTACATCCTAGTATCTATAAATATGCATGGATTTTGATAAAAAAAATTCTTAAACTATGTATGGCTATTAGTTTTCAAATAATTGTTATCATTTTTGAAAACGGAGAAACTAGTCAACAGTTATCTGCCCTTGATGAGTCGAAAAAACCATATTTTACAGTTTTTACCATCTAGAAACTACAGTCTTTAATGGATTTTGATTTAACTTACACACGATGTATATAAATATAAGGGTTGCAATTATTGTCAAAAAAGGATACTTTGTGGCAAGAGTTATCTGCCCTTTATGTACTTAGTAATGCTCAACATGGCTTTATTGTTTACATGCTATTGTGTACAAATGTGAATGGATTTTGAAAAAAAAAAAATTAAATCATATATGGCTATTATTTATAGAATGAGTTCAATTATTGTCGAAAATGTGCAAATTAGTCAAGAATACTCTGCCCTTGATGAGTTGAAAATGTGTTTTCACTCTAGTAAATTCTACAGTTCTGATTTTTTTTAATAATACTTGCACACAATTATAAGTTCTTGAAAGTGTTTAATTACTGTTGAATTTGAGTCAAGAGTTACCTTCCCCTGTCATACTTAGATTTATAATGCTACAAACGGCTTTATTTTTTGTATTGTTAAGGCTTTAACATGTACAAAATTGAATGGATTTTTATAAAACTTTGTAAAAAGCGTTTGAATGTTGATCTTTAAAGACAGGTGATCACCATTTGCCCCTTCCTCCCACAATAAAGTTTGCCACTTTCTTCTGGACAATCGCTGCGGCAGGGGATATCAGCTCTAAGGTGCTTGTAATCACTTTGAGTGAGCGATTCAAGCGATTCACACAAATGAAATTAAAAACAAAAATTAAAAGGTGAATTACAAATCATTAAAAGCAGAAACCTCTTTCTGATTTTCGTTTTTCTGCTTTTAAAACAGCCACTTGGTTTTTATAAAACTCGGATAAAAGAATGGGCAAACAACACAAACAGTCTGACAGTTCTCAGGAAAACAGATTAATTTGATGGAATTTACATGAGGTAGTTGTAAAACAGGACTTCCCAGAGGGACTTCTGTGTACAACTGGCTGTCACTAATTGCTATAAAACTCTAATTACTATTACTCCTTAACTCTTTGCATGCTGGGTAATTTTTTTCGTCGGCAACATTTGTCATCTGCTATCCTTCTTGAAATAAATTTTTCTAAATTTATTTTCAAAACATGATCAGAGTGTCAAACAGTTTGGATCCTGATGAGACGCCGCGTTACAAGGCGTCTCATCAGGATCCAAACTGATTGCTAAGGGTATCAATGTGGCAGATATATCGGCCACTAGCATGCAAAGAGTTAAACATTACTGTGTGGGGAAGCGAAATTGTCCATCATTTGCAAGCAGCATAATTCCAGATCAAACTGCTCCATAAAGAGTCCTCTGATCAGGATCTGCTCTGTTTGCCATTATTTTAAATAATTTTAAGACAAACCTCTCAAAGAGGACAATGTAAATTGTCTTTTTTTAGAAAATGGTGAGTCCATTTACAAATTCAGCATTGTATGAGAAACATTAATTTGCTTCCGTACGTGGCTTGTAAAACGAATAAAAATTTCAAAATGTTAGGCAATGGAGAAGATTTACAATAACTTGCAGATATCTTTCTTATATATTTGTTTTATTTACAGTAACAAACAAGAGATATTGATTAACCACATCTGTTTCCAAAACTGTGAAAACTTGACAGTTCTGTTCTCAGGTTACATTTTAGTATGTAAAGGGATGATTTAAATTACTCTTTGTTCCTTCAATCAGTCAATTTACAAGAACATGGGGGAAAGCATAATTATCTTTATTGGTTAAAATAGGTAGAGCTATTGATTTAATCTATTCACCCCTACTTTTGTTAAGTAGACTTTTCCAGATTAATTGTCAAACCATACTCATTTTTCATTTGATTAAGTTTGTTTTGCTTAGGTTTAACCATGACCTGAAGAAAGCTCTAATCTGTTACCCATAGCCAGTGTTTCTAGTAATAAAGATAGGTGACCCCTGTTAAAGCAGGTTGAAATTAAAGCAGAATGTGCCATAAGAGGTATTCTACTTTACGTTCAGTTTGCTTTAAGGTACAATCTGCTAGGGTATAGAAACTTTCTTTTTTTGTACATATTCATTACTGAATGAAGTGGATCTATTTAATTCTTTAGAGGAATAAATTAAAAGCGTAAAAAAGCATATATCTATGCGGTGGTGGGTTAAAATGGGAATTTTTTGTGCAGTAAACACTGTGCAGACCCTGATCAGATGGCTATTTCAGGATGGCTATTGATTCAGAATACTTACTATATATTATTTGCTTTATTATATGTCTATAAATAATGGGAACAAGATTCCATAAATGGATAAACTCTGTTTTATGTAAATGCAAAACAACTTAAAACACACCGAAATTAGCTCAGTTGGAAAGGTTTGTTTAAGAAAGTTTTTGTTAATTTAAGGTCAGACTATTTTTTGAATATTTAATGCTACCGGGGTATCTATAAGATAGTGAAGTTTTGCCAGCTTTAAACAATTGTTTTTATAAATGATGCATTTATGAACTTTTAATGTATTCTTCCACTGAAGAAAATAGTTGAATTTATACAGTCATGAATGTGTACCATAAGATATTGTTATATATTCCAGTAGATGATAGCTTAATTAAAGCAGACTGAAAGTAAAGCAGAACTCGCTTTAAGGTGCATTCTGCTTTACTTTCAACCTGCTTTAAGTGTTCACTTGTCTTCAAAACTTAGAAACTGACTATTGAGTAAAGGGTTAAGTAGAATTTTATTAATTTACCAATTAACAGTCTTTAAGACATGCAGTCATAACAGCTTTTATATATTTCTAAAAGGAGGCTGTCCTGCAGGCTCGTAACTACCATCAAAAGTTAAGGTCTGCAGACCTGGATAACTGCTGTGGATTAGCTTTGAATGATCTTTGTTATTTTGCTCCAGTATCAAGCATCCATCTTTATCTTGAGATCTTAATTTAGAGCGACTGCAAGCTTGCCCAAAAACAAATTGTTACAGATTCAGATGATAGATGTCTGCAAAACTTATTGAATTCTGCACGGTATCTCCGAACACACAAATATAGCTACAAGAAAAATGATGGGAATAATATAAGCTTCATTACCATAATCTAGTTTGAAGTTTTCCCTACAAGTCTTTTAATATCGGTCACAACTGAACATGATAATTTGGCCAATTCCCTATAGAAGTTCCATTCCAGTTATATATATTGCTTTACCCTTTACCCTTTGCCTGTGGATTTTACCTTGACTTTTTACATTTAGAAACAGTTGAGATGAAGACCACATGCCTATACCGTCTCAATTTCTCTGATCTTGATCCAAACTGCTCAACAGTTTTCTTCCAAATTCACCTTTCTGGAGAATATAGTCTTCAATTTACAACTGCATTAAACGTAACTTATTAAAATTTGTGGACAACAATTTTAATGCAAGTGATTTTAAGACTGAACCTATTGATAACATTTGCAAACAGTTATGATCCTGATCAGGCACCACAAAACTGTTTGTCACTTGGATCCTGCTTTAAAAAGTGTCTGTAAAGAATCCTTAACACATACAACCCTAGCGATAAGTATACTCGTCATAATCAAAAAATGTGCATGTGAAAAGTATACTTGTCCTTTGCAAACAGTGTAGACTCTGATCAGAGGGCTCCTTTACCTAAAGGAGCCCTCTGATCAGGGCCAACACTGCTTGTCATTTTGCAATATTTGTTTTAGATAAATCCTAAATAATGAAAAATGGAAAGAAAAATTCAAAGAATCATCAAACCAAACTAAGCAGAAGACATTCTCAGCAGCAGACAATTATACTCGGTGTTGAAGGGATAAGGATATTCTGTTCCTGTTGCCAGACCAACCAAAAATAAAGCTGCTGACCCAAAAATAATTTATTATGTTTTTGGTCAGATTATTTTTCCCCCTGTGGACTGTTGATTCAGTCTAATACAGTCAAACCAACCACCAATAAATCAGACTTGCTTGCATCAAACTTAACCAGATCTCTACAGTTTCAAACTCGATCTCTTTAATAAAACAGACCAGTATTTCAAAGTTAAAACAGGGCAAATTAAGTCACATTTTAGTTTTGAAATATGTGTAAGTGTGTCAATAGTGAGTTTGAGTTTACAAGGCTAAGCTGACAGTATATCAGTATTGTCTACTCTATTTGGGGAAGCGAGAATATTCCCTGCTTAATGTCTACACACTACTGGTCAATGGAATCAGGGACAGTCTCAGACAAATTGTTTCATACATGTAAGTGATGCAAGTGAGACAGATGTTAATTTTGTCCTGCATTAAGCAACCTTCTGTACAAAATACTGTCCAAAATTAAGTCTTCTATTGAGATGTACATTAAGACAATTTAAGACGAATAGGTATATATATATACAAATAAAAGCGGTTTTATTCAGAGCAAATCAAAAAATAATGTTTACTACAGGTACTTTCGTTTTTGTTTACATGCTTTGGTATAAATTTGACATCTTTGATAGATGTTATGAGTAAAACAATTTTAACTGGAAAGCTAACAGCCATGAGAAATGTGCCTCTTTATGAATCACTCTCTTTGCTTGTAAATCCCATGTGAGATACTGATAGTTTTCTGCACACAATAAGACAAATACATTTGCTATAAGTAGCACACAGAAAACCATTGATGTAAACTCGGGGCTCCAGATAAGAGGGAGTAAAATGAACAATTTCAACATTTTCTCACTCATTTCAACACCAAATCCTATGGTGTTGCTACTTATTAGAATCGTCTCTTTGAGACGATTCTAATGAGTAGTGACACCATAGGGTTTAATGCAGAAATAAAGATTTAAGTTTTTGAAATACTTCTCTTATCTGGAGCTCTGAATCTCTCTGTAAGATGTTGCTTGTCTCAGCAACTTGTCAGTCCAACGCTCCTTCAATAGATTTTCAATTCAAATTTTTGCAGAAAATCTGAAATTTCAGTAATGATCTGCAGATGAAATATGACAAAGGGGGATTACTCACAAAAGTCTCTTCTTTTGAAATTGTTTGAGAAATGATGACCAAAAGGATGAAAAACAGCAGGTGATTGTGTAATTAACAGTTTTTCAATCATCAAACGAGATCAATTATTATAAGCTCCTGAAATGTAAATTTTTGAAATACTAAAATCGTATGTGTCTCCGTCAAAACCAGTGTTGCAACTTTTCATTACAATCTTCTTTTTTATATGATTAAAAAAGAAAGTAACAAAATATGAACTGATGGAGAAAAAAAGAGAAATATTGAAAACACTAAGAAAGCTCTCTCTTACACTCAGAGCCATTGTAAGTCATGACCATATGACCTATGATACTAAGTTTGAAAAGTATACATAGTTTCTATGAGTGGTTGTAACATATGCATAGCCAGATTAATGCAAAGCAAAGGCAGTGCAAAATAAAGTCCTATTGGAGCTTTCTGCTTTCCTCTTTTCCAGCAATCACCTATCTTTATGACTGCTTCAGACAGAATTCTAAATCTATTCTCTCGAATGGTTTGACCATGATTGTGTTATTTAGACTGTAGGGCTAACGTTTCAGAATCCGCCATTATTCCAGCAGGCAATGTCACTTAGCTTGTTTCCCCGATAGAATGACAATTACATCGGCCAGACAATTTATTGGATGTGGCAATATCTACCATTTATTTTGATAACACCAATCTAGAGGCACTTCTTGGACTAGTGGTCTGAATTGATGGTCTTGGTTACCGATCTAGGTTAACCTTTTCACTGCTTCACCCTAATTGGAACAGCATTTGCAAACAGTTTGGACCCTGATCAGACGCCGAGTTACTCGGCGTCTGATCAGGATCCAAACTGTTTGCCACTTATGTAAATGTTCTTCATAAATTGCGTGAAATAAGAATTTTAAAATTAAAAGAAGGCATCCATTTTAGCCAGCCTATTTCCTAGCAGTGATGGGGTTAATGTGTCACATTGCTTCTCCTGGAAACTGCGACTTGCGTACCTGACTTGGATACAAATCAGCCAATATATATCTGTTCTTAACAAGGCTGCTACTACTGACCCAAAATAATTATGTAAAATGTGGGTCTCTCAGATCACAGAATTATCTTATAATATGCCACCAATATTGGGTCAGTCACCAGCTTGATCTGTGAAAAGGATAAAACATTTATGTAGTTAACCTGATTGCACTTAGTTGTATCCATTGACAAACAGTGAAGACCTGATATGCTATAAAATGCTTAATTTAAGCACAGTTTGCTGTAATTTTCATACACAATCACACTTGTTGAACGGCCATTTATGAAAACGTATATCTCAGCATTGAAATTCTTAAAGACAAGTGGTTGCTTGAGGCAGGACCATTAAAGTATATACTAGTAATTGATTGTCCTTAAATACAAGTCAATGGTCAACGAGTCCTACAAATAAGCATGTTTGAAGCATTCAGTACATTTAATGGGGCATAAATGTGTAAGCAGATAGCACTTTCAATCATCAAGACTTAGAGGTTCTTTGTTATGTCAGCAATGATAAACTTCTACATCTCATTCAATTTGGTGACCCAGGGATTCCTTCAGACAGTAGTAATAGATGGTGGCAGACTTAACTTCTTTTATATCGAAATCCATAAAACTCTTAGTTTCTGTATCACATGGAGTCAGTTTTATTTGAAAAAGCTGCAGATTCTGGCTGTAAATTAGAGTTACAGAGCTGCCATAAGTTGACATGAAAAATCCTAAGATTTCAAAATTTGGATGTTTCAAGTGCGATTTTACGAATCGTACCTTTACCACATAGTCTGTTTCTAGCTTTGTTGACACGTGACTACTTTCAGCAGGCTGGAAGTAAAGCAGAATGCGCCTTAAGGCGCATTCTGCTTTACTTTCAGCCTGCTTTAATTTACCATGTACCGGAAAAAAATCTGAATATTTAGGAAAAATCTGGAGAAATGGCAGCCCTGGATTGTGTGTGTGCTAGGAAAGGAGATGTATTGTTCACAGACTTTCCCTCGTCTAGTAAGCATTTGAGAGAGGCCGCATCACAATTTAATGTAGGGTAGGCATACTGCTGAAAACTTGTGCATTTTGTGACCCAACAGCTGCCTGAGATATTATTTTTATCCTGCATTTCAGCCAACTCCGCCTTAAGTCATTTTATCCTATAGTCCTAGCAGTTTTGTCATACCATAGAAATGCCTTTTTATGCCAGTATATACCATGTCCTGATATTAAGGAGCTATAAGAAACGTTTTTTTTGCATCCTGACAGGCGGTTGCTTTAAGCAACCACCTGTCAGGATTCCTAAAGCTCCTTATCTAGAGTTTTTTGCTTTACTTTCAGCTTGCTTTAAGTCACCACTTGTCTTCAACACTGAAAGCTATATACATGTAATGTTATATGGAAAAGGGCTTTAAAAAGCATATGATTTTGTTTGAGTTGTAGCTGAAGACAAGTTTGTCTGTATCTGTGCGAAGATCAAAGCTTCTATAGATGGTATCGTGAGGCTAGGCTTTTCAAGACTCGTTATCATTTTTCTGCTTGCTTGAACGGCATGAATAGAGTTGGAGCAATTTTCCCTGTATGGATAACGTTTTTGTAAAGTTTTATGTTACATGGGCAAAATGCCTAATTGTCTCCTCTTCTTAGCCTGTTAACATAATTGCAAATTTGTTCCCATTTTAGGTATAGGCTGGTAATAAGCACAAAGAGAACGTAGTTAACCCTGTAAAAGTTGAAAATATTCTGTATTCTTCAAAATTGTTTGATGCTCAAATCGTGTATTTGATTATTTCCAAAGTATTTTTAGATAAAACTATCCAATAGACAAATAGTTTGGATCCTGATCAGATGCTTAGTTCCTTGATGTCTGACCAACATCCAAGCTATTTGCAAATTTGAGTGGAGTTGCGATATGCTCTCTCAGGGTAGACAAAGATACGGTTTACAGTGATAGGTTTATAATTGGAATAATTGCTGATAGCCCTCTCCACTATGGTTGTTTGATATTATCGCTATACAGGCAAGTACAGTAGGTGACAAAGTGACGAAGTGAAGAAAGTATTGACCCTAACATTTCAAATTTTCTATTTTTCAAGCTTGATTACTTAAAGGTTATAAGTCAAGTAGAATGCGCCTTTAAAGGTGCATTCTGCTTTACTTTCATCCTGCTTAATTTAAGTTATAATCTTTTAGAAAATAGAAAATATTTTTGACTGCCTAAAGTGGGACTGTTTTCTTCAAGGGAGGTTTGAATAAAAAGCGTTAAAAGCGGTATTTATGGGGTAATGGGTAAAGGCGCATAATCTGCTCTACTTTCAGCCCGCTAAGCTTTAAGTTACCATCAGCTGCTAAGAGATAGAAAATCTTTCTTATATGATTAATGAAAATATTTTAAAATTACATGTATAATTATGGTGAAAACTGAAAAGGCATATTTATGGGGTAACTGGTTATTTTAAAGCTGGCAATTCTCCTTAGTCTTTCAACTGGCTGTCCTACCATAGGTTTTACTGTTTTAATTTTTTGCAGAATACAATACAATATACACATTTAGTTGTGGTATAGATGTCCTAAATAGGCAACAATATATCATTTCAAATTAGTTGCCAATTTTCCACCTGTAATTTCGACAAGGAATGTAATTAGAGGCCAAATGCAAACAAATTTGAGAAATAGGTGAACTTTGAACTTCAATCTTCCAGGCCTATCCCAACACTAAGTGTGGGCAGGAATTTAAATATTTCAATACAGGGAGCATTCACAGTAATTATACTTCTTTTACAAACAATGTAGATCCAAGTCTTCATCTGATTTTGGTCTGCAATGTTTGTCATTCTTTTTAAATATTTTTGAACACACCTAATGAGAGTGAATATAAACGGGCTATTTATCAGAAAAATTGAGGAGCCAATAATTCTGAAAATGCAACAAGGTTACATTGCAAGGGTTAAAACACATTGTTTCGTTTAAATTGAAACAGGGACACAAACATTTTATTGAAAACATGACAAAAATGTTGACCTTATTTTGAAATTCTTCATTTTTAATTGCACAAACTCTGCATGAACAATGCTGGGCCTGACGTGGCCATGATTGGTAGTATTGTTGTGTTGATAACAATGTCATGAGGATGGGTCCCAATCTTTGCATGCTGGGTAATGATTTCGTCTGCAACAAATGTTGTCTGCTATTGTTCTAAAAATAGAATGTTCTCAATCTCTCAGCACTAAATATGGTTAAGTTGCCATTGTTAAACTCTTAACATGGTAGGGGCGGATAACTGCATGCGCCACAGTGATTACGTTTGTCAATCCGCAGTGTGAAAAAAGTTTAAGACTAGTCACCTGTCTTTAACCCTTTACCCAATAGCCTGTTTCTAGTATTGAAGATATGTGACTACTTAAAGCAGGTTGAAAGTAAAGCAGAATGCGCCCTAAGGCGCATTCTGCTTTACTTTCAGCCTGCTTTAAGATAAAATCTGCTAGGCTATATAAAATATTTGTAATGGTTATTGTTCATGAGGGTATAAACTGGAACTACTTTCATAAGCGGAGGAATAAATTAAATACGCTAAAAGTCGCTTCTATGGGGTAAAGGGTTAAATTTTAGAAAAACTAACTGTCTAACACAAGGATGACTGTACTAAAGTTTGGAGCAAGAAATGGTCGCTGAGAGATAGTTTCCACTGTCAAGCAAAACCACCTTGAACTTTAGGCATCTATGTTGATTATATGGGTTCATATTTTACTGAGCAATAACCCTGAGAACTTGCACATAAATCACATAAGGAAACCTCTTCATATTAGCTCTATCTGCTAGCATGCCGTACACAGCACATGGAGATGTCAGGAAGCTGACCTTATTAAGGCAATATCTGGGAGAAAACAGGCTTCTGCCCTGTAACAAATGCTCTCTGTCGAAAATTGTTATGTTCGTTCTCTCTGTATGATAGATTACATGATGTATATTGGTTATCACTTCTGTAGTATTAAACAGATCTTTGCTGTGGCAGAGAAAATGAACTAACAGTCTCTTAAACCCTTACCCCATAGCCCGTTTCTAGTTTTGAAATTAGGTGACCACTTAAAGCAGGTTGAAAGTAAAGCAGAATGTGCCTTAGGGCACATTCTGCTTTACTTTCAGCCTACTTTAAGCTACCATCTGCTGGAATATAGAAAATATATCTTATCTTACATATTCATCCCTGTATAAATTGTAAATTATTTTCTTCAGTGGAGGTATAAATGAAAGGTGTAAAAAGGCGTATTTATGGGGTAATGGGTTAAACCCTTACAGTGTGGAAACACTTTTTGCAAACAGTGAAGACACAGATCAGAGGACTCTTTAACCCTTACTCTGTAGCCTGTTCTAGTTTTGAAGACAAGTGATTACTTAAAGCAGGTTGAAAGAGCAGAATGTGCCTTAAGAAACTTTCTGCTTAATCATAATTGTAAGTAATTTTAGGACAAACCCTTCATAAGTCAATATAAGGTGCCCTGATGGTCGATCTACTAGAAAATGGAAGTGTCAATTTTGAATTTAGAAGTGTAAGTTTTAAACTTAAACACCATGTAATGTTTTAGTTTGAAAAGTGGTCCTAATTACATGTATTTGTGGTCATAGTTGCATTTACTTGTGGATATTTGGAGAAGGGGAAAATCGCAATGAGAAATAATAATGGATCATGAAACAGCAAATATATAGGTTTTTACCACTCAGATGTGTCCATAGTTGTTATGGGTTTTGTTTTGTGGTTAGCCATTGAACAATGGATATGTCACCTGAACGTGGCAGAAGCCTTTGGGTTTAATACTAAGCTTGGCCTGTTTAAGGTGTTTGCTGAAGCGGAAGGCATGAAACGAGGCGCATGATTAGATGTATTACCGTCAGGTGGACAGCCGTAGTCAGACAATGAGGTGTGTTACTAGGTTCGTCCTGTGTCACATGGTCGCTGTAGCTGGCTGGCATTAGCCAGTGGTCACACCGTAGCTCGACACGTGATCGGTCTTTGAGGACAGGCTTCCAATGCTATTTTACAATTAGTATTTATGGCTGGAAGACTGTTTCGCTGGCTTACCTTCAGGAAATGAAGTTGAAAATTGTAATATATATTGCCTTGTATCTGTCTGAATGCTCTTTGTCTAAATCATCTTATTAGTGGATTATTGAGGAAAAAGAGGATAATTGGAAAATAGGAAATGTTTCCTCCATATATAGCCATCAGTACAAAGCAACTATGATAAACATCAGGACAAGGTAGAGGCCTTACCCTTTAACCCATAAATACACCTTTTTACGCTTCTAATTTATTCCTCCAGTGTGAAAACAGTACTTTATACAGTCAATTGAATCTGTACCATACAAAACACTTTCTATATCGTAGCAGATTACAGCTTAAAGCAGGCTGAAAGTAAAGCTGAATGTGCCTTAAGGCACATTCTGCTTTACTACCAACCTGCTTTAAGTGGTCACCTATCTTTCACACTAAAATATGTACCATACGGTTATGGGGCAATGCAGGGTTAACCCTTTACTCCATATATACACATTTTTTATGCATTTTATTAGTTTATTACTCCTCTGAAGAAAGTAGTTTGTATTTATACAGTCATGAATATCTATATCATAAGAAAGATTTTCTATTTTCTAGATGATGGTAGCTTAAAGCATGATGAAAGTATACAGAATGCTAAGGTACTTTCTGCTTTACTTTAGCCTGAATTAAGTGCATCAATGTGAGAAAGATTTAAAGATTATAATGGAAAGTAACTATATTATGAAACTATTGTACTGTAAAACAATACTTGAGAAAGATCCTTGTGGACATGGATTGCACTTTAAGAGAAACTCTGGAAATTAATTATTGATCTAGCTGTAAAAATCCCATTTTTAATTTGTTCAAAATGTTGTTAACGGCTAGTTTACGGTGTGCTGATTGCATTGGTGCTCCCAACGACTAATGAATGTGAGATCCAGTTAACATGCACAGCTCATTTGGTTATACTTTCCATAGACAGTTGTTGTATAATTGGTACAGAACTCCAGATGAGGTGAATATTTCAAATTTTCAAATCCTACGCCTCAACCAAACCTATTCGTTTAGAGCTGTCTCTTGGAAACAATTCTAATAAGTAATACAGTAAAACCTCTCTATTACGACTACTAAAACAAAGGCTAATTGATTGTATAAAAGACAGGTGACAGCTTAAAGCAAGGTGACAGTAAAACAGAAAGCTCCTAGGAGCTTTCTGTTTTACTGTCACCTTGCTTTAAGCAGTCACTTGTTGTAAACAATTTACACAATTTTGTGGTCATAAAAGAGAGGTTTTACTGTACATCATACAATTTTGTGAAGCCTTAAAAGAGGATTATGTTGACAGTTTCCTCAGTTTTACCTGGTACATGTTTTTTTGATTGTACTCTATGATTGAAAATCAGGTAGATATTTGAATATGCAAATACTTTTGATCCAACCTAACTCTGAGGTATCTGTTCATGAGCCTGAAATACTATTTATGATATGAATAAGTATTTTATCTAATATTGCTAAAGAATCACTTAATTAAGCATGTTGCATAATCCTTGTAAACTAAATATCTTCAAGATCTTCACAAAGAAAGGCTACCAATATGAGGGGAAAGATTCCTCCAAATTAGCCATAAACTGTTCTTGATGAGATGTCTCCAAACTCTACAAACATTATGGACACAAACTTATTCTAATTATTTGGTGATTATTTTATGAAAATTGATACAAACTGACTTGCAAGTATTGAATTCAATTACTTCTAAATAAGCCTCATTACCATAGCAATACCAAACGTCATCATACTTCACTATGACGTCATAATGACGTCATCTTGATCTCATCATGATGTCATTGTCACAGTTTGAACAATAGAGATTCTATTTTTAGTAAAAACACCCATTTCAGTCATGTGACTTACTACAACCAAATACACCCAAAACAGTGTACTTCAGTGATTGATATTTGTGATAATTTTATTATGTAACCCTGAAGAAGTCTATTGATTAGACGAAACGTCGGTTGAATAAAAGCCAGTTTACCACATCCTGCCTTGGTCATTGGTTCTACTCCTTTTTGTCTTCTTCATTTTGCTCGAGTAGAACATAGCATCCACCAGGATCTGGCCTCGGCAGGAACACCACCAAGTCAACAAACCAGGTGTGGGAGGGAATCAAAGATTAACTTCTACCCTCCAAGCATCCAGTAAGGATCCATCTGAGCAGGCACCACAGACTCCTTGGGAAAGGATCACTGCCACACCACAGTCATCAAAATTTCAGTATACAGACACCAAACTAATTTTTCTACTTGGTCACTGGTCAGCTCTATGACAACATTGCCTGAACAGTCTACATCACAGATCACAAAGAAGATTCAGGCTCCAGATATGTCAACCCGAAATTAACAACAGAAGTGATACAGATCAACAAATAAATGCCCCAAAAATTGGAAAATCATCCTCAGAATTAGCAACAGCCAGACAGTCAAACAGCAAAGAATCAAGACCTCAAGAAGATACTCCAGCATCAAACTAACACCTAGAACTATTCAGCCAAGACAAACCATCCACCCCAAAAGGACAGACAGCAACACCAAAAATGATTAAAGCCAGCCAGACAAGATCTTCACAAAGAAAGGCTACCAATATGAGGGGAAAGATTCCTCCAAATTAGCCATAAACTGTTCTTGATGAGATGTCTCCAAACTCTACAAACATTATGGACACAAACTTATTCTAATTATTTGGTGTTTATTTTATGAAAATTGATACAAACTGACTTGCAAGTATTGAATTCAATTACTTCTAAATAAGCCTCATTACCATAGCAATACCAAACGTCATCATACTTCACTATGACGTCATAATGACGTCATCTTGATCTCATCATGATGTCATTGTCACAGTTTGAACAATAGAGATTCTATTTTTAGTAAAAACACCCATTTCAGTCATGTGACTTACTACAACCAAATACACCCAAAACAGTGTACTTCAGTGATTGATATTTGTGATAATTTTATTATGTAACCCTGAAGAAGTCTATTGATTAGACGAAACGTCGGTTGAATAAAAGCCAGTTTACCACATCCTGCCTTGGTCATTGGTTCTACTCCTTTTTGTCTTCTTCATAAATATTTTGAAGTTTGATCTTTACAAGACATATTTTATTCCCCTTTCTAGTACATGTATTTTAGCCATTATAAAGGATGCTATATGCATTTGTGGTGTGTAAACGTTGTCCTGTCACTAATCAATTCTGAGTATCAATGTTACAATAATATCATCTGTTTATCAAACAGTTTGTATCCTGGAGCCATTTATTGACTGCAATCTCATATGGATCCATTATGTTTGCACCAGTTCTCATAAATTTGTCCATTTTATAAAGATAGCTGTCATATATAAATAGCTTTCATATAAAAATAGCTTTCAAATTGAAGGAAGTTAATTTCAGACAGTAAATTGAATCTCATCATATCTTCCCTACATGAGCAATTATAACATAAAGTCATAAACTCATCAGTGAACTGAAGCAGCAAGATACAGCTCGAAGCATAAAACTCTACAATTAGCAAGTTTTCCTACAGTTGACAAAGTACAATAGTGTTATAAGTATCATAATTTCCTAATAAAAAATAACAATGACCTTCATTAAAGGAAATTAGCCTATACATTAATTGCAGACCAAGATGAGAGCCGCCACAAAAGTTGCATTCATGCAGGATCTGCGCTGTTTGCTGTTTTCACAATTATGCAATAACTGCCTATATAGATAAATAAGTTTATGGGTAATATATTGTTTCTTCTCGACTTGGCAATAAACTCTATGATGTTACTAAGTCTTCTACTCATTAGAATCTACCGGTAATGAGTAGTTACATCATAGATTTTGGTTGAGACATTATTAAAGGATGTACGTATGCATTTAAAATACTCGGAGGAGCTAATTTGATTTACTGCATCATGATACTTAAAACTTCCTGTACGGAGAAGTTCGATATCATCAAAATATTATTTAGAATAAAATGGGTTATAAACTTGCATAATGGGTTAATGGAGATGACATAGGCTGACTCTGCTTAGAAAAAACACACCTAAAATATGACAATTCCCACATGCATAATTTATTCATCTCGAGATGACTGTTTTACTGCTATAATGGTTATGAGATAGCAGTAATTGATGGCATAAGGACTGTTTAATAATCTAATTATCATAACCTGGTCAATTAGAGGGAAGATATTAAATACGTGGTACAAACCTTTACTCCAATAGTGATGATTGATGAAGAAAAAATGAGTTTATAGTTTGACAATAAAATGAGCTATATATGTATATTGAATATAAAAATGTGTAACAACAGACCATCATGTGATTTAAAGACAGTATGGATTCTGATCAGAGACAGTCTTACTTGATGTCTGATATGGAACCTGTTTAGTCGGGCTTCAAGTTGTTACAGTGATGGTTTAATCCTTTACACCATATAGCCTATATTTCTAGTTTTGAAGACAGGTGATCCCTTAACCCTTTCCTCCCTGAAACCTAAAATGGACAATTTTACTTTTCATTTAAGTCTAGTTCATTTTTGACTTTTTAGGGTTGATTTTTACAATATATGTCAAAATGACAAACAGTGTAAACCCTGATCAGAGGGCTCCTTAAGGAGCCCTCTGAACAGGGTCTACACTATTTGCATTGAACAAGTGTTACACTCCTCACAGGTATGTTGTTGGCAAATGACGCATATGTGCGTGACTAGGGTTCAAAGAGTTAAAGCAGGCTTTACTGCATCACTTTGAGCCTGCTTGAAGCCACAATCTGCTAAGATTTAGAAACTATTTCTTACGGTATATGTCTATGAGTGTATAAATTGGAACTGTTTTCTAAGTAGAGGAATAAATAAGAGACAAAAAAAGGCGTATTTATTGGTTAATGGGTTAATAATGGTCATAGTGACACCTGATACAACAGGTGTCCGACTGTCACTGACTGCTGTCATGGCTTCCTCTGGTGCATTTTGGGAGCCTGCCATTTAGTTGCCAAAATACATTGATTTGTCGTAATGACTTCACAACAGCAGCTTGTAATCATAATTTGACACAGAGTTACGGTGAAATTTATTATTAACTGCTCAGTTTAGTGGCATTTTAAGAGGCAATATTTGTTTTATACAGAGATCATTTGTTTTGGGTTTTGCACTTTTTGTTTGGACCATATGTTACTATTAACAACAATGTGACATTTGTATTAGGATTCATTCATGCAAGAACAGTAACACCTGTAAGCAGCTGCCACGCAATTAAGTAATATCATGCAATCTCTATATATAGATAAACTATAAAATTATAACCCATTTTCCCCCCCACACACACCTTAAAGTTTAAGCCTCAGATCCGTTTTACATTTAACTTAGGAAAGTTGTCACCACCTAAGGACGACAAAGAAGGCTTTTCCAGTATCTTTTCAGATACAGTAATGTTGTAGCTTAAAGCTGCTTTACATAAATTTCAACCTGCTTTAAATACCGTAGTCAAATGTACTTAAAGCTAAAAACATGCTATGGATACACCTGCACCTTTACCAGCTACAATATAGCCTTACTGTGAGTGTTTCACAGTAACTATTAAATTGCTGTCTGCAATAATTTTGTTTTTCAAATTTAGTTACTTTGTTATAAGTTAGTCAAACAGTTTGGATTGAAATCAAAGACTTTGTTGCTCTTTCTCTCAGAACCTTTTATGTACATGTATTTGTCAAGGTAGTGCTTGCTTTGTGCAAATTTTTTCAAAGTCTTTTTTTTTGCAATATTACTTTCCCCAATTTGACCAACTTAACGACACAAATCTCCTTAAAGAGGAAAAAACATGTGACATTGAATGAGGATCTAAAGAGTAAAAATGTGAAACTTAATTAAGGAAATAACTAATGTTTTGGTGGGTTTTTTGGTCAAATTCCTGATTTGACAGTTCTGTTTCATTTTTCCCATTATTGGTTTTGTGACTCCATTGCAGCATCTTTTCATTATTTAAGACTTGTGCCTGCAGTAAGCTGGAAATGAAGCAGCTTGTAACCTCCAGTAGACTCTGCATACTTGTCTGCTTTACTTTCTGCCTGCTTTAAGCAATCATTATAAGTTAATAGTTCGAAAAAGGTTAAAGAAATTTTCTATCTCAAGAAGCATGTTTATATATCATTGATATCATTCCTGACTTATAGAAGTCACTTCCTATTCAAACACTTAAGCTTACAGTGTAGACCCTGATCAGAGGACTCTTTTACAGGAGCCCTTTGACTGGTCTGCACAGTTTGTCATTTAGCCATAATTATCGCAATCAGTCTTAAATTTTTAAAAATGGACTAGACTTATTGAAAACTGGAATTGTCCATTTGAAGGTTCAGGGGTCAATGAGTTATAATTAAGCTACTACCTGTCACTCTTAACCCTTTTCCCATTATAGAAGCGCCTTTTAGCGCGTTTAATTTATTCATCCGCTGAAGAAAATAGTTCCAATTTAATCGGTTATGAAGATATATTATAGGGACTATTTTCCATATTCTAGCACATGATAGCTTAAAGCAGGCTGAAAGTAAAGCAGAATGCGCCTTAAGGCGCATTCTGCTTTACTTTCAACCTTTTTTAAGAAGTCACCTATCTTCAATATTAGAAACAATGCTATCAGGTAAAGGGTTAAATACTGAAAAAGACTTCTTTGTCATTAAACCATATTGGTGACAATGTGACAAGATCACAGTCTTAAATAGACCTGATGAGTGGTCTTACATTATTCAAGAGGTCATATTGACCAGTTCAGCATCAGATGAAAATTCCAGACACTACAAATTGGGACAGATCGATTTGAGGTTTCCTGCCGTTATTCCGAGGTCCACAGTGCCTTGACAATATATGTTTCTCCTATACTTATACTGCTGTCTTTCCAAATAGACCTGTGGATTTTCTAAATAATGACCAGTTTACATTGACTTGAGGAGTGAATGTCCAAAACAGATTGAAAATTATGGCAAACAGTGCAGCTCCTGATCATAACGTAGCCCTCTGATATGGGTTTACACAGTTTGCATACTAATCTATATACATGCACTGGTTTCCAGCACAGAAAGGGTTGAATAGAGAGACTTTTAGTAGGATTTAGTGATTTGATTTGTTGCTGATTTAGTTTATAGGGAAGGTTTTTGTATGATTTGAGTGGTATAAAAAATATTGCTAGGCTCTGGAGTAGAAGGGAATTGTACTTTATAAACTTGATATACAATAAATCTTGTATTTAGTTACTATTCTATAAATAATGCTCAGTATTCACTACAGGTGGTTGCTTTATAATTTAATATTGTTAGTTTTCATTACATTTGGTTAGCTGTGATTGGCTGTAATGTTTGTTTCATATATAACTCCATGAAAAAATAAAATTCAGGCCACGCCTTGTCAGGACTCCTTTCTCTTAGTCCAACAGTTACTGCTCTCCACAAGCGCTGTATGAAGCAGGACGCCAAATGACGTCATTGACGTCGAGGTTACTACATAACAGCGTCGCGTTTTGGTGGAAAATATATATGGCGGAGGGACTACAACCTACGTTTTAAAAGCGTTAAAAATGAACATTCACGTCAGATTCTCTATTTAACTACATGTACTTTCTTAAATTGCGGTTTCATACAGTGTGACCAGGTTATTTTTTCATACCTCCATAAATACAATAAATATTCGAATTATTCCTTAAATGTAGGATAAAAATGCAGAAGCTGTTTGCATGATTATCATCCTGTATTAAGCTGTAGTCTGACCTGTCTTCTTAGAGATCTCAGCGCTTATAATACTTAAATCAGTGGTTGCTGAATACAAAATTGACTCTTTTGTTAAACTAAAAGAGTGAAAACTCTCAATTAAAACCGCTACATGAGCTCAATTTTTCAGTATTTAATTAATACAGGTGGCTAAACCTTATTAGGAGCTTTCTGCTTTATACTTTCATCAAGCTTTAAAAAATAAGCTGCCACCTGTCTAGCATGCCATCATTCAGTGGTCATCATAGAATCAGGCCTTAATTACTGTATATGCATACTTTCATTGTATATTAAGCATTTGACTTTATAATATTATTCATATAAAAGATGTATTAGATATCCCTATACTGCCATAATATTGTGTGCTTGAAAAACAAGTGTTTCCTGTGTTTGCTTCTAAAATGAATATTTTAAGCATTTTAAAATAAGAAACATTGGTTTTAGATATTAACCTAGCTAGCACTAGTTTAACTACCACCACTCAGAACACCATATTCCTGTCAGTCAAGGATTTTTAGCTCACCTGAGCTAGCTCAGTCAAGGATTTTTAGCTCACCTGAGCTAGCTCAGGGTGAGCTTTTGCAATACTTGAATGTCCGTCGTCAACAATTTTAGTGTTACACTCTAGAGGCCACAATATTTATCCAATCTTTCTCAAACTTGCTCAGATTGTATATTACCATAAGAGTCCGGATGAGTTCTATTATGGTTGAAATTGGACAAATAGGTCAAGAGTAATCTACCTTTGAATTGCTGAAAATGCCATATTTAAGGGTGTTTACACTCTAGAGGCCACAATTTTTATCAAATCTATCTCAAACTTGCTCAGATTGTATATTACCATAAGAGTCCGGATGAGTTCTATTATGGTTGAAATTTGACTAATAGATCAAGAGTTATCTACCTTTGAATTGCTGAAAATGCCATATTTAAGGGTGTTTACACTCTAGAGGTCACAATTTTTATCAAATCTATCTCAAACTTGGTCAGATTGTATATGACCATAAGAGTTCGGATGAGTTGATTATGGTTGAAATCTGATCAATATGTTGAGAGTTATCTACCTTTGAATTGCTGAAAATGCCATATTTAACAGTGTTTACACTCTAGAGGCCACAATTTTTATCCAATCTATCTCAAACATGCTTAGATTGTATATAACCATATGATTTCAGATTTTGGTTGAAATCGGACCAATATGTTGAGAGTTATCTACCTTTGAATTGCTGAAATGTCATATTTAAGGGTGTTTACTCTCCAGGGGTCACAATTTTTATCCGGTCTTTTTCAAACTTGCTCAGATTGTAATGACCATAAGAATTCAAGTAAGTGTGATTATGGTTGAAATCGGACCTATAGGTCAAGAGTTGTCTGCCTTTGAATTGCTGTAAATGCCATATCGAACAGCGTTTACACTTTTGCAACTACAGTTTTGAATGGATTTTGATTTTACTTGCATGCAATGTAGATATACCTATAATTTCTCAAAGGAGTGCAATTATTGTTGAAATCTAATCATTGTAGCAATAGTTATCTGCCCTTGATATACTTTGAAATGCTAGGAAAGGCTTCATTTCAGTATTGTTTTGGCTCTAGTTATCTGATACAAGATACAAGAAGATTTATTTAACGTCGGATACAATATAACAATAAACATTAGCTGTAACAGCTATTTTCCGACATCTGCCCTTGATGTACTCTACCATACTAGAATTATGAGGTTGTATTCCAAAATTGTTTACATGCTATACTACAAATTTGAATGGATTTAAATTAAACTGATGAAACAGTAAGATAAAGCTATAATCAAGCTTCAGTACAACAGGGGAGCGATATCAGGGCCTTCAGGCCCTCTTGTTATAAAGAAAGAGATATAGACTATCACTCTTCAGTCTTGTATACTGCCTTTGGGGAAAAGGAGATTGATTAGCCAATTTTGAGTTTTTCATCCTTGGAGAAAAAAATCCATTTTAGTTAACTATGTGAATATTCAAGATTTCATCAATTATTTGGCATCTCTTCAAGACTCAATTACACATTCAGTCAATCAGCCAAATATTGTGTTACAATTTTGTCTACTTTATATTTTTCATTGGAATATTGTTTAAAAGATATGTTTATTAATGTTTTAATTTGTCTTTACCCCATAGCTTGTATACACGCTTTCAGTTTTGAAGATAGATGGTTGCTCAAAGCAGGCTTAAAGCAAAGCAGAATGTTCCATAAGGTCTCTGAGCACTCTGCTTTACATTCAGCCTGCTTTATAAGCTACCAACTGATACGATATAGAACATATTTCTTAGTGTGCATATTCCTGACTGTAGATATTAACTATTTTCTCTAATGGCATAAAAAGTTGTATTGTTTTTGGTATAATAGATTAACTGAGAGAATTTAAAAATGAATGTCAACAGACTAAGAATTCTGTTCAGATGCCATGTTACTCATGAACATGATCCAAATAGTTTGCAATAATATGCCAGTCATATTGCTTGTATCATAAAATTTAGGGCTCATGATTTAGTCATGCCCTCTGCCATTATAGGCCAAAGTCTTTGGCAATATATGCATGATCCTCTTAATTGCCATGATGACACAAGACCTAAATATATGATATTTATTTCTTCTTTATCCATGATTATATGACGTCTGACACTTTCTTTGCATAAGTACCTTAAGCCACCTTTAATCCTAAACGTCCCCATTAGAGCCTTATAAGGCCTATATATTCCATCTTAATATATTCATTCAAATGAAGATTTACGAATCATGTTAAACGTACACGTAGGTGGTAGCTTAAAGCAAGACAAAAAAATGCAGACAGCCCATAACGGACCTTTCAAGTTTATTTTCATCTAGCTTTTAAAAAATGATAGTACTGCAGGAGCTTCACTTTCTTCTTGCTTTAATTAGCCTACTGATCATGAAGTAATATTGTAAATCTGTAGAATTTAGATAACTTGCTCTGATAGGCATGAAGGAAAGGGTTCAATAGATCGTATTTAAATCTTATTTATTTTTTCTCTCCTGAGACCATGTAATTATGTGGGCCAAATATGGTTAGTCATAATGTTAGTATGGAGATGTACGAATCTGTGATATACCTGTAATCCTCCTTTTATGAACAGGATGAGATTTAACACCTACGCGTTGATAAATCGGTTTGATCGTAACTTGAACACAATTGAACCAATAACATTTCATCATTCGATCATTTGATCGCCATTGAGCAATGTTTGCTTAGGCATTGAGGGATCAGAATAGCTGACATTCTTTACTTACATTAAGGATTGTTTTCATATAACCCTTCTCCAGCTATTAGCATATATTGATGCGTTTTGAAAACAGTGTAGACCCAGATCAGACTGCTCCTTAAGGAGCTGTCTGATCAGGGCCTGCACTGTTTTCTTCTAGGTATTGTCTGACACAAGTCTGGGATTTTATTTCCGTATTTTATTAGCCAATGTAATAGTTCAAATGATATTATGTTCATAGTTCTTTTCTAAATGAATATACAGCAGGCGATGGGTTAATGTATAAATCATAGATAAAACAAAATCCTTCAGGGTGAAATCTATTGGTGACCGATATGCTTACCGACATTTATAAAGTTGTCACCTGCATTTTTAGTGGTCTATAATGTTTCATCCAGATCATTGTTTTCAATTTCTATGAGGAATAGATAGAGATGTGAAAATGCAGTTTTATTAGTAGGAGAAATGGTTAATACTTGAACAAACTAGAGAATCTTCTCTGTGACAGACCACTGACTGTATTTTTAACAGTTTCAACCTCTGCTTTAACCATTTGAATCATTATTTATAAGTATACATCCTTTAACAAAAGTGTACCACTGAAGAGTCCTATGCAAACCATGTAGACCCAGATTGGAGGGCTACTAAAGGAGCCCTCTGATCTGGGTCTGCACTGTTGGTCATATTGCAAAACAAAAAACAAAAAAAATTAACCATATTAAGTCAAAAATGGACTAGACTTAAAATTGATTATACTGGTCAATAAGGAGAAAGCCATTTGTAATACCAGCATATTTTTGCCCAGACCTTTTTCTATGTTTGGTCTACTTGAGTGTTAATGTATTCTACAGTATTACCTGTATTGGGTGACCAGTTAAAGAATTAGCATGGCACATCAGAACACCTGGCTTAACTTAATGCAGGACAAAAGTAATGCAGAAAGCTCCATAAGGAGCTTTCTGCATTACTTTTGGCCTGCATTAAGTAGTCATCTGAATTAATCTGCTACTGTCTTGCAAAAAAAGACCAATCATCTTTAGTTGAATGGTGGTTTAAAACGTTAATGCTCGACTGTAGTTTAATGATTGGTCTTGGAGCCAAGGGTGGGAGCGACCATATTTCACTGTCACACCATTTCGAATTGTGAAATGTTTATGGGGTGGAAGTAAGTCATATCAGTGTCCTCATGAGTCCGAGAATGTCATTTATGGCCACTTCAGTCCACTCATGTCCACTTTAAGTTTATTCAACCTTACAAAACTGTCACTAACTCTTACAGATAGTCGTACATAAACTCAAGTGCTTCGTACACAATTAAAATGGTGGTTTCAATGGGAATACCTCAGTGTTCCTCTGGGAACCATTTGACACCTTGTGCCCTATATTTTAGCAAATCAAGTAATGTGAAAGTATTTACACCTGCTATAGGAGTATTTTCAAATACTAAAATCTTTATGTTTCTACTTTATTACAGCCTATGTTGTGACTACTCATGAGAATTGCACATGTCTCATTGAATTAGAAACTAATAGTCATAGCATACCTGCCATGGTTCTAGTGGAGACATATTAGGGATAAAGAATGGACATGCATTTCTTTAGTTTTCTGTCGTTTTCTGGAGGCCATTTTCTTGTAAAAACCTGAGATTGCATTGTTCGTCATTTGGTTTTACCTGCGTTGTAAGCAATATTAGTTTCTGTGCTGTGATTAATTATAATAGTATAACATCATTTGTAAACAGTGCAGACCCAAATTGTACCTGGGTCTACACACCATCAAGACAAGGCAACAAAAACCAAGTCCTTTATCAAATGTGGAATTGTTCATTTGAAAAGTCAGCATTGTCAGCAGCAACTGTGACTGGCAGTAAAGTTAAATGAATCTTTTGACAAGGATAAGCATGCAATTTAGAGCTCCTATGGTCATGACAGCTGCCTTGTCCCTTGAGGAGACCTTAATGTCCATTTGTGAAACTTTCAGTGGGAATTAACCCTTTGAACTATGATTTGGTGACTTATAAATATGACTTTTTAAACAGTATGGGTCGATCCAAATTAGATGTCATTTACACTTCAGTTACTTGGCATATCTGCTCAGGATCCAAACTATTTGACACTTGTATAGATCATATTTCAGTAATAAACGGCCTTAAAACTAACTTTGAAATATTGCAGACAACAGTATTTGATTGGATGATGACTATATATACAGCTTTGATATAGGATAACTTTGGTGGTGAAAGGGTTATCTTCAGCAGCTATTCAAAAGAGGATATAATTGCCAATCTTTAATGTATGTGGAGGCTTCCATGTCAAATTTAGTTAAAGCAGAAAACGTCTTTCGAAGATGTTTTGCTTTACTTTTGTTTACATTATTTCTTTAGTGATATTCATGTTATCTTCATTTATAGGCTGTTAACCCATTACCTCTTAGCCTATTTCTTGCTTCGAAAACAGGTGACCACTTAAAGCAGGTTGAAAGTAAAGCAGAATGTGCCTTATAGCACATTCTGCTTTACTTTCAGTCTGCTTTAAGATACCATCTTCTAGGATATGGAAAATAATTCTTTTGGTACATATTCTTTGCTGTATAAACTGGAACTTTTTTCTTCAGTGGAGGAATAAGTAAGAGGCGTGAAAATGCGTTTTTAAGGGGTAATGGGTTAAATGCAAGTTTGACTGTAAATATAATCGAAATTCTGAAATTGATATTAATTTCTCTGTATTTGCAGAAAACTTTCAATGACAATTAATTAAACAGTTTGAATCCTGATCAGGCCCCACTTTTGTGGGGCCTGATCAGGATTCAAACTGTTTGCAAAGGTTTTCAATACATATAAAATACATGAAGTTTTCAATACATGTAAAAGACATGTTTCTTACATTGAAAGGTTTAGCAAACTATTGAATTTGCTGGATTGGCAACGTTATTAGACTATTTATGTATATCGTACAAATCTGCAATATTACTGTTTTCACAACCCCAGATATTTATCATAAAACAGTCACTCTAAGGTTTAGCAGCCTTTCTTTTAAGAGACATGAATATCTTTAAAGACAGGTGACACTGTATTGCAATAAAAACAATATATTTATATGCAATATAAAGGATCTTTCTGGTTTACATGTTTCCTGTATAAATATATTGCCTGTATTGAACTTTAATAACATGATCTTCTGTTGTTTAACACAGGGTTGATTGTAGGTGTGTTATGGATGTAATAAACTGTTTAGAGATGTTCTTTCATATCTATTATTTATAACTGCCAGCTTAGTATGGTGGTTTTGTTGGTTTATTAATTATCAATGGTTCTAATCAAACCATAGGATAACATTCAATTAGCATTATAGACACTGCATCATTTATAAGTTTGTTATTGCTTCCCCTCTGTAACCATTAGTGCAAATCATCCATATCCAGCTCATATAGTATAAATGTGATATTATAGTTAGGATCCTGATAAGTCCCAACATTTAGTGGGGCCTGATATGGATCCAAATTGTTTGTTGAGGTCTATAACCCTTTGCCTGCTGGTTTTTGCAAACCGTTTGGATCCAGATCAGACTCCACGTTATGCGGCGTCTGATCTGGTTCCAAACTGTTTGCCACTCGTCTTAAGGTTTCTAAACTTAAAAAATGTATGAATCTAGATTTAGATGTTTTTGCAGACAACAATTTCGAAGCAGACGATATTACCGCAGGATAAGGGTTAATACTGGTGTTTAGTGTAAAAATTGTGAAGGTATGTGTCTATTTGAAGAAAGATGAAAGTAAATCAGAAAGCCCCTACTTTCATCTTGCTTTCAGATACAATTTAGAATATATATTTAGCACTATCAATTAATAATCATGTGAAGGGCTAAACAGGAGGAGTGGGTGATTACTTTCTATGGTACTGTTTCAGTTATGGAAAGCCCACTATTACGGAAGGTAATAATAATAATAACTCAAAGGATCCACCTGTATTGAAAACCGTCAGCAAATTTTCATTTGAGTCAATATAAACTGATATAATTATATACTATTAAGGACTTGATTTGCATTTGAGAACAATTTGAATCTTAGGTAAGATGACATGATTATGTAACAACTGTGTGTCTGATCAGCTTCTGACCTTCTTGTCAACTGGGGCAATAATTCTGGAAAAAACACTGTGGAATTAGTTATAAAGAACTTTTAGAAAGTGCACAAAGTGATAATTTTGGAGCACATGACATTAATTCAGTATTCTGAAGGTTAATCCAGTCATTTATAGTAGTACTGGGCACTTTAATCCAACCAATCCAATTGCAAGCTGAATAAAGTATCATCTTCTAAAACGTTGTCAGCTTAAATTTTGAATCTTGAATCTTCCCTCCTAATATATTTACAAGGACTTAAGGTAACTAACATTTTCTATGCTTCTCAGATGCAGAGTACAGGTTTGAAAACTAGTTTCTCCAAAAGAAACATAAGCTTTGCAAGAAGAGCTATAAGACCAAGTTAGACACAGAAAAGTGTAGGGCATCTTCATGGTTGTTTAGCCTAGTCTATTTTGACTTTTTGTGATTTGTTTGGTCAATATATTGCAGTATGACAAACAGTAAATACCCTGATCAGAGGACTCCTTTAGATACCCTCTGATCTGGGTCTTCACTGTTTACATAGGACAAATGTACTAACCACAGGTATATTGTTTGCTAAGGATGCATAATATATGTGTGACTATACGTATAGAGTTCAAATGGTTACATGTATAGAGTAATTAAGATGGCATCAAAATCAGCTCCTGTAGGAACATGTATGCTTTAAGCTGTCATCTTTCTTTGCGGCCATGCAGAAGATGCAGTACATGAGGAGGAAATGGTTGATATTTCGTATTCAAATCATCATATTATCAGACTCCTAATGGGGACCCAAACACAATTGTATTTGAGAGAATCCAAGATAAATCGGTTAAAAGCTGCTAGAACATCGATTGATCATCGTTAAATTCTGAGAGGATCAGAATGGCACCTTAATTCTTTGAATGTTAACACCAAAATCATCTTTACCTTTGCAAAGAGTTTTGATCCAGATGAAATGGTGAGTAACTCAGCGTCTCATCAGGATCAAGGCTGTTTGACAAACTGACCCTATTTTGAAATTTAATTGAGAAAATTCTAAATTCACAATGATGCAGATGATAATGTTGCAGTTGAAAAATACACTTAAGCGTTTAAAGAACTTATATACTTTGTGACTTTAACCCATTTGTGTCTAGAGGATTCTTCCATGCTTATATATTGGATTAGTTCATTTTTTATCTAAGGGGTACCTGGTCTAAATTTCATTTTTATCTTATATTGAAATTCCTATCAGCAAACATTGTAGACTCAGATCAGATGCCACATTAGTCTGCACTGTTTGCCTATGTCCCTTTAATGGAACGCTAAAAAGGTTAACCCTTAGCCCGCCAAATAAATTGCCGTCTGCTATATTTCTCGTCTGCTTCAAGTTTCAAAGTGCTTCAAAGTTGCTCAAAATTGCTGAAAATGTTGTCCGAGTGTCAAACAGCTTGGATCCGGATGAGACGCCGAGTTACTCGGCGTCTCATCCGGATCCAAGCTGTTTGCATATGGAGCTATAGTCGTGAGTGGCAGGCTAAGGGTTAAGGAAAATAAAAATCATGATGTGACAAGTTATCAATAAAGAATCACAGCTCATAAGAAAATGCCAATTTTCTAAGAATTAATTTTCTTTGAACTTAGAAATCTGGCGACAAATGATTGAATTGAAATTGTTCTGTTCTCCATCATTCCAAGGTCTTTAATGAAAACAGTTGAATGATAATTCCTCATGGCAGCAGAGAGTCTGTAACAGATCTCTTGGGTTTGGTATAAAACACCAACAATATAAGGTCTACTATAACAACCATTGGAACAGCCATTCTACCACAGTATTGGAACATTGGAACATTATAATGTGCAAAGATGGCTTTGAAGATAGATGGCAGATAAATTATAGAGTATTCCTGCCATAATTAACATTAACCTGAGTGTACTGAAGACCTTAACAAATAGCTTGCAGTGTGACCTTGATGAAATGACAGTGTCTAACTCTTATTATTACTATATTAAACTCCATCCACTATAAATATATATTGTCTGACATTTGCTATCTAAAAAAAGGAAAAACTTCCACTGGTCAATAGTGCAGAATCAAGTATCAGACAATATCTTTTAAGAGTGAAGACTCAAATTAAATAGCTCCTAGGTCTACACTGATTTACAAAAAGTATCAATAAATGCTTAGAATAGCACCCCTCTGGAGAAAAGCGTTGTATAAGCTGCACGCAATATATTGGTGACATGTATTGGCCAGGGTCTCGTTCTGACCTAGGACAATATCAGTGTCGGTATGTTCCTATCCCATCCCAACCAGCCAGTGGTTGATCAATGGTATGAAAATGTTATGATACTTATATATATATTGTTACAATATTGAGCAGTGTATAAATGAGGATATTTTGTTATCATTTTGCTCCCAGCTGTCTATGATTAATGAAGTTGAATGGTGGGATACCCTGGTAGTCCTAGTTACTTATTCATAGCTTGTCTAATCTCTCCTATTCATTGCTGTTCAACATTGCATACTCAAATCACGTCTTTAACCATCACTCAATAATAAATGAGTAGAATACCTTAACCTTTCTCCTGCTATTTGTGCCCAGTGAATTCTTCCATGCTTATATATTAGATTAGTCCATTTCTTATCTAAGGGCCCGGATGCCTCAGTTCTAAGTTTTCATTTTGTTTAAATTTATATTTAAAATCCTATTAGCAAACAGTGTAGACTATGATCAGACGCTGCATAATGCGGCCTCTGATCAGAATCAACACTGTTTGCTTTTGTGTCTTTTATAGGAAGCTTATTTTGGCACAATTAAATGGGTTAAGCGTATATTGATGCTTTATGAGTGTAGACGGTGTAGACTTAGATTGGGCAGCTCCTAAAATTGCCATATAAATATGGATTATATGACAGGGCAATTATCATAAAATTTTAACTACTTTATGATATCACAAAATGATCCTGAGGGAGCAGTCTGATCAGGGTCTATACTATTTGCTCCAGCCTGTCTGTCCCATTATACATTATAAGGTAATTAGTTTATACTTTCTGTTGTATTTGGTCACATTGTTTAATTAACACATGTTTTCTGTTTTCTATTTTCATGTTGCGGTTCCTTCCTGTCAATAGGTAAGTTTATTATTATCTCTAGTTTTTCTTTCTGCATTATGAATTTATATCTTCAGTAGAGACCTCCAAACACTGAACACTTCCGGGCTGAGCAAAAAGATTGATTTAGAGAGGACTCTGGATTAAAGAGGCTTAGTTAGTTTGCAGCCATTTAAAACAATTTCAATGGCTACGTAGGCATTTAACCCTTTACCTGATAGAAGCGCCTTTTAGCGCATTTAATTTATCGCTCCGCCAGAGAAAATAGTTCAAGATTATACAGGCATGAGCATGTACAATTAGAAATATTACTTATATACTAGAAAGTAGTGACTTAAAGCAGGTTGAAAGTAAAGCAGAATGCGCCTTAGGGCGCATTCGGCTTTACTTTTAACCTGCTTTAAGTGGTCACCTGCCTTCAAATCTAAAAACAGGCTATGAGGTAAAGGGTTAAGACAGATGGTTGGTTAATGCAAGACAATAATAATTAAGAAAGCTCCATTAGGATTATTACAACCATTGTTATTCTTAAAATATACAATGGAATATATCAATGTAAGATCTGAATCGGCATTTAACAAGGTTGAAAACTCAATAACACAAAACTTATTTCTGCCAAACTAACTTGTATAATTATTAAAGTTGAAATATGGCTTAATTAGCCACATTTCCACTTTATAATACAGGTATGTTTGACTTACATGAGCTCAAATTATGAAAGCTCAACTGAAGAAATATGGTGTAGTTAAGTTTGACTTTCAAAGCAAATTCAAGTTATGGTATAATTTGGTTCAATTGTAGATACAGTAGAATGTCTCTATTACGACCGCTAAAAAAAGAAGGCTAATTGTCCGTATAAAGGACAGGTGACAGCTTAAAGCAATGTGAAAGTGAAACAGAAAGCTACTGTAGGAGCTTTCTGTTTCACTTTCACATTGCTTTAAGCAGTCACCTGTCTTAAAGGGCTAATATTTGACACAACTTAGTGGTCGTAATAGTGAGGTTCTACTGTACCTGGTAATGTATACATGTATTTATGGAGTAATGGGTTAAAATGTAGTGGGCATGGAGCTGGTGGTTGGTGGGTTTCATGAATACTTTTGTGTGCCAGACAAATAAATGGCTTTGCTTACATTTTGGAAATAAAATGGTTTAGCTTGTTTATGGGGAATGCCAAGTATTCAATAAAAATGACATTAAAACTCAATTAGAGTGACACAAATGTAAAACACAGATTGAAGGTCAAACGGATCGAAATTACCCAGATAAACGAAACACTTAAGTGTTCAAACAAAACAGTTTTTGTCTATGTTCAGGAAAAAACGTGATTTATAGAGTTGATTCTGATCAAATTGGTTAACTGTCTATTCGTCTGTCTCTCTCAATATGTCCTTTGTGGTTTAATTAGTGTAATTCAGTAAAAGCAATTTCACATAGGGGACTTTCTGTTAACCTTTCTTCTGTCAAAATATAATTGCTTTGATATTGTCAACTGTCAATTTGTTAAATTAAGATTTAAGAATGGGAGAAACTGAAAGATGAGTGGCAGACAGCTTGGATCCAGATCAGATGGCCCGATACGGGGCATCTGAACTGGATCCAAACTGTCTGCAAATTTCAGTCAAGCTGTGATTGAGAGGCAATCTAAGGGTTTAAAAAAGAAGACAGTGTCAGTGGCTTGAAAAGGCTATCTAAATTGATGGTCCTTGGTTTTGTTCCGACTGTTCAATGGGGTTGAATTTTGTTCTGGTTTATTTGACCTGTCTGACAAATAAGATTGATAGGGCTTGAGGCTTAGTGAATGGATGACACTGTGGAATGAATTGATCTGTCCTAGGAAGTTACCTACCCCACCCATCTCCGTTATCTTGATTGGGGTAATACAACCAGTAGTTGATTGTTTGTCCGTGTTGGGTTTTATTCAGAGAGAAAGAAATTATTGTTGTATTTATTTGGTTGAAATTGCATTTTGATCGTAATCACAGTAATCATAAGTAAAGTTGCTTGGGCTTCAGTTTGTAAAGAAATAAATGATTGCGGTTTTTCTTTTTTTGTTGAAATTAAAGTTAGAAATTTTGAAAAGTTATTTAAAAGCATATACCACAGTAATAATGAATTACAGATAAAAACAATATACAGCAGCAATTGAATAAAGAAATATGGCAATCATTAAAAATAGATTATTGCTTAATGCAGAACAAAGTAATGCAGAAAGCTCTAGTAGGAGCTTTCTGTATTACATTTGTTTGACATTAAGCTGCTTATAAGTTATTAACACATTCATATAATGGTGCAAATGCACAGTCTATTGAGAATCCACTGTTTATAGGGCTCACTGTACAAGATTTGAAATATGGATTTCAGTAATCTATTGGAGGAAATCAAATGAGTTTTCAAGATTTTTCGCCTGATAACAATCCAATTTTGATTTGAAGAAAAATGTGGATGTGAGGTCAGAAAGTGTTAACGAGAATTAAATTGCCAACAAACAAAAGTAGCTCTGTGTTTGATATTGGTTTATATGCATGTTGTTATTGCTTTACTGTTCTATATATGCTTTTAAGTATTACCAGTTGTCAATTTATGATCTGGTATTGAATCCTTAAAAACCATGTAAAGGATATTTGCAAACCATGTAGACCCAGATATAATGCCATGTATGGTCATATTTCACCACAGTCTTCAAGGATTACGTATTTATAATTTTATTTCAAGCTGAACGGTGTTATATTATAAAACCTTTAAGCCTGAGGAATCACTTCACACAATTTAAAGTAGCCAGGTGTATAAATGTGGATAACCTTTTGACCTTATAGCATTTTTCAGAGATAATATTTGGCAGCTGATTTAAAAGCGTTTTGAAAGTAAAGTAAAAACTTTAAGCGGGCTGAATTTAAAGAACTAGCTTCCAAAAGTAGCTTTCTACTTAAATGTCAGTCTGCTTTAACCCATTGCCCCATAGCCTGTTTCTGTTTTGAAGACAGGTAACCACTTAAAGCTTTAAGCTACCATCTGCTAGAACATAGAAAGTGTTTCTTATAATATATATTCAAGAATGTATAAATCGGAATTATTTTCTTCAGTGGAATAATAGTTTAGAGGCGTAAAAAGGCATATTTATGGGGGAAAGGGTTAAAACACCAGCTGTCGGCTAGCATGACAATGTGCCGCATGTTTTCCTATGACTTTTTATAAGGACATGGCAAAAGCAGGAATATATAAGCATCTCCATGACAAATAGGGATAAAATATATGGGGTTTGACTATGAAGAAAAATATTAATGTTTCATACAATTCATGTCTACTTCTTTACTTACTCATTCAAGGATTAAAGTCAAGTTAATTCTTTGAACCCTAGTCATGCATATATCCGTCATTTGCAAACAGCATACCTGTGACGAGTACATTTGTCCTTTGCAAACAGTGTATAGCCTGATCAGAGGGCTCCTTAAGGAGCCCTCTGATCAGGGTAACACTGTTTGGCTCCTGATCAGGGTATACACTGTTTGTAATTTTGAAATACATGTATATTGTAAAAATCAACCCTTAAAAGTCAAAAATGGATTAGACTACATTGAAAACTAGAATTTCTATTATAGTTTCAGAGAGTAAAGGGTTAACCTTCAGGGTATGCATGTGCAACAGAAGCTTCCTGCTTAATAAATATCCCCGTCACACCTGGATTGTACTGTCATTTCTCTTCATTACAGTCTATTCTGTTTTGAGTGCCTATGATAATGAACATGGAGATGTAGTAGTTTAGAATTATTTAACAGTCATTAGCTTAATGCAGAAAATATGTGATGTAGAAAGCTTCCTTTGGAAGCTTTTTGCATTACATATATTCAGCATTAAGTAGCCTTCTATCTTTATGTATCTCTATGATGCTTCATGCTGCTTTGAGGGGATAGTAAAACTTGTACTATACTGTACCATCATTTCTCTAATGTTTCTTTGACAGTCTCTTCCTGCTCGGGTCATATGTCATGTGCATCCCACCAAACCTCTAGCCAGTTAGTGTCATTTGTATTAACCCATTACCCCATAAACTGTTTGTAGTTTTAAAGAAAGATTATCACTTAAAGCAGGTTGAAAGTAAAGCAGAATGCGCCTTAAGGTACATTCTGCTTTACTTTCAGCCTGCTTTAAGCTATTATCTGCTTGAATATAGAAACAAATTCTTATGATTCTTATTTGTAGCAGTATAAATTGGAACTATTTTCTTCAGTGGATGAATAAAATAGAGGCGTAAAAAGGCGTATTTATGGGGTTATGGGTTAAACTACTATTGTTATTAATTCTTGCTACTTACAGTTTTGTTTTCAAGTCGCGATTCTTTATCACATTCTGTGACGCCTGTAACTTCAAATGTACAAGTTCAGTTTCTAATTAAGTCTAGTCCATTTTGACTATTCAGCTGTTGTTGTTTTTACAATGGTTTGCAACATGATAAACACGGCGGGTAGGTTACACTGCATGTATAGCACAAGTGTATGCTTCACATGTTCAGATGTTTGTAAAGGCAAAGTTTAACTCGCCACTCAGGTTTCAATAATGATAAGACTATGTATTTTTGCAAAGATTTTCAATTCTCTGCTTCTGCAAGTGAAATGTCAATACTTTTGCATTGTTAGTAGCTGTTAGTAGCGAAAATATGCAGATATTTATGTTTCATGAGAAAATTATTTAATTTAGATGTGTTAAAATTCAAGAAAATATCTCTCAGCTTCAATTTATGGTAATGATTTCTCGGTGCTACTGTTATAATAGATGAGACATTATAAGCTAACATTAGTGGTAAAGATTATTGACATGCGTCAGGAGCAGCCTGACACTGCTGTGTAAGCCTTTTGTTAGAAAAATATTAAATATTCAAACTTTGAAAATAGTGATAATTCTTCTGTATGAGCCATATATCCTTTCAAAGTGTTTAAAAGAGGGGGGTACTTAAAGCAGTCTAAAAAGTAAAGCAGAAAGCTCCTGATGGAGCTTTCTACTTTACTTTTAGACTGTTTTAAGCAGCTATCTAGCAAAATGCATGAATCTATGAATCTGCTTTAAGCAGTCATCTATCAGAATATGAAAAGTTTTCTATGGCACTTTGTCTGAATAGGATAAAAGCATAAAAAGACACTATGTCTCTAAGAGGAAGTGTATAAGAGAAATTTAAGGTATTAAAAGCAACAGGCTGCCATAAGTTTTTGTGTCACTGTAACAATTGAGTGATTATAGCAAGACATAAAGGTTTTGATTATTCCATTGGAGGTGGTGGTAAAGTTTTAAGCTCAGTGGATGATTATAAACTAGTTTTTGATTTGATACAATTTCTCATTGCAATTAATACCTTAGTCTCTATTCATTGTCAAAGCCAGACATAAAATCTAATTAAATTCTTGTTTTAAACTAGTACTGTATGTAGTGGAATGTTTCATTGTTCTAGTGGTCTTCTGTTTTATGTCAATGGTATATGACTGGAATTGATGCTTCTCCGAGTGTTACCATGTATAGCCTTTCATTCATTATTCTTGATTGTTTCTGGAAATGATTTTTTTCCGTATAATTACTTAAAGTACTGTCTGTCTACCCTTTCCCTCCTGGTTACACATGTTCACACCTTTCTTCTGTCGTGACTTTTTGCTGCTTGATGCAGGCTGAAAGTAAAGCAGAAAGCTCCTTGAGGAGATTTTTGCTTTACTTTCAGCCTGATTCAAGCAACAACCTTTTGAATCACTGAGAAATCTGCAAGCTTTAAAGGGCAAAGGATTAAAGTACAAAGTGTTAAACTGAAGTGGCTCAGACTTTAACTATTGGAACACTAATTAATATTGTCTTCTGCAACAGTTGGTGTCTGCTTTAACTGTTCTAACATTAGAATTGTCTAAAATCTCTTTAGAAAACACACAATTTAAAAAGGACCAACAGTTTAATCCGTAAGAGACCATGAGTTGCTCAGCATCTTACCTTAGATTCAAACTGCCGTGTGCTTGCAAAGTTTTTCCTTTAGCTTGCAAAGAGTTCAATTCCAGATGCAATCAATAGAATTGGATAACAGTGCAAGGTGATTGGTTATGAAGCGCGGCAGCTGCTGGATTCCATTACATTAGGGGGCTGGTTTTTTGCTTGCAATTTATTGGTGTAATGATCGAGGTATTGAAATTGATTGTTGATCCAGGATGCTCCTGAAAATGAGTAGAGGAAAGGGGGTTGTTACATGCACTGTATCAGGACTGTCAGTTTTAATACATGGGATGATGCAAGGCTGAGCCAAGCCTGCTTGGATACAGGCAAACTGAGACTGCTTGGATACAGGCAAACTAGATTGTTTTAACTGAGACTGCTTGGATACAGGCAAACAAGATTGTTTTAACTGAGACTCTGCTAGGATACAGGCAACTAGATGTATTTAACTGAGACTCTGCCTGGTTACAGGCAAACTAGATGGGTTTAACTGAGACTGCTTGGATACAGGTAAACTAGATGGTTTAACTGAGACTCTGCCTGGTTACAGGCAAACTAGATGGTTTAACTGAGACTCTGCCTGGTTACAGGCAAACTAGATGGTTTAACTGAGACTCTGCTTGGATACAGGCAAACTAGATGGTTTAACTGAGACTCTGCCTGGTTACAGGCAAACTAGATGGTTTAACTGAGACTCTGCCTGGTTACAGGCAAACTAGATGGTTTAACTGAGACTCTGCTTGGATACAGGCAAACTAGATGGTTTAACTGAGACTCTGCCTGGTTACAGGCAAACTAGATGGTTTAACTGAGACTCTGCTTGGATACAGGCAAACTAGATTGGTTTAACTGAGTCTCTGCTGGGATACAGGCAAAGTAGATGCTTTAAACTGAGACTTCTTGGATACAGGCAACTAGATGGTTTAAACTGAGACTTCTTGGATACAGGCAACTAGATGGGTTAAACTGAGACTCTGCCTGGATACAGGCAAACTAGATGGTTTAAACTGAGACTTCTTGAATACAGGCAACTAGATGGGTTAAACTGAGACTCTGCCTGGATACAGGCAAACTAGATGGTTTAAACTGAGACTTCTTGAATACAGGCAACTAGATGGGTTACACTGAGACTCTGCCTGGATACAGGCAAACTAGATGGTTTAAACTGAGACTTCTTGGATACAGGCAACTAGATGGGTTAAACTGAGACTCTGCCTGGATACAGGCAAACTAGATGGTTTAAACTGAGACTTCTTGAATACAGGCAACTAGATGGGTTCAACTGAGACTCTGCTTGGATACAGGCAAACTAGATGAGTTTAACTGAGACTCTGCTTTGATACAAGAAAACTAGATTGGTTAAAATTTGCAACAGTTCTGTGAAGAAGATCTGTTTAGGATATGTAGCTGTAAAAAGCTACAGATAGTCCTTGCATTAAGCACAAAGTCTTGCATATTTTCCATTTATTATCTTTGAGTGGTAGTTTTAAAGTGTGACCTGTTTGTTTTAACGGGCTTTTACTCCATAGATACATATTATGATAACTGGAATTTAATCCTATACTGAAGAAATAGTTCCATTTTATAATACAGTCATGAATGTGCACCATAAGAAAATATTCCTTTTCTTAGCTGATAGTAACTAAAATCAGGCTGAAAGTAAAGCAGAATGTGCCTCAAGGCACATTGTGCTTTACTTTCAAGCTTCTTTAAGTGGTCACCTAACTTTAGTACTAGAAACAGGCTGATGGAGTAGAGGGTTAAGTTCAAGTTTAGTGATGAGTACACTCATCATTTACAGACATTTTACCTGTGAAAAGCGCACTTGACCTATGCAAACAGTGTATACTGTAGACCTTGATCAGATGACCGCATAGTACTACACTGAGACTAGGGCTCTCTGGCCAGTGTCTGTGCTGTCTGTCCTTTTTAAATAGCAATATATTGTAAAATATAACCCAAAATAGTCAAAAATGGAATAGACTTTATTGGAAACTGGAATTGTTCATTTGATGATTTCATTTCCATTTCCACTGCAAAATTGTCCATATCGGTGGATGTGAGAGGGTAATAAAGTTAAGTCAATATCCACTATGATCTTTACTACCATTAATTAGCTTAGCCAGTTGATGTCTATGGTAACACTTGTCCCCTCAAGGGACTCGTAGGGCCTGTAGGTATTCACAGTTCATTATCAAAGCTTACGCTGACATAACCTAAGTTACACTGATCTAGGTAGACCTAATAGTATGCTGACCTCAAATAACCCCTTCCTACATAGCCTTAAGTGAAAAATTAATTATCATTACTTATAATATAGCTATATCCAAGTGTGTTTTACCCTATACTCCATAATATAGATTTTTATTCCTTCACTGAAAAAAATCTAATTATTTTCTATATTCTAGTAGATGGTAGCTTAAAGCAGGCTGAAAGTAAAGGAGAATGCACCATAAGGTGCATTCTGCTTTATTTTCAACCTGCTTTAAGTGGTCACTTGTCTTCAGTACCATACTAGACACAGGCTATGGGGGTAATGGATAAAATAATCAATATAGAGGGCTACACAGTTTGTTCAATTAATAACGTAGCCAAGATTACATTTTTTTGTTAATATTTTTTGTAAATTAGTTAAGGGACCTGTTTATTGATATATGAACTATGGGCATTAAATATTCAAACAGTTTGTCAATGGCTGTCAGATGTTGCAATGGTTTAGATATGCCTGATTTAACCATGCAAACAATCTCTATGGGATTTCTCTACAATAGAATGATGAACATTTGTAAATAGGTTTATGTTTCAACTGTGCAAATCAATGCCAGCTGATATTCTTGTAAAGCACTGCATTAAAAAAAACACTCAATGGAAGTATTAATTAAGATACTAAGATAGGCATACAGAAGGATGAAAGTAAAGCTGCAAGTGATTTCTGCTTTACTTTCATTACAATTATATAAGCATGGAAACATCCACCTGGCATAAATGGGTTAATACTGCAAGTAAAACTGGATCATGTTACGCTGTAAACAAAACAGTGTAACAATTTTAACAGCGTCAACTCTGTACATTACAATATCATGTACATGTATGTGTTTTCATGTGAAGTGCTTTTGAAAGCACAACTCTTGTGAGAAATCTAAGAGTGCTATATAAATCTGGTACAATAATATAATAATATAACTCAACTCAAATTCTGTAATTCCAAAGTAAGACTGATCTGGCTCTTCTGTGTTTGCATGGCTAGAATAGATTTTATTTCAATTTTTTGCTACTGATAAAATGTTATTGGAAGAACATGGGTGATAGTTCTTAAAATAGATTGAACCTTTTATTTGGAAAATGGAAATTTTCCCCCAAAGCCAGATTTAATCAAATAACTATTCAAATAAAGCATGGGAAACATTTTTATAGGAAACAATTTTCTTGAAATAAAACCGGTTGAATGAAAGCAGCCACCGAGTCATAAACAAAAAATTGACTCTTTCCTTTTAAGTTTATTAAGTTGAAATAAAAGTTTCGCCTTACCATAGTTTAAAACACAGAATAAATGTTATCTGCTTCGACATGGCTGTCTGCTTTTATTGTTATATACCTTACAACTCATTCCTCAATTGAACTCAATACTGGTTCAGTCAACAGTTCCAAACTGTTTGGATCCTGATCAGATCTCGAGTAACTGTGTGTCGGATCAGTATCCCATCCATTTGCAAATGCAGTAAAATCTATCTAATACAACCACTGAAATGTAGGCTTAAATTATTGATCATGTTTAGGACAGGTGGCATCTTAAAGCAAGATGTCAGTAAAGCAGAAAGCTCCTATAGGAGCTTTCTGTTTTACTGTCATCTGGCTTTAAGATGCCACCTGACTTAGAAACTCAGAACATGTTATCTCATGTAGTGGTTGTAATAGAGAGGTTTACTGCATGCAGTACTGATAAATATACTTCCAGCACACTAAGTTTTATCCTTATTATGCTCAATGTTCATATAAACAAACTCTTCCATTATCTGATAAAGGACGAGTGAACATTGATTCCAGAAAGTTTCGATTATCCCAAACATATTTGAATCACAAAAAATAATGTAGAGCCAGCTTAGAGGGCTCAGGAGCACATTGATCTGTGTCAACACTGTTTGCAATGGGTGCAGACGTATACTTGCTCCCCGCAATGTAAAGTTTAATGTTTCACATAAAGTCTTCTTACATGCTATAATTTGGGAGAAATTTATGTGAAAGATAGTTACAGGTTTATCGATGCTTTTTATGTTTTAAGTATACGGTTTCTATTGATAGGTAAATAGAAAACTAAATACATTCAGTTGAAACTCGATAGTTAGATTTCGTTTTTGTTTGAACATACCCATATTTCAAAGTTAAAATGTTGCTTAACCATGTTTTAACTTTAAAATAGGGGTATGGTTGCTTTTTAAAAAAAATCAATTTATCGAAATTGAACATATGAAATGCGAGTAAGGTCAATTTAAGCAAGTTTGAAGTATCAATTTTTGATTGTTGTTTGCAAGGTAAAGCTTCATGTAGTATAATTTATGGACTTTTTAAATGATAGGTCAGAGTGCACTATTTTCTGTTCATGCAAGAGTTGGTAGGAAAATTGCTGACAGAGAAAATTATTGTAAGACTGTAAATTGAGGGTTGTCAAATGGCAGATCTAACAAATTGACTGTTTCAATAGATACTTGCTGAAATTTAACTCGTTGCACGGTACTGGTGGAATAGTGATTATATTTGCAAACAGTTTTGATCTGGATGTCTGAGACGCTACGTAACGTGGCGTCTCATCAGAATCCCAATTGTTTGACTATATTTACCAAGATATTTTGAAAAGAAATTTAGGAAAATCTATTTATAGAACAATAGCAGACGACAATTGTTGCAGACGAAAAAAATTACCCAGCATGCAAAGATTTAATGTTAATACAGTAAAACTTTTGTTAAGTGGCCATTCTTTTGAAGGAAATGTAAGTGATTGTTCAATGTAGGACACAAATAAAGCAGAAAGCTGCTATAAACATGTTTAAACAAATGTTTAAGGCAGATGACTGCTTAAAATAGGATTAAAGTAAGGAACTTTCTGCTTTTCTTTCAGCCTGCTTTAAGCAATAACCTGGGTCCAGTTGGCTTATAAAGCATTTGAACTGAGTCTGAGATTGTTCCTGAAGCTTTTGATTGGTCAGATTTGAGCATATGATCAAATCTGACCAATCAAAAGCTTTAGAATGATCTCAGACTTAACTTAAATGCTTCATAAGAATATATAGGGCCTGGAGTCTTAGGATATGTCACAATCTTTCTCTTCTACCATCTCCCTGTAAATGCAAACCTTCACTGGATTAAAAATTCAGGCCTGTTCAACTATCTGTAACGGCAAGATTTACTGAATGGATTCCCTAACATCAGCTTTGAGATGATCCTAATGAGTATAGTCACACCATAGAATGTATGCATGCAGACATACAGATTTTAATTTGAGCATGGAGCCAATTGTCTATGACTTATTGATAAAACTGTAGCTTGTACAGCAGGCTGTCTAGGCAAGTTAAAGATCTCTGAATGGATTCTCTAACATCAGCTTTAAATTCAAAATGGAAATTTAATTTGTGGTTTCTTTCAAAACATCTCGCCTTCTTATTGGAAGATCTGTTGAGTCTTAAATTCAGTTTTGGTACTTCAGGCTTGAATACTCAGGCACGTTTGCTTCAGTAATAATTGGCATCCGTACAAGTTTGCCACGTTTTACGCCTAATGCTGGTTGTTCCATGCTGTAAGGGACACAGATCTACAATAAATCTTTTGAGTGTGCAGAACCGAACTGTCTTGACCATTGCAAACAGATTAGATCCTGATCAGATGCTGAGTATGGATCAGGATCATATGATCAGATTCAAAACTGTTTGTTGCTGCTAAGGATAGTAAATCTTCAAATGTGAAATTAAAACAATATTCTGAGCAGACAACATTTATATTCAGCATTGAAAGAGTTATAACCCTTTACTCCATTGAAGCACCTTTTATAGCGCATTTGATTTATTCCTTGACTGAAGAAAATAGCTCCAATTTATACAGCCATGAATATGTACTATAAGAAATATTTTCTGTATTCTAGCAAATGGTAGGGTAAAGCAGGTCGAAAGTAATGCAAAATGCTTTACTTTCAACCTGCTTTAAGTGGTCACCTATATTCAACTACTGTATTTTTGGCTCGGAGAGCCTATATCGAATCCTCAAGAATAAAATTGGTGCGAGTCTAGTTATTATTATAAATAGGCTATGAAGTAAAGGGTTGTTAAGAATTTTACTGTTGAAGAACAGTTCAATGGAAGTGCAACAGCATATTTCTACAGACAGACTTAGTGCTACGTTTGCAGAAACCTTCTTGCACCTTTGTCATGCTTATAGAAGCTGAAATAATGAACTTTTCTTACGCAGTTTGGGTCCAGATCAGACAAGCAGTAAAATAGTGCCTGATTTTCATCCGACCTATTGACTAAAATTTTGATATTTAATATTATATTTATAACAGAGAAAAACTCCATAAAATGAACATAAGTTTCTTTTATTTCTTACATGTTTCAGCCTGTGACCTTCTTCAAAGATAAAAGTAAACAAATAATGCTTATGACCTCATATGTCGTTGACGACGTCAAAAAAACGTCATATATCATTTTGCGTACTTTAATATTTAATATGAAATCCAGTAAGACATTTGCAGCAATTGGTAGTGGATATAATCATAGGGTGCTGCATTTATGCTACAAGTAGTGCTTTACTGTAATTATATTATCAGAGATATGAATATGTAAGCCATATTAATTTTAACACGGGAGAGATTTCTTATAACTCAATTGTAGTGTAGATCTATAAGTAAATGTGACAGTTTGTCATTTATCATAAATTACTCTCTGACTTCTCATTTAAATTTTAAGTGAATTTCTTCTTCTTATAAAAGTTAGATATACTGACAAGAGCTAAGCCCCTGTGAAAAGTGTTCAAGAAATTTTAGAATATTCATGAATGTTAAAATTGGCCACTTCTAGAATTGTTCTAGAGCTTCAAGAAGTACTTCACAAAGGAGTTCAAGAACTTTTGTAATTCTAGAACAATGGTTCTAAAAACCAAAGTTCTAGAATGTTTGCAGAATATTCATGAAATTATCTGGAATCATTAAAAAATAATTCAACATCTTCCCACAGGGGAGGTCCAGTAGATACTCAAGCCACCTGGTGCCTCCCAACAATTTAATCATCGATCATTACCCTCACTTGATCTTCAAAGACATTAGTGAAAATATATAATGGACAATATACCGCTAGTTACTTAAATGCAGATACCGTACTACAGGAGCTTTCTGCATTACTTTTAATCTGCATTTGTATTCTGCTTACCTACTATGTATAACAAATATCTGTGCATCTTTTAACTCTTTCCTCCCTGAAACTTTAAATGGACAATTCCAGTTTCCATTTTAGAGTACTCCATTTCTGACTTTTAAGGGTTGATTTTGTCCATGTTTGGCATTGTGACAAACAGTGAAGACCCTGATCAGAGGGCTCCTTTCGGAGCCCTCTGATCTGGGTCTTCACTGTTTGCATATGACATGTGTACTATTCACACGTACATGGTTTGAAAAGCACGCCTATATGCGGGACTAGGGTTCAAAGAGTTAAACAGTGGGTAAACTGAGTTTTGACAGTTGATTTAGACTGTATAATAGAAACTCTATATAATTACAACAGTTTGATATAGTATACCATTACCTGCCCAAATTGTAGGGTAGATGGCTGGTCAACAAACTGTCTAAATTGATGGGTAGGTGGGCTGTTAACTTGTATCTACCCATTTTCACTGTAATAAGATTGAGACAATGTGGTAACGATCAGTCGTGAAATGTTTTTCCAACCTGGTACATAACCTCAGGCATGTCAGACAGGTTAGACCACTTTGAAGTGAGGTTTTAATAGTTTTACTACTGTCTGTCAACTTTTTCCGCCTTAAATCCCCGGAGATAAAGAATTGAAAGTGACTAGTTTAATATATTGTAGAATTGGCAGGCCCTAGGGATGTACTACATGTATTAAAGGATAGTAAAGTTAAAGCTAGACAAGTGTGGTTAGAAATTTAAATCTTCACATGCTGGTGGTGAATTTGAAAAATTGTTGATAAGTTTTGGAAATGGTTATGATCCAGATCAGGCCCTACAATTGTCAGGCCGCCAGACTGTTTGACACTAATGGGTTGAACTATCTTCAAAACTTAAGTTGAAAGAGACACATCCATTTGTTGAAACCTGTACCTTGAATGTGGCAATAAAAACAAAGAACATTAATTTTGTAAGTATGCAAAAAATTACATGAGACTTTGTGATGCTCAAGAAAGACTGAAAATGAAATAAAATGAATTATAATTGATATAGACATAGATATGTGTTTGTACTTTGAAAGCTACCAAATATTGTTGTCTTCAATAATTGTTGTCTACTGCAGGGCTGCCATAAGTTGACATGAAAAATCCTAAGATTTCAAAATTTGCATTTTTCAAGTGCGATTTTACGAATCGTACCTTTACCCTATAGCCTTTTTCTTGTTTTTTTGACATGCGACTACTTAAAGCAGGCTGTAAGTAAAGCAGAATGTGCCTAAGGGCGCATTCTGCTTTACTTTCAGCCTGCTTTAAGAAACCATGTAGTGAAAAAAAATCCGGAGATTTAGGAAAAATCCGGAGAAATGGCAGCCCTGCTACTGCAGTTCTAAATTTTAAATTTCTCCAATTTCTTTTCAAAATAGAGTTGAGAGTGTCAAACAGAATGAATCCTGCTTAATAAACTCAGTTTGCAAAGGTAACATTGTCATGGTTTCACGTGCTAAGACTTAAGTAAGAGTTAACCAAGTTTTACAAGCTCGAAAAGATTGCAATGAACTCTTCCTTTGTGCTTGCTGGAATATATCATTATAGATTATACAAGGGTGATCTAAAGACACAATATTTGTCCATATAACAGAACCTTTTATATGAAATAGCAAACAGTGCAGCGTAACATGGCGTCTCATCAGGGTCTACACTGTTTGCTACTGCCTACTTTAGGAGATACTAGGCTTAAATGGGTTAAACGAAGTGTTAAAAAATATTCATGAAGAGAAGTTGAAGTTTTTTCAGTACAGAGATAGTTTGCAAGGTACAGTAGAACCTCTCTATTACAGACACTAAAAAGAAGGCTAATTGAGTGTATAAAAGACAGGTGACAGCTTAAAGCAAGGTGACAGTAAAACAGAAAGCTCCTACAGGAGCTTTCTGTTATACTGCTGTCACCTTGCTTTAAGCAATCACCTGTCAGAAACACCTAATAATTAACACTTAGTGGTCGTAGTAGAGAGGTTTTACTGTATTTTTGTCTTGTTTGTTTGGACACCTGCTCGTTGACATGCCACATGGATACCTGCCCTTTGTACTAATTGTGGTCACTCGCTTGAAGGATCCGGAAGAAACAGCTTTGAATGCTTACCAATATTCTGTTTGTTATTGTTAAATTTAATCTGATTATTAAAAGCAAACAATGTGTACATTTACAGAACTTCAGATGAAGGAATCTGAATTAACGTGAGAGAGCTCTGTATTGATGTAATTTAATCAACACAAACATGATGTGAGCATGGATTATAAGTCAGATGAATTCCTAAATCAGACAGTGAATCCTATAGGAGCTTTCTGCATTACTATTGAGAATCCTTAAGGAGAGTTCTGCATTGGTATTGTCCTGAATTAAGCTTCCATCTGTCCTTGGTCTCAGCCCAATATGATCACTTTATGCGTTGCATTGTCGTTAAACCCAAGTCAACCAATCAACCTAGTTTAGGACTACCTTTCCATGTCCTTCTTTAGTCACAATTCAAATTTGACTTGTATTTATGCAACAGATGTTCATGAAACGCTTATACATTTAACGCTTTACAGGCCAAGTAATATTGCAACAATAATTTTGTCAACTGTTTCAAATATAGAATTTCAAACATTTCTGTTCATAATAGGGTGAGAATGTCGAGCAGTTTGGATTCTAATATGAGATGCCATATACTGCCCCATCTCAACTGACTCGATCCAAACTGTTTGCAGAGATTTAAGTCACAGTTTCACCCCTAGTGTGCAGTATAAGAGTCAACACATGTTGCATTATGCATTGCAAACAAAACCTTGGAGAGACAACGTTGTTGTAATGCAACAGTATCTGCTAAACTATCACAAGAGCCTAGTTAATTTGACAATAAACCCCACCCACTTAGGTCACACATACATTGAATACCTGTCCCATTGTCATTATTAAGTATTTTGTTCAGTAATTCTATATTCCTTCTCATTTTATAGGATGGTACAAATACCTTGCTCTCTAAATATGATCTTTGAGGTACAGTCAAGCACTTGTATTGTGACTTATCAGTGAAGAAGCATGGAGACATTTTGTAAAATACATTGTTTCTTAACATAGGACAGACATGATGCAGAAAAATCAAAATGCAGGTTGTCAACATTATTTTTGTCTTCACTAAGCTGCCACTTGCTATAATGACATCCCTTGCATATTCTTTTGAATTGCAACATAAAATGAGTTTAACCCAAAGGTTAAATTTCTACTCTATTCAAAGGATTTGTCCAAATAGGATATCTCAACCATCAGGCGCGTAGCTACCTGTACGCAAAAAACGCAACTGCGTACACATTGTCCTCAAAAATAGAAAAATTTAAAAGTCCAAAAATGCAATAAAAATCGTAGGGGGTAGAGATCAAAGGCTGGAAGACAAGCTGTCAGAAAAAAACCATAATCCTAGAATCAATAATTTGTTATTCTGAGTCAAATTTTTACAAAGTCTTTGAATGCGGGAAACGCCGTCCGAACGCACCAGAGATCATCTAGGATTAAAAATTTCCCGGGGGAGCATGCCCCTGGACCCCTCTAGAGTAAGAGTGTTTAAACTAATCAGAAGGGGGGGGGGGGGGGGGGGGGGTTAAAATTATGTTATTGGGAGTCGAATTTTACATATATATTAAAAAATGATGTTGGTATTTTTCTGTTTAACCCGTTTTGATTGCTCGAAATGCCCTTAGAACTCACCAAAGCCCATCTAGAAATATTTTTTTTCCGGAGGAGCCTTCCGCATTCCCAGTAAGAGTGCGTTCGCCAATTGAAATAGCCCCTGACGTCGACGTGTGCCCCCTCAAATCATAGTTTGCTTCCTGCGGGCCTGCTTTATCATGTTATCAAAACGGATCGTAAATGCAAATGGTTCTGTTGCAGATCTAAATGTTACTGATTGTCGGTTTAAAATTAACATCCATGATTTCAGGAACGTACATTAGATCTATATATACGTGCCTGATGATTTTGTCGTCAATGTCGTTTTTTGGGTTTTTTATTCAAATTTTACACACATTTATGTTATTTTATCACCTGTTTTGAATGCGGGAAACGCCCTCAGAACGCACCTGAGACCATCTAGGAATAAAATTTTCGCGGGGGAGCATGCCCCCGGACCCCCCTAGTATAGGAGTGCGTACACTTCCTAATTGGTCTAGCTACGCCCCTGACCATCTCTTGTTTGTACCACCAAACGTGTGTTAACCAGCCACTCCAATGGTCATGTATGAAGATAGCATAACTTAATACAGAACAAAGTAATGCAGAAAGCTCCTATAGGAGCTTTCTGCATTACCTTTGTCCTGCATTAAACTGTAACCTGTCATTCAAAATCCCCATATGTATTTTAAGAAATGACTGTTGAAGACCGGTCTTGTTGTAGCAGTGTTTGCTCGGAGCCTGTTTACCTTTTATTGCCGTGTGTGATGTAATGCTATACTGTTGTCATAAGCTGATTTGATTTTTCCCACGTCTTTAGCACAATATTTAGGCCTTCAAAAGTCTGACATAGTTGCCCCAAGGTATAGTAACCTAAGTCCGTTCATTGATGGATAAGTATACAGCTGCAGCGAGGTACTAAAGACTTGTTATGTCAAGGGATACAGACTGCCCCATGCATTTCCTGTGGTCCTTTGTCTGTTATATTTCCTACTTTCATTGTTACATTATTAATTAATTAATGCATGATTGTAGAGTCCATACTAAATGGACTTCTGGAAGCAGTGTGGATTTAGATGCTCAGGTTTCACTTTTTGCAGCGTCTCATCCATGCCGTCACATGGTATTTTGTATTAAAGATTTCAAGAAAATCAGAATTTTACGATGTGGTGATCAGGAATGAAAATATGCAACGTTTGCAGACATTTTCATACCAAACATTGAAGGAGTCTAACACAATGATTGCACAAATAGTTTGTCCAACTGTTGTACTGTTTTTTGCAAAGAGCAATTTATTGTATAATGTTGTCTGTTTAATTCTGGAACTGATATTTTTCCTTTATCACTTCCAGATTGTTCACTGTTTGAATGTCAAACACTTTGGATTCTGATCAGATTCATGGATAGCATACTCTGTGTTTCTGATCTTGATCAAGACTGTGGAGGTTGGGGTATTTGTATCCTCCATTCATTTGGTTTAATTTCATCTGTAGAAGGTATAATACAAGGCATAAAACTTGTTGAAGACAAATTTCATGAACCTGTTTTGGGCGACAGATCGCACAACTGATGTCAGTCTTTAGGAATTTCCAAGGCTTCTGTATATGTATTTATCACTATGGATGACTGTATTATAGTTTATCTGTTGGGATCAGGAATACAAGCCATACATGTGCATTCAACATTATTGTAGTTTCTGCATTTACTTTTTATGCCCTATATTTTGCATTCATCATTGAGAGAGATGAGATTGAAGACCCAGGTCAGGGTCCAAGGATATAAAGCTTTTGAGCTGAGTTTGGAGTAGTTCTCAAGCATTTGATTGGTCAGATTTTAGCCTAGGCTCATATTTGACCAATCAATTGCTTAAGAACGATAGAAGACTCAACTCAGAGGCTTTATAACCTTTGACCCAGACTCATTGTATTTGGTTTGAATGTGTGTTTGTTGGTTAAATGTCTGTCTGTCCACTGTGAATAATAACCTTACTGTATATATGTAGCCATCATAAACTTTACACTTACTACATGTGATATTTGACATATGTGATTTCCCTGCATCAAGTCTTTGCTATAATACCAAAGTATTGATCTTGTGACCTTGATCTTTGACTTACTTTTGAAATTCAAACATAGGATTCTGTCTGATCATTTAGGTTTCAGAAACACATGTATATGTTTGGAAAATGGGTCTCCTAAACAAATATCATTCTGATCTAAGACCTATAATAATGTTTTGATGATGTTAGTGGCTATGCGTTTATGTCTTAGTTTCTAAAAATATTATCTTAAAATCAAAGGGTCTTGGGCCCGTTTTCATAAAATTTGGTACAACAAATGTTGTCATAAGTCAGATTTATAAAAGTCTCAATTGTTATTTATTTCTCTCCATCTAATGCTGTTATGCGACTTCTCTTTGGACTCGTTTTGAAAATAGTACCGATTCCAAAGAGATGTCACAAGACAGGATTAGATAGAGAAATCAGAAATGAAATTAATGTATTTTAAAGTTTTGACAAAGTTTTATGAAACGGACCCCTGGGTTTTTGTCTGACAATTCTCGACTTAGAAATGAAAATGAGATCAAGGTATTGCTTTTACGATGGCAATGATGGTAATAACAGAAATTTACAAAATGTATTTTCTATTTGACACTATTTCTCAAAACCATACCTTGGGCTAGCTTTCACTTGTTAATTTGTTGTGAGATATATATTCTGTGAAATTCTTTTTACTTAGAAACAGTGCTTTTGGTGCACCAAGTCAACGGTGCCTACAAGTTTTCACAAGGGAACATTAAATTTTGCTACATCTCGAAGATCCCTCTGATGTCAGAGTCTGCACTATTGGTCATTTTGCAATACTTTGTAAAATCATCTCTTAATAGTAAACTGAAACTGAAGTAAAAAAATGAGTTATTAGGCAATATGATTTTAGAAAAGTATGTTTTGGTATTAAGTTAATATTAAATAGGACATCTACCAAGACATGATGCTGATTAATTCAGAAAGAAATTGCACAGTTCCTGCATTACTCTTGGTTTGACAACAAATGTATGACCAGTTTCTTTATGCCATAGCCAATCAGAACACTGGTGTGCTTGTACAGGCCAGAGGTTGTTTTTACATCACTAGGATAATAAATAAAGACCTGTGTTTTGTGAAGTGGTTGCTGATATAAGATTTATATGGACAAATGTTTGAACAGAAAGTTGGAGTGGCCGTATTGGGGAAATGCCTAATACAATCAAATCTGTATGAAAATAAAAAACAGTCACTCAAGTTAAGATAATTTTGTAGGGTCTAATATATGCAGTGCCTTAATGCAGGACAAAATAAAGCAAAAACTGCTAAAGTGGCTTTCTGCTTTACTTTTGACCTGCATTAAGATAGCATCAGTCTTTAGAGATAACCATGTTTGAATGAGCATGTGTTACGGGTTGCTAAATGTTTGTTTGACTGTCAGGCTATATATGTCCCATGATAGCACAGGAAATTGTCTAAAACATGTGCTTCATATACAAACAGGAAGCTGTCAACTTCAGTAAATAAATACTAGATTAAATCGCCTTTTGATTCAGTCAAAGTCATGGTTTCAGCCGACTGACTTTAGTCATTATACACAGTCAAACTCGTATTAAGCTTCAAGTCCTTGAAGAAATATGGATACTTATAATATCTGCAGATACAGGTGATTGTGTAATGCAAGATACAAGTAATGCAGAAAGCTCCTTATAGGAACTTTCTGCATTACTTGTATCTGGCATTACACAATCACCTGTATCATACTATGCCGATGAACCTCTAGCTATTGAATGGTCACTAATTACAAGTTCAGTGTACCTGATCTTATCATAGTCCTATGATAAATGTAGACAGTACTGTGCTTTATATTGTAATTTGTAATCTGCATATTCATGTTGCTAATTGTCTCATAATAATATGATGTCGGATCCAGAGTTTCATGAACAAAAATCATGGTCAATTTTGTGTCAAAGAAAACTGCTGATTCTTCAATTTGTTGATTTTTTCCTTTTAAGAACTAATGATGTTTTGAATCGGAGACTCAGAATGTTTTTAAGATATGTGACACCAAAGTAACATTCCAGCCGGGTTTTCTCTTGTCAGTCTTCTATATTTTTGTATTGTTTTTAAGATATCTGAAAATATAGCAAAAATGAAAAGTAAAGTGACTGAAAAGAGAAAAATGTGCTATTTTTGGTGCAAAAGACATTCAAATATAGCTATTGACATTAAGATGTATGAAACAGCTACAGAAACTTCACTGGATTACATGAAATATTTTAAAATATTTCATGGACAATTAAGAGTGGACAAATTGCAATGCAATAATGAAACAATTGTTGTAATTGATCAATGCCTCATAGGCAATGTACATTTTTATCTACTGATGGTTTAAATAGTTATCTGAAAAAAGAATGCAGCCAATGGTTTCACCATGACCTGTCCCTCAAAGGTTTCCTAGGTGATGTAATGGAATGTAAAAGAGTATCAAATGTAGACCTGTATTGATACCCAGATATCTGTAGATATTCAGTAAGGGTAATAAACTGCTTATCACAATGAACCTTTTTATTGCACTATAATTCACACACCATACCCCCTCTCATGTTATTCCTGGTTGAATGTTGAATAAATGTAGTCTGCCTCAAAATCATAATGAGAAATGATTACAAGGCAATTAATGAGTTATCTATGAATTTGAACATCGATAGTCTGTTCAAATTCATAGATAACTCATTGCCTTGTAGTTCTTAAACCCATTAACTCTTTGAACCCTAGTCCCGCATATAGGCGTGCTTTTCAAACAGTGTACATGTGAATAGTACACTTGTCCTATGCAAACAGTGAAGACCCTGATCAGAGGGCTCCGAAAGGAGCCCTCTGATCAGGTTCTTCACTGTTTGTCACAATGCCAAATATTGACAAAAACAACCCTTAAAAGTCAGAAATGGACTAGACTAAAATGGAAACTGGAATTTTCCATTTAAAGTTTCAGGGAGGAAAGAGTTAATACCCCATAGCCTGTTTCTAGTTTTGAAGACATGTGACCACTAAAAGCAGGTTGAAAGTAAAGCAGAATGTGCCTTAAGGCGCATTCTGCTTTACATTCAGCCTGCTTTAAGCTACTATGTGCAAGAATATAGAAAATATTTCTTATGATACATATTCATGAGTGTAGATATTGGAATTATTTTCTTCAGTTGAGGAATAAATTTAGAGGCGTAAAAGACGTATTTATGGGGTAATGGCATATTTTTAATACCTAGTGTAGATATTGGAATTATTATTTTCTTCAGTTGAGGAATAAATTTAGAGGCGTAAAAGACGTATTTATGGGGTAATGGCATATTTTTAATACTAAGAGCCAAAATAAAAAGGTGAAATATGATCATACTTATAAGCCTCACAAAGGCATGCTACTATTAATGCTCAACAAAAAAGTAATACAGAAAGTTGGTTTAGGAGATTTGTGGGAACTTTTGTCAGTCGATTGAAATTCACCTGCCATTGCCTGGATTATGATTGCTCTTATTTGATTGGTTGCCTAACACTAAGTTTCACAAAGTCTTGTATGATAAGGGTAAACAGGTATTTTTTTCCCAGAGTGCAGGAGGGCTATGAGTTAGTTAGCGGGCTTAATGGTTATTGCAAATCAATTTGTCTAGAGCTCAGAGATCAATGGGGCTTGGGGTTCAAGCACCCAGGTAATTGTTCATGATTATCTCGCTATATATGGCTTGAAACAGATGGTCACAATGAGGAGGCTGAAAATGTTTGTATGGGTTACCATGGTGGGAATCTGGGGAGATAAAACCCCGCCCAGGGTTTGCCGGTGTGTTTGGCATTGATTGGTGTCCAGCAGTTATTGCTCTCATGATGGTTTAACCCTTTTCCTGATATAAGCACCTTTTAGCACGTTTAGTTTATTCCTACGCTGAAGAAAATAGTTCCAATTTATAAAGCCATTAGTATGTATCATATGAAATATATTCTATATTCTAGCAGATGGTAGCTTAAAGCATTCTGCTTTACTTTCAACCTGCTTTGAGTAGTCACCTATCTTCAAAACTATAGACACATGCTATTGGTGACTCCCCTATATATGCAAGACTGTTGCACTCTACTTACAATGGTTTTACAATAAATAGTACATGTATTGCAAACAGACTTTACCCTGATCAGAAAGCTTTTACTAGTAGTTTAACATAATATTAAAGAGACATTGCCGTTGTATGCAAGTATAAGAACAATGTACAAGTCATAATTGACTATAGTAAATGCACTTTTGATGTACAAGGTTGAGGGAAGTAGTAGTAGAGCTATTCATTTTCTGTGTTGGTAATTTATTATGGTGTTGTTTAACCTACTGCCCTTTGGACATATTGAAAGATCCATAAGTTAACCTTTTCCTCCATTGCAAAAAAGTGTGAATCACTTATACATGAGCTGTGTCAAGACAAAACTTGCCCTGTTGCATGTATTGGCAACAATATACAGACCAAGCAGTGTTGTCATCCAAGGCTCTGTATCTGAGTTTGGTCTAAACTGCCAAATACCGTATATAATCCAGCATGAAATGCTTTAGATGCATGTGGGTGTCAAACTGAAGATCAAGACCAGCCTGCATTGTTTCTATTCTGCATTAAGCTGTCTGAGATGTCTTTTAGTATCTCCTTATCTTCAATGAATAGTTAGTTAAACTTATACACAAGCTTTACTGTATTCGGTAAAAAAAAATACATGAGTATAAGTTTTCTAATGTTCACCTATAGATATGTCATTTTTTGTGTTTTATGGTATTTTTACTAGGGAAAAAAAACATATTTGCTTGAAGCATGCATCAATTATCATTTTTTGTATGTTAAGCTATGATTGATTACTGTATGTAACATCTGATGAGTAATCTCCCTTATTTACATTATTTCAGCGGAAGGTAACCTGCGAGAGTTTACGCGGGTCAACAGTCACCATGAGGCACGACATGGCTACGACTCTCTTATCTTACTACCCACTAACCGTCCACAGTGCATTCAGGACCAGTACAACCTCTGTGCCACCAACCCAACCAGGGTGATTAGAAGTGCTGATAGGTATCGTAAAGACGGACTCAGTGGCTCAAAGATGTTCAAGTGCTGGCCCGTTCTACTGCAAGAACGGACAGTGCGCACTCCAGACCTCAATTTACCTAGACGGGTAAGTGATTGAAAGATTTACTGATGTTAAAGGGTTATTAACATGTGTAAAAGGAAACGACTCAAAACAGAGCAAAAACAAAAGAAATAATTTTTCAAAGTTAGTTCATACAGTCATGTCTTAAATTCTTAATTAAGAAGTATGGACTTTTTTAGGCATTTTGAAAGTTTACAACTGTAAAACAGCTTTGATTCTAGTCAAACATCAAATTACTCAATGGCTGATCAAAGCTCCGGATAAGGGTAATATTTCAAATTCTTTATTTCTGCATTAAAGCCCTATGATGTTACTACTCATTATCTAGACAATTGTAATGAGTAGTTACACCATAGGATATGGTGCTGAAATTATTGAAACTGCTGGATTTGTTCAGTTTACTCCTTATATGGAGTCCTGTCTGATTAGGTTCCATTTATTTTTAAACAAATGCCAGTGCACCTCAATGATTTAGAACATTTAAGTCTAAACACCAAAAATCCTTGTTGTTTTGAGTTTTATTTAAACGAAAATAAGCCCATACTTTTTATTTGTATCTAAAACAAGAAAGAAAAACTCTTATGTCATTTGTAGGGAAGTTGTGGTTTTATGTCGCCATAATTTGCTTTCTGCTGACAAATCTCCTAGTGAAATGTGGAGCAAATTGGTTTTTGTTAGCTTTATATATGTCATAAAAACTGAAACAAGCCAAACAAAAAATAGACCAAGATATTTATTTGAATAAAAAAAAAGAGTCTTACCATTCTAGCAGGGGATATATCCCACTGTGATTATGTTTTCAGACAGTTTTAATCCAGATGAAACGCCACGTAACGCGGGATCCCATCAGGATTCAAACTGTTTGACATTCAGACCCTGTTTTGAAAAGAAATGGGAAAAAATATACGTTTAAAACAATAGCAGATGACAATTAATATTTTAGACAAAAAGTTACACAACATTCAGTCTTAGTTTACAATAAATTGGTAGGTCAGACTTAAATCAGTTATTTGAAGTTAATTTGGATCCAGATCGGGCAGGGAATATCTCAGCATCTGATCAGGATCTAAACTGTTTTACACTTGTATTTACTTTGAATTGGAACAGATTAAATGAATACATCAGTAAATTTTAACAAGGAATTCAGATCACAACCTTGATACTGATAATGACCTTTTCCCCTATAGATGGTTTTTCTAAGTGTTTAAGGCAATTGGGTTCTTGAAGCAGGCTAAAAGTAAAGCAGAACCCTCAAAGTGGAGCTGTCAGTCTGCTTTGTCTAGCATCTACAGGGCTTCCATTTCTCCAGATTTTTCCTAAATCTTCGGATTTTTTTCTAGTACATGGTAGCTTAAAGCAGGCTGAAAGTAAAGCAGAATGCACCTTAAGGTGCATTCTGCTTTATTTTCAGCCTGCTTTGAGCAGCCACGTGTCAACAAAACAAACTAGAAACAGGCGATAGGGAAAAGGTTAAGATTCATAGAATTTCACTTGAAAAATGCAAATTTGGAAATCTTAGGATTTTTTATGTCAACTTATGGCAGCCCTGCATTTACCTGTCACAATGTAGGAGAGTAACTATTTCCTATCTCTCATTTATCAGGACAGAGTAAAGGCATGACAAGTAATTTCTATGAGAAATACATGAGTTAAAGTATAAAATATAAAAAATACTGATTTATTTTCTCCCATTTTTATAGGACCCTAAGGTAAGTTGTGGGAATGGCACATGGGTGTTTTGAGAATTTTGTATTCGGTTTGTCATAACAAACACATTTTGTAACCTATCGTCACCATTGCTTACACATGGTTAATACCAGGAGAACCATTTCATCCATGCATCCTTGCTGTTATGTATGATGGTCACTTAGCAAAATGTTGCTTTCGATGGCAGGCCAATGGGGTTATTTTTATGAAAAGTGAAGTATTTCAAATCTTTGTTAAGCTTCCATTCAAAAGACGTTGTATGAACAGTCATTCAGGAAGGCCATGATTCAAATGTAGGAAACATTCTGAAAGCTCTAGATTTCTTTTGATCTGCACTGAGCTGTTTATAATCCATTTTTTCCCAATAAATTATTGCTTCAAAACTTTAATATTCATCAGTTGCCAGAAAATCTGAAACATATCGCAGAGCGACATACAAAACAAAACAAAAACAAACATCTTTAAAAGTAGGTGGCTGCTTAATGAATGGCAAAAGTACTGCAGAAAGTTTCACCAGTAGATTTCTGCATTACTTTTTCTCTGCATTAAGCAGCCACCTTCCTTTATGTCCAACACTTTCCTAGGTGTAGTGTGTGTCACTGAAGTGAGGTTTGAATGTATCCCAGTATAGAAGAATTGATTAATGGGAGGAATTTTGATGTACAATTCTTCATTTTTGAAATATCATATCTGTATACTGCCTATTTAATATCAAGTTCCTATATTGTAAAATTTATATGTATACAGGAAACGTGTGAGTTTCTTGAACTGCTTGGAAAGAGAAAGGAAAAACACATTATTAACCCCTCTCCTGCTTTGTATATTGTTACTTTTTGAAAACAGTGCAGACCCAGATCAGACAGCTCCTTAAGGAGCTGTCTGATCAGGGTCTGCACTGTTTTCTTATAGGATCCATCTGATGTGCAAGTCTGCTCTCTTTCCAGAGGAAAATGTTCCTAATTTTATTATAGCCAATCTTGAATGTAAATATATGTTCAATATGGGCATAGTTATATATATGAATATTCAGCTGGAGACAGGTTAAGATAATTGGCCAATATATGGAGTGCTTACTGTTGTAGTTGATGTGAATAACAAAACAATAATCAAGATACAATGTAATGGGGCCCTACCGCATTACAGAGTTATCCCAATTTTCATCACGAGTTAACTCCCCTGATAAGGAAAAGGTTGTTTCCGGTTTAGTTAACGCATTTCATTGAGACGGTGTCGATAACGGTCATAAACGATTCGGAAAAGAATAGATCGAATGCGGTTTATTAGTTTGATACCTATATCTATATGCAGTCAAGCTCCCGTTTATCCCTATATATTTTAATGTATTAATTTTGTTTAATGTCAAATGCGACGGTTATTTATTTCATCGTTTTTAGCAAACCGAAAGTAGCACTGATCATACTTTTTCTATATAACAAAGAAGCTGACTTTTAACATACTTAACAGACAAGGGTTTTCACCTCGGTAAAAGAACGTTAACATGGATTAAAAGTAGATCCTGATCAGATGGTTACTATATAGGAACAGTCTCTATAATCAATGACTGTCCTCTCTGGTTCTTAAATGACATTATAGGTCTATAAATGCTGCCTATTACAGGTGAAAAAGGGGATATTTATTAAGACATTACCGGTATTAAACATAAACTTTGTATTATTCAGTTATTAATAATGACATGAATATTCATTAGGCAAAGGGTTAAACTGATCTTTTAAAATATGTTGAATGGTAAACAGTTTCTTCAAAAATGTATATTTTGTTTGTTCATTATATACCAGCAGATTTTAGTTGACAGAAATTTCATAGAAATAGTTCAGCCTGTCATGCTCATAGCGCACATGGATTTCACCTCTCAATGCTTCTGCCCAGGGGCCATAAAGCGCAAAGCATCATCACAACTAACAACAGGAAGTAACCAATTAGCTAGAAATCGAATTGTATACTGACCCCCCACTGGGGTGCAGCTGCTGTCCCATAGTCATCTCTTCTATGACAAGCCGTAAAACGGAAGCTTAAGTCTTGGGTACACAGGCTGGAATCAAAACACACCAAACTATTTTTTTTTATATATAGGATCCACATGGTTATTCATGTGGGGAATAAATTTCAATCTCCTATACCATGCACTCCTTCATGTGCAAAAGCTTAACCCATTACCCCCATCATTATGTCTTTTACTCCTTTAATGATTTCCACCTTCATAAGCAAATAAATCCTCTTCAAGCACTAAGCAGTCATAAGTATGGATCATAGGTGATATTTTATGTCAGTCGTAGTGGGTGGTACCTTAAAGCAGGATGAAAGTAAAGCAGGGTGCACCTTAAGGCGCATTATGTTTTACTTTCAACCTGCTTTAAGAGGTGACCTATATTCAATACTTAACACGGGCTGTGGGGTAATTGGTTTAGGTAATGGGTAAACCCATTACCCGATCGCCTGTTCCTACCTGGAAAGACAGGTGTCCATTAAAGGTAGATTGAAAAGTACTTGCCACTTTACTTTCAGCTTACTTTAAGCTACCATCTGCTAGGATATTCAATGTTTTTAATGTTGCACATTCATGCTAATAAAAACTTTGAATTAGAACTCTTTCCTTCAATGGAGGCATAAACCAAAGGCGTATTTAAAGGGTTAATAGGAAATACATACCGTTTTAACAACATAAATACTTTAGAACCCCTCTCCTATCATTAAATGTGTACTCTATTGAAAACTCAATGTTGAAAGTAAAGCATGTATTCCATCGTTTTAGTATATTAAAACTTTATTTCTGTTGCTCTTTTACCAGTTCACTAATTATAATAGGCTTAAAACACTATCATTTATAAAAAGTTTGGAACCAGATAAGATGCAGCATATATACTAACAGGCTGATCAGGGGTAGAACTGTTTCACACGCATATATGTTTTAAGTCAAACTTGATATCATGTTCTAAACTTTTATCAAGAAAGTAGGCAGTATTTTTTTTTTAAATATTAACCCTTATCATGCTATTAGCATAATTGATCATTCCTACGGTATTTTTCCTTATTTAATCAGCTAAAGTAATAAATTAAATGATAGGTATTCATAGCGGGTAGGGTTTATGGTTGATTAACAGCAACCAGAATGTGCTATGACACATCCATGTAACGGGGTTTAACCCTTTACCCAATAGATGGTATTAGTTTTGAAGATAGGTGACCCCTTAAGGCAGGTTAAGGTACATTCTGCTTTAAGCTATCATCTGCTGGGAGGTATAACATATTTATTGAGGTGCAGATTGATGACTTATTTTAATAAACATATGAATAAATGATATGCATAGAACGGTATATCTATGGAAGTTTTTGTAAGTTTTATTGTAGGTAAAGTAAATGCATGTCTTAATTCTATTTTTGAACAATATGAGAGATTGCGCTTTCAATAATGTATAGCCAGGTTCTACTGTATATAATATAAGCTCTACACTAACAAGCAGACGATCTCCTCAAATTCGTGTTTGAGGATAAAGGATTTTCGATACTATGTGTACTTCACTATTGAACCGGAAACAACCGCTCATTCAGGGGGCGCTACTCTTATCACACTTTCCATGCGGGGTAACTCTGTATATCGGTAGGGCCCCATTCTACTTTCATCATGTTACCTAAATCAATTTACAATCATTTCATTTTGTACCATCATCATTATAATGTATTGGTATATAAAATTTGCTAGATTATAATTAACACAATTTTTATATACATGTATAACTCTAGTTAATCTTGGAAGTTGGCTAGTAAATACAAACATTTTTGTAGATCATTGTACTCTAATAGTTTGTATAGAGTATTTAATTAGTAGAATTATTCCATTTTTATACAGTTCACAGTAAAACCTCTCGATTACAACTACTAAAAAGAAATCTATTTGATTGTAAAATAGGCAGATGACAGCTAAAGCAAGATGAACTTTAAACAGAAATCTCCTTTAGGAACTTTCTGTTTTCTTTCACATTGCTTTAAGCATGTCTTAACCCTTTACCTGATAGCCTATTTCTAGTACTTAAGATAGGTGACTACTTAAAGCAGGTTGAAAGTAAAGCAGAATGCGCCTTAGGGCGCATTCTGCTTTACTTTCAGCCTGCTTTAAGCTATCGTTTGCTAAAATATAGAAAATATTCCCCATAATACATATTCATTACTGATTAAATTGGAACTACTTTCTTCAGCGGATGAATAAATTATATCCGCTAAAAGGCGCTTCTATTGGGGAAAGGGTTAAACATGCACCTAATAATTCTTGAAAACAATTAAGTGGGTGTTATAGGTATTACTGTACATGTACTAAAGTAAAACCACTACATTTCTTGTGCCTTTTTGAACTGCAGTCAAACTTTAATTGTGTGAGGCACTAAGATTCTAGAGGAGGTTAGCAGCTTCATGCAGGAAAAAAGATTGTGCAGAAACGTCTGTTCTGCATTTAACATACACCTGTTTTGAAGAGATCTGTATAATTTTAATGCTTTCATTAATTGGCTTCATTACTCAGTTTGCTTCATAAACATGCCTTTTAACACCTGTAATTATTTCTACGCAAAGGAAAGTAGTTTCTGACCTTATGTTGAAAGCATTTGCAGTATCTTTACAGACGGTGGCTTAAAGCAGGTTGAATGTAAAGCAAAATTTTCATAAGGAGCATTCTGCTTTACTTTAATCTAGCTTAAGTTGTCATCTGCCTTCAAAACTATAAACAGGCAATTGGGCAAAGTCAGTTTGCCCATTACTCCATAGACTGTTTAAAGTTTTGAAAATAAGTGACCACTTAAAGCAGGCTGAAAGTAAAGCAGAAAACACCTTAAGGTGCATCCTTCTTTACTTTCAGTCTGCTTTAAGCTACCATTTCTAGGATATGGAAAACATTTCCTATGAAGCATATAATTATCAATGGATGTATAATTGGAACTGTTACTTTCACTGGAGGAATACATTAAAGGTGTAAAAAGGTGTATTTATAGGGTATGAGTAATGGGTTAACACAAGTTTGACTAAATATAAGATTTATGTCTTTGTATTGTACCCTTGGATGACGTTTGAAACTATTTATTAGCATATGAAGTGTTGATATATAAGGGACATATTATTGACAGTTACATACAGGTAGATGTTTTAAATTTCTGTTCACAAGTAGAGCAGATCAAGGCATTTAACATGCAGTACATGAGAGTGAGACTTTATCTCATTCATCCCTGAAACTTATCATGGAGAATTTCAATTTTCAGTTAAGTGTTTGACTTTTCAGGGTTGATTTTAATATATTACAAAATAACAAACAGTGCAGACCCTGATCAGATGGCTCCTGCAGGAGCCTTCTGATCAGAGTCTGCACTGTGTGCATGCACAAAACAAGAGTACTCTTCACCGATGCAGTGTTTGTAAATACTGTTTGTACGCGTTGTTAGGGCTGAATCATTGAATGTGTTAAAACACTGCTGTTCATGAAGGTAAGCGGACACTATTGTGTAATCAAGTTGACAATATAAATGATTAGATCTATCATCATCTTATTTGTCCTACGAGGTATCATGATTAAAATGAAACAATTAATAATTGGTGAATTATTGCAAACAAGCAAGACAATAGTTATAGCCGAAGAAAAACTTAATTTATTGCTAAAAATATTAACAAAACGTAAGTTAATTATCTGTCCGACCAGGGGGGCTTATGTCCGCCCGCGCAAAACAGGCGGGGGGCTCGTGTCTGCCCGCGCAAAATTGCACGGGGGCTCGTGTCCGGGGGGGCTCATGTCCGTCAATCGTTCATGAATGGCAAACTGTGAAAGAGGTGACAGTTTTAAGCAGTTTGGACACATATCAGATGCCATATAAGTCTTACGTAGTGTCTGATCAGGATTAAAAGGGAAAAAAGGTTTGACAGTCCATGTATTGGTATGTTTTTTCTACTTGTGATAAAAGCCATAGTAACTAGATCTATATCTTGTGTCTGAATTCTGCCAAAATAACCTACACCTTATTCTTTTTTGTGACCATGAATTTATGCAATGGATAATCATTGTAACCTGCTAAAGGCTGATGACTTCTAAACCATTTAATTACTCCATAATCTGTTTCTAGTATTGAAGATAGATGGTCACTTAAAGCAGGTTTAAAGTAAAGTAGAATGTGCCTTAAGGCACATTCTGCTTTACTTTCAACCTGCTTAAAGCTGTAACTATCTGCTAGTACATGTATATAAAAAATTATTCCTTATGATACATGTCAATGTCTGTATAAATTGGAACTATTTTCCTCAGTGTTCAGGAATAAATTAGATGCATAAAATGTGTATTTATGGAGTAAAGGGTTAATATAGGATGAAAGTAATGCTCAATGTGCATAATTATAATGCTGTCACCTGCATGAATAAACTTTCCATGCATCGTCTATGTAATTGTAGTTAACACTTATTTGCAAGTATTGAGAATGATTTGACATAGATTCTAGGTGTCTAAGGCATATATATCCCAGTGGATCACGCAGGATTACAGCCAATCCTCAATCCTCAAGATTTCATTACCATGGTGACAGCTGTGACGGATGCTGTTTGGCTGGAGAGGTCACTGTTGTCTGGCAAAACTGGTCATCAAGGTCAAATCTTTCACAGTGTACACTCTCATCACAATGAAAAAGCAGCCATTCTTGCAGAAACCTGGATAGATATACGAGGATTATCTTAAGACACTACAGTGCTTGCCATGTCTACAGCTGAACAATTCATATATTATAGCAAACAGTGTAGACCCTGATGAGAAGTTGTGTAACGCGGTCTACACTGTTTGCCAATGTCATCTTTTAAATAAACAATAGGTTTAATAAATGGTTAGGGCCTGACAACTTAATACAACACAGTCCAAATGATCCAAACAGTTTTCCACTTGTCTTAGATTACTTGAATTAGAAAATGCACAAATAAGTTTTTGGATGACAATTTGAAAGCAGATATTTAACAGCCTGCAGCTAGTGAAGGGTTAAGGAAAACCGTCTTAATTTGCTTTTTGTTGAAAGGAATATGAAGTTTTGAGGTCAGTTTTCCAAATGATTGCACCTGATTATATATCCTTCAATGACTTTGAATAATTTTGATCATGTGAGGAATATTTTTAAGATGATTTAAAAAAAAAGAGAAAAAAAGAATAAATTATGGATATGTGATGTTTATTTGATAAAAACTTTTTAACCTTTTTCAGACACATAATTAGGAAGGAGTGTAGATAATCTGCAATTTGTTTCAATTAAGATCAAATGTTTCCATCATTTCAAACAATTTACAGAATTTCTTATAATGTGCTTGAATACGAATAAGAGTGTATGATTAAAAAAATATTATTATTTTTTGTCTCACTCAAACCTTATTCTTTACTACTCATTAAAACCATTGCTCAAGAAGTGAAAAATTGAAGGAAACAATGCTTGTTAGTTGAGTTTAAAATGTTTCGGTTGAAATGCTTCCTTTAGACCTGTAACCTTTCCTTCTTATAGGCATATACTGTACTTCTTTATGTTAAAAGGCAGTAGGCAGCTTATAGAAAGATAAAAATAAAACAGAAAGCTCCTTTAGGAACTTTATGCTTGTAACCTTCATTTTTCTTTCAGCAGCTGCATTTACAAACATTCAAGTAAATTTACCCTTGTTTGAGCCCCTTTTTGCAGGGCAACGTAAAGGTGTCCCGAGGCACTTTATTTTGAGAAAATTTAAGGGTTAATCAATTCAGCAAACTCAATGAAACATCCTTGCAAGACATGTTATGGCTGAACTTTCATCATGCTAGGCAATTGTTGTCAACAAAAGTTATGAGTGACACCTGCATTCTGAAACAGTGTATATTTATCAGCCATTTCTTATAGAAGTATTATCAAAGTTTGGATCTAGATGTCATCTAGATGTAGCCTTATGAGTCCAATTAACTGTTTTCAACAGCCATCCCTATAAATATGATTAAATGTACAGCGTGCTCAAGCGTTACAGTCTGAGGTAATATCCATGCAATGCTCAGAGTTTATGCATATATAATACATATTTTGCAAACAGTGTAGACCCAGATCAGAGGGCTCCTGAAGGAGCCCTCTGATCAGGGTCTGCACTGTTTGCTTTAATTTCAAATAGCTTTTGTGACAACCCCCTCAAGTCACAATAGGACAGGTCATATATCAGAAAATGGATGCGTCCATTTGAACAAGCAGCATTGCAAGGGTTAAGCATCACGCAAAACCCCAAAAGAAAATGTGGTCTTAAATTTATAAGCCACTGTAAATTGGATACAGAGAATAGAATTGCAAAAACACAAGGGTAGTGTGGCTTTTTAAATTAGATTAGCCCTCTTAATTGTATTGATTTTAAACTCAATGAATATTGAATAAAACGATGTCTGCTTCAAAAGTTATGTTTGCAGAAAGTCTAATACAAACCCGTTCCTCTATTTATTTCAAGAAGCCCAATTCATGTGTCACAAACAGTTTGGATGTTTTTTTATCTTTCTGGAACTGAGTTACTCATTGTATGATCTGGATCCAGACTGTTTGCAAATACCAGTAAATTTATGTCTTGCGTTTCAAGAATTAATCATGTTGTACCAGCCACTTCATATCTCCCGACAATTTTTGTTTAATTTTCTGTTTGTTTAAGGCCCCCAGTAAAAGCAATGTGAAATTGCTTTTTGAATTCCTTTAATTGCATGTTGGTTGTTTTTTGTAACCCTTACTGAGCAGGAACATCTAGTATATAATTATAATATTATCTTTGACAAACACAGTGAAGACCCTGACCCTTAAGGAGTCCTCTGATCAGATGTCTTCACTGTTTGTTATACAATAACATATTGATGGTAGATGCTCTCAAAAAACTGAGTAGAGGGATTTGGTTTTTAAAAACTTGGAAAAGTTTAATTAAGATTTTAGTATTGGATTGGTTGTAGAGATGAGTTACTAGGTACATTCAGCGTTTTTTTTCACCCAATTGGGAACGGGTCCGGTACCCCTCAGATTGGGAATTTTTCAAGTCAAATTGGGAAAAACGAGTTTTGAAATGATGACAACGCAGAAATTGGGAATTTAAGTTACTAAACCGTTAGATCTGTTTTAATGGTAAACATGGTGTAAAAACTAAATCTACGCTGGGTGTGTTACTCACAGTAGACGCTGTTGCGGCCGAGACAGAGTTGATGACTTGGTAAAATCCAAAATCTTATCTTATCTATCTCTGAATACTGCCAATCAAGCTCGCGAGTGTTAAGGCAGTAACCTAGATTCAAGTTCTTCATTATCGTCTTTCTCAAAACAATTCTGTAATACTTTGAATTATGGCTCATGATTGTTTTAATTGTAGGTTTTCTATTTTATAAATAATGGTAAACAGAGTCAGACTGGGTTTGTAAACTCTTATCAATTTCAGCGGATTTTGCGGTCACGCAACATTAACCAGTCTCGATGAAGGGGCATGTATAAATCTTCGCCCGGACCGTTTCCGAAATTCGGCCGTAATCACTGGTATTGTTTTATACATACTCCCAAAAATGTCAATGGAGTTGCGTAACTTTGTTTACATTCACGAGACCACGGAATTATAAACTTCTGTATATTTCCTTGACGAGACATTCATTGTAGCAAAAGATAAGTTGAAATATGGATGGTTTGCTATGATTTAAAGGGAAAAAGTAATTTGACAATTGGGAAATATGTTTATTTTGATTGGGAACGGGTCCGATATTTGATTTCTTTTGATTGGGAAGGGTCCGTCGATTCACCCCACAAAACCCAATAGACACCAATAGTAACCAACAGATACCAATAAAACCAAATATGAGTTAAATCTACTACATATAGGCATTTATATCAATTTATAAGTATTATATTATGAGTTTATGGATATATTTAAGTTATATTTATCATTTGGAGTAAAAAAAATCGACCAAATATACATTAATACCGATCATAACCATACCGCTCAAAATCGACTATTCACCCAACAAAACTTTTGAGATGTGATCACGTCGCAAAACGAGTTGAATCTACTACATGTAGGCATTTATATCAATTTGTAAGTATTATATTATGAGTTTATGGATATATTTAAGTTATATTTATCATTTGGAGTAAAAACATCGACCAAATATACATTAATACCGATCATAACCATACCGCTCCAAATCGACTATTCACCCAACAAAACTTTTGAGATGTGGTCACGTCGCAAAACGAGTTGAATCTACTACATGTAGGCATTTATATCAATTTATAAGTATTATATTATGAGTTTATGGATATATTTAAGTTATATTTATCATTTGGAGTAAAAAAATCGACCAAATATACATTAATACCGATCATAACCATACCGCTCCAAATCGACTATTCACCCAACAAGACTTTTGAGATGTGGTCACGTCGCAAAACGAGTTGAATCTACTACATTTAGGCATATGTATATATATTATAGTTAGAGTTTGTGGCCATAAGTTTCAAAGTTTATTACTATATTGAAATTTTATGTATCATTTAGCTAAAAATCAATCATTAATTATTCAGTTAAAATCAGCTATAACTATACGCTCCAAATCTGGAATTCACCCAACAAAAGTTGTGCTATGTGGACCTGGACGATGAAAGAGTTGAAGCCACTACATGTAGCCATGTAATTATATTTCATTGTATTGTAATTAAATGTTTAAGTATTTTGTAAATTTACATGCATAAATTCAAAAAAAATTGATAATCAGGGTACCTCCTGTTACTTAAAAATTGATCAAACAGTGTTTCACACTAAATCAATAGCTAACTGCCACATTTTATCACCTTTAACGAGCTGTGCTTTATTGATAATTGGATTAACAATAACACCACCCGCTGATAGAAGTGTGCCTTTGATGTACCGCCAAGATCATGTGTGATCAAGATACATACTACAAGCCAAGTTATTGTGTATTGTTCAAGTGAACAAACGAGTGTAAAACATAGTGTCAAGCAGAACGGGATCAGCGAAGTCAATAGTCAAATTAATATTTACAGTCTGGATACAGACTATTCCTAAAATCAACAACAAACTTAGTATTTAATCAAGAAGTTAGTGTGAAGGAAATTTAAAGGAGATTTAAAAGTTTTTATTTAAATGTTAGTTTGTAATTTTCTAAACTCAGTTTTAACTTAGTGGTCACTGTGAGTCATACGATACTCTGCTTAGCAACATGGCTAAACACCCGTGTTACGTGTGTTCGAAGAAATGTAATCCTTATTCTAAACAGGGTAGAAAGCAACAAGTTCTTTATGTTTTTTAAAATGCATGTATACATGTAACATATTTAATAAAGCTACAGCAATAGTTATATCGTATATTCAGTCTTCATTTCATATGTCATTCCTTCTTAACTGTATCATATTCAATAAATCTATAGAAATATAGTTATATAGTATATTTAGTATTCATTTCATATGTCATCTCTTCTTAAATGTGTCCATGCTTTTTTCCAGGTTCTTTCTTCATGATCTGTAATTAAAACAGAATATAAATCTTGGGTATATCGACCACTCAATCATAACAGACAAATAATCAATTTCAAAATAAAGGCGCATTTAATATCTGACCTGACAAATTGCTTCCGATTTTTTAAAATGTATATTTCACGCGCATATTTGTTTATGTATTTTCATCATGGGCTTTTAGGCCTAACGGTACTACTGTTAATAAAGTAATAAAACTTATTTCAACTAAATTATAAATATTATTCGTTTTTACATATTAATATAATTATAAGGCATAATGGTCTGTATACATACTTTTCACAAATACACCGCATTTGGTGTGAATATCAAAGGGTTATTTGCTGGTGTCAATAATCAAATAGGACTACCGTTAATCCCCTATTCACAAGTGGACAGTGTCATGCTGTGAGCGTTAATTGGATATACTCTCGTTTAATAGGTAGCTTGATGACAGAAGTGTGCCGGCAGCCTGTTAAATTGGTTAAATTTGGTCATCACCTGTATTGATGACTAACAAAAAGTTTCAGGATTAGTTTATGTTAATATTTTGTCGTCTGCTTATTTCTAACATTTTAATTTTAAAACATATCGATTTTATTATAATCGAAATACTACGGAGACTATACATTAAAACGTCAATCACAAATCATTGAGTGGCCGCTAAACACAAGATTTAAATATATTCATAGTTCAGTTCAGTTTAGTTCATATGACTTCTTTAGACAATATATATAAATGGTTTTGGCTTATATTTGTTAAATACATGTAACTCTTTTTTTAAAAATTCAAAATTATGATGATGATGTGGCAAATGCCTTCAATTACAGTCATTGTCTTTAAGCGAGCTTAAAGCACAGTCAATTAGCGACACGTGTGCAACATCGTTATGTGATTACAAAAGCTGATAAATGTGGGAATCGTAGTCCGATATATCATGTAAGCGCGTCGCATCGCAATGCTTTTATTGGGTGATAATTGGAGCAGTAGATCTATATCGGTTATAAATGAATGTATAGTCGAGTTTTTTAAATTATAAGGTACCTGATAGTTTAATGTAGTAACTAACTTGGATTCTAATAAATTTATCGATATAATTGCCTATATGTGGTAGCTTCAACTCATTTTGCGACCATGGCCACATCACAAAAGTTTTGTTGGGTGAATAGTCGATTTGGAGCGGTATGGTTATGATCGGTATTAATGTATATTTGGTCTAATTTTTTTTTTACTCCAAATGATAAATATATCTTAAATATATCCATAAACTCATAATATAATACTTATAAATTGATATAAATGCCTACATGTAGTAGATTCAACTCGTTTTGCGACGTGACCACATCTCAAAAGTTTTGTTGGGTGAATAGTCGATTTGGAGCGGTATGGTTATGATCGGTATTAATGTATATTTGGTCGATGTTTTTACTCCAAATGATAAAAATAACTTAAATATATCCATAAACTCATAATATAATACTTATAAATTGATATAAATGCCTACATGTAGTAGATTCAACTCGTTTTGCGACGTGACCACATCTCAAAAGTTTTGTTGGGTGAATAGTCGATTTGGAGCGGTATGGTTATGATCGGTATTAATGTATATTTGGTCGATGTTTTTACTCCAAATGATAAATATAACTTAAATATATCCATAAACTCATAATATAATACTTACAAATTGATATAAATGCCTACATGTAGTAGATTCAACTCGTTTTGCGACGTGACCACATCTCAAAAGTTTTGTTGGGTGAATAGTCGATTTGGAGCGGTATGGTTATGATCGGTATTAATGTATATTTGGTCGAATTTTTTTACTCCAAATGATAAATATAACTTAAATATATCCATAAACTCATAATATAATACTTATAAATTGATATAAATGCCTACATGTAGTAGATTTAACTCATATTTGGTTTTATTGGTATCTGTTGGTTACTATTGGTGTCTATTGGGTTTTGTGGGGTGAATCGATGGACCGGATTGGGAAGGGTCCGGTCGCCAAATTGGGAAGGGTCCGCCTCCAATTGGGAACGGGTCCGTTCCCCGGTACCATTCAAAGAAGGAAAAAAATCGCTGACATTACTCACAGAAAGAATGAGTCTCAGTAATATCATTTTGTGGCATTCCTCTCACAGATTAAAAAAGTAAAAATTTCCTTGTAATTAATTCAGAGCCCCTCCACAGCGGCCTTGCTTACCAGACAATTTCTGCTAGCAAACCGTCTATGGAATATATATATATATATATTATATACGGTACACTAATTGTACGCTATAAATAACTTACCGTAACCATTACCCAATAGCCTGTTTCTAGTTTTGAAGACAGGTGACTACTTAAAGCAGGTTGAAAGTAAAGCAGAATGTGCCTTAAAGGCACATTCTGCTTTACTTTCAGCCTGCTTTAAGGTAACAGCTGCTAGAATATAGAAAATATTTCTTATAGTACATACCGATGACTGCATAAAGTAGAACTGTTTTTTTCAATGGAGGAAGTAATTAAAGGCGTAAAAAGGTGTATGTATGGGGTAATGGGTTCAACATATTTTCAAAATTTTGAATTTTTCCCAATTTTTTATTTGAACATTCATGCTGAACTTTTCTTAAGTCTTTAATCCTCCCTCCATATTGACCTTGGCCTACTAGACAAACTCTGCCAGCAAACTCAGCAGCCTGATGAATATTTATAAAGTCAAACCTTGATAATTCGATCTCCCTCAAACCAATGCAAACTCTACATTTGAATTGTTAATGTGTAATATGTTGTCTGATCAGAAACTGTGTACCTCGCTAAGTATTTATAATTCGCCAGTCAGATCATTAAAAAAATTAATTATTTATAAAATTGTAGACAACAATTTAGTCAAATGTGCCTTTCTAAGCCATGTTTTAACTTTGAAATATGAGAATGTTTGACTTTAAGAAATGGGTTTGCTTTATTTAAATTAAAGAAATGGAGTCTTTTCTGAGTTTCAATGGTTGAAATTTTCACAAACAAATTGTTTTAGAAGTTACAAAAAAGACAATACCTAATAGGTTAAACATCTATTCAAACTCAACTTCAATTGGGAACCAACAAAGAATATTCTGTACACAAAAAAACCATCACTCTTAACTTCATGTTTCTCCATTGTTTTGAATTAAACCAAGTTGGGAAATAACAAAGAAAATTCGGGTCTTAAAAAGATAAAAAAATATTCTTTTTTAAAAAAATTGAAAAGCCATAACCTCCACCACAGCAATGTGTTTTGCATGATGTAACGATTTCATTTGATGCTATAAATTGCCACGAATCTTCCTGTTACCATCATCAAATTGAGAGACTATTGATCTTGACGCAGAGGGCGAAATACCACGAGATTTGTAGACCGCAAGACGACATATAAATTCATGGGATTCTCTGGTTTACGATCAGACACTACTGTTAAACTAAGCACTTTTCAGTCTTCTGTGACACCATCATACCGTATCTCTCTGACATTAATTTAAAACCCGCCAGCTCTAAAACTAATCTGCCCCAAATTGTCGCCTACACAATAGCATTACACTCTTTTCTCAAAACTGTAATTACAGTTATATTTGTTTTCTGTAGACGTTTGATGGATGGAGAAGCTGATGGAGGTCTCTTTAAGAATCTTAACCCATTACCCCATAAATACGCCTTTTTACAACTCTTATTTTTTCCTCCACTAAAGAAAATACATGTAGTTCAAATTTATTCTGTCATGAATATGTACCAAAAGAAATATTTTCTATAACCCTATCGGATGATAGCTTAAAGGAACTCGCAACCGGATGGTGTACTTGTCAAAATAAAATAAAATACTCAAATAAAAGCAAATTTGTGGCATTATTTGGCTTCTGACATTAAAAAAATATGATCAGTCCAAAAAAAGTCTCAAGAATCGTCACCGAATCTTAGATTTTTAGATATTTTCCATCGTTTTTCTATACCGACTAGTAGACGGTATAGTTGTTGTTGTTGCTTCTCTACACGGGCTCAGACATAAACACGAGCCGAATTACGAAGTTGTATGCACTTTCGATCGCTACACATTGAAATACGTTAAATCGATCCGAGATAAACGGATAGTTCCGTGGTCCATTGGTCTAAGCGGTTTCCCCTATTTTGCCTTCTGTCCGCCAATGCCTGGCCCCGGGTTCGAATCCCACCAGAGACCAATATTTTTTTTTATTGAAATACCTTTTTTTTAACAGAATTTCTTATCCTAAACTAATTCTTTACCATTTATATAAGCGTTTGACACAAATTTACAAATTACTATTTTTAATGCACCATCTGGTTGCGAGTCGCTTTAAAGCAGGCTAAAAGTAAAGTAGAATGTGCCTTAAGACACATTCTGCTTTACTTTCAACCATCTTTAAGTGTTCCCCTGTCTTCAAAACTGCAAACAAGCATAGGGTAAACTAATGGGTTAATTGACTACTTTATGGAGAGCAAAAACGATGCAAAAAGTGCCAACATGATCTTAATTACACAACCTTCTGTATTACTTTATTATTCTTTGAGGTCTTCATTGTTGTTCATGCTGCACTATATTGCAAAAAAACCCACCCATTATTAGTCAGAAATGGACAAGAATTTATTGGAAACTTACATTGTTCATTTGAAGTTTGAGGGGTGAATGGGACTGCCAATACATATTCCGTACCATCAGTTAGACTGTGTATGCTGCAAGGGTTCACAGATATTGTTGATAGATGCTTGTTTGTGCAACTGTTCAACATTTACTTCGTTCATGCTTTATCACTGCAGAGGCACTCATTAAAATTTGTGATTTACTTTGCTTTGAGCTATATGAGTTTTGCTGAAGTTTGTTTGCACAGCATTCACAAGCAATAATTACATGTCACAAATATATTATACAGCTTGGATTTTGTCTTGATATGACATAGGAGCAAAAGTATGGCCAGGGTAATGTATTAGCCCATTTAAGCCTAGTGTCTATTAAAGAGGACATTGGCAAACAGTGTAGACCCTGATGAGATGTCATGTAACGGGATGTCTCATCAGGGTCTGCATCGAGTATTCAGCGAAAAAAGGGTTAAATGAAACATATTTAGTTTAGAGAAGATTAACTCTTTCCTCCCTGAAACTTTAAATGGACAATTCCAGTTTCCATTTTTGTCTAGTCCATTTCTGACTTTTAAGGGTTGTTTTTGTCAATGTTTGGCATTATGACAAACAGTGAAGACCCTGATCAGAGGGCTCCTTTCGGAGCCCTCTGATCTGGGCCTTCACTGTTTGCACAGGACAAGTGTACAATTCACATGTTCACTGTTTGAAAAGACACCTATAAGCGGGACTAGGGTTCAAAGGGTTAAAACTGATACTAAACAATAACGCATTAGTGCTGTCTATTCTATAAGGGGCCTTGGATAAAGATGCATTATCATCCAAGTGTTTGGACTAATACACTTTGGCAAGAGGTGTGAACTATGATCTACTGTGAGAAACAAATTGTCAAGTATTCTCAGCTACACTCCAATCATTTAACTTCAACCATTTCACCCTTTCCTCCACACAATCACCTCTGTCTTGATTCCTAAAAAGTGTCCAAAATGAATATTCATTGATGGTGTGAAATACAGCTAGGTGACAGCTTAAAGCAAGATGAAAGTAAAGCAGAAGGCTCCTTTTAGGAGCCTTCTGCTTTACTTTCATCTTGCTTTAGATTGCTTAAACACAATTTAAATATATACCGGTAGATGATCTTCACATTATGCTGATGGAGGAAAGGGTTAATGGCTCTTGAAACTGGGTATCACCGCTGAGGACTGTCAGATAAACCCACTGTAAATAGCTCCTTAATTGGTCATTAAGTAAACATAATGAAAGATATAGCAGAAGCTCAAAGATATATATCTGTGTCACTGAAAGATAAATGCACATTATATGAGCTTCACACAGAATGGGTAAACTGAGCTAATGTCATTTAGTCCTTGTTATCACATTGCAGTGCTTGTTGATTGTCTATTCCAGAGAGCTTACATTGATGTTGTAGAATGAGTTCAATTTCAATTTCAGTGGTTGAATATGGGAAAATCATCATATTTACATAATTATTATCTGAAAATTGAACACATTAGTGCAATGAAAATATCTGCAAATGCAAAACATTTTGTGACTTTTCATATGGGTCGACAATGTATGCAATCTTTGGATTGACTGTTTGAAAAGGGAACTCTGATTACATGAATGGATCTAAAAGTATTGTGAATGTACAAAGAACTTCGTAGATGAAAAATCTTCTGCATAGGAAAAAGGTTTTATATTCTTTAATATATCTTTGTAGCATTGTCTAGATATTTTTTCCAACATATCTGAAATACTTTTAGTTAGAAGATAAACTCAGTTAGAAGATAAACTCAACTCATTCACTAGTTATTTTTTCCTCGAATCTATTCAGTAGTTTAATATGATCAGTAGCAGATTGATTGATTGTGAAGGTTTGTAAGGGGTCTAGGGGAGGTAACTCCTGTTTCTAACGGATTTTTATTTTTTTTATTCCATTGGTGTTAGATAATCCAATCATGCCTTTTTAGCATTTTTAAATATTTTTGGTCCAGATTAGATGTCCAATAAAGCAATATATTATATGTTATCAAGATCAAAACTGTTGAACACTTTTTTTTTTAACATTTTCAGTTAATCCTATCTTTTTAAAAGTCTATAATATTATGATATACATAATTTTAACTCCATGAATATCTATCATCTGAGCTACAATGTATATTGATAAAGAATATAAAGAAAAACGCCCCAAGAAAGAGTGCAGACAGCTGACAGATTCAGTAAAAACAAATGCAGACCCTGATCAGACATCTCCTTCTGCGTCTAAACTGTTGTCAGAAAGTGTCATAGTAGTATACTTATAGCAGGAGAAGAGTTAATGCTAAATTTAATTATGTGCCAGCGTTGTTCCAGTTAAGGGGAGTATTTCAAATATCAATATCATTTATTTTCCACGAAACCCTGTTTTGTAAATAAATGGCTTTGTCACAACACAGAGTTTGGTGATGGGGAAATAAATGATATGCGCTCTTTCCTATAGAAACTGGTATTTTTCATTATTTTAGTAGCCAATGTAATAGTTCAGATGTTCCAAGCGAGCAATGTTTTTATGAAGATTCAGTAGGAGAAGGGTTAAGATCGAGAAATGTAACCAAGCAACGGTCAGGGTTGCATGAAAGTGGAGAAACTAATTAGGCACCTAATTCTTTCTTTGGTCTGCATTTCACCTTTTGCACTCTGTCTGCAAATTTCATCTGCTGAAAATTTCTCTCAAATAACAAATTATTGATGTTTCTAGCTGTTGTTCTAAAAGAAAATATACAGTAAAACCTCCCTATTATGACCACTGAATTATGTTATCTATAAGGTTTTTAATGCATGTTACCAGGCTGCTTAACCCATTACCCCCATAGCATGTTTCTGATTTTGAAATAAATGGACTACTAGTACTTAAAGCAGGTTGAAAGTAAAGCAGAATGTGCCTTTAGGCACATTCTGCTTTACTTCAGCCTGCTTTAAGCTGTCATCTGTTAAAATGTAGAAAATATATGCTGCATATTCCTGACTGAATAAATTGGAACTATTTTCTTCAGAGGAATAAATTGAAGTCGTAAAAAGGCGTATTTACTGGGGAATGGGTTAATGCAAGGTGAATGTAAAACAGAAAGCTCCTGAGGGAGCTTTCTGTTTTACATTCATCTTGCTTTAAGTTGTCACCTGTCTTTTATGCTGTCAATTAACCTTCTTTTTAATAGTTGTTTACTTGTTATAGAGAGGTATTTACTGTAGTCTAAGACTTGTGTGAAACAGTTTTAATACTTCTGCTGTAATGGCTTTAAAAATAAGTGTACCCCCGGTATACCCCACCCACATCAGACAGTTTTGAAAGTGCTCTCTGATCAGGGTCTGTACTGTGTTCTTATAGGATCTGTCTGACATAAATCTGGAACATATTCCTTATTTTATTATCCATTATATATCCAATGTTATAGCTCAGGATGATAGTCAGCGTTTTATAGTCAAACTTGTTCTAAGAGACCCCTCTTTTCTAAAGGAAACAACAATAAGACAAAGACAGGTGACTGTTAAATACAGGGTAAAAATAATGCAGTTTACAGGGGATTTCTGCATTATTTTTATTGTGCATTTAGCAGGAGAAAAGTTAGAGAGTGGCAATTTAACTCAATTTTGACAGTATGTATGATTATTCTATTTTTTGGACATACAGTAAAACCTCTCTATTATGTCCACTCAATTGAGTTAAGTATTAGGTGTTTACAGCAGGTGACTGCTTAAAGCAAGGCAACAGTAAAACAGAAAGCTCTTTTAAGAGCTTTCTGTTTTACTGTTACCTTGTTTTAAGCCGTTACATGTCTTTTATACAATCAATTAAACTTCGTACTTAGTGGTCGTAAAAGAGTAGTTTTACTATGTTAATTTTGTTTTATATGATAGCTACAATATTTTTAGACTTTCTTCAGTGTCCCTGTGGTATTGAGTGAGGCAAATTGAGTTATATCTGTTGTCTATGTTTATTTCCAGATACAGCGAGTGCGCTCCTTTGAGAAGAAGTACAAAGAACCAAGAATCCGTGAGCGCCCCAAGACAATACATGGCTGGGATGATTTTATACTTGATGAGCAGAAAACTGACATGTCTAAAGACAAGAACAAGTCTAGTGAGTGCCTTACAACAACAGAACCTCCCGTCGTTGTTACCATAGATACCTCAGGTTCTAACTTTGAACGCATGCAGTCATTGCGACTATCAGGTCGACGTACAGAAAGTAAGGAAGAGAGAGAAAAGAAGAAGAAAAGACGAAGAACTGTGTCAGGTGTACCTGAAAGTTTGATGTCTGAAATTGAAAAGTTTGATCGTAAGAAACGTTACCATGATGGCAAACCGCGTCGGACTCCAAGGTCATATAGTTTTGATGATCTTGATAATGAAGATGGTGACATAGAAAGAGATGAGGGAATTATGAAATATTTGGATGAATTGGATGGTAAAATGGAGGAGAGAATTGAAGAAGAGAAGGCACAGAAGCTGATGAAGTTCTTCCCATGTCGTAGGTCAAGGTCGTTGCCAAGGTGTATAAAGCTAGTATCAGTGAGTAGATCATTATCATCAGATCGTAAATCCCAGAGAGATATGAACTTGACGTATGAGAGCAGTTCTCTAAGTATAGCGAGTCTAGCGTCCAATGCTTCCAGCAGGCTTTCGAGAGCTACCAAACGCTCTAGTATGCTCAGTAGTAAGCTGAAATCTCTTGTAACTTATAATGGCAAGGAAAAACCTAAGCCACGGCCAAAGTCCCTCGACATTGATACATTCCTAGATGCCAAAACTGATGACAAACGTACTATTGAAGTTCAGGGCAGGAGTAAAAGTACTTACAGTCTGGAGAGGAATCGTACACAAACTGTTCCTCAGAATCAGTTAAAGGAGCAGTTTGCCCAGAGCTCAGACTCAACAGTAGGGCCAGGGTCGTATTACAACTTTGAGAGCAGCACACTACCTAGAGCCCAGGCCAGGAAGTATGACTTCCCATGGGAAAGTCTGCCAAAAGATTGGACAACGTCTGTCAAACTGAGGGAGATCTCCAAACGCAGAGCTAAAGAAGACAGGCAATCCTCTTCAGGTGAGTTTAACCTAAGGGAGATAATTGTAGCTTGTACTACAAACTCCATGCAGCAGTTACTTTCCTTTGTTATTTTCAAGCAAAGCAAGGGAGGTTACTGTGTATGGGTTTAGAATCGAGCTTTGAGAACTATATCCCTTGACAAATTTGTCCCATATTTTTACCAAATGACAAAAACACCTCAAGTGATAAGGATGAATGACTTGAAAAACATTTGTTTAGAAAAAATTCACAATACAGGAAAGTATTCAATAAGTATTTATGCATACATGAGTAACCATGGTTACCTACACATGAATGAGCTGGGTCATCTTGCAATTGCTTTTCAGAAGACACATTTATATTAACTCTTTGAACCCTAGCAATGAGTATTCTCGTCTTTTACAGTGTACCTATGAACAGTACACTTGTCCTATGCAAACAGTGTAGAAAGGAGCCCTCTCATCAGGGTCTGCACAGTTTGCCATTTAGCAATATATTGCAAACACAAACCTAAATATTAGCCAAAAATGGACTAGACATAACTGGAAATTGGAGTTTTGTTTCATAGGTGAATGAGTTAAACAGTTTGATATAATGCCATTATGGAATTAACCCTTCTTTTGTGGCAATAAAGCAATAAACCATATTCAGTTTTCATACAGTAAAACCTGTGTTAGGTCCTCATATATAAAAGATCTATGCAAAGTCCTCAAGACATGCATCTGCTAAATGCAAGATAACCGTTACACTGAAAGCTTCGAATGGAATAGTCTGTATTACTTTTATTCCCCATGAAGCCCACACTCTATCTTTAAGAATCACTTATATTAAACAAACATTTAACCTTTTCTCTGCTGGAAACCACTAATAGGGCTATTTTGTGAACAGTGTAAACCCTGATCAGCAATCTGTATACAGAACCCACTGCATTGTTTATTTGGCTGTTATTTTCTGAAATAATAATATTTTGTATAAACAGTCCTTAAAACAAACTGAACTTGTCATTAGCTCACCTGGCACGTAGTGCCAAGGTGAGCTATTTTGATCGTCCTCTGTCCGTCTCCGTGCGTCTGTTCGTCCGTTCGTTCGTCATCAACATTTTCTTTAAACGACATCTCCTCTGAAACTACTGGATAGATTTTTACCAAACTTGGCCTGAATGATCCTTATATGGTCCTCTTTCAAAGTTGTTCAAACATTTCCGGTCCGTTGCATATCTAGGTCACAGGAGCTAAAAATAGATTTTTTCAATAAAGACTTAAAAAATCTTCTTGTCTGAAACCACTGTACCCTGAGCTTAGATATTTGGCACAAAGCATTAATTGTCTTAAGGTCCTCTATCAAGATTGTTCAAATTATGTCCCTGGGGTAAAAAATGACCCCGCCCCTCGGGTCGCAATTTTACATAGAGTTATATAGTGAAATCTTCGAACATGTTTTTCTCTGAAACTAATATGACCAGAGCTTTGATATTTGGCATGGTGACACTTCTAAAAGCCCTTAACCTGAATACTGTTTATATGGTTCCGGTAAAAAATGATCCCACCCCATGGGTCATGTGACCCTTGTGTTGGTTTTTTCAGGTGAGCAATATTTAGGCCCGCATGGGCCTCTTGTTTTATAAAAGTGGAATAGCCCACTCAGCATGTATAGGTTTGACTGAATCTCCTTAAAAGGTCAGCCTTAATAATGTAATTAGATAATTATGACTATCCATTATCTGTTAAACATTCTTTACTTATAAAAAAGGTCCACCTATCTAAGCTTTTGTTTAAATGTTGTAAAATCCAATGATAAATTGCAATCTTCCAACTTTATAGCCCTATAACCCCCTATGATAACATCAGTAAAGCATGACAACTTTGTATGATCAATTACAAAATAACCCATGCTGAAAGATTATAAATTGATCTTCAATTAAATGGACCCTCAATATAAAATTCATCAGAAGTTTTAAACAGGTGGTTGCTTAATGCAGCACAAAAATAATGCAGAAAGTTCCTATAGGAACTTTCTGCATTATTTGTATACTGCATTAAGCAGTGACCTGTCTTCAGAGATCGCATTCTAATTGAAAATCAGTGATCACTTAGTTCAAGATTGACTGTCTATATATGTCCCATTTATACATGGTTATTTAGCTAAATAGTTTTAATATGTTGTTTTATTGCTTACTTTTGTTTTAACAATTGTTGTGCTCAAAGCAAATCAGGTTTTTATGCCCATGTAACAATTAGTCAGGGAGCATACTGTTTTATTGTTTATCTATTCATTTATTTGGTCAGACCCAGTGCACATGGTCCAGTGGTAATGCACTTGACTTCAATACCAGGGTTTGTGAGTTGGATTACATGCCGCATCGGACCAAATCCTTCGGATGAGACTGTATAAACCAATGTCCGATGCATGGCACCCAGGTTTTCTGTATCATCTCTCCTCCCTTTGGGGCGTCCAAAATGACAGAAACGGATGTTAGCATTAGCAAACAAAACTTCAAAACTTTATTTGTTCATTTGTTCGTCCACATAATTATAGCTTGCATACTTTGTCCATCAGTAACTCCTGTCAATAGTTTGCAAACTATAACCTTATTAGTCTATAGGATATTTGCCGATACAGTACATGCATGCAATTAGGGCGCATCATATGCATCTTACAGACACATCTCTAGTCTCTTGTTGGATAATGATAAAAGCTTATGTCTGCTTTTAAATTGTCTTCTGCACAATTTTCAATTAAAGTTTATTGACTTTAAAAGAATTCAGAAAAATCTGTCTTCAGGGAAGAAGTAACGGCACCCTTAAGACTGGTATCATCTTAATAATATGGGATGAAAGTGATGTAAAGGAGCTTTCTGCATTATTTTTTTCCTGAATGAAGAAGTCAACAGCTATATGTGAGACTGACAATTCATATTTTCCCTTATCAGAGTTAATACTGAACAAATTACATAATGGTGTCAAGTATTTTGTATTCTTATCAGATACAAAGTGACTTGTCTGATCTGATCTGATCTGAAATTGTGGCTAGTGTTACATAGATTCCTATCATATTAACTCTTTGAATGTGGAATAAAGTTCCTGCTTAGAAGTACTTGTCAGCTAAAATTTCCAAATATGTCATTATCCAAGTGCAATTTTAGGGAACAGTACCTTTGAAAATGTGCTATTCTTGTGCTTTTGTGTTCACCATTACAGACGTAATTTTCTAAAACATTCACAAAATAACAATTAAATAAAAAAATTCAATAAATTTCAAAGATTTTGTAAAGATTTCATAGGTCCGGAGAAATTATTGAGAAAAATCAATAGATTTCTGAAAAATCTTGAGGAATGGCAGCCCTGCTACAGGAGTTTTCTGTTTTAAGCAACAACCTGTCTCTATTATTGATAAAAAGTGATAAAAGAAGAAGTTAATCTACCGGGTATATCCTGTATTTACAGAGGCCAGGTTACATGTCTCAATTTAATGAATGACCTATGTCCACGTTATTACTGTAGAAGCCGGAGGTTCTGTATCCTGTACCGGTATTTAAGTTTTCCTTTTTCCCCACCAGGAGTCACGGGTAGTCAAATTTGGGCTTTCCCTGTAGTATAAAATAAATGAGTCAAATTTGGGCTTAGTATAAATAATATTATATAGTGTAAGAAGTTTGGAGAGTGTGTCAGAGCTGTAATAGTGTGATAAACATTATGATGTAACATCCAGACTTTGAAGGAGTAAGTGTCTATTTGTCTGAACGATGACAACCTGATGACACTTTAATTGCCAAAATCTAACACATTGCTATATACGGCAACTGTGTGAAAGAAAATGCTTCGCTATCCTAACTTAATGCTCCAAAGGAGCTTTCTGTATTACTTTTATCCTTGCATCAAGTGACAACTTCTATTTCGAGGTTTCTATATGTGATAATTGTATAGTGACTCAACAAGTTATAAATGTCGGTATTTCTTACACTCTTGGGGCCCTTTTCATAGACCTTTCTAAGTTTGTAGATAGTACAATTATCATAACACTCGTCACTACAACAGCTCAACAAACAGCTTTTTTCAGTGTTCAAGGCAGAATGAGTGCTTCAGGGAAGGTTGAAAATAAAGCAGAACAAATTTCGGCCTTTAGGAGCTTTCTGCTTCCCTGTCATCCTGCTTAAAGCTGCCACCTGTGCTTCACACCATTATTTAGTCTTTTGACGAGTGGCTTAAACCAGCTTTACCCCATGGTCTGTTTCTAGTTTTTGAAGATAGGTGACCACTTAAAGCAGCTTTAAGCTTCTACCAGCATCTGCTAGAATATAGAAACTATTTCTTATGGTGCAGAGCTCATGACTGCATAAATTTGATCTATTTTCTTCAGTTGAGGCATAAAAGAGTTATAGGTTAAAAACATATTTTACTGTATTCTCTACCTGGTTACGGTACTCAACTTTACTATCAGTTACAGTCGTTCCTTGTAGCTGTCAAAATTGTCAGCTCTATTATAAAGAGGTTATTGCAGTTTTGAAGTAGGTATGTGGTTTTTTGTGAGGTCATAATCTGCCTTGACAATATAGCATGAAGTATGTATAGGTTATCCTTAAACCATATCTGCGGGCTTGTGAATGAGCCAACAGTCACATGGCGATTTAAAATTGTACTACTCACTTATCTCTTTCCTCCCTGAAACTTTAAATGGCCAATTCCAGTTTCGATTTTAGTCTAGTCCATTTCTGGCTTTTAAGGGTTGTTTTTGTCCATTTTTGGCATTATGACAAACAGTGAAAACCCTGATCAGAGGGCTCCGAAAGGAACCCTCTGATCTGGGTCTTCACTGTTTGCATATGACAAGTGCACTTTTAACATGTATCCTGTTTGAAATGGACGCCTATATGCGGTACTAGGGTTCAAAGGGTTATACCACCAGGGCCAGTACAGCGAGGTATTTCTATCACTACAAGTGGTATGTCCTTACTGCCCAGGTATAGGGGACTTGTATAGAGGACTTATAAAACAATATAACACTGTAGATTGTACATCTCTCCCTACTCCCACATGGGCTAGGGCCGAAATTCTCCGCATAATCCAACACTACTTAACATTTTCAATTCATTAGCGGTTGGAGAATCAACAGTGGCTGATATATGTAGTGACGTGATAGTGAATTAATGGAAATAACTGTTTATGGATATTTGAAGATCTGAGGTAAGACCTGTAGTATTTTATTTCGCCGTTCGTCATTTACGGTAAATAGGATTAAAATTGTCAACATTAAGGCGGTTTAGTGCTTTCATCCGAATTTATCAAAGAGGTCTTTGCAGTTTTAATTTGTTTTAGGTGAGCTATTTCACTTTGAATTTTCAGTGATATCCTTATTATGAACTACAGTCAAACTTGTATAAAGTGACTGTTTAACACTTAATGTATCCCATAACCTGTTTCTTGTTCGGAAGCCAGGTGACCAATTAAAACAGGTTTAAAGTAAAGCAGAATGTACCTTCAGGCCCATTCTGCTTTACTTTCAGCCTGCTTTAAGTTACCGTATGCAATGATATAGACATTATTTCTCATAGTGCATTGTCATGACTGTATATAATGGAACTATTTTATTAGTGGAGGAGTGAATTACAGGCATAAAAAGACATATTTATGGGGTGATTAATGGGTTAAAATTAGATAAATTGGTAGTGTTTAGGACAGTTTAGTTCTTAACCATTCTCCCACTGAATTTTAATTTATAAATTTTCTGGCCACTATGAACCTCTGTCTTCTAAACTATTACATGGGCTAATAGATAAAATAAGGCAAAATCACAGGAAAGAGTGCAGACTCGTGTCAGACAGATCCTGTAAGAAAACTTGAACTCTGCATTACATTTTGTTCTGCATTCAAATCTAGGACTGGGTCTACATTGTTTGCAAGGGATAAGTATACAGTCTGCAGGTATGGTGTTTGTAATTAGGATGCAGATGCTCAAGGCAGGGGTTCAATAGGTTAAAAGCAAAATCAAACTGTATATAGTGAGACTTTTACCAACACTCAGTCATATAATAATGATAAATGAACCAGTTATAAAACTTTACCCATATATTGGAGAGGATGAAAAGTAATTTTTATCATATTCTAAGTAAAGCAGAAAGTCTCAACATATGTAAGCATTGATGAGAGGCTACATATAGATATTTATCTACATTGTTTGTCAATGTCAATAATAACTTAATGATGGACACCTAGGCACACAAGTGTTGATCTTATCTTGTATGATCTAAGGACAGAAGGACCGTGAAGAACCCTGTGGTTGGCCACGTACAGTAACCTGTCGATTTAACCATGTGAAGTGTGACTTTAATCTAGAAGTTAAACCTGCAGGAATTCCCGTGCACAGTTTGTAGTAGAATGTCATAATGAAAACATAATTGTTCTGTCACACCTTTGTTAGGCACAATTCAGATTAATATGCGTGACCTGTATAAAATTAACCCATTTCTCCATAAATATACCAGTGAAAATGCATGAGAAAATGCATGAGTCTTATATTTCGTTTTAGGATGGTTTGCAGATAAATTATGAATAAAATGGAAAAATGCTTAAAATAAGTCTACTTTTGACTATTACGAGTTTGGGTTATTTTGCTCTGATCTGGGTCTACACTGTTTGCATATGACAAGTGCACTCTTCACAAGTACACTGTTTACACTCATGGATAGTTTTCAATGGATTAAACTGGATTTCAATATTTGTTTCATTCATTGGTCAATGAACCCTCAGTATACTGTACAGTAAAACCTGTATTCAACCACTGAGAAACTTTAACATTACTATCATAGACACATCATTCAGATCCTGCTTATTGTAAGACCAAAACAAATGCGGAAAAGCAATACTTTTTTCTGCAATATGCTTCCGTTAGGTCGATATAAAACTTGACTCTTCTTTTTAATGACTATTTAAACCCCCTCAGTGACATGTCATCAGTTTAAAATAATTTTCGTCTTCTTTTTTTGAGCAACCATTTAATACAGGTTTGACTGTAAATGTTCGCTAAAGAGCAACATCCTCACCTTTCCACAGTTAATGTTTTATTTCTCACGGATCCATGAAAATGTAAAGGCCATGTAAATAAATAATTTTCCAGTGACCTGCGATATATAATGTTCCAGGTGTTTGTCCCCATGCCATACTTGAGGAAAAGTAAACAGAGTCCATCTTGTTAAAATAACACCCGAGTCATAAAACACTAAAAGCTGACTAAGACTGAAATAAAATCTTGACCATACGAGGTCAATGATTTAGTGATACCTTTAAACAGTGACTAAAAAATTATTTTTGTCTTTAATACAGGTAAGAGGTTATAGGAAAATGCAGGACAAAAGTAAAGCAGAAAGCTCCTACAGGAGCTTTCTGCTTTACTTTTGTCCTGCATTAAAGCGGTCAGCTGTTACAATGTTACACTATATCCAAATTGTGTTCTCAAAGACTGACCGCTTGTATACAGGTTTGACTAATAGTGGATCAGGGTGAAAGTCTGAGTGGACAATGCCCATTGTACAAAAACACATTAACAAAATGTTAAATCACCGCCCTTTCAACGATAGTTTGAAAGATGGTTTGAAATTTGCATACAGTTAAGACCCCATTCGAAGTTTATGTATAGAGATCCGCTAAAATCTGTTCAATTTTTTGCATGCTAACACTAGGAAACTGTGATTTACCTCTGCAAACAGATTTGATCCCTATCAAATGCTTAGTAAATTGGCATCTCATCAAGATCTAATAATTCGACACTGACCCTAATTTGGTTATTTGGAAAGAAATTTGAAAAATTCTAATTTTAATAGTAGCTGACTAAAGGGATTGCAAACTTCTGTTCAGCATTAAAGTGGCAACCTTTCTTAAACATCTTAGACTAGTTATTGCCACAGATTCTTCTTTTGACTGGTTTAAGACAGGTTTGACTCTTCTGTAAGGCTTAGAATCCAACGGTCTACTGAGGTAACTGTTGTCTGATAAAATTCTGCATTTCATTTGATGATCTCTGTATTATATATAACCAATTTCCAACGACACAAAATATTTGAATCCTGATCAGGCCTCACTTTTAGTGGAGCTTGATCTGGATCGAGTCTGTTTGCAAATGTTTTCTATACAAGTCTTCAATGTTGAAAGCGTTTTAAGTGTACAATGACCGCTTTCCTTACACCCTTAGAGCACACGCATAACATAAACAGAAGAAAGGATGAATTACTTTTTATGACTTAACATGAACTTGACAACATCCACAAGCAGGGAGACGACAATAAAATGAAGGTACAAAGCAATTACAACATCCGTAGAAGAAATTCGAGCTTCTGCCTTTGTCCTCACTTTGATTGTGTCACCTAGACCTCCCTGGGTGTTGAATTTCACTGGGGTTTATTGCCCTTGTCATTTCTGATCATGAAGTTTGACCCTAATAGGGGTCTACTACTCCATCAGTTAATATACATGATGGTTTGAAATGAAAACGGAGTCTTTATTACAGGTGACCGTGGCTGTCTATACATGACAATTTTATAAAAAGATGAAAGATTCTTTAGACAGGTTTAAGCTCAATGCAGAACAAAAGAAATGCAGAAAGCTCCAAAAGGAGCTTTCTGCATTTCTTTTGTCTGCATTTAGCAGTTACACATCTTTAGAATCTCTACACCTGTATTTCTTTGTTAATTAGGAGTCGCTGACCATAGAATTGACAATATTGTCTTTGGTAGAGAGCTTAGAACTTTTGAAGTTAATAACTGTTAGTTCTTGACAATTTCCATTTTAGTTTCCATAACAGCTGTGTGACTAGCATTTTTCTATAGAAAAATCCTTCATTTAGAAATAGCTTATAATAGTATAGCATCAAAATGGGGTTAAATAGGGTCTTTTATAGAATGCAACAGTGAACCCCTCGTGGAAAGTTCAGATTTCAGACTCTTGTGTTAATGGTTTCAGATCTGTCCAAGTGGAAAATTGTCAGTAACTCAATATTTTACCCTCTCTTCCCCAGTAGCTCATTTGAAACTGTAACCTATTCCTCAACAAATTACGGTAGGGCCTTATACTAAGTTATAGGACTGACACAGCTTCTCATTGTTGGCATTTAAGGCAAATAGCTGCTTAAAGCAGGGTGAAAGTAAAGCAGAAAGCTTGTATAGCAGCTTTCTGCTTTTCATTCAGTCTACTACAAGTGATAATTTTGTTAGTATTTTTGCACTGGGGGTTATAGGAGAAAGAGTCATTTTAACTCCCTTTACTTAAAAGAAACCATTTCAAATCTTCATTCATAGGGAAAAGAGAATTAATTGGTTGCTCTACTCTATCCATCTTTTGCTTTCTCAAAACATTCTGCAAAGGAGACATCGTGTTAACATGAACCATATTTCATATGGATTGGAAAAGAATTTCAGTATTTGTATTAACCTCCTTAGCTCAAGCTACGTATTCATATCAATTTATATCACAAAGAAATATTTTTGGGTTCTTTACAGACACACTTTGTTCTATTTAGACAATTTTGTTTCAGTTTCTGTTGTAAAAATAGATTATGATTTGTTAATCCGTCTGTTAAGATTTTATACGTGACTTGTAATTTGAAATTACTCTGAGGTCTATTAATCCTTTGAACGCAAAATAATACATACTGGCAACAATTGTCGTGTGTATTGTTCTATTAATTGTCCAAAATTACTTTTCTAAATAGGGTCAGCAACAACCAGTTTGGATCTTGATGCGATAGCGAGTTACTCATCAGTGGATTCAAACCGTTTCAACGATAATTATGGTTAAATTTGATTTGTGATTCTTAGATAATGTCTGCCATAACTTAATTCAACTGTACCATGGACTTTTGAGAGCAAATTAAAACTTAAATAGTTGTGAACCTGATCAAATGTAGTGTAAACTGATGACAGATAACTTGAGATTAGTATCTAAATTGTTGGAGATTGTTATTTACACGGGACACAGCCATTGCAGTTGTTTATAGTTTGACATGCAGTGAATTAAGGTTCATTACTGTGCATGTTTTGAAACTGGCAATCTATAGGTCTAAAATTTGGCTCCGGCTCAAGGGAACTAGTGTTTGTCAATTACCCCTGTGAAAAGTGTTGAAGAATTGTAGAATTTTCATGAACGTTAAATGGCCGTTTCTAGAATAGATCTAAAGCTTCAAGAATTACTTTACAAATTCTACAATAGGAGTTCAAGAACTTTTGTAATTCTAGAACATCATCAAATTTCTAGAAATGTTTGCAGAATATTCGTGAATATTAAATGGTCGCTTCTAGAACTGTTTATGAATATTCAAGATATCATTCTGGAATTGTTCTAGAATAATTCAATACCTTCCCACAGGGGTAGACTTTTACCTGAAATCCCAGCTCTCATCCTGACTTACTTTGTTGATTAACTATTTCTTTTCTATGGTATGGAAGACTTGTGTGATGTCCATTTGGACCTCTCTCAACTTGGTAATCACAGTTTCCAAAATTTGACCAATCAGTGCTCTTGATTCAAATGCTTACCAAATACCTTGTTTGGTAACTCTACTGCATTTTAAAAAATAGAATAAAAAAAATGAATGGATAGATCTCTTTTCTGACATTGCTATTAAAAGTAAATTAAATAATCTGATCATTAGATGTGTGTGAATTCGACCCAACTTTGTATACAACATGTGCAGAGTGAGGAGCTGGCCAAATTGGCCGCTACCCAACAAATAAATTTAAACATGATTTTATATGAAGGGTAATGAAAGTTATTTTCGGACTAGGTTAACATTCTCAGTTACTAGGACATTGCACATATTGCTTAATGATGTATTGTTGAATTTTAACCCGTTAAATACTTAAATAAATGCAACTCTTTTGAAATGAGTACAAATAAAAAGATAAACAGACTGGATCCTGATACAGTCCACTAAACATAGGGCCTGCATGGTCTGGGTTGAACCTACAGTATTTAGACAAAAAATCTGCAGTCAATTTAGCATTGAAAGGGGTATATAACCCTTATAACACTTAACATGCTGAATTCACATTTGCTTCAAATATATTGTCTGCAAAAAACATACCGTTACCCAGTTGTCATACTTTAGAAACTGAAGACAAAATGAAATTGAGAGCCTAAAACAGCTTGAATCCAAATCAGGCACTGTATTACGGGGCTTTTGATCTGGATCCAAACTGTTTGCAAGTTAGGCTTACCATAATAGGAGTTAAATGTTTTAGGATTTTAATGAACTGTCATGAAATAATCTTAATTTGAAATTGTACTAACATTTTTGTACTAAAAGTATGTCAACTGTTAGTATGCACAATTAAGAAGTATTGATAGTTAATGATTCAGAAAATTGAAGCTTTATTGCCAATTATCGTACTTTCATCAAGTAATTTTGAGGTTTTGTTAGCAAATTAAGCATTTTATTCAATTGTAAACTGGCAAAGGAGCAAATTGTGATGCTGTAAGAGAGCACTGATAGTTGAAAATTGAAACATTTCATAACCACAGTGCTTTGAGTCTAAACTTAAAGAATTCATATTGAAAAATGTCAAAAAAAGTTGAAATCTACAATATACTGCACCAGTGTGACAGGATTTTAAGAGATCCCCATTCTTACTCACTCATTTAATTAACATATTGTAAAAGTGAAACACTAAAGCAGAAAGCTCCCTATATGGGATCTTTCGGCATTACTCAGCAGTCACCTGTTGGTGTTTTTTAGAGATCTCCATGCTTTTACTATTGAATGGATACCACACAACGAGCTACCGGTACCTATAATCAAACTTCACAGGAATGTTCCTTGGGTCAAGCTCTTTCAAAGTTGTTCAAAGAATTTGAAACAATGCAGAACTCTGGTTGCCATGGCAACCAAAGTGAAAAAATAAGGAAATCTTAAAAAATCTTCTTGTCAAAAACCACAAAGGCTAGAGCTTAGATATTTGGCACATAGTATCATCTATAGGTCCTCTATCAAGATTGTTCAAAGTTTGACCCCGGGGTTCACCGTTTTACAAAGAGTTATATAGTGAAATGTTCAAACATCTTCTTCTTCAAAACCACATGCCTGATTGCAACCAAACTTCACAGGAATGTTCCTTGGGTCAAGCTCTTTCAAAGTTGTTCAAAGAATTTGAAACAATGCAGAACTCTGGTTGCCATGGCAACCAAAGTGAAAAAATAAGGAAATCTTAAAAAATCTTCTTGTCAAAAACCACAAAGGCTAGAGCTTAGATATTTGGCACATAGTATCATCTATAGGTCCTCTATCAAGATTGTTCAAAGTTTGACCCTGGGGTCAAAATTGGCCCCGCCCCAGGGGTCACTGTTTTACATAGAGATATATAGTGAAATGTTCAAACATCTTCTTCTTCAAAACCACATGCCTGATTGCAACCAAACTTCACAGGAATGTTCCTTGGGTCAAGCTCTTTCAAAGTTGTTCAAAGAATTTGAAACAATGCAGAAGTCTGGTTGCTATGGCAACCAAAGTGAAAAAATATGGAAATCTTAAAAAATCTTCTTGTCAAAAAACACAAGGGCCAGAGCTTAGATATTTGGCACATGGCATCATCTATAGGTCCTCTATCAAATTTGTTCAAAGTTTGACCCTGGGGTCAAAATTGGCCCCGCCCCGGGGTCACCATTTTACATAGAGTTATATAGTGAAATGTTCAAACATTTTTCTCTGAAACCATTATGGCCAGAGCTTTTATATTTAGCAATGTGTAATGACTAAAGGTCCTTCACATATGTTGACGAATTGGTTCCGGTCTGTTGAATATCTTGGTCACTGGAGCTAAAAATAGATTTTTTCAATGAAAACTTTAAAAAATCTTCTTGTCTGAAACCAAAATACACTGAGCTTAGATATTTTGCACATAGCATTGTCTACAGGTTCTCTATTAAAGTTGTTCAAATTTTGTTCCTGGGGCCAAAATTGGCCCCGCCCCGGGGGTCGCTGTTTTACGTAGAGTTATAGTGAAATGTTCAAACACATTTTTCTCTGAAACCATTTTGTCCAGAGCTTTGATATTTGGCATGGTTTAACGTCTAGAGGTCCTTCACATATGTTGTCGAATTGGTTCCGGTGTGTTGAATGTCTGGGTCACTGGAGCTAAAAATAGATTTTTTCAAAAAACTTTAAAAATCTTGTCTGAAACCAAAATACACTTAGCTTAGATATTTTGCACATAGCATCGTCTACAGGTCCTCTATCAAATTTGTTCAAATTTTGCCACTGGGGTCAAATTTGGCCCCGGCCCAGGTGTCGCCATTTTACATGGAGTTATATAGTGAAATTTTCAAACACATTTTTCTTTGAAATCAATATTGCTAGAGCTTAGATATTTTGCATGATGTAATGTCTAGAGGTCTTTCACATATGTTGATGAATTGGTTCCGGTCTGTTGCATATCTGGGTCACCAGAGCTAAACATAGATTTTTTTCAATGAAAATTTTAAAAATCTTCTTGTCTGAAATCATAGTACACTGAGCTTAGATTTTTGGCACATAGCATCGTCTACAGGTCCTGTATCAAGAGCATTCATATTATGTCCCTGGGGTCAAAAGTGACCCCGCCGTGGGTCAAAGTTTCACAAATCTTCTTTTCTGAAATCACTGACCCATCACCATGTACAGGTGAGCGATTAAGGGCCATTCTGGCCCTCTTGTTTATAACCCAGATTGAGAGACTGAGCTAGTTTCATGTTTGGTCAGTTTGACTGGGTCAACAAAGGCTGGGTGTAATCATGATAGATTAGTTACCTGCTGGTCATTATTGCTCATGAACGTGTCCTAGCTAACACTGTGAGCTTGGACATCTTGACAACTGGCACATAAGTAACCCTTATCAAGCTGAGTTATTATATTTACTCTGCCTTTACTCTCTTTTTCCTGCATCAAGGTGCTACCTGTCCCATTACCCCTCTCATATCTCTAATTTATTCCTCCCTTGAAGAAAAAAGTTCCAATTTATACAGTCAAGAATATGTACCATAAGAAATATTTTCTATATCCTAGGAGATGGTGACTTTATATTTAGCTTAAAGCAGTCTGAAAGTAAAGCAGAATGTGTCTTAAAGTGCATTCTGCTTTTCTTTCAATCTGCTTTAAGCGGTCACCTATCTTCATAACTAGAAACGGGCTATGGGGTAATGGGTTAAAGACTAAAATGTTTCTATTTCTAAGTGCATTATTGTTTGATATATTAGTATGACTTTAATTCTCTATTTATATGATTTGCATGGAAATTGTCAAATGCCAAGTTGGCAACATAATTATGCGACCTTCTGATCTTGATCCAAACTTAACAAATACCGACAGGGTTCAGAATTGCTTTCCGAGAAACATTTAAGGCCTAAGATGACACAATTACTCTGTGATATTAGAGTTAAGTCAGTTAACCCCTCGGCTGCTGGATTTCACCTATATCGTACATCTTTTAACTTTAATTTTCAATGTTGTTCTTTTTTTGTGTGTCAACTTTCACCGTTTAGATAGAATTATGATCAATATAGATTCTGTTTAGATATTAGTAAAAACATTGACATGGTTTACAAATGCCAGTCATGGTCGTTTGGTAAGCAAACCAAAGGTTTTAATTCTTCAAACCCTGAATAAGAATGGTTTGCTTCAGAATTGTGTTCTTCAAAGTCTTAAAAAGAGCTCTAAATCCTATGTTTATATCCAATTACTGGGTATCTGTAAACACAGTCTGAATGACAAATGATTTGAGAAACTTAGTGTATGATTAGGGCTCAAACTGTTGCAATTGTAACATAAGTTTGCCATTAGCACTGTAAGAGTCAACTCTTACACTGCTAGCGGCGGTAAAATGTGCCACAGCGATTACCTTTGCAAATAGTTTGAATCCAGATGAGGCCCAGTGCAATGCTGCTTCTCATAAGGCTCCAAACTGTTTGACACCCGACCCTGTTTTGGTACGAAATTTAAATAAAACTCTTATTTCTAGAACATAATTTTGCAGATGACAATTTTTACCTGGCATGCAAAGAGTTAAAGATGACAGAAACTCAATGTTGTATCTTCTACTCAAACAACAGGTATCAGATAAGTTTGAAGACCTGTCTAATTTAGTCAGGACAAATTGTTTAAACTTATGAGGTGAGCGGTGATAATCTGTTTTTGTGCAAGTTTTGTCCGCGGGTTATGACCGTGGTTGTGTGTGTGTGTGGTGTGGTATGGTGAGATGTGACTTTAGTAACAGTAACTGACTGGTATGTACCTGGAATGTGACAAGTATTTTATATTGAGGCACATGTACATGCAAACCACTGACTTTACAAACATTTGCAAACAGTTTGGATTCAGCTCAGATGACTGTATAAAGTGGAACTATTTTCTTCAGTGGAGGAATAAATAAAGGCTTATTTATGGAGTAAATTGGGTTAAGTAGCCATTGGTCTGGAGGTAGGAAACGTGTCCTGTAGCTTTTTAATAGGATATGGTGAGAAATATGTCAATGCATGAAAAGGTGTTATTTCAAAGGAACAGGGTTAAATAAAGTCAACCCTAAATAATTGTCTAAATTTCATAGCCAGCTCTGTAGGCAATGTAGCATGCTGGCTTTTCTAAGTGAACTATGAGTCACAATTGGCTTTATATACGTAATTGGATTAAAGTGTTAATCATTTCAGACAAGGGGATTTATGGGACGGTAAATATTTTCACTATTGTTATTAGTCTGAACCCAGTCGCCTCGTCCGAGCCCAGGACCTTCGCAGTCAAACTTGTATTAGATCTAGACAGTAACTCAAAAACAATTCAATTACCAGTATACAATATATAGATAATTGCTCAATGCAGGACAAAAATTAAAGCAGAAAGCTCCTACAGGAGCTTTCTGCTTTACTTTTGTCCTTCATTTAGCAGCCATCTGTCTTTAAAGACTCCTGTCATATCAAAATATTGCTGCTAAACACAAGTTTATCTGTACAAGGACTTAATCTATGATACAATAAAATGCTTTTCTTTCATAATCTTGCCTCCAGTAGGATAACCAATTTAACCCTGTCTTTACAGCAAACCTGTATATGCATATGTTGCAAGCAGTGTAGACCCTGATCAGATTTCGCTTTTAAAAAGAGAGTCTTCACTGTTTGTTTTGATTTGATATTTCAGAATTTTTTTTATACAATGTATTTTCTAAAAGCAGCCCTAAAATCCACATAAACTTATATTTTTTTCAAAGGTGGAATAGTCCTTATGAAAATTCAGCGTAAAAAGGGTTAATTCTTTAATCTTTTCAAATATTTCATTTACTTCTAAAATGGCTCAATATCCGATACGAGAAGTCATATGAAAGCTTGTCATTCCTCTGTATGTAGTCTCAAACCATTCAGTTTGCCTTCTGCTCATTGCAAAGATAACATAACCCTGTGTTTAAGGTTTGAAAGGGATGTGTATTGCAACTAGATTGTGATTGGTTGTTTAAGGGACAAAGTAGAAGAGTAATGCCTTAAAATAACATGTTACAGTTTGTTGTGCGTGGTCAGTTTTGAGGTGAGGCGACGTTTACTTATTCTAATCCTGACACACAAATGAAGTTTTTATTATCGCATATCACACATAATTTAACAACTAAATTAGCCCGCCACCTTTTGTTCAAATATTTACAGATGTTTGGACGTGATATGGACTTATCATAGGTTCATAATAGTGCTGTTTACATTCCTGCGTTATGCTATTAGAGGTGTACGATAATTTATACCCATCATGCATTGTTTCAGGAAACTGGAGCCAGAGTGGGACCAGCAGTAATAGGCATTCACTAGACTCGGACTTACGAGGTGAAGGATTCAAGTTCAACTCCCAGTATTCGCTGGGCAAGGACTCTGGAAGAGACTCTCTGACATTGGAGGAGGAGAATGAGTAAGTTTTATGGGCTTCAATGATACCATTACCCTGTAGCCTGTTTCTAGTTTTGAAGACAGGTGCCCACTTAAAGTAGGTTAAAAGTAAAGCAGAATGCGCCTTAAAGCGCATTCTGCTTTACTTTCAGCCTGCTTTAAGCTACCATCTGTTAGGATATAGAAAATATTTCTTATGGTACATATTCATGGCTGTATAAAGTGGAACTATTGTTTTTCAATGGAGGAATGAATTGAAAGTGTAAAAAGGCATATTTATGGGATAGTGGGTTAAGAGTGAATAAGCTGAACATTTCCAGCAATATTTCCTTTATGTCTGAACCAACCCTATAGTTATTGTGATTGCTCATTGGAAATGTCTCTTTAAGAGAATTCCACCGAGAGGTCACACATATATGGTTTAGTTGAGACATATGGTTGTTTGTATTTTAAATACTCCGTCACCTTATCTGGAGTTTTATTGTTAGTTTATGAGGTTACTGTTATTACAGAGTAAACACTGTGAATATGAACCCTAAATATTAGGCACATATGTAAATTAATAGAATTTGATGACAGATGGCAGCTTAAAGCAGGATGAAAGTTAAAGCAAAAAGTTCCAAATAGAGCTTTCTACTTTACTTTCATCTAGTTTTCAGCAACAGATTAATAGTCAGGAAGTACCGTCTATATTTCGAGTTTTCATAATAGTGAGGTTCCTGTATAGGGTATTGTTCTAATCTAAAAGTTTGTAGTATCTTTCAACTTTACCTTATTGGAGCTTTATACAAAATCTAGAGGATGTCAATGGAATGAGTTCTAAATGATTATTTCTTCATATTGTTATGTGCTTCATTCATTAAATCGGAGCATGTGCAATACATGTCATATGTTTCATTTTGTTCATTGGAGGAATGAATTAAAGGCATATAAAGGTGTATCTATGCAGTAATGGATATATATAAACATTATTCTTTGATTGTAGAAACAATGTAAACATGTATAAGAGAAAATATAAGGTAATTATAAGAAGTCAGGAGCTTATCAAAGAGCTAATTAAAAGGCAGGTGTGGGGCTTTAAAATAGCTATGAAGGATGCAGTTAATTCAGAAGAAAAGAATTGTGCATGAGATCCTTTGTGAAGGCACTGGCCAGGATGGTGACAAGTTGCTTAAACTATGAAGATAGGATAGTAAAGCAAGAAAAAGCATTGTAATGAGGAAAAGATAAAGAAGTACAAAGCTGTTGCATGAGGGGTTCTTTAAGGGTTAACCCATTCCCCCATAATGCGCCTTTTTACGCCTTTAATTAATTTATCCACTGAAGAAAATAGTTTCAATTTATACTGTCACAAATAAAAATCATAGGAAATATTTTCTATATGCTAGCAGATAATAGCTTAAAGCAGGCTGAAAGTAAAACAGAATGTGCCTTAAGGCAAATTCTTCTTTACTTTCAACCTGCTATAAGTGGTCACATGTTCAAAACTAGAAACAGGCTATGGGGTAATTGGTTAAAAGGTTGGGTGAATAAACGGGTGGCACCCTTATATTGAATAAAATTAACCTATTACCCCATAGTTTAGTTGTGTAAACAACCTAGGTTACTACTTAAAGCAGGTTGAAAGTAAAGCAGAATGTACCTTAAGGCACATTCTGTTTCACTTTCAGCCTGCTATATGCTACCATCTGCTGTGTTTAAATTTATGTTGACAAAATAAAGTAAAGGTGTAAAAAGGCATATTTATGGGGTAATATGTTAAATACTACTGTGGGGGAGAAGATAAGCACAATTAAGTATGTCTCTGTCCTCACACAACAATTGCAATTCATTGTAACACTCTTAACTATTATGTAAATAGTATAACGCTTTTGAAAAATGGTGAATAAGTGCATACACAAAACGAGATAAATTATCATTACATGCATTTCCTTTAACTCTTTTCATGCCAGTGGCAAAACCTCGAGTTAACATTAAAGTTTGCAATGGTTCAATAGAGTATAGACAATATAGGGTTTAAAACCTTTAGTTTATTCCATATATAGCTTGTTTCTAGTATTTAAGATAGTTGAGCACTTAAAGCAGGTTGAAAGGATGGGGGTAGATCGAAGCATATGAGCGATAGATAAGTGTCTTGACAAGACATCTTTAACCCATTACTCCATTGATCCGCCTTTTTACACATTTTATTAAGTCCTCCAAACAAAATAGTTAAACTTTATAAAGTAATGTATGTGCAACGAAAATGAATTCCTCTTTCTTAGCAGATGGTAGCTTAAAAGCAGACTGAAAGTAAAGCAGAATGCACCCTAAGACCATTCTGTTTTATTTTCAACCTGCTGTAAGTTGTCACTCATCATCAAAACTAGAAACTGACCATGTGGGGTTTAGGAAACAGTTAATGCAAGGCTTCCTTTACCATATGTCTTTGGACATGTGAATTATTTAGTTAAAGACTTATCATAATGATTGTTGACAATCAGACTTTTTACCAGACAGTAATGAAAACTAATGACTTCTGTGTCAATAATTAACAAGAGCAACAGACTGTGCTAATTAGTGTCATACATAATTATTATAGAGTCTGGGGCACATGTTAATTGTCAGGTACTCCTTTGACAAATTCAAATATATACCACTATCTTAATGCTTCCCCCAAATAGCTTGATTGCAATGTTTTAGACAGGTAGTTACTTAAATTAAGCTGAATGTAAACTAAAAAGTTCTTGAAGGAGCATTCTGCTTTTCTTCATTCTGCTTTTCTTCATTCTGCTTGGAGCTTCCACTGGTACGAGTATCTCCTTTTAATGGAACATGGATTTAAGAAGCATGGTAAAGCATTACAATTTTTTATGAAACAGTAAAAGTGCCAAAGTCATTGCAATATGAGTTTGGACTCGGAATCAAAATATTGAGTAAATTAGTTTGATGTCTGTTCAGGGGCAAAAGTGTTTGACATTCATTTTGAGTTTCAAGAAAGTAAAGCAGTGAACTAAAATTGGGCAAAAAGCAGCTTAACCTTTCTCCTGTCAAAGATTCCTATACAGTAAAACCTCTCTATTATGATCATTAACCCTTAGCCCGCCAAATAAATTGTCGTCTGCTATATTTCTCGTCTGCTTCAAGTTTCAAAGTGCTTCAAAGTTGCTCAAAATTGCTGAAAATGTTGTCCGAGTGTCAAACAGCTTGGATCCGGATGAGACGCCGAGTTACTCGGCGTCTCATCCGGATCCAAGCTGTTTGCATATGGAGCTATAGTCGTGATTGGCAGGCTAAGGGTTAATAAGGAGGCTAAAATATTCATAAACAGTAAAACCTCTCTATTGCAACCATTAATAATGAGGCTAATTGTCTGTATAAAAGACAGATGACAGCTTAAAGCAAGCTGTAAAACAGAAAGCTCCTACAGGAGCTGCCATTTCTGGCTCACACTGTTTCCAAAAAGCATCAAATTCTATATAATATGCTAGTAGCAGGGGAAGGATTGAAGCAAAGAATTGGACAAAACACAGCTTAATTTAGCTCTCTTTATTGGAGATGATTACTTATGATGAATATGACCAATCTGTACACACTCCCTAACCACCAAAAAAATACAAATTTACAAATATTTATGTAAATGAGAGGTGTCGAGATTAGATTGGTATCTAGGCGACAGGAGCTAGCTCCAGGGGATGTTCATTGGACTGAGACTAAAAATCAAACCAATTTTCTCACTCCTTTAACCTTTTGCATGTGAAGTTATTTGCAAGGGTTATTTTATCAGCTTTGAATTGTAAGACACAAGGATCCAGATAAGAGGGAGTAAACTGAACAAATCCAATGTTTTCTCACTGATTTCAGCACCAAATCCTATGGTATTATACTACTCATTAGAATCGTCTCTTTGAGACGATTCTAATGAGAAGTAACACCATAGGGTTTAATGAAGAAATAAGGATTTAGTTTTTTAAATACTCCCCTTATCTGAAGCTCTGATAAAGTAAGTACAAGACAGTGTACTTTTTTTCAGTCTCAGTTTCATACAAAACGAATCTCTGTTTCAAATAGTTTGGATTCAGATCAGGTCCCCCACATTTGTTAAGCCATATCTGGATCCAAACTATTTGCAGACAATAATTTATTAACAATTTTGAAAATTCATTGCCAGCATGCAAATAGTTAACCTGACCTAATTTTACTGTAATTACTATGTTCTTTGATCCGTTGGTAACAATAAAACATTATTTAAATAAACAGAAAATTAACTAAAATTTTATATTCAGTCCACTCTGGTTGAATTCTCTCTTATCCTGCTTAGTGCCACTTGATTGGCATTGCAAACATTTGATTCCAGGCCCAGCGCTAAGGCATTTAGGTTGAGTCTGATAATATGTTCTCAAGCATTTGATTGGTCAGAACTGAGCCTAGGCTCAAATCTGATCAATCAAATACTTGAGAATGATTTCAGACTCAACTCAAATGCTTTATAAGCATGGACCCAGATTGGACTGAGATTGTCAGCATCTCATCATGAATCAAACTGTCTGACCCTAATGTATCAAGTTTTCTTCCATGCATATTGGGTCTGATTAAGGTCTGCACTGTGTTGTTATAGGATGTATGTGACATGATTCAGCCTACTTTCCTCTAGATTGTTCTCTTGTTTTATTAGCCAATGTAATAGTTCATAGTGAGTAGTGGCTTTATACATGAATAATCAGCAGGAGAAGGGGTTTTAAAGCTTTTTAAAAGAAATGCAGATGTCTGATGTTTTAGAGGGGGCATTGTAAGTGTTCATTTAGTATGCTGGAAGTCAAACTGTGTGATGAATGATGTGTTACTAAAATTTTATGTGGTCTACCAGAAAAAAGACAGCTGTTCTTTTCTACATTGTTTACCAACAAAAGGGACAATTTATTTTTTCAATATTATTATAATTATGCTGATATGCGAGCGCTGCTAGTATGACTATGGAAATACTAACGAAATATCAGCTGTTCAAAATGTCCTCTGCTCACATTCTAAATTTAACTACAGTAAAACCTCGCTATTACGACCACTAAAAAGAAGGCTAATTGAGTGTATAATAGACAGGTGACAGCTTAAAGCAAGGTTACAGTGAAACAGAAAGCTCCTATAGGAGCTTTCTGTTTCACTGTCACCTTGCTTTAAGCGGTCACCTATCGTAAACACCCTAATAATTAACATAATTTAGTGGTCGTAATAGCGAGGTTTTACTGTACCTTCCTTTGTGCAGTAAACTTTGTGCAGTAAACCTGTCTGCAATACGACAACTTAAATGTGAATAAAAAATATTTTGATGATTATGAAAAGAGAGGTTTGACTGTATAATATTATGTGTATCAGAATGAAAAACATTTGGGACTCTGATCCTCTGATGATGTATCTTGTATATAAATCAAACAGTTTGCAACTACAGTAGAACCTCTCTATTACGACCACAAAATGTGAAAGTGAAACAGAAAGCTCCTGTAGGAGCTTTCTGTTTCACTTTCACATCACTTTTTTAGCTGTCACCTGTCTTTTATACAGGCAATTAATTAGCCTTCTTTTGAGTGGTCGTTATAGAGAGGTTCTACTATATCTTCGATTCTCATCTCTTGTATGGTATTCAAAGGAATAGCAATTAGGGTCCATTTATTAGGGTCCATTGAGCGGGTTAAGGGTCTTGACCTGTGGTGATGCTTCAGGTAAGGACAGCATGGTGATAATGAGTTTCACCCCCACCCACTTTATCTCACTCGGCCTGTCTGGACAACTGAATTGAAACTTTCAATGTCAGTCAAGCCTGATTGCATGCCGACAGTCACTGATGTCAGATCAGATATATCAGTCCATGTATCAAGCTAATAAACCGTGGCAAACAGTGTCTCCAGGCTGGTATGGTTTTAAAAGGGCTTTCAGACTATATCATGATACAGTAGTTTCAAAATAGTCAAGTCTTTCTTATATTGTGTGGTTGTGCAACTAGAGAGCAGGAGAACAAATTGCTGTAGGGATTATCGACAGATGTGCCTTTTTGGAAAAAGTAAGGTTTTTATGGTTGTACTATAAGGTTTGGTTACCTCTATGTTTCAGATTTTTAACCATTTATGTATCATGCTCTATATATCCCTTTACTTTATAAAAAGTCTTTTCACACCTGTATTGCTGATGCTCTTTCATGCAATCTACCTTGTCTTGATAAAGAGCAATTGGAAAATTTATTTACCGGTACATCGTGACTGATGGCAAAGGGAGGTTTCTGCTATACTTTGTCTTCCCCATAGCCTGTTTCTAGATTTGAAGATATGTGACCATTTAAAGTAGGTTTAAAGTAAAGCAGAATGCACCTTAAGGCGCATTCTGCTTTACTTTCAGCCTGCTTGAAGCTATTATCTGTAAGAACATAGAAAATATTTCTTAGGATTTTTATCTGTGTCAGTGTATTTGTAGGGTAATGGGTTAAGCAAACATGTGTCTTCAACACTGGAATAAAGATACGAGGTTAAAAGGAGATTTCAAAACATTGTAGACCTAGATTAGTTATCAGAAAGTGTTATGTTTAAGCAGTCTTCGCTATTTGGTTTTCATACATACAGCAATATTCGATTGAATGAATGAATAAAGTGCTGTCTATTTGAACACCCACATGCATGTTATTTTTAAACCATTCTTTCAAACGTATTTAGGGCAACGTTCAAACCACCTATTTTTAACAGATTAATGTTGTTGAATCTGTGTGTTCACGCAGGCGGCTACTGAAAGCAAGATAAAAGTAAAGCAGAAAACTCCTAAAGGAGCTTTCGGCTACTGAAAGCAAGATAAAAGTAAAGCAGAAAACTCCTAAAAGAGCTTTCTATTTGACTTTCATCTTTTTTTAACAGTGAGTTATCAGTTGGAAGCATGTGTCAGAACAGTGTAGTGGCATCATTATGGTGCTATGCAGAGAAAAAGGTTAATGAACCCTTGAACAAGAGCAATTAAAACAGCCATTTGGATTATCTACCCCGTCACAAACAGTTGAAGCATCTCAGTAGTGACGTTTTTATGTAATGAAGTGTCTTATTTCAACTGAAATTCGAGAGATGTTATTGTTGGTCTTGAGAACAGAGCTGTCTTTATAGGATGTGATCAATGGTTTCCCTCCAGGTCGTTAAATTTCATCACATACTGGACGATTCACAATTGGTGTGTGTCCATGGAAAACATCAAACATTGAACGCTCATGTAATTTTCTGTCTGCAGCAATTACAGGCTGCCAAGTTAGAATTTTAAATTGCTTCTTAAAACAGTGTGAGAGTGTCAAACAGTTTGGATCCTGATGAGACGCCTTGTTAATCGGTGTCTCACCAGGGTCCGAACTGTTTGCAAAGATAATCACAGTTTGCATTGTCAGCATGCAAAGAGATAATAAAGCAATTTGTGTTGTTTTATAGGCGAACCTGATGCCACAGGCTGTAAGGCTATAGCGTTTATCATTTGTTTAATTATGGTAGTACTCAGTTTGTAGCATACAGTCAATCTAATATTAAAACAATCATTCAATAGAACACCCTTGTGTTATCTTAAATACAGGTGGGTGCTTAATGCAAGGTAAAAATAATGCAGAAAGCTCCTGTAGGAGCTTTCTGCATTATTTTTATCTTGCATTAAGCAACCACCTGTTGTTAGGAGATCTTTATTCTACTTCAATTAGTGTTGCTGAGTATGGAATTGATTGTAGCTCATCATTGGGCGGTGACAGAGTATAGACAATTTGTATTGTCTGGGTTGTACATATTTGGATACATTGTGAGTCGTGCAGAGTAGAATTACAGGTAAAAACTGCAGCTACATGTAATTGACTTAATGAATGAACAAACAAATAATTGATAGGCTGAGAATATACAGTCAAACTTCAATATCTCGAACTCATGTTACATAAATTTTTCTGTAACTTTACAGTTGAATTTCATTATTTCTGACATGCTTAAGTCGAACATATCCTTATTTCAAAGTTAAAACGTGACTGAACCTCGAGGCTTAACCACATTTTACGATTGAAATACATATTTGTTTGACTTAACCCTTTGAGCCCTAGTCCCGCATATAGGCGTCCTTTTCAAACAGTATACATGTGAAAAGTTCACTTGTCCTATGCAAACAGTGAATACCCAGATCAGAGGGCTCCTTACGGAGCCCTCTGATCAGGGTCTTCACTGTTTGTCATAATGCCAAACATTGACAAAAACAACCCTTAAAAGTCAGAAATGGACTAGACTAAAATGGAAACTGGGATTGTCCATTTAAAGTTTTAGGGAGGAAAGAGTTAAGGGAGTTTGTTATATCAAAGTTTGACTTTATACTGAAATGCTTTGTCAGCATGATTACTTAGCCATACTGAATACAGGTTAATCTGTACAAAGTGTTCATTGTATGAAGTACATGTAGTATGGACATTTGAAAATGGTATAGAATCAGATCATGTCTAAATCCATGCGTTATCAACATAGTTACAGTGCTTTACTTTTGTGGTATTATATTGTTGTATCATTAACTAACCCATTTAAGCCTAGTGGCTACTAAAGCAAACAGTAAACTGTGTAGACCCTAATGAGACAATGCATTACGCCGCATCTCTGCACTGTTTGCTATTTCATATTAACCCATTTGTGCCTAGTGTCCCATAAAAGGGACATAGGCAAACAGTGCTGACTCAGAACAGATGCCACATAATGGGGTGTCTGATCTGAGTATGCAATATGCTAAAAGGAAATGTGCTTTCTGTTTTGCTTTAATCTTTTCATCCCTAAAACCTAAAATGGTCAAATTCTAGTTATCAATTTAGTCTAGTCCATTTCTGACTTTTAAGGGTAGATTTTAACAATATATGTCAAAATGACAAAAAGTGTAGACCCTGATCAGAGGGCTCCTTAAGGAGCCCTCTGATCACGGTCTTCACTGTTTGCATAGGACAAGTGTACTCCTCACAGGTGTGCTGTTTGCAAATGACGCATATATAGGTGACTATATAGTGACTATGCTGCATTATAAACTGTCACCTGTAATAAAGACTGCTAGTTCTGTTTCTATTGACAAGATTTTAACACAAGTATGGGTACATGTATTTGCTGTAGTTAAGCTGTTTTTAATTGGTAAGGTCGAGAAGACAATGTGTGTAACACCTGACTATTTTCTCTTTCCAGTTGTGTGACAGATGGAACAAGCACCGCTGGCTACGCAGCAGACGGAACAAGTACAATTGTTGGTAGTACTGACTCTGTCTCCATTGGTAACCCCAAATCTGACTTTACAGAACTAGACACTGAGGCTTGGATCCAGAGCCTAGCAGTCAGAGCAGCGAAACAAGAGCAGGCTGATAGCTCAACCTTGTCAAGGCTAACCAGGCAAAACATCATAGCCTTGGATCTTATGCTCTGTGATGAAAACAATAAACGCCGAGCAGAAGACGAGACCTCACAATTTTCGGTAGATCAGGAAGGATTTTTTACATCTTTCCATAATGATAGTGGTTTGAAAAAGAGTACTAATACGTTGGTGGACGAGGCGGATTATTCGCCGACCAAGGATACAGTGAGTGTGTGCAGTGCTGACAGTGTCATTCACAGACCAGAGAAAAGTGATAAGTTTGCCGGACTACGGAAAGGAAACTCTTCAAGTCAGAATAGAGTGTTAAGTAAAGTTACCCCTCCTACTGCTCCCAACCAGTCTCCTGGTGATAGTGAAGGAGAGGGCAAGAGTTTGACCAGTCCTGAGCTACAGTCTACACCGTCACAGGACTCGTCATCAGTGTCAGAGTCCGACGCTGAGGCTGTGTTTACACGTGTTCACGACAAGACACAGCTTTCATCTACAGGGTTTCCATCATACGTTGCCTTGTCTACAAGTGATGATGAAAGTTCTCCAGACAATGGTCTAGACAAGAAGAACCGAAGGAGACCAAACACTAAGGGATTATACTTGAATCAGACTGTGAGCGAGACAGGACTAGCTACGTATGGCTCAGATGGCAGTTGTGTAGATTCATCAGGAAACACTAGCAGTTTCTCTCCCTTACAACACTCCTTGAAGCATTCCCAGTCGGTGTTAGAGTGTACACAGCAAAGTTTTCCCACTGACCACCAAACTTACTCCCATGTAGGACAGAAAAAAGAGACCAGTTACCAGTCCTGGCCAAGATCTCACAAATCCACCCCTAGCTCAGGTATTCTCAAAACCCCAGAGAAACAGCCAGGCCCATCAAGACCCCAAAAGTCTCTTAACTTTGCCCCTATTGTAAACTTGTTCAATCCCGGGGCTCAGAACTCTGTTCAGATGCCCCTGCCCTCACCTACTAATTCATCATCTAGTGAGAGCAGCTTCAATAATTCCACTGTGCCACATCTGAAATCATTCCAGACCCCAATACCTCAAGACCAAAGTTATCAGCTCACTGTGCCAATTCAGGGTCGCCAAAAATCAAAACAACCTTCCCGCATAGGTCATCCCCGTGATCTTCCCTTAAAATATCAGCCAGTCATAACTGTGACCCCTAGGGCAAGATCAGGTGATCGGCAAGGCTCAGATAGATCTAAATCAGGTGCACATAGTAAACTAACTCCTGACAATTCCAGCAGGGATCCTATTTATGCCACAGCCAAAGCTCAGCCTAAAGCTCAGTCCACCCCACAGTCATCTTCTAGTGACAAGACCTCTCCCATGCTGTATGCTATCAGCCCTGTACTTGCAGCCAAAGATGGAGGTCGACCGGGGCTAAAGGTCAAGGTCCCAGACCCAGGTTACATGGACATGCAATCAGCGGGATCCATAAAGTCTGCTGAAAGTACTAGCTCACTTGCATCCTCTGACTGTCTCAATTTCTCTGATAATTCTCCGTATATGAGCATGTCCAGTCCTGCTAGCTCACCTAACCTGTCTAACATGGAGTTCTCTATCAGTAGTACACCCTCAGGCTCCATGGACTCACTGCTGGACCTTAGGAAAACACCAACCAATGAACTGGAAACAGACACATATCATATTAATACAAGTTTACATTATAATAGTCATAGTTCTAATGGTGGCCATACTGAAACTGTTCCCATTGTCACTCAGGGAAGTGCTTCTCAGTCAAACATGTCCAATCACAAAGGCAGGCAAGCATTCTCTAGTTTTAGAACTCCAGAAGGTAAAAGTGCTGACTCATCATTTTCATCATATAAATCAGGTCGGAGATCAGCAGATTCTGCTGACTTGACAAGAGTGACACAGTTGTCTATGAACTCATCATTAGGTTCAGTGTCTTCTCCTGCACAGAGAGAAGTGTCATCGAGTAAAACTCCAAGACAACAGGGTCGTCAGAGTCGGGCAGACACCCGACATGAGCCCTCATATCGTAGTCATACTGCAGCCAGCAATAGAAGATCTCTACCATCAGACATGGTCAACGCCATTTCATTAAACAAAAACAATGTGCCATTGAAAGACACCAGTTACAGTACAAGTGCTAAAGCTCAAAAGAATATGTCTTCCTCTAAATCTTGCCCCATTGGCTTTAATACTGTGGCAACTGCTAGTTTACATAACGGACCTGTTAAGGGAACCCCTAATGGTTATAGCAGACAGTCTAGTAATTCCTCATCAGGCAGTCAGGCTGCCAACAGTAATGGTGATCCAAGAGGAGGTGCACTGTCATCACGGTCAGACTCATATCGTGTTGCCATGGCAAGTGAGAATATTAGAAATGGGTCATATCGTGTTGCCATGCATCAAAGTAAAAGTTTTCCAGTGCTTCCAGCAACTAAGAAAAGTGGTCCATATCGTGTTGCTATGGATATGAGTCCACATAAGCCAACTATAGATGACGATGTTATGAGTAGAGCAGACTCTTATCGTATTGCTGTACGGAATACACAAGGAATTGTGGAGGGTGATACATCATATCGTGCAGCAATTGACCAACACTCAGCATCAGGAGTAGGCATGAAGTTCAAGACAATAAGCTTAGACAATCATAATGGTACATCAGGTAAAGACACTAAGAGACCTGAACGAACAAAAGAACTCATTAGCAAACCTGTGCTGCAAGAAAACAAAACAACCACAAAAAGCTCAAGCAATGGTCGTATTCGAAAAGTGACTAAACAAGACATAGATCCGATAGAAGTTGTTGCAACTGTTGATAATAATAATGACTCAAAGAGATCAAATAAAAACAATCAAAATAGATCATCAACATACATACAGTTTGATCCAATATTTGAAGATACAGAGGACTTTTCTAATCCTGGAGATCCAATGATAATGTCATCGAAATCCATTGATATGGACCTGTCATCCAAAGACTATATGTTAAATATCTCCAATATGTCCAAGTCTAAGTATGGTTTTGTTAATGGAAATGGGAAAGATGCAAATGCCAATCATGTTAAAGCTCCTAAAAAATCAAAGTCAAGTAAAAGTGTAGAGATTGAAGATGATTGGAGATTTTCTCAAGTCTAATTGTTTGTTACAACAAACAACAAATATAATTATATATAAACATTTCCGGTAGTATTAACCCATGTCTCCATAGATATGCATTTTAACTCCTTTAGTTTATTTGTCTACTTATTTCCACTTTATACAGTCATGGAAATATACCGTAATTAATATTATCTACTTTTAGCAGATTGTAACTTAAAGCAAGCTGAAAGGAAAGCAGAATGTGCCTCAAGACACATTCTGCTTTACTTTCAACCTGCTTTAAGTGGTAATATGTCTTCAAAGGTATAAACAGGCTATGGAGTAAAGGGTTAAAGATCTACTGAAAAGATAGTTAATTGGTAGTCTTTAGGACAGATGACAGCTTAATGCAAGATAGACAAAATGCAGAAAGCTCATACTTGAATTTTCTGCATGTTGTCCTGCTCTAGGTAGTCACTTGTTTCTAAGGATTATTGTGTATTGTCAATGAGTGGTTGCTAAGTACAAGCTTTAGTGTATATGTACAGTCAAACTTACATTGTATGGCTTGTCTATGTAAACAGATGACTGCTTAATGCAGAGAACAAAGTAAAATAAAATGCTCCTATTTCAGAGCTTTTTGCTATACCTTTGTACTGCATTGAAATACCACCTGTATTAAGTCTGACAATTCATAGTTTTTTCAATTTTTTTGTACTGATCCTCAACTTTCTAACTCTGAGTTTACTTCTAAGACTTTTGCAAACAGTTTGTATCTAAATCAGACAAAATTTAACTCCATATCTGACAGGATCAAAGCCTTGCATTGATCCAATAACCCATAAATACACTTTTTTACACCTCTAATTTATTCCTCTATTGAAGAAAATAGTTCCAAATTATACAGTGATGAATCTCTATCATAAGAAATATTTTCTTTATTCTAGCAGATGGTAGCTTAAAGCAGGTTGAAAGTAAAGCAGAATGTGACTTTTAACCTACTTTAAGTAGTCACATATCTTAAATACGAGAAACAGGGTATGGGGTAATGGGTTAAAATCTTTTTAAATGGAAAAGGAAGAAAAAATTAAAAAATTCAAGCAGAAATTTTTTGTACTGCATTAAACCACCACCTCTATCAAATGAGATCTTGGTGCTTCTTTGATAATTAGCTACAAACATGAGTTTGACTATAATTTTGTAAACATTTTGTACCATGAAATTGATACATCTTTTAAGCCTAGTTTAGGGATAATATCGCTTTCTGTCAGTATTGATATATGATAGGACCAACAAACATGACCTGCTTTATCTCTTTACGTGCTAATGACAAAACCATGATTGCCCTGTCAAACAGTTTGGATCAAGACACTAAGTAATATGGTGTGTAATCGGGATCTAAACAGGTTGACAATTTGGTCATATTATGAAAAGAAACAATTAATTTTAGTAGAGAAGGAGACAAAACGTGTTGCAGATGAGGATTACTTAGTATTCTAAGAGTGAACCCTTATCATGCAGAAAACATGTACAGTAAAACCTCTCTAGTACAACCAATAAATTATGTTAATTAATAGGTGTTTACAACAGGTGAATGCTTTAAGCAAGGCGGCAGTAAAACAGAAAGCTCCTTTAGGAGCTTTCTGTTTTACTGTCACCTTGCTTTAATCTGTCATCTGTCTTTTAAACAACAATTTAGTCTTCTTCATAGTGGTTGTAATAGAGATGTTTCACTTATACATCCTTAGCAAACTTTGTAGATCTTGATCAGAGGGCTCCTGGAGGAGCTCTCTGAGCTAGGTCCACACTGTGTGTAATACTTTTAGATTTGTTTTTGCGAACACATCCCTCCGTTGTCATAGTATGCTCACTTGCTGAGTTTCCAAAAATGGAAGAAAACATTTGAAATTCAGCATTGTAAGAAAGAAGATTAAGAAGATTTAATTCATGACCTTATTAAAGCAATTCTGATGGATGGCCCAGATTTACGAATGAGAAGGATTAAATTACAGTATCCCTGTGTACTAAAACAGTGGATATTGTATTAAGAAATCCCGAAATGAAGTAGCATTGATTCCTCTGAAGACAAGAGGCTATTTAATGCAGGATAGAAATAATGCAGAAAACTCCTGTAGGAGCTTTCTGCATTATTTCTGTCCTGCATTAAGCAACCACCTGTTTTAGACACAGCTCATAGGGCTTCTATGGAGTTTCACCTAAGGCCTAAAAAAAAAAGATGTGTGTTTCCGGTTTCCCGACCGACCCTATTTTTTACCCCCGACCCTAAAGTTTTTTAAGAAAAATTAAAAAAAAAAAAAAAAAAAATATTTTTTTAGGGGAAAGTTTTTTGGTGAGGGTAAATAGATACGGGAGGGGAAGGGGGCCGTTATTCGGCGCCTATACAAAAGGAAAAGGGCACTGTATTAAAGGAAACACACACATTTTTTTTAAAATATAATATTTATTTGATGCAATGGTTTTCAGATTGAAACAAGAACTATTTCACATAGTTATATTATGAAATACCTTACAATTTAAACTTGCAAATCAAGATAAATCATTTCAGACACTTTCAATGTTGAATACAACAAGAGCAAGGTCATTATTTGTCATATAAACCCATCCTTTGATTGTAAAAAAAATCCGCTTATACAGTCAAACCTGTATTTAAAGACATAGTTTCGGAGAAAGCAAAAAGTGCCACATCTCACAGGGTGCCTTTAAATTCAGGTTAACATTTTTGCGGCATTTATAAGAACAGGGTAGATCAAAGTATACTTCACATTATGTATTAAAATGTGTGTTTTACTTAACATTTCTACATCAATATGATTTGTTTACTAAACAATATTGAAAATATATTACATAATTTACTAAAGGAAAGTGTAAACAAAGATAAAATGTGGCAACCAAAAATCATGTAATGCCTTTGTTAATTTCACAACTGGTTTGTTATCACTCAATTACCGTAATCCCTTAATTGAACAGAGAACCCCTAGTTCTAATTCACACTTGTTTGTTTAAGGTGTTATAAATAAATCACTCTGCAAAAAATATATATTAAACTTTGCCTCTTGTCACAAAGGAAAGACATGGGATTAGGGTATGAACTTAATGCTTTAACTCTTAATGTATTTAAGTTTTCATAAATCCCATAGTTTCCAGAATCATAATGTATTAAGCTGCATATTGTCTTGATATTGAGTATAAAACTGTCTGGACTTAGATCAGACAGCTTTTATATATTACATGCATCATAACTTTATCAGAATTGGAGACTTTTTAATTGGAGAAACTGAAAAATATGCATAATTTAAGCAAAAAGGAAAATGAGAAACATGTGTCTCTGAAAACAGGTTAAATACTGCGTTGGGAGTTGAAATTTAGTGTTGCATTTCACATCTCACAGTGTGCCTTTAAATTCAGGTTAAATATATAGAGAAATGCATCGGGAGGAGAGAGCCACTGCCACATCTGACAGGATGTCTTTAAAAACAGTGTGCCTTTAAGACAGGTTTGACTGTATACCCTATATAAAAACTTTTAAAAAAATAAAAACTTTTTCCTACCGACCTACCCTAAAATTTTGAGAGGGTGAAACCAGAAACACACATATTTTTTTTTTAGGCCTAATACAAGATTGACTGTATAGTGAAAACTAAGGCCCCATCTTAAAGAAGATTATCTTGTTCGCCTGTGCCATCTTTTGAATTTTTGTATCGCAAACCCTTTGAATGCATTAAATGGGGTTTTTAGATCCTTTTCATGTAGTTTGATCCAGATCAGGTGTAAATTAAACTAGTTTTAAAACTGTTTGACACTTTTATATAGGTTTCTAACTAACATTTTTTGTTTTGAAAATCTATGCATTTACACTTTGTGGTCTCAAATTTGAAGCAGATATTATTAAAGCAGATAAGGGTTTAAAGGGAAGTTGTCTCGATCCATGAAAAACGGTTAATTTTTGCTCTTTCTTTTGCATTAATTAAGCTACAAGAAGTATTGAAATCTTTTAAGGCAGGTGACTTCTTGACGCAGGACAAAAAAAAATTATACAGAAAAAGTGTCCGCGTTCGTGAGACAAAGTCTGGTCTGAACCAACATGTATTGTGGACAAAATTCAGTGAGGTGACTGTTAGTCAGTGTTGTTACTTAAATAAAGCATTGTGTGTCCTGATCCCTGAAAATATGGTTGGTGTTTAGCAAATACTTAAAGAAAGGTAAAAGGTACAGTTGTAGGCAGGTGGTAGCACAATATAAGACACTAGTAATGCAGAAAGCTCTTACAGGAGATTTTTGCATAACTTTTGTCCTGCATTAACCCATAGCCTGTTTCTAGTTTTGATGACAGGTTATCACTTTAAGTAGGTTGAAAGTAAAGCAGAATGCCCCTTAAGGCGCATTCTGCTTTACTTTCAGCCTGCTTTAAGCTACTATTTGCTAGGATATTAAGAATATATATTGTGGTATATAGTCATGACTTATAAAGGGGAACTATTTTCTTCAGTGGAGGAACAGTTAAGAGGCATAACTTATGGGGTAATGGGTTAAGCAGCTACCGTTAATATAATTTATATTATATATTCAAAGAGTACCATGCTTCATTATTAGGTGGTCGCAAAGTACAAATTTGACTGTAAATCATAGCTAACAGCGCAACCTAGTTTAGATGCCAGACTTTGTGGCATCTCTGCTGGGTCCACACTATTAGCCAATGTCATTTTTTTGTGGGGAAGAAAATGCTTGGTATTTATGGGTTAAGCTAAAGTATAATTTGAAATGTATGCAAGATAGTTATAGATAGTGTTGTTTGCTCATATTTCGCTTGCAATTTTCGTTTGTAAATGAGCTTCAAAACTATTTTAAGTGCATGTACTCCATTGTACATATTGTGGTATGCATCTGTACACAGTAAAACCTGTGCCCATAATGGCATTAGCTAATTGCTAGGATGTGTGTAAAATAATATAGACAGATTACTTCTTAACCCTTAGCCCGCCAAATAAATTGTCGTCTGCTATATTTCTTGTCTGCTTCAAGTTTCAAAGTGCTTCAAAGTTGCTCAAAATTGCTGAAAATGTTGTCTGAGTGTCAAACAGCTTGGATCCGGATGAGACGCCGAGTAACTCGGCGTCTCATCCGGATCCAAGCTGTTTGCATATGGAGCTATAGTCGTGAGTGGCAGGCTAAGGGTTAATGCAGGGCAAAAGTAATGTAGAAAAATCCCACGGGAGCTTTCGGCATTACTATTGTACTGCATGCATAGCTGTCACCCTTTTCAAAGTCTTGATAGTGGACATTCACAGGTTAGGCTGTTTACAGTAAATCCTCTCCATTACAACCACTAAATTGTGTTAATTATTAGGTGTTTATGACAGGTGGCTGCTTAAAGCTAGGTGGCAGTAAAACAGAAGGCTCCTTAAGGAACTTTCTGTTTTGTCACCTTGCTTTAAGCTGCCACCTGTCTTTTATACAACAAATAAGTATTCATTTTAGTGGTCATAATAGAGAGGTTAGACTGTATATATGGTGTTTTGTTTCTCCCAGTATAAATGCAAGTTGTCGTTTTGTGTTAACTTGTAAACTCTCTATTTTTAGAGGGTTGTGCTCTAGGGGAAGTAACTCTTCAGTCACTGCTTAATTAACCCTTTACCTCATAGCTTGTTTTTAGTTTTGGAGACATATGACCCTTTAAAACAGGTTGAAATTAAAGAAGAATGCTCTTTTATTCACATTCTTCTTTACTAACAGCTATTTAAGTTATGATACAAAAATTATTTTCTTCAGTGAAGGAAAACGTTGGAGGCATAAAAGGTGTACAGTAAAACCTCGCTATTACGACCACTAAAACGAAGGCTAATTGAATGTTTAATAGACAGGTGACAGCTTAAAGCAAGGTGACAGTGAAACAGAAAGCTCCTACAGGAGCTTTCTGTTTCACTGTCACCTTGTTTTAAGCGGTCACCTAATAATAACACCCTAATAATTAACATAATTTAGTGGTCGTAATAGAGAGATTTTACTGTATTTCTGGAGTGATGATGTTTTTAGGCTTGTTACATAAAATGCCAGATTGAACCACACTTGGTCTACTCTATTTGGAAATGTCAGTTTACTTATTTTCTGTATGCATAATCTAAAATAGAGGTCTTACTATATTTTTGTATGATAAAAGTATTCTTTGCTGTATAACAGATAGAAAATACAGAAGAAATGTGGCAGAATGAAGTATCCGTTTCATTAGAGTTTTATTTGTTAAGTACAGTAAAAACTCGATACTTCTAACTCACTTTAGTTGAACGCTTTCCCATATTTCACGAGTTGAATTTTGGTAACTCAATCTCACTTTTTAGCTTTGAAATGCAGATATGTTTGACTTAAGTGAGTTTGAAGTATCAAATTTGGACTGTATGCTTTGTTTTGCATGAGTTGACTGTTTCTATTACTGTTTTGGTTTTTATTTGACATTGGTTTTATAATGTGTCATATCATTTAACATATAGAACTTATAAAGAATATATGTTTTAAAACGTAGAGAAAAATGGCAGCTTTAAAATGTTGAGTTTGAATTGTGTTACATGTTTTTGTCTTACAATTTCTTTGCGTTTTGTGTTTCATTTTAGGCATGACATTGTCACAAGGTAAAAACAGTGATACTATATGGTTAAACATTTTGTGAAATTGATGCATGAGCATGCAGCTTTTATCCTTGACATGCTGAATTTTTAAATGGACTCAACTGTTTTCTGATAAATGACTAGTGCAGTCTGACCATTGAGGGGTTCATCCCTAAATATTATCAAGTATGACAAACAGTGTAGACCCAGATCAGGGGGCTCCTTTAGGACCCCTCTGATCTGGGTCTACACTGTTTGCAAAGGATGGATATATCTTATTTGAGCACTACAGAGAGATTTTTCACCGCATACATGTAGTATGTTTTCCTCAAAGAAATACCATATCCTGTTCCTATAGATTCTTGATAAAGAGCCATAGGAAAGTTTTCCTACATCCTGACAGGTGGTGGCTTGAAAGTAAAACAGAATTTATTTCAACCTGCTTCAAAATAGCTACCTGTATAACTGTACAAAAATAGCTAATGGGCCAAGGGAGATTAATCTGTAAAATTATTTGAGTTAACTCCCATTGACTGTTTTGAACATCTGTCTCTATTTTTTTGTATAATGTGTATTTATTTGCCTGTTTTTTAGCTGATTTCATACCATTCCAATGCATCAACTATACTGAGTATAGTTTTGAATGTGCATTTGTAAAATAGAGAGTGTGTTGTTTGTGTCAGTGTCTGTGTTTAACATGATCCCTTTTGTGTGCTTACAGTTACATTACATGCATTAATTTGCAAATACAGTAGTTTGGATCTTGATAAATACCAGGTCACCTGTTGTCTGATCAGGATCAAAACTATTTGTCACATGGAACATATTTCTGGAAATCCGCTGGAAAAAATGAAAATATTCACCATTCCAGCTTTACTTTCATTCTCCTTTATAGCTACATTTAAGTAAAATTGGAAAACTTTTCAATTCTCCTTGAAAAAAGCCTTTACATGAGGAACATGGTTAATTTAATACTTTACCCCAAAGCCTGTTTCTAATTTTGAAGACAGTTGACCACTATTAGAAGATTAAAAGTAAAGCATAATGCTAGGCACATTCTGCTTTACTTTCAGCCAACTTTAAGTTACCATCTGATAGGTTCGGCTCTAAATGACCTTTTTGTGTCGATGGGCCGTAAAACACCATTCATTCATTCATTCCATCTGATAGGATATAGAAAATATTTCTAATGATGCATTTTACAAATTAATTCCTTCAGTAGTGGACTAAATTAAAGGTGTATTTATGGAGTTGTAATAGGTTAAGGTTTTTAATTGATTTATTTCTTAGATGTCTAGAATAAGTGCTCTTTTGTTGCCATGGGACAGGGTGGATATAAGTAATCTTTGTGTTTTGTGAATTGTTTTTGTTAGCTCACCTGAGCCAAAGGCTCAAGGTGAGCTATTGTGACCGCTCACCGTCCGTAGTACGTCTGTCCGTCTGTCCGTCTGTCCGTTCACTTTTACTTCAAACGACATCTCCTCTGAAACCCGCCGATTGTAGGGAGAGTTCAAACTGCTCATGATGTTCCTTGGATGCTTCTCTACAGAAGTTGTTAAAAAAAAATGAAAAAAAGCACAAACTCTGCTTGAAAAAGCAAAAAAGCAAAAATCTTTAAAAAATCTTCTTGCCCAAAACTACTAGGCCCTAAGCTTTGATATTTGTACAGTAGAATCTCCTGGTGGATCTCTCTATAGTTTGTTAAAATGAAATCCCTAGGGTCACATTTGACACCACCCTGCACAGTTTAAGTGCTGCTCTAGGCAGGTTTTACAGTATTTTTGATTTAGGCAGAACTGTATTTACCTGAGTTACCCTTAATATACTATGGGCAAATAACCAATATTTGCAAACAGTTTGGATCCAGATCAGATGCAACATAATGCTGCATCTAATCTGGATCCAAACTATTTGCCACTCATTTACCAACTTAACATTTTCTAAAAAATAAAAATGTACATTTTTTACACACAGAAGGTATTTAGCAGACATCATTTCAGTCTGGTAAGGGTAAGCTCCCAGACTGCTGCTGCTACAGTTCTCTTACATAATATTTGACCTCAGTGATCAGGCCAACAGAACTGAACATGTTGTCTGCTAAAGTTTAGAAATGGTTCAGTCGTTTGTTCAGACATTTGTTAACCCATTACCCCATAAATGTGCATTTTTAGGCCTTTGATTTATTCCTCCACTTAAGAAAATAATTCCCCTTTAACCCTTTCCCCCATAGCATATCTCTAGTATTGAATGTAGGTGTCAACTTAAAACAGGTTGAAAGTAAAGCAGAATGCGCTTTAAGCGCATTCTGCTTTACTTTCAGCCTGCTTTAAGCTATCATCTACTAGAATATAGAAAATATTTTGTATTATACATATTTATGAATGTATAAATTGGAACTATTTTCTTTAGAGCAAGAATAAACTGAATGTGCTAAAAGGCGCTTCTATGGGGGAAAGGGTTAAACAGTCATGAAAATGTAAGATGTGAAATAAGTTTCTATATCCTAGTAGATGGTAGCTTAAAGCAGTTTGAAAGTAAAGCAAAGTGTGCATTAAGACCCATTCTGCTTTACTTTCAACCTGCTTTAGGTGGCCACCTATTTTCAAAACTAGAAGCAGGCTATGGGGTAATGGGTAAAATGAAATTGCCTATTTGGAAAGAGCCTAATGAGAGGAAGTGCCATTTGCAAAGGCCATAACTCTGACATCATTGTTTTTTTTAGTTATTTCCCTTTGTCATATTTTCTTGTCAAGAAGACAACTCCAGGTCTACTGATGCTATTGTAATGAAATTTTATGTATGGAAAGAAACTGATGAGAGAAAATGCCTAGTGCATAAGGGCAGCAATATTTTGTTTTCCCCTTTGTCATATTTTATTGTCAGGAAAATAACTCCAGTTCTGCTGACGCTAGTGAAATAATTATCATTTACCGGAAATGGAAATAGCTTGATAAGAGGATGTGTCATGGATAAGGGTCATAAGCTTGGCAACAAAATTCACTTTTGTCATGTTTTCTTGTCCGGAAGATAACTCCATTTATAGCTATATTAAAATGTTGTCTTGCCCAGTCAACTTAGGTACAAACTTCAATGTCCTCAGGTGAGCGAATTTAGGGCCATGGCCCTCTTGTTTATTTTATTGTTTGTTTTGTCTGACTTTGTAGGTTTAAGTAGAAGTTTTAATTTGTTTCATCATCAACAACGTTGACTTTAACAACATCAAGTAGTTAACATAATATGGTAGTCACACAGTCAGTTCCTTGTTGGTCATTTTAGTCACCTTAAATCATTCACACCAGAAACCTAACATGGACAATTCCAGTTTTCATTTAACTCTTTGAACCCTAGTCCCGCATATAGGCGTGGTTTTCAAACAGTGTATATGTGAATAGAACACATGTCCTATGCAAACAGTGAAGACCCAGATCAGAGGGCTCCGAAAGGAGCCCTCTGATCAGGGTCTTCACTGTTTGTCATAATGCCTAACATTTGACAAAAACAACCCTTAAAAGTCTAAAATGGACTAGACTAAAATGGAAACTGGAATTGTCCATTTAAAGTTTCAGGGAGGAAAGAGTTAAGTCTACTCCATTTTTGGCTATGTAGGGTTTGTTTTTGCAATAGATTGTAAAATGATAAATAGTGCAGACCCTGATCAGAGGGCTCCTGATGGAGCAGGATCTACACTGTTTGCATTAAATTATGACAGATGTACTCTCTACAGGTTCAATGTTTGTAAATGACGAGTATACTCATTGCTAGAGTTCAAGTAACCCTCCTCCTGCTGAATATTCATATATATAACTGCCTGTATGAACATGTACATGTATATCGAATCAATTAGAAATATGGATTGTTCCCAGGGAAAAGAATGCAAACTCGTGGCAGACAGATCTTATAAGAAAATGATGCAGATACTGATCACGCAGCTCCTTTATGAGCTTACTGTTCATTGTTAAAGAATGTTAATTTAATTTAACAATAGGAGTTCTTTTTAACATAATTATTTAAAGATGCTATTTTTGGAGCAATTTTAGAATACTATACTTTGAAACAGTTTTAGAATACTTTTTATTCAATCTTTTTTGTTAAGAATGTGTTCAGAAAATCGATACAATATTTTAGCATCTGTATTATTATATATATTTGTACATAATTGTATGTATCAAATTGCACAGATTTGTGTTAAGATGTTTCAACATTTGACAGTAGTGATGGCGTTAAAACAGGTGGCAGCTTAAACCATTACCCCATAAATAGGCCTTTTTACGCTTTTAGTTAATTCCTCTACTGAAGAAAATAGTTCCAATTCATACTGCACAAATAAAAATCATATTTCTATATTCTAGCAGATAATAGCTTAAAGCAGGCTGAAAGTAAAGCAGATTGTGCCTTAAGACACATTCTGCCTTACTTTCAACCTGCTTTAAGTGGACACATATTTTCAAAACTAGAAACAAGCTCTGGGGTAATGGGTTAAATAAAGATGAAAGGAGCTTTCTGTATATATGCCAAAGGACACCTTTACCATTCCTCGACATAAGTATCAAACAGATATTCATTGATATTTTTGATAAAAGCAAGATGAAAGTAAAGCAGTAAGTTGTGTGCTTTACTTTCATCTTACTATAAGCAGTATCCTACTTTAAATACAGCTGGATATACAGTGAAACCTCTCTATTACGACCACTACATTTTGTTAATTATTAGGGTGTTTACGATTGGTGACCGCTTAAAGCAAGATGACAGTGAAACAGAAAGCTCCTTAAGGAGCTTTCTGTTTCACTGTCACCTTGCTTTAAGCTGCCACATCTCTATTATACAATCAAGTAGCCTTCGGTTTAGTGGTCGTAATAGCGAGATTTTACTGTAGGTGATTTTGTTTATTTGGCTATAAGGGAAAGGGTTAAGGAGTCACTTGTCTTTAAGCTCTGAAAACTAAACCTTATCCAGGGGTAATTTTAATCATGGTTCTGTTCTGTTTCGACATAATCAAAGGTTCTGACCAAATTAATAACCTTTTTGTTGTTGTAGATTGACCATCATCAAGTGTTTTGTAATTTCCATGCATGTAATCTTGTTTTACGTTGGATGAAACATCTTTAAGTTAAAATCATGTCATTCATTCTGTAAATATTCAAATCAAGTGACAAAATAGAATTCATGTTGTTTGTTTTGTTAAGAATTGTAATTTTGTTTTATAAAGTCTGTATAAAATGATGCAAACATGAGAAAAATAGATTTTAGAACATATTCTGTTGTTGTTATATGTAGAATTACCAACTGCATGTAAAATGTGCATTGAAACCAAGCCCCAGGGGCCCATCTTATGAAACGTCTTACGACAAAAACAGTCATAAGTCAAAACTTTGAAATACATCTAGCTTCTGATTTCTCCATCTAATCCTGTTGTGTTGAGATCTCTTTGGAGTCGTCTTTTCAAGACGATTCCAAAGAGATGGCACAAGACAGGATTAGATAGAGAAAGAAAATTTATAATTTTAGAATCTGACACGAAAATATTTGTTGTATGACGTTTCATAAGACGGGCCCTAGCTCAGTAAAGACAAAGTAACCTGTATTTCTCCAGATGTGTTTTAATAATCTAAGCTCACTCAAGTGGAACATATTCAGTTTTAAATTTATAACATATATACAGTAAGATACATGTACATTTCCCTGCAGGAGTTCTCTGATCAGGGGCTACACTGTTTGCCATATATTAAAATCAACCCTGAAGACTAAATGAGAGCACCACATGCGGGTGAAGACGCTCGTCTGCAAGTATGGCCAATAATAAACCCACACTATTTTACCTCTAAATGACCTTGACCTTTGTTAGACATTGACACAAATTTTACTGAGCTCAAAATCTGTTTGAGGTGAGTACACATACCAATAAAGTCTGTATCACAAGTCATGGCCAACGTTATGGTTTCGGACGATGACTACAACACAGATGCGGGAGTGATGTTAATAGCTCGTAGTTTCTTTGAAAAAGATCAGCTAAAATAGACATACCTTAATTGGAAATTGGACTTGTCCATTTAAAGCTTCATGGGTGAATGGGTTAAACTCTCTCTATTAGAACTGGGTAGAGGCATAAAAAGTGAAGTCTATGCAGAAACATTAGGCTTAAAATGTGTTATTATGAAGGTAATGTTACTAAACCGCTTGCTTGAAACACTGAATACAAGTGGTTAACTCATTCACCCTTGAAACTTCAAATGGAATCTTCCAGCTTCTTTTGTTCCACTAATGCACTGAGCCCATTCCGGGGTAACTTCCACATGGGTATTCTACACATATTTAAGTCTAGTCCATATTTGACTGCCAGTACTTTACATATGAAACTGACTACATGTACTAAGTAGGGGCAGGTTTTAACAATATATTTCAAAATGACAAACAATGCAGACCCTGATCATAGGGCTAGGCTATCACTGTTTGCAAAGGACAAGTTTAATCTTCACTAGCAAACTGTTTGTATATGATGCAAATACTCATCGCTAGAGTTGAATGCGCTAAACACTTAAAACAAGTGGTCATGAAAACAGCATATTTCACTAAAGATCGCTTTCTATTATACAAAGAAGGGACACTTTTATGAAGGCTGAGTAAAAACACAACCAAAATGTTCAGCATTTTATTATAAAAAGAATTTGTGTTATACATGGGCAATCAAGTTTATTAACAAAGACAACATTAAAGACTCCATACTGGCTCCAGATAGTGTAAGTAAAACAAACTCTTTAAACCGTTGCTTCTTTATCCAATTACCCCATAGCCTGTTTCTAGTTTTAAAGGCAGTTGACCATTTAACACAGGTTGAAAGTAAAGCAGAATGCGTCTTAAGGCACATTCTGCTTTACTTTCAGCCTGCTTTAAGTTTGCATCTACTAGTATATAAAATATATTTGTTATGTTAATGTTCATGACTGTATAAATTGGAATTTTTTTCTTCAGTGGAGGAATCAAATAAATGGGCTAAAAGGCGCCTCTTTGGGGGAAAGGGTCATGTCTCCACCACACCCAATGTTGTGACTATTCAATAAAATCATCCTGACAAGACAATTCTAATTCTATTTTGTTACGAATTTCTTCGGGATGAAATGATATGTGCCAGGCATGAACAAGGTCAATGTGCTTAGCAATTTCCTGCTTGGAAACAGTCTTTTTATTTTGTATTGTAATTATAACAAGAGGGCCTTGAAGGCCCAGTTATTGTTCACCAGTTGTCATGACCCGACATGACCCACATTTGAACTTGATCTAGATTTCTTAAAGACAAACATTGTCATCAAGTTTCATGAAGAACCAATGAAATTTGTAGCCTCTAGAGTGTTCACAAACCAACTGTGAAAGGACCAATGGATTGACGGACGGACATTCTCACAACCTTTGTGTTATGTGGCTATTTCCTTTGTTTTCTTTTATGTGGCTAACCACACAATCAAAATTTCTCTTCACTCTAACTAAAGTATAGAAGGACAGGGAAGCTAACCCTAACACAAACCCTATTCCCACTCATGGCCAGGTTAATGTCACAAGAAACTGCCAGTTAATGTTTTCCATTTATAAATGTGGCTAGTTATTTTAGCCACATAATTATCAATTTGAGTGTGGACAGACAGACAGACGATGGACATCCAGCGATCCTAAAAGCTCACCTTGGCACTTCGTGCCAGGTGAAAAAAAAGAGTTAAAGACTGACCTTGCACAGTGGTGGAAAACATTTCATTTAATCTCTCAACAATTCTATAACTCATAGAATTACAATTAAACATTGACTAACCCAAGGTTAGGACTCGTTTAATATTTAAATGAGCAGTCCGAACACAGGGTCTGATGGAGATATAAATGAAGTTGTATTTGAGATACCTACAAATCAGGGTCCCGTTTCATAAAACTTTGTTAGACAAATGTTGTCGTTAGTCAGATTATAAAAGTCTCAATCATTACTTATTTCTCCATCTAATCCTGTCTTGTGAATCTCTTTGGAATCGTCTTGAAAAGACGATTCCAAAGAGATGTCACAAGACAGGATTAGATAGAGAAAGTTTTGACTTAAGACAACATTTGATGTACAAAGTTTTATGAAACAGGCCTCTGGAGCTTAAGCATAGAATAACAAACTTATCATCTTTTTTCATAGACAATATCTTAGCAAAGAGAGTACAAACATACCCACAATTATCATACACTCAAAAGAACTTATCTAGGTAGATCTATACAATTCCCTTAAAACTTTTACATCTTCTAGCTACACTTCAATGATAGCAACAAATGCCAACAAATAGCAATATATTATTATTATAATTATTATTATACCCGATTTATATAGCGCTCTTTTCACACAGGAGTTGTGCGTTCAAAAGCACTTGAATATTATTATACAGGTATGAGTTGGCCCCAGATTATTTATAAACCTTAAAAGTATTGAAAAAATCCATACATAAATAAATAATGCAAGAACATACAAAAAACACATTTTCAAACATTAAAATAGATCATATGAATAAGACATCGCAGACATACTACAAATCGATATGGCTTGGTCATGTAGAGCACAGCTCAAGCTACATCTCAAAAATTAGATACCCAGACATCACAACTCAGTTGGGTCCAGGCAGGCTGAAGCTTTCCTGGGAAGACCATGTTAAGTGTAATCGTGAGGCTCTCCGGACGGAACATACAGACCCACAAGATCAACAAGCTTGGAGAGGGATATTACTACTGGACAGTCTGGCCCAAAGGTTATTGAGATCCAATTGCAAGCATTTGATTGGCCAGATTTGAGCTTTTGCTCAGCAAAAGCTCAAATCTGACAAATCAAATACTAGAGAATGATCTCAAACTCAACTCAAACCATTTATAACCTTAGCCCTAGCCTAACGTTTAAAAGAAGATTGATCAATGGTCTGGATAAACTAAACTCTATGATGATGATGATGATGATGATGATTGATGATGAATGCCTTTTCATGCCTCTTCCTTTTCAATGACCATCTGTGGTGATGAGTATGTAAAACACCATTCATTCATTCTTCCTTTTCATGATAAACTCACCATATTTTTAGTAGTTTCAGGAAGGAGACTTTTTAAAACAGGTTGAAAGTAAAGCAGAAAGCTCCTTTAGGATCTTTCTAATTTATTTTCATCCTGCTTTAAGGGTGTATCCAACCCATAAGCGATTTTTTCAAAGTATCAAACTTTTTTCTATCATTGTTTTTTTGGAAGAGCTATTTATGATGAATGAAAAAATGGAGAAAAAAAAAATATGGTGGTGTCCTTTTTTTTGAGCTACAGCGATTTGAAAAAGGTATGTCCAATTTGGACTTTTTCTCTCAAATTTTACCCATTCAGAGTACAAGCTTCAGTAAAATCTATTTCAAAACAAACATGGTGATTTGGGTTTTCATTATTTATTTCATGTCTATGGTGGTATTTTCACATATAGAAACCAAATTTAGACAAAGCAGGCACTAGGTTTGAACAATATGGATCCTCGAATATCAAAAATATGCTTTTTATAGGGCATGATTTTATATCAATTTTTTATGTTATGAAAAAAATGTAAAAAAGTTTGAAAATGAAAAAGTTCTAGTATTAAACTTTTTCTTATATTCTACCAAATGAAAGCCAATGCTAAGGCAGTTCAAAATATGAAAAGAAATTGAAAGCTCAGTGTTGAAAATTTTGAGTTATTAAAGTAAAAAGAGTTATCTCCCCTTACAAAATTTACAACAAAGTACCATATCGATGATATTTAGAGCTTTATAAATTTCACATTTGGTGCCTGTTTTCTCTTAAATTAGTTTTTGTATGAAGAAATACTACCATAGATAGGAAATAAATAACACAAAACCAAATTATCATATTTGTTTTCATTTAAAATGGATTTTATTGAAGCGGGCTGTTTGAAAAGGACAAAATAAGAGAAAGTGGGTGGGGTAAATTTTACATGGCCATTGAGCCAACTGTTGTTCACCAAAATGTACACTTTTTCTATTTGTTCATTCATCTTAAATAGCTCTTCAATACAAAACCATCATAAAGTGTTTTCATATACTTTAAAAATTTCTTAAATTCATGACATTGATACACCCTTAAGCTGGCAATCATTTTTAACGTTTATAATGAATCATCATATGAGAGTATTTATTAGGACAAGAAGAGGCATCATCCTATGCTTAAGAGGAGGAAGGGGTAAGGTGTACTCATGCCTTTTTCCAAACAAAGGGTTAGCTCTTTCAACATCATGGACCTGTTAAAAATATACTCATTACATGTGCAAACAGTGTAGACACAGATCAGAGTGCTCCTATATGAGCCCTTTGATATTGGTTTACACCATTTGCTAATTTAGAGCAGTATTTATTAAACTGCCCCGAATTCCAAGTAGACTGGTTCATGTTTTTGTAACTAAGTGGAACATAATAACCCACAAGAGTTACTTAGTGTTGAAAGGGTTAGGCAGTAAGTGTTCTGGGTCCACACTATTAGCTTTATATGGAGACTTTATTTCCTATACTATAGTTTACAGTAGATTCTAAATGGGTTGATTTGTTATAATTTTACGCCGCTTTTAACAGTATTTCAGTCATATCGCCACGTCCAGCTAATTGCAGGAGGAGGAAGACCCCAAAAGCCCTTTATGCACCGTTTCAGGCACAAATCGGCAACTGGGTAGAACCACCGACCTTCCGCAAGCCAGCTGGAAGGCTTCCCCACATGAAAAATCTGAACAACCCTACTGGGATTTGAACTCACAGCGGTGAGGAGCTTAGTGATGTAAGTCACAGTGACCATACCACTAGGCCACAGAGCCCCCCCCCCCCCCCCCCCCCCCCTGATTCTCAATGGGTTACTTTGGTATAAAAATTAACATTTATGAACACATCCATTCTTTTCGACTCTCTTGTATACCAATTTGATCAGTTATACAAATTCAATGCATATAAACAATACACAACAATACCCAGATTTATATTTTACCATATGTTAACTTCAATAATAGTAACCCTTGTAATAAACACTTGAACACTTTTAGCCAAAAGGACGAATTCAATTTATTAATAATCAACTACCAGTAATACAGTCAGTCATAGCACCAGATGTCAAGAATATGACCCCCATAACTTGAAAACTGTTGTCTGCATTTTTTTTTTTTTTAAATCTTAAATTTAAAGTCTTTGTATTTTGACTTCAAAATTATTAAAACGGGTGTCAAAAAGTTTGGATCTTGACCAGGCGCTGCTTTATGCTGTTTGAAAATAAGCATGATTGCACCATTAGCAGAGAAAGAATTCAAATACAAAAATCATCAAATCTCCACAAAAAGCTATGATGTGATCCTCATTAGAATGATTTCGTTGATGTGGTTCACAATAGTAGCCATAACATAGAGTTTGGTTGAGACAAAAAGAAACAAATGTTGGCATTGTTCAATTTCTATCTCTCTTATCTGAATACAGCATAAGCTCAAAGTGAAGCAGAACATTACTTCAGGAGCTTCAGGGCTTCAGATAAGAGCGAGTAAACTAAACAAATCCAGCATTTTCTCCTCTATATCAAAACCAAATCCTATGGTGTTACTACTCATTAGAATCGCCTCAAAGAGACGATTCTAATGAGTGGTGACACCATAGGGTTTAATGCAGAAATAAAGATTTTAATTTTTGAAATACTCCCCTTATCTGGAGCCTGGGACCTTTCTTCTTTACTTTTAGGCTGCTTTAAGCAATCACCTATCTTAAAGAGTGAAAACAGCAATAAATAGATACAAACAAAGTACTTGTGAGGATTACACTTGTCCAATGAAAACAGTATAGACCCTGATCAGAGGGCTCCTAAGGAGCCCTCTGATCAGGGTCTACACTGGTTGTCATTTTGAAATGTATTGTTGAAATCTACCTTAAATACAAAAATGGACTAGACTTATTTTGAAATTGGAATTGTCCATTAAAAGTTTTAGGGGTGAATGAGTTAATCCTTTCACTTTTGACTTTTTTCAAATAGACTTTTCCACTTATGATAAATGGCCAGATTACACACCATGTTCCGACACTTCCTTAAGGAGCTCTTTGGTTGGGGTTTACAGTTTTGGTGAAAATTATATACATGTACATGTGTACCTACATCCTGGTTTCAAGCATTGTTATGGTTAATACGTACAGTGCTGGAACAAAATACATACATCCTTTGTGAACAATGTAGACACTGATCAGATGGTTCCTGACTGTTTGCAATGATTTGAAATAATTTTGGAACCAACCCCTCAAGAGTCTGTGTAAACTGGTCATTATTTACAAAATGGAAGTGTTCATATGGAAAGTCAGTGCTGTACTGGTTTATCACCAGAGTAATAATGCTGTTTTCCTTAACCCTTTCAACCCTAGTCCCGCATATAGGCATCCTTTTCTAACATAATACATGTGAGTAGTACACTTGTCCTTTGCAAACAGTGAAGACCCAGATCAGAGGGCTCCGAAAGGAGCCCTCTGATCAGGGTCTTCACTGTTTGTCTTAATGTCGAACATTGACAAAAACAACCCTTAAAAGTAAGAAATGGACTAGACTAAAATGGAAACTGGAATTGTCCAATTAAAGTGTCAAGGGAGAAAGGATTAATACATATCTAGCTTCCATAACATTCATAAAGCCTAACTAATGAACTCCATTTTGCCTCTTCACACAATGACATAATTTCTGATTCCATCTTCCATCACAGTTATATCAGCTATTTCCTTGGTTTTCAGTATCCACTTGTAAACATATAATTATAACAATATGACATAGTTAATGTTGTGTCCTTCAGTTTGTACAAGTTTCTCCTATCACAGTTTGAGCTGAAGCTAGCCCATGTTTTATAAACTCTCTACATGTGTACGGGGCATAGCTATAGTCTTTCCAAATAACCCTTTACTCCATTGAATGTTTCTAGTTTTGAAAGACAGATCATCACCTAAAACAGGTTGAAAGTTAAGCAGTATGTGGCTGGAAGAATGTTCTGCTTTACTTTTAGCCTAGTTTAAGCTATCATATATGCAACAATATAGAAAATACTTTTTATGACACATACCAGAAAATGACTATTCTAAAAATTGAAATTATTTTCATCAGAGGATGAATACCTTAAAATGCATAAAAACGTATATCTATGGAGTAATGGGTTAAACATGTTTGTACTTGATGTACTGATATCCATTGCAAACAGTTTGGAGCCTGATCAGATGCCAAGTAACTCTTACGCGGAGTGACACTAAGATTCATAAATAAATTGTTTGTTGCAATATTTTATTGCTAAATGTTTCCCCTAGTTTTCCCCACTGTAGATACTCATGCACTTACACCCTCATAGTGAGAGATGTTCTATAAACTATCTGCTGTTATCACTGCTTTGTTATGTAGATCTCCTGTGTCTTGTATCACAGTTTTTGGTGACTAAGACTATTGACATAACCAAATTTGGTTTCCTCTCATCCTTCATTTCCCTTCATGACATTTCTTTGCTCTTTCTAATTTCCTTTTACTGCCATTTCTCTTTCTAACATTTTCTGTTTTTCCCATTTCTCTATCTAATTTCCTTTTCTTTCACTTTTTTATTTTTATTCTTACCATTTCTCCTACTGATTTCCATTTTTCATAATTTCTCTTCGTACCTGAAGCTTCTCATCCCATAAACAGCATCCACATTGCCAATACTACATTAAGTATGAGAAGCAGGGTACCAAACAGTATGATAAGAGAATAGATGGCTCCCCTCACTTCCTTGTCAGGTACTGTAGAGCGGAGGCTGATCTCTATAAATCCTTGACATATATACTGGCCGTCTAGTGCGTAACATGGAACAACGTTCAGTAAGACTAGAGCCCCAGACAGTGAGATCAGGTATCTGTAACAACTGTTAAGGAAACATGATGTGGGCTGCAAGTATGAAAGCTATAGGACAAATCGTATAAAAGTTGGGAGCACTTTCTTGAAACTGCTAATGATGCATATTTATGACTGCACTTTAAAGTGGAAATACATGTATATTACTCAGGAGGAATATTCATGTATTAAATGTGTAAAATGTGTAATTATGGAGTAATGTTTTAATTACATGAGTCTGCCTTTATTTTGAAAAAATTACATTCAGGTATTTTTTACATTAGGAACATTTAGGTGTCAAGCAGTTCCCGGTAAGATGCCGAAGCACTTGGCTTTTTATCAGGAACGAAAGTATTTGTCCCAAGGTCTGTGTGCTGCAAGTATGAAAGCTGTAGGTCAAAAGGTAAAGCAGTTATCACTTATGAACAGTTTTCAAAACTAAAACGCACATTTCAAAGCTTTAACACAGAGGTTGAGGTCAAGGTCACAGGGGTCAACATTTTCATACAGATGGCAAGTTCTTGTCCCAAGGTATGTGAAATGCAAGTATGAAAGCTATAGGTCAAAGGGTATAGAAGTGTGATCACTTTCTTGAAACTAATAACACAGACAGCATCAAAAATGGCACCAGTAACGCCGACCCAAACACCTGGATGACATCATAAGCTCTCATGGACATTCGTTCAGCGAGCTAAAAATTGATGGTCTAATGGCAGAAATATGAGTCAGTTCCCTTGTCTATATATAGAATAATGTACTGACTCCAAGGTTATAAAGCGTTTGAGCTGAGTCTGAGTGTGTTCTCAAGCATTTGATTTGTCAGATTTGAGCCTAGGCTCAAATCTGACCAATCAAATGCTTGAGAATGACTCTAGACTCAGATGAAAAGCTTTATAACCTTGGACCCAAATACTTACAGATGTGTCAAGTGTCTGAATATACAAGGATACTTGCAGAAAGTCTCTACCACATACGGCAGGTTCAGGGGAACCAGAGAACTCTTGGGAATGTAGTTACTGAGGATCACTGAAACAAACAAATCACATTAATCATTTCAACTCCACAAGTATGCCTTTTTGTGCCTTTACTTTAGTCCTCCACTAAAGAAACAAGTTCCAATATATACAGTCATGAATGTGCAAAATAAGAAACATTTCCTATATCCTAATAGATGGTATCCTAAGCTGAAAGTAAAGCAGAGTGTGCCCAAAGGCATATTCTGCTTTACTTTCAACCTGCTTTAAAAGGTCAACTGTCTAAAAACAACATTTGGGGTAATGAGTTAACCCTTTCCCCATAAGCTAAACAGTTTGGATCCAGATCATAAACAACAATCAAAACTGTTTGGCATTCATATCAAAATTCATCAGTCAAAACTTCGAAGATTTGAATATTGCATAAAATTGTAAACGACAAAATTCAGCATACTATAATTTGTCGAAAGAGGGATAAAGGATGGTGAATTTGGCAGTGAACAAGTACATGTCTAACCTCTAGTTGAGGAGCTGATTACAATACTAGTTCTTTGACAAAATGTCTGGAAATTTACAGAATAATTAGTAGTTTGTATTAATTTATGTTCACTTTTGCTAACTTAGGACAAATTGGACATTGATTCAGGGGAGATAACCTACCTGAGTAGTGCAGATCTAGAGGATATCCCAGGTAGAGAATGGGACATTGATTAAGGGGAGATAACCTACCAGAGTAGTGCAGATCTAGAGGATGTCCTAGGAAGAGTAATGGTGCATTGATTCAGGGGAATTAACCTACCAGAGTAGTGCAGATCTAGAGGATGTCCTTGGAAGAGTTATGTTGCATTGATTCAGGGGAGATAACCTACCAGAGTAGTGCAGATCTAGAGGATGTCCTAGGAAGAGTAATGGTGCATTGATTCAGGGGAGATAACCTACAAGAGTAGTGCAGATCTAGAGGATGTCCTAGGAAGAGTAATGGTACATTGATTCAGGGGAGATAACCTACCAGAGTAGTGCAGATCTAGGGGATGTCCTAGGAAGAGTAATGGTACATTGATTCAGGGGAGATAACCTACCTGAGTAGTGCAGATCTAGGGGATGTCCAAGGAAGAGTAATGGTACATTGATTCAGGGGAGATAACCTACCAGAGTAGTGCAGATCTAGAGGATGTCCTAGGAAGATTAATGTTGCATTGATTCAGGGGAGATAACCTACCAGAGTAGTGCAGATCTAGGGGATGTCCTAGGAAGAGTAATGGTACATTGGTTCAGGGGAGATAACCTACCAGAGTAGTGCAGATCTAGAGGATGTCCTAGGAAGAGTAATGGTGCATTGATTCAGGGGAGATAATCTACCAGAGTAGTGCAGATCTAGAGGATGTCCTAGGAAGAGTAATCTTGCATTGATTCAGGGGAGATAACCTAACAGAGTAGTGCAGATCTAGAGGATGTCCTAGGAAGAGTAATGGTACATTGATTCAGGGGAGATAACCTACCTGAGTAGTGCAGATCTAGGGGATGTCCAAGGAAGAGTAATGGTACATTGATTCAGGGGAGATAACCTACCAGAGTAGTGCAGATCTAGAGGATGTCCTAGGAAGAGTAATGTTGCATTGATTCAGGGGAGATAACCTACCAGAGTAGTGCAGATCTAGAGGATGTCCTAGGAAGAGTAATGGTGCATTGATTCAGGGGAGATAACCTACAAGAGTAGTGCAGATCTAGAGGATGTCCTAGGAAGAGTAATGGTACATTGATTCAGGGGAGATAACCTACCAGAGTAGTGCAGATCTAGGGGATGTCCTAGGAAGAGTAATGGTACATTGATTCAGGGGAGATAACCTACCTGAGTAGTGCAGATCTAGGGGATGTCCAAGGAAGAGTAATGGTACATTGATTCAGGGGAGATAACCTACCAGAGTAGTGCAGATCTAGAGGATGTCCTAGGAAGAGTAATGTTGCATTGATTCAGGGGAGATAACCTACCAGAGTAGTGCAGATCTAGGGGATGTCCTAGGAAGAGTAATGGTACATTGATTCAGGGGAGATAACCTACCAGAGTAGTGCAGATCTAGAGGATGTCCAAGGAAGAGTAATGGTACATTGATTCAGGGGAGATAACCTACCAGAGTAGTGCAGATCTAGGGGATGTCCAAGGAAGAGTAATGGTGGTTTATGTCCATGTATAACCCGCAGTAGCTTGGTCTGGTTGTCCACAGAGGGATATACACATGACATCTCCATGTTGGGAGAATAACAGTCACTCTGGAACTTACACACAGGTCGGTCAGTGGTGGTCCGTGCCGGCAGACATGCATAGTTCTGAAAATACAACATTATTTAACTCATTAACCCCTGAAACTTCAAATAGACAATGCCAACTTCCCATCAAGTCTAGACCATTTTTGACTATTTAAGAGTTGTTTTTAATGCTACGGTATATTGCAAAATGACATACAGTGCAGACGCTGATCAGAGGGCCCCCTACAGGAGTCTACAATGTTTGCATAAGACAAGTATGCGCAAGTGTGACAAGTGTGACAAGTGTGACAAGTGTCATGTATATTGTTTGTAAAAGACACAAATATATATACTTTCAACCTGCTTTAAGTTGTCCCCTATCTCCAATACTGGAAACATGCTGAGAAGTAAAGGGTTACAAAGGGTTAAATACTCACATTATTGTGTGTGTTTCTGGTGTGGTACATAAAGCACAGATGGGTGCTGCTGGTCTCATTACAACAGTCAATGTACATCGCCTTCTCTACATCTACAATACACACACAGAACTACAACTTGTGTAAAGTACCGGGAAGACACACTTTGGATGAATATATTAATTTTGTTTAACCCATCACTCCATAGCCTGTTTTTAGTATTGAAGATAGGTGACCAATTAATGCAGGTTGAAAGTAAATCAGAATGTGCCTTAAGGCACATTCTGCTTTACTTTCAGCCTGCTTTAAGCTACCATCTTCTAGAATATAGAAAATATTTCTTATGATACATATTCATGTCATTATAAATTGGAGCTACTACATGTATTTTCTTCAGGGTATGAATAAATTAAATATGTAAATATGTGTATCTTTGGAGTAAAGAATTAACAACCAGCCAGCATATACATGTAGAGCTGAAGCCACATTTTGTAAAAGCATGTATCTCTCTAAATGCAGAGACTGCGTTCAATAAATGCTCATGCTCCACAGTCAAAATTAGGTCAAGGTCAAATCAAGGTTGGGTGATATTGGTGTATTGAGAATGGGCAAACAAGTATCCAAGCAGTCTAGTAAGCTGTTTTAATGTCAGGCGAAACTGTAAAATCTAGTTAACCTAGACCTGGATACAATATTTTCAGTCCAAAAGAGGTCAAGGTCGAGGTCAAATTGAGGTTGGGTGATATGGGAGAATTTGGAATGGTCTAAGGCAACAACTGCATGAGTATCAAAGTACATGTACTCTAGTAAGTGGTATTGATGCTAAAAGAAATGGTAAAATCTTGTTAACCTCGTACACACCTACTCTCGGACAGGACAATCACTATAATTATGCCTCCGCATCTGTCATAAAAAGCTGCCAACAGTATCAAAGACTAATAATTAATCTTGTTTTGTGTGGCCAAGTACAAGTTTGACTGTACATACATGGTGGGACAATTAAGGGCAAACAAGAGACTTTCCTCATTGTACAGGGAAACTGTTGACATGCAATTTCTCAGTAATCATCATGGACAGTTTAATGCAAGACAAAGTCATACATAAAGTTCCTATTCAGACACTATGTTTCTTAGAACATAGTTTATTCAGTTTGTAAATATCACTGCAAATAATAAGACGTTGAAATATCAATGGTTGATTAAAACATCATCTTTTGATAAGCATGTCTGCAAAATATATATAAATGTATGACAAGCAGTGTTACTCTTGATCAGACACCTCCTCCTGGAACCCCTCAGATCACACTGTAAATGTATATACCTCGTCCTGGTAATGATTAAAATTAGTCAACTTGTTACCTATCCTTTTCTTGCTAGAAGTATCAAGTTCTTTAATCATAGAGACAGGCAGACAGTTGCCAAGTGAGGGTTCCTTCATGCTCTGTGCTATACACTGGTTCCACTCCCGGATACTAGTCACAGTACATCCCCCTATTCTAGTAATTGGATCCCCAACAGCAAGCCCCCGAGGTCCTGACACAGCAGTATTCTGTAAAACAAGGAGCTCTGTTGGAATTGCATGGTACAACAGTTACTTCATGCAACCTTTATGTCTACTACAATACCGGTAGTTTATTTTGTGTGATGCATTTTGTTGTTGAAATAGGGTTTTAAGTCACTTGAACAGTATTTTTCATATTGTTATCATAAATAACCGTATGGTAAACCTTGTCTGGCACTGTATCCCTCCGCCCAATTTGAATATTAACAAGGGAAATGGAAGTAACTCTTACAGAAATACGCTAAAACTTAAGAAGGACCACAAGCTACGTTCACAGGGTGAAATAAAATCGAAAATTGTACAGTAGACTCTTCACTTTTCTGTGGCTTTCTACACTGCATTGGTCCGCTGTTTAAACAGTGATTTATTTTATTGTTGTTGATTTTCTCAGATGATCGAGTATACAGGTAATGTCACATTCTTACATGACGCCATTGACATTGGTTGTTTTTATTTTTGTTATGGCCTCAAAGTATAACGTATATAAAAGAAGTACAAATGTAATTGGCCGTTTGATCAATTTTAGTCTACGAAATCACTTGAATTCAATAAAAACCATTTGCATTTCTGAGTTGTGGTCTAAAGTGGGACATGTTTTCTTCTTAAAATGTGAGTACATGTTAATATAAATGTCAAAGCGAAGCTAAAATGGTGCAACCTTTAAACAGATGTCTGTTGCTATTGGTTATGGAATGAGTGATACGGTAAAAAGTAGGTATTTACAATTTCGTTAATTAACTGGGTTTTAGGGCAATTTAAAGCGAGAAAAATAATCAAGCACAGCTTTTGGTAAAGACAGGAGATTCTATACCCCTATACCCTGTCAGACCTGACTCCAGGAAACAAGTTGCCAGATCAACACCTCATTAACATCGATCTCAAAATATGAGTATTGTCCTAAAAATTATATGCAGCTTAACTCTTTCCTCCCTAAAACTTCAAATGGACAATCCCAGTTTCCATTTTAGTCTAGTCCATTTCTGACTTTTAAGGGTTGTTTTTGTCAATATTTTGCATTATGACAAACAGAGAATACCCAGATCAGAGGGCTCCTTTCGGAGCCCTCTGATCTGGGTCTTCACTGTTTGCTTAGGACATGTGTACTATTCACATGTACACTGTTTGAAAAGCACGCCTATATGCGGGACTAGGGTTCAAAGGGTTAATGCACAACAAGAGTACAAACCTCTGAGACTTGTGTTATCACCACCCCGGTCTCTGTTGTGTAGAAAGGGATCAGAAACCATGGAAACAAGAACAACACTGCTATAGCCACAATAACTATCACAAAATTGTGCCACACCCCGGCACAGTAGATACGCAGCTGTCTGAGAGGGGAGATAATCTGTAGGTGATCTGTGGACAGGTCTACATAGGCCCCTGGGTAGATCAGGAGCAGAAACAATCCAAATCCATTCACTCGCACCTGCTCCCTGAAGTATACAATATTTACATAAATTAGGGCTTCAATTAAGAGAGGGTTTGACTGTTGAAATTTAACCCTTACCTGGCTTAGAGTAATGCAGAAAATGTCTGTTAGCATGCTTGACAAAATGTATTATTATTTATATACTAAAGAAAGAAGCTCGACCTAAGTAGTCCTGAACTTAGATAACAGAACCAATATCTCTCTAGATGGTAGCTCAAAATAGGTTGAAAATAAAACAGAATGCTCCCTTTTAAAGTTTAAACATTCAACCTGCTTTAAGCAATCATCTGTCTTCAAACCTAGAAACAGACTATGGAGTTAAGGGTTAAGGAGCATTCTGCTTTACTTTCAATCTGCTTTAAGCAGTCGGCTGTCTTCAAAATTAGAAACAAACTATGATGTAAAGGATTAAAATGGATGTTAATTGAGGAGAATATTGGTAACTCTGACCTGACAGCTGCGATGGCATGTCCTATCTCATGCAGAATCCCACACACCAAAAGTGTTAGAAGATAATAAGACACCTGGCTTGCTGGTAGATTCACACCTGGCATCTGAAACAACCAAACACATTACAGTAACCCATTGATGGAGCATGCACATTTTTATGGCTTTAGTTTATTTCTCTACTGAAGTAAACAGTTCCAATTTATACATTAATTTTATGAATCTGTATCATAAGAAATATTTTCTATATTATAGCAGATGGTAGCTTAAAGTGGACTGAAAGTAAAGCAAAATGCACCTAAGCCACATTCTTCTTTACTTTCAACCTGTTGTAACTGGTCATCTATCTTCAAAACTAGAAACAGACTATGAAGTAATGGGTTCCAAAGCTGAACATCTATTACTTTTTAATACAAATGTATAGAACTTTGGTCATACTTGTAGCCGGTGTTTAGTGGCATTTCAAAAGAAGACAATAAGGATGTCTGATAAAATTAATGATTGTAAAAGTAATGCAAAAATATTGCATTTGCATTGCATTTTCATCCTGCTTAACCCTTTGAACCCTAATCCCGCATATAGGCGTCATTTTCAAACAGTATACATGTGAATAGTACACTTGTCCTGTGCAAACAGTGAAGACCCAGATCAGAGGGCTCCGAAAGGAGCCCTCTGATCAGGGTCTTCACTGTTTGTCATAATGCCAAACATTGACATAAACAACCCTTAAAAGTCTGAAATGGACTGGACTAAAATGGAAACTGGAATTGTCCATTTAAAGTTTCAGGGAGGAAAGAGTTAATCCCATTACCCCATAACTTGACTACAGCGTTTACGATAGCTGGTTGCATATAGTGGGTTGAAAGTAAGTCACTAAGCAGAGAGCTGGTGAAGGTGCTTTCTGCTATACTTTCTGCTCGCTTAAAGCGTACAACAATCAGGATGCAGGAACATTTAACTATCGCTCGTAACAAATCAAAAGCACATAGTAGAAACGGCAAAACAGCACACACCCAGTCACCTTACAAAATGGCAAGGTCACTGAGGCCAACTAGTCAGATTTTGCAGAACTCACCTTTTATTATCTAACCTCAACAAGGGAACTACTGCTTTCAAATTATAACGACCTTGCAACAAATAGATAAAGTCACATCAATAAAACCACTCTAAAGAAGGCTACTTTTTCCTGTTAAAGAAATGTGACTGTTTAACCCATTTCTCCATAAATACATATTAATCTACCTCTAATTATTTCTACACTAAGGAAAGTAGTCCCAACCTAGGAATTCCAAAACATAAAATACAGAGACCATTTCTAATATCTTTCCAGATGGTAGCTTAAAGCAAGTTTAAAGTAAAGCAGAATGCTCCTAATGAAGTATTCTGCTTTACTTTCAACCTGCTTTAAATGGTTATCTGCCATAAAAACTGACAAAGGAATTAAGGGTTAAAAGAGAATGAAAGTTAAGCAGAGAGCATTCTGTCTTACTGTCAACATGCTTTAAGCTGCCAACATGAGTGTCCATTTTAGTAGTCATAACCCATTACCCCACAGCCTGTGTCTAGTATTTAAGGTAGGTAACAACTTAAAGCAGATTGAAAGTAAAGCAGAATGTGCCTTAAGGCATTCTGTTTTACTTTCAGCATGCTTTAAGCTATATATTATTTTATGTAACATATTCCAGACTGTTTAAAATGGGACTATTATCTTCAGTGGAGGAATAAATTAAAGATGTAAAAAGGCATATTTATTGGGTAATGGGTTATGAGTGAGGCTTTACTAGTTTATTACCACTGGTGTGAGAACTTGGTTTTCCACAGTGTTCTTTGTCAATGTGTTGTACACCATCAGGGTCAGTAGGAACACTGACAACAGCATTGCCACAAGACCAAAACACACTCCACATGTGAACCATGTGCGCAAGAAGTTTGGTCTCCATTGGGCAAGTCGAACAAACACTCTGTTCATGGCAGTTGAATACCAGCGAAACTGGCATATTGACACTGCCAACCCAGTCTTCTGCAACCACTTGGTGTACCATCTCGCCGACCAACTCTGTGTCTGAAAAACAACATCAACAAGGAAGATTAGCAGAACGATCAATACAAAACCACTTCTGTTTGAGTTGATAATTAAGGATAATTAAGAATTAGATATATGCTTGCTTCTTGTCAATTTGCACCTTCTTGTAAATGTTAGTTTGATCCCTTTTAAAAGGTAAAGGTAGGTAAAGGTAAGCTTTAAATAAAGTCGCCTATGGTAATCAATTAACATAGCTCATGAGCTATTTTTGCGACAAACAAGGTATCCATTAACATGCATACTTACCTGGGCATTACAGTCACCTTCCTAGCACTACCCTTATAATGCCGAGTGTCAGGCAAGGGAGCTACTAGTACCATTTTTTAATGGTCTTTGGTGTGACCCGGCTGGGGATCGAACCCACAACCTCCCGCCTCGAAAGAGGACGCTCTACCAATGAACTATCAAGGCGGTTCTTTTGCAGAAGGTTGCTCTGTATCTGTATCAATATGTCGTAGAATCCTTTAAAAGCTTTTACACGACTGGCTGATCATGGTCTGGTAGACGTATAGGTAATTTATTTGCTGGGTTTGCTTCCCCTTACTTAGGAACAGTTATGTTCATCAATCATTTCCCCCCAAACAGTGCAGACCCTGGTAAAAAGCCTTGTAATGTGAGGTTTACGGACGTTTCGCTACACGGCCTTTCGCTACCCGGGACGTTTCGCTACCCCGGACGTTTCGCTTCAGTCGTTTCGCCACCTACCGATCAGTCGTTTCGCTACCCAATTTTTTAAAATGATATTAACCTATGTTTTTGGTTAAATAAGACATGACGATATATTATTAACCTAAAATGTGCATTACAAACTTATTTTTTAATGAATAATTGAATAGATGATCGATTTATTGACAAAAATCGTGTAAGTTAGACAAATAGATGATTCTATATTTTATGTATAAATATAATACTTTGCTAGCGTAATTTCTACATTAGGCTCATAATTATACAAATGGATTGGAACCAGACGAGATGCCTTGTTACGTGCCCTCTCGTCGGGATCTTAAATGGCTTTTAGAAATTAATTATAGTTATTAGAAGAAAAAAAAAGTTTTACGGCGAAATATGTGAACAGTCGTTACGCATACAACTTAATAATGCGAGATCAGGGTTCCCGCTGGGCATCGCCAACGGCGCCATTTGCGCAAAAAAAAAATTCTGGCGACAGAAATTTCGAATCGGCGAAAGTGTCTGGCGCCGAGAAATTTCGGAATTGTCTCCGTATAATAGTACAGTTTATTTTATCGCCGACTCTAAAAATCTTAAAATTGGCTTAAGAGTTCGGCTAATCCATACACACGCTTAGCCTATCACCAAACGCTACCGATGCGTGTAAACACGTTACGCAATCGTCGATAACGGCATGTGTAATGGCAGGCTGCCAAACAATGTTTGACCACACGCGCCGAGATTGCTTTTAATGTGTTGTAGATCTAATTGGTTATCAAAAAAAGTGATTGACAGGTTCACCCCGAATCGGAGACCTTTTCAACGACAATTTTTAGAAGCGGTGATGCGAAGGATAAAGATCTATGTCGCCGATATGGGTCGGATTAAAATCAGATAATTATCCGTAAGTTCTGGACAAACAAACATTTTATATGAAAGCTGATCAGAATTTATCATTCATGAATTGATTTCCACCACAAAAAACGTTGTATATTCACGTAACAGAAAAATACTTCGAAAATGATACCGTTACAAAATGACGGGGCGCCGTAACATTTGCTTGCTACGAGAACTACGTATATTTTGTTAGTCTAAAAAGTATTCCCCAGCGCCGTTTTCTAACAATAAATTAAAATTAAACATTGGACCTAAATTCTTCTGTTTGTTACATACGATTTGTGCAAATGTATAATTATTAAGTTAGGGTTTACAACCAATTACGCTCGTAAAATTGAGTTGCAATCAGTTTTCGCGGTAGAAAATTAAGACGCGTTATTTCGTTGTTAAAACCACACCCACTTTATGGCGCTAGTAAATATCGTCTGCAGAATTTGTCGTCTGCAACCTTTGTCATCTGCAACAATTCTCTGAGTTAATTTTTGTGCATTTTTTTCTTCAGAAAATATCAGTGTCAAACAGTTTGTATCTATATAAGATGATGCGCGTCTCATCTTGACCCATACTGTTTGCATAATTTAATGAATAACAGATTGTTAAGTTGCTTACTCTTTTTACATCTACTCCATAGATAGAAATCTAGACCATTTGAACTACTTCATTTATTCTCTCAAGAAAATAGATATAGTTCCAGTTTACCTTTACTAGTCATGAATTAATAATATATATAAGAACCATAAGAAATAGTTCTTATATCCTAGCAGATGTTAGATCTAGCTTAAAGCAGGCTTAAACTTTTACTGAAGCAGAATGCTCCTGAAGAGTATTCTGCTTAACTTTCAGCCTAGATGCTAGAATAATAGGCCCATGTCAGTATTATAACAAGGGCCACTATGGCCCTAAATCACTCACCTGGTACACCATGGCAAACTTGACCTATAGTGACCTAGATTATATCTGGACATGTATACCCACTATCAACCTCTAGAGTGTAAACAAGATTTTCCAATGATTTGACCTAGTGACCTAGTTTTTGACCGGACATGACCAATATTCAAACTTGACCTAGATATCAATGAGACAAACATTCTGACCAAATTTCACCAAGATCCAATGAGATTTGTAGCCTCTAGAGTGTTAACAAGGGTTTTCTATGATTTGACCTAGTGACCTTGTTTTTGACCGGACATGACCTACATTCGAACTTGACCTAGATATTAATGAGACAAACATTCTGACCAAGTTTCATGAAGATCCCATGAGATTTGTAGCCTCAAGAGTGTTCACAAAGTTTTTCTATGATTTGACCTAGTGACCTAGTTTTTGATCAGACATGACCCACATTCGAACTTGACCTAGATATCAATGAGACAAACATTCTGACCAAGTTTCATTAAGATCAAATGAGATTTGTAGCCTCAAGAGTGTTAACAAGGTTTTTCTATGATTTGACCTAGTGACCTAGTTTTTGACCGGACATGACCCACATTATAACTTGACCTGGATATCAATAAGGCAAACATTCTGACCAAGTTTCATTAGGATCCATTGAGATTTGTAGCCTCTAGAGTGTTAACAAGGTTTTTCTATGATTTGACCTAGTGACCTAGTTTTTGACCGGACATGACCCACATTCAAACTTGACCTAGATATCAATGAGGCAAACATTTTGACTACATTTCATAAAGATCCATTGAGATTTGTAGCCTCTAGAGTGTTAACAAGGGTTTTCTATTATTTGACCTAGTTACCTAGTTTTTGGACCGGACATGACCCACATTCAAACTTGACCTAGATATCAATGAGACAAACATTCTGACCAAGTTTCATTAAGATCCAATGAGATTTGTAGCCTCAAGAGTGTTCACAAGGTTTTTCTATGATTTGACCTAGTGACCTAGTTTTTGACCGGACATGACCCACATTCGAACTTGACCTAGATATCAATGAGACAAACATTCTGACCAAGTTTCATCAAGATCAAATGAGATTTGTAGCCTCAAGAGTGTTCACAAGGTTTTTCTATGATTTGACCTAGTGACCTAGTTTTTGACCGGACATGACCCACATTCAAACTTGACCTAGATTTCATCAAGACAAACATTGTCATAAACTTTCATGAAGATCCAATGAAATTTGTGGCCGCTAGAGTGTTCACGAGCAATTGTGGACGGACGATGGACGACAGACGACGGACGACAGACGACGGACATCCAGCGATCCTAAAAGCTCACCTTGGCACTTCGTGCCAGGTGAGCTAAAAAGTATATCTCTGGGTGAAAATTGTCTCTGTCTTAAATATAGTGGTCTATAGACTTATCTAGATTCACTGATTTAAAAAAAATCGCGAAAAAGGTGTGGCGAAAAAAGCTCCCTATTTGGCACCCCAATCTCCCTATTAAAATGACCAAATCTCCCTATTTGGGTCCAAGAAAATATCAAATGTATGTATAACATACATAAAAAAATGGCGAAAAATTTGGCTCCAAAAATATTATTTTGGCGCAAACTTTTTTCATTTGGCGCAAATGCTGGCGCAAGAAAATGTTAAGCCAGGGTGAACCCTGCGAGATGACCCTTAGAATGCACTGCAGCAGGGTATAGAGCGTGAAATGAATGTGGTATGAACGATATAATAAGTAGCAAACCGATTGGATCCATGTTAGACGCCGAGTTCCTCGGTCGCTGGTCTGGGTCTAATCTGTCTGCATAAGCCTAACAGTCGTGAAGTAAGTCTGTATTAATTCTAGTGAAACGATGTTTACATATGAATCAAGCAAGATTTATATATGAGACTGGCTTTTTAATTTAATAATTATACGTGTGTCAACCCATTTAACACTAGTGTCTACTAAAGTGGACAATGTCAAACAGTGTAAACCCTCCGAGGTGAGACGTCGCGTTACACGGTATCTCATTATGGTCTGCACTGTTTGCTATGTAATCTTGATATGAATTTCGAACATCCAAAATGTAAGGATCCTGATCAGACGCTGATTTTCTCGGCGTCCGTGTATTATCCAGGCTGTCTGTAACTTTTATTTCATCCGGGGTACCTAACGCAGTGAAGTGGTTAATTATCATATACGTGCTAAAACATTCATACAGTGAGGTTACACGGAATAATATATATAACTATATTATATTTGAGATAATATATATCTATGTTATCGTTGGCTTCTTATGTTTGAATGATGCGAAGTAAATATATTTAGCGATATTGGATACACAAAGGTATATATTAACACCTTTATCTACCATATGCGCACGTGCAAAGTGTGTCGCCAGTGATTGACACGCGAAACATTGTTTGATCGCATTAAAGGTGCGATTCATCTTTGGCTTGTTGCAATAGCCCCTTTGAAGCCGTACGACCAATCACTTTTACTTTCACGACAATGTATATACATCTGCTTTATGCATGGCAAAAGTAATGCAAAAACTCTACGTTACATGTTTCAAGCATTAAGCAATACATGTATATATTTAATCGGCACGTGCCTGTATACGACACAGCATAAAGGAGTGTCAAACAGTTTTAAACCTTATCAGATGCCGAGTTACACAATAATGACACATTTTTATTCAAGGGGGTTTATTCATTCCTTAAAGTAAATTTCGTTCTAAAGTTAGGAAATCATCAGGAATGCAATAAATTCGTGCTGTTTTAATCGATCGTTGACTCGGTATATCATTGCCTGGGTATATAGTACCACAGAGACGCGACACGATTGATTTTTGAGAAAAAAAATTGTCAGAAGGTATATTTAGAGACCTTCTGACAATTTTTTCTCCTCAAAAATCAATCGTGTCGCGTCCCTGTGTATAGTACGGTCACCCAATGATAATGTATGATGATCTTCAAAGACAATGTATATCTGCTTAATGCAGGGCAAAAGTATTGCAAACATTCTCCTATGAGTTACATTTGTCATGCGTTAAGCAGTACACTTCTATACGAATGTCGATTTATTATGTGGGTGCTTTTTAAAAATAGTCGCTTATTTTAACACAGATTTTAATGTTTCGGCACATGCCTGCATATGGCACTGCAGGAGAGTCAGATCAGGATGCAAACAATTTGCAAAAAAACCCTTTCTACCCGATCTAAGGCAGCGATTGGGTTGTTGAACAGTTTGTAACCTGATCAGATGCCGAGTTACACAATGATGACAAACACATTTTATTCAAGGGGGAGGGGGTTTAAATTCATTCCTTAAAGTAAACTCACCGTTGTATAAAAACCGACATCGGGTTCTACAACGTAACAGATACAGATACAGATGTAAATTCTAAAGTTAAAATAGTTAGGAATGTAATCATTCATTTTCAACGCGTGTGCATTAAATAAACAACTACACAATATTAACTCTTAAATTTAACTCTTTTTCTCCTTTTATTCAAGTATATTTTGGTAAATTATCATCAAATTATTTTATTTATCTTTATTTATGATTTAAATTGATTCTCCGAGTTTTAATTACTACAGATTCATTAATTTTCCAGCGTGTGCGTTAAATAAACATACACAATAGTTATTAACTCTGAAATTTAACTCTTTTTCTCCTTTTATTCAAGTTTATTTTGATAAAGTATCATCAAATTATATTATTGTTTCTTTATTCATGGTTTAAATTGATTCTCCGAGTTTTAATTACTACAGATTCATTAAGTTTCCCCTATTTTAAATATGGTAGTGACTAGGGGTACGTGACCGTACCTCTAATATTTGAAATTAGCGGTACGGTCACGTACCCCTAGCGAGCCCTGTGAGGGTTGACTAGGGGTACGTGAGTCGTTTAAACTATGTAGCAACACATTATTTTGCCTGCAGATACGTTTTTTGATGCTAATATTAATAATCTCTCATTTCTACCTTTACTTGTGGATATTTATTGGAGAAAAACAAAGAAACTTCGATAAATATTCCCGACCCAACTTGTTCTCACGGCAGCGATGAGAATAGATGTATTCCGCATACATGCATAGGGTTAATTATCGCCAGATACGCCCGATATATGAGAATCCGTGACCAATGTTAAGTTTTTTTCTTAAAAATTTGATTCAAAGGTAACTTTATATAATAAGTTTGTTGAAAATTACTGCTGGTGTAGCTTCCTAACATAGCTTTGAAAATAAAGTGGTAGATCTGAGAAAATGAATATAAAACTATCGAAGCTTCGGCTCCCATCAAGTATCGAAACATGTTGGTTAATGACCTACACAAATCAACTCGAAAAACACGTTTGACAATTGATCGCAATTAAACAGTGCAATTATTCTAAAGAAAGCATTGGATATTTATATATGTTTGTAAAAATGTGTGAACGTTCTTTATTCATAGGTAGATCTATATAGTTTTCGCGGCCGTGGAAAAAAATGCCGATTGGACTTTTTTTTAATGAAGTTTCTTTGCTTTTATGCGTTAAACAGTCAGAATAGAAGGTTGAAATGAGATAAAATTAACATTAGCATCGATATTACATATCTGCAGACACAATAAAGTGTTGCTATATAGTGTTTTGGACTCACGTACCCCTAGTCAACCCTCACAGGGCTCGCTAGGGGTACGTGACCGTACCGCTAATTTCAAATATTAGAGGTACGGTCACGTACCCCTAGTCACTACCTTTAAATATTGGGTAGCGAAACGTCCGGGGTAGCGAAACGACTTCAGGTTAGGTAGCGAAACGACTGTAGCGAAACGTCCGGGGTAGCGAAACGTCTGGTAACCGTAATGTGACATCTCATCAGGGTCTACGCTGTTTGCCATCAAGCCCTCCTGTCCACCAGCACAAAAGAGGGATGGGGGGCCTTAAATCGGCCGGAAGACTCTTGTTTGGTGGGAACTCATATCCACTGCCACTGATGCACAACACATGAAGTGAGGCATATTCAACTTGATACAAGTTTCCAATTTAGAAAAAGAAAGTCAGGCAAACCTTACCTTTAAGAATGCATCAATCAGGTACAAACTTGACCAGGCTCCGAGTATGAAAGCGATCCATGTTGTCTGTATCATTATTCTTCATGCCTCACCTCTCTACAACTGACTACACATACATATTGAGTACAGTATTGGTCACATGTTAGTTTCAGTTCTGCAAGTGGGATCCAAATATAAACATGACGATTCCCAGGAAGAGAAGTTTGTACACGCCGTGTAATATGTCGTGGATCTTTGCATACGTGATCAAACGATTACACTTCAGTTTATGATATGTTTCATCAGAATATTCTTTCCTATTGCGAACAGCTGTATTGTTTTTTGGGTCGATCAATATCAACAATGTGATACCTTTGAACAAGGAACTCTCTAGTTACAAATAGAAGAGTATGTCAAATTAATTGCCCCAATGGCAATATATGTCGGAAAGGACAACACGCGTAGTATCCTCAACTTCTACTTGTTACTGCCCAGCAATCGAGCTTGGTCGGAGCTGTCAGGATACAGTTTTTTAAACATTAAAGACTTTGTGCACAGACGACGGAACAAAAGAAAATCTCAGACTAAAATTAATCTTAATGCAATACTTTTAAAAGATGGTGTACACCCAGTAGGAATAGTCGCTAGGAAATGGATGGTTAAAATAATGCAATCAATCTCAATCTAAAAAAATTTTTTCAAGAAGCTCAGTGTAGTGTGTGACAATCTGATGTACCACTAAACTGAGTCAAATACGCAGTAAATTGGAGGAACATGTCTGTTGTTGTGCAGGTTGATGTGATATTAATGAAACTATAAATTAAAATCAGGGTGTTTGGTGTGTGACAATCTGATGTACCACCGAACAAATTCTAGTTAATAAATTAATACAGGTCAAAAAAGTACAGAGTAACGTTCAGTGCGTGACAACCAGATGTACCACTGTCTTAAATCTATGACTTAAGCTAGAGAAACACCAGTGCGTGACAAACAGATGTACCACTGCCACAAATAATTATTAGTCATAGTTGATAGGAGTCAGTGCGTGACAATCAGATGTACCACTGTTTCGTAACAAATATTGTTAATTTCATCTGGTAATTAAAATCATGGCCACAGGGGGTGATTTCACCCATAGCACTCCTGTACGGGAGTTGCAAAACAGGCTGCAGGGTTCAGATAGGATATTGTCATTCATGAACACTGATTATGATCAAAAGAGAAAAAGGCTTCTAAGCCCTGAACTCTGCAAAACATGTGCAAAATGCGACAAAGATCTAAATGAAAATATGATTGAATGTAGTAATTGTAACATGAAATTCTGTGTCAAATGCACTGGGTTGTCCATGGTAGCTTTCAATCTGATCAAATCAGGAGATTTTCCAGATTACGAATACAAGTGTAAGTGTTGCAAAACAACAATGCCGACCCTAGAGAAAATTGACAAAAAGTTGTCCTTCATGAACAACCAGAATGAAGCCAGATTAAAGGATATGGACGAAAGAATAAGAGGAATAGACAAGAAAACAGATGAAAAAATACAAGAAAAGATGAAATGTACAAAAACAGAAATCCTTAGTAGTATAGACGACAGGGTAAGGCAAGTAGTCGACGAAAGGACCAAAGAAATGGATGATAGGAGAAGAAGGGAATTAAATATAATGGCTTTCAACATACCAGAAGGAACTCATACAGAGGGCCTGCGTAACAAACAGGAAGACGAAGAGGCGTTGGAATACATTGCTCAAGCGTTAGGGTTGGACAACCTCAATATGCTGACACATTTCAGGCTTGGCAGGAAAATACCTAACAAACCTAGACCGCTAAAAATTATTCTTCACGAGCATAAACAAAGGAAATTTCTGCTCGACAACTCAAAGCATATAAAGAATAAAGTAAATAGTAACTATCAACGAGTCATCTTCTTTAAGGACTTGACAGACGAACAAAGGAAGGAAAGACGAGAGAAAAGGGAAAGGAGGACCAACCCTGAGTGTGAGATGGACCAGGGTGATCCTGTTTTGCCACCTAGCCAAATGGAAGGAGTTCTGTCCCAACAATTGGAAATAACCAGGATCCAGAATGACATATCCCATGAAGTCATAGACCCATTTGACGAAGAGACAATATTGGAACATAGCTCCTTGCAGGACCAGACGGTTCGTGGGGGTATACAGATGAGCCTGGTCTTGAACAATGCTGCGGCAAAACGGGATGGTACTGTGCCCTATGGGGAGGCTAGACCACATTGTGGTCCATAGGTGTTTTAATAGTGTAAATACGGGTCAAAGTTTTAATGCTGTTGTCAAGGAGCACTCCATTGGTCAAGAAAATAGTAAAAATACCAGGGAAATATTAAAAGTATTATATACAAATGCTGACTGTCTATCAAAAGTTAAAATATCTGAACTAGAACACATAACAAAGGATACAAAACCGGATATTCTGGCTATTACAGAAATCCTTCCCAAATATTAAAAAAAACCTTGTAAACAGGAGGAGGTCTATAAAATACAAGAATACAAAATGTTCTTGTCTAATCAAGAAAATGGTAGAGGTTTAGCCAAGTGAAGTTGAGTTTGACATTAAATTCAAAGAGTCGAAATGGATCGAAATTAAGTTGGCTAACAAAGAAAATCTACTCATAGGCTGTATATATAGAAGCCCGAATAGTGACAATACTAACAATGATAAATTAATAGAGCTATTGAAATTGGCTGTGGCAAGAAAACATTCAAACATTATGATACTAGGGGATTTTAATTTCAGAGATATAAACTGGGAAACCTGGTCAACAGACAAAGGACCAAATCATATTGACTTTAGATTTTTAGAGGGCATCAAAGACCTTTATCTGTATCAACATGTAAATGAATTCACTAGATTCAGAGAAGGAAATAAACCTTCAACATTAGACCTAATTTTCACTAATGAAGAAAATATGGTAGACGAAGTAGAATATAGACCTGGTATTGGTAAAAGTGACCATGTAATTTTAGAATTTGAACTAAATTGCAAAACAATCTGTAAGGTAGATGATTCTCCAAAATATCAATACAGCAAAGGAGATTATATTTCCATTTCTAAGGAATTGGGAAAACAAACTGGGATACACTAGACGACATAGGGGTTCAGATGGCTTGGGAGTTATTTGCAGAACAAATTTCCATTTTGATTAAAAAATATATTCCAAGAAGCTCTAACTCTGCAAGACATAAGAACCCATATGTCGATAGTGAAACTAAATCAGCCATAAAAAAGAAGCACACCAAATGGATAAAATACTCTCATTGTAAAAATCACCTAACATTTAAGGAATATAAGGAAGCACGGAATAGAGTAAGTTACCATATTAGGAAGTCAAAATACAAATATGAAAGGAATATTGCAGAGAAAATAAAGCAAAATCCTAAGCAATTCTGGAAGTATGTCAGATCAAAAACAAAAACACCATCAGGAGTCGATATTATTGAAATCAACGGAGAGAATGTAGATGATATTAAAAAAATTGCAGAGGCCTTCAATGATCATTTTGTATCTGTTTTCACGTCTGAGGAAACACCAATTCCAAAAGGACATGTCATATCGGACACTCTCTTATGTGACCTTGACTTAAATGAAGATATGGTTATGTCTGTTATACAAAAAATTAACCCCAGTAAGGCTCAAGGACCTGACTGCATTCATCCAAAGGTCTTATATGAATGCAATGCGGCAGTAATTAAACCATTACACAAAATCTTCTGCAAATCACTCCTTGAAGGCAAACTCCCCAAATCATGGAAATATGCAAATGTAAGTACTATATATAAGGCAGGAAAAAAAACAAAAGGTTGAAAATTATAGACCCATTAGTGTCACCTCAATTTGTTGTAGGACAATGGAAAAAATTATAAGAAACGAAATTGTAGAACACATCGAAAGTAATAATCTACTGTCAGAATACCAACATGGTTTAGATCAAAAAGGTCATGCACAACACAATTGCTAGAATGCATTGAAGAGTGGTCAACCGCAGTAGACGAGGGTAAAGAGTTAGACATAATATATTATAGATTTTAAATCGGCCTTCGACAAAGTACCGCATAAAAGACTACTGGAAAAAATTCATTGCTTTGGAATTAGGGGTAACATCTTCAAATGGCTAGAAAACTTCCTTGAGGATCGGTTCCAAAGAGTAGTAATAGGTGGAGAGGAATCTTCATGGCAAAGGGTTACGAGCGGGGTTCCTCAAGGTAGTGTTCTAGGACCAGTTTTATTTTTAATATATATCAATGACCTGCCTGATATTATAGATGTTACACTTAAATTATTTGCTGACGACACCAAGTTGTACTCTATATATGAAAATCCTGATGACGAGGAGAAGTTACAAAGTAGTATTTTTGACGCATGCACCTGGGCCAAAAAATGGCAAATGACTTTCAATACCAAGAAATGTAAATCTATGCATATAGGTAGGACAAACGCAAGTGAATACTTTATGAAATCCACAGATGATAGCGTAGTCAAAATAAATCAAATAACTCAGGAAAAAGATTTAGGAGTAGAAATTGACTGTAAGCTAAAATTTGATAAACACATATACCTAAAGATAAACAAAGCTAATAGTATATTGGGACTCATTGCTAAAACATTCACTTGCATAACAGGAGATATGTTCCTCCATCTATATAAGGCATTAGTTAGACCTCATCTGGAGTATGCCTCAACTGTATGGTCGCCACACTATAAAAAATACAGGATTGCTATAGAAAATGTCCAACGTCGTGCAACAAGAATACTAAGGAACTTAGAAGGTTATAGTTACAGTGAGAGATTAAGGCATCTTGGCATTCCAACCCTGGAGTACAGGAGGGATAGAGCTGATCTGATACAGACGTATAAACTTTTGAATGGTTTAGATGTAACGTCTGTAGACCTAATTAAATTAAAAGGTGACACCAATACAAGAGGTAACAAATTTAAACTCTGTAAACCTAGAGCAAGAACTGAGCAAAAAAGGGGTGTTTTCAGCCATAGAGTAATAGACAAATGGAACTCCCTACCTGACAATGTAGTAGAGGCACCCACACTAAACTCATTTAAGTCTAGGCTAAACAGTCACTGGGGGGGTCACCTATAAGTTCAATGCCAAGTGCTATTACCCATATGTGTGAAAAAATTGTGACAATGATAAGTGACAGTGAATAGTGACAGAGATTGTGATATGAATTTTTAACAAGTGTGTAAATAGAAGCTGTACAGATTAATATATGAGTGTATACGTAATATTGTACACATATAAATTATTGAAAAGCCAGATGGGAACCGGAAGTCCAGAAACAACTGTAAATTAATAAGTCTTCCAATAACATGAAATAATATAAAAATAGGCCCAAGAAGCAGTTATGCTTATGCGACACTTGTGTTGCATCAGGCCTCTAGACTACATGAACTACATGAACATGAACTAAGCCAGTCCATTCATTGATTCCCCCTCCATTGTTCCCACCAGGTGTCAAAATAACTGTAAAGCATGGAAAGCGTGCGCTTAGCCAATGTCAGCAATCTCAAGTTTTCTATAGAGGCCCTCACATGATCACACTCAAGGTTTTTTTTCAATGGGTTTTACAAACCCAACTATCCTATTATAGGTACGGGCCTCGCATGAAACGGCTGACCGATTCTTTGCCTAGACATCTGTACAGTATTGTAACAGTAAAAAACTTTTTTTCAGACTAGGTGTTAACACCCAAGCTTGGCAATGTAATGTCTTTAAAGACATTTCATCAGTCCTTTGATGAACTACCCCATTATTCTCATTATGCTTGAAAATACAGGTCCTATAAAGCAGGAGTAAAGTGTGCTTAGCCAATGTCAGTCACTATTCCAAGTTGTCTAGAGAGGCCCTGACATACCCACACTCAATGGTTTTACAATTGTTATTTTCTAATCCCAATAACGAATTCAAGGTACGGGCCAAACATGATACGCTCCAATGAGTACAACGCTAGACAAGATAACAGTAACTGCACAACTTGCACGGGACTGCACGCTTCAAAGTATACCTGATTTGGTATTACCACCGAAAGTAGGTCAGGAAATGTCTTAAGTAATAGACACCGTTCGAGTTTCACTTTTAAAGTGTCCGGTAACAACGGTAAGGAGACTGTTTCCCAAGGATGAACAACAAAATGTCCGAGGCGAAGGACTGAGGAAAAAGTTTATTGACCTTACAGACTTTTCCTCAGTCCTTTGAAAGAGTCCCCCACCCCCATTGAATTTGAGGTGTCAATGTAACTGTCAAAACATGTTCAGCATGTGTAGCCGGTGGGTGTACCAATCTCAGTTTAACTGGTGAGAACCAGATTATACTCACGCTCTAGTGCTTTTCAATGGTTATTTCTAACCAAACTATCAAATATAAAGGTAGAGTCTCACACGAGAGGCTTCAACGGTTCTTTGCTAGCGACATGGCCATAAGATCCATGATTTTTGCAAGGAAATTGTCTGGCAAGGTGTTATGATCGAAAGGTCATCTAGGGATATCTTTAAACGGGAAAGAATTACGTTTTCTCCACTGTAGCATTACAAGAGTTACCTCGTCAATTCCCGGGCAGTGCAAGAGTTAAACCGGCGACCGCATGCTCACCACGTGCACCACGCCCGTAAAAAGTATACAATGACAGAAAGTAAAACTGTCCGGTAACAGAAAAAAATTTCTCACCTCTCGGACAGAGTTATCCCGAAATCTAGAGGGTGTGAGATAACCTTATCTGTCCGGACAGACAAGCCGAACTAATGGAACTACATGCATTAGCGCCATAAAATACAACTCGCCACTGTATAGCAAGTTAAACGCGTTTTTAGGGTTGACGAGGTGAGAAAATAAATCTAACACCACCGTTGAGTGTCAGATGAATATCCCACCCTCGTTTGAAGATATTAAAGCCTCGTGTTCCAAAATTATCTTCAAAACTCGGGTGGGATATTCTTATCTGACACTCACGGTGGTGTTACATACATACATACATACATCCTCTTCAGGGAAAAAGGCTTAAGCCTGTAACTCCCGCTCCATGCTTGGTCTTCTTTTTGTCATTTCATTCACTAGTGCATGCGTGGGTCGGACGGAATATTGCCTATGTTGCCAGTGCCTGTCAAGTTTTCCTTTAAAGTCATTGACATCTTTGGCGTTCACGACCCAGTCTGGTAATCCGTTCCACTTATTCACTACGCGTAGTCTCTTCTGATCAATTCTGTATCTGCCTGTGATGATCTTAAAGGTTTCAATCATATCGCCCCTGTCACGTCGATAGTACATGGATGGCAGCTTCAGAGCTCTTAGCCTGTCTTCATATGGGAGTTCACGTAGTGTCAAACACAGCCTGGTTGCTCTGCGTTCAACCTTTTCAACCTTGTCCATGTCTCCAGCATATTGGTGAATCCTTGGTGCGTTCCCATACTCTAAGATTGGTCTAACCATGGTGGTGTAGAGCTTTTTTATTACAACTTTCTCTCTAGTGGCGAACGTTCTCTTTATAAGCCCCAAGGTTCTGTTTGCTTTTTTGACCGCTTCGTTGACATGGTGGTGAAATGACAGCTTGTTATCTACATGTACCCCCAGGTCTTTTTCCATATCTGACTCGTCCAGTTCTTTAAACACACCAAGGTTGTCTTTCATCTGGTAGACATTTTTCGGGTTGTTGTGTCCGAAGTGCATGTCACTGCATTTGCTGGTGTTGAATTTCAACTGCCAGTCTTCTGACCATGCTGACAGTCTACCTATGTCATCCTGTAGCGATGCTCTGTCTTCCTCTGTGCTGACTTTTCCGTACATCTTAGTGTCATCAGCAAATATACGCACTACACTGTTGACAGCATCAGGAAGGTCATTTATAAAGATGACGAATAACACTGGCCCCAATACACTGCCCTGAGGTATACCACTTGTGACGTCGGCCCAGTTGGAGACATGGCCATTTACTGAAACTCTCTGGATGCGGTCTTGGAGGAAGTTGTTGATCCATGTCTGCACTGACCCTGTTATCCCGTAGCTTTTCAGTTTGTTGACCAGCCGCTTGTGTGGAACCGTGTCAAAAGCTTTCTTAAAGTCCAAATACACCGTGTCCATAGGAGCACCACTATCAAGAATCTCAGTCCACTCATCAATACAGGTAATAAGCTGAGTCATACACGAACGTCCAGGAACGAACCCATGCTGTTCATCTCAGAATAACTTGTTTTCAACCATGTGCTTCATAACCTGTTCTCTGATGATGGCCTCAAGTATCTTACACAGGACCGAAGTAAGGCTAACCGGCCGGTAGTTTCCTGGTGAGTTCTTATCACCTTTTTTTAATAATGGAGTAACTTGATCCTGCTTCCATTGACTTGGGAGTTTTCCAGATTCACTATGTCCGGTATCAGACGTAAGAGGACACTTTTTGAATAGTTTTGCGGGGGGTATCTGCGTATAAAGACATTTCCTGACCTACTTTCGGTGATAATCCCAAACCTGGCAATTTCTTGCAAAGCTTATGATTTTAAGCGTACATAGCCATGCTAGCTGTATCACGGACGTATATACAATTATTATGAGCGTATAATGCCGTGCCTGTATTACCGTAAACCATTGAGGCGTTTCATGTGAGGCCCGCACCATATATTTGATAGTTTGGTAAATAAAACCCATTAAAAAAACCTTGAGTGTGATTATGTCAGGGCCTCTCTATAAAACTTGAGATTGGTGTTATTGGCTGTGCACACTTTACCACTGCTTTATAGTTACGTTCACACCTATCGAGAACAATGGGGGTGTTAGCTCATCAAAGGACTGAGGAAATGTCTTTAGATCTACATGTTAAAAAGTGCATGGTTACAGTATCAAAGATAATAGATGAAAGGGAGAAAACCGAGATAAACCATGCGCGGATTCAGATGGGACTAGGGTCTAAAGCCCCCCTCCCCAACACCCACACCCACCAACACCCACACACAAACCCCACCGCCCCTCCCCATTGCATGTGCCAAGTAAGTCTAGTCTGTTTTGCTAGTGTGGCGTTTGTTTTATAACGTCATGTGTATTTTATTTAATGCTCTCTGTTACGACCACTTATACGAAATGTTATTTGATTGTATAAAAGAAAAGTGACAGCTGAGAGCAAGGTGAAAGTAAAACAGAAATCTCTCAGTTTTACTGTCACCTTGCTTTAAGCAGGCATGTGTCGTAATCACCTAATTATTTACATAATTGAGTGGTTGTAATTGATGGGATTTACTGTATTGCAAAATGACAAACAATGCATGTTCAAGTTACGCTGATCAGACATGTGTGCACTTGATATGTTTATAAAGGGTGCGTATATAAGCGTCACCAGGGTTAGATGGGTTAACCCCTGAAACTTTCAATGGACAATTCCAGCTTAAAATAAAATCTAGTCTATTTTTGAAGAATTTTGGTAGAATTTAACGATATTTTACAAAATGACAAACAGTGTAGCCCTGATCACGGTGCTCCTACTTTGTTTTCGGTTTAAGTTCATTTTCCAACTTTGAGTCTCTGACTCTTTGGTGGGTAAATTCGGTTATTGACGAACGTCATCTGCAATAAACAATGATCGCCTGTTTTTATTTATAAAATATATTTTTTAGGTAGATAGAAAATTTACAGTTAGATAAACAACCGCTGTTACGTGGCGTCTGATCAATATCAAAACTGTTTGCAAATAACTATTACAGATTCTACTCGGGGTAAGGAAGTGAACGGGTTAAAAGAATGGATCCACATCGAGGGTAAATAAGTAGAGTCAAACTTGTATTAATCAAAACTTTAAAACACATCTAATATTTTATTCATTCATTTAATCCTGTCCTGTGACATCTCTTTGGAATATTCTTTTCGAACACGATGTGCACGTAATAGCCAATGTAACCAATCGCACGTGGCGAGGGTCTGGGCAATTGACGGACCGCAGTGAAACACACCGTAAGGTAAGTCCTTTTCGGCATTTAACATTCTTTCGGTTCATTTCCTGTGGAGAGTGGATTGTGGGAAAACTTGCATCAGAAAAATGACGGCAGAAACAGAGCAAACGCAGAAAAATCTGCAACCACATCTTTCAAAACAAGACTTATCGGCCCTTGTATGTGTAATTAGTACTTTCCCAAGGTTTTAAAAAAGTAACGGGGTTCCTATGGGTTGAAGATCTATACTTTTTCAGATCAAAACCATACCGGTTGCGAACAGCTGACCGCGTAAAGCACGACGAAGTGGGAGGGGTAACATATGGAAACGTGGGAGGAAAATATTAACGTCAAATAGCAGAGTTGTAGATAAGCAGAGTAGCCGAGTATTTACCAAATTGAAATTGGTGAAATACTCAATTATTTCAAAACTAATGGGTGACAGTACCCAGCAAAAGGAAACCCAGTTACTTGAAGTGATTGGGTAAAAACCGAACTGTTGGTTATGAGAAGGGGCACATTTAGGTGCACCATTGGGACTGTACCCAGGGCTGACATAAGTTGATCATAAAAATCCTAAGACTGAAATTTTCAATTTTTCAGGTGCAATTTTACTAATGTATCTTTACCCCATAGTTAGTCCTTCATAGAAAGCCGTTGCATATGCTAATATCAACATTTCCCATCATTTTTTGTGATATTTAACAGTTTTCAGTTTCTGGCATATGCAACGTCTTTCACTTTTTCAATGAAAACTCGGCGCATCGTTCCAACGGAAAACTACGGAGGAACGGTTCAATAGACATATAGAGCAAATTAGGCGTATTTGGGCTCGTAATTCACTTCAGTCCTGTAGAATGACTGTTTTTCAAACATATTTTGCCACAAAATAGTTTACGGTACTCACATTTTGTGTTTATTTATCTGATTTGAATCACTCATTCACATATCATCAGCAACCCATGTCTATTGTTAGGGAATTCCCTTCATTTGCATATGAGGTAAACCGGAAGTTGGTTCACAAACTAATTATTTAAACGAAATCCACCTATTACAATTCCCCCTCCATTCTTGAGCTATTTCGTTCAAATGAATTTGTATATTGTCATAGCCGGGGGAAGCCGTATGACGTCATCACACAGCGTTTTTTTTCCTTCTTTGAACGGGTCCGGGGAACGGACCCGTTCCCAATTGGAGACGGACCTGTCCCAATTTGACGACCGGACCCGTCCCAATCAAAAGAAATCAAATATCGGACCCGTTCCCAATCAAAATAAACATATTTCCCAATTGTCAAATTTCTTTTTCCCTTTAAATCATAGCAAACCATCCATATTTCAACTTATATTTTGCTACAATGAATGTCTCGTCAAGGAAATATACAGAAGTTTATAATTCCGTGGTCTCATGAAATGTAAACAAAGTTACGCAACTCCATTGACATTTTTGGGAGTATGTATAAAACAATACCAGTGATTACGGCCGAATATCGGAAACGGTTCGGGCGAAGATTTATACATGCCCCTTAATCGAGACTGGTTAATGTTGCGTGATCGCAAAATCTGCTGAAATTGATAAGAGTTTACAAACCCAGTCTGACACTGTTTACCATCATTTATAAAATAGAAAACCTACAATTAAAACAATCATGAGCCATAATTCAAAGTATTACAGAATTGTTTTGAGAAAGACGATAATGAAGAACTTGAATCTAGATCACTGCCTTAACACTCGCGAGCTTGATTGGCAGTATTCAGAGATAGATAAGATAAGATTTTGGATTTTACCAAGTCACCAACTCTGTCTCGGCCGCAACAGCGTCTACTGTGAGTAACACACCCAGCGTAGATTTAGTTTTTACACCATGTTTACCATCATAAACAGTTCTAACGGTTTAGTAACTTAAATTCCCAATTTCTGCGTTGTCATCATTTCAAAACTCGTTTTTCCCAATTTGACTTGAAAAATTCCCAATCTGAGGGGTACCGGACCCGTTCCCAATTGGGTGAAAAAAAACGCTGTCACAAGCATGGCGGACTTTTTAATGACTGTTGGACTGGGAATATTACTGTAAGTGTTATTGACCTATAGATAGGTGAGTGACATGGATTTTAGGCAGTATACAATATAAAACTGTTTATTGTATCAAATGAAACCCATATTCTCTATGAACTAAGATAAATGACGAAAATCGATTCAGGTAGAAAATGCGTTAGGGAATTAGCCAATAACTTTTAGACGTTGAAGCTTCCAAAAAAGGAATGATGAAAAAGAGCAAGCGAAACGTCTAAATGATTTGGACTACCCCATAGTCTGTTTCTTGTTTTTGAAGACACATGACTGGTTAAAACAGCTTGGAAGTAAAGTAGAATAAGCTACGATCTGCTAGGATAAAAATCCGAAAACTTAGGAAAAATCCGGAGAAATGGCAGCCCTGTGTACCCGGCCGGTCCAGAGACAGTGTATACCAGAGATACACGACTCCAATGATTTATACATACGAGACCGTTGAGCGAGATTTCGCGAGAACAGGTCCTCGCGAGTTATATAAGCTTTAGCGACGATCGGGAAAAAAAGTCGATATTTGGAATTACTTATCAGTTGCTTCGTTAATACGGTCTACAGTTATTTTACAATACAAAATTCCTTAAAGAAGCCTCTTTTTCGAGGTGTAACACAAAAGAATAATAAGAATAAAGTCCGCGCATCAATTAACCCCTCTGCGCATCGCACACACGTTTATTAGTGTTTGGAAAATGCCGATTGAATGAAAAGTGACGGCAGTTTGCACGAAGGTGTGAATGGACCCATGGGTGGCCTCATTAAAATTTAATTTATAGCAAAATGCGTGGACAGATTGACATGAAAATTTCACCATAACTGTATCTTAATATGAGCTACATGGACAACCCATTCTTATTCATGTTTGAATGTTCAAACTGATGTTTAAGCGTTTACGGCAAGACGATATTGCATCGATCTTCAATCGAAGCACCAGTGGGTGGCCTCATTGAAATTTAATTTATAGAAAATGCGTGGACAAATTGACATGAAAATTTCGCCATAACTGTATCTTAATATGGGCTATATTAATAACCCATTCTTATTCGTGTTTGAATGTTCAAACTGAAGTTTAAGCGTTTACGGCAAGACGATATTGCATCGATCTTCAATCGAAGCACCAGTGGGTGGCCTCATTAAAAATTAATTTATAGCAAAATGCGTGGACAGATTGAAATGAAAATTTCGCCATAACTGTATCTTAGTTTGAACTACATGGATAACCCATTCTTATTCATGTTTGAATGTTCATACTGAAGTTTTAAGCGTTTACGGCAAGATGATATTGAATTGATCTTCATTTTTTGGAACTTACCAGCAACATATCTTCCGTTGAGCCATCTGAGCAAACAGGGCGATCTTTCCATCCCACCTACAGCCATTGGCACTACACTCCTCCCCCTTCACTTTTCAGAGCTTTACAAGCTCTCACGAAGACTGAATGACTCCCCTTAGGCCTTACCTTGGTTGTCATCCCACTTTTGACACCATTAAAGTGAACAGGGGAAAAATGTCTGCCCGGGGTGGGACTGGAACCCACGGCCACCTCAACACTAGTCCCGCACTCTACCGACTGAGCTAACAGGGCGATCTATCAATCTCACCTCAGGCCTAAAAAAATAATATGTTTGTTTCCTGAAACCTCGTTATGAAGAAATGAAGCAATTACGATTAACCAATCATAACTCCTGTCGGCATTTCGTTATTCATAATTTATACTCGGACGGTGTTGGATATTGCCGGTTTTAAGTTACGATAATTACCGTATTTTCTCGCGTATAAGACGGGTTTTTTTCCTTCAAATTCTCGATCTGAAGTGGGGGGCTCGTCTTATAAGAGAGTCAAAGAATTTCCTAACTTTTTTCCCTATCATTTCAGGTCAAAAGAAGAATCTGAAAAGATCGTGACCAATTTTTTTACCAGAGTACATAATCATATGTTATTCTGTATTTAAAATAAAGACAGAGAATAAACATTGATAAAGTACGTTTAGTTTGCTTTTTGATTAACAACTCACCACAATTCCCCCTTAAAATTGCCGAAAATCCAGGTAAGACTGTCTATAAACTTCAAAACAATGTGTAAAGTGCCCGCCATATTTAATCAACATCCGGCGTATTCATATGGCTGACCTCAGTATATAGTGATTGAAGCAGTGTTTTCTCTAGAGCCAAAATTTAGGGGGTCAAGTTTGACCCCCTGTTTAAAAAAGTGGGGGTCGTTTAGAAAAATCAGGGGTCATATATATTTCTGACTTGAATTATCTTAATCAATGCATATAAGGTGTTACAACTGATTATGCACCGTTGGTTTGAAGTGTTAGCAGAACAGGTTCTAAGTTATTATGATCTATGAGAAAGTAGTGACTAAGTGTAGCTTTAACATCTGTTTGGTAATGGTCTGCTCTGTTAGCAAGGTGCAGAAGACCTTCAAAGGTGTATAGGAGAGGGTTAATTAACTTGAAAATTTCAGTTTTTTGAATGCAGGTAATAATCAAAATTCAACAGAAATTCAACGTTCGGCCTGTCTCTCACTTTAAACTAACAGAAAGTTTCGATGAGAGTGAAACTCCAAGTCAGAAACAGCTAGTAATACTTGTGTTTTTCTTGACTGAAACAAATAGTTAAGCTCACATCTACTGAAAGAATATCTGTCTTTTTCTGGATTTTCCCGTTTTTGCCACTTTCATACCGTAGCCGAAAGTTTTTCTCAAGCTATGCATGCAGTTCGTTACCGGGTTCGCTGCCGACGCTGTTTTGGATGCAGTTTCTTCACTCGTTTGATTCTCTTCTTCTTCAAGGCATTGATTTATTACGATCAGCACCGTAATCAGAGTTTTCTTTTTTTATTAAAATGCAGTTTGTCTCCGTTGCTTCGGAGCTTTCGTAAAGTTTTATTCAACTTGACATATTGCGGGAAGACGTTTTAATATTGTCCGGGTACTGGAACGTATGTCGGATTATATTCTGTATCAGTAATAATTCCACACAATTTGATAATTGAAGACTATTGTTTGAGTTGCACGTCTTTATTTATAAGAAACAATCGTATTGGATCGAAGGTAATAAAATATTCAACGTTTACTGATAACTATTCATTGGTTTGAAATCGTCGAAGCCGTACCGAGATACGTAACTTGAACGGGAAATTGCACCGTAATTTTAGTCAGGTTCCCGAATGTGATGAAGACAGGGAACCAGGCTACCGGAATTGAGGCCAGCAAGGTGCTCACGCATGCGCAGAATAACAGCAACAAGTAAACAGAATCACTGCTTCTCGACGCCGACTTTCGGTTTATAAGATGGCAATTTCTTCGGAGTTAAAGATACAATTTAGGGCTGAAATATTGTTGCGTCAAGAAAAACGCAGGTCACAAATTTGGTTGCGCCAAACGTGAATTTTCTGCCGCAAAAACGCGCTCTCGAGAAACCAGACACTGTTGAAGTCTTTCTCCTACTAGATTTACGTATTATTTGTTTTCATTAATAAAAGGAAATATAAATTACCATACAGGCCTTGGTGTTAAAGAGAGCTATTTAAATTGTCCATGCGCTTTCTTCATCAAGATTTTAGCGGCAGAACAATATGCCTCTCAGTCTGGCAATCAACGTATTACGCAACACTGATCACTGGCCCAAACCTTGTGTTGACTCTTTATATGACACGCTGGGCTGTTAACGGATTATACTCAACACACTTTGCCAGTACACAGGAATGCCTTTGATTGCTAGTTTATCTAGCTGCGACTGCTTATCAGTTGAAATTGGGCTTCGATCCGTGATTAACTCTATCCACCGTTCGAAGTTTTTTTTTCAAAGTCAGGATCTACACTTAAATTTCATAATCTTTTGTACACGCACGCTATTCTTTCATTAAGGTCAGAAAGGTATTTTAAATCAGTAAATTTCATAATTAATGAGTGTAATCAAGCAGTCAAGAAAACTAGTGACATGGAAGCTAAGTCTTACTGTATAAACACTCCCGTAATTATGTCATTATTCTGTAACACTTGTACAATGCTTTTCATGAAATGAAGGCGGAGCTTATTTTGATTGACATCTTAACACTGATCCAGACGTTTGCCGAGAATGGCACTCGGTTGTAGTTACTTTTTTTTTGTGTGTTTGAAATATTCGGAATCATGCCCGTATATTATTGATTGTAAATCTTAATAAGTGTTACTAATATTTAAGTTAAAATCTACGAGGGTATTTTAGTATTTTAATTAAAAATATCTACGAACTTGTTCTTACTCTGAATATGCGAAGCTTTAAATGTAAATAAAGTACACCCAGAACAAAACAATGGTGGGTGTTGAAGAGCACCGTTAGCGAGTAAAAAAATGTTTTAATTGCTGAACATTTGCAAGTAAGTAAATCTATTGAACACAGCTAGGAGAATCATAAAGTAGTCTGCCTAGAATTAATTTTACAGACCCGTTTATGGAAGCATTATTTAAGCTACGCTGTTAAATAGACATGGGTAATTCAATGGAAAAATAAAACTTCGAAGATCGTCACGGAAAAAAAATTCTCGGACCGGCCACGATTTTTCCACCCGTCTTATAAGAGGGTCAAAGCAAAATCCAAGGATTGTCTCCTCAAAGTAGGGGGGCCCGTCTTATACGCGGATCGACTTATACGCGAGAAAATACGGTATAAAACAAAGCTTCCACTAGAATAAGATTATCGTGAATTTCCGTGGTCGGCTTTTGAGTTGACGTTTATGTTTTGCTCACTTCGTGTCATTTACAACCGCTTGTAGTGACTGATGAAAATGCCACGCCCACACACGTGACAAAAGGTTTAGAGGTATGCATCGAAACGTTTTGTGAATGTTTTTAATGGCACGGCTGATCAATTGATTCCTTCGCATTAACGCTTGTTAATGTTCAATATCTATTATAGATCTTTGATGTGTACGGAATTCCGTGTTTCATTGGTTGATAAATTAAGATTTGGAAGACAAAGACAAAGAAATTAATTTCCCGCCTTTTACGAGATGTACCATACAGTAACGAATGACTACTATATGGCATTAGTTCAACGCATAAATTCAGGTTCTTTTCTTTTCTGTGAGAATTTATGCACAAGCTTTCTATTATCTGACATTGGAACAGCGAAGCTGTTGATAGTTTCGCATATTGGCGAAGAGCATTAAAAATCGGATCTTGTGTCTGAAAACTATTTGTCTACGGCCATATCACGTTGAAAACACCGGTTCTCGGCCGATCACCGAAGTTAAGCAACGTCGAGCCCGGTTAGTACTTGGATGGGTGACCGAACTATTTTTAGCGCTACTTTCACTATATAATTACACTCAATATGTCAATCAACCCCCTTACCTGGTGTGTGTTACGAAATAAACAAAACATAACGCCGACTTATGTTGATTTTTAACTTTCTATAAGTAGAGTTGAGATTGTGCTACAGAAATTCGTCAAACATGATTTTTTGTTCTAGTTTTTTTTTCTCCAGATTTAAGGAGTCCGTCGGACTGCCAACATGCAAATCACAGGAGTCCGACACGATAATAAGGAGTCTCGGGCTCCCGTTAGTGTCGAACCCTGGAAACATAATTATACCCCCACAAACAGAGTTTGAGGGGGGTATACTGGAATCAGCCTGTCGGTTGGTTGGCCGGCGGTCGTCGGTCTGTCTGCAAAATCTTGTACTTTCAACTCCTCCTTCAGTTTCAACCCGATTAATTTGATATTTGGCATAAATGTTACTCAGGTGTAGTAGATGTGCAAGACACAAATTTCAGGTCTCTGTGACCTTGACCTTGACCTTTGGCCTTGAAATTAGTATTGAAATTGGTAGACAAAATCTTGTACTTTCAACTCCTCCTTCAGTTTCAACCCGATTCATTTGATACTTGGCATAGATGTTACTCAGGTGTAGTAGATGTGCAAGACACAAATTTCAGGTCTCTCAGAGCTCCAGATAAGATGCGTTTTTGCGTTTTTCAGCATTAAATTTCACTGAAAACGCATTGGAAATGAAATCCAAGGGTGAAAAAACGCATTTCAAATGTCCGTTCAGCATTACAATTCATATGAGTGCGTTTTACTCGGTTAGAATCTTAGAACTGTATTCCCGTTATTTCGAAATTTATTCACGCAAATCAAGCATACCCCTCGACTGGTTCCCGTTTCTGTTTTTAGTTTTATCCGAGAATGTTCTAGGAATAAGGGTACCATGCTAATCGTCTAGATGCATTGCAAGCGTTCCACGATTTGTGTAAAAATGGCGAACAGAAGCAAACCTGGGAGGTGTAAACGAAAATCAAGCGATACAGACACCACAAGCGTATTAAAATTCTTTAAACAGGATGAGAAAACAACAGCTGAATCAGTCGTGCGTGTGATATCAGTGTTCTGCCCAGAAATCCAAAACTATGGGCCCAAGGGCCCACTGGGTGTAAAAAAATGGGGCCATTTTTGAAAAGTGTGGGCCCCAATTTTTTCTTTCATAAAACTGATAGAAAACACATTAAAATCAACTCACCGGTTCCTGTATCTTCAATCTGCTTTTTTTACCATCACATTGACAGGCACTTGTTCAGTAACTGAATGTTCATTGTCTTAATCACAACTTCTTAACTAGAACTTTTTAACTTTTAACTGAGAACATATGTACATGGGTTACTTCCAAAGTAAATTATCGGTACTTGGATTCAAATATCCTCCTCTCCTTCACTTTCTTCCAGTGAAGCAGAGCAGCCTGATAGTCAAATTCTCTTGAGTTTCCCCCCTCCAGCTTAACAGTCAACAGGTCATCTACAGTTTCTGGAGACAGTCTATTTCTCATACCAGTCTTGATGAGATTCTGTGCACTGAACCCCCTTTCACAATCTGCAGTGTGTACTGGTGCAGACAGTCCTATCCTTACAAGTTTGAGAAGGTTTGGAAAGTCACTGCTGTAATATTTCAGGAGCAGGAACCAGAGTTGACTCATCCTGTCTCTAGGATAACCCTCCTGAACAACTAAGTCCTTGACTTTACCCCATTCCTTTCTTGTTTCCACTGGATCAACAATTGGCTCACTTGTAACTAATGGCTGTGAATCTGTTGGCTTTGACTGTTTGGCTTCTCCATATTGTTTGATTAGAAGTTCTACTTTGTCATTGCCCCAGGTTTCTCTTTCACTCTGGCTGCAGAAGGAGATGGGTCTCATTGACAAAACTGCAAAGGCATATATTAGATTACTTTCATTATCTGGAAACCTGTCATCTAGCTTCTTGAGAATTCCATTAATCAACTTTTCTCTGATTGAGTCAATATTCTTTTTTCCTTGCACTATGTGGTTAGATTTAAAAACAGTTTTTCCTCTTTCCACAGTAAGATCTTCATGGTGAAGTTTGTCAAGGTGAAATTGTGATTTGCCAGATTTAATGTCATTGAGAGACTTCTTGCAGTTCTCAACATGTACTTTAATGAGGCTAACATCTATGTCTGCTTTTTGAAAGACTAAACACAGCTCAGAAACTACAGGAAGTATATCCATCAACAGATAGGTTGTTGCAATGAAGTCATTCTGAATCATTTTCTTCTGGTAACCCTTTCCCTTGGCATCCTTATCTTGAGTAAAATATGTTATCAATGAATCCAGAATCTTGTAGATGGTTTCTACAGCTATGTACACAGACATCCATCTTACCTGGTGCACCTCTTTAACTTTCAGTGTAGGTTCATCAAGCAGTTTTTGAATTTCAATGAGTTTATGACTCCTGACTGCAGATGCCTTAAAGTAATAAAAGATGCCTGTTAGTACACTTTGATAGTCAACAAGGTAGGGGATTTCATCAGCTGCCTGTGACGTTACTAAAGCAAGTCTGTGAGCCACACAGTGGTAATTTACCAGCATAGGATTGTCTCTGGACATGTACCCCGTTAGACCCTCACCCATTCCTGTCATTGCTCTAGCTCTGTCTGTTCCAAGACCCATGAGCTTCTCACTGGAAATCTTCTTCTCATCCATTACTTGTTTCAGTTCACTGTAGATGGCCTTGCCTGTCCCACTTTCTACCTTAACATTGCACACATAGTGAGTGGATGGTTCAAGTGTGTCTGGGTCAATCAATCTACAGTATATACTTAGTTTCTTTGCAACAGCTATGTCAGTAGTTTCATCACACAGAAGACTGATATAGGGAGACTTATCTATTTTGCTGTCAACCTTTTCCCTCACAACATGTGCTATGGAATGAATAAATTCTGCTGCTGATTTATCTGATGTATATGATACATTATCTCTACATTTTAAATTGGAAATATGAGGGCATTCCATTTCTGTTAGAAAATTTACCAAGCTTTCAAACTTACTGATAGCTAGATTTTCCTGTGCCATCCAAAAAGCAGCTTTAAATGCACATATTATTGCAGATTCTTTTTCACTCCACAATGTGGTTACATTTTTTACAATAGTTCCAGAAAGTGATTCTGCTACAACGGCTTCCTTATGATCACTGCTGTCTGCGTGTCTAATGAGGGTGCTCGTCTTCCAGTTGCGACATTCACCAGTTGTAAGAGTGTTCTTTTTTTTGTGCTTCAGGCACAAATTACAAGTCATGGAATCCGTTCCCCCATTAAAACAAAGCCATGTATACTCTTTCAGCCACCTATGCTGGAAGGTCCTACCTTTTTTTTTCTCGGCGCGTTTCAGAGACTCTTTTTCTTTTACGTTATCAGACTTGACAGGTTCGACGGTTGACTGAAGGGGGGTATCCGTTGCAACGGTTTGTGCAGACTCTTTCAAGGATTTACTCGATTCAGATGAATTTTTATCAACAAGAGTGTCACACACGGCTTTATCTGAGTGAACCTTATTATTATTGTCCAATTTCTTTACTTTTTGAGAACTTTGAAAGAAATCAAATAAAGTTGTAGCTTTGCGTTTTGAGTCAGCCATTTTACAACAAACGAATTAGGCATGAGAGATTATCAGCGATTGGACTACATCGGATACTTCCGGTCGACGTAACCAATGAAATTTGTCGAATCATCAAGTGCTCTTTAATTATGGACAGGCTAAAACACCGACGCCTCGAACGACCGTAATTTCGGGATTTTTCGCCTTTTTTTTTTTTTTTTTTTTGGGCGCGCCCTAGGGCCCATTTACGGAAATTTTTATGCGCCATTTGTGATTTTTATGCGCCCATGGCGCAAGGGCGCGGCCTGGGCAGAACACTGGATATTGGTCGAAATAATTACTGACAGTGTCAGCAAGGTGGAAATATCTTCGAAGAAACACGTAGGGGATAGATTTTCTTATGAAACTGTTCAGTTTTGGAAAGAACAATTTTTGTGGTTTCAAGTAATCGTAAGTAAAAAAGATCGAAGATTGAGAATGGGGAGGCGGAAAATATGGTCTAATATTAACCCAAACAGCAAACTCCTACCTGTGTATGTATTTTGGAGTGAGGGTGAAAACAAGCATTGTAATTTCAGATTTCAGCATTAGAAAAAAAAATAGGGGGTCAATCAGCATTAGGTTACAAAATTATCTGGAGCTCTGGACTCTCTGTGACCTTGACCTTTGGCCTTGAAATTGGTAGGCAAAATCTTGTACTTTCAACTCCTCTTTCAGTTTCAACCCGATTCATTTGATACTTGGCATAAATGTTACTTAGGTGTACTAGATGTGCAAGACACACATTTCAGGTTTCTGTGACCTTGACCTTTGGCCTTAAATTTGGTCTTGAAATTGGCAGACAGAGTGCTGCATAGTGGGGGTATTTATCACCTTTAGTGATAGCCGTTCTAGTTAGATTAATGCTTAACTAAATCGATGACAAAAAATTAAGGAGCTTAAGAAGCATCTTTTTCATTTGTCACACCACGAAGTACAGACACTTCCTGTGTAACACTAATACTATCTCAATACACATATGTCCAAACCCCAATGTTCGCATCTTGCATATACGCATCAGAGTTCCCATTCACGCACAGATGTACGTGATTCACGTATAATTTCAAAAAATCACTCATAAAATCAATGCCCTGAACGTGCATGCACGTACAGATTTTTGTTGCAGTTAATGCCGAAATCGGATGTAAGAAGACCAGTTTTATTAACAAACAACAAAATACAAGTTAAACGTCAAAGTCCGACGTTTCAGTTTAGATTTGTTTTCATTTTCCTTATAGTGTCTATCAGGCGCTTCACAAATCTTATCATTCTTAATACCTAAAGCGCCTGGTTCACCCGCATCGCGAATATGATGATAGCGGTTTAAAATAGATTGTGGGATTTCCCGTCTCTGTGCCTAATAAAGTCGCTATTTTTTCTATCAATTTTTGTTTTTATAAGAATTCAATACTTATTTAGAGGAATATGTGTTTGAAAAATGCTGACTTATGATTAAAACAAAAAGTCCGGTCATAGGTCTAATTCTGGTCACTTTCGATTTCAAAACAGTGACGCCATTTTTATGCGAAATCCAAACAACACAGTTGGACGGGTTATCAGATGTATTTTATCCCGTCTATTAACAATGTTGGGGAAAATGCCTGATTTAGTGAGACACGGTCTTAGCATAGGCCTACGCAATCGTGTAGTCTGCAAATATGTCGGCTAAGAAATATATGAGAGATACGAACAGTACACAAACAAACAAATGATATAAAAATTTAGCGGTGGAACCACAAATTTCAAAAGATCATCCCTGGTGCGTATCCATTGTTTGAATACGGATTGCTACTTTGTTATGGGACCACTCGTCGTAGATACGTCATATGCCTTTCGGCCCTGGCCTCATCATACTTTGTCCCTGGCGTCCTCGCATCAGAAAAACTTTTCATATGCACCCTCTGAAATTTGTCTGCACCCCGACAAAATTGACATAGAGGGTGCATGCACCCTCAAAGCTAAAAGCCTGTGGGAACCCTGACGCATAGAGCTATTCGCAATTTGGACGCATCTCTTTGTGTCTCTAACGAGATTATTAGTAATGTTTGGTGGTTCCAAAATCGATTCTAAGAATTTAATATCCTACTCATATGCATTTTAAATGTTGATTTAACGTGTTTTTTCAAAGTAATTTACCATTATAAAAAACGCCAACGGTAACAAGACAATATTTCCCCACCCATTGCATCGAGGCTACATATGTCGGATTTGGAACGGATTTTCAACCTTTTAAACTGTAAAGCATATGGATAGCTATTTTGGGGGTAAGAAATGCACGTTTCTTCGACGGTTTATGAAACTTTTTTATATTTAATGCTTTTTGTTAGATCATTTCTCCCATATCATCCTGGATCGCTGCGCGCTGCGTGAAGTCCGTTCACGCATTGTCTACACACTAAATTATGACACGCGGTTTTGAAACGCGAATTACATGATCATGTTGCAACAAATCGGAAAGTTTCTTTCAGAATGTAAGATAATTATTAGGTTTAATTTAGTTTGATATAAACAAAGGATGCTGTAATTCTTTTTTTTATGCCTCAACAGCCGCTACCATGGGCACTTATGAGGTGCACAAGGGACTGTACAAGGCGGGTCTTTTTATCCTGAAACCAACAAACACAAGTAAAACATCTGCCACTGAGTACGAGTCAGATTCATCTGAGGCTATTCCTTATAAAACGACCAAACTTATTTTGGTCTACTTGATTTAAAATGTATACGGTTACACCTGGCTTGAGTTTCCCGAGGGTAACGTCGAAATGTACCATTATCCTTGTAAGAAATCTAGTAGAGATAACTTGTTTCACAAAAAGGTGTTTTAACTTTCGAACATCACTGACAACACTTGATTGACACGAAAAATCAAGTGTTTATAGAGAGGCACTAAAGCATGTGTCATTGCAATCAGTTTAAACGTAGATCTAGCATGAAAAAAGTAGAAGGGTCTATTAAGTGGCTAGCCGTCCGGTTCCGGACGGCTAGCCTGCCCTGTGAGGGTAGGCTAGACGTCCGGAATAGATTTTCATCAGAGCATATAATGCATAATTTACGTGAGTTAGTGCCTGGATATATATGGCAAACAACCTTAAATGCAATTTTGAACTTCAAAAAATCTGTGAGAGCAGAAACAAGTCACACTTTAAGGAATTAATTTACCGTCACTATGAGCTACGTTCGCATCCGCCATGTTGTTGTTGTTGTTCTCGTCATATTTTTTCCCCACCTTAGTAGGAGAACCGCACTCTCGCAGGCATTTTTAATTGATGATTTAATACCTGTACGTTTCGCTAAACTGACACTTTCGAGCATGTACATGACGTCCACGTTAGAATGTTTCCATTTTTAATTGATTTCCTTAATGTCAGAGAAATATCTCCAACTTAGAATTTCACAGCGAACTATGGTAATGGACAGGTATTCCTTTTTTCGAAGTAAAATGACCTTCTTAAAAACATGTATTAATCAAACTTTTACTCCAAATGCCACTTTATGCCGATGCTTAACAATGGATTTTGTTTGCATGGCTTTGTTATTTCCGATGCATTCACAGTTTGCTGGTAGCGACAATACATGGAGATACCGGCTGCGATAATTAGATATGGCGATAATCAACATATTTATATCATGCCATCCTTTTGAAATACTTTCGGCATTTGATCTTCAATCTCTAATTATAACATTCAGTTGATATTTACATGCATAAATTACAATAAAATCAACAGAAATACCCTGCGTCCTAATCTAATAGCGACAAAGTCAGGGCAACAGAATCTATAATGAATTAAAATGGCGGATGCGAACGTCGGTCTTTAGTGAAGGTAATATATTCCTTTATATGCATGTGGTTTGTTTAAGCTCTCTATTGTTTTATGGAAAATTAAATGCATTTAGGTTTGTTTCAACTTGTTAGCTCACCTGAGCCAAAGGCTCAAGGTGAGCTATTGGGATGGCCCTGTGTCCGTCGTCCGTCGTTAGTCTGCGTCGTGCGTCGTCGTTAACAATTGCTTCAAATGACATCTCCTCCTATACGGCTTGACAGAATTCAACCAAACTTTACAGAAATGTTCCTTGGGTCAAGCTCTTTCAAATTTGTTCAAAGAATTAAAAACAATGCAGAACTCTGGTTGCCATGGCAACCATAGTGAAAAAATAAGGAAATCTTAAAAAATCTTCTTGTCAAAAACTGGAAGGGCCAGAGCTTACATATTTGGCACATAGCATTATCTATAGGTCCTCTATCAAGTTTGTTCAAATTATGCCCCTTGGGTCAAAATTGGCCCCGCCCCGGGGGTCACAGATTTACATAGAGTTATATAGTGAAATTTTCAAACGTCTTCTTCTCTGAAACTAATGTGGCCAGAGCATTGATATTTGGCATGGTGACACTTCTAGATGTCCTATACGAAAATTGTTCAAATGGTTCTGGTCAGTTGCATAACTAGGTCACAGGAGCTAAAAATAGATTTTTTTCATTGAAAACTTAAAAAATCTTTTTGTCTGAAACTACAAGTGCCTGAGCTAAGATATTTGGCACATAGCATCGCCTACAGGTCCTCTATTTAGTTTGTTCAATGGGGTCGAAATTGGCCCCGCCCCGGGGGTCACAGTTTTACATAGAGTTATATAGTGAAATTTTCAAAAGTCTTCTTCTCTGAAACTAATATGGCCAGAGCTTTGATATTTGGTATGGTGACACTTCTAGATGTCCCTTAACCAAAATTGTTCAAATGGTTCTGGTCGGTTGCATAACTAGGTCACAGGAGCTAAAAATAGATTTTTTTCAATGAAAACTTAAAAAATCTTCTTGTCTGAAACTACAAGGGCCTGAGCTTAGATATTTGGCACATAGCATCGCCTACAGGTCCTCTATCAAGTTTGTTCAAATTATGCTCCTGGGGTCGAAATTGGCCCCGCCCCGGGGGTCACAGTTTTACATAGAGTTATATAGTGAAATTTTCAAAAGTCTTCTTCTCTGAAACTAATATGGCCAGAGCTTTGATATTTGGTATGGTGACACTTCTAGATGTCCTAAACCAAAATTGTTCAAATGGTTCTGGTCGGTTGCATAACTAGGTCACAGGAGCTAAAAATAGATTTTTTTCAATGAAAACTTAAAAAATCTTCTTGTCTGAAACTACAAGGGCCTGAGCTTAGATATTTGGCACATAGCATCGCCTACAGGTCCTCTATCAAGTTTGTTCAAATTATGCACCTGGGGTCAAAATTGGCCCCACCCCTGGGGTCTCAGTTTTACATAGAGTTATATAGATAAAATTTGAAACGTCTTCTTCTCTGACACTAATATGGCCAGAGCTTTTATATTCGGTATGGTGACACTTTTAAATATACTTTACATAATTTGTTCAAATTGTTCGGGTCTATTGCATATCTAGGTCAGTCCTGGACCTAAATTATTATCACCATTTTTTCAGCTATTTTCTCAGGTGAGCGAAATATGCCCCATGGGGCTCTTGTTTTAAATATACCCAGGCACTAACTCATGTATAAAGCAGTATATTTCCTCAAAGAAATTTATTCCGGACGTCTAGCCCGTCCTGTGAGGGTTGGCTAGCAGTCCGGTTCCGGACGTCTAGCCACTGCCTTAATTTAAAGTATCCATAGACACTCAGACGATACTAATATAGCGTTCAGTATAGGGAAAAAAGGACAACACAAGACTTGTTATACATGATGTCCTAAAATTTAATTGAAAGATAAAAAGCAGTGTCGAGACAAGTGACCCCCCAAAATTAGTTTTGTCCCCCAATTAAGAAACCTGGGGGACACAATGTCCCCCATTTGTCAAAGCCTAGGGAAAACCCTGCTACCAATTTTTAGCTCACCTCGCACATAGTGCCAAGGTGAGCTATTTTGATCGTCCTCTGTCCGTCGTCGTTCGTTTGTTCGTCCGTTCGTCGTCAACAATTTCTTTAAACGACATCTCCTCCGAAACTACTAGATAGATTTTGACCAAACTTGACCTGAATGATCCTTATATGGTCCTCTTTCAAAGGTGTTCAAATATTTCCGGTCCGTTGCATATCTAGGTCACAGGAGCTAAAAATAGATTTTTTCAATGTAATCTTAAAAAATCTTCTTGTCTGAAACCACAGTACCCTGAGCTTAGATATTTGGCACAAAGCATCGTCTTCAGGTCCTCTATCAAGATTGTTCAAATTATATCCCTGGGGTAAAAAATGACCATGATCCGGGGGTCGTAAATTTACATAGAGTTATATAGTGAAATCTTTAAATATCTTTTTCTCTGAAACTTATATGGCCAGAGCTTTGATATTTGGCATGATGATTCTTCTTGAAGCCCTTAACCAATATTGTAAATATGGTTCCAGTGATCTGCGTTTTGCGTTTTTGGCGCAGAAAAATAACAAAAGACGCATTGAAAATGCCGGTGCTGCGCCGAGGGACGCCCTCGAAAAATCCGGCGAAAGTTCGAAAATTCTCGGTACGGGGACGAATCGAGTGTCGTACTCTCGGGGTGAATGCTAATGTTGTCTTTTCCGGTATTCGGAATCTCTCTGATATTATCGCGGATTAACTCGTCGTCTGTAAACAATCTCGGCGATGTCTATAAACGAAAACAGGCGAGCGATATTCGCTCTTTTTTCGTAACAACGGCTAAAAAAATGAAATCAAATGATGATACTAACAACGATGTAACTGGTGAGATTGTTTCTGACCATAAATTAGCAAAAGAAAGTCCCGAATATTCCTCCATTAGCGCCCCCTCTGCATCATGTCCGCAATCTTTGACTGCCTTAAAAAAAGAAATTGGGAAATTTGAAAGTTCTAAAAGTGAAAAAACTAAACAGTCTGGGTTGGGAGAGGAGAAAGGTTAAGGCAAGATACGACAGTTTAATCAGAGATATGTTAAACAGTTAATTGTTGAAGTTGAACCGAGTCAAAGTTTCAAACTATTCAAAAACAGAGTATTCATGGATGCTGAAAGAACCCGCCCCCTGAGAATCATATTTTCAGGTAATTTTGCTCAAATATTTGAGTGTCCCATTAAATTTAGAAAATGTCCCACCTGTTTAGCTCACCTGGCACGAAGTGCCAAGGTGAGCTTTTAGGATCGCTAGATGTCCGTCGTCTGTCTGTCCGTCCGTTCACAATTGGTTGTGAACACTCTAGCGGCTACAAGTTTCATCCGATATTCATGAAACTTGATGACAATGTTTGTCTTGATGAAATCTAGGTCAAGTTCGAATGTGGGTCATGTCCGGTCAAAAACTAGGTCACTAGGTCAAATTATAGAAAAACCTTGTGAACACTCTAGTCTACAAATTTCATTCGATCTTCATGAAACTTGATGACAATGTTTGTCTTGATGAAATCTAGGTCAAGTTTGAATGTGGGTCATGTCCGATCAAAAACTAGGTCACTAGTTCAAATTATAGAAGAACCTTGTGAACACTCTAGAATCTACAAATCTCATTGGATCTTAATGAAACTTAGTCAGAATGTTTGCCTTATTGATATCTAGGTCAATTTCGAATATGAGTTATGTCGGGTCAAAAACTAGGTCACTAGGTCAAATCATAGGAAAACCTTGTTAACACTCTAGAGGCTACAAATCTCACCCTATCTTCATGACACTTGGTCAAAATGTTTGCGTCATTGATATTTAGGTCAAGTGTGAATGTGGGTCATGTCTGGTCAAAAACTAGGTCACTAGGTCAAATTATAGAAAAACCTTGCGAATACTCTAGAGGCTACAAATTCCATTGAATTTTAATGCAACTTGGTCAGAATGTTTGCCTAATTGATATCTAGGTCAAGTTAAAATATGGGGCATGTCTGGTCAAAAACTGGGTCACTACGTCAAGTCAAATAAAAACAGTGTTAACCCTCTAGAGGCGACACATATCTCATTAGATCCAATGAAATATTGTCAGAATGTTTGCCTACATCAAATCTAGGTCAAAATCAAAATTGTGTCTGGTCAAAAACATGTTCAGTCGTAATCTAGGTCACTATAGGTCAAGTTTTACATGGTGTACCGGGTGAGCGATTTAGGGCCATGGTGGCCCTTGTTTTGGACAGGTGGGACACCTAGGCAGATCACTGTGGTTCTGGTCAGTTGCATATCTAGGTCACAGGAGCTAAAAATAGATTTTTTCAATGAAATCTTAAAAAATCTTCTTGTCTGAATCCACAGTACCCCGAGCTTAGATATTTGGCACAAAGCATCGTCTTCAGGTCCTTTATCAAGATTGTTCAAATTATATCCCTGGGGTAAAAAATGACCACGCCCTGGGGGTCGTAATTTTACATAGTTATGTAGTGAAATCTTCAAACATCTTTACCTCTGAAACTAATATGGTCAGAGCTTTGATATTTGGCATGATGACACTTGTAGAAGCCCTCAAGCAATATTGTAAATATGGGTTCGGTCCGTTGCATATCTAGGTCACAGGAGCTAAAAATAATTTTTTTCAATGAAAATTATGTCTCTGGGGTGAAAAGTGATCCCATACCAGGGGTTATGTGATCCTTGTGTTGGTTTTTCCAGGTGAGCGATATTTAGGCCCACATGGGCCTCTTGTTAAATCTTTGGTTTTACTTGGCTGGGATGAACCCGCAACTTCTAGCACTGCATGCTGGCGCTCTACCACTGAGCTATGCAGGCGGTCCTATGGGGTTGTATGATTAAAACCACTTCTGTTTGGAATTTTTTTTTTTAAATGTTCAGTTTTCTTACAAAACCCCAAATTCATCTCCTTGACTTTTTACCCAAAAAAATTGAATAATTGAATCGAAATCACTGGTATAGCAAGCCAATAATGGAAATCTAAATTAATGGAATTGTTAAATAGCTGGATCTTTATAAGCGCACAGTATTTCTGTGCTTGTTTTAATTTGTAATCTACTGTTTCTATTTCAGGATGTGAAGACACTAACACCGTTAACACCAGAAGTCATAAGCCGACAAGCCACTATAAATATTGGTACGTGTTTAATTTTTAAACTATTATTAGCCCACTGAATGCTAGTGATGCATAAACAGTGTATACCTGTGAAAAGTACACTTTCTGTCCGTCTCTATGTAATCATTGCAGACTCAGATCACAAGAGCTCTATGTCTCTGATCAGGGTCTGTACTGTTTCATCATTCTGCAGTATATTGTAAAAAACACAACCATAATCATACATGGACAAATCATAGGGGGAAAGTGGAAGTGCACATTTGAAGTTTCACGAGTCAATGAGTAAATAAATATTACTTTGTTAAATGTTATGGTACTAATTTACAACTCATTGATTCCATTCTGTTGATAATGAGCGTACAGAATGCGTTTAGTTTGTGTCTGTAGAAACCAGTATACACAGTTTTATTAATCCTGTAACTTGTTCTTCATTGAAATATAGTTTCATACTTCTAACCTTTCCTGAAATCATTATTGGGATTCTCAAAGCAGTCTAAAAGTCTAACAGAGAATGTTGCTTTACTTTTAGTCTGCTTTAAGCATACACATGTCTGTCTTAAACATTAAAATAAAACTACGAGGAAAAGAGAGTATATATTAACTTGTTAATATTGAGTGACATACATGTAGATTTTCAAGTTTCATTTTTTGGGGGTCCCATTCCCTCAAGCAAAGAAAGTATACCTTTCCCCAAATATTTGGTTAAAATTCCCCAATGCTTAAAAAAAATTCTTGTTTTGCTTAAAAGTTGTTGAATTTGGTTTGTAAATTTCTCACAAAAGACTCATTTTCACTGCGAAATTCCCCTGTCTAAAGCAAGTAAAGGCTCCACCATGTTTTCCCAATATGATAAAAATGGGCTTGAATGGCAAACCATACAGACCCTGATCAGACTGCTCCCTTTTGGAGCAACCTGGTCAGAGTCTACACTGACCTAGGAGCAACCTAATCAGAGTCTACACTCGCGGGCCTGTCTGTACCAATGCTTAGGGTCATTACAGTACATATATCCTCTTTTGTTTTATAGGTACAATTGGCCATGTAGCCCATGGTAAATCCACATTAGTCAAAGCCATATCTGGAGTACAGGTGAGTTATACTGAAAAAACAGAAGAATCCCCTTCCTAATTTCATGTTTTCAGTATTTACCCTCGTATCACTCAATTTTCCTATAATATATAAAACGGTATCATAAGCATCTGTCATCTGATACATTGGCAAATAAAATGAATACATACTCCTAAGAAAAGAGTGCAGACTCGGGTCAGACCAATTCTACAAGAAAACAGTGCAGACCTTGATCAGACAGACAAGGAGCTGTTTTCAAAAAATGTCTATATAGCTATTGCTTATAGTGAGAGAAGGATTTAACAGGTGGGTGCTTAAAGCAGACTGAAAGTAGAACAGTAGTCTAATTTACAAACATTTATGCTATTGGTTCAGCAGCCTGGGCTCCAAATAAGTGGGAGTAACTTGAACATATCCAAGATTTTTAGCTCGCCTGTTCAAAGAACAGCAGAGCTAATGTCATACCCCCGGCGTGGGCGTGAGCGTGGCCAAGGTTAAAGTTTTTTGGGCGGGTTGTTTTAAAGCTTAATATTTGTGCTAGGGTGCTGAAATTTTGTATGGAGGTTCATTAGGGGTTGAACATTGATGTTATGAAGTTGGAGTTTAAAAATAATTTAAATTTATGTCAATTTTCAACATGTTTTGGACTTAGGTTTTTCGACTACATATCACCAGGTTAAAGTTTTTTGGACGGGTTGTTTTAAAGTTTAATACTTGGGCTAGGGGGCTGAAATTTTGTATGGAGGTTCATTGGGGGTTAAACATTGATGTTATGATGTTGGAATTAAAAAATAATTTTAATTTATGTCAATTTTCGACATGTTTTGGACTTAGGTTTTTCGACTTTTTAATACTTAGGTGGGCTAGGGGGCTGAAATTTTGTATGGAGGTTCATTGGGAGTTAAACATTGATGTTATGATGTTGGAATTAAAAAATTATTTTAATTTATGTCAATTTTCGACATGTTTTGGACTTCAAATCACCACGTTAAAGTGTTTTGGACGGGTTGTTTTAAAGCTTAATATTTGTGCTAGGCTTATGAAATTTTGTATGGAGGTTCATTGGGGGTTAAACATTGATGTTATGATGTTTGAATTTAAAAATAATTTTAATTTATGTCAATTTTCGATATGTTTTGGACTTAGGTTTTTCGACTTCAAATCACCAGGTTAAAGTTTTTTGGACGGGTTGTTTTAAAGTTTAATACTTGGGCTAGGGGGCTGAAATTTTGTATGGAGGTTCATTGGGGGTTAAACATTGATGTTATGATGTTGGAATTAAAAAATAATTTTAATTTATGTCAATTTTCGACATGTTTTGGACTTAGGTTTTTCGACTTTTTAATACTTAGGTGGGCTAGGGGGCTGAAATTTTGTATGGAGGTTCATTGGGAGTTAAACATTGATGTTATGATGTTGGAATTAAAAAATTATTTTAATTTATGTCAATTTTCGACATGTTTTGGACTTCAAATCACCACGTTAAAGTGTTTTGGACGGGTTGTTTTAAAGCTTAATATTTGTGCTAGGCTTATGAAATTTTGTATGGAGGTTCATTGGGGGTTAAACATTGATGTTATGATGTTTAAATTTAAAATAATTTTAATTTATGTCAATTTTCGATATGTTTTGGACTTAGGTTTTTCGACTTCAAATCACCACGTTTAAGTTTTTTTGACGGGTTGTTTTAAAGCTTAATATTTGTGCTAGGCTTATGAAATTTTTTATGGAGGCTCATTAGGGGTTAAACATTGATGTTATGATGTTGGAATTTAAAAATAATTTTAATTTATGTCAATTTTCGACATGTTTTGGACTTAGGTTTTTCGACTTCAAATCACCACGTTAAAGATTTTTGGACGGGTTGTTTTAAAGCTTAATATTTGTACTAGGCTTATGAAATTTTGTATGGAGGTTCATTGGGGGTTAAACATTGATTTTATGATGTTGGAATTTTAAAATAATTTTAATTTATGTCAATTTTCGACATGTTTTGAACTTTGGTTTTTCGACTTCAAATCACCACGTTAAAGTTTTTGGACGGGTTGTTTTAAAGCTTAATATTTGTGCTAGGCTTATGAAATTTTGTATGGAGGTTCATTGGGGGTTAAACATTGATGTTATGATGTTGGAATTTAGAAATAATTTTAATTTATGTCAATTTTCGACATGTTTTGGACTTAGTTGTTTTGACTACAAATCACCAGGTTAAAGGTTGCACAGGTTGTTTAAAGTTTAATAAAACTAGACTAAGACTCAACATTAATTTAATAATAGTTCTAAACTGAAAATTGATTTTCTTTTGATACAAGATGTTTTTAGACTTAAACTTTAAACAGGCGAGCGTCAGGTGGCTTTGACACCCATTTCTGGTCTCACTCATTTCAGCACCAAATCTTATGGTAGTGACACCCTAGGGTTGATTTCAGAAATGAAGATTTTAGTTTTTGAAATCTACCCTTATCAGGAGCTCTTCAGTCTTCTTTAAGCAGCCACTTGCAGTTTGTAGGAAATGTTTCCTTATAAGGACAGATTAGAAATATGAGAAAGAACTTTATATGAATAGGTAAAGTCTTGATTTAATTATGCATCTTTGACCATTAGAAAGTTCAGCTTTATGTTGATGTTTATGTTGTAGACTGTCAGATTCAAGAATGAGAAGGTCAGAAATATCACCATCAAGCTGGGATATGCAAATGCAAAGGTAACAATTAGTGACATGTAAACACAACCTGTGAATGATATAGAAAATTGCTATAAATACACCAAAGTCTTTGACTTAACTTTTTGCTTCTCATTTCTTTTGAAGTAACCTATCGCAAAGTGACAATCAATCTCGTGCGGCTCAATCCCAAATATAGTAAAACTTCTCTATTATGACCACTAAATTGTGTTAATTATTAGATCTTTAGGAAAGGTGACTGCTTAAAGCAGGAAGACAGTAACCTGTCTTTTATACAATCAATTAGCCTTTGTTTTAGTGGTCGTAAAAGGAAGGTAACTTGCGCTCTAAACCTCTGACAAACATATACACATGCTTTATTTTAAACATTAACATGTGTTAAAAGGTCCACTTAAAAGAAGAACCCTTTCTGTAAGACAGGTGACTACTTGATGCAGGACAAAAATAATGCAGCTCACTCCCTTTTTGAGCATTCTACTTTACTTTTGTCATGCATTAATTAGCTATGTGTCTATAGATATTTCCATGTTTCTTCAATTGATGATCGCTTAAGTAATAACCCTTTAGCCCATATTCTGTTTCTAGTATTGAAGATATGTGACCACTTAAAGCAAGTTGAAAGTAAAGCAGAATGTTTCGTTTACTTTCAGCCTGCTTTAAGCTTTCATTTATTAGAGTATGGAAAATATTTCTTATTATACATATTCATGACTGATTAAATTGGAACGACTTTCTTCAGTGGAGGAATAAAATAATTAAATGCTCTAAAAGGTGAATCTATGAGGGAAAGGGTTAACCCCAGGTTTTACTGTAATGGGAAAATCTCTGACAGAGATGGAGCTTCAAGATTTGGTGATGCATAAATTCTGTTGATTAGTCTTAAAGATAGTCGCAATAGAGTAAATAGTGTTTGCTGAATGCAAAATGGACACCTTCTCTTGCTCTCTCTTAATATCTGCCTTGGTGTTGGGAAATCTTAAGTTTTATTGAATTGTTGTTATCTAGTGTTATTTCTAGCCACCTAAAAGGGGCAGGGTGCAGCAAAAAAGGGGCAGGGTGGTAACGCGGCGGATTGGCATGAGAAAGGGCAGGTTGGAACCCGAGGCATTGCTACTATATTACAGTATTTTATGCTGAATTAATTTCATGTTACAGTTGTAGTAAATTAATTTATTTCTAACTCTTAAGTTCTAATTGTTACACCCATTTTCCTTTTATTTTACAATAAATGAATGAATTATAAGCTAGATGTAAAAACTTATCAATAGCCCACAAAAGGCACCAGGGCTTGGCTTGGAATTGACTTGGTCAAGTCAAGTTCTAGGGTACTATACTGCATATATACTTTCTACACTTAAAGCTGAGAAAAGGCATCTCATTTTCCCTCCTTCTGACTCATTTGAATTTTCCTCTCTAAAAAGGAACTGGACTGCCAAGTTTAAATTTTCTAAAAAATAAGTGAATAAATAGAATAATCTTTTATCCATATTATGGTTATAGAATATAAATATACTCAATACTCATTCAAACTTAGAGTAGATCTAGATCTAATTCATATTTTAAAAATGAAGCCCAGTAGATCTATATCTAAACTGAATCAAATATTTGCATTTAATTGTCACAAGCAGGATTGTATATTTTAGTGTCTCTGAACAGTGAAATTAATCCGTTTCGAATCACTGCCCAAAAAGGGGAAAAAACAACTTATTATTTGTTTCCTACACCAAACTGTTGTCTTAAAAATTATAAGGATAAAAAAAATTCATCAAAGTTGCTTAATTTGAATGTGTCACTTTGCGTAAGTTGTCCGCGAATCCAATGTGAATTCTTTTCCCACGCCCAGCTCGTCGTCATTATATTCTCTCAGTTCGCGGACGAATTCAGTAGAAAATCAACACAATAGTGAGATTTCTTATAAATAGTATTCAAATTAAACACATTACGCTGTGTCCTGACTCAGTATAAACTTTGTTCGAACTTGCCTGAACGTTTCCATAGTGCTCAATTTTCGGAATAACGCATCGACATTTCTACCGCGAAAACTAATTGCAAATCAATGTTACGAGCCGAAATTGTTGCAAAACCTAACTTAATTTACATTTACACAAATAGTATGTAAAATAGAAGAATTTAGATCCAATTTTAATTTAAGGAATACCTTTTAATTATGTTTTACTAACAAAATAAACGTGTCCTTATCGTAGCAAAAATTAACGCGCCCCGCCGCGTTTTGTAACGGAATTAAAAGTCGACAGTTTGTTTCTGTAACAGGATTATAAAACGAATTTTGTGGGAGAAAATCAATTCATTAATTTTAATTTCTGTTTAGCATTAATCTAGATCTCAGTGGGGATTTTGTTCTCTACTTTGGGGGAATATTCTGCATTGTATGAAGACAGTCTGATTGTTCGCTCGGCCGATCTGTCAATCACTTTTTTGGTAACCAATTAAAAATGTGTTAAATCCCATTCAGAAGGCGTGGTCAAACTTCGACCTAAGAGTATTATCACCAGCCCCGACGGATGGTAAGATTGCAGAAGACTGGTTAATTTATCACACATTACGGATTTTCACGGTCCCTCTAAAGGTGCGTTTGACAGGTAAAACATGCTTACAGAACTCTCTTCATTTACAACACGCGATCATCGGGAGCAAACATGCGTACGGGAACTGGCTGTACACGATACGACATTTTACACTTTTCCCGGCCTTATCGATACCATATAAAGACTTACTATCTATCGAGCGGGGAACCAGGTATACATGTGTGTTGATAAACACATTCAGAATGGTTTGCGGCTGACAGTTGCTGTGTACTAGGCTTTTGACACGCGTTACGCAAGAAATATCAATGACTGTTGTTTTAAGAGATGAGAAAGGGGCTATGAAGATTAAATTAGGGCAGCAGGGTGCATGAAAGGCACAATTAAGGGCACAAGGGCGGATCAAAAAGGCGGCGGGGCGGGGCGCCCCGACATTCCGCTATAGAAATATCACTATTATCTGTACAGTACAATCTCTCTATTATGACTGCTAAAAAGATTGTGAATTGATTGTATCAAAGACATGTGACTGCTTAAAGCATGGTTACAATAAAACAAAGCTCCTTTAGGAGCTTTCTGTTTTACTGTCATCATGCTTTAAGCAATCACCAGCCTTAAACACTCAATAATAGTTAACACATTTTAGTGGTGGTTATAAAGAGATGTTATCTGTTACTTTGTTGTAGATCTATAAGTGTGACAATGATAGTGGTGGTTTTAAAGAGATGTTATCTGTTACTTTGTTGTAGATCTATAAGTGTGACAATGACAGTGGTGGTTATAAAGAGATGTTATCTGTTACTTTGTTGTAGATCTATAAGTGTGACAATGATAGTGGTGGTTATAAAGAGATGTTATCTGTTACTTTGTTGTAGATCTATAAGTGTGACAATGACAGTGGTGGTTATAAAGAGATGTTATCTGTTACTTTGTTGTAGATCTATAAGTGTGACAATGATAGTGGTGGTTATAAAGAGATGTTATCTGTTACTTTGTTGTAGATCTATAAGTGTGACAATGATAGTGGTGGTTGTAAAGAGATGTTATCTGTTACTTTGTTGTAGATCTATAAGTGTGACAATGATAGTGGTGGTTATAAAGAGATGTTATCTGTTACTTTGTTGTAGATCTATAAGTGTGACAATGACAGTGGTGGTTATAAAGAGATGTTATCTGTTACTTTGTTGTAGATCTATACGTGTGACAATGACAGTGGTGGTTATAAAGAGATGTTATCTGTTACTTTGTTGTAGATCTATAAGTGTGACAATGACAGTTGTGGTTATAAAGAGATGTTATCTGTTACCTTGTTGTAGATCTATAAGTGTGACAATGACAGTGGTGGTTATAAAGAGATGTTATCTGTTACTTTGTTGTAGATCTATAAGTGTGACAATGACAGTTGTCCACGACCAGGCTGTTACAGATCATGCCTAAGTTCCAAAGAAGACTCATTTCCCTGTGACAGACAAGGCTGCAGTGGCAGGTTCAAGTTACTCAGGTAACAAATTGTCATTGGACACAATGATTCATGTTTCCTCTGTAAACAATTACGCAATTGTAAAACTAAAACATCTTGACAAAATTTAGTATCCGACATTGCAACGTGCAAAAAAGGTGAAATAATAATTCTGTTGAGTGCCTTTTAAAGTGGCCCGGTATGTTATGGTTCAGCTTAGCACTATCAACCCTAGTGTTGAGTATACTCCTCCTTTTCCAAAAGTGTACCTGTGAGGATTACATTTTGTCCTATGCAAATAGTGTAGACCCTGATCAGGGTCAACACTGTTTGTCAATCTAATATAGATTGTTAAAATCAACCGTAAATAGTCAAAAATGGACTAGACTTATTTTGAAATTGGGATTGTTCATTAAAAGTTTCAGGGGTGAATGAGTTAAATGGCTTCTTGTTTATGATACTGAAAAATTGGCAAATACAGTAACTGAATATTAATATTAGGTATGAAGTATGTAAATTTGTCCAGATAGGTGCCTTCATAATGCAGGACAAAAATAATTTAGAATGTTTCAAACAGAATGAAGCTATTTATTTCCCCCTTCTGTATGCCATATATAGCTCTTTCTGCTAATGTCAATCGATAGTCGACTTGCTTTGTAGTTCTGGATGTTTTATATAATTGCAGACATGTATCTTTTGTTGATTGCCCTGGTCACGACATTCTTATGGCAACCATGTTGAACGGTGCAGCAGTTATGGATGCAGCATTATTGTTAATAGGTGAGTGTCTTGAAGCATTGTATATGTCTTTTTAACCCTTTAGGGCCTTTACCCAAAAGCCTGTTTCTATTTTAGCTCACCAATAGGTGAGTGCCTAAAATGATAATTTGTCTTATTACCCCATAATTAGCTCACCTGGCACGTAGTGCCAAGGTGAGCTATTTTGATGGTCCTCTGTCCGTCGTCGTTCGTCCGTCCGTTTGTTCGTTCGTTCGTCGTCAACAATTTCTTTAAACGACATCTCCTCCGAAACTACTGGACAGATTTTTACCAAACTTGGCCTGAATGATCCTTATATGGTCCTCTTTCAAAGTTGTTCAAACATTTCCAGTCCGTTGCATATCTAGGTCACAGGAGCTAAAAATAGATCGTTTCAATGAAAACTTAAAAAATCTTCTTGTCAAAAACCACAAGGGCCAGAGCTTAGATATTTGGCACATGGCATCATCTATAGGTCTTCTACCAAGATTGTTCAAATTTTGCCCCTGGGTTCAAAACTGGCCCCGCCCCAGGGGTCACTGTTTTATATAGAGTTATATAGTGAAATTTTAAACGACATGTTTTCCGAAACTACTGGACAGATTTTTACCAAACTTGGCCTGAATGGTCCTTATATGGTCCTCTTTCAAAGTTGTTCAAACATTTCCGGTCCGTTGCATATCTAGGTCACAGGAGCTAAAAATAGATTTTTTCAATGAAAACTTAAAAAATCTTCTTGTCTCAAAGCACAGTACCCTGAGCTAAGATATTTGGCACAAAGCATCGTCTTCAGGTCCTCTATCAAGATTGTTCAAATTATGTCCCTGGGGTAAAAAATGACCCCGCCCCGGGGGTCGTAAATTTACATAGAGTTATATAGTTAAATCTTTAAACATCTTCTTCTCTGAAACTAATATGGTCAGAGCTTTGATATTTGGCATGATGATTCTTCTAGAAGCCTTTAACCAATATTGTTAATATGGTTCTGGTCAGTTGCATATCTAGGTCACAGGTGCTAAAAATAGATTTTTTCAATGAAATCTTAAAAAATCTTCTTGTCTGAAACCATAGTACCTTGAGCTTAGATATTTGGCACAAAGCATCGTCTACAGGTCCTCTATCAAGATTGTTCAAATTATGTCCCTGGGGTAAAAAATGACCACGCCCTGGGGGTCGTAATTTACATAGAGTTATATAGTGAAATCTTCAAACATCTTTACCTCTGAAACTAATATGGTCAGAGCTTTGATATTGGCATGATGACACTTCTAGAAGCCCTTAACCAATATTGTAAATATGGTTCCGGTCCGTTGCATATCTAGGTCAATGGAGCTAAAAATAGATTTTTTCAATGAAAATTATGTCTCTGGGGTGAAAAGTGAGCCCATACCAGGGGTTATGTGACCCTTGTGTTGGTTTTTCCAGGTGAGCGATATTTAGGCCCGCATGGGCCTCTTGTCTGTTTCTAGTATTGAAGATAGCTGACAGCTTAAAGCAGGTTGAAAGTAATGCAGAATGTGCATTAAGGCCCATTCTGCTTTCTTTACTTTAGCCTGCTTTAAACTACCATCTTTTAAATTTAGAATATAGAAAATATTTCTTATGGTACATATTCTTGGTTATATAAATTGGGAACTATTTTATTCTGTGAAGGAATAAATAAAATGTAAAAAAGGTATATTTATGGGGTAATGGGTTAATGTATAAAGAGCACAGATAGAGTGGGTGTTGCTAGTGTTAGTATTGCAAATACTAGCTTTATTGTTCATACAAACCATTAGAATGATATGAACATTCATTAAAATCGATCTGCTTTAAGCTTCCATCTGCTAGGATATATAAAATATTTCTTATGGTACATATTCATGACTGTATAAAGTACTAATATTTTCTTTAGTTGAGAAATAAATTTAAGGCATATTTAAGGACAGGGCTCCAGATAAGGGGGAGTAATGTGATCAAATCTAACATTTTTTAGCTAATACTGCACCAAATCCTATGGTGTTACTACTCAATAGAATCGTCTCTTCGAGACAATTCTAATGAGTAGTGACACCATAGGGTTTAATGCAGAAATAAAGATTTTAGTTTTTGAAATACTCCCCTTATCTGGATCCCTGTAATGAGTATGTAAAACTTCTCTGTTTCAGCTGGAAATGAATCTTGTCCACAACCACAGACTTCAGAACATTTGGCTGCTGTAGAAATAATGAAGCTAAAACACATTCTGATCTTACAGAATAAAATAGACTTGGTCAAAGAAAGCCAGGCCAAAGAACAGTATGAACAGATTCAAGCATTTGTGAAAGGCAAGTAATTACTTTCATTAGATATTATGATACTCCCTGTCTAGATTGATACTCAAATATGTCTCATTGTCAGTTTTTATGCCCCCCAATTTGGGAGGCATATAATAATCACACTGTCCGGCGGCTGTCTGTTTGTACCACATTGAGTCCGCTCTGTAACTCCTACATGCTTGAATTGATTTTGGAGTAATTTGTTGAAATGTTTGCTAAATTGAGACATATCGCGATTAAGACATATTCAAATGTCAAAGGTCAACATCATTGAAAACAATATGCTGTGCAAGAGACACAGATCTGTAGCTCAAAGGTGAAGGTCACTGTCGGGAGTCCAAAATCAAAAGGAGGAACACTTTGTCTTATCTGTGCTTTAACTTTATCATGTATGGATGCAGTATGAAATAGTTTAGCACAAATATTCTCCAAAGATAAGCCTGTCTGTCGGATGCCAGACCCAGGCCAGTAGCTTATTAGTTAAGGTCACAATCATAGGCTAAAGGTTGAAAAGTGGCTAGTTTTCTTTGCCCAGGCTTTTAATATTAATTTACATGAAAAGAATTTGAAGTGACTTGCCAGAAATAAGCTTCCAGATAAGTGGCACTTGCAAGATGTATGTTTGTAGCTTAAAATGTCAAGGCCACAATCAGTCAAAAAGTGCGGATGGTCCTGTCCATACACATGACCCATGTTTTATTGTCGGGGATTTCATTTGGGGGCATTTGTCACCATTTACTGTGACAGCTCTTGTTAAGGTGGATGACAACTTAATGCAGGATAAAAGTAGTGCAGGAAGTTCCTGCATTTCGCAGTCATCTCCTATCTATCTTAACTCTTTGAACCCTAGTCACGCATATATGCGTCATTAGCTAACACTGTACCTGTAGGGTGTACACTTGTCCTATGCAAACAGTGTAGACCCTTATCAGAAGGCTCCTTAAGAAGCCCTCTGATCAGGGTCTACACTGTTTGTCATTTTGGCATATACTGTAAAAAATAAACCCTAAAAAGTAAAAAATGGACTAGACTAAATTGAAAACTAGAATTGTCCATTTGAGGTTCCAGGGAGGAAATGGTTAATGTATTCTGGGTTGTTCCTCCTTTATATAATATATAACAGGTACCTATAAAGAGAGTAATTCCCAATTGCCAAACCTGACCATTTTTCCCAATCGTCGGTAATAAATTTCCCAATTTAGATCCCATGGGGAGGCCCTGTTTAATGCCAGTTGAAGATTTGTACCTGTACAGAGAGTTTATTGGAACAATTATTACTAGTAATCATATTTGCTACATGAATAAAGGAGAGTGAGTTACAAATTTAGTTTGAATTTTGTATACTTACCTTTTCTTCTACCTTTCCTTTCTTTTTCTCTGTATTCTTATATTTATTTTCTTGCGCACCGTAATAAAATTGTCATGTCTGACAGCTTTACGTAACCATGTAGATGTAGATGTTTATATGGTATACACAAAATTCCAAATTTGACTAAAAATGACACCTATTTTCCCCAATTTGACTGAAAAACAACTCAATTTTTAGCTCACCTGGCACGTAGTGCCAAGGTGAGCTATTTTGATCGTCCTCTGTCCGTCGTCGTTCGTTCGTCCGTCCGTTTGTTCGTTCGTCGTCAACAATTTCTTTAAACGACATCTCCGACGAAACTACTGGACAGTTTTTTACCAATTGTTGTTGTTTCTGCTGAGGTTTATAGTCCCGCATAAGCTTCATCAGATGCGTCATCCCATTGTCTCAGGTTTGGGACAATGGTCAGCATCATGCCTATTGTTGAATGGACTTTTTTTACCAAACTTGGCCTGAATGATCCTTATATGGTCCTCTTTCAAAGTTGTTCAAACATTTCCGGTCCGTTGCATATCTAGGTCACATTAGATATTTGGCACAAAGCATCATCTACAGGTCTTCTATCTAGATTGTTCAAATTATGTCCCTTGGGTAAAAAATGACCCCGCCCTGGGGGTCGTAATTTTACATGGAGTTATGTAGTGAAATCTTCAAACATCTTTATCTCTGAAATTAATATGGCCAGAGCTTTGATATTTTGCATGATGACTCTTCTAGAAGCCCTTAACCAATGTTGTAAATATGGTTCCGGTCCGTTGCATATCTAGGTCACAGGAGCTAAAAATAGATTTTTTCAATGAAAACTTAAAAAATCTTCTTGTCTGAAACCACAGTACCCTGAGCTTACATTTTTGGCACAAAGCATCATCTTTAGGTCCTCTATCAAGATTGTTCAAATTATGCCCCTGGGATTAAAACTGCCAAGAACCTTGGGGTCGCAGTGACATATTCTTCTCTGAAACTACTATGGCAAGAGCTTTGATATTTAGCATAGTGACACTTTTAGATGTTCTTTACCAATATTGCTGAAATGGTTCGGGTCTGTTGCATATCTGGGTCATATTAGCTAAAAATAGATTTTTTTCAATGAAAAGTCTTCCTATCTGAAACCATCCATGTACAAAATATCTGACAGCACACTTAATTTTCAAGTTCATCAGCAAGATTTTTGAAATTATGTCTCTTTGGTGAAAAGTGATCCCACCCCAGGGGTCATGTGACCCTTGTGTTGGTTTTTCCAGGTGAGCGATATTTAGGCCCGCATGGGCCTCTTGTTTCCCAATTTGCTCGGATCTGTTCCCAGTTGACTGAAGAAAAACCCTAGTATTAGTGCAGTGGTTTTATTGAATGTTTTCATTGTTTTACAGGTACAATAGCAGAAGGTGCTCCAGTTATTCCTATATCAGCGCAGTTAAAGTATAACATAGATGTTGTATGTGAATACATAACAAAGAAAATTCCTATACCTATGAGAGATTTTACGTCCGAGCCTAGACTTATAGGTAAGTGTGAGACAAAGAAGTGATTGATCCAAATATTAAAGAAATATGGGCACACTTTAACCCTTTACTTCAGAGCATGTTTCTAGTTTTACAGGCACATCTTTTTCAGAAAATAAAAAATAAGTACTTGTATTCTCCCAGGATACCAGGCAGTTTCTGGTTGGGTCCAGAAGTTTTGGTTTCCATTGTATTAAGGAATTCAATAACAAACTTTAATGTTTTCCTTCGCGTAACATCTTTTGATAACAGTGTATGATAGTGCTAAATACAGATTAGAACATAAAGCAAGATAAAAGTAAAACAGAAAGCTCTTTACTTTCATCTTGCTTAAAACAGCCTCAAAGAAATACTGTATAAGTGGAATATAGAAAGTATTCTTGTATTTTTCCAGTGATCCGATCTTTTGATGTTAACAAGCCCGGCTGTGAAGTTGATGACTTGAAGGGAGGTGTGGCAGGGGGCAGTATCTTAAAAGGCGTGCTGCAGGTGAGGCCAGGCTGACAACAGCCACACGACTATCAAAACAGTTTTAACTCATTCACCCCTGAAACTTTTAATGGACAATTCCGGTTTCAAAATAAGTCTAGTCAATTTTTGACTATTTGGGGTTGGTTTTAACGCTATATTCCAAAATGACAAACAGTGTAGACCCTGATCAGAGGGCTCCTGAAGGAGTCCTCTGATCAGGGTCTACACTGTTTGCATGGGACAAGTGTAAAATTCACAGGTACACTGTTTGTAAATAAGGAGTATACACATTGCTAGTTGAGTGTGTTAAGCCTTTTTCTAATAGATAAGCATTTTTATGCAGCTAAATCATTCATCCATCGAAAAAAAAGGACACTGAACAAAATGCAGTATAAGTTATATTTTCCTTATCCTAGCAGATGTCAGCTTAAAGCAAGCTGAAAGCAAAGCAGAACACCTTACAGCACATTCTGCTTTACTTTCAACCTGCTTTAAGTGGTCATCTGTCTTTCACACATTTAATTGGCCTTCCTTTTGGCTCAGGGTGTGCTACTGTGATCACATTCCATCCTTCGTACGTTCACATTTTCAAACAACATCTCCTCTGAAACCACTGACCTGATTTCAACCAAACTTTGTCAGAAGCATCAGTGACAAGAAGGAACGAAATCTTGTTAAAAGATTTTGGCTAGAGTTATTCCCCTTGCTGTGGGACCAGATTTTCTAATATGACCTTATAGAAAACCTTTAAAATCGTCTTCTCAGAAACCAAAAGGCCCAGACCTTTGATATTTGGTATGTATCATAACCTATTGATCTTCTACCAAGATTGTTCAAATTTTGACCCTGGGGCCAATCAGTTTTTAGGATCGCTGGATGTCCGTCGTCTGTCCGTCCGTCCACAATTGGTTGTGAACACTCTAGCGGCTACAAATTTCATCCGATCTTCATGAAACTTGATGACAATGTTTGTCTTGATGAAATCTAGGCCAAGTTCGAATGTGGGTCATGTCGGGTCAAAAACTAGGTCACTAGGTCAAATCATAGAAAAACCTTGTGAACACTCTAGAGGATACAAATCTCATTGGATCTTAATGAAACTCGGTCAGAATGTTTGCCTCATTGATATCTAGGTCAAGTTCGAATGTGGGTCATGTCCGGTCAAAAACTAAGTCACTAGGTCAAATCATAGAAAAACCTTGTGAACACTCTAGAGGCTACAAATCTCATTGGATCTTGATGAAACTTGGTCAGAATGTTTGTTTCATTGATATCTAGGTCAAGGTTGAATATGGGTCATGTCTGGTCAAAAACTAGGTCACTAGGTCAAATCATAGAAAAACCTTGTGAACACTCTTGAGGCTACAAATTTCATTGGATCTTGATGAAACTTGGTCAGAATGTTTGTCTCATTGATATCTAGGTCAAGTTCAAATGTAGGTCATGTCCGGTCAAAAACTAGGTCACTAGGTCAAATCTTAGAAAAACCTTGTTAACACTCTAGAGGCTACAAATCTCATTGGATCTTGGTGAAATTTGGTCAGATTGTTTGTCGCATTGATATCTAGGTCAAGTTTGAATATGGGTCATGTTCGGTCAAAAACTAGGTCACTAGGTCAAATCATTGGAAAATCTTGTTTACACTCTAGAGGTTGATTGTGGGTATACATGTCCAGTCATAATCTAGGTCACTATAGGTCAAGTTTGCCAATGTGTACCAGGTGAGCGATTTAGGGCCATAGTGGCCCTTGTTTAGCTCACCTGGCACAAAGGGCCGAGGTGAGCTATTCTGATCGTGTTATGTCCGTCGTCGTTCGTTCGTCCGTCGTTCGTTCGTTCGTCGTCAACAATTTCTTTAAACGACATCTCCTCCGAAACCACTCAATGAATTTTTACCAAACTTGGCAGAAATGGTCCTCTTTGAAAGTTGTTCAAATGTTTCCGGTCCGTTGCATATCTAGGTCACAGGAGCTAAAAATAGATTGTTTCAATAAAAAATTAAAAAATCTTCTTCTCTGAAACCACAGTACCCTGAGCTTAGATATTTGGCACAAAGCATCATCTATAGGTCCTCTATCAAGATTGTTCAAATTATGTCCCTGGGGTAAAAAATGGCCCCGCCCAAGGGGTCACAAATTTACATAGAGTTATATAGTGAAATATTCAAACCTCTTCTCTTCTGAAACTAATATAGCTAGAGCTTTGATATTTGGCATGGTGTAACTTCTAGAGGTACTTTACCAATATTGTTCAAATGTTTCCGGTCTTTTTATAGCTATATATATCATAACATTGTCTTGCCCAGTTAGCTTAGGTAAAATGTTCTCAGGTGAGCGACTTGTGGGCTATGGCCCTCTTGTTAATGGTCATAATAGAGGAGTTTTACTGTATGTTTTCTTGCCTCGTGTCTTTAGGTTGGCATGGAGATAGAGGTCCGCCCAGGTATGGTGTCTAAAGACCAGGAAGGTAAATTGACATGCAAACCTATCAAGTCAAAAATTGTATCCCTGTGTGCCGAACAGAATGATCTGCAGTATGCTGTACCTGGTGGGCTCATTGGTAAGTTGACTTGACTAAATACAGTCAAACTTGCTTAACTCAAACTTAATCCTATTATTTAGCAGTTGGTAGTTTAATCCATTACCCCATTTATATGCCTTTTTACGACATTAATTTTTTACTCCACTGAAGGAAATAGTTTGAATTAATATGGTCAGGAATATGCCTCGCTCACATTTGCTGCGGCTGCCGTACGGCGGCCGCACGGCTTGTTGTTTCTACGGCGAGTAGTAATTCCCCGGCCGCCGCAGAATTCCTACGGCCGCCGTGTGTTGCGCTCACATTTGCTGCGGCTGCCGTACGGCGAGTTTCTATTTTTTTAGGTTAAAAAACCTGCGGCCACCGTACGGCAGCCGTGGAAGCTCCACCAGATTATCTGCAAGCAAAATGCTGCTCCTGCTACATAACTTGGTTTTGCTACATGTTCACGCAACTCATATCAGTCCAGCTACACCGTGAACTCAATGGACACATTAGGACAGCACTTAAGTACATCTAAACCCATTTTTAATAATACACATGTTTACATGTATGAACAAAAGTACAAATGCACAATAAGAAAAGTGACAATTGAGTTACGGTGGCCGTACGGCAGCCGTAGAACCACTCTGCGGCGAGTGTTTTCTACGGCCGCCGTAGGAATTAAAAAATGTTATAACTCCGCGTTATAATTCTACGACGACCTCTACGGCCTGTGAAATATGGGTATACGCCGTGCGGCCGCCGTACGGCCGCCGTAGGATTTCTACGGCGGCCGTGGGAAACTACCGATTTTCCGATTCTGCGGCCGCCGTAGGGCAAATGTGAGCGCACTAATATGTATCAAAAGAAATCTATGTTCTACCAGATGATAGCTTAAACAAGCTGAAAGTAAAGCAGAATGCGCCCTAAGGTGCATTTTGCTTTACTTTCAACCTGTTTTCAAAACTAGAAACGTGCTATGGGGTAAAGGAGGCTGACAGTAAAGCAGAATGTGCCTTAAGGTACATTCTGCTATACTTTCAACCCGCTTAAATAAGTCACCTGTCTTCAAAATAGACACAGGCTATAGAGTAAAGGGTGGAAGACTTATTTCTGCTTTACTTTCAGTCTGCTCTTAGCATCAACCAATCTTAAAAACTGAAAACAAGCTACAAAGGAAATAATTCAATATGGCTGAATATTGAGTTAGAAATGTATAACTACTAAAACTTGGAGCTAATATTAACCCATGAATACACCTTTTTATGCCTTTAATAAATTCCTCCACAGAAGAAATAATTCCGCTTTATACAGTTATTAATATTTACCGTAAGAAATATTTTCCCTATTCTAGCATATGGTAGCTTAAAGCAGGCTGAAAGAAAAGCAGAATGCGCCTTAAGGCGCATTCTGCTTTACTTTCAACCTGCTTTAAAGTTGTCACCTATTTTCAAAACTAGAAACCGGCTATGGAGTAATGGGTTTGACTGTTTACTTACAGGTGTAGGAACAAAGATTGACCCTACCCTGTGTCGGGCAGACAGAATGGTGGGCCAGGTGCTAGGAGCTGTCAACTCTCTACCAGATATATACACAGAGCTCACCATCTCCTTCTTCTTACTGAGAAGATTGTTAGGTGTTAAAACAGAGGGAGACAAGAGAGGAGCTAGGGTATGTATCGTACTGTAATAGTGTTATATCAGGGCTGCCATTTCTCTGGATTTTTCCGAAATCTTTGAATTTTATCCTGGCATGTCGCTTAAAGCAGTATGAAAGTAAAGCAGAATGTGCCAGAAGGCACATTCTGCTTTACTTTCAACCTGTTTGAAGTAACTGCGCTTGAAAAATAGAAAACAATAAAATCTTAGGATTTTTCAAGATCAACTTATCATATGGCAGCTCTCTTATATAGCTGGGAATTACTAGTATATCAACTATACTGTAAAAAAAAAATAATGGGAACACTCTGTATAACTGCTGTAATTATCCTAAAATTTGAACTAATTGCTTTTACCATACAGTCATATATCCAAAAGATGAAAACTGAATGACAAATAGTGTAGACCCTGATCGGACGGCTCCTTCAGGAGCTGTCTAATCAGTGTCTACACTCTTTGCTTAGGCCTGTCTGTCTCAATACTTATGATCAGTAAGGTACTCTATGAAAGCTAAAAAATAGCAAATCCTTAAAACATATTAGTGACTTTTGTAAGAAAATTTGTGCAGTAAAAGCTCTCTTTTATGACCACTCAAACAAAGGCTAATTGATTGTATAAAAGAAAGGTGATAGCTTTAAGCAAAATGACAGAACAGAAAGCTCCTACAGGAGCTTTCTGTTTTACTGTCACCTTGCTTTAAGCAGTCACCAATCGCGAACACATGATAATTAACATAATTCTGTTGTCGTAAAATAGGTTTTACTTTATGCGGAAAGGTTTAAACATCAACTTATATAAGAATCTATTTCTATATTATGCAGGTGCAAAAGTTAACAAAGAACGAGATATTGATGGTGAACATTGGTTCCCTGTCGACTGGTGGGCGTGTGCTGGCAGTGAAGGCTGATTTGGCCAAGATTGGCTTGACTAATCCAGTATGCACAGAAATAGGAGAGAAGATTGCACTGAGCCGAAGAGTGGAGAAACATTGGAGGTAAAACTTTTGCTATAAAACATGTCTGCATCTTGCCCTTTACCCTATAGCAGGTTTATAATTCTTAAGATAAGATGGCCACTTTCAACCTGCTTTAAGCTACCATCTACTAGGGGGAAAAAGTCTTATGATGTATATATACATGATTCTAAAGCAAACTAATTTCTCCAGTGGAGGAATAAAATAATGGCCTAAAGAGGTGTATCTATGGGTCAATGGGTTAAATATCTTACCATTTGAATGCAAATGAAATGTGTAACCTGATTGAAATTTTAGCGGCCTTTACTGTCTTATTGTTCTCTTTATTTGCAAATAGTAAGTCAGAATTACAAAATACTCTGACCCCAATCAGGTTCAGAAATTCAGTCTGATTTGGATCAGAACAGTTTGCGAAGATGTAGTAAAAAGTTATGATCCAAGTTTGAAGTATTAATTTTGCAGTAAATGTCAGAAATAGTCCTGTTTAGGAACCGCTGTGTGTGCAGTTAGCCAGAAGGGGCCCACTTTTGTGGACAATGATCCCACCCCTGCACATTAATCAAACATCTGATGATGATGATTTCTGTGAAGTAACTAAAATTTAATAAGATTGTTTCCATTAACAATTTGAACCTTACCTACAAGTATAGGTGTCATTTACAGTGTTTCTGTAAATATTACACTTTTGCAATACAAACAATGTAGATCCAGGTCCGAGGAGCCCCCAGATCAGGGTCTGCACTGTTTGTCATTTTGCAATATACATGTTTTGACTAAAAGCCACCCTGGATGGTTTAAATGGACTAGACCAAATTGGAAACTGCACTTGTCCATTAAAAGATTCAGTGAATAAGTTAAGATTACCTACTATTCACCATGTTTGACTTGAAGTGGTGTTTCTGAGCTCAAGGGGCCTGTCTTACTAAACGTCATACGACAAATATTGTCGTAAGACAGATTCTAAAATTCTCAAATCATATTTATTTCTTCATCTAATCCTGTCTTGTGACATCTCTTTGGAATCGTCTTTTCAAGATGATTCCAAAGAGATTCACAAGACAGGATTAGATGGTGAAATAAAAAATTACATGCATTTCTAAGTTTTGACTTGCGACTGTTTTTGTCGTACGACGTTAAGTAAGATGGTGCCCTGATAAGTAAGGAGTAACTTTACATTTCCAGCATTTCCTCACTAATGTCTCCATCAGGTCCTATGTGTGACTACTTCTTACAATGATCTTCAGGTTTTATGCAGACATATGGATAAATAAAGTGTGAATGAGATATGGAGGCGGCAATTAAATAAGATCACTGCATTATATTAAATTCTGCATCAATCATATACGTCACAGCCGTCTGACAATGCACATCATCTATCAAATTGATATTGCATGTGTCATACTTTCGGATTGAAGTAGATGGCCCCTTAACCCATTACCCAATAGCCCGTTTCTAGTTTTGAATACCAGTGACCAATTAAAGCAGGTTAAGTAAAGCAGAATGTGCCTTAAGGCACATTCTGCTTTACTTTCAGCCTGCTTTAAGCTATTATCTGCTAAAATATAGAAATATTTCGTATGATTTTTATTTGTAACAGTATAAATGGGAACTGTTTTTTTCAGTAGAGGAATTAATTAAAGGCGTATTTATGGGGTAAGGGGTTAAAGATAGATGAAAGTGTGTGTTTAACAACATCAATGAATCCTAACTTGAGTACATATGACTTTCAGATTGATTGGTTGGGGACAGATCAGACAAGGGGTCAAGGTCAATCCAGAAGGGGACAAGTGAGGAGGACATGATGAGCTGAGAGGCGTGACACCTGTATTGATGACAGTTTGAGAAATGGCAAACAATCCCAGACCAGACCTGTTCTATTGCTCCAGTTAAAACCAATCAGGAAACTTTTGTATGGCCAAAGAAAATAGTGATAACATTTATGAAGTTGGAATATGTACATTAAGGGTAAAATTTAAGAGCATAAGAAATTATTTCATTAATTGACATGGAGCAATATACGAGAGTAAGTTCAGTACTTGTTATTAAATATTTCAGTGAAAAATACATCAAAAAGACCTTTAAATTGATGTGAATGAACTATGAGTACCCTACCTTAATTTATCATTGAAAATCTTGTTTTTGTTGAGACATACATACTTATGAATGGAAAGTTCTCTGTATCAGTGGAATATACAAACTGATAATAACTACCGAATGAATGTATACCAGCATGTAGAGTTAACCCTTACACTGTGCCGACAAGGTGTATACATAGATTTTGCAAACAGTAGACCTAGACAAGAGGGCTCTTAAAGGAACCTCTGGTCAAGGTCTGTACTGTTTGTCACATGTCTAAATAATGTATGGACAAACCCCTCAACCTGCAAGTCCATGACATTTGTCAGAAATTGAATACAATGTACAGAAAAAACCTCTATTTAGACCACTGAAATATTTCAATTATTTGGATGTTTTAGGCAGGGGACTGCTTAAAGCAAGATGAAAGTAAAACAGAAAGCTCCTTAAAGTTGTAATCTTTCTTTAAAACAATCTTTTCAGTGGTCGTAATAGAGGTGTTTTACTGTACATGTAGTCCATTCTGAAAACCAGCGTTATAATGTCCCTTCACTGCCTTATCCTTAGTACAATGGCTATTTGCAAACAGTTCAGATCCTGATCAGACACCATGTTACTCATCGTCTAATAGGATCCAAACTGTTTGACACTTATTTTAGGTTTCCTTAAATTATTCTAAAATTTTAATCTGAGAAATAAAAGCAGACATCATTTGTTTAAAGCAGATGACATGATGGAAGTGAAAGGGCTCAAGGCATGTTATTCATGGTCTGGTTTCTATGGAGTCTGTGCAATGTTCACCCACAAGCATTATGATATTCTGTGAAAAGAGAGCTGACAATTCAAATCATGCTATTACATATACAGGTAATTTCTATTTTGAATAAATACTGAAATGAGATTTTTTTTTCTTTTTCTGTTTTCCTTTTTAGCTCGCCTGTACAAAGTACAGGATGAGCTATTGCGATACCCCCGGAGTAGTCGCTGTCGTCGTGAATGGTGTAAATAATTTAAAGAAAATGCCTATAACTTTTATATGTCCCTTGAGGTTTTATTACCTTGAACTTATGGCCTGTGTTTAGGATTTTAGCTCACCTGAGCCAAAGGCTCAAGGTGAGCTATTGGGATGGCCCTGTGTCCGTCACTGTGCATTGTCCGTCGTCCTTCATGGTTAACAATTGCTTAAAATGAAATAACCTCCTATACAGCTAACAATTGCTTGAAATGACATCACCTCCTATACAGCTAACAATTGCTTGAAATGACATCACCTCCTATACAGCTAACAATTGCTTGAAATGACATCACCTCCTATACAGCTAACAATTGCTTGAAATGACATCACCTCCTATACAGCTAACAATTGCTTGAAATGACATCACCTCCTATACAGCTAACAATTGCTTGAAATGACATCACCTCCTATACAGCTAACAATTGCTTAAAATGACATCACCTCCTATACAGCTAACAATTGCTTAAAATGACATCACCTTCTATACAGCTAACAATTGCTTGAAATGACATCACCTCCTATACAGCTAACAATTGCTTGAAATGACATCACCTCCTCTACAGCTAACAGTTGCTTGAAATGACATCACCTCCTATACAGCTAACAATTGCTTGAAATGACATCACCTCCTATACAGCTAACAATTGCTTGAAATGACATCACCTCCTATACAGCTAACAATTGCTTGAAATGAAATCACCTCCTATACAGCTAACAATTGCTTGAAATGACATCACCTCCTATACATCTTACAATTGCTTGAAATAACATCTCCTCCTATACAGCGTAGCAGATTTCAGCCAAATTTTACAGAAATGTTCCTTGGGTCAAGCTCTTTCAAATTAATTTTGTTCAAAAAATTAAAAACAATACAAAACTGGTTGCCATGGCAACCAAAGTGAAAAAATAAGGAAATCTTAAAAAATCTTCTTGTGATAAACTACAAGGGCCAGAGCTTAGATATTTGGCATATAGCATCACCTATAGGTCCTCTATCAAGTTCATTCAAATTATGCCCCTGGGGTCAAAATTGGCCCCGCCCCGGGGGTCACAGTTTTACGTAGTTTTATTGTGAAATTTTCAAATGTCTTCTCTGAAACTGTTATGGCCAGAGCTTTGATATTTGGCTACGTAATTGTTCAAATGGTTCCGGTTTATTGAATATCTTGGTCACAAGAGCTAAAAATAGAATTTTTCAATAAAAACTAGGATATAGATCATTATCTCCATTTTGTCAGGTGAGCGAAATATGGCCCTTGGGCTTCTTGTTAAATCTGTGTTTAGGTTTCGAAAAATGCTTATCACTCATATGTCCCTTGGGGTATTCTTTTCATAGTTGGTATGTGTATGGTATATGAAAAAAGACCTTTCCATACACATAAAAATTTGGACCCCTGCGACCATAAATTTTGGGCCCACGTTTAGGTTTTGAAATAGGTGTCGAAAAATGCTTATACATGTAACTCATATGTCCCTTGAAGGATTGCTTTCATTTTTGGTATGTTTGTGTATATGGACAAGACCTTTCCATGCCAAGAAAAACTTTGACCCTTTAGACCTTGAACTTTTGGTCGGTTTCGAAATAATATTTTTTTATGTGTTTAGGTTTTGAAAAATGTTTATAGCTCATGTCCCTTGAGATATTGCTTTCATATAGACCTTTCAATGCCAAGAAAAAATTGGACCCTTGTGACCCTGTTTCGAAAAATGTATAACTCGTATGTCCCTTGAGGTACCTATTGCTTACATATTTGAAATGCATGTGTATATGGACAAGACATTTCCATGCATGGAAAAAAATCAGCTCGATGACCTTGAACTGAGGTCCAGTGTTTAGGTTTTGAAATCTACGTTTATAGCACTATTAGGTTTCGACAAACCCTGATAATTTCATGTCCCTTGAGGTATTACTGTCATATATGGTTTACATATGGACAAGAACTTTCCATCCTGACAAAAAGGTTGACCTCTGACCTTAACCTCAGAGTGTGCTAAGTTTCTAAATATGCAGATGCCAAGCTTTGTTGTCTCTCTGACAACTTTTTAGCTCACCAGAGCACAGTGCTCAAAGTGAGCTATTGTAATACCACTCTGGCTGTCCGTCCAGCCGTCAACAATTGCAAATGACTTCTCCTCTGAAACCAATAGCCCCAATGTAACCAAACTTGGTCACATTCATGCTGTTTGTTTGAGCTTCAAAAGTTGTTAAAATAAAGTGGATGGGGCAAATGGTCTCGTTGCTATGGCAACTGTGCACAATATCTAGAAAAATCTTCTCCGAAACCAATGGTCCGATTTCGATTTGGTTTTAAGCAAAATGTTTCTCAATGGATAGACTTTAAAAGTTGATCCCTCAAAAAACGTGGCTTCCAGAGGGCATGGTCATTTCTTGTGTTCGGAAATATCGAATAAAAGTTAAAAACCTTCTAGACGTCATATTTTTGGCTATATCTTTATGAGATTTTGTCAGTGTCATGTACTTGATAAAGTTTAAGTCATTATACTGGAATATAGGTCATGTCAGGTTATAAAGTATGTCAAATTGCAGAAAAAGCAGTTTGCCACTCCAGAAGTAATATTGTTTGCCCAATTTTCTTAAAACCTGCTTAGAATGATTATCTTGACAAAAGCTAAGCTTTGTGTGAATATGGGTTACATAAGGTTAAAAAGTAGGTCAAAACATATGTAGCCGGGTAGAGAATATGGTGAAATGGTTGATTGGCTTTCTGGGTGACTCGGTAGCTCAGTGGTTAGAGCGTTGGCATGGTAAGCCAGAGGTCCTGGGTTCGAGTCCCAGTTGGGTCACAACTTTTTCACCATGTTACATTTGGCGCCCAACGTAAATAACCCGTAGAATAATATGTAACTCGTGGAGTGTACAGAAATAATAATAAGAAACTCGTGGAGTGTTCTTTAATAAGAATTCGGGACGAATTCTTGTGTAGAGGGGGTGTGTGTAGCCGGGTAGAGAATATGGTGAAATGGTTGATTGGCTTTCTGGGTGACTCGGTAGCTCAGTGGTTAGAGCGTTGGCATGGTAAGCCAGAGGTCCTGGGTTCGAGTCCCAGTTGGGTCACAACTTTTTCACCATGTTACACATAGAAAAAGCTTCTATACACTGTAGGAGCCATATTGTTAGCTAGAATTTCATAAAACTTGCTCAGAATGATCACCTTAACAAAAACTAGGCAATGTAGTAATATGGATTACTAGGGGTCAAAAAGTGGGTCAGTAGGTCAAATCATGGAAAAACTTCAAAGTACTTTAGGGCCCACATATTTTGCATTATTTTCATTAAACTCATTCAAGTTGATCACCTTGACAAAATCTAGGTCAAATATGTATATGGGTTATGTCTGAATAAAAAGTAGGTCAAATCATGAAAAATCCTTCTGAACACTTTAGAGGCCATATTTTTAGCCCTAAGTTCATGAGTCTTGCTCAAAAGAATCACCTAGACAATATCTAGGTAATGTATGAATATGAGTTTTGACATGTCAAAAAATAGGTCATATCGTAGAAAAGGCTTATTAACCCTCTATTTCGGATGGAGTACACACATCAACAGTTTAATCCTGACTCATTCGCTACTTGTGACAAGATGCTAGTGGGGTATAAATCACCTTTAGTGATAAGTCTAGTTAATTCTGGGAACTTTGAACACTGGTGAGCGCCTTAGAGCCCGTTGTGCTCTCGTTCCTACATTGGTAGGTGCGACATAGGTTGAAAGTTTTCCATCCGTCTTCAAACCATCAAAACTTTTCACAACTTCTATGGCTTGAACCTAAATCTTTCATAGTTGTACCAAAGATGTCTTGGGGCAAGACCTTTCAAACCATTTGACATTTTGGACACCAGTTACCTTGACCTCACAGATGGCGTTTTAGTTTTGAAATTAGTGTTTAACTTTTGGAAAATCCTTATAACTCCTATATCCCTTGAGGTATTGCTTTTATACTTGGTGTGCATGTGTATATATGTAACTGGGTTCATTTTAAAGGGGGTTAATTCAGTCAGGCTTGTTTGGTTTTACCTGTATTATGTGCGGAGTTCTTTCCCATTTACCTGTCTCTCTGGAATTTCATGTATGTTAGTTTTCAATGCATCATGGGAATTCCTCATGGACTCATGATTAAAATCATGAGGCGGGAAACAGCTTGTTCATAGGTGTCATTAGTTTGTGGTCACTCTGAGAAGAAGGACGTTTTGATTTAGCATTGGATTATGTAAGTTGGCTTTCTTTCTTTTGTTTAGTTTACTAAATTACTTATATGGTTTTAATGTTAAGCAGAGTCATTTTGGTGCAGCTCATTTATTAATTTAATTGTAATTACTGTCTAAATTGTACATTGTTAATTACCACAGGTTAAGGGTCCGTTTGCATGATTTAATGCTCTTTTCAGTAAAGTCATTATTTAGGTTCTAAGTCTTTTCATGCTGTCACTCATTAACATCTTTCCTCATTCTCATTATTGCTAATATTATTTGCAGTTAACACAGTCACGAGAGTAAGGCGTTAGAGAGAGGGTTGTATGAGCTCCATTCACATTGAATTGGTGAGTGGTGTGACATGGTCGCCTAGTATTTTATGTATTGCCTGTATTGCAGTATCCTTGCTATTTATTATATATTGTATTGTTTAAAGTGTTTATGTACAGTTGTACTTATGTGCGTTTTGGTATTTATATTTGCAGAGCAGAAACATACAGTAGAAATACAGTATAGACATATATAAAGATAAACGAGAAGAGCGTTGTCGAGTTGTACATGTAACCCTGCATCCCATAAGACACAGTAACCCCACCGAGTTATATTTGGCGCCCAACAAGGTTTTGGACATGCAGGGGTAGGACGTTCAGGGGTTAGGCAGCAGACGACGTTTCTGTGGGAGACTACATTCCTAGGGCCAGGGAGGAAAGGATTCGGGAGACGATTCCAAGATTTGGTGGCTCGTTTGGACGATTTGGCGGTCGGACGTGCAGAGCTGAGAGTGCGATAGGAGCGTGCGTGAAAAGGCGGGAAAAGTGAGCAGGCTAAGGGACCAGTGCTAGGACACATGAACAGTGCATAGTGTACATATTGGAGGTTTAGGACTATTCTATTCTGTTTAATTCATATCTGTAGGCCAGGAACTGTATACAGGAAAGTGTGAGTACGATTATTTATTATTTCAAAGGCTGCAGCTTGAAGTTTATTTTGTTCAGTAATATTTGTCTGGAGCATTTCATTAACCTTTATATAAGTTTTTTCTAAAGCATTGTGCTTCTTTGCTGCAATTTTTGAGATATTTCTGTATGCTATTGTAAGTTTGATTGAAGTTCACACGCTAACACTATCATTGGTGGCGGTAGCATAATCATCCATCATTTTCATCACCCCTTTCATTTTTCAGCAAAATAGCAGTCTGCTACATTTTTTTCAGGATTATTTATCTTAATTGGACCCAATTTCAGTTCAAAGTAAAGTAAATTTGCATTTTGATTGTGTTTAGCATACACATTTTCATAAGCATTCATGTAATGAGCTGATTTCTGGTTACGCCTGGTTTACACGGTTTGCGTGAGTTTCAGTGGTCAGTTTGGTACACAGAGCAGGTTAAAGGTTAAATTGTGTATTCTTTGTAAAGGTTTGTTTTGATCTGCCATGTGATTATGTTTACATCAAATGACCTTGACCGAAGCAGACAGTTTTTTAGTTTACCATTATTTAGTTAGCTCTGTAGCAGTGATAGTAGAGTATTGATTATTTGTAGATAGCTGTAGTAAAGTTTACCTGTAGTTATTACCTGTATTTAGATAATGAGTGATGCCCATGTGTTTACTTACATTGATAAACTTTGATCTTCCAAAAAGGTGTATTGGAATGGGGGAAAGTAACATGTGTATTTGTTGAACTGAATTGAATTGAATTGTGTATTTGTTGAATTGAATTGAATTGAACAGTGTATTTGTTGAATTGAATTGAATTGAACTGTCAGCACTTTTGTGCATCCCTTATTGATTGTGAAATATAACCTGAGTTGGTCAATTTCAAGTTTCATTTCACAATTTCACAGTGCAGTGTAGTCAAAGCTGTTGACATTTTTTTGTACTTGGGTAAGAAATGAAATTAGTAAATTTCTTTTCTTATCATTAGTATATTTGATCCTCGTTTGATTTTGCTTTCACTTGCTAGCATTCGGTTCGCGCGTTGTTTGTAAATTTCGCGAATTTTGCAACTGAAATAAAACTTCGATTTTTTTATGCTGTTTATGCATACAGTTTGTGCCTGAGATTGATATAATCAGTTCTCTTGGACTTTTAAGACGTGTTTAGTTGAAACGGAAAGTTTTGAAGCTTTAAAAAGCAGACGACATATTGAAATTGTTTGTTGTTTACTTACTTACCCCTTATCCTGATTAAAGGTTAATAGCCCTTTATTGACGTAGCGACGTCATTTAAAGTGTTTATGAGGACAGTAACTCTTTCACTTTTTTAAGAAATACTCCTTATCCTGATTAAAGGTTAACCTTTGTTGACGTAGTGACGTCATTGAAAAGTGTTTATGAGAATAGTAGCTCTTTCACTTTTCGGGAAATACAGTAACACTTCACTGTTCCGTAATTGAAGAACTGGTACATATGTGATTAAACCATAGCTTTGAATGAGTTTATGACTTTGTAAATTTTATTGAGCTACTGAATATTCATTAATTGTGCATTTATTTTTCATAATTTAGTACAGTAACTCCTCACGTTTCAGACTTTGTAAATTGAAGTACAGAGAGATTCTGTTGAGGAATTTGTACAGTAATACTTAGATAATTGAAAGTTGTTCTCTTTGTAAAGTGATACTTAGAGATTTGAAAGTTAATTGTCTTTGTCAATTATGTACAGTTGAACCTCAGTTTAACATATAGGATCTTAACATATTCTTCACTGTTTGCACTTCCGTTAATTGATATAGGCTTACAGTAACACCTCATTTAATTTGAATGTGATAAATTTGTGCTAAGCTTACAGTAACACTTCATCTTAACCGAATTACTTTATTAATTGAAAGTTAGGTTTACAGTAATACCTCAGTTAAACTGAAATTACTTTATTAATAGTACTTTAAGATTACGGTAGTATCTCACTTGAACTTAAATTACTTTGGTTATTTAACTTTAGGATTACAGTGGTACCTCATTCAAATTAAAACTACTTTGTTAATTTAACTTAAGGATTACAGTAGCACATCACTTAAACTTAAATTACTTTGTTAATTTAACGTTAGAATTACAGTAGCACTTCACTTAAACTGAATATACTTTGTTGGTTGAATATTTTGTTTGGACTTTGTGAATTTATCCATTCAAACGCTTGTTTATTTAATAATTTTGAATTAGGACACAGTTCTTCAGTCCACGGACTTAGTGAATTGACACTCAGTTGTCAATATTAAAACTTTACAGGTCTACACGGTGGTCGAGATACCTTACAGGATTACATAGTAAGTTTTCTTATTGTATATAGTATAAGTTTGTATAGCATACAGTAACATTATGTCAAGTGATGAAGAGGAAAAGATTGGATTGGCTGCAGGAGGAGAGCCAGCGCCATTTTCGGAGGCTGATAAGAAACTTTTGGATGCTTTCAAAGCACTGCATTTTGAGAAACCTATAGAGTCTACAGATGATTTGTTAGCATTTATGAAGGGGTACAGCATGGTGGCCGGTGACAAAGGAGCGATTCCAAAGAGTCCGAAACACAAGGGTCCACTCATCAAGGATGATCCAGATCCAATATACCCAATACCTCCTGTTGGAATTAAGCATCCAGCTCCGGATCCACCTAGTGATCATAGCCATGGGACTTCACACTCTGCCACCTACCATTTTCCAAAGTTGTCATTTTTTCATGGAGAGGGAAGCAAAGGTGATGTCGGTTGGGAGACGTTTAAGTTTGAGATAGAGGCGTTGAGGAGAGAGAAGCTATTTAAGGAGGAACAGATCCTACAAGGAGTACGTAGAGCCGCAAAAGGGGAAGCTGGAAATATAGTTAGGAGACTAGGACCAGATGCCAAGATAAAGGATATCATTGCTAAATTTGACAGCACTTATGGGAACATAGAGACTAAAGAGAGCGTACTGAGGAAATTTTACTCCTGTACACAACAACATGGCCAGACTGTGACTGCCTTTGCTGCTCAACTTGAGGAAATCTTTAGTCAAGCTGTGACTTTAGGAGCAATCAAGACAGACACGGACATCTTGAAGCAGGTCTTACATCAAGGTCTACACAGGGAGCTAAGACATCTGTCAGCATACAAGTGTGAGACAGTAGCAGACTATGACAGATTTAAGATAGAACTGCGGAAGTTGGAGGCCGAGATGGGACAAGACATTAAGACATGCAAAGCAGCCGTCAAAGTAGATAACCATGACAAGGGAGATAGTGAGGTGATGACACTTCTCAGAAGCATCAATGAGAGGATAGACAAGTTAGAGAAGGCAGATGCAGATAAGACTGACAACCAACAACAGTTTAGACCCAGATCATGGCGGAAAGATAACACTAGAGGCATGTTTAAAGGTCAACCAAGAGGTGGTTACAGACCTGTTCGCCCGACTGGGGGTGCTACATTTCAACCCACCTGCTTTTCTTGTCATCAGAAGGGGCACATAGCCAGGAACTGTCAAAAGAATCAGGAGGAACCTGTCTGCTATGGATGCCAAAAGACAGGTCATATGATCAGGAACTGCCCAAACATGTAAGTGCCACTGGAGAGGGATCGACAATCGGCACTTCGACAGAAGATCCCAAATTAGTTGGAGAAATTTGCAATGTTGAGATTTGCATTTCAGGCCAACCTGTTCAAGCTTTATTGGACACTGGTAGTTGTGTCAGTGTAATGACACAATCTTTTTATGAACAGCACTTAAGCCATTTACCTTTAAAGCAGCTGAAGGAGTTGTTGAATATTGAGTGTGCTGATGGGAAGATATTGCCATATATTGGATATGTGGAGGCAGACTTAACAGCTGCAGTACCAGGCACTCAGAAGCAACTTTGTTTATTTCTGGTTATTCCGGAAACAGAGTTTTCAACAGCTGTGCCAATCATTTTAGGAACTAACATAATAACAACGCTCCTAGATGCATGCAAGAGCGACTATGGAGAACAATTTCTACAGAAGGCCAATCTTAAGACTCCATGGTATTTGAGTTTTAGGACTATAGTATTGAGGAATAGGGCATTGAAGAGGAATAAGGACAGGATAGCCATTCTACGCAGCGCAGTTCCACATAAAGTAATAATTAAACCCAATGACTCCATCAACATCAAAGCATATACAGACAAAGAACTTAATCATCCAAACACTGCAGCAATTATTCAGGAAACAGAAGACTCAAACATACCAGACTTTGTTGATATTACACCAGGAATAGTTAATTATCAGTTTAGAAAAGGAAACAGTTACATCGTCACTCTTTCGAACTTAACCACTCAGACAGTAGCAGTATCACCAAAAGCAGTCTTGTGTGAACTCCAACCTGTCACAATTTCAGAGGAGACCATAGCAAGGCGCGAAGCTGAGTCTGAACTCGAAAAGAAGAGAGAAACCATCATAGAAGAAATGAACATTAATGAAGACAACATCCTTTCAAAAGATCAAGAAGAAGAATTAGTAGATTTATTGAAGAATCATAAGGACATCATGTCCACTGGTGACTTGGACATTGGTGAATGCAACCTCATGAAGTTTAGGATAGATATGCATGACGACACACCAATAAAACAACGGCATAGAAGGATTCCACCTGCTATGGTAGATGAGGTCAGACAGCATTTAGAACAGCTTCTGACAATTGGAATCATTCGACCATCCAAGAGCCCATGGGCTTCGCCTATAGTTCTTGTACGTAAGAAATCGGGAAAGCTCAGGATGTGCGTCGATTATCGCTTAATCAACCAGAGAACCATCAAAGACTCCTATGCATTGCCAAGAATTGAAGAAATATTTGATTGCCTTCAAGGAGCTAAATATTTCTCAACTATTGACATGAAGTCCGGTTACCACCAGATAGCAATAGAGGAACAGTACAAAGAGAGAACAGGGTTCACCGTAGGGCCACTTGGCTTCTACGAGTACAACAAAATGCCGTTCGGACTTTCCAATAGCCCGTCTTGTTATCAAAGAGTCATGGAGGAATGTTTAGGGAACCTTAATATGAACATCTGTGTCATTTACTTGGATGACCTCATTATTTTCAGTAGCACTTTTAAAGAACACCTTGAAAGACTTGACATCATATTTGAAAGACTCAAAGCTCATAACATCAAACTTGCACCAGAAAAATGCAGCTTCTTTAAAGAAAAGGTTACCTTTTTAGGTCATGTTGTCAGTGAGGAAGGGATATCTACAGATCCCGATAAGATAGACAAGATAAGGAATTGGCCAGAGCCAAACAACTCTGATGAACTACGTTCATTTCTTGCCTTTGCCGGTTATTATCGGAAGTTCATCAAAGATTTTAGTAAAATAACAAGGCCACTTGCAGATCTTTTACCACCAGCTACTTCAAAAAGAGGACCAAAGAAAAATTTGAAACCATGGGTTTGGACAGACAAAGAAAAAGCAGTATTTGACAGTTTAAGGAAAATTCTTACTTCACCACCAATTTTGGCTTACCCAGACTTTAATGAATCTTTCGAGTTGCATGTTGATGCTTCTATGCAAGGACTTGGAGCAGTGCTCTACCAAGAACAACAAGGACAAAAGAGAGTAATTTCATATGCCAGCAGATCACTTTCAAAGTCGGAGAAAAACTACTGCGCATACAAGCTAGAGTTTTTGGCATTAAAGTGGGCCGTGACGGAGAAGTTCTCCGATTACCTTGCTTGTAAGCATTTTACTGTTCTTACAGACAACAACCCACTGACATATGTGTTATCTTCTGCCAAACTTGATGCCACTGGACAGAGGTGGGCCTCAGCGCTTGGGTTGTTTGACTTTGACATCATATATAGGGCTGGTTTGAAGAACATAGATGCCGATAAACTCAGCAGATACCCATTTGAAAAACTGGTCAGAAACAATGAAGAAGCAATAAAGATACAGGACAACACGATCAAAGCAATTTGTAGCCATATTCAAATACCATTCATTGAGACTCTGCCTGTCATGTCAATAAATATAGTAGAAGCTACAGAAGATTCAGGACAGCCATTATCTCAGATAGAGATGAGAGATATCAGGAGAAAACAGAGGCAAGACAGAACAATAGAGAAGTGGAGAATAGCAGTAATTGATCAAAGGTTGCCCACTGGATTCTTGACAAAACAAGATCATATCATGAAGAAGCATTTCCACAATTTCACCATCAAGAGAGGTTTATTGTTTCGTACAGCAGAAGAGTCAAATCAGAAATTAGAACAACTTGTAATTCCAGAACATTATAGGAACCAAATTCTTACAAGCCTACACAACGATGTTGGACATCCAGGAAAAGAGAGGACACTGAGACTACTGAAAGAAAGATTTTATTGGCCAGGGATGACCACAGATGCCAACACTTGGGTAGAAAAGTGTGATAGATGCTTAAGGCGTAAAACATCTAAGAATAGCAGAGCACCTCTAATATCGGTTACAACAATGTATCCACTGGAGTTAGTATGCTTCGACTTCCTAACACTGGAACCTTCTAAAGGCGGAATCGCGAACATTTTGGTAATTACAGACCATTTCACCAAATATGCAGTCGCCATACCAACGAAAAATCAGACGGCAAGGACAACTGCTGAAACATTTTACAACCATTTTGTCGTGAACTATGGTATTCCTACGAGACTCCATTCTGACCAAGGAGCAAATTTTGAGTCTCAAATCATCAGTGAACTTTGCAAACTAACAAACATCAAGAAATCACACACTACGCCATACCATCCTCAAGGCAATTCAGGTCCAGAACGGTTCAACAGAACACTTTTAGATATGCTCGGCACTTTAGAAAATTCACAGAAATCAGATTGGAAGAAGTATGTGAGTTCACTTGTATACGCATACAATTGCACACCCCATGAGTCAACAAAATTTTCTCCATTTGAGCTCATGTTTGGTCGGAAACCAAAACTCCCAGTCGATTGTATGTTCCAACAAGCCACGTGTCTCGCAGAACCACACAATCAATCTACAACAGATTACATCAAGGACCTTGCACATAGAATGACAAAAACCCAGGAAATTGTAGAACAACACATAGGAAAGGCAAAACAGAAGCAAAAGAAATACTACGACCTTAAGGCAAAAGCGGCAGAAGTCAAAGTTGGAGACAGAGTGTTAGTAAGAATATTGGCTTACAATGGAAAGCACAAAATTGCAGACAAATACGAGGAAGAACTTTACCAGGTAGTAAAACAGCCAAGAGAAGGCATACCAGTGTTTGATCTACAAGGAGAAACTACTGGTAAATTAAGAACTCTACACAGAAATCATTTACACCCGGTCACGTGTCAGGACCAACCAGATAATGTAGGTGTCGCGGACATTCCGGAGTCACAGGAAACAGATAAAGCAGAGGACAGTGCTGAAAAAGAAGCAGAAGTAAATAGTGACGTCACTGAGGAAGATTCAGAAGATGAGGGATGTGAATGTGTTGAATCAACATATGAAACTGGGGACGCCCAGGATCCTGAGAAGAAAGATGCAGTATCTGAGGAGATACTATTGCCAGCAGTAGAAAGTGTTGGAACTGAGGAGATTACTCCAGCAATTGAAGACAGTATAGTAGAGAAAGGGGGAGAAGATATTGACACGGTGAGTGAACCTGTCGCTGTAGAAGAAATTGACACGGTAAGTGAACCTGTAAATGATAGTTCTGTGATAGTTGCCGAAGACACAAATCAGCCTGATGAGGCTATAGAGGAAGAAACGGGTGAAACAGTAGATGAGGAAAGTGGAGGAGAGGCAGCGGGTGACTTAGAGTCAACTGTTGAAGTCAACGACACTGTTTCATCAGACACAGAGGATGATCCAGACAAGGAACTGGTCGGCAGCACACCTGATGTAGAGGAGAGTAAAGAGTTACCTGTACCAGCTCCAAGGAAATCGACCAGACCAAAGAAACCGCCGGACAGATTTGGTGATTATCAAATGTTTGCCATGACCCAAAGAGCTTTTGACCCCAGGATGCAAGCATTCGACACCTTGGTGTCATCTGGGGTTTTAGGTTCTTTGGACATGGAAATGACTAAGAAGATTTTAGATGCTGTTATGAAATAATTGTAATTTCTGGATCAATAAATGTTTAATTTTGTTTATATGTACCGTATTTTTTTATATTTTTAATCCTAATATTTGATAATGATGTTACAAATAGTTGCGAGGTCGCAAATATTTGTGAGGGGGAGAAGGGATTGGTAATTTTTAGAAATATTTGTTTTTTGGAATAAGTGTAATAAAATGTATATTACACTTACGTAGATTATGTACTAAGATAGGGCTTGTAATACTGGCGTACACTTATTAGATAGGACATGTTGTAGAAAATTGAGTAATTTTCTCATAGTAAAGTAAAAGTTAGATTGTAGAGAAGTTTATGTATTGTTTATGTAAACAGTAGTTTTTTTGTTATATTCGACGGACAATGACGGGACGTCATTTTCAGAGCAGGGAAGTATGTAACTGGGTTCATTTTAAAGGGGGTTAATTCAGTCAGGCTTGTTTGGTTTTACCTGTATTATGTGCGGAGTTCTTTCCCATTTACCTGTCTCTCTGGAATTTCATGTATGTTAGTTTTCAATGCATCATGGGAATTCCTCATGGACTCATGATTAAAATCATGAGGCGGGAAACAGCTTGTTCATAGGTGTCATTAGTTTGTGGTCACTCTGAGAAGAAGGACGTTTTGATTTAGCATTGGATTATGTAAGTTGGCTTTCTTTCTTTTGTTTAGTTTACTAAATTACTTATATGGTTTTAATGTTAAGCAGAGTCATTTTGGTGCAGCTCATTTATTAATTTAATTGTAATTACTGTCTAAATTGTACATTGTTAATTACCACAGGTTAAGGGTCCGTTTGCATGATTTAATGCTCTTTTCAGTAAAGTCATTATTTAGGTTCTAAGTCTTTTCATGCTGTCACTCATTAACATCTTTCCTCATTCTCATTATTGCTAATATTATTTGCAGTTAACACAGTCACGAGAGTAAGGCGTTAGAGAGAGGGTTGTATGAGCTCCATTCACATTGAATTGGTGAGTGGTGTGACATGGTCGCCTAGTATTTTATGTATTGCCTGTATTGCAGTATCCTTGCTATTTATTATATATTGTATTGTTTAAAGTGTTTATGTACAGTTGTACTTATGTGCGTTTTGGTATTTATATTTGCAGAGCAGAAACATACAGTAGAAATACAGTATAGACATATATAAAGATAAACGAGAAGAGCGTTGTCGAGTTGTACATGTAACCCTGCATCCCATAAGACACAGTAACCCCACCGAGTTATATATAGACAAGACATTTCCATGCACTCGAAAATTTGAGTCCTTGACCTGGAACTAAGGATCCACGTTTAGGTTTTGAAATCTGTAATTTAGGTTTCGACAACGCTGATAATTTCATGTCCCTTGAGGTATTACCGTCGTATTTGGTTTGCATGTGTTTATGGAAAAGAACTTACGGTTGACCTCTATCACATTGAACCCCGAGTGCTTGTAAGTTTCTAAATGTGCTGATGGCGAGCTTTTTTGTCTCTCCGACAACTCTTGTTCATTGAATGGTCAGTGAAAACGTTAAACGTTTTGAAACCAAGAAAATTACACAAATCCTTTATTTAAACCTTTCCCTTATAGAATCGCCTTTTAGCACATTTATTTTATTCATCCGCAAAGAAAATACTGATATTTACAATTTATACAGGCATGAATATCTATGATAAATAGTTTCTATATCCTAGCAGATGGTAGCTTAAAGCAGGCTGAAAATATAGCAGAATGTGTATTCTGCTTGATATGGTCACCTGTCTTCAAAACTAGAAACCGAGGTTTACCGAGCTCATATGACGGGTGCCTGCTCAATGCATGACATCATGCATTCTAGCAGTTTCTTTAGGAAATTTCTGCAGTACTGTTGTCCTACATTATGCTACCAACTGTATGAAATGACAGATCATTCAGAATCTTTTGAATGACCGCAAAAACTACTTTATCTTGAACCCTCTGAAAAATGAATACTTCAGTCTGAAAGGTTCGGTTTTATGTTCTACCTTATTTGTCTTGTTATGGGAAAACCTGCCTTATTGCATTGCAATATTGTACAGATCAATCACCGTTTTCATCAGGGGCTCTGCATCTGAGTTTCGTCTACACTACCAAATACCGTATATAATATTGCTACATAAAGTGCTTTGCATGCTTGCTGGTGTCAAACTGTAGATCAAGACCAGCCGCCACGTCTGACGCGGTGGTTGGCCTTGATTTACACTACCGGTATATGATATGCAATAAGTCGGGTTTTCTCATGGCACGACTCATATGTATTTGTTTTTTCAGAAATGTCTGGTGATAACAAATTAATAATACAGTGTTGTATAGCTAGTGTTGAAAAGTCTAGATGAATGATTTAGTTCCAGATATGTCATTTTCTTTTGGATATCCAAGAATGGAAGCAGACACTAAGCTCTGCTTCAGAGTTTCAAATGTATTCTGACATTCTTCAGAGCAGGAAAATTAATTTCCTTCCGGGTCAGGCGTGTCAAAGAATACTCATTTGCTGCAAAGCTCTGTATTATTCCATCAATCGTTCAGAGGTCGCGGGCGTTTCAGAGACCAAATGGGAGGACCTTAAAATGGTACACGCCCACGCGCCTTGAAAATGCACTAGTTATTCTATAATTCTCATCCATTACACACTGTCGATAATCTGAGCTAGACTAATGGTTTCAAGAGAGTGTGTCTGGCGATTTATCGATGGGTATGCACCCTTAAGGGTAACAGGGGTAAAGGTCCCGTAATCTAGACATAAGTGGGTTGAGCTAAAAAACATTTTTAGATATGAAGCTAATGATAAGCTTGCCAAACAAGGAGACCAATCAAACAACAGTGTCACATATCAGGAGAAAGTCAGCATGATTAAGTCAATGTTTAAGGCCAGACAGGAGAAGGATGCTTATCATATTATTAGCAGGCCTGAACAAGTCATCATGGTAAGGCTACGCATAGGGCACAACAGACTGAAGGAAGTTCAAGTTGGTCCCATCCCCAATATGCCCATGTGGTGAGGAGGAACATACAGTACAGCACATTCTCCAGAATTGTGAAACACACAACCAGCAGAGGGATGCGATATGGCCTACAGATATCCCACTGAACAGGAAGCTGTACGGAGATGTGGAGGATCTGTGAAGGACCACACAATTAATCTCTGCAACTGGACTGATCGTGTAGAGGCGAACGACAAGAAGAAGAGAAGAAGAAGCACATAAAAGAATTGGCGATAATCAAGGGTTGTTACTTGACTTTATTACGTCATTTACCAACAGCTTAGGAACTTCACTTTCAATTATATAAGAAATGAACTGATGGTTTTTTTTTTTGGCGTTTAAGCGAAATAAACGACAGAAAATGATCGACAAATTCCATGAACCGCGCTAGCGATTCATGGTAAATTTGCCGATCATTTTCTGTAATTTTGCTGTAATTTCTAATATTAATCCATAATAGAGGTTGTTAACACGAATAATGTGTATCCCTGAAAGGAACAGCCATTACTGCCATTACTCCGGGAACACCACAACATGATGCGCGGAGATCATATACATAAGCCCCGCCTTCACTGCGTCGGGACAGTCACAAGTCCCGTTCCTAGATAAATTTCGTTTATACGAAATAAACGTCACTTTGTTCAATAGAATTGAATGAGGCGAATTTGAATATTTGGTTTTGACCAAGTGGTGATATTTTTATCGGTTTTTGCATAATTCGTATATTTAGCACATACATGTAACCCATTCCTTTCTCCCCAATTTGTTATCTGGTCCAAAATAAACATTTTAATAATTTGAAAGCAAGCTTTTAAACTTTGCTGTTTACAAATCATTAAAAAACGCTTTGATTGCCAACTATTTAAGAAGATGTTCTTTGCTTTCTACCAGTTTCAAAAGTTCGGCTTCTTCAATGGCAAAGGCATCCTGCACAGTTGCTACTAACGTATATAAGCCAGCGGTTATTTTAGACAGTTGGTCGATTAAGGTTTTATTGAATTTGCCGTGTAATCTCGTGTTTTAATGAAAATGTCTACCTGGGTGTGGTTCAGACTGCAATATTCCTGCACCGTATACATACCAATTAAATAACACCCCTTGATATGTGGGCAATTTTACGTAAATGAAACGTGCGGTTTTAGCTCATCTGAGCACATTAAAGTGCTCAAGGTGAGCTTTTGTGGTCGGTCTTTGTGCGTCGTCCGTCGTGCGTCAAGAATTTATTCAAACATCTTCGTCTTCAAAACCACTAGCCTGATTGCAACCAAACTTCACAGGAATGTTCATTGGGTCAAGCTCTTTCCAAGTTGTTCAAAGAATTTGAAACAATGGAGAACTCTGGTTGCCATGGCAACCAAAGTGAGAAAATAAGGAAATCTTAAAAGATATTCTTGTCAAAAACCGTAAGGGCCAGAGCTTAGATATTTGGCACATAGCATCATCTATAGGACCTTTATCAAGTTTGTTCAAATTTTGCCCCTGGGGTCAAAATTTGCCCTGCCCCGGGGTCACCGATTTACATAGAGTTATATAGTGAAATGTACAAACATCTTTTTCTCTGAAACTAATATGGCCAGAGCTTTGATATTTGGCATTGTGTAACTTCCAGAGGTCCTCAACATATATTGTTGAACTGGTTCCGGTCTGTTGCATATCTAGGTCACCGGAGCTTTAAATAGATTTTTCAATGAAAACTTCAAAAAATCTTCTTGTCTGAAACCAAAATAGGGCGAGCTTAGATATTTTGCATATAACATCGGCAACAGGTCCCCTATCAAAATTGTTCAAATTTTGCCCCTTGGGTCAAAACTGGCCCCGCCCCGGGGATCACCGTTTTTTCATAGAGTTATATTGTAAACTGTTCAAACATCTGTTTCTCTGAAACCAATATGGCCAGAGCATTGATATTTGGCATGCTGTAACTTCCAGAAGTCCTTCACATACGTTGTTGAATTAGTTCCGGTATGTTGCATATCTGGGTCACTTGAGCTAAAAATAGATTTTTCAATGAAAACTTCAAAAATCTTCTTGTCTGAAACAGTAATACACTTAGCTTAGATATTTTGCACATAACATCATCTACAGGTCCTCTATTAAAGTTGTTCAATTTTTGCCCCTGGGGTCAAAATTGGCCCGTACCGGGGGTCACCATTTTACATAAGAGTTATACAGTTAAATGTTCAAACATCTTTTACTCAGAAACCAATTTGGCCAAAGCTTTGATATTTGACATGGTGTAACTTCCAGAGGTCCTTACATATATTTTTGAATTGGTTCCGGTCTGTTGCATATCAGGGTAACCAGAGCTAAAAATAGATATTTTCAATGAACACTTCAAAAATCTTCTTGTTTTAAATTCCTTGACCCAGCTGAGTGTAACCATGGTCAGGTGAGCGATCAAGGGCCATTCTGGCCCTCTTGTTTGGATCAGATGCGGGCAGCACTTGGGTTTTCGTGGGTTGAAAACTTAATGAGTCCGACTAAAGATGGGGTTTAATTAACTATTGTAACACGGCTGCGGCATTTTTCTATAGAAAAGTACCCCAGTTTAAGTTGAATACCGCACACTTTGTAGTGGGCGGAGTTTCCCCGCCCATGCAATAACTGGTAGAAAACCATGCAGTTAACTAGTTAACCGCACAGTAATGGCGGACATCTAGTTAACCGCACAGTCTGGCGCACATCCGGTGTTGCAGATATAAAGCCCCAGATAAGAGCGAGTAAATGGAACAAATCCAAATTTTCTCACTCATTTCAACATTTAATCCTATGGTGTTACTATTCATTAGAATCGTCTCGAAGAGACGATTCTAGTGAGTAGTGACACCATAGGGTTTAATGCAGAAATGAAGATTTTAGTTCTTGAAATACTCCTCTTATCTGGAGCCTTGGCATGGTAATAGCAGCACAAGTCACAATGGAGAAATTACACGATTTGTTTTGAACAATAAACAATTTTGTGCAAAATTGATAATTCCTTTTCAACCAGTTTGGATCCAGACCAGACGCCTTGTACAAAGCGTCTTATCTGGGTCCAAATATTGTGCAAAGGAAAAATTGCTAAATATTTGACTGAGAAATGCAATCGTGTTCTCTACTGCAAATCGTCCCGTCATCACTGTGCCGATATCCATATTAATCATTTTAAGTAAACACGCGCGAAAGCTAGTGACGAAAATACAGGGCTGCCATAAGTTGACAAAAAAATCCGAAGGTTTTTCAAGTGCGATTTTACGAATCGTACCTTTTCCCCGTCGCCTGTTTCTAGTTTTGTTGACACGTGACTGCTTAAAGCAGGCTGAAAGTAAAGCAAAATGCGCCTTAAGACGCATTCTGCTTTACTTTCAGCCTGCTTTTAGCTACAATGTACCATGTACTAGAAAAAAAATCCGAAGATTTAGGAAAAATCCGGAGAAATGGCAACCCTGCAAATATTCCCAGAAACTAGAACATTCGTCTTTACAGCAAAACTTTAACACACTGCCCGCGAAAGCGATCTATGCTGGAAGTTGTCGGATTGGTTAACGAGTATACGTTCCAGTCTTTGATTGGTCTCTTTTATGGGGTTTACACTACCTTTGATTAGCAAAGCGCTCAACATTTGGTATAACTTGCGCAGATAGCGATGTTGTTCCTGTCACTGATTGGTCGTTCAAATGGGGATTCTAATAGATGTCAAAAGCGCTCAATAGTTGATGTAAATTGCACAGAGCCCAACCTCTGGGTCTATATTTAGCCATATTACAAGCAATATATTGCAGTATCTCCAACTCGTTATCTAATTAAACACGCCCACATACACTCGTGCGCATGCGCGCACTCATGTACAGTGTGCGCGTTTAATTGAGATAACTCGTGGGAGCTATGCAATATATATAACTCAGATCATATCTGCAACTTTATGACAGACATATAAGATATATGGAAGCTAAATCTTATTAAACAATCAATCTTTAAAACACTTAAATGTCTATAAATTAGCTTTTTAAACAATTAATCAGATACTGGAGAAAAATGACTGTCACATGCCCCGCAAAAATTAAATTTTGCCTATACAATTTTTGAAAAGTGAGAAAAAAAAGGTCGGAGGGAAAAACTGTATGCCGTTTCCTTGATGTTGATGTCACATTGATGCCCATACTGTGCCTAGTTTTAACTTAATAAATGAAATTGAACTAAGGCAGGAACGTATATTATATTTATATACGTCCCTGACTAGGGTCGGTCGGGTTACCGGAAACACAGGTATTTTATTTTATTTGGCTTAGGCTTATTATTATTTTTGTAGGTTACTTTTTAGGGTCTTGTTATAGAAGAAACAGGGATCATGTCTTCTACAATCTTCCTTTTAACACATTTTAACACATTCAACCTTAGCGACGAGTATACTCGTCATTTATAAATAGTGTACCTGTGATGATTACACTTGTCCAACACAAACAGTGTAAACCCTGATCAGTTGGCTCCTTAAGGAGCACTCTGATCAGGGTCTACACTGTTTGTCATTTTGAAATATATTGTTAAAATTGACCCTTAAGGGTGTATCAATGTCATGAGCCATTTTTTTCAAAGTATTAAACTTTTTTTCTATCATTGTTTTTTTGGAAGAGCTATTTATGATGAATGAAATAATGAAAAAAAAATAATATGGTGGTGTCCTTTTTTTTGAGCTACAGCGATTTGAAAAAGGTATGTGAAATTTGGATTTTTTTCTTCAAATTTTACCCATTCAGAGTACAAGTTTCAGTAAAATCTATTTCAAAACAAAACAAAAATGTTAATTTGGGTTTTCTTTATTTATTTCATGTCTATGGTGGTATGTTCACAAATATAAACCAAATTTAGACCAAGCAGGCACCAGGTTTGAACAATATGGATCCTTGAATATCAAAAATATGCTTGATATAGGGCATGATTTTATTAGATTTTTTTATTTTATGAAAAAAAGTAAAAAAGTTTGAAAATGAAATAGTTCTAGTATTTAACTTTTTCTTATATTCTACCAGATGAAAGCCCATACTAAGGCAGTTCAAAATATGAAAAGAAATTGAAAGGTCAGTGTTGAAAATTTTGAGTTATTAAAGTAAAAAGAGTTATCACCCCTTACAAAATTTACAAAAAGTACCATATCGATGATATTTAGAGCTTTATAAATTTCACATTTGGTGCCTTATTTTTCTTAAATTAGTTTTTGTATGAAGAAATACTACCATAGATAGGAAATAAATAACACAAACCCAAATTATCATATTTGTTTTAATTTAAAATGGGTTTTATTGAAGCGGGCTGTTTGAAAAGGACAAAATAAGAGGAAGTGGGTGGGGTAAATTTTACATGGCCGTAGAGCCAACTGTTGTTCACCAAAATGTACACTTTTTCTATTTTTTCATTCATCTTAAATAGCTCTTCAATACAAAACCATCATAGAGTGTTTTCATATACTTTGAAAAGTTCCCAAATTCATGACATTGATACACCCTTAATAGTCAATTATGCACTAGATTTATTTTGAAATTGGAATTGTCCATTAAAAATTTCAAGGGTGAATGAGTTAATGAAAATGTTAAAACTGTGATGTTGTTCAAGACAATAAAATTTTCTTTGATAAAGACATTTATTTCAGAATATCTTTAGATCTACAATGCATTTAAAAATAATTTAGAAAGGAAAACGTTTTTGTTGCTTGATTTCAAGATTGGGGACAGACAAAAACTGACAGCAAGCTTAAAGCAACACAGAAATTTCCGCTTTGTGTAATTATTACGTTTATGTTTTTATTACGTACCGGAAGTAATTATCCAAAATGGCAACCTCTCCAAATACTTCGACTTTAACCACTCCGAAGAAAAAAGATGAATCGTTATTGGAGAAAATAGGCACACTGGGACGGAAGAAGAAAGTCAAAGAAGGTACTGATACTATATCTAGTAGATCTTGTGCTTTGATTCACTGCTTTTGAGATGACCATATAAGGAATTGGATGGGTGGGGTATCACATATTTTCGATGTTTACGTTTTTGTAGAAATTCTATAGTGTATTAGTGATCTACAGTGACATGGACTGTCCGTTTAATAAATATGTTAAACGATATTGAAGTGGAACCAGCTCTAGGCCCAAACTGTTGGTCTCATAGACATGTTTCTGTAGGTATAGATAATCCTTGGATATTTAATTTCAGATTTTTTCTGCACGACACTGTAGAAGATTTGATATGATACTATCCTTAGCACGGAATTATACAAGACAGAATCGCAACTCAGCGAAGTTAAATAGCATCTGAGCTCTCGAGGCGGTTGAATTTTGCGAGATTATGTGTCACGTGACAACATCTTAATTCACTTTTTGCCTCGTTGTCCGTCATTTCTGGGGTGAAAATTTACTGACTCAAGTGTATTTATTGACATTTTAGTGGATTTAAACTACTTGTGGGACATTCCTATCAATTCACAGGAATATAAACCCGTAAATAATGCTTCGAAACAGACATTAATCATAATTCATATTGACTACCGATAGACATTATCTTATAAGTCACCTCTGGCTGAGAGACGCAAGCAACACCGCCTCGATGTTCTATACAAGATAAAGAATGGCCTAGTTGACTTCGAGGCGGACATCAGGCCAAGTGACTCAAGGACCAGAGGGGGAAGTCGCCTGTACCAACCGAACACAAAGAGCACGGCCTTCAAGTACTCATTCTACCCGAGAACCATCCAGGAGTGGAACAGACTTCCTACCTTCATCACTGACTCCAGCACCATAGAGGGCTTTGCCGCTGCCATACGATCTGTGGCAGTTGCTTCCAGCTATTAGTCAGGGCCATCATATGTACATAATTTTAAATTTTGGAAGCTTTTACCAGTTTTTACGGGAAGGAGGCGACTATCCCATTTTTACCCCATTCTGAGGTCAACTATTACAGTCTAAAGACTCCTGACCTAATTTCGGAAGAAGAAGAAGTCTCGCAAAGTCTCGTTTGCGCTGCACTAGATTTGCAATATAGCGCGAGGTTGCAATTCCGTGAGTGTAAAATTCCGTGCCTTTAGTATGGCCACGGAATTATACAAGACAGAATCGCAACTCAGAGAAGCTTAAAAGGCTAGCATTTGAGCTCTTGCGGCGGTTGAATTTTACGAGATTATGTGTCACGTGACAGCATATTCACTTTTTGCCTCGTTGTCCGCCATTTCTGGGGTGACAATTTACCGACTCGAGTGTATTATTTGACATTATAGTGGATTTAAATGACTTGGTGGACATTCCTATCAATTCACGGTAATATAAACCCGTGAACAATGCTTCGAAACAGACATTAATCATATTGACTACCGATAGACATATCTTATCAAGTCTCTCGAAGACTCATTTGCGTCGCACAAGATTTACGATTTAGCGTGAGGTTGCAATTCCGTGAGTATATAATTCTGTGGTATGGCAAATTGGCCTTTAATAAGTTTTAATGTTTATAAGCAAGTTAAAGGATATAGTGTATCGAAACATCTCATGACTGCATGCTTTTCAGTTGCAATACAGTATGACAACGAAAGTTAGTACAGTAGAGCTTGGAGGCTTTCAAGACAGTCCTATGAGATCATTGCCCATTATATACCGTGTCTCTTCTTGCCCGTTGTGTAAAAACCATTATAGGATTCTATGACGTATTGATACAGATACAGAGGTATTGTCGGTATTTCCTGATACTCACTGTACACATTAAATATCACGATACTTTTTTCTTAAAAGTTTAAACAGATATATCTCTAGTTTTATTTCATGTTCAAATGTTTTTCTGTGCAGCAAACATCAATCAAATAACACTTTATTCCTCTAAAAAGCCCAAAGCTGTTATTTTAGACAATTTTAAAGGAGTTCAGAATGTACCAAGTAACTAAGGCAGGGTGCGACATGTCTGTGCTTAGTCCGGGGCTTGTTAATTTTCCAAGAATTAGCTTGGATTGTCAAAAAGTCAAAAGTGAATATTTCAATATGCATAAGACAATTATATTTGATTCAATATGCAAACAAAAGAGTTTACTCTTGAAAACTGCGTCTGGGATAACTTTCATTTCCCGTCAGTTCATACCATATGTCCTGCGCACCTTGCAGTGCCAAGATTATCAGCTTTTCCATAAACCAATCATATTGATGGTTGGTATTCACGGAAATTAGCAAAATTTATTATTAATTTACTAAACTGGGCTTCCCATTACCCATCGTTTATGGAAAAGTCATAATATTTTGAGAAAAGTTTTAAATGCTGAACCTCAATGTTCTTTTTAATGCTGAACTCCCGATTTCAACATTTCATAAATGTCTTTCAATAAAACAATTGCAGTATTTGCATTTAAAGCTGATCATAATGGCATAAAATATCAATAATGTCATAACAGGTCTATTTCCTGTATGTTTTTGTGTGACAATGTTCAGTAAGTCATTAGTCTCATTATATCCTATTTCAAAGTAGATTCTAACTCTGAATATTGTATGTACGTGGTAGAATCCTATAAAGGCTTTTACATGAGGTCTCTTCTAAAAATTTAGGTTTCAAGGCGATGAACTATCTTTTTTAAAAGCAAAAGGCAGTGAACAATCCCCCCCCAAAAAAAGACAAATGAGTAAGTAAGTTTCTTCCTAAATGTGAAGACGAGTTAAATGATTGACATTTGAGGACTCAAATTAAATATTTGTGACCCGATAAAAAAAAAAATGAGGAAAAAAGCAGAATTGTGACGCTCACAGATAACTTTCGTCACAGTTAATATTTTTAGAACAATATTGCAGTTGACAATTGCTGCAAATGAGAATATTTTCAAATTTACTATGCATTTTAAAGCGCTATAACGCCATATCCTGTTTCTAGTTTGAAGATATCATAATGTGACCACTTAAAACAGGTTGATAGTAAAGCAGAATGCGCCATAAGGCACATTCTGCAATACTTTCTATCTGCTTAAAGCTATTATCTACTAGATATAGAAAATATTTCTTACGATTAAAATCATTTTTATGTGTGACAGTATAAGTTGGAATTATATTCTTCAGTAGGGAAATTAATTAAAGGCAAAAAGAGGTGTATTTATGGGGTAATGGGTTAAGTGGTCATCTGTCTTCAAAACTAGAAACAGGCTATGGGTAATGGGTTAAAGTAGATCAGGTAGGCTATGGATTACCGGTAATACCAGTTTCTAGGAACTATGATTATTTCTTATTTGCAAAGAGTGACTGCTAGATCTACCATCTTTTTTGAGGTTCAGTAACTTGTCAATCCTGATGGTAGCCAGAAGTCTGTAAATCAGTAATGTGACACCTATCATCAATGTGAACATATGAATTAATCTCTGTTTACTTTCTACTATACAGCTATAGAGTTACAGGAGGAGGGTAAAAATGCCATTGAATCACCAACCAGTCCAACATTGGCAGACATTGGGCCAGAGGGATACTTTCTTGGTAAATATGTACAGTCATAATAATACATATTGTGACCAAATTGGCTACCGGTATATGTTTGTATTGAATTTTGTTAAATATCCTAATTTAGATTAATAACTGATTTTACAGCCAAATGAATATATTTCAGTGAAGAAACTACTAGGGGCATTTCAACAAGCCATTTGTCACTCACTGTGATACTGTTCTTGTTTTTTTCTTCATTTTAATGCAAACTGACAAATAGTGCAGATCCTGATCAGATGACTCCTTTAGGAGCCATCTGATCTGAGTCTACACAGTTTGCATTGGACAAGTTTACTTTTCACAGGTACACTTTTTCTGAAGGACAAGTATACTCTTTGTTATGGTGCAATGTCATTATGTGTTAAATACATATTGTTTAACTTATAATTGTTATAACAGCTATATCATAGAAATTAGAATAATCTTGTTTATATTACAGAGGAAAATGAAGAGCGTTCCATGATAGAGCCTACATCAAGAGATGAGCCCAAAGTAAAAGAACTAGTAGAGGTAAGGTTTTATAGTTAAATATCTTGCCATGACAAAGGAATGAAAACAAGAATAAAGTATTTCTTTTCTGGTTATTGGGATGATACTTTAAACTACAGGGCTGCCATAAGTTGACATAAAAAATCCTAAGATTTCCAAATTTGCATTTTTCAAGTGCGATTTAACGAATCGTACCTTTTCCCCATCGCCTGTTCCTAGTTTTGTTGACACATGTGTGCTTAAAGCAGGCTGAAAGTAAAGCAGAATGCGCCTTAAGGCGCATTCTGCTTTACTTTCAGTCTGCTATAAGCTACCATGTAATAGCAAAAAACCCAAAGATTTAGGAAAAATCCGGAGAAATGGCAGCCCTGAAACTAAGGTCCCAGGTATTGAGGCTATACACTGGACCTGTACAAGAACCGGAGGGCTCTCTTAAAAAAAGAGTCAGGCGTTGTATCCTCTGGAACACCCAATAAGCCCAAATTTGGCAGAAACAGACTTAAATCAAAACAAAAAAATAAACAGAACTTTTGTTTGAATTATATGTTAGTGTAAAACTGAAAGTCATGAAGTATGAAATCTTAATATAAAAGCTATATACAGGGAAGTGAAAAACTGCAGTGTTTCCTTCTTTAAATCTCTACCAAACCGTTTGATGTACCAACTCATTACAATTGTCTCTTTGTGGTTATTGTACTGCATGTAAGTTGTAACTGCATACCGAATGATGGAGACATAAGGCTTTGAATATTTTAGTTAGTTACCTACTTATGGTAACTGTAATTAACCCTTTACCCCATGACCTGTTTCTAGTTTTGAAGACAGGTCACTGGTGACCACCTAAGTCAGGTTGAAAGTAAAGCAGAATGTGCCTTAAGGTGCATTCTGCTTTTCTTTCAGTCTGCTTTAAGCTGCCATCTGGTATAATACGGAAAAAATTCTTTTGATAGATATTAAGGACTCTATATGGAGGATGTTGAATGAGTGTCTTTTCAGTTGTGAATTTATTGAACAAGCCTTGACAAGCAACATATAATTTTATCCAACGAGTTCAATAAGTTCAATGCTGAAATCATGAATTTAAAATTCTATTTATCACATAAACAACAGCTGACACAAAAGTCTGAACATTCTTACTTTCAATTTTTCCTCAGCTATTAGGAAAAAGATTGTATTTTGCATGTTTATGTGATGAAAATTGGATCTACTTACTTCATTGGTAGCAAAGATCAAAGGAATAAAAAGGGTTATTTATGGTGTGAAGGGATAATCTGTGATGAGCAAGGCTCCTGATTAGATGTGTATTTCAAACACTGACATGGTCTCTTCCAAACATTATGATGTGACTTCTCATTAGAATTGTCTAGAGTATAGAAAATATTTCTTATGATACATGTTCATGACTTTTTAAATTGGAACTACAGTTGAAACTCGATACTTCCTACTCGCTATAGTTCGAACATACTTATATTTCAAAGTTAAAACGTGGTTAAGGGTATGTTTGACGTAAGTGAGATCGAGTCAGCGAAATTAAACTTATGAAATACTGGTTAGGTTGATTTAAGCTAGTTCAAAGTAACGTGTTTCGACTGTATTTTCTTCAGTGGAGGAATAAATTAAATGCGCTAAATGTGCTTCTTTGTCACTGTGTATACATGTCATCGTTACAGATGCTGTTGGACTGGATTAACGATGTTCTAGCTGATGACAGAATTATTGTTAAAGACATTGAAGAGGACTTGTTTGATGGCCAGATTCTCCAAAAATTAATTGGTAAGTTCTCTCAGATCAATTTCTTTAATCCTTTCCTCCATGAAACCTCAAATGGACAGTTCTAGTTTTCAATTTAGTCCAGTCCATTTCTTACTTTTAAGGGTTAATTTTTACAAATTTGTCAAAATGACAAACAGTGTAGACCCTGCTCAGAGGGCTACCTTAAGAAGCCCTCTGTTCAGGGTCTACACTGTTTGCATAGGGCAAGTGTATTCCTCACAGGTACACTGTTTGCAAAAGACTCTTTTAAAGAAGTCTTATATGCGTGACTAGAGTTCAAAGAGTTAAGCAAGCTAGCTCTGGAGAAGTCAAGCTTTGCCAGAATTTTAATTGTTGATTAAAAGTTTGGAGTTAAAGTAGGTGAATTTGTAATGGGGTAGTTTTAAAGGGTAGCTTAAACAAAACACTAAATATCTGAACCCATCTTTTGTTTTAAATGTGTTTTTTGCATCTTTAACTCTAGAAGCATAAATGATTTATTTTATGAGGAAAATATTCTAGCATAAGAAACTATTTCTATGAGAACTAGATAAAGTTATGATATATAGTAAAATAGTGTAGTAAAATAGCACAGACCCTGACCAGAGGTCTTGTTTGGAAGCCCTCTGATCTTGGCCTGCACAGTTTGTAAAGTTTGTATGGTTACGATATCCGCATAGGAAACATAAACTCTTCATTGTTGCACTGTAATGCAAGTTAACCTCATTCTCGAGCCAACTGTTCGAGGTTCACACGTTCAGGGCAGGAAAGTGTATTCCTCATACTTAAATTGGATTGTAAACAATTTTGGAGTTGTAATAATTTTAATTTTTTGTACTCAAGAAATATTACCAGATTTGTAGACTTAAATTCATTCTATGGTGAATATTTTTTTCTAAGGGGCAAACTCAAAAACATAAAAATTGTTTATGGACAAGTGTATTTTAGTAATTCCGTTTTAACAGCCGTTTTACTTTCGAAGTCAACTGAAGGTATATCAGTTACAATTTTGATTCATAAAGGTGTTTCCATTTTCGCCCCTTGGATCTCACAATGGCCAAAATTAAACAAACCAAAATGAAACATGATCTTTTAGCACAAAACGGGCAAAATACCACGACACCAATTATTCCCAGAGTAGAGTATATAGTACAGTATCTCCTTGTTCTTTACAGAGAAGCTTGCTGGGATCAAGGTGGAGGTTCCTGAGGTGTCTCAGTCTGAGATGGGCCAGAAACAGAAGTTACAGGTGATATTAGAAGTGATCAACAAAATACTCAACTTACCTCAGCTCGGCTCCTGGAATGCCCAAAAGTGGAGTGTAGACAGTAAGTTTTCCCCTATAACTGTTCTCCTAGATTTGTCTTATATCAATAAACAGTGTCATGGGAAAACCAGACTTGTTGCACTGCAAACAGTGTAGATCAAGGACAGCTGCCACATCTTTGACGTAGCCGCTGGCCTTGATCTATGCTGTTTGACAACTACATGCGTCTAAAGCATTTGCCAAGCTGCAGGGCTTCATATAAGAGAGAGTAAACTGAAAAATATCAAGTTTTTCATTTAATTCAGCACATCCTATGGTGTTACTACTCATTAGAATCGTCTGGAAGAGACGATTCTAATGAGTAGTGACACCATAGGGTTTAATGCAAAAATAAGGATTTTAGTTTTTGATGGCATAGGCGCTTGGTCTGTACAATGTCACCATGCAATAAGGCTTGTTTTGTCATGGCATAGCTCGATTGTAATGTAGGTGTTGTTACTTCAGCAGCACTGCAGTGGAATTTGTTTGGATGGATCATGACAACTCAAACTTATATTGAGCACTCGAACAACTACACATTTGATATTTTTAAGAAAGATGGCAACTTAATATATGACAAAAGTAATTCAGAAAGCATAACTTTTGTCCTTTATCAAGCTGATCACCATGTTTCTTCGCCCAGTGGTTCCTCCACACAAGTCTGACCGTAGTGTTGAAGGAAGTACAGTAAAACCTCTCTATTTCAACCACAAAATTGTGTTGATTCTGTTGTTTATGACAGGTGACTGCTCTCCTTTAGGAGCATGCTGTTTTACATTCACCTTGCTTTAACTCTTTCCTCCCTGAAACTTTAAATGGACAATGCCAGTTTCAATTTTAGTCTAGTCCATTTCTGACTTTAAAGGGTTGTTTCTGTCAATGTTTGGCATTGTGACAAACAGTGAAGACCCTGATCAGAGGGCTCCTTTCGGAGCCCTCTGATCTGGGTCTTCACTGTTTGTATAGGACATGTGTACTATTCACATGTACACTGTTTGAAAAGCACGCCTATATGCGGGACTAGGGTTCAAAGAGTTTAGCTGTCACTTGTCTTACATACAATCAATTAGCTTTGTTTTTAGTAGTTGTTATAGTGAGGTTTTACTGTACATGATTATGTCCTAAGACTGAAACATCCTCTGTAACATTGATTAGAGTTCTAACTCTTGTCTATATTTCAGGTGTTCACTCTAAGAACCTTGTAGCCATTCTCCACCTGTTAGTGGCCTTAGCTAGACATTTCCGAGCCCCAATCAGACTCCCAGAGAACGTCTTTGTCTATCTCGTAGTTGTACAGGTAGGTAAAGAGAAATTGTTTTCTATGTTATTTTGTTGTTTAGTGTTATCCATATGACTTATTACAGGTTTGATCAAAACCCAGTCTCTTTGGCCTTAACACGCAGTGAGTGGTGGATTGTACCATAGATACTAAATGAAGTGTAACCTAACTCCGGTTCGGATCAGCCGTTATTATTACAATCAAGGGATTAAACTGATATTGAGTTATAATTGCTTTTATTTAGCAAATTACTAAGGAAACTTACAAAATGAGTATCAAACAGTTTTGATCCTGATCAGATGCCAGTTTATATGGTGTCTGATCAGGAACCAAATTGTTTTGAGAATATTGACACACTTGGGGTAAGGCAGGGAAAAAGTAAATGCACCTCTACCTACTCCCCCACATAAGTAATATGAATATTCATTGGCGGTGTCAAACACAAGTGGCAGCTTAAAGCAAGATTAAAGTAAAATAGAAACACCTCCCTGTAGCGTGCTGTAAAGAAATTGATGGCCATCGATTGTGAGTTGGCTACCGGTCTGAAATACAGTGGAGAAAATGTAATTATTTCATTCAAGCCCAAACGCATCGCAATGAAATATAGAAAATGACAACATTTTGACAATTCAGACTACCAGTCTTAAACTGAGTGGCAAACAGTTCGGAGCCTGATCAGACGCCGGGTAACCCGGTGTCTGATCAGGCTCCAAAGTTTAAGTGGAACCAGGGTTATTTGGAAGGAAAACATTATCTCTACTGTACTCTGCACGCGGGGCATAAACTGCTAACCTTAACAGCAAACAATGGAAATTGAACACGCTTCTGAAGTCCTCAAGACAGGCTTTATCTTACATGAAGCTGAAGTTTTACAAAAGAATTCTCTAATAAATTATGACAAATTATTGACTTCAAAGAAACAATTTATAACTTTGTAAAATTTTAAAGTATTGTTTTTAGATGAACCTTTGTAAGTTTAAAATGATATAACCTGTTTTGATTTATCAATTTTCATGGTGTTAAGAAATTTTGAATAATAACATGGCTTTTCTTTTCTTGCAGAAAAGGGATGGTATGCTACAACCTAGAAGAGTAACTGAGGAAATTACTGGGGCAAATGAGTGAGTGAACTCATCATTATCACTCTTAAAAACTCTGAATTAATATTTTCTGCTTAAAACAGATTCAGAATTAATTCTGAAATTGACTTTTTCTTCATAACTGTTTGAATATTTGAATAACTTTTCACTTACATGAAAAAAGTCAGAGTAACCTATGTGAAAGAGACATAGTCCGGATAATATGCCACGTAGTTGGTCATAAATTGAATGGAATCTTTAAATTGGAATTTCAGGTTGTACATCTTCTGTAAATGGACAAATATTTGTACATTTTCACCCTTAATTATTTTATCTAATTATATTGTGTATTTGTTATTGACATTCTGTTCTTTATGTTTTTCAGAGATGTTGGTGGCAGATTTGGTAAGAAATATCATTTCTACTTATTTCCCTGTGTATCTTGAGCCTCGAACTTAACTCTTCATATTATTAACAGGACTCCAGATAAGACTGAGTACAGTCAAACCTCTCTATTGTGACCACTATTTTGTGTTAATTATTATGTTTTTACGACTTGTGATTGCTTAAAGCAAGGTAACAGTAAAACAGAAAGCTTCTTTAAGAGCTTTCTGTTTGACTGTCACCTTATTTTAAGCTGTTATCTGTCTTTTATACAATCAATCAGCAGTATTTAAGGGGTTGTAATAGAGAGGTTTTACTGTACACTGTAATCTCTGTTTTATTTCTCCACCAAACATTATGTTGTAACTACTTATTAGGCACTTTTGATTGGGTGTTACAGCATTGGATGTAGTGGAGACAAATTGACTTGTGTTTTTAGAGACTCTTCTTATCTGGAGCTATAAACAACTTTTGAACTAACAAGATATCATCTGTCCAATTTTAGAAATGTTAAGAAACTTTTACACGTTTGTATCTGTCAAACCTAGTCTTCTATATGTCTTGTCATAAAAGTGTATACAGCTATCCTGTTTAAATGTTTCTATCTCATCTTTATACTTAACTACCTTGTTGTCAGTCTATACCTAAAATGCTAACAATTTGTATCAGCTGAAATGTATACTGTTTTAACTAACATGTCAACAATGTTACTCATTTCTCATTTAGCTACAGAGTTTGGCATTATATGGGATAGTGGTAAAGGAACAGTGTCAAATCTGTTTCAAGTGATCGTTGAAATGAAGATACTTTGAGAGTCTTTAATACATTTGTACTTTCTTCAATAGCCATCTGTGCAAATCATCTATATCCAAATGATATAACTTTTAAAGATCATCTGTACTTAAGACAAGATGAAAATAAAGCAGAAAGACCCTGTAGGAGCTTTATGCTTTATTTCAATATTTGTTTAACCCTTTGAACCCTAGTTCCGCATATTGGCGTCCTTTGCAAAAAGTGAACATGTGAATAGTACACTGGTCCTATGCAAACAGTGAAGACCCAGATCAGAGGGCTCCTAGGAGCCCTCTGATCAGGGTCTTCACTGTTTGTCATAACGCCAAACATTGACAAAAACATCCCTTAAAAGTCAGAAATGGACTAGACTAAAATGGAAACTGGAATTGTACATTTAAAGTTTCAGGGAGGAAAGAGTTAAGCTGTAACCTGTATGTCGCTGTATTAGTGGCATCAAAATGCTGATTATAAAAACCATGTAAAGGCATCGTAAGGGGCTTCGGTGGAAGAAAGTGTTAAATAAAATAACAGCTTAGTAAAGAATAAAGATTACACATTCTGAATTACTTTTGCCCTGTACTAAGCAGCGATATTGTAAGACATCTTCATGCTTCTTCATTTAATGGTCACTTAAAACAAGTTTTGTGCAATTATTTCATACTTGAATATCCGCACTTGACTGGGTGTCAAATGTTAGATATATTACTATTATCAGAATTATTTGCAAAGTCTGATTTGAGCATAAGTTCAATCTGACCAATCAAATGATTCGGAACATGAGTAAAACACCATTCATTCATTGGTGCTGAAATAAGTGAGAACATTTTGGATTTGCTCAGTTTTCTCCCTCTAATGGAGATCCCTGTGAAATGATGCCCAGTCAAGTATGGTCTACTGTTGGCTGTTGATGTGCTTCAAGAACCTCTGTATAACAGCATCCTAAGGACAATTGCAGAGGCTGGGAGTCGAGTAACGAGTGTCTTAACCCTTTGAACCCTAGTCCCGCATATATGCGTCCTTTTCAAACAGTGTATGTGTGAATAGTACACTTGTCCTATGCAAACAGTGAAGACCCAGATCAGAGGGCTCCGAAAGGAGCCCTCTGATCAGGGTCTTCACTGTTTGTCATGATGCCAAACATTGACAAAAACAACCCTTCAAAGTAAGAAATGGACTAAACAAAAATGGAAACTGGAATTGTCCATTTAAAGTTTCAGGGAATCTAGATAAGTCTATAGACCACTAAGACAGAGACAATTTTCACCCAGAGATATACTTTTTATAATACTGACATGGGCCTATTATTCTAGCATCTAGGCTGAAAGTTAAGCAGAATACTCTTCAAGAGCATTTTGCTTCAGTAAAAGTTTAAGCCTGCTTTAAGCTAGATCTAACATCTGCTAGGATATAAGAACTATTTCTTATGGTTCTTATATATATTATTCATTCATGACTAGTAAAGGTAAACTGGAAGTTCCGAACTATATCTATTTTCTTGAGAGAATAAATGAGAGAATAAATGAAGTAGTTCAAATGGTCTAGATTTCTATCTATGGAGTAGATCTAAAAAGAGTAAGCAACTTAACAATCTGTTATTCATTAAATTATGCAAACAGTATGGGTCAAGATGAGACGCGTATCATCTTATATAGATACAAACTGTTTGACACTGATATTTTCTGGAAAAAAAATGCACAAAAATTAACTCAGAGAATTGTTGCAGATGACAAAGGTTGCAGACGACAAATTCTGCAGACGATATTTACTAGCGCCATAAAGTGGGTGTGGTTTTAACAACGAAATAACGCGTCTTAATTTTCTACCGCGAAAACTGATTGCAACTCAATTTTACGAGCGTAATTGGTTGTAAAATCTAACTTAATAATTATACATTTGCACAAAATTGTATGTAACAAACAGAAGAATTTAGGTCCAATGTTTCATTTTAATTTATTGTTAGAAAACAGCGCTGGGGAATACTTTTTAGCCTAACAAAATATACGTAGTTCTCGTAGCAAATGTTACGGCGCCCCGTCATTTTTTAACGGTATCATTTTCGAAATATTTTTCTGTTACGTGAATATACAACGTTTTTTGTGGTGGAAATCAATTCATGAATGATAAATTCTGATCAGCTTTCATATAAAATGTGTGTTTGTCCAGAACTTACGGATAATTATCTGATTTTAAACCGACCCATATCGGCGACATAGATCTTTATCCTTCGCATCATCGCTTCTAAAAATTGTCGTTGAAAAGGTCTCCGATTCGGGGCGAACCTGTCAATCACTTTTTTTGATAACCAATTAGATCTACAAGACACTAAAAGCAATCTCGGCGCGTGTGGTCAAACATTGTTTGGCAGCCTGCCATTACACATGCCGTTATCGACATTGCGTAACGTGTTTACACGCATCAGTAGCGTTTGGTGATAGGCTAAGCGTGTGTATGGATTAGCCGAACTCTGAAGCCAATTTTAAGATTTTTAGAGTCGGCGATAAAATAAACTGTACTATTATACGGCGACAATTCCGAAATTTCTCGGCGCCAGACACTTTGCCGATTGAAATTTCTGTCGCCAGAATTATTTTTTTTGCGCAAATGGCGCCGTTGGCGATGCCCAGCGGGAACCCTGGAAAGAGTTAAACTTTAGAATGTGTCATGATGAATTGAGACCTGCTGTATTTATTTGAAGGTTTTATACATATTGTGACAATGAAGCTGAAAATAGCAAACAGTATACATTTGTAGACCTTGATGAGATACCAAACAATTTGGAACTAAATTGTTTACATGTGTTCTGGTTGGGATGGTACTCATAAAAAGGTAAATAATACTGAGTATGTTTCAGTGTTTAAGATTATGAGTGGTTGTTTACAGCATACTGAATGTAAAGCCGAACTCTTACAAAGGATGACCACCTGTTAGAATGTAGGAAATGTTTCCTTGAGCTCTTTAACAGAATAGAATACATGTAGAAGCAAAAAAAGTTGCATCTAATGATATAAATCTATAGGAAACAGATAATGATGTGTCCAAGGGTTTCTAGGAAGGAAAGGGTTCTGTTAATGAGCGAAGTAGATGCTGTTATGCAGAGGTTTTGTCATGAAGAAACATATATATAAGCTTGGTAATTCAGCAGATTGATTTGATAGCAATGTACTTTATTGATGTAATGCATGGAAGTTTGAATACCAAAATGTTGTGCCGGTTATATACAGTCAGGTCTTTTTATATTGATAGAAGATATAATGAGTGTATGCAGTGTTTAATGTAAAATGACTGAACACTGCAGTAAAACCTCTATATTATGACCACTTAATCGTTTTTAAAAAAAATTTGTGTAATGCACGTGACTGCGACTGCCTAAAGCAATGTGAAAGTAAAACTGAAAGCTCCTTGAGGAGCTTTCTGTTTTACAGTCACCTTGCTATAAGCTGTCACCTGTCTTTAAAACAACTAACTAGCCTTTGTTTTAGTGGTGATAATAGAGAGGTTTTACTGTACTAGTCTAGTTGTTCTGATGTAATGGATATCTACTTACAGATGGTAATAAGGGACTATTGAGTAGAAGAACCATGAATGGCGTACCACAAGTGTAGAATTTATACAGAATTAAACATAGTAATGCAGAAGGCTCCTTTATCCTGTATTAGATAAATCACCTGTCATTTGAGATCCCAAGGCCTTTTTAATAAGCATTTGATTTCTACTAAACTTGTTCTATAACAGCAAATTCAGTTTAATGTTTCAAAATGAAGACTGTCACTATAAGAAGAACTGACTGTGTCAACTGCTTTAAGTCTTGCTCAAATATACCAAACTGCTTTGATAAACCATAGAATGATCAAGGTTTGAATATTGATAGTCATATATCACACTTTGTCAATTTGAAAGGGCAATTAGGTTGTAGACTAGAAGTAATATTAATTTTTCATTTTATCATATGTATCAACTAGTAAGTGTTTCACCTGTAAGTGTCATTTTTTCTTCTGCACTATTTACCTATTGTTTCTTATCATACATATTCAAATTTGATAAAAGTACAACTTGTGTACCAGAATTCTACGGTCTGACGATGAAGCAAAGGTTTTGTTGTCAGACATATTTAACCAACTACCCCATAGCCTGTTTGTAGTTTTGAAGAAGGGCATCTACTTAATTAAGTTAAAGCAGGTTGAAAGTAACGCAGAATGTGCCTTAAGGCGCATTCTGCTTTACTTTCAGCCTGCTTTAAGCTACTATTTGCTAGGATATGGAAAAAATTCTTTGGATAGATATTCATTCCTGTACAAATTGGAACTAATTTATACAGTGACAGAACAAATAAGATGCCTAAAACCTAACTAAAGGCTTGTTTATGGGGGTAATTGGATTGAAGTGCACAAACTAAATCTCAGAGTTTGAGCTAAATGTAAAATGTTCGACATGGCCGCTCTTTCTGGCAGGAAAACAATACCTTAGTCTCCCTTTCACACCTTCATTGCAGCGTGACTTAAAGAGAGTATAGTAAAAACTACTTATTGTGGCCATTCAAAATTTGTGCGTTTAACCCTTTACCCCATAGCATGTTTCTAGTTTTGAAGACAGCTGAACACTTAAAGCAGGTTGAAAGTAAAGCAGAATGCGCCTTAATGCACACTTTGCTTTACTTTCAACCTGCTTTAAGCTTCCGTCTGTTAAGATATAAAGAAGTGGTTCTTATGGTACATGTTCATGGCTGTCTATAGTGAAACTATTCTCTTAATGGAGAAATAAAGAAATGTGCTGAAATATGCTAAATGGTGCTTCTATGGGGTAAAGGGTTAACCCTTTGAACCCTAGTCCCGCATATAGGCATGCTTTTCAAACAGTGTACATGTGATTAGTACACTTGTCCTGTGCAAACAGTGAAGACCCAGATCAGAGGGCTCCAAAAGGAGCCCTCTGATCAGGGTCTTCACTGTTTGTCACGATGCCAAACATTGACAAAAACAACCCTTAAAAGTCAGAAATGGACTAGACTAAAATGGAAACTGGAATTGTCCATTTAAAGTTTCAGGGAGGAAAGAGTTAAGGAAGGTGGTGCAAGATTAATCTATGGCAGGATTGGCTAATACATAGCAATGTTAGGCTGTCAAACAACACACAGTCATTCATTTTAAAGCAAGAAACTTCCTAAAGACCTTTCTATTCTGCTCTCATTAAGCATTAGGATACCACCAGTCTTTTCTGGCCACAATTAATCCTTTTAGAAAAAGTCTAATTGTGGATTGATCTGTGTAATGATTATCAATACTGAATCATTGAATGTTTGACAGAAATGTCCTCACTTCGTGTTGAACAATGTTTGTCTCAGCTCGGACTGCTTTTACTCTTTCTACTATCAAACTCTGTGATTATGATAATGCTGTGGAAAGAAAGACTTGTGCAATAACATGTTCACGTCAGTCTGTTGTGTGCTCACTGTTTGGAGCTCTTGGACTCAAAAAAGGATGCCATGATGATTGAAGGCTTTTCTCTTCGGCTAAGTGACAATGTCATACCTACGATATAATTTGAAGGATGCTTTCTACGGTTTGATATTTCATACATTTCTCGACAGTTTTCTATGCTCTGCAGTCTGTGCTCTCCTCAACAATGCAGCCATTCATGCATTAACCCATTACCACATAGACAGTTTCTAGTTTTGAAGATAGCTGCCCACTTAAAGCAGGTTGAAAGAAAAGAAGAATGCGCCTTAAGGCGCATTCTGCTTTTCTTTCAGCCTGCTTTAAGCTATTATCTGCTAGAATATAGAAAATATTTCTTATGACTCTAATTTTTAACAGTTAAAATTGGAACTATTTTTTTCAGTAGAGAAATAAATTAAAGGCGTCAAAAGGCGTATTTATGAGGTAATGGGTTAAATCAGATTTGCACTGAGGACTATTGAAACTGTTTATCTTTTGTTAGTTTGCACATGACATTTGAAATGATAAGTGGTTGAAATATTAGCTTCAAACGAATTGGAAGAAATTGTTGTATTCATTAAAAAGCAAATGTTTATTTTTCATCGCATTATTTTACAGTGGAACCTCAAAAACTTAAGTGCTTTTAAGTCAAACATGCCAATATCTCAAGTAAAGTATGGCTTAACCCATTACCCCATAGCCTGATTCTAGTTTTGAATAAAGGTGACCGCTTATAAAGCAGATTGAAGGTAAAGCAGAATGTGCCTTATGGCACATTCTGCTTTACTTTCAGCCTGCTTTAAGCTACAATCGTCTAGGATATAGCAAATATTTCTTATGATTGACCTATAAGCAAGTAAGAGTTTTTGCATTACGTCTGTAGAAATTAATGTATGTTTGACTTCAGTGACAATGACTTATTCTGCCCATTACACCATAAATAAGACTTGTTTATGCAATTTGAGTATTTCTCCAATGAAAAAAGTTCTTCAACTTTATTGAGTCATGAATATGCACTTCAAAAATAGTTTCTGTGTCCTAGCATATGGCAGCTTAAAGTAGGCTGACAGTAGAGCAAGTGAGCATAATGGCACATTCTTCTGTACTCTCAACCTGCTTTAAGTGGTCACCTGTCTTCAAAATTAGAAACTGACTATGGATTTCTAAAACTCTATAAATAGGTTTAGTTTGAGCCACTGAAAATTAAACCTAAGCTTTTCTGATATATGTGAGTGTTACCACATGCCTCCCATAGATACACACTGTGATTCTTATCCCTTTTTCCCATAATCTGCATCTAGTTTTGAAGATAGTTGACCACTTAAAGCAGATTGAAAGTACAGCAGAATGCCTAATGAGCATTGGTTTTATTTTCAGCCTGCTTTAAGCTACCATCTCCTAGAATATAAAAAATAGTGTATTTCTTGTGAAACATAATTATGACTGTATAAATTTGAACTATTTTCGATAATGGATTAATGAATTAAACATATATAGTGAAACTTCTGTACTATGACCACTAAAAGTAAGGCTATTAGGTTTTGTAAAGGACAAGTGATATCTTAAAGCAGGGTGACAGTAAAACAGAAAGCTCCTGCAGGAGCTTTCTGTTTCACTATCATCTTGCTTTAAGCAGTCACCTGTTGTAAATACCTAATCATTACCACAATTAAGTGGTCGTAATAGAGAGGTTTTACTGTATAATGAGTATCTATGTAATCATGATTTAAAGCTCATACCAGTCTCCTACTCATTGTATTTTGGTTATTGTATTTCAGAGAGAGATGCTTTTGACACCCTCTTTGACCATGCACCAGATAAACTCAACCTTGTCAAAAAGGTAGGTAAAATCATGGCTGACGTCTTAAAATCTTCTAAATATCCAACCGAACATTATTACAGTATAACCTCTGCAGTCCTACAATTTGATAACCTTGAGGACTTTCTCTGGCAGGGAGTAGTGGATTTGCAGAATGAGTCTTTTGCTGAGTAACTTGTTAACCTTGGCATATTTCAGGTAACCACACACACTCTGAACCCATTACCCCATAAATACACCTTTTACAACTTTAATTAATTCTTCTACTGAAGAAAATAGTTCCAATTTAATCAGAAATAGTTGCTATATTCTAGCAGATAATAGCTTAAAGCAGGTTGAATAAGTCACATTCTGCTTTACTTTCAACCTGCTTTAAGTGGTCACTGATATTCAAAATTTGAAACAGGTTATGGGGTAATAGGTTAACTGTCATACTATCTTCAAATAATTGAATGCCCAAAAAACAGAGGTTATACTGTACAATAAAGTTTATATACAATGAGCATTCAATAAGGAAGGTTTAGCATCTGAACTATAGGTGTGCTTTGCATTAATAACTTTTTCCCTACTCTGGTTTTCTATATTAATTGCCTCGTAGAAACTTTACTCTATTAGTATGTTTTGATAAATAAAACAATAATTGTAGAATTAACTTCAAGATGTTAATACAGAAAAAGTAATGGGATATGAAGTTATCTGCATTTGATAGTGCCTAAAACTTAAATGATGGTTGACTTATGCTGTAATTATGGCATTAACCCTTTCCTCCCTAAAACCTCAAATGGACAATTCTAGTTTTCAATAAAGTCAGGTCCATTATCGGCTTTTTAGGGTAGATTTTTACAAATTGGTCAAAATGACAAACAGTGTGGACCCTGATCAGAGGGCTCCTTAAGGAGCCCTCTGATCAGGGTCTACACTGTTTGCATAGGACAAGTATATTCCTCACAGGTACACTGTTTGCAAAAGACGCTTATATGCGTGACTAGGGTTCAAAGAGTTAAACTTGAAAACAAGCCTGATAAAGGTCAAATACATTTCTTCCAGTGCACTCTTTTATAAGCTGATCCAAAGCTAATGCAAACTTTGTTTTTTCTTTTTCACCAATAAGACGCTGGTTACTTTTGTCAACAAGCAACTGATGAAGATCAATTTGGAAGTGTCAGATATAGATACTCAGGTGAGTAGTCTCCGTTGATTGTGTTAAATGTGATATTGGGTTGTTTCCCTTTATCTGTTGAAAGACACATCTACTGAAATAGATCTTGCTTTTCTTAGCCTATGATTAATTAGAGTTGTATAAAGGCACATTTATATAGTAATAGGTGAAAGCATGGTAAATTTGAAATCCTGTTACTGAGATTTCACAGAGTATATTTAGTGGAGACACAAGGGAGGAACGCTTAACTCTATCAGTCTATGTAATCTGGAGCTCTGCACATGATTTTAACTCTTTGTTTTCAGTTTCATGATGGTGTGTACCTGGTCTTGCTAATGGGACTCCTGGAGGGATATTTTGTTCCCCTACACAGCTTCCATCTGACACCAGAGAACTTTGATCATAAGGTAAGTGGTTGTGTTGTCCACATAAACATCAAATAATTTATCATTCTGTTACCCAGGGGCCCGTTTCATAAAACTTTGTACGACAAATGTTGTCGTAAGTCAGATTATAAAAGGTTCAATTATTATTTATGTGACTAGTTCTGAAGACAGGTGACCAGTTTAAGTAGGTTGAAAAGTAAAGCAGAATACTCCTTAAAGCGTGTCATGCTTTACTTTCAGTCTGCTTTAAGCTACCATTTGCTAGGATATAGAAACTATTTCTTATCGTGCATATTCATTACTGTATAAAGTTGAACTATTTTCTTAAGTGGAGGAATAGATTAACGATGTATATAATTATGTGGTAATTGGTTAATTGTGTGTCCCTCTAGTAAGGTTGTGCTGTACTATGTTTCATGATGCCGTCTTTTCTCATCTTTGTACATTTCTTTTGATATTCTAGGTCCACAATGTACAGTTTGCCTTTGAGCTGATGCAAGATGCTGGCTTGCCCAAACCCAAGTCCCGAGCTGAAGGTGAGGCTAAAACTGCAACATTCTAATGTTGAAATTCAGTTTCAGGCACTTTTTCTATCAACCGATTTGGTGATAAAAGTATAGCTTTAACCCTTCACCCAATAGCCTGTTTATTGTATTTAGGATAGTTACATACAAGCGGACATTTTGATAGAATAAACATAATGGCAAGTGACAAACAGCTTGAATCCAGATCAGACGCCGCGTGATGCGGCGTCTGATCTAGATTCAAGCTGTTTGTTATTGTAAGCCAAATTACCCTCCAACGCCCACAGAACAATGCACACATTCCTTGTCTCCCATTGTGTATCGTTGTAGAGAGGGAGCGCTATAATACATCAATGGTCTTTTGTGCTTTACAGATGTTGTCAACAGAAATCTCAAGTGTACTTTACGGGTTCTCTACAACATCTTCACCAAGTACAAGGATGCTGGGCTTCAGTGAGGGTCAAAGGTCAACCCCTGTAGAGAGGGGGTGTTTCTAACCACAGTGCCATGAAGACACCTGCTGATCTTAGGCTAGATATGGTGGCTGTATAGTGATTGTATTCAATATCTTCCATTATCTCTATACTACCTAGGGCTTGCTGCAATAGACATACTAAACATTATTGCTTGTTCAAACATTCTCATGCTTGTAGCATATAATGGTAGTTTATTCAAACAGTTTGGACTCGGATGAGATGTGGAGATACTCAGCATCTCATCGGGATCTAAACTGTTTGACACTCAAGTTTTACTTTTATACATTGAGTTAGCAGCTCTTTAAGTTGATATTAAAATAGTTCAAACACTGTAGGTAGTTTAAATATGTTTAAATCAGGTGTTTTCAATAAACAGTTACTACTAAATGTTTTACTGTTAGTCAGTTCAGATTTATACAATAATCTCAATGTTAGGGAACAAATGAAAATCTAAAGAGAATCTCATCATAAGCCATCAGTTTCATTAGGCTTGATATTAGAGACAGTAAAACCTCTCTATTACGACCACTAAAACAAAAGCTAATTGACTGTATTAAACACAGGTTTCAGCTTTAAGCAAGGTGACAGAGAAACAGAAAGCTCCTAAAGGAGCTTTTTGTTTAACTGTCACCTTGCTTTAAGCAGTAACCTGGCGTAAACACCTAATAAATAACACAACTTTGTGGTCGTTATAGAGAGGTTTTACTGTATTTAGATTTATTCAATCAACATGTACACAGTGTAAACTTGTGCTCAGCTGTCATTTATTGAAGAGACATATTGTCAAATGAGAAGTTACTGCATAATGCCAGACAAAAGTAAAGCGGAAAGTTCTTTTTGGAGATTTACTATTTACTTTTATTCTGCAGTATGCAGTATTAAGCATCCATCTGCATTTTCCAGCATAAGGTTACTGCATGTATTAACCCATTTCTTCATAAATATGCCTTTTACCCATTTAATTTATTCCTTCAACGAAGAAAATAGTTACACTTTAAATAGTCATAAATATGTACCATATCAAATTGTTTCTACATCCTAGCAGATGATAGCATAAAGTAGGCTGAAAGTAAAATAGAATGCACCTTAGGACACATTCTGCTTTACTTCCAACCTGCATTAAGTGGTCACCTGTCTTCAAAACTAGAAATTGGGTATTTGGTAATGGGTTAAAGAATAATCTATTTTATTTTGAGTGACAACTTAACACAAGTTTGACAATCTGAATTTTTACAACTTTTCACTTTTCTCAAATCGTTTGCGCCTCTTAAATTCTTATTCATATATCATTGTCAATGCAATGGCTTTTGTATATCAATTTTATAGATTTTTTTGTTACATTCTGTAGACAACCTTGTACATAGTGAATATATAGCAGCCAGTAAAGTTTTCATTATTAATGGCATCTATTTATGTATCTTATTATAGTGTTTATACATGTATACCTCTGTACATGTAGTTTCATACTTTTGTCATACAAGAAATACATATGTGTAACTTTTTTTACTTTGAGCTATACTCATTTTATCAGATGTATTCATTGTTTTGTGTACATTTAAACGTGTGTAATGGGTCACTCTTGAAAGCTACATGGAGCTGTCTAATGACAGGTGACTGCTGAATGCAGGACAGAAGTAAAGCAGAAAGCTCCTAGGAGATTTTTGCTTTGATCCTGTTATGCATTAAGTTGTCACCTTAAAGACTGCTATTTCGCTATCTTTTAAGTGATCACTGGGTACACGTTTGTAGTTTATAAGGTGTGTGTGATTATTGTGTATGTGAGAGTATATGTGACTATCAATTTAAATCTTTGGTCAGTATTTGAATGTACATTTGTATACGTAGTTGGGACCATTCCCCAACCCTTTATTGGATACAGAGAACCAGCTGAAAATACATGTATAGTTTCAAGAAAAGTATTATGTTGCTAAAATGACAGGGGAACCAGAAAGTTTATTTCAATTTTTGTTCATGACAATTTATATGAGTTTTGACTACCAGTTAAAAGTTAATCATTAACAATGATCTTGCTTATGAATGCTTAACCCTTAGCCTGCCATTCACGACTATAGCTCCATATGCAAACAGCTTGGATCCGGATGAGACGCCGAGTAACTCGGCGTCTCATCCGGATCCAAGCTGTTTGACACTCGGACAACATTTTCAGCAATTTTGAGCAACTTTGAAGCACTTTGAAACTTGAAGCAGACGAGAAATATAGCAGACGACAATTTATTTGGCGGGCTAAGGGTTAACCTCATCACTGCCATGTAGAAAATCTACTGTTTTACTCATTGAGCCCTAGCGACGACTATACTGATTACAAACACTGTACTTGCCAAGTGTACAGTTGTTGTATGCAAACAGTGTTGGCCCAGATTAACATCTGATAAGGGTCTGCACTGTTTGTCATTTTGCAATATATTCTAACTACCCTTAAAAGTAAAAAAATTGACTAGCCTGTATTGGAAATTGAAATTTCCGTTTTAAGATTCAGGCGTGAATCAGTTAACAATTAGGCTTTAATTTAAAAGTGACTGATAAGCAGGAGGAAAGTAAAACAGACTGCTCTTCTGTTTTACATCCTGCATGAACCCTTTCCTCCATAGCCAAAAGTGCAAATCACTTAATCCAACACTGTATAAGGCAGAATATTGCTTAACACAAGATGAAAGTAAAGCAGAAAGGATTTTTCTGATTAACTTTCATCTTGCTTTAAACTGCCACCTATGATAAAAAAAACTTCAATGAAAAAACATTTTTGTTGCTCATGCCAAGGAAGGGGTAATTCTATGGCGCTTACAAAGAGGATGATGCCTCCACCAGTTAACTCCATTATAAAGTGATAACATCTTCTCGAGTAGTAGTCACAATGGAGTTTCTTACAATGATAACTTCCTTACTATTTTCTACACTCAGAAAACAAGACAATCAGATTCTGAGAATGCTTATTGTGTGTGTTTGATTAGATTTTAATTAGATATACATGTGATTGAGAGATAACACTTATGATAGCTTGATGGCTGAGTCTACAAGTTTCTTAATTGGTTAATTTAAAAATCAGGACTCTAGATAAGGGAAGTTTTTTAAAAAATTAAAATCTTTATTTCTGCACCAATCCCTATGGTTTGACTAATCATTAGAATCATCTCAAAGAGATGAGTCATCAACCATAGGGTTTAGTGCAGACATGAAGGAGAAAATGTTGATATTTAAGTCTATTTTGTGTCTCTCCTGCTGTATTGTCAGGGCCAAGGTCCCTGAGGTCCCTATTTCTGTATTACTACATTGTCAAGGTCAAGGTTACATGAGCAGTTTTATCAGTACTGTGAGTAGATAGTAAGGATGTTGTGTAAGTGTTCTAAGTATGTACTCCTTAGTAAGATACTGATATCTATCTAGACTGATGACCTTGTTTGGTCTCTTATCACTTATCTGGCTGATATCAAACCCCTCTACTTCAGCTTAATCCTTATTGCACCATTTTGTCGTCTGCTGAAAAATTGTCACCTAAATATTTGTTTTCAAACTTAGAATTTGCTGTTTTGACTGAAGAAAGATGAATATGATGGGGAAACAGTTTGGATCCAGTTCAGACACCGAGTATCTCTGCTTCTGATCAGGATCCTAACAGTTTGCAAATGATTCGTATAGTCCCAATAAGCATGATTAGGGTTGCTATAGCAATGGAATGCGGATCTTTCTTTGTTTTGGACACTCATCAAAATAGACAGTTGTAAGCGATTTATCAGATTTGAAAATTGATTTAACAAAGTTTTGACACTCTGTGTACACAGGTGAAGTGTGCAGAAATGAGTTGGAAATGAAATAAAGTTTGAAAAATGTCAACCATGTTGAGATTTAGATATCTTTCTTCATACTATCACATAAATTCTTCTCCTGCTGAATAGTCATACATGTATATAAAACTCCGCCCACTAGGAACATTTATCATTTGAACTACACTGTACTACAATGGTTAATGATATACAAAAAGTTTTCCCCCTGAAAAAAGTGCAGACTTGTGTTAGACAGACCTTGTAAGAAAACAGTGCTGACCCTGATCAGACATCGGGAGTTATTTGATATGGTCTATAATAATAATAAAACTGGGTTAATGCTTATAAAGTGTGTAACTTGAAATCGTTCTCAAGCATTTGATTTGTTAGATTTGAGCCTAGGCTCTAATCTGACAAATCAAATGCTTGAAAATGAAATTGGACTCGACTAAATGCTTTATAAGTGCTGGGCCAGGAGTTCCTGATCAGGCAGCTCATTAAGGGAAAAAGATTTAATTCACACTGACTGCAGGAGAAGGGTTAAGAAAAATGAGAAATTGCATTGTAATATTGGAAATGAGTTGAGTGAGAAGATCCAGAAGAAAGAATCAGCTCAGTATTCCAATTTGTTAGGTAATGTGACAGAAGAAATTCTATAGTGTCGTCAAAAGATTTGATCCCGATCTACTCACTAAATTATTCGGCATCAGGTTCCAGACGTTTTACAAAGTTGACTGTATTGAAAGGGTTAGACTAGTTTTGATGTGGGAGGAGCTAATAACATGTTTGATGTCCTTAGAGGTAGCAGCTCTGAAAAGATATTAAAGTTACATACCACCATTGTTAAGGGTAATAAGATTATCAAGTATTAATGTGTGTATGGAAGTGTGTGAGGATTCATTACCTTTGTTAGCTTGTTTATGGTGCTATTTATGTTGTTTATTAAATATTTTATAATGATACTGAATAAAACTTGTATATGCAATCTGTGTATGTTTGAACTGCCCATGTCTGTTTACAAGAATAGGGTCATCCTGACGTTTTTTTGGACTCGAAGTTTGACATAATTAATATATTCTGTGAGACAGTGGTTTTGCTTTGCATGACATCAACCTTTTCCCCATAACCTGTTTCAGTATGAAACACAGATGGTTGCTTATAGCAGGCTGAAAGTAAAACTATGCTTCTAAAGATGTATTCTGCATTACTTTCAGCATGCATTAAGCTACTATCTGTTAATATAGAAAATATTTATGATGGATATTCATGACTGTATTTAGTGATACTTTTTTCTTCAGTGGAGGAATAATTTGAAGGTTAATGAGTATAAACTGTAGGTGTCAAACAAATCAGTTTTAGTATTAAGTGTCCTAAACCTTTGAAATCTGGAGACAACAGGTAAAGACTTGCAAACTGGATCCACAGTCCAGGCCCTACAATAAACTGTAAACCTCTCTACTACGTTGTATTAATTGTCAGGTGGTTAAGGTTTTTATAAGTTGTTGAAAGTTAAACAGAAAGCTCCGTACGGAGTATTAAACAGAGCAAAAATCACTTAAAGATCAATAGGGTTGAAACCTGTAGAGGACTTGCATGGGCCATGTCTGTTGTCCAATCCATTTCATTATACATGTATGAGTAAAATACGGTTTCAACCAAACTGACTGCAACTACAGTTTGCAAATACATGAAGTGCAGACAAGTTTCAAGTGTGCACAATGTCAAAAGGTCAATTTTCTCACCACCAGGCTCTTTAATTAATACAGTGGACCCCAAGAATTTGAAGACTCAACAGAAAGTTTGTTGATGATGTTGAAAGCAGGCAGCAGGTTAACCAATTACCTTATAGCCTGTGTCTAGTTTTGAAGATATGTGACCATTTAAAGCAGGTTGAAAGTAAAGCAGAATCTGCCTTAAGGTGTATTTAATCTACCATCTACTGGTACATGTATATGGAAAATATTTCTTCAGTACATATTCATGCCTATATATAATAGAACCATTTTCTTCAACAGAAGAATGAATTATATACATAAAAATGTGTATCAATGGAGAAAAGCAGAATACTCCGTCAGGAGCGTTTTGCTTTAGTTTTATCCTGCTTTAAGCAGCCACCTGCTTTAAACACAAAATTTAGCCACTATTGAGAGTAGTTTTGAACTCAAGTTTTACTGTACATTTGGCGGCAGGAGTGTTGCACGTTCGTGACCTTTACATAGTTTTATCTACTAAAATACTTACACACATATTTGAAGTATATTGGCGGTTATCTGTACTACCACATTGAGGGCTCAGTGACGACAGCCTGCTACCCAACCCCTCAAACAACAGCCACTCTCGTCTATGGGTACTTGGACATTTTTAACCAATGATAGGCTATTCCAGTGCTACAGGATATGACAGATTGTCTTGGTATTTCCTCAATAGCCAATGGTTAGCCTTCTGCACTTTGTGGAAGAATTTGTAATTACTATTTCAAACAGTTTGGACCCAGATGAGACGCCGAGTAACTCGGCGTCTCATCTGAGTCCAAACTGTTTGCCCCTCTGAGGCTATTATCTCAAAGAAATTCATGTACATCTAGATAAATGAACTCTAGGAATGGATGGCCGCAGACGATACCTTTGCAGACGACTTTTACATAGCAATGTTACAGCATGCAGTAGGTTAGACAATACCCTTTACAAGACTATTAACTACTTTCATTGTAACAACCTTGTCTATAAAATAAGCTTGAAATATTTAGTAATGGTTCAGAGCTACGCTTTTGGTTTTTTTTTACGATTTTGAATATTTCTGTTCAGTATTATATATTAAAAATGCTGGTTAAAGTAGACTGTAGTGAATGTACTTGCTGAATGCAGGTTTCATTTTAAGGTTTAAGGTAGCTGCTCAAGTGTCTTGTCCTCAGTCCGTCATCTATATAGTCTAAATGTAGCATCATTCAGGAAACCACACTCGCTATACACTCTAGACCAAAATGAACCAATACTAAATACTTCTTACTCAGGAAAACAGCTATAATATATAATCTATGTATAACCGAAGATAACAGACGACCAAGCATTGTCAAGTGTTCATTGGAAAGTACACATTGTTGTTGACGGGCGAGTGAACGGTGGAGTAGACGTTTTGCTTGCCCAATAAACGCAGTTTCCGTTGCTAACAACTTGGAGCCAGATCAGACGCCGGGTAACCCGGCTTCTGATCAGGCTCAAAACTGCTTGCCACTCAGATTAAAATAAATTGTTAGAAATTTCAACATTTTCTACAATTTAGTGTATTGCGTTTATGAACGGGAAAGAATAACTCTTGTCCACTGTATAATTTGATACTAGCGATACGGGTAATGTCCATGTAATGGACTGCCAATTCCTACCCACCAACTTTTGTCATAACCCATTACCCAATAAATACACTTTTTACGCCTTGGGTTTATTCCGACACTAAAAGAAAATAGTTGCAGTTTAAATAATTAAGAATATTCACCATAATGAATATTTCCTAGCAGATAGTAGCTTAAAGCAGACGAAAGTAAAGTAGAATGCTCCTCAAGGAGTATACTGATTTACCGAGGAACCATTTACCTTCAGTAATTAAAATAGTATTTGAGGTATCACATGACTGCTTAAAGCAGCAAGAACGCAACATATCGGTAGGGGCTCCCTGCTTTACTTTTCATCTTTCTTTCAGCTGTAAACACCACTATTATTAATCATGTATGGTACTTTAAACTGTTTATATGGGGGACATTTTTAAGAACGGACCCAGAACAAACCGATTAATTCTCAAAGAGATGCCGATCTTATTACTCTGTTTTGCGATGCTAGTGAAAATCGTCACCTAAATTACGACCATGTTGGATATTGCAATGAACGGTCCATATTTGTTTGCTTGAAGATTTCATTGTAAATGTACAAGGATGATCTAAAAACGTTGTTTAGTGTTTGCCCATGTCACAGAACTCTTTGCTTGCTATCGGCGGACATATATGTCACAGTGATTACCTTAGCAAACAGTGTGAATCCAGATGAGACGCCGCGTAACGCGGCGTCTCATCAGGATCCAAACTGCTTGATCCTCGTGTCATCTTTTGAAAATAAATTTGGAAATTTTTAGAAAACATCACCAATATTCATATCTTTGAATGAGTGGCTGTACATGTAGCTTGGCATCGCTTCTAATTCGTGATTACTACTGTCATTTTTGCCTATGCTTAGCTATAGTTCAAACGCCAGTATTCTCACATTGTTTTACATACGTATCATTGCTTTCATATACTGCATACTTTAAACAAATGCCTGCCTTTATCTGTCTAGCCAGCTTGTTTAAATAGATTAAGACGTGAATGTTAATAATTTGGGAGGACGGTGAATGTTGTTCATTGGTGAAATTGATTTGAAGATTGATAAATGTGTTTATATTATAGGACATTCTAAACGGGTATGAATGTTCCACGTGCGGATTTATTCTTCAAAAACGTACCGTCCTCCTAGTTAAGTTTTAGGGGGAAATCCATTCTCTGATACACATTACTTGAAAAAATGTTGTCTTACATTGCAGTGTAGACCCTAGTCAGATGATGTGTTGGTCTACGCTGTATGTCAAGTACCAGTTTTCTATTTACATGTAATATGATTTTGGCGCACGTGTTTGACATACAAACACGTGTCCGTTGAGATGTGCCTGTGCACCCTTGCCTCTGACTCATTAACTGGTTTCTTTGATCCGCTCGTGGTTGAACTTGCATTTGATAGAGGGTTACATTGATTCCTTTATAGATACTGCTCAAACAAGAGGTGAAATGAGGGCAGATTTATCGAGTACATTTCTTTCTATGATACTGTACAATGAGCTGAAAACGAGCTTCAAGGGATGAAGCTTTAATTCAAGAACAACCGAACTTCAAACTGACAATTCCAATTGCCAATTAAGTCTTGCCCATGTTTATGCCTCGCACGCACGTCGGGGCAAAGTGCTTCTGATCAGTCTGTGCCTGTCAACAACTTTAACCATGGTCATAACATGAGTACTACGTGTGATTGAGAATTCATATTTGGTATATGTGAACTTGTATCAAGAAACACTTGAATCCAGTACAACTTGGACCATGTCCGACATAGGTCATGGTCATGTAAAGGCCAAATAGGCTGTTTTAAACATTGGTCAATACGTTGGAATTACATATACATGTAGTAGAAACTACTTCATATTTGGCATGCAACTTCACACAAGAAACCCATTGAACTCAGCACAAGTTGGACCAAGCATGACAAACCTCAAGGTTTTCCAGAGATCCAATATGTTGAATTTAAATTTGGCCATAACTTTGGAACTACATGTGGAAGAGACTTCATAATAGACAGGTATACTCAACTAAAGAAACCATTGAACTCAGTACAACTTGGTTCACGCATGAAAAAGCTCAATGAAATTTTGACTTCAGATATATACATGTATAGATACTTTAAAATATGCATATGTTCTCCACCGAAATAACATTGAGCTCAGTACAAGTTCGGTCATGTCAGGAAAAGGTCAAGGTCATTTAGAGGCCACGGTCACATGATAGGACATAGTGTTTCACAACATCTTGTTAACTGTTAAATGTTTCTTTTACAATTATTATATTGAAAAATGTCAACCATTGAAAATTCTGAGCAGAGGGTTCCTACTCACTTTTTGCATTGGGCAAATGTATCATTCAAAGGAACACTTTTTGTATGGGATGCATATACTCGTCACTAGGGCTCATTGGATTGAGCTATCACTTATGATATAGAAGTGTGCTATTTCATCTTCTATTATATTACTTCTTAATCTCTTCGTTGCTAGGGTAAAGCTTGCTTAAATATTATAACCGTCAGTTTTTTTGTTTCTTAAAACGATAGATCTAGGATTTCATGAGCTTTTATTTGAGAAACATTTTAACAGTTTGTCAAACAGTTTGTACTCTGGTCAGATGTCGAGTAACTCGGCTACTGACAAAGGTCCATGCCAATAAAGCGCTTGAGTTAAGTTTGAAGTAGTTCTCAAGCACTTGATTGGTCAGATTTGAGCCAAGGCTCAAATCTGACCAATCAAATGCTTGAGAACGAACTCAGACTCAACTCAACCACTTTAAAAGCGCTGGGCCAGGATCCGAACCACTTGCAGATATGAGTGCACTATGGACGAGGCGATAAAGTGATTAGCACAAGCTTTACTGTAATGGAGTTATAGATAAAGTAAGCCCTTCGTCTGCCTTCGATGTTGTCTGCTTCACAGTCGTCGTCTGGTGTTTTCCCCTAATACATAAACGTTAAAGACAGTTAAGAAACATTGGTAACAAACATTTTTATCCTGATCAGACACATTTACTGCGTTTTGCGGTTTCTGATCTGGGTCTAAACTGTTTGAAAATTCTGTTCAAATGGCGACTAGCAGACGAATGGCTAACCCGTTCACTGACTTACCCCGAGTAGGCTACAGTTGTTATGTGAAAACAGTTTGTATTCTGATCAGACGCCAAGTAACTCGGCGTCTGGTCAGGATCCAAACAGTATGACACTCATTGAGATAAATCTATTTCTTTAGTAAATTTACCATTAAATTTAGATTTGAGAAATAAAAGCAGACGAGAGTTATTTGTTTCAAGCGGATGACGTCATGGCAATGAAGGGGTTAATGGATTCTCCAGTATCTATCTGTTTACTTACCTTAGCACTGTTTTGTTTACATACAATAGATACATAACCTTTATCATGATAACCTTTACAGTCGTGCTGAATTGTCGGCCGCTTAAAATTTTTAATTTGCTAAAAATCTAAAAATTAGTTTTTATGCTTTTTGAAACAGAAGAAAAGTCGGAATACGAGTGACAAACAGTTTGGGTACGCGGCGTCTGATCTGGATCCAAACTGTTTGCAAGTATAAGCCATGTCGCACTTAGCATGTAACAAATCTTTAGAACTCTTTGTAAATGTTGTCTGTAAAAGGTGTCCGTCGGCAGCAAGTTCCAAAAGACGATACTAGTATCTCGTATTTCCTACAAGTAGGTGTTTGGATCCAGATGACACGCTGATACATTACGGTGTCTGAAGTGGACCGAAACTGTTTGCAATAGTTAGCATAACTTTGCACGTTTGTAGCGTGTTAAACGTTGAAAGTATTGTTTCACGTTGGTTATCTTAACGTATTGTATACTGATACTCAGTTCAGGGCTGCCATAAGTTGACATGAAAAATCCTAAGATTTCCAATTTTGCATTTTTTAAGTGCGATTTTACGAATCGTACCTTTACCCCATAGCCTTTTTCTTGTTTTGTTGACATGCGACTACTTAAAGCAGGCTGTAAGTAAAGCAGAATGCGCCTAAGGGCGAATTCTGCTTTACTTTCAGCCTGATTTAAGCTACCATGTTATTGGAAAAAATCCGGAGAAATGGCAGCCCTGTCAGTTTCGTTATGAAGACATCCTTATATTATACGTTCTTGGAAATACCAAAATTACATATGTTCCCATTTGTGCCTGCAGCGTCCCATAGAAAGGACACTGGCAGACAGTGTAGACTATAATCAGACGCCGCATAATATGGCACCTGACCAGAGTCTTCAGATTGCTGATAGGAATTTCAATATAAAACAAAACACAATTACATTTAGACCAGACACCCCTTAGATTAAAATAATGGACTACTAGTAATATCCAATAAATAAGCATGAAGGATTCCACTAAACAACGCGTACGTTTTAAATATTTTCAAAACATTGGTCTCGTTCAAATTTTTTTAGATGCAGCTACAATGTAACTAGAACTGGGTCAAACTAATGTACTTACACATCGAATAGAAAACTTCGTTTGAAATACGCCGAGTATGTTCAACCTAAGTGAGTTCAATTATCGAGACTCAACTACAGTAAAACCCCGCTATTAAGACCACCCATGGGACCGGACAAAAGTGGCCTTAATAGCGGGGTGGTCTTAATATCGAGTTTCAGTATTCAATATTCATAGAGTAAGAAGACCACACATACTCTCTCTCTTTCTCTCTCTCTCCCTCTCTCTCTCTCTCTTTCTGGTTTTTGGTCCCACAGTTACGGTTAAGTTTAAAACCAACGTTATGGGGACGTACAGAATTAGCCATGCCAGACATAAACTTTTTGCATTTTATTGTTAAGTTACGTCAAAATAACCTTATCTCTCCGCTTATTTGTTTGCAACTGTTTTCTGTTTAAAGAAAAAAGCTTTTAAAAAGCAAACATTGTGGGGACGTTATCTCACATCTATCTCACTATGTCCCCATACAGTGTGGGGACCTAATGGTATCTCCTTTATTTTGAGATACATTCTAAGCTGCACTCTGGGGACGTTGTCTCAAACTGTCCCTAGCCTTTCTAGGGACACACCACATCTCATTATAATCGTGATCGCGCTGTCCGTCCGTCCGTTACACTTTTCGTGTCCTCTCTCTAAATTAAATAGTTTTCAATTAATTTACCAAACTTTCTCCAAATGTGAATATGCTTAAAATCTCGGTCATGTTCAATAACCAGAAAAATTGCATTAGGCAATTCTGAGTTATGGCCCTTGAATTGGTAAAGTTTGCATTTTTAGCTCACCTGCCACGAAGTGCCAAGGTGAGCTATTGTGATCGCCCTGTGTCCGTCGTCCGTCAGTCGTCAAACTTTTTCTTTAAAGATCTTCTTCTTGGAAACCACTGGACCAATTTTCAAAAATTCATAGGATTGTTCCTTGTAGGGTACTCTCTCAGATTTCTTCAAATATAGGTCATCCAATTGAAATTGTGGTTGCCATGGCAACCAATTGAAAAAAACTTAAAAATCTTCTTGTCAAAAACTACTGGTCCGAATTGAAAATAATTTTACCCAAATGTGCCATTGGTGACCCTCGATCAGATTTCTTAAAATAATGTTCCTATCTTAAAAAACATGACCGCTAGTGGGTGGGGCAGATTTTACATTTATGGCAATATAGTGAAAACTATAAAAATGAAAAATAGACCTATTTCAGCACCAAACCCCACAGTGCTACCACACAACAGACTCGTCCCGAAGAGACGACTCTAATGAGATGCGACACCATACTGTTTAATGCAGAAAAGACTTTAGTTTATTTTTGACAAATCCCCCCCCCCCCCCTTTATCTGGAGCTCTGCCTTTAAGAATATAAAACCACCGGACGGGAATCGGACTGGGCACGCATGCAATTGCCGTATTCGTGAGGACTTAGCCTGGTTCCCATTATATGTTAACGCAGAGTCTGCGGCAATGCCAAAACCAACGGTACTTTAAGAGATAAAATAGCCTCTCTCACATCGCTCTGGGGACATTGCCAAAACTATAAAAAATAATTCCGTTCATACGTTTTGAAGCAATAATTCTACTAATAGGCACTTGGTACGCAACTGCTCGATGTTACCCGTGAGGGTGAGTAGCAGAAAGAACGAGATATAGAGAGAAATAAGCTCTTGTAATTGTGGGGACGTGACTGACGTCCCCGGAGTTACGGCGCGTCCCCACAACGAGGGTTTCTCGCGGAACGAATGTCCACGCAGATACGGTAATTCAAGTTCTCCCTCTCTCTCTCATGCACACACTTAAAGGCATGTAAATAAAAATCAATGCAAATATAGTTATCATATCTGTTTAATGACATTCTTTATAACAAAATTAGTAAAATCATCTTTCTTTTAATACATACTGAATACAAGCTATGGAGTAAAGGGTTAAGGATTGTCTGCATTTTAGAAAATAGTCCAGTCTTATAATGACAGTTCAAAACATTTGATATGTGAAGGAGTGGTCCACTCCTTCACATATCAAATGTTTTGAACTGTCATTATAAGTATTGCCACATCATTCAATTTAAAACACACACACACATCAGCTTGAAGCAAAGCTTTTAAGCTTATATCACACATTTTAATCATTTACTGCATATATATGCCTTATAGTTCCTCTGCAAACAGAGAGACTCATATCATAGGAGCTTTCTGATCAGGGTCTACTGTGTTTGTTATTGCAAACTGCATGCTTATTGCAACTGCTTTAATTAGAAAATGTCTGTCTGTCTGTAAAAAAACAACCTTTTTGATTTCTTCTGTTTTTGGCAGTCAATGAATGTTATGCTTATAGAGGTATGAATTATAATTTAGGCATGAATATTCGAGAAGTAAAAGATTAAAGACACAAATTTCTAAACCAGCACAGGTATGCACAATTTCACCACCTTGAAAAGCCGGTTGTTCCCACTATCAAGATATAATGATCACAATTGTAATGAAAGACTTAAATCACTGTAATTTACTGATCAGCACTTTTTGTTTACCTTCAGCAACACCACTGATATATGACGCTGAAGCTTGTATAACTCATTTTAATCCTTTACTGCATAGATATACCTTTCAATTTCTCTGCAAACAGAGTAGACTCATATCATAGGAGCTTTCTGATCAGGGTCTACTGTGTTTGTTCTTGCAAACTGCATAGTGCATTGTGAATAAGATTACAAATTTTCTGCAACTTTCTAAATCTACATTCTACTGTTTTGGCAGTCAATGCTCGTAGAGGTATGAACGTATTTCTTGAACCATCTTACGACATATATAAAATGCTGAATTCCATCTTTCTGATATGTGACCAGTTTACAGGGCCTCTGAGGGAGGTACAAAAACTTTTAACGTATGACAAATAGAATGTCCTGATATCAGAGAGCTCCCGGTGAAGCCTTCTGATCTGGGTCCACGCTGTTTTAAAAGGGGGTATATACTGAGTTCCAGCCTTGTGAAGGGTAAGATATAGGAAACACACACTAATACTACTACTCAAAATAAGCCCCTACTTTCTACTTTACTTTCAACTCGCATGAAGTAGCCACATGCCTAAAACACCGATATTAAGCCTTACCGGGATATATATTGTGGTCATAGTAGAATAATAATAAGATGGGTTTGTTGTATTCTCTTTGCACTAAGATATGTGTATGAAACAGTCTCTAAGTGATAACTAAATATTGGAGTAAACATTACAGCAGATAGTGGTTGTTTGGAGACGCCGGCACTTTTAATGTGCTATCTTTGTAAACAGTGTAGCTATTATAGAAAGTCAACTTCTACCCCCAAAACCCCACTAAGGTCCCATACTGAGATAAACAAAAACTGGTAGCCAATGTATGTACTTGTACTATCTACTATCAGGGCTCCAGATAAGAGGTAATTATTTCAACAAATCCAACATTTTCTCACTCTTTTTAGCACCAAATCCTATGGTGTTACTACTCATTAGAATCGTCTCGAAGAGACGATTCTAATGAGTAGTGACACCATAGGGTTTTATTTAGAAATAAAGATTTTAGTTTTTGAAAAACTGCCCTTATCTGGTGCTCTCTACTATACCTATTAAAGTCCCCAACCTTTTCTGCCAAACATGTTTCAATATCTTCCATTTGAACTAAGAGTGTCTAGTACATCCTACATTCGTCATTCTACATGTAGTAAAACATCCTGTCCTGTAGAAGAGCTATTTAGAGCAATTGTACTATCGTTTCTAAAAAGAAATACCGGTATATAAACATTGGCAACAACACTTTAACAACAACTTCTGTGTAACTAATGTCCCGATTTGTTAGTAAGAGTTCATGTTTGACAATTCATTTTCACTGAGTGTTCTAAAATATGGAATCATTAAGGAAAAATCCTGACAATTTCTTAGTCATCCAAGCAATATTCCGCTGAAAGTAGATTTATTTCAAATATCTCTCGAGCAAGTTTGTTTATGTGATAAAATTATGGGAGTAAATGTGCACATCTTATTTTCACTGGAGAGCACTTTGACGTCATATAGAATTGGTATCAAATTACTTACAATGGCTGCAAGTACCAACATTCTTCACACACAAAACTGGCCACTGTCACTGTATTCTGTATTTTTTATGTCCGTCCGTCCGCCCGTCTCTCTGTCTGTCTGTCTGTCATTCCGTCCGAAAACTTTAACATTGCTCATAACTTCTTTATTACTGATTAAATTGTTTCATACTTGGATGCAACACCCCATTGGGACACTTTTTGACCCTGAACCCTCAATGACCATGACGATATTATTTTCCAAAAAAACTAATCAGTTTGAGGACATTGCCATCCTTACAGCGACAGTTCTTGTTACTAAAGCAAATTATTAAACACTTAGATCACTATGGTTTAAATCCATTTGTTTCGTTTAGCTACAGGATATGCATACTCAATTAAAGTGCCCAATTGAATTAAATTTGGTATAAACCCATTGTACATTATCGACGAGTACATGTATAGGTATATTTTACAAATAATGCACGTGAAGAGTATACTTGTCCTAAATAAACAATACACACCAAAATCAGAAGGATCCTATCATTCTGCAATATGATGTAAAAGCAATCATAAATTTGCTCCAAACCTGTTCTTAATATTCAATGTGGATTTCCAATTCCACGACAATTTGATAAAAATACAAACGGAAATGTCTTTAAAATAGAACAAAGGTCATACAAAGAGCTAAAAAAAACATTTCTGTACTGCTTTCTTCAATTTCTGCATCAATTAAGTTATTTCGTTCAGTTACAGACTTCCAATCACATCTTCTTTTGAACACACGACCAGCACGTGGACCACTTCATACAACCATTGACGCATGGAGTAAGGCGCAAACGCGATAGAGTTTGGGCTCTAACAAGTAATTACTTACATCCATTGCAAACCACTAGGAGCTCTCTCAAACGTGGAGTTACTCAGATTAGATTAAAGTGTCAACATTTGAAGGAAAATGACATTTTGTATACATTTCAACGGTTATTGCTCCATGCAAGCATTTGAATTTTGCCATGACAAAACCTGCCTTATTGCATTGCATCATTGTACAGGACCGTTGTCATCCCAGGCTCTGTATCTTAGTACGATAGATAATACAGCTACATAACATGCTTTGTATGCTTGCTTGTGGGTGCCAAACAGTGTAGATCATGACCAGCCACAGCGTCTTTGACGCGGTGGTTGGTATTGATCTACACTGTTTGAAATGCAATAAGGCATGTTTTGTCCTGGCACGGCTCATCTCATTTGCGTTGTCATTTATTTTAGTAAATTAATGACCGGTTATATCGAACAAACCCCACCTGGCAGCGAACAAAAATGCACAATGTTTTACTCTGTGCAAACATTTCATATAAACATGTCAACAACATATTAAAACTTTAATCTGATATTTGAAACATTCGTCATTTCTGTCATATTTTATTTTGCACGGTGCACGTGTGGCATATTTATCTCTTGCATGTCAATCCCGCCGGGTATTTCCAAACAGTTGGATCCGATTCAGATGTCTAGGAACGCGGTGTTTGATCAGAACCTAACCTGTTTGCCATTCGTATCGACGTTTTTTTCAATCTACAAGACTAAAATATCATTTTGATCTAACATAGGCTACAAGACACATTATAAGCAGATTTCATGACAGTGAAAGGGCTAGTATAGTCATTTAATGATATGGCAGGGCTCCAGATAAGAGGGAGTAAACTGAACAAATTCAACATTTTCTCACTCATTAAAGCATCAAATCCTATGGTGTTACTACTCATTAGAATCGTCTCTTCGAGACGATTCTAATGAGTAGTGACACCATAGGGTTTAATCCAGAAATAAAAATTTTAAATTTTGAAACACCCCGCTTATCTGGAGCTCTGATATGGTATGCCGAATTGTGCAGAACAATTCCATGTATTTGGCCTTTGGCATCAATTAATTACTTGTATGTCACCTCCGTATTATCGTCTTAAATTGTCGTCTGCGTTCTGTGATTTTAATAAGACTTTGCTTAGAAACAATGGCACCAGTGTCAAACAGTTTGAATCCTGACCAGACACCGATAAACCCGGAATCTGGATCCAGCCTGTTTTAAAATTAATTGCAATGTCGTTCCATTGGCAGTGAAAGAAAGGAAATGATTCATATCAGCCTGGCATGATTTATTTGGCATTATAAAAGCTTGATAATGGGACAAAACCCAAACGCCTGTTGATGTTGAGTGTGTACATTATTTGGTTGTCCCAATCAATCCTGATAACCTTTGTGTCATCCATGTGTCACTAGGCTAAAATAACTGGACGTTGTAGGGATTCTATGATCTGTTATCTTTGGTCCTAGTATTCTAGTTATGCAGGAAGTCTGGGTCATGGGGACAAGGGACGGCATCCCGTATGGTCTACGGCGATCGAAGGGAAGTAATATTTCAACATACAAAATATATCATGGTAGTTCAGGGGTTAAAGTCACACGTACCGTATACATGTCACTTTGATATCTCTTAAGTCTTAACCCATTTTAGCGTAATGTTTACTAAAGGGGATATTGGTAAACCTCGCAGACTCTGATGAGACGCCGCGTTACACGACATCTCAATAGGGTCATCTCTGTTTGTTATATCATGTTGAATAGTTTACCTGTATTAATGCATCGCACTTGTATCTTCTAATAAGTATACAGGGAGGGTTAATTGAAATATACAGGCACACATGGGTGCATTTTTAAATAAATAGCAAGATTCTCTTTTCTAGAAACGTTAAAAGTGTCAAACAGATCGGCTCCTGATCAGACACCAAATAACTCGGCGTCCGGCCTCTATACAAACTGTTTGCAAATGACAACACTTTAACCCTTTGCTAGATAAGGGTTAAAGACAATAAAGCCGGATAATTCGCTTGTCAAATTTATTGTTATCATTCCTGTTTAGGTTAGATTTTACGCATAAAGCAAGTTGTTTTACATGTGAGCCTTCAAACACACCAGCAGTTTTAACTGCAGCCTCCGTTTTGTATTCTGTCATCATGACATTAAAACGCCGTTTATTATGACATTAATTGACTGGTACACTAAAATGTCACTGAATAAATGTCAGAAATTTACTATATTACCGATAAAATGTTACTTAATTGGTGTTCGGGGTTAGATTGCCGGTGATTCAGACGGTTTAAGCATGCAAAACACTCTAAATCGTCGAATCATTCTAATAACCGGACAAGGCCATACGCTTGAAAATCAGAAGTATACGAGACGGAGTATACAGACGAATGCATTTTTTGTTTTCAAACAACCGCATGCATTTGATGATCATTTCAAACAATTTGGAAACAGATCTGGGCCCGTTTAATAAAACATCGTTCGACAAGTGTTGTCGTAAGTCAGATTATAAAAGTCTCAATTATTATTTGTTTCTCCATCGAATTCTGTCTTGTGATATCTCTTTGGAATTGTCTTGACAAGACAATTCCAAAGAGATGTCACAAGACAGGATTAGATGGAGAAATCATAAATTAAATGTATTTTAAAAGTTTAACTTACGACCGTTTTTGTCTTACTAAGTTTCTTGAAACAGTCCCCTGGTCCCAGGTAAATCGTCATCAGACCAGACTCAAAATTGTTTGACATGCGTCAACATTTAAGAAAACTGAAATAGTGTTCTACATTTTATTAATGTTCGTATGTAATAACAAGTCTGAAAATTTTCATTGAATATTTCTTTCATGAGCATTCTTGAATCATTGCTTCCTGGATTGACAGACAAGTTCGCCTAGCTCTGTTTGCCATTTTATCCTATCGTGTATTCTATTTTGCACAAATGGCAAAGCGACGTTCAAAATTGTAAGTACAATTCATTGTATAATTCATATGTTCTCTTTAAAGCAATAGGTGGTTTCTTTTGTTTTACAGCGTAGCTGTATAATATCTATTTAGACGGACATTTTCAACCAAAGATATTTGATCAGAAATTTGTGTTTAAGAGCACCTGCTGAAAACTAAACCGTCTGATTGGACAGAAGCCAGGCTGGTCTATGTACTTTTATATTTTTTTTATTGAATATGAAGTGTATGCAAAATTAAGAGACGCAGTCACAGGGTGTTTACATTAATTAAGTGAGGTCAATTGATCTACCAGGGTTAGCTTTTGAAAACCTCTATGCACACTCTGGGCAATGGCGGCAAACCGACAAAGTCTAAAACCAAACACTAAGACCTAAGAGAAGGAGTCAAAAAAGAGCAACTAGACAACTAGTTAGCGGTCTTGTCATACCCAGAAAGACTAAACGAACACTTGCATACAGGAGAGTAAGAGGGGGTGTGATTGAGGTATTCAAAATATTAAAAGCAGTTTACGATCAAACAACTGAAACAATCTTGAAACTAAGAAGTGAATACACTACTAAAGTACTAAGGTAAGTGAATGGGTTAAAAGGGAGTAAAACGCAAACTTCCACACAAATCAACGTGATTCATAATAAGGTTATGTATAAAGGCCATTAAGGGGTATGCATTTTACAACTTAATCATAAAACAAAACATGATCTTTAGTTAACAATGTACAATTTTCTCTCTGGAAATGCCAAACAGTGTTCAAATAACTCTTGTCAATTTACTCCATCCGTTTTCCCAACAAGTACAGGCGGTAATTTTTTAAAACATATGACGTAATGACGGTGAATGTGTTAATTTTGGGAGTAGATGAGGATTAATACTCAGTGTATAGATGTTGGTCCAAACTGTTCGACACCCAGACTGTTTTGGATGTTATTAGTTACGTGACATCAGCAGACGGCCTTTTACAACATTCCTGGTCGTCTAAAGGCTATCAAAATGTTATCAATCCATAATAGTTTAATAACATCCAATTCGTCTGCTGCAAAAGTCATGGGCTTTTAGAGGCGGCTATTACATGTAACAATGCCGCATAAGTTTTACAATTGAATGTACAGTCAAACTTAGAGCTGTTGGAGCTAAACATTACTTATTGCCAATTCACACACACATGGCCCAACACGCACGCCCTTGCCATTTGTTTTCAAAGATCCATACGTTTGCATTTATCCATTCAACCTTATCGACGAGTATACTCGTCATTTACAAACAGTGTACATGTCAGTAGTACATTTGTCCTACAGGAGCCTACTAATCACCATCTGCACCATTTGTCATTTTGTAGTACGAGTACATGTATACATTGTTAAAATCAACTCTGAATATCTAAAATAGACTGGACTTAATTGGGGTCTGGGATTTTCTATTGGAGTCTCGGGGTAGAAGAGTTAAACGACCAATTGTCTTTAAAGAAAGTCACATATATGTATCAGCCTAATTGCGCCCAGTAGATTCTCCCATGTTTATATATTGGATTATTCCATTTTTATCTACGGGGTGCCTATCTAAATTTTCGTTTTCGTTTGGTTTTGTATTGTCATTCCTATCAGCAAACAGTGTATACTCTAATCAGACGCCGCATGATGCGGCGTCTGATCAGAGTCTACACTGTTTGCCTTTGTCCCTTTATAGGACTAATGTATATAGGCATGCACAAATGAGTTAAATGAACAATTCCAGTTCGAATTAAATCTAGTCCATTTTGACTGTTTATGGGTGCTTTTTGACAATATACATGTCTTGCTATATGACAGGAGTGCAGCCGCTAATTAGAGGGCTACTGTTTTGGTCCTCTGATCAGGGTTAACATTGTTTGCCTATAGGTCCTCTTCACAGGTCGCCGTTTGCATAAGATTAATGGGTCATAGACCTAAGCGATGACATGGCATTTGTACAGTTTGGCTCAAGGTTAGAGGCCGAGCTACTCACGATCTACTCTTTGAGCTGGATCCAAACTGTTTGTAATTACTAATCAAGCCGTGCATGCTTAGCGGGATAAAGATTGATATAGGGACATGTTATGTATCGGTGTCTACAGTTCATTGACGCTGGGAAACCTTTAACTGGTGCAGAATAGTGAACGTCTTACAATAATGATGTATGCCTTAATATGTCTGCTTAAAAGTTTATGCCTTTCCCTGTCAGTTGAATGGCGGAATGGATGCTATACCTTAAGAGTGGCCTTTAACATTTTAGAATGTCAGACATAAAACGTTCAGTTATGGTTTTAGTGTTACGTCACATGTCTCGGTCTCCCTCGAAACCTGGAACCAACACAAATCTGTTTCATTTATTTTTGCTATTTAGGATTGTGTTTTACAATATATTGTCTAATGTCAGAGAGAGCAGACCCTGGTTGCATAAGACTACATATTGCATAAGAGAAGTATACTCTTCACTAGTAGACTTTTTGTAAATGACGTATAAACGTGGCTTCAGGGTTCATCAGTTTAAACAACATGGTCCTTTCGGGCTCATTTATACTTTTCTGATAGACTTAAGTAACCCGGGATCGGATTTTATTCCTATCTGCTAAAATGCATTCGACTTGACCAATACCCAACGGACGTTCATTTGCTCTTCTTGGTACCGCCTGAAGGTTCTGAATAAAAGGTGCACTGACATTGAACAACTTATCAGTCATCGACCTGCAGATCTGGAACAAACTGTTAGTTATTTTCATTTACAATTACCATCCCTGTAGTACAGAAACAACCCGACTGTGCGTCCCATTAAAACAAGTCTTGTTTCCTACTATGAATCTGCTTAAAACAATATAAAAGCAAAGCAGAAAACATCTATAGGAGCTATCTGCTTTACTTTAATATTGCTTTAAGTTGCCAACTGTCTTCAACACTATCACAGAGTCTTCGTTTTCAAGAGTGTTCGATTATAGCGTGACTTTACTCTATTTCGCCTATCTTTTACTCTCATGATATGTTTTCTCCGGTGCACTACCAGTCTACTTTTTTATCCCTTCACTTGTAAACCCGACTAGACATTAGACATTTTCAAACTGTTTTGATCCAGATCAGACGCCGAGTAACTTGGCGTCTGATCAGGATCCAGACTGTTAGACACTTGTACCGAAGTGTCTTCCGTCAAAAAACCTGGTATTTAAAAGTTTGATAAAAGAGCAGGCGACGAGGGGCGGGTGAAGTTTTTGCAGTTAAGTGGTTAACGCTAGCAGATTCTGCGGTGTGCACTGCATGTGTTCCTGATTACCTGCACGTTTGCGCTTTGCACGTGAAATTGATATCGTCTGCATAAACTATCGTCTGCTTTAATTTCTAAAACTAGTTTTCCCTTTCTTACACTTGCAGATTATAAGATCAGAGAGTCAGAAAGCAGATGTCCTGGTCCAAAAGTTATTCCGTATCTGATCTGGATTCAAACTGTTTGCAAAGTCTAGAAAATTCGTTTCTTGTTTTCAAGGGTTAAATGCACAGCTTATTGGTGCAATTAAACCTCCCGGCTTCTATCAAGATTTATGCGCTCGCGCACAACAGGTTGATTGTTTGTTGCAGCACATTTACCCTCGTCTTTCTTATTGCAATTTGACATGCATTTGCAAAAAGTTTGGAACCTGATCAGACACTGACTAACCAGACATCGATCAGGGTCCAAACTGTTTGACAATCTGGCGGGTACGATTTCGGTTAAACGACGTTAGAAACAATTGCGGAAAATATGCAGAAGACAGTTCAAACAGGAAAGTGGTTAAATTGCTTTAAAAAAATATACGCAGATGCATTTCTTTCAACTTAACCCACTTGTATAATTACTATCTACGGTGGTAAACCTTAAATCTTAATCTCTCCTCTCATAACGCCGTCTGTTTCAAGTTTTGTAATTGTCTTTTGCAAAACAAATAAAAGTTATGGGGTTTTAGGTGTTTTTATTTTCAAAAAAAACATTGTTATGAATAAACCATCGCTTATTAGAAAGAGATAGTCATTTAAAAGTGAATCGTCCATACTCTCACTTTATTGCAGTGCGTTTTCGTATACATGTACTGATTTCGTTTAAACGGGAATGAATATATTAAACGTCTGCAGGGCTGCCATTTCTCCGGATTTTTCCTAAATCTCCGGATTTTTTTTCTTGTACATGGTAGCTTAAAGCAGGCTGAAAGTAAAGCAGAATGCGCCTTCAGGCGCATTCTGCTTTATTTCCAGCCTGCTTTAAGCAGCCACGTGTCAACAAAACTAGAAACAGACGATGGGGGTAAAGATACGATTCGTAAAATCGCACTTGAAAAATGCAAAATTGGAAATCTTAGGATTTTTCATGTCAACTTATGGCAGCCCTGCGTATGCATTGTTTTAATTATTAGATTTAAACTTACGACAGTTGACTTCTTGAAGCAATGTGATAGTAAAACACAAAGCTCCTTTAGGATGTTTCTGTTTTTCTGTGACTTTGCTTTAATCAGTCACCTGGCTTTAATACAATCAATAATCCTTCATTTTAGTGGTCTTAACCCATTACCCCATAAATACCCCTTTTTACGCCTTAAATTTATTCCTTCGCAGATTGTAGCTTAAAGCAGACTGAAAGTAAAGCAGAATGCGCCTTAAGGCGCATACTGCTTAACTTTGAATCTGCTTTAAGTAATCACCTATTTTCAAAACTAAAAATGGGCTATGGGGTAATGGGTTAATGGGTTAATAGAGGGGTTTTACTGAATGATAATCTATGAAATCGAAATAAGAGGTTTAACTCTAAACTGCAATATATTGTTTCGTTTACAAAACTCAACTGACATTTTAATATTCCGCAGTTTTCCTCTGCAAAATGTGTCTTCATAATCAGCCTTGATTATCAGAAAATAATGTCAGATTGTAAATCTGGATCCATACTGTTTGCAACAAATGGTCACATATTCGCACACCGGTGCATTTACATTTACATATTCATTTCGACTTTTACTCGGCTTAGTAAAGGACGCTAATTGCGAATTTAACAAAAAATACAAAAATACGGAGTAGGTCATTAACTTGTGCAAAAGTGGACCAACAACAATTGTATGTCAGAAATTGCACTGTGGTATCGTTACAATTGAGACAACACCAAACCTCAGCCATTTATTAAACCATCCACGTGCTTAGATCGATTTTATTCATATTTGCAAACAGTTTGGATCCTGATCAGACGCCGAGGTATTCGGCGTCTGATCAGGATCCAAACTGTTTGATTCTTGTATCGACGGATTCTTAAATATATATTAAAGATATAAAGTTATAATTGGCAGACGACAAATTGAAGCAGACGATGATTGAGAAGGGTAAGGGTTTCCAGTCCTGTTTTGCATATTAGTAGCCAGTCATATATGAAATTACAGGTCAGCATTGTGAGTTTTACAATGGAGGAAATGGAACAAAATAAACCCCTTGGTTAAATGGTTGGTGGCTTCAGCGATGAAAGGGTTCATGCAGTGCATTCTGTTGCCCGTTAATCATAATTATCACTTATCGTCTTAAGCGCGAATTGGCGCAACTTTTGCAAACAGTATTGATCCAGATTAGACGCCGCGTAACGCGGCGTCTAATCTGGATCAAAACTGTTTGGCATTCAAATTCAAAGGTTCTTCAGTTTAAATGACTTAAAAATGATTTTGAGTTTTTTCAGCAGACGATATGTTTGAAGCAGACGACGATTCAGCATGATAAGAGTTGATCATAATGAACACGAGCAGTGGTGGTAAGAAACGCCAAGGATTTCAGTCCTTCAATAAATTCGCATGTCAAAAATAACAAAAATATCTTAAACCTCTACCCATCACCTCCAAGACAGACACCGCTGACATTTGGAAACAGTTTTGATCCAAATCAGACTCAGGGTATCTTTGGGTCTAATCAGGTTCCAAACTGTTTCCACAATCATATTGATGTTTTTTTTTTCAAGCAATATGTTTTAAATATAGCACTGAGAAATGAAAGTAGAATGTCGTTTTAGCAGACGACATTGTGGCAGAGAAGTTTAAAGCGCCAGACATCGTTTTGCGTTTCAGAAATTTACAATTGGCAGGTAGGATATGCTTTAAAGCCGCATTGTGTTTTTTGGGAAACCTGCATAAAACTGTTGTTTGGGATCCCATTAGAACTACATGGGACGTGATTCTTTCAGAAAAAGCGGCTTTATCTAAGAAATTCGCTTTTTAATCTGTTTTTTTAATTTATGGATATAACTTCCATTAAAGAACTAACTTGTGAACGGAAAGAAGGACAACTCTGTAAATACAGGGCTCCAGATAAACTCTTTATTTCTGCTTTTAAACCCAATGGTGTCATACTCATTAGAATTGTCTCGAAGACGGTTTAATCAGTAGTAACACCATAGCATTCGGTGCTGAAATGAGTGAGAAAATGTTGGATTAGTTCAGATAGCTGGAGCATTGAAAATGAAGCGATTAACCCTTATTCTACCGCACAGACGTCTGCTTTGACATTGTCGTCTGCAAAATTTGTTCAGTTTAGATGTATGCATTGTTTAAATTAAACAAACCTTAAGACGAGTGTCAAACAGTTTGGATCCAGATGAGACGTCCCGTTACGCGGCGTCTTTCTAGATTCAAACAGTTTGTAAACTCCGTAAAGCTACGACCAGTAGGCACAGGTTTAAACTATGAGATCCAGTCAAAACGTGTAAATAATATTCACTGGGGGTTAAAAAAAATACGGATAATCTTGAGCTTGCTGAAAATGACTGTTTCAGCCTTATCCGCTCTCTAACCCAGGCACTTCTTTTTGGATCTTCACCAAACTTGCTACAAATGTTTATTGGTATAGAATCTAGGTCAGGTTCAATAACTAGCAAAATCGCATGAGGCATGTCTGAGTTATTGCTCTTGAATAATTCAAAAATGACTCTTTCAGCATTTTCTGCTCTCTAACACAAACACTTGTTATTGGATCTTCACCAAACTTGCTGACAATGTGTATTGGTATTAAATCTAGGTCAAGAAAAAAAATCGAATACAGTTGAATGAAAATCCTTCAAGAGGTAAAGGAGAAATGGAGTGGTCATTTATTACTTAACTTATTACCAACACGGCTGAGATGAAGCACATGCAACCATTGACGAACTATTTGGCTAAAATAGAATAAAATATGGTCCTTTTACAGAGTGGACAGGGCAAAAATAAGGATAAAATAGCAAAAATTTAAAATTGAAGAACCATAACTCCAACATGCCTTCGGCGATTTGGGTATTTATAGAACTGGACCAAGATTTTATACAAATATTATTTTCAGTAAATTTGGTGAAGATCCAATTAAAACTGTTTGAGTCAGAAAGCTGACAAGGCTTAAGTAGTCAATTTTTAGTCATTCAAGGGCAATAACTCCAACATGCCTTGTGCGATTTTGGTAGTTAATATGATTGACCTAGATTTTATATTAATAAACATTTTCAACAAGTTTGGTGAATATCTGATAAAAACTGTATGTGTTAGAAAGCAAAAAATGCTGAAACATTCATTTTTAATACTTAAAGGGCAAAATCTCAGACATGCCACATGCGATTTTTGTAATAATCAAACTAGACCTAAATTTTATACAATTAACATTTTCAGCAAGTTTAGTGAATATCCGATAAAAACTGTATGTGTTAGAGTGCAAAAATTACTGAAGCAGTCATTTTTTTTATTAATAAACAGGCAATAACTCAGATATACCTTATGCGATTTTAGTAGTAATCAAATTAAACCTTGATTTGATATCAATAAACATTTTCAGCAAGTTTGGTGAAGATCCAATAAAACGTATTTGTGTTAGAGAGCAAACCTTGCTGAAAACAGTCATTTTTTAATACATAAAGGGCAAAAACTCAGATATGCCACATGCGATTTTAGTAATAATCAAACTATACCTAAATTTTATATGAATAAATATTTTCAGCATGTTTGGTGAATATCCGATAAAAACTGTTTGTTATAGAGTGCAAAAATGAATGAAACAGTCAGTTTTTATTAATTAACAGGCAATAACTCAAAACTACCTTATGCGATTTTAGTAGTAATCAAAATTAACCTTGATTTTATATCAATGAACATTTTCAGCAAGTTTGTGGAAGATTGGATAAAAAATATTCGAGTTAGAGAGCGGACAAAAAAGTGTGATAGTCTAACTGACTGATGGATGGACGGGCGAAGGTAATTACGGTTGCACACGGTGAAGTTGATTCCGGCTGTATCACGTGATACTAAGCCGTGTGGTAAGGTTTATGTCAGACGTTCTATTTTCGGTTTGTTATGATTTTAAATTGCCCTTTTTTGGTGATTTAGGTCCGTCTTCATCATTTCATAGATCAGTTTGGCCCATAAGAATGTTCAAACATTATTATTAACCGTTATTGTATTTCAGACATTAAGAAAAGGTCTGAAAACACAATGGGACTTCAACCCTTTCACTCTCAATGACGCTTAAAACGCGTTTGCAAACAGTTTGGATCCTGATCAGGCACCGCGTATCGCGGCGTCTGATCAGGATCCAAACTGTTTGACATTCGTTTTGAAATTTCTTCAGTCATACTGTCTTATTTTTTAACTTTGAAACGACATAGCAGACAACAAAATTGAAGCAGACGTCAATAAAAAGGGTGAGGGGTAACTATCTCACGAAAAAGGAAATGAAAGGGTTCATAGCGGAGTGCGTGGTTGAAGTCATGCTGTGCATAGATGGGTGTGCAAAATGTAAGAAATTGAGGTTTTCAAAGAATTGATTGAAAAGCAAAAACAAAACAAAAACAATTACAGTAACGTTTATGTAAAATATAGCATTACTAAAAAAGTTCAAAAATGCCAAACAATAAATTAAATTTTTTAGAAAGACGATAGTATAGCAACGAACAGTCTATAACAGCCTGTGTCTCTTAATTCATCTCCAGCAAAATTGTTAAAGGACATAAACCATCCTGACCCCCGGCCCATTCAGACCATTCGTTTTTTTAGTGGGTGCCCTTTAACCTAGATTTCTGATCAGTTATCATTGGTTGAAATTGTGAAAAGGTTGGTCTAAATAGATATAATACAGCTCCGCTGAAAAATAAAACCGCATACACTCAAATAAACCTTCGATGTAACAAAGGGAGCAGAGAAGACAAAGGTCAGCTATTGAAGATCATTAGTTAATTCGTTACCCTCACTGAAACTTAAAATAGACAATTTCTGTTTTAAATTTAGTCTTCTTTATTGGCTAGATTTATTTAGGTTTTTTTTGTGTGTGGTCAATAATGTATCGGGTTTTTACCGTTCCATCTTCTTTTTGTATAGTGCCCCTTAGTCGCATCAATGAACCCCTGTGACGACATGCTAGTTTTGTGACGGGTGCCGTCCTCACGAATATTCCCTTGTTGGGGGTTTAACCCAATTAAACCTGGGCATTGCACTGAATTTCCCCTTTGTGTTTGCTGGAATTATGCATTTATAGATAAACAACGGTAAATAACAATTAAGGATACTGCAGTACGTTTAATATGAGATCATAAACACTAAACAGGGCAGGTCCTGTACCTGATCCTTTATCAAAATTGTATCTGTGAAGAGTACACTTTTCCTATGCAAATAATGCAGTCCCTGATCAGAGGGTTCCTGCAGGAGTCCTCTGATCTGGGACTTCACTGTTTGTCATTTGAAAGATATCATAAAAAACAACCCTAAATAGTCAAAACTGGACTAGCCTTTTTTGCAAACTGGAATTGTCCATCGGAAGTTTCAGGGGATAATGAATTAACTGGGTTAATTTATTGATCTAATTCTCTTCTGTTGTCGAATTGCGGGCTCAGATTAGCGCTCGTTTATGCCATCTACAAACAAATGCTGTTTGTTAACAAAAACTGTATGGTTTTACAGCGATAAAATGTGGTTTTAACCCAAAGCAATCTAATCTGTTTTCTACAAAAACGCCCCTCTGGAACACTTCTAGTAAAAAATAGTCACATACATGAACATACGGTGGCGGATATATCATTTAAAGTTTAAACAAAACGAAACGAAGCACAAACACATTGAAATGAAATAATATTCTTTGAAAGTGTTGGCTAGCTTTTATATTTGAGTACAAACAGTTTACAGTCCATTTTGAAATGGAATTAACACATTCAACCCTATCGACGAGTGTACTCGTCATTTACTTCTATGTACCTGCGAGGATAACGCAGTTCATTCTTTATACGCATGTCATATTGAAACAACCCTTTCACACACAGATCACTAAAGATACATTTTGTAATAACAATAAACATGTGAAGCAAAATATACATGTAATCAAGTAATAACCGTTGGAAAGCAATGGGATCTTGATGTAGATAGGCAGAGACATTGGATGCATTGTAAACAGTGACAGTATGTAACTAAACCCCTGTTACAATTACTAGTGTAATGTCTTTGGTTTGCCATCTTAGATTTTATTGCTTTCTTTTTTCTCGCTCTCATTGTACAGTTAAACAACTCTGTTACGACCAATACAAATAAGCATCTAAACGCAATCAAGTTGCAGCAGGAGCCTGGTTAAAGCTGGATGAAAGTAAAGCAGAAAGCTCCGATAGGAGCTTTCTGCTTTACTTTCATCCTGCTTTTAGCTGTCAGATGCTTCAACACTATCAATGAACTAAAGTTTCCATTCTCGATATACCGTGGTTCTTTTCTTTGTATTTTGTATCGTAAAGAAACGGATAAAGATCAAAACGGGACATTTTCTTTAACAGACAATTTAGTTGCCTTCTCTGTTGCAGTAATGCTTGTGAACCTGTTGTTCTATTAATTACTGTTTTCTTTAAAGTTTTTTAGATCATCTAATATACCACGACACATTCAGTTCAGGTAATTAGCGTGTACGGTTTTAACTCCTATAACAATAATGACATCTTAACTAACATTTGTAAACAGTTTAGATCTAGATCAGACGCCAAGTAACACTGGATTCAACGTATTGATTCAAACTGTTTGACACACCTATTAAGTTTTTCCTTGATTTGAAAATTGCAAAAAATATTTTTTAGAAATTTCGCAGACGACGCTTTTTAAGCAGACGATAACCAAGCAGAGAAAGGGTTAATGGATTTTGTCCGCGCAATTAACATCATAGTCGTAGACGGAGTTACGTTTGAAGTACATGACAATTTCGAGCGTATCAAATTTTTCAAGGGCAGCTAAAATAATGTCCTTTCTAGAGGCCTCTGAGAAGGAAAACGTTCTACGATAAAGCTTGATCCATATTTATTTAATCCTATGCCTGTCTTGGCCCGAGTGTGTAGCAATTCGCAAACTGTTTAGATCTTAACCAGACACCGGGTAACTAGGTGCATGAACAGGATCCAACCTGTTTTTGACTTTTATGTCAATGTTTCTTTAATCAAATTGCCTCAAATCTAAATTTTCAAGCACACGATACACTGACTGTGAACGGGTTAACCCTTTCTGTGCTCAATCGTTCATATGAACTGTAAAAAACAATGACCAATTTCTGTTGATTTCTGAGGCTGTTTTAGACAATATAGTTAAACAAACATGTGCAGACCCTTATCAGAAGGCTCCGTTAATCTGTTGGCAAAGAATACATATCAGTTTATAAATTGGGTTTAATCATAATTTTATAAAATGGGTTGAGCACGGCTTTGAAACATATAAATATTGCCCTTTAGCTATACATTGAGCAGACTTTGTGCATCTCGTCTGCAGTAATTCGCACAGTAGATTGATACCGTGAAGAAGACGTTTCAACGTAAACTTATTATAATAACATGTAAAATGACAACTTTTTGGCAAGTCTGTATGGTTCTCTCTATCCTGGTGTCTGATCTGGCTCCAAACTGTTTGTAAAGGAAATAATATATTTATCGTAACCGCGTTTATAGGGGAAGAATAATGTCTTCTCTACTGTATGGCATGTATGCCATTTCAACTATGTCATACTACTGTGTCAAACGGTTTGGATCCAGATCTGAAACCGAGATACCCGGCGTCTCATCTGGGTCAAAATTGTTTGTAACATTTATCACAAATTACCCACAGCGTGTCAAAGGTCAAAGAGGTTTATTTCACGGCCTAATTTACCCCGGTAATGTTCTTGCTGATTATGATAATTGCAGGAATACCACTTCAGAGTGACATTTAACATGTTAACCCCTAGTGACGCCGATACTTGTCGTTTACTCTGTTCATCTGAGGAGGACACTTATTTTATGCAAACAGTGTATACTCAGATCTGAGGACCCCTGAAGGAGCCTTCAGATCAGGGTCTGCACTGTTTGTCACTTTTGCAACATGTTACAAAAGCAACCCTAAATAGTATAACATGGACTAGACTTATTTGGAAACTGGAAATGTCCATTTGATGTTTCAGGGAAGAATGGGTTAATGAAGCTATAATGTATCAACTTGGAACTGGCTTATCGGCAAAACATATTCGCTGGAGAAAAAAGCCATGACTGTAATTGCGGCATAACAGAATTACTTCAAATCAATCATAGTATCATTTTGTATATCTATGGACATTACTCATTAGGCACTTGTGTTTCGCCTATTTCTAATAGACGGTTGAGTTAAGTTGATGTATCATCAATTTGAATCTTTATGGACCATGAGTTAAACGGACAATATAAGAGAACTTGTAGAGAGGCTAGGCGACGGGAACGACAAACAGTCATGATATCGTCTGCTTTAAAATGCCGCCCGTTTTACTTTTTATTAAATTTACAACAATTGGACTCAGGAAACAATGATACGAGTGTCAAACTGTTTACGTCCTGATTAGATAACGAGTGACTCGGCGTCTGGTCAGGATGAAAATTTGCCGATACCAATACGTTTGACTGGTAATGCAGTAAAGAGGTTAACTCTTTGGATGCTGGGTAATTTTTTCGTCTGCAACAATTTGTCGTCTGCTATCGTTCAAAAATATGAATTTTCAAATTTGACTTTAAATTAAGTGTCAGAATAGCAAGCAGATTGGATCCTGATGAGACGCCGCGTTACGTGGCGTCTCATCCGGATCCAATCTGTTTGCAGAGGTAATCACTCTGGCAGGTATATCCGCCGCTAGCTTGCAGAGAGTTAAATGTATTCTACAAGTGGCCGAATCGTCTAGGGTCGCAAGGTTAAGTAATTAAACTAACCGAAGTTCAAAAGTCAACTTCATTCTGAAAGTAAAACCCCCTTAATTGTGTATCAAATAATATCAATTGTGGTCAAAATTAGGGGTTAGGGAAACTGACAAGGGTAGGCGGTTCGCTGTCTGACCCCTGACAGACAAATAAGGGGGAAACCCCTGACATTTATGACGAGGGCCACCTTGTAATCTTAAATGTCGCTTAAGGGTCTTGCTGATTGAAATCTTGACATGTTCTTTTTGTCAGATTTACAAATAATAGCGATTACAGTAACGGTCCCTTATTGCAACCACTAAATAAAATTTTTAAAAAAAATTGACGTTGTTTAACCCATTTATATACATATAAACAATGGTGACATTTGTAGTCCTCTAGTTCTTATACATGCCTATAGTGTACATCACTGATACATGGGACCTCGGTTTAAAGTCTCTTCGAAAGACATGATCCGGCGAGAGATCGAACTCACGGCCCCTGGATTGTCAGTCTAACGCGTTATCCGCTAGACCACGGTTCACAGGTTAGTATACTAAGACGAAAAAGAAACGCAGGGTAAACTTTCAAGGTAATTTTAAGTTAAATAACTTAATCGAATATACAAAATGACTATTTTATGTTTACCACTTATCATTATTTAACATATTGACAAAATTTCATTTCAGTGTGATCAATAGGTCATGAGAGAATGGTTCTTATTTACTTGTCCCCTCAAATTAAAGTGTATAGAGACTGCCTGTATATAGAGAATAATATCTCGTATGGTCTCGCAGCTATGACTCTCCAATGCATGGATTTCATCAGCTTTCATTTCCCATAACAGATCATCCGCCAAACCTATCGCTCTCTAGAGCGCATGCGTTAGCGTACCGTTCTCAACGACGTCGGTATACACGACGTCGACATAAGTATAGGTTAGACCATGGTTGCAAGCGAATAAACGATATAGTTCGAGGGGGCGTAGCCCCCGAGAACTATGTCGTTTATTCGCGCGCAACCATGGTCTAACCTATTTAGCACTGGCTTGGGCTCGAGGAAAACAAGAAAACCATTCGTTTCTGATTTCTGTTTTAGACGAAAAAGTCATTTTGTTTGTAATATTTTACTAAAATTGAAAGGTTATTTCAAATGATAAGTTTGAGACATTAAGCATACTTTAACACCAACATAAATAACGCTTATTGAAGCTCTATATATAAGCACACTTCATTAGTAAGTGTCTTTAAAGTCTAGGTCTCACTGTACATAATATAACGTCATGAAGCGTGTGCAGTTCACCTCTGACCTCGGCTGTTTTTAGAATTGTGACGTCAAATTGCCTTGAGATGACGGAAGCGAGAAATAAGTGAACAGTTTGTTAGTTATTCCATTGTTTGTTGAAATAAACGATATATTCACAGGTTTTTGAGGCATCTGATTGGCCGAGAGCTCCAAGCCATGTGCTAAACATTTTAAAAACTATAAGTTATTTCAAACCGCAGTTTGTAGTCCTTTTCGTCATATTAGATTTTCCGCCAAAATGTGACGCTGTTTACGGTAACGGCATCTCAAATGACATCATTTGGTGTCCCGCCATATGCAGTGTTTGTTGACGAATATGTTGGACCGGAACCCAAAAACGATATTTAACTAGTGGATTACGGTATTAAAAAGAATGGCGTTATGCAACTCCCAGACCGCAGATTATGTGATAAACTATAATATACCATGGACGACATCAGTGGCATTGGCAAACAGCCTGGATCAAGGTCAGAGTGTGTGCCAACCATGGCGATGATATTAACAGTCTTCATTATCTAACATGCCCTTTATAAACACACATTTTCAGGCACAAATGGGCGACCATAGGTAGATAACCACCGACCTTCCGCAAACCAGCTGGAAGGCTTCCCAACATGAAAATTCTGAAGTGCCCAGACTGTGATTCAAACCTACAATGACGATGAGCTATACGTGATTGTCACTCAGTCACAGTGACTATAACTTCTTGGCCATGGAGAGAAATATAAACAGGCGACACTTTGAAACTACATGTATATTGAAATATAGCTGTATAAGCATTGTACAGCATTAACAAATATACACAGTAAATATACATATAAATAGGGAGGTCATTGGTTGGGAAAGCTCAAATTCATTTGAAATTTTCATAATTGAGCTAATACAGCCTAAATAAAGTATTTCTTACGGTACTTTGGCTGATTATTACGCTTGGTAAGGTAGTTAGAGCAAACAGTGAAGACTCTAAGAGACATCGTAAAAATATAACAACGGCTAACAGTGAAGACAGTAATATACCTGAAGAAATAGTAAAATGGTTTAAAGATATTTCAAATAATTGGGATCCTTATCAGACGCCGCAAGTCGCATCTGATCTACCCCCATTATATTGGCAAATTCCTGCATTTTCTCGTTTGGTGATAAAATGTAACTGACGACAAAGCAAGCAGCAGACGACAGTTTCCCAGGAAGTTCTCCGAGCTGGTCATCAACAGGTGTGATATGATTGTTGTGGCTGCGACGTAGCGCAATGAATTTTAAATCAGGTTTTATGAGAACCCCAATGAGACACTGATAAATCTCATATCCTTTATTCTGCTGGACAGAAACCGGACTTAAATTTGCAAACAGTGTGGATACGGAACAGACACCGAGTAACTTGGTATCTGATCAGGATTCCAAACTGTTTTCAATGCAATGTATGTCTGTATGTCAAAGCAAAGAAATCCCCCCCCCCCCAAAAAAAAAACAAACCGAGTAGGCAACAAATGAAATTGTCCTTCATCCAAAAGTTATATACAGTCAACACGTGCACAAACCGATAAATTAACAGAATGCACGCAGCCATTCTACATACAGTTAGTTGTTTAATGCATTAGAAAAATAATGCAGAAAGCTCATGTATGAGATGTCTGCATTACGTTTGTCCTGCATGAAGCAATCATGCCTGTTGACTCACCAAAGTTAAGTCAATGATCGGTTGCTGAATGCAAGATGGACTGTAGACGTTTTCGCACCTTTGACACAATAGATAGGGGATATTATAGCAGGTTTATGAGACACTATAGAACCCATTGGCTGTCAAATCAACATGTGCGCCCTGACAAACAGGGGCTAGCTGGGAGCAGGGCCAAAAAGGGGTGGGAGGGTCAGGGTAATCGTATTCACGCACGGAAATAAATGGAGTGAAAAAATACATGATCACAGGCACATTTGCATTTGTATGCGATTTGGGGAAGGTGTTTTAGGGGAAACTTGTTGGTTGACAAACAAGAAACAAGGTGAAAATACATGCCAGGTACACTCATTTGCATTTGATTTGCATTTTGTCTGGGTTAAGTTTGACATTTTGAGAAATTTAAATTGACCTTGTGGTATGATTAAAAGCTTTTCCGTAAATGAATCGGTATAGGCAGCATTTGAGTGAGAAATCATGAATTAGAGAAAAATTGAGAGAGATTGAGACATAGAGAGAGGGGGAAGAGATAGTGAGCGATAGGGACAGAACATGAACAGAACAGAATATAATTTTATTCAGATTTGTACAAAGTACATCATCTCATTCACATATAAATATTCATAAATATATAACACACGTGACAATATGAGGATGAATACATCAATTATTTTCGTTTAAGGAACGTCTTACTCTAAGAGCGTCTCTAATAAATATAGATAAGTTAAACAAAATTTGTTTATTTGTGCTTTTCATTAATTCAATAAATTTGAACATTGAACGTCTTTGGAAAAAGTACTTCTTTAGATATTTCACTCTCAAATCCACATAACAAGGACACACGCATATGAAATGGAATTCATCTTCAATATCACCAGAGTTGCAGCATAAACAAATTCTTTCGTTACGAATTAATCTATTTTGTGCAAATCTGCCAGTTTGAATTCTAAGAGAATGCGACGAAAGCCTTAATCTGGAAACACTGCATCTAAGTGAATAAGGTACAATATCTAGATAGCCTTCATAATCGATTCTACTTTTCGATAAATTGTAAGTGTTTAAGACAGGACTGCTATTGACTGAAACATGCATGCCATTGCTGGATAAAGATATCTCGTTGCTTAAAAATATATGGAAATGTCTTAACATTCACCTGTTCTGCATTATAGAAAACAAAGCCAAAACCATAATTATTCAAAAGACTTTTAACTCTAGAAACCCAGTCCCCCCCCCCCCTTCACAGTCATGGAGCCCTTGCTGATACAATGTTTTAATTAAAATGTTATCATTATTATTAACCAGTTTTAGCCAATATTTTATTACACGAACATATCGTGATACATGTAAAGGATAACGACCAAGTTCACCATATACAGCATTAGAGCTCGTGTTAAGCCTACTCCTAACAATCTCTTGCAAAATTTCAAATGTATTCTTTCTATCTCTTTTGATTTTCCAAAACCCCATATCTCCTAACTATATCCTAAAATAGAGCAAACGAAAGAGTCAAACAACTGGCACAGAATTTTGGGTTTTCTTACAATTATACAATAACATATTTAATGCTTTTAAAGATTTCCAAATTAACTGTTCTTGATTTTTGGAAAAAATACCGGTGTAATGAAATACTGTACACAAGTAGTTAAAATCATCAACCAAATCAATAGGTTTGCCATTGTAAGTCCAGGCTTCATTTATACGTGGTTTGCCCCTTTTCCTGAACACCATAATTTTGGTTTTCTCTGTGTTTACTTCCAAACCCCAAGTATTACAATAAGTGTATAACAAATCTAACTGTTTTTGTAATTCTTCTACACTATTAGCTAGAATTGTCATATCATCCGCAAATAGTAATAAAATCCATATTATATCCTCAATCAATAAACCGGAATTAATTTCATCTTGCAAAAACAGCTCTAAGTCAATGGGGAAAAGAAAGAGATATATAGGCAGAGACCGACAGAGACATTGCCAGACAGAGAATAGGGGGAAAGAAAGAAAGAGAGGGGAGGTTTGGAGAGTGAAATGGGGGAGGGGTGGAGAGGAGAGGGGAGAGTTTTTTCATAATCAAATAATAGAATTAGTCTGCAATACGCTTGATATGCTTTTATTTTGGAAAGATGAGTTAACTTATGATGACAACCAAACAATACTCGCTGCTGTACATTGTTATATAAACAATTCCAAACAATTTAAGGCTCATGATTAATACTGGATAATAAATATTTACTTAGTATGTTTGCTTTCAATAATTAGTTAATTATACTTCTACTAGTGAGTAATTTGCATACTCGCCGTCCTCTGATCACAATCCTCTACATGACAACAGCTTAACCCTTTACCCCATAGTCTGTTTTTAGTTTTGAAAAAAAGGTGGCCAGTGAAAGCAGGTTCTTCTTATATCCTTGTCTTCCTTTTTTGCAACTAGCCTACCAGCAATCAGTATTCTCTCCTTGTTATATAAAACACGTCATTCATTTTTATATCGCCAGTACTTAGTATTAGTATTTTTTGTAGGGAGAGGGTCGTCCCTAATGTTGAAAGAACTTGTGGCCCTGTCCCATTCCAATCATAAATAAGGAATAAGTTATGTTTAAACTAAACAAGGAGAGAGTGGATGGGTAGAAGGAAAGACAGAAAACATTCTTGTAAAAGCGGGGTATTTAGCACTTTCGACTATGCCGGGCATGGTTTGTGAGAGACTGTAATGCAATCGCATGCTCTTTCTACTCTTCTTTCTATTCGTGACCTGTTTCACTATATCATCTGCAAATATTTCTGAAGTGAACATTTTGTCTTTATATGATAGAGAATCTATATAGGAGTGTAAGACAGTAAGAATCTCGATGTGACGTTGACCACAGAATGCAGGACAAAAGTATTAGGATCCTTTTGTATTTCTATTGTTCTTCATTCTATAGTCGCAGTATGCATTACATTGCACGTTTGTCCTGCATTCAACTGCTATCTATGTTGTAGGATATACACTATTACAGTGTTTCGGTCGCTTACTATAGGGTTGCCTGTACATGTATGTATGTTATGTTTTCAACTACTTAACATACCTATATCTACTTCATTCATAACCAATGCACAATGACATACCGTTGAAGCCGAATATATGTCTTCACATAAAAAGTGTTAAAGCCGCATCAACAAATCTCAACCCATTTATTCCTGGATATTGCAATGAACTCTCATTATGTGTTTGCTGGAAGATTTCATTACATAAATACAAGGGTGATCTAAGAACACTGCAATGCTTTTTTTTTTTAATAATAACAGAACATTTCATATGCAATAGCATACAGTGAAGACTGTGATGAGACGTGGCGTGACGCGGCGTCTCATCACAGTCTTTACTGTTTGCCTATGCCCCCTTTAACCCTTTGAACCCTAGTCCCGCATATAGGCGTCTTTTTCAAACAGTGTTCATGTGAATAGTTCTCTTGTCCTATGCAAACAGTGAAGACCCAGATCAGAGGGCTCTGAAAGGAGCCCTCTGATCAGGGTCTTCACTGTTTGCCATAAGGCCAAACATTGACAAAAACAACCCTTAAAAGTCAGAAATGGACCAGACTAAAATGGAAACTAGAATTGTCCATTTAAAGTTTCAGGGAGGAAAGAGTTAAAAGACACTAGTTTTAGGGATACACGACACTGGACTCAGTCTGCGTGGCGCTCCTCGTGATAGGTGACCGTTTATTACAGAACGAAGGTATTTGCATTAATGTATTTTGAAGTTCCTCCAGGAGCTTCATACATCACGTTTAACAGCCAACTGCATTAACAATTCCATTTTCTAACCGGTTGGTCGCACAGTACAGGTTGGATCGTAATCTTAAGCGGCCCATCCACACTCAATATATTGTCAATATTATTGTCACAATAGTATTGACAACCCAATGCTTTGCCCTCAACTGCACTATCATATTGATCAATATTTTGTTCATTTCTGATTCGACCATCATTGCCAATATATATACAATAATTATTGTCAATATAATTAAATATGAGAATGAAGTATGCAGCGCTACACTTGACAAAAAGGAAAGAACACATCAATATTGACAGTGCATCAATAACTATTTGAACCCTCTTATATTATTCAATATATTCATCAAGTTTTCAATACCGTCTTTCCACGACCAATGAGATTGTCAATAAAAATCATTGACAATTATATTGACAATTATATATTGAGTGCGCATATAAGTTCCAGCTCTGCGAAAAATGTAAAAAAAGAGAGACTTATTTAACATATTTTGAGATTTTTGAATTGAGAGACCATTAATATTAGTGGCAACCAGTTAGGTTGTAGACCAGACGCGCGTCTTATCTGGATCCAAACTGTTTGCAAATATTAGCCAAGTCGGGCTTATCATGATGAGTGTTAAAGCGACTCGCAACCGGATGGTGTACTTGTCAAAATAAAATAAAATACTCAAATAAAAGCAAATTTGTGGCATTATTTGGCTTCTGACATTAAAAAAATATGATCAGTCCAAAAAAAGTCTCAAGAATCGTCACCGAATCTTAGATTTTTAGATATTTTCCATCGTTTTTCTATACCGACTAGTAGACGGTATAGTTGTTGCTGTTGCTTCTCTACACGGGTCAGACATAAACACGAGCCGAATTACGAAGTTGTATGCACTTTCGACCGCAACACATTGAAATACGTTAAATCGATCCGAGATAAACGGATAGTTCCGTGGTCCATTGGTCTAAGCGGTTTCCCCTATTTTGCCTTCTGTCCGCCAATGCCGGGCCATGGGTTCGAATCCCACCAGAGACCAATATTTTTTTTATTGAAATTCATTTTTTTTAAACAGAATTTCTTATCCTAAACTAATTCTTTACCATTTATATAAGCGTTTGACACATATTTACAAATTACTATTTTTAATGCACCATCTGGTTGCGAGTCGCTTTAAGTCTGATCAATTTTGACTATTAATGGACGCTTTACAATATACGTGTACGTGTATTACATGTCTCCTGTGGGAGTCTTCTGGCATGGGTCTACACTGGTTGCATAAAACAAAATTACTTTCTTACTGTATGTCAATGACGCATAAACTCGTAGCTTGAGCTGATGGCTTTAACGTTTTCATAGTTAAACTATCTGCGCCAAAAACAAAACCCATATACATGTAGTATATATATAATTGTCTGCACTCAATTTGATCGCAGGGGCCATTAAAACGCATATCAATCTGTTTAGATTCTGGAAAGACAGTGTTGTTCGGCGTCTGGTCTGGATCAAAACTGTCTATAAATGCCAGTAAAGTGACGTCACGCAGTGATTAAACATTATGTGAACCATACAGCTATTCACTAGATAAGTTCAATGAAACTATTTAATTCATTTACCGTGTATATATATTTAATGAGTTTTCATTAAATAGTAGACGACACGTTTATTGCAGACGGCATTGACATCCCCGGCAGCAAATGTCGGTAAACCAATAATAAAAGAACCAGTGCACGTGTTCACGTGCATTAATTAATTTTATCGCAATTCCTTTACCCACGTTCTGTACTAACACAGACAAACATCCGTTAAAAGGCCATTAAAGAGTATATGTCATGGGGACTGATGCTTAATGCCGAGCAAAAGTAATGCAGGAATGTCCTTAAAGGAGCATTCTACGTTGCTCGTGTTCGACATTGAGCAACAACCTGTCTTTGAGAGAGTTCCATACTTATTTAAAGAACTATCGCTGGATTATCTTAATTGTATAAGTACGCGGATCTATGTCTTTTCCAGTGCAAAAGCCCACAGAGTACTAGATGTTCATGTATACAGTTCCTGTTTTATTGCTAAGCTAGAGATCCGAGGATAATTAACACGTTAACAAACATGTTTGGTTTATCCCTTAAGCTCCTTTCAGATTCCCACGTGCAGACAGATAAATACCCGAAAAGGGGCCGTGTAATTTAGCATCCGACCAGGTTTTTAGCTGTTAGACAATTTTTTTGAAATTTAAGTACGATTTTACCAAACTAATCTATTTCCCGCGACGTTGTAGACGGCAGTGTTGAAGCAGACTAGATTTTGGACGGGTTTAAGGTTTGCCATTCTTTTTCCAACCAGTGAGTGCTTTTGCCGACTTCGGTATTCGACTCATTTTGACAGGCATGTAGTTAATGCCATAGCGTCTTTGTGACAGTTCCAAAACTATCCCTGGTATTTGGAATGGCATGTTTTGAGTCGTTTTTTAAATGAAAACATCATGTATTCATGCTGGCTTGTTATGACAGATGCGCTTTGAATGCCTGAGAAACTCGGCTTTCTCTTTACAAGTCACCACCGCAGCAAGCCTGTTTTATAATTACCTTTGGGCAAAGTCGTATACTTGTAGCAGACAACCAGGCCTGTGTTAAGCGGTCATTTCAGATGTAATACAATAAATGAAGCAATTTTGTATACATACAGATAGCTGCAACTAAGTGTAGATCGAATGTAATGCAGAAAGCTTAAGGAGCTTTTTGTTTTAATTTAATTCTGCATTAGGCCGTCACATGTCTATAGATACATGTGTGCTTCTTCAAAGAGTGTTGGTTAATTCTGGTCTACTTGTAGCAATGTAATTGAAAAATGTCTGGTTCCATTTGATATTTCAGTGCAGTAAGTAGTCGCTTGCCTATGCTCGTGTAGTGGAAGGTCTGTTTAAGAATAGGCGATCTCAGTCAGCACTTGTCACCTTTATAACGTTATCTAGCAATGCTGGCTCACGTAGGGAACCATGAATGTCGTACAATAAATATTGTCGTAAGTCAGTTCTAAAACTTGCAATTATCATTTATTTCTCCACCAAATCCTGTCTTGTGATATCTTTTTTTTAATCGTCTTGAAAAGAAGACGCCAAAGAGATTTCACGAGACAAGATTAGATGGAGAAATCAGAAACTAGATGCATTTTAAAGTTTTGACTTACGATCGTTTTGTCGTACGAAGTTTCGTTAGACAGGCCCCTGTATTGCTAGTTTTTTTCTTATCTAAGCAGGGCTGCCATAAGTTGACATGAAAAATCCTAAGATTTCCAAACTTGCATTTTTCAAGTGCGATTTAACGAATCGTACCTTTACCCATTATCCTTTTTCTTGTTTTGTTGACATGCAACTACTTAAAGCAGACTGTAAGTAAAGCAGAATGCGCCTTAGGGCGCATTCTGCTTTACTTTCAGCCTGCTTTAAGCTACTATGTACTGGGGAAAAATCCGGAGATATGGCAGCCCTGTCTAAGATTTATAGGTTTACATTGTTTGTCTTTGTCCTTTTTTGGATATATAAATTCAACCCTAACAATGAGTATTCTCGTCATTAGCAAACAATGTACAAGTGAAGCGTACACATGTCCTATGCAAACATTGTAGACCCAGAATCATTTGACCAGGGTTTGCATGTCCTTCGTGTCATTTTGCAATACGAGGTTAAATTGTCAAAATCAACCCTGAATGTTAAGAAATGGACTAGACTTAATTGTAAACTGGAACTATACATTTAAAGTTGCAGGGTTGACTGATTTAAACGGTCAGGTTGCTTGACACTTGACAGCGCACCACTCGTCCCTCATCCTTGAAAACAACATGCATTAGAAATGTATATAACATATGCCCCGACGCCCGCAGCGGATAATAAAAATATTAATAATGGAAATAGTAGGTACATAGTGGCAGCAGAATCACAGAAATGTTCGATATACAATATAATTATAGTGTTGTGCCTTTTGTTTGATACGTGATTACACAACAAGCATAAACGATACCAACACCGTAACTGGTATTGTCCATAAGGTCTGGTCCAAACCATTGTCGTATGGTTTTTTTATTTTTCAAGTTTCAAGTTCATGTAATTCGACCACAGTGGTGTCGTAATGCGTCTGATTATGGATCAGGCTGTTTCCAAATTACCATTGTACCCGGGGTAAGGCAGTGAAGGGGGTTAACTGTAAACTTAACACTGCTATAATTATAAATAGATATCCCTTTATACAGCCTATATGTATATTACGGTCCGAATATATATGTTACGGTCCGAATAGGCTTGACAGAAATCAAAGGTTATGTTTGATATGTAATTCGGTCGATATCGAAGATGAGTATCATTTCATTTTAATTTGCTCCAAATATAAAGAACTGAGAAATAAATATAGCAAGAGACACTTTTTTATCCGACCAAGTATGTTTAAATTTATAGAATTAATTCAAACCAGTAATAAAACATTGCTTTTCAACTTAGCAAAGTATATACAGGAAGCTTTCAACTTACGAAAATACTGTTATAAATGAGGTACAGGATGTAGCTTTGCTTAACTTGAATTAATACTTACCAATTAATAATGTTAACATTAACAGTTCGTTATATATGCATTATGCTATTTTCATATCGCATTTAACGAGTTCGATGTATAGAAGTTGTAAAATATAATATGTGTTTGTATATTTATAGATAAAGACATGATTGCGCAGTCCAAGATAAAAGTGGTGCAGAGAGCTCATGCAGAGGCTCTCTGTGTTGGGTTTCAGCTGCATTGTACAACGTACTGTAAGAAGGATTAACTAGCGTGTATTATATACTCTTAAATCTAAAAACAGAAACTGCCTAATTTAGGATAGAAGTTGCACAGAAAGCTCTGCTAGGAGCTTTCGGTGTTATGTCTGACCTACATAGTGCGGTGAGAAGTAATAGAGTTGTATTTATCAAATTTCATTTCAAAATAATATTTTTCATACGTATACTGATATGAAGAATCTAAATGTACTACATGTGTATGTTGTGAATATTGTTACAATAGTAATTGTTAAAGTTCATACCAATTAATATACTTGCGCAAGTCAGGATAAAAGCAATGCAGAGAGCGCATGCAGAGGCCCCCTGTGTTGGTTTTCACCTGTATTGTACAACTTACAATAAGAAAGAAACCGTGTGTTATATATATACTTATATCTAAAGACAAGAAACGACCCATGCGGGATAGAAATTACGCAGAAAGCTCCGTCATGAGCTTTCTGTGTTGTTTCATACCTTCATTGTACAGTGTACAAAAGTACAAAATAAAGTTTATCTCCAATCAAAATAATTACATATGTATACTGATACGATTACTCTAAATGTATTCTTATGATATTTGATCCAGTAATGGATTACGTGACAATTGTGAATATCATTTATTTTGTATTGACGAGATACTGTATGTATAAGTCAAAGAATAAAATATGTTCTGTTCTGTTCTGTTCTGTTCTGTATATTACATATCAATCCATATGTACCCGCGATCCCATTTATGGGACATATGCAAACAGTGTAGACAATTTATGGATTACCACACAGAGCATAGAACGCATACATAAAATAATACAGTGCATGTACATGTATTGCTGAAAATACAGTCTCAACTTTTTTGTCTAAATCGTTTTAGTGGCATTCGAGGATTTTATAGAATTAATTCTAGTCGACCCACGCAATGTCAGGGTGAACTTTGCTGAACAAACAAGAGTAGAAAGGCACTAACTTTACATTATGATCTCATTTTCATAGAAGAACAGCGTTACTTCAGTAAGATGTTAAACTGGAACATAAATGTCAAAATTGGGAATGTTTAGCTTGGTTAATCCCTATTTTATTGATGCCATCCCTCCCAGGGCGTCATTCCATTAAAACCGCCAGCATCCGCTGGTTACAGGCTTTCATGTCACGGATTATGACGCGTTTACTATAGCTAGGGTTGTAAAACCTATGTCGAAACACCGGGAACCAGTCCGCCTCGTTCTGACACAAAGTACATCAATTACACTGACTATGATACCCTTAACTGACATTGAAAACAGTTTGAATCCAGATTAGACCATGAAAACCTCCACGTCTGATCAAGCTTCAAACTATTTGACAAGTGATTTTTATTTTTAAGATACTTAACACGCTGTAGTACACATTGTAATGAGACGGATTGGTGTGCATGTAGATTGAGAATTATTTTAAAGACATACGTATTAAAATAAGTTCTGATCAATTACAATAAAATTCCGCCGGGAAGGAGTTTAGTTTACAGCGTTAAACTAAATGAGAATTTGATTTATTTTTCAGAATGAAAGGAAGTTTATTTATCCCTGGAACCATCATATATATTATTTATTTATTTTACAAATTTCAAGATTGTTTGCCATAGTACTCATAGATGTACAAAATGCATACATACACTTTTTAGGTATGCGCTTGTTTATGAAGGGTCCGGAGGGTTTGGACACATCCAACCCTACCAACGAGTACGACGGGTTGTCATTGGGCAATATACATGTATAGTTGGAATTAAGCATGAATAGTCAAATTGGACTAAACTTGCTTTGAATTCGGAAGTGTTCAATAAAAGTTTCAGTGATGAAGGAGTTAAAACAAATACATGCACAACTTTATGTAAAGGATTGTTACAACAATAGGACATTGAAGATCCTAATATCGCTCCCCGGAGGATTTTAACTTGATCATTTTACCTTTGGATTTCACCACTAATAACTCATAAAAGATATGATAAATACATGTATATAAGTAACTCCAATTTGTATACACTAGAAAATAAAGATTGTAAAAACATTGCCTTTTCTAATATATCTAAGTAAGTCAAGGGTATATAACACTTGATCTAAAAGTCCCATTTTACCCATAATTTGCTATAATCTAATACCTTATATAGTTCTGTATACTCTTTGCAAATTGAATCAAAAACTGTTCCAAACTATAGCCGCTAGAGTTGTACACATTGTAAAGCGGGCATTTTCAACAAATTATGGAAAAATAATTCTGGATCCCAAGTTTTGATTTTCTCCCATAACCAAACTCCTGTGAAAAGTTGTGGCCATATACAATTTGTCCAAGTTTGATCTAAATCCATCCAAAAATGTACATCATATAAATAATATTCGAATATCACTTATTCTAGTATATCTGCACATATCAAAGTCTGGTAACTCTTAGCAAAATGGACTTAACTCACTCAGACTTGATCTTATCCAAGAACTGCTCACAAATAATCAATGAATGTGTGCAATTAATATCAAAATATATCAAATACTGAATTTGATAGAGTGTAAACACTGTAAATAAGACATTGTGTAGCCTATAAATTAGGATATTTTCTAGGCTATTTGAGTACATCAAGGGCAGATAACTCTTGACAAATAGTCAGATTCCAACCAAAAGGGAAACCGTCCAAGAGCTTATAGTCATTAACATTGTGTGCAAATAAGATCAAAATTCATTAATACTGTAGCTGGTATAGAGAGGTAAATATGGCATCTCTGCAACACAAGGGCAAATGAGTCGTAAATCGTGTGTCCCGATTTTAATCATAATCGAAATTATCCGAGATCTTAAGACCACATATGAACGAACATTCAGACGGACGTACGGACGCTGCAGGAAAGACGTGTCTGAGTTTGCCCCGATAACCTAAAATATAATGTTCGTCTACTTCTAAATTAAAGTGGAAGTAAACAGAGTCCAATCAAAACTTTACACATGTTGTTACTTATCTAAAATAAGTACTTTTCTGTTATATTATTTTCATTCGTATAGTAACACTCATAGGAGCCAAAGTAAAACTTCATGTAAAAATAGTTTTGTTGCTGAATATGATGTAATAAATGTACCGGACATCCATTTCTTACATGCGTGTTATTGTGTGTTTGAATGGAAAAGTATGATTCCCTCACCGTATCTGTCGACTGTTTCGTTTGATTCACATGGAACACATTTATTGACTTTATTGTTGTAAGACTGGTCTCTTTACTCCATGGCTTGTTTCTAGTATTGACTTAAAGCTAACTGCGCCTGCATTCTGTTTTACTTTCAGTCTATTTTAAGCTATCATCTGCTAGAAAGTAAGAAACAATTTCTTATAAAAACTTATTAATTTCCCCCACTGTATCATTCGGCTGCTTTGTTTTGTTAACAACAGGTGCGAGCTGTGTGACACTAGGTGTCTATAGTATCATGTTTGTATCTTGTAATACTACCAGTCTGACTAGTATCTCAGGTCACCCCGACTGGTTCACAGTTCAGTGAGAATTAGTGAAGCTGCAGAACTAATTAATCTCTCTGATTATTACTATGGATATTGCTTGTAATGATGATAACATTATCCTTTAAAGTACGGGAAATATGTTGCATATCAGGGCTGCCATAAAACATTTCAATTTTTTGACGCAATTTTACTAATCGTACCTTTACCCCATAGTCTGTTTCTTGTTTTGATGACACGTGTCTGCTTAAAACAAGTTGAAAGTAAAGCAGAATGCGCCTTAGGCGCATTCTGCTTGACTTTCAGCCTGTTTTAAGCTACGATCTGCTAGGATAAAAATCCGAATACTTAAGACAAATCCGGAGAAATGGCAGCCCTGACATATTTATGGTTTGAATTCAGATCGTCTCGACGCCTGTGCTGAATTTAAATGTTCGTCCTTTATATTATTTCTTCGAATTAAGAAAAAGAACATTTCAAAATTTCAGAACAATTTTTAAAGACGATCTTTGTAAATTGTTCAACCCCTTTATTGCCATGACGTAATCTGTTTAAATAATTGTCGTCTGCTTTTATTTTTTCCAATTTCATTTTAAAATACAATGGCTAAAGTGAGTATCTGAATGCGTGGCAAATAGTTTTAATGCCGATCAGACGCCATGTAAGGATCCAAACATTGTTTGCACATACGCACTGCAGTGAAGGCAAAGAATATGTTTTCTATTGAGTCAACTTTGTATTGTGCATTTCAAATGATCAATTACGCAAGTGAAACAACACCACTAACCGAAATCCTCATACAATTTCTCAACAATGAAAGTTTAACAAATTATATATCTTACAGATAAGACGTTGACAGTCTCCATCCATAACTGAGGCGAGTCTGTTAATCCATTTATACCCAGTGGATTCTTCCATGTTAATATATTGGATAAGTCCATTTTTATCAAATGGATGCCTGGTCAAAATTTTCATTTTCATTTTGTTTATATTGAAATTCCTATCAGCAAGCAGCGAAGACTCTGGTCAGACGCCGCATAATGCGGCGTCTGATCAGAGTCTACACTGTTTGCCTATGTCCCATATATGAGATTGTGGGCACAAATGGGTAATTAATGATATATTGTCTTACAAAATACGTGCAATTGTTAAGATAAATACTTTAGCATGTTGAACTGAACGAATACCGAAACCAGTATCAAAGTGTTTTGATCCTGAGCAGACGTCTGATAAGAAACTGTTTGCAAAAACCAGATCGCCAGGATGTGGAGTTATAAGACTGTCTTCCTATACATGTTTCCAATTTCAACCCACTAAAGGTACGCGCTGTTGTGAAGGAGATAATCACGAGAATCGTCCGCGGACAGCTTGTCCCATCAATCACGTAAAGCCTGCTGGGCTTATCAGTAGCTGCATTCCACACTTGATGTGCATACGGAAAACGTGCATCTCCGGGGACGGCTGTGAGGGGATTTCCCATTATTTCCGCTCATTATTGTTTACATACTGACCGGTCAGTAGAACGATGTAATTAAGTCTGCCTACACTATTCCGGAACTGAAGAAAGGGTATAAATTATTGGCTTTGTTCCTCACTATGCTAATCACGAACCGACCTTCATTTGTTTAGATTGGATCAAGAAAAAAAGCTGAGCAACTCACCGTCTGATCAGGATCAAAACTGATACACGTCTCACTTTATATGCAAATAAAAATGTTTTAAACAAAAATAAAATTGTTGAAACGTATAGACGAGAGTTTTGAATATGATATACAAAAGGCATTCCTATACACTATGTATTACACATGCTATAGAATATAAACGGTATGGATTTATCCGGGTTATTTATTTGTTATTACACCATGACCATAAACAATACTGTTTATTCAAAGACCTTAAAATATATAGATACATTTAAATTCGGTATACATGTGTATACTGATAATTTGAAATCACATGGAAGACATTACATGGTTTACGAGATGTATTTTCATGCAATTTATTGGGGGTATTTTCTGAGTGAATGTGTATGAAATGGTGAGTAGATAATGATGTTGATATGTAGTGATAAAACGCTCGTGTTTCACAGCTGCACGTGTTACATTCACAGTATTAGTAATACCAAAACAGCTGCTGTTCGTACGATTTAACGATTTTCCAAATTTAAAACAAGTAGCGCTTAGGTAATTCTAAAGTATTATTCTACCTATATAAATTGCATTTCAAACTTTTCATATGTTGCAAAAGCAGACAGTAACGAGTTTAATAGGGAGAATATATTTTGTTCGTATATATATTATCACTTTTCTAAACCAGTTTCTGCCTTTAGTTCTGCAAGCAACCCTTAAACAACGGATTTCTACAACAATTTGCAGGACAGGGTGATACGGAAGCCAGATAGTGCCACTTTCAGCTTTATTATTATTATTACTATTCAAGTTATTATTTTGAAAATTCCAGATAGTATCTTGATAATTTAAGATAATATCTAAAGAAATCAAGATAGTAACTTGAAAATTCCAGATAATAACTTGAAAATTAAAAAACCGAGATAAGTTTCTTGAAAATGCAATATAGTATTTTGAATTTTCAAGATATTAACTTGAAAATTCAAGATATAATCTTGAATTTTCAAGATAGTATGTTGCATTTTCAAGATAGTATATATTGACTTTTTCAAAGTAATAACTTGAATTTTCAAGAAACTTATCTTGAATTTTTAAGATGTTAACTTAAAAATTCAAGATAGTATTTACTTGAACTTTCACCATAAAAGAGCTAGAATATATATATTGTACGGAAGCCGGATAGTGCGACTTTAAGTATTCATAGTAGACTGAGTCTCGTATAAATATTCAAGAAGGAAAGGATTAAAGGCATTTATATTACGTAAAGGGGTTATAAATGGCCCCTGTATTCATTTATTTGTTGGTATAGACGTAGATTATTGATGCCTTCCAGTTACTCAAATTCACTGTTATTTTTCCTTTTTCTGTTGACCACAATTCCCAGTTAATATCCCTTCAAAATCCCTTTCTATCATTAAATTTAAGTATTTAACTGCTTTTCCCTCCCTACAACGGCCCTCTCAACAATGACTCCCTCCGTACAACGACCTTTGTCACAGTTCCCCAATTATGACAATAATGTTTAACGATTTTGCTGCTGCAATATCGTCTGCTTAAAATTGTCTTCTGCTGTTTTTCGACAGATAAAATATAATGAGAGTGACAAACAGCTTGAATCCATATCAGACGCCGCTGTTGGCAAATATAAGCAAATGTCCTTCCCTATAACGACTCCCTCCGAACAACGCACATATTTTTGTCTCTCATTGGGTGTCGTTGTAGAGAGGGAACGCTGTACATGTACTAGGGTTTCAGACAAGATTTTTTTTCATTGAAATAATATATTTTTAGCTCCTGTGACAAAATATGCAACTGATCGGAACCAAGCAGATCATATCATAATTATGCAATAGCAAACAGTACACACCCTGATGAGACGCCGCGTTACACGGCGTCTCATCAGAATCTACACTGTTTGTCAAAGTCCACTTTAGAGGGTACAAGGCTTAAATTGGTTAAAGACTAGTGACCGAAACCCCTCAATACACGGTCAATAGCACTTTTCTCAAGGTCCGAACTGTTCGAAAGGTGATCTATATTGATTCGTCTTTGGTCCTGGACCCTTAGGGGACAACCATGGTGTCCTGGTGACAGGTTACACGGAAAATTAGCCGGGCATTGATTGATCAAGGTGCTGACGTCATTCATCCCAATTAGAACAGGTGTCCAATTACAGGTTAAAATTGAAAAGTAAACAATAACATTTACAGAATTGTGCATAGATTATGAAAATGTTTTGCCCCAGGCTGCATGAAGTACAAGGTGATTCATTAATAAGAGGAAGTTTCTAACAAAAAAAAAACGACAAGTGACTTATTGAATGTTTAGTCCCGTGTCCATGTTTACATTTCTGTGGCGTATCATGAGTGCATTCACGGGTATTTTCAAACAGTTTGGACCCTGATCAGACGCCGAGTAACACGGCGTCTGATCAGGGTCCAAACTGTTTGCCACTGGAATTTCATGTTCTTAAGCAAACGTTGCCTGGAATATAATTTGAGGAATAATTGCAGACGGCAACTTTGAAGCAAAAGGACGCGTGCCTCTGACATAGTGGCTGCCTATCGCTACCCTGAAATGACACCAGAATCTTTCTATTTGTCGTCTGTAATATTGTCTCAACTTTAGATTAACGTCCCTTTGAAGAAAGACGTCCAAGTTGGACTGTCACACGGTATGGCCAATGGTCTAACGTCGCTTTTCGCAAAGCATGACATGATTAACCCTTTCGCTGCCAAATAAATCTTGAGATGTATACCCCTATACCGTTTCTTTGTCGTCTGCTTCAATTTTGTTGTTTGCAAGATTATTTTAAAGTAAAATTCAATGTAATATGACTTAAAACATATCGATACGCGGTCAAACAGTTTGAATTCTGATTACACGCGGCGTCTGATCAGGATCCAAACTGTTTACAAAGTCGCCTGTTGGCGGCGTTGGCAATGGAAGATTTAACCATACCGCATGCTTGTAGATGAAATATGAGCTTGAGCAAGATGGCAAGGTTTAGAACTAAAGTTAACCACAGTTATTCGACTTGCGAAGAGTTTTTATGCATATAAGACACCGGATAACTCGACGTCTGATAAAGAAAAAAAAGAATAAATCAGAATTCAAACAAAAGCCGACAACAGTTTAAAACCAGCAGATACATGTATAGTAGTGGAAAGGGCAATATTAATTCATTTATAGTCACAGGGGCCAAAACATTCACATGATTGGAAAGGCCTTGTCTAAAGGCATGTCAAAGGATACAGTAGTTAAGAGCATATTTCAAACTCAAATTGCATTGTTTGAAACGTAATCACAGAGGCTGTGGTCAAGGTAAAGGTCACAGGGGTGAACTTTTCACATGGATGGAAAGGTCCTGTCCTGATGTATGTGTGCTTTAACCCATTCATTCTCACTGACGCTTAAAAGTGCGTTTGTAAACAGTTTGAATCCTGATCAGACGCCGCGTTACGCGGCGTCTGATTACGGTGAAGGGATAAAAATCTCACGAAAGAATTGAGAGTGAAAGGGTTAAGTATGAAAGCTGTAGGTAAAAGGGCATAGTAGCTGGGAGCTCTTTTCGAAACTTTAACGCAGAGGCTGAGGTCAAGGTCAAGATCACAGGGGTCAAACTATTTCCATGGATGGAAAAGGCTTGTCCCAGGACATGTATGCTGCAAGTATGAAAAATAAAGGGTATAGATAGCATGAACACTTTCTTGAGAAAAAACCGACTAGGGATACGTCGTCGCCAAAAACTTGGTGACAACATAAGCTCTCCAGAACATCCGTCCTGCGAGCTAAAATAATTCAGCATGCAAGGGGATACATATATACATGTATGTATACCAAGTGATCAGTCAAAAGTTAGAACATGGACAATCTTTAAGTCATCTAGCAGCTTAAATGAAAACCTAATGAACACAGAAATCGTATACATGTATACGCTACATATCAAGTAAACCATCTTGTTTCTTCGCTGAATTGTGAATTAACACAATGACTTCAATAGGTTAAGCTCTGATTGTTTTGATACGCGGAAACAAAATTCGAGTAACCGTGTCATACTTATCTGTATAACTTTTCATGTTTTAACTATCATTTAAACCGCCTTCTTTTGAATTACAATGCTTTTATTTCAACTATTTTAAGTAAGGAGAACTGGTAATGCGTTTCGAAAAGATGAGATCCAGATCCAGCTCCATCTAACTCGATGCTCTGGGTCTTAACATCTGGTAAAGTCCGCTGTGTTATGGGTTTGCAATAAAAGTGCTTATTTCTTAGCTTGCTAGAATTTTTTTTTTGCAGTGTTAGCGACTGTATAAATTATGATGGTAGTTATAGCTATCAGTTATCTTAGAAATTAGTATCTCAGAGTCAAACAGTTAATATCCAGATAAGACGCTGAATTTCCTGGCGTATCATCTGGATCGAAACTGTTTGCAAATAAAGCGTCACGGTTTAAAGTTGGTAACTTGATATATACTATGACAACACAACTAATGTTTTTTCACCCCAAGTAATTCAGTCATATGCCAGTTTCTTTATGACTGGGTCGACTTACAAAGACCTTGTACAATAGTAATCCATTCACTGCCGAACACGACCACACTGACGTCTGCAAACTGTCTGGATCCAGATCAGACGTCAAGTAACTCGGCGTTTATTCTTGATCCAAACTGTTTAACACACCTTTCGATATTTCTTCATCAGTCAAACTGCTTTAAAAATCTGAGTTTGATAAGTAAAGGCAGACGGAAATGTGATGCAGACGACTTGCGGAAGTACGTAAAGGGGTTAAAATATGATAATTCAATACATAATACAACTTTGTAATGTTTATGAATGTCAAGTAAGTCGGTGTCTGTTTGTTTATCACAATAACGTCTTAGAAAGGAATCCTTTACTTTGCTGTAATATACTAGACAACAACAACAACAAAAAACCGTCTACACTTAAAAAGTGTGTGCCTTTTCATTTACTTTTGTTGAATTGGGAACCACATGTATCAAGTAGACAGTTTAAACTATTGTTATGCTACAGAAAAAGAATGTCTGCATCAGTAAAAGGAAATTTTAGTGAAAAATATGAAGTATTTATTTAGATCTGGTGCTACGAAGTAAATCTATATATCATAGTAGACGTTTCTCTTTTGTCTGGTATATATTATCTCTTAACATGCTAGCGGTGAAACTATGGTAATATTTGCAATACATTGGATTCTGATTAGACGCCACGTAACGCGAAGTCCCACCAAGACACAAAGTGTTTGAAACTCTGGTCATGTCTTGAAAGGCAATTAGGAAAATTATATTTTTAGAACAGTAGCAGACAATAGTTGTAGACGACAAGCTACCAAGAATTCAAAGAGTTAATGCTAGCACAGGATCTCTGTCAAAAGGTTGGCGCTTTGGCAGGGTAAAGTTATGTCCACTACTGTCGTTAAAAGTTCTGCTGAATCTCATTTGATATTACAGTGGAGAATCTGTTATTCTTTCCCAATAAACGCGTTTACGCTAAAACTATTATTTGCAGTGCAAACAGTTTGGAGCCAGATCAGACGCCGGGTAACCCGGCGTCTGATCAGGCTCCAAACTGTTTGCCACCAAGATAAACATGAATTATCAGAATTGTCAAAAAATTGTACTTTTCTACGTTTTAGTGTTTTGCGTTTGCGTACGTTTGCGTTTAAACGGGAAAGAATAACAGATTCTCCACTGTATTCCCGAAGTAGAATTGTAATAAAATTAAGATCAACACGTAAGCACATCTTTGTAAAACTTATTATGTGACTAACCTAACCACCTAATCGCTTCACTGCGATTTGCGAATATATACTGACACGTGCAAACTGTTTAATCCAGATCAAACGCCGAGTATAGGCCTTACATTGTGGTTGATCTGGATCTAACCAGTTTAACTTTCGTCGATGTATCTTCGGTCATAATACGAGAGATAAAATCCAACCTAAGATATCAGTACGGTATCCTTCAACAGTTGCGGGGTGTTAAATACAGCAAATGGGCTTTCTATTGAGTGGTTGCTTAATACAATAGACTGTGTTATATATATAAAAAAAACTATTCGTCATTTGTTTGTGATATTTTTTTTTCTTGGAAATCGCCCCGATCCCTTTACCATGAAATCAAAGAAACAAGTTATCATTTGATATCTATGGTAACCGATTTTTGTCAGTAAATACAAGTAGAGTTTACCTATCCTACACTGTACCGCTTCACTGGTCAAGGGGGTGGACTTAACGATCTGTCAGTACAGTAAACACCTCTCTATTACGGACACTTAATTTTGTTAATAATTAGGATGTTTATGATAGGTGACCGCTTAAAGCAAGGTGACAGTGAAACAGAAAGCTCCTTTAGGAGCTTTCTGTTTCTCTGTCACCTTGCTTTAAGCTGCCACCTCTCTATTATACAATCAATCAGCATTAGTTTACGACCACTTAAATACTAATCATATCTTTCACGTTTCAAATGCATGTGGGTGGTTAAAGTAAGGTGAACGTAAAACATGAGCTTTCTGTTGAATGTTCATGAATATTGCTTTAAGCTGTCACCTGTGTTTAATACAATCGATTAGCCTTCTTTTTGATGGTCGTAATAGAGAAGTTTTACTGTAATAAGGTTTAAATCTGATCATTCAAAATGTAATGAGTTGCGTCTTTAGAAAACCAGACTAAATGCATTGCAAACAGTGTTGATTCAGACCAGCCGTCGCGTGGCTGGTTTGGGTTTACACAGTTTGACATTTATCATATATATACATGTACATTATTTTCATACCTAACTTGAAAATCGGTGTAGACATTCGTCAGACACAGAGCCGGACTGATATGACGGCTAAGCTTGGTCTGTACTGTTTGCTATTTCATATGAAATTATCTGCTGTTCGGACAAACTCTGCAGTGTCCTCAAATCATCATTGTATATCTATTATAAAAACTTCCATCACGCACTCGGGGGAGGGGGGGGGGGGTCATTGCAATATCCAGGCATAAAAGAGCTTAAAGCAGTATGGGAGTCAACGATATGCTACTACAGAAGCTCCTTTAAGCAATCGTCTGTCTTAACATATTAGTGCATATCGTTCATAGGTGTAGACATAAGCAAACTGTGTAGATCCTGACGAGACGCCACAATCTGCGACGTCGCATCAGAGTCTTCACCGTTTGCTGATATTATGTATGAAACAAAAACAGTACAGTGTATTTAAATCGCCCTTGTTTATTTATAATGAAAGTAACCAGGAAGCACAAAGATAGGGTTCATTGCAATATCTGGGAATATAAGTGGGTAGAACTTCTGAAAGTTTTTATTCTATAAGTGGGCGTCATATCGGAACACTATTGTCAGTCACTAATGGTTTAAAACATTAGAGAATTGCATCATGGTTTTATTGTTTTAATTTGATTTACTTTTGTCAGTGCATAACCTCAAAATAACAATATACTGACAAACAGTGCAGACCCGGTTGAGACGCCGCGTTATGCGGCGTCTCAACCGGGTCTGCATTGTTTGTCACTTCCAATTTAAGCAGCATTTGTCCCAGCGCAATTCCCATCTGTAAATACTCAATATTCGCTAGCTGTCATTATATGTACGTAACTACCAGAGTAGTAAAGTTAATAACGTAGCGGTAGATTATATTTCGTGAAAACTACTGAAAAGTTTGTATCCATTTAATGCCCAATGGTTTTTTCAAAAACAAGAATGACCCATGACACTCTATTATTTATTTTTAATGCATCAATAAATACGAAATACACAATTTGAGCCCTTAACCTGTCAGATGCAGTTCGATTTGCATCCGCAAATAAATTGATGTCAAATCAGACACCTCTTTGTCACTCGACATCTGAGAATGAATTTTCGGGAACAAATACATGTACATGTATGTTAAAACAAATATTAAGGTTCCGTTTTTAAAAACCATAAATATATCTTTGTGCATGCGACTTAAATGTTGCTGTCTATTATAGCAAAATAAAGCATGAATGACATCAGCATTTAAAATAAAATACAGTAGTGTGACTTGAATCGTGAAGGATTCGTCTTCAACCTACTTCGTGTATTAAATAGCAAAGGCATAGGCTTTATGCGGCGCCTCATTTGGGTTTATACTATTTTTGTTATTTACATTGTACATTGTATATCATTTTCAGAAACATGCATCTGTGTCCGAAAATATCGATTCTGACTTTAACATGGCATGTATATGTATAAATATGGCATTATTGATAAAAAAAAAAAAAAAGGCTCTACATGTATGATAATGGACTATTCCTATAAGCAAATTAGTAGATCCTAAACAAAACAAATCTCCAATCCATAGATTGGTTCATATTGGTTCCACAATACATTGCAGACACGTTTCGTTATCTTGTTTCTTTGTCCAAATATTTTATATGTATAACCCTATGTATCATCTGCTTTCAGATTAATTGGCCGTTGGTACTGGACTAAAACATGGCTTGTCACTTTCAACCCGTTAAAATCAGAATCACTGACATACTAGAAGTCGACCATCATAAACAATTAGGAGTGTTCTATCATGCGATGGAACATGGCATCATCATATTGATTACATCAAAACTAAGGTTTGGCAAAGAATTAATAGCATGCGTAAACTATTATGTTCTCAGTAGAAAATGTCTAGAAATTAATTACCTTAGCTTTTATAAGATCCAATATTAGAATATGCAAACGTTCTGTGGGACAATTGCACATTAAATGAAACACAAGAGCTACAAAAAGTACAAAATGAAGCTGCTAAAATTGCAATTGGTGCTACCATGTTAATCTCATTAAACAGTCTCCAAAAAGAGGTCGCTTGGAATACCTTAGAAAGGAGAAGAAATAACCATTAACTTATTTTGTTCTACAAGATGGTACGTAACTCCACCCCAAGTTATGTATCGTCAATGATTCCTAACCCCGTCAGTGAGGCCTCTCGGTATGACCTGAGAAATGCAAAGGACATTAGGTATATTCGTTACCGCTCCAAATCATAGTATAACTCATTCTTACCATCAGCCATCTCTCAATGGAATGAATTGCCAGAACATATATACGTATCTCTGAATCTGTTAAATCTTTCAAACCAAACGAAATCTAGTCCCTAATCGAAATAATACGCCAGCATATTAGTATGCTGGTAACAGAACAGCACAAATTTTACAAACTCGTCTCAGACCTTAACCTATTTCATTTTCAAAGAAACATTGTAGATTATCACTTATGTTCTTGCGGTGAGGTTGAATTCAAAAATTCAAATTTTTGAATTCTTGAAAGCACTGGCCATTTTCTTCTTAGATGTAGATTATACGCAGCCTCCCGCCAAGAAATACTTAATAAAATAAGACTAATATGTGCTGTTACAACAGAAAATCTCTTCGGTAACCCAACTTTAGCCGTGGAAGCGAACACCTGTATCCTTGTTGCCATGCAAAATTTTATCATGAAAACATTTTTTTAAACGAGAGCCTTGTGAATATTACATGTGTCATTCCATATCCCCTGCTAGACCATACGTTAACATTCGTACCCTACCAATGTTTCAATCGACCAATTCTCTCATTGCTTTTTTGCCTTTTATTTTATTTTCTGCATTGAAAGTGTTCTATAGTTTATTGACATATTTCTTTCATCAATGTATGCTATGATATAGATGTACATATAGGACACGCCCTCTGCCATGGAAAGGATCCAAATGAGCAAGGTTTGCTTCCGATCCAATCCATTTCAAAGATAACTCACTGTGTATTATATGTATGTGTATATGTACATGTATTTGTAAAATATCTGGAAATAAACATGTTTAAACTAAACGTTGGTATGGGTGTCAGAACTAAATTGATTGCAAACGCATTGCCAATCGAGGTAAGGCAATGAAGGGGTTAAACCATAATTGTTGCACGGTACATTCTTGTATTATTGTTGAAAAGAAATTACACTGCATGTACAGTAAAACTTCTCTATTACGACCACTTAATTGTGTTAATTATCGGATGTTTGCGACAGGTGACTGCTTAACCCTTTGAACCCTAGTCCCGCATATAGGCGTCCTTTTCAAACAGTTTACATGAGAAAAGTGCACTTGTCCTGGGCAAACAGTGAAGACCCAGATCAGAGGGCTCCGAAAGGAGCCCTCTGATCAGGGTCTTCACTGTTTGTCATAATGCCAAACATTGACTAAAACAACCCTTAAAAGTCAGAAATGGACTAGACTAAAATGAAAACTGGAATTGTCCATTTAAAGTTTCAGGGAGGAAAGAGTTAAAGCAAGATGACAGTAAAACAGAAAGCTCCTATAGGAGCTTTCTGTTTAACTGTCATCTTGCTTTAAGCTGTCACCTGCCTTTTAACAGTCAATTAGCATTCGTTTTAGTGATCGAAATAGAGGGAGTTTTACTGTAATCATAAAATGTACTTCGATATCATTGTTTGCAATAACCTACGATTTGCAAATGAGCGTCCTACTGCCAGTGTGCTTTGCAGGACGATTTCATTATAGAATAGAGATATACAAGGGTGATCTAAACACACTACAGTGTGTGTCCATACAGCATGTCAGTTCATATCAAATGCCAAACAAGACAGACCCTGATGTAATGACGACGTCTCACTAGGGTCTGCATTGTTTGCTAAAATCTACTTTCGTGAGTGATAGGAATTAACTCATTTGTGCCTAGCGTCCTATAAAAGATACATAGGCAAACAGTGTAGACTCTGATCAGACACCGCATAATGGGGCGTCTGACCAGAGGCTACACTGTTTGCTGATGGGAATTTAAATAAAAAACAAAACTAAAAGTTAGACCAGGTACCCCTTACATCAAAAGTGGACTAATCAAATATACAACCATGGAAGAATTCACTCGGCATAAATGGGTTAATGGGCTAGTACTTTTACATTCTGAAGGGTCATGTAACGTTTAGTACACGTGTACAGCCCAATTGTGGCTAATTAATCATTCAAACGATGATGAATTGCCATGACATGATGATGGTAAACTAATGCAGCAAAAAGCAATGCAGAAAACTACTACATATGCTTTTAAACACTAATGTAAACAGGCTTGGTTCTTCATTTAATGGCCGGTTAACACAAAAAGCCTTTCATTTTACATAAGTTTTAACAACTTTTAAACGTACGTTTCCGACGTGAACTTTGAATGGAATGATTTCCGAAACATTTAATGACATTTGAAATTCCAGACTCGATCAGTCTTCATTTAAAAGGTTATTTACATTTACAGTAAAACATCTCTATTACGGTCACTAAATGAGTATCAGTTTAAAGTTTTAAAAACAGATGACTGCTTAAAGAAAAGAAAGTCTGAAGTAATTTTCAAGTAAAGGAGAAAGTTCCTGTTGTTGTTTTGTGATGTGCTTTCATTTTGCTTTACACTGTCGCGTGTCTCTGATATAATCAATGTCTTCATTTCAGTAGTCACATAAGAGTGTATTTACTGACCTATTTGGTCGTTTGCTTAACCCATTGAACCCAAGGGACGCACACACGCGTCATTTACAAACAGTCTACAGTGGAAAAAAACGTTATTCTTTCCCAGTAAACGCGTTCACGCTAAGTCTTTTATTTCAAATGCAAAACATTTGGAGCCAGATCAGACGCCGGCTGATCCGGCGTCTGATCAGGCTCCAAACTGTTTGCCATCAATGTTGAAATCCACATTCAGAGTTGTCAAAAATGTGTCATTTTCTTCATTTTATTGCAATGCGTTTGCGTTTCGTATGAGTTTAAACGGGAAAGAATAACACATTCTCCACTGTATCAGTGGAGAATACTATTGTCCTATGCAAATAGTGTAGACCGTGATCAGAGAGCCTCTAGAGGGTCTGCATTTTTCGTCATTTTGCAAGAAATCAAGATAGTATGAAAATAGTCAAAAAAGGTCTAGACTTATTTGGAAACTGAAAATTTCTATTTAAGTGACAATGGGTCAATGTGCCGTAATAACGTAACATGTAGTTCTGGTAGGTCTAGCACATTGGGCGCTTGACTTTTACTGCTAAAAATGTACGTCTGTTATATGTAAAATCACATATCACAATAATAAAGAATGCACCAGCTTATGCTACTCCACAGAAAAACTCTAGCAGTAACTATAATAATATATTCTCAAAACTGAGTAAAAGCCGCATCATATTATTTGAAAACCTGCATAAAACGGTTGTTTTGGGTCCCATTTGAACTACACAAATCATGATTCTTTATTTAATATTCAGTAGAAGACTAATTAAAGACTACCAATTTGTCTTCTTATTCTATTGATCTTTTAAGACAAGTTTAAATAAAAATGAGAAATGGACTAATTTTGTTGTTGTTGTTCTCCATGCTTCAAACGTGTTTTACGTCATGCCTGGCGGGATCTCTGTTTATATACTCCAAATTCTGAAGAACCCTGGTATCGAACCATAGACCCCCACTGTTACAATAAAATCAGCTACGTGACAGAGATTCTGGAAACATTTTCCACGATTCTTGTTTGAACAAGACTCTTTATGAACGATCAAATTTCACATACTTGGTCTGCACTGTTGCAACCCTTTGGTAAGGATCTACACTGTATGCATAGAACAAGTGTACTCTTCACTAGAACAATGTTGGTATACAGGCGTCACAAGCGCTTAACGGCTCAGCACAAGACCATACAATACACAGACATACCAACAGACAGACAGACAAACCCGATTACTATACGCCGCCACTCTACCGACTGGACAGTGTTAAAGAGTTAGATTTGTCACTTTATCGTTCTCTAAGTTGAAAATTACTGTTAATCTCTCCTTGTGATTCTATCAAATGTCCTTTACATGAGGTCCAACAATCCGGCCCCCATTGACACCCTAGTCAATAGCTGCCAATACAATCGAGCCAATACAACCCTCACGCCCTACAACAGGTGGGCAAAACCACTTTACAAACAGATTGATACCCCGGATATCTTTTGTGCCTCCTCGAGTGAAAGAGTTGACACATCTCGTATATAACGAAAGAAACAGAGGGTTTCCAACTGAGGTACAATTACCGCGGGTCCACAGCAATAACAATGTCCAATCAGGATGAAAAGAGATTAATTTCATTGGTCATTCAAACCGTGTAACAGCTCTAATGACGGGGCTAAAAAGCTATCACAAACTGTATATTTAGTAATTTGATTCAACAACTGATTTTATTTAAAATAACAAAAAAGATTGAATTAACAGTGAGATGTGTATACAGTACCCATTGAAGAGGTGATGAATTTGAACAATATTGCAGCTTAAGTACACAAAAGTACTAACGCAAGCTAATCAATATAAGTTATGAGTTTTCTGTCCATCTTTTATCCTGAATTAAGCAGTAGTTTGTCTTTGGATATAGTCATGGTTTCTTAAGTGACCGCTGTAGACAGGTTCTACTGTATCTAGTAGGCGAAAGCACTTAGTGCCGGTCTGTGAGAACACGGAGTTTGCTCAAAAGTAACATTGTCCTATAACAAATTATTATCCACCACCAACATATAGGTGCACATTTTCTGCAACTGTCCCAATGATATCATATGCGTTATGGATGGGTAAAACATCATTTGCAATTATATGAAACAAAAAAAATTAATGCAGCTAGTTCTTTCTTTTCTAACAAACGATATTTAAAGATAATGTAATCTAAAATTGGTGTACTTGCACACAAAACAAAAAGAAAACAGAAACACTGGGCATAATCGTGCATTTTGGCATTGCAAATACGATAGGTATAAAACATCCTTAAAAATCACCGAATCTTTGTTTTTTGCTGTTTGTTTTTTGTTTGTTTGTTTGTTTGTTTTTTGTTTGTTTTTATTTTTAGATTTTCCCATCTTGTTTTCTATTCCTTCCGTCTATTGACGGGTATGTCTCATACAAATAAGACGAAACGGACCGTTATACGAGTAAGAATGACCCTGTGACCGAGTGCTATCAGAGTTGAACTATATTTTAGACATTTTCTGTTTTTCTTTGAAAACATACATGTGTATTATTACATCCGTTTCCAAATCTAATATTTACGAATTTATATGGGTGCTTGACATCCATTACAATCTTTAGATAAATTATGGTTCTATAAAGCAATGCATTAGTCAGTAGATCTAAAACTTGTATACAACGACGGTAAAAACAAACTTTTTTTGCAACTGCACATTGAACGAGAGTTATTTCAAAAAGTATTCTTTCTTTATTACTTTTGTCGTTATTGTTATTTCTCTCAATAGAGGTTGTACAGTCCAAACTCTTCTCTTTAACAACAAAGACATATCATATATGATGTTTGTCTACAAAAATATAAGTGTTGGATCATACATCAAAGTCATACCTGGATAGTGCCAACATTTATCTTTTCGCTTTACATTGTATTTTCAACTTGCTGTAAGCCGATCTTTTTATAGAATCAATTATTGTACTTTTCCTTGGCCGTACAAAGGGGGTTTACTATGTTTAAGGACACAATATCCACTGAGCTGTAAATGTTGTTACTTAACCTATTTATGGCTGATGGTTTGTGTTGATTAACTCATTTATAACCACTTTTGTAAAGAAAACTAGACCGGATTAATTGTTGGAACATACTTTATAACCAATTACTCCATAAATACGCCTTTTATACCTTTAGTATATTCCTCCACTGAAGAAAAAACATTTACTTTAAACAGTGATGGATAACACGGCATAAGCAGGCTGAGAGTATACTTTCAACTTGCTTTAAATGTCATCTATCTTCAGTACTAGAAACATGCAATGGGTTTTAAAGGATAGAACCAATGCTTAATTTGTCAGTTACTTCTATAACGTCCAACAGTGTATACCCCGTTGGAATGTCAATCTTTATGGCGTCTTATGTGAGTATTAGTGTTTGCCTAAGACCCTTCTAGGAAACTACCGGTATTGGAATACGCAATGTTGAATTGGTCGACTTTACAGGTTACTTTGCCCCATAAAAATATAGGTACATTAGTAGTAAACAGATCACCTTTCTTTCATTGTTTCGGAATATTGATAACCACTGGCTGACCGACTTATCCATCATCATAAGCTTCGAAATTTTCATCTGCCCAAAATGTATATTTACTTAATAAATGCTACATTGTTTACAGACATTTTCAAAATTATAAAACTTAAAACTTGAGTGCAATTAGCTAAATTATGTGTTGATCTGTAAAGACATTAGATAGGAGTACAAGAAAAGCACGGCATCTGTACCACATTTGTGTAAGAATGGTATGTACGAGCGTATTACACAAGATACCGTAGTATAACATGGTCTAATTGTTTATTTACCATGCAGAATACCAAGTTGACCATTGTCGTATTTTACAGTTGAATTTCGATAAAACGACCCCATTTGAGGCGAACATGCGTGGTTTTTAAAGTTAGAACATAATGTTACGTTTCACTTTTAAAACACGGATATGTTCGACTTATCGAATTGTTGGAGTTATCGAGACTCGACTGTATGTTGTTTTGCTCGAGTGCAGTCACAGGCCTGTCAGCATCTATCAACAGTTAACCCATATACCGCTCTAAACCCGGCTATAAACATTAGTAAACTAAAACTGTCCATATGTAATACCGGTTTACAGTAAAATCTCGCTATTACGACCACTAAAACGAAGGCTAATTGGTTGTACAATAGAGAGGTGGTGACTTAAAGCAAGGTGGCAATGAAACAGAAAGCTCCTAGAAGAAGAAGAAGAAGAAGAAGAATGTTTATTTGACTTAAACTATACAGTCATAATAAATAAATATTTACAATATAACATATAATACAAGGTCAAATTTGATATGTAGATCTACTAACTTTCAGCCAAAATTATTTTACATGAAGTAATTTTGAAAATATCACGAGGATGGCATAAAAAGCATTGATTCATTTCCTTTAGAATACTAACGTATAGAGAAAGAGAAAGAGGCAGTCTTTCACACAATTTAGGTCCAAATGAAACGCCGAGTTACTTGGCGTCATTAATGAACCCGAACCGCTTGAAATGGAGGAGCTTTCTGTTTCACTGCCACCTTGCTTTAAGGGTGTATCAATGTCATGAATTTGGGAATTTTTCAAAGTATATGAAAACACTCTATGATGGTTTTGTATTGAAGAGCTATTTAAGATGAATGAAAAAATAGAAAAAGTGTACATTTTGGTGAACAACAGTTGGCTCTACGGCCATGTAAAATTTACCCCACCCACTTCCTCTTATTTTGTCCATTTCAAACAGCCCGCTTCAATAAAATCCATTTTAAATGAAAACAAATATGATAATTTGGTTTTGTGTTATTTATTTCCTATCTATGGTAGTATTTCTTCATACAAAAACTAGTTTAAGAAAAAACAGGCACTTAATGTGAAATTTATAAAGCTCTAAATATCATCGATATGGTACTTTTTGGTAAATTTTGTAAGGGGAGATAACTCTTTTTACTTTAATAACTCAAAATTTTCAACACTGACCTTTCAATTTCTTTTCATATTTTGAACTGCCTTAGCATTGGCTTTCATTTGGTAGAATATAAGAAAAAGTTTAATACTAGAACTGTTTCAGTTTCAAACTTTTTAAAAAAAAAAATTTTATAAAATAAAAAATCTAATAAAATCATGCCCTATAAAAAGCATATTTTTGATATTTGAGGATCCATATTGTTCAAACCTAGTGCCTGCTTTGTCTAAATTTGGTTTCTATATGTGAAAATACCACCATAGACATGAAATAAATAATGAAAACCCAAATTACCATGTTTGTTATGTTTTGAAATAGATTTTACTGAAGCTTGTACTCTGAATGGGTAACATTTGAGAGAAAAAGTCCAAATTTGACATACCTTTTTCAAATCGCTGTAGCTCAAAAAAGGACACCACCATATATTTTTTCCCCCATTTTTTCATTCATCATAAATAGCTCTTCCGAAAAACAATGATAGATAAAAAGTTTGATACTTTGAAAAAATCGCTTATGGATTGGATACACGTCACCTATTGTAAACACCCTAATAATTAACAAAATTCAGTGGTCGTAATAGAGAGGATTTACCTAACAAGATTATATACGAGTGTTTAATAGGTTGGTTTTTCATCAGACGCTAGGTGTCTAATATCTTTCTGCTTTGCCGTTGACTTGAAAATTCATTTTGCTGCTATTTGGCTACACGGCAAACAATTTATTTTCTTTAGAATAGCTGTTGAATATTCCTTTTCTGAAAACCTCTCTAAACCGAACGTTTTTCTCAGCACGAACACGTTTGGGTTTTTCAGAAGTTAACCCATTTATGTCAAGTGCATTATTCCATTCTTACATACAATTACATGTATTGGATAAGTCTCTTTTTTAATTCTAGATATTCCTGGTCAAATTTTGCATTTTGTTTCCTTTGCTAGAAATTCTTGTTCTGCGGCGTCTGATCAGAGTCTACACTGTTGGAGTTGTTCTTCATGAACACCTTGATTATAACGTGACTGTTAAGTCTGTTGCCCAGAGTGCCAGTCGAGCCTTGGGTCTTTTGATTGCCAAGTGTAAAACATTAGGTGGTTTTCCCTATGACGTTACAAAGTTGTACGATTCGGTTGTATGGCCTGTTATTGATTATAGTGCTTCTATATGGGGTTATAAAACATATTCTTGTATAGAAGCCGTCCATAACAGAGCCCAAAGATTCTTTTTAGGTGTATGCAAATACACGCCAAATGATGGTATAGCTGGGGAAATGGGTTGGAAGCCACATGTAGTTCGTCTGTGGAAAGGTATCCCCTTGTACTGGTCACATTTGTCATGTACGAATATGTCAAGGGTTAATAAACGCGTTGCACTTTGGTCGTACGGAAAAATCAAATCGTTCGTGTAAAAATTGGTACTATAAAAATTCTTATTTTCATGAGAACGATTTGAATATATATTGTCGTTTAGACTACCCGATTTCTAGATTGCTGAGACTAAAACATTTGAACATTTTATTAGTAGCTGGCTACATAGAATCAATAGTTATGTTGGAATATCTGGCCGTGGTCGAAATAAGTTGACATTGTACAATTATTTAAAATCTAACTTTTCTACAGAACAATGCTGTAAAATGATACTCCCGCCATCGCATCGGTCTGCTTTTTGTAAATTCAGATTAGGTGTTGATCCAATTCGAATCGAAACTGGCCGGTATGAGGGTCTAAGTGAAGAAAGTCGAGTTTGTTCATTTTGTACTAACAATACATGTATTGTAGAAAATGAAATACATGTCCTTTTGAACTGTCATAGTTACAGTGATTTTAGGCAAGAGTTGTTCACAAAAGCACGTACTTTTAATCCAGATTTCCTAGAAATAGATGATTTTAATAAATATGTATTTCTGTTTTCCAACACTAACATGATAAGGCATTGTGCCAAAACCTGCTTTTACATTTTACAGCGACGACAAGTTTTAATATGTAAATAATCTTATCAGATAATAATCATTTCATTTTGATCTTTAAGTTTAAACTTTGCACATCGAAATACTTTATCTTACTTTTGTTGACTATTCTTAGTTATTCTTTATTACTATATTTGTGTGCAACAATCAATTTATGTGTGTAGTATTGTGATGTTATAAATATCTGTGTTAAATATGACGTACATAAGTCATTTATATCATCTCTTATAATTCCTTAATGGAATGGCTTTGCGCTTTTTGAAAGATTTTATTGTATATGTTTCTGTGTGTATTGAATGTGCATTGATGAGATGTAAATAAAGATTCTATCTATCTGTTTGCCACAATGCCTGTGCCCCATTTATAGGACGCTGGGAACGTATGAATGCGTTATGAGTATTTCCATTAGTTTCAACTGTTTGTGCAACTTCGACATTTGGAAACAGTTTGGAATCAGAGCAGAAGCTGAGTAGATAAATCGGCATCTGATCTGAATCGAAACTGTTTAGAGTCCTTGGACCCAGTAAAAGTGTTTCTTTTGTTATTTTTTTTTTTTATGAAAAGCCACATTTGAAATGATCGATATTACGACAGGACAGATAAGATAAATGAAAACACGTGCTAGATCTCATTTGCACTGGTTGATACAGAGGACCTCCGCTTATCAGTTAACCTGTTATCCCATAGTCTGGTTTTAGTTTTGAAGACAGGGTACTACTTAAAGCAGGTTGAAAGTAAAGCAGATTGCGCCTCAAGGCGCATTCTGTTTTACTTTCAGTCTGCTTTAAAGTATCATCTTCTAGGATATAGAAAATAATTCTAATGATACATTGGCAGTGTTGTATAAAGTGGAACTATTTTCAACAGTGAAGAAATAAATTAAAGGCTTAAAAAAGGTTATAAATGGGTTTATACTATTTGTGAATAAGACTTTCCAAAAACTGTTTGACACTAACTCCAATATTTTTTTAAGTCAAAGTAAATTCAAATTTAAGAAATAAAAGCAGACAAGTGTTTAAAACAGATAACGTCATGGCAGTGAAGGGATTCAATTTTCGTTAAAAAACGGCGATTAACGGTAGGCACTTGCTGGAATGACTCGAAAAAAGGGGGCACCCAATCCATGTAATACATCAAAACCTGATGGGTGGGGGAACTATTCAGCGATAATCACTCCACTCGACTGTTGGTAATTGATTAATTACGGTTGTAAGTTGTCAAACGGGCTCATAATTGATGTAATTAAGCCTGACAGATGTGTCCACTTTTCCAATCAGTCGACATACCTGCTCAGTGAATAATAAAGTCCGACGAGAGATTTCAGTTAAAGTTATATTGACCTTTGACCTCAAACGTGAACCAAAGGCAACAAGTGAACAGTATGAGACCCCTGAACTTTGCTCTCTTGGTGAGCATCAAACAGAGCACAACATAATTTTATTTCACGTAAACTTTACAGTTTCTAATGATTACAACTCTCTGTATATAAATATAACATTTTGGACAAGAAATCTTAGTGGTAAGTTTGTGTTCGATGGATGAACTTATAAGCTAAAATAATCCAAACCGCTCTCGTTTCAACTCCCCTGAACCCTCTGCCAAGAGTATCGCTCGAAAGCCGGGTAAACCTTTGAAATATGTTTGATATATATATATACTACATTGTACTATAAGTGTAAAATAAATCACTTTTATTACGGCTCTATGTTTACATTATATATGTACAATAACATGCACACATATTGTACATCTATATTACACATAGCATTATTATATAACATTATAATCTTTTTACATATAAACTTCACATTGTGTGTGTTTACAAAATGTGTACTATACACTTATACTGGTATAGTTCTACATGTATATGAATAAGATAAAAAACAACAACTAAGTTCCATGTATAAACATTGTTAAATATGGAGCATTGTGATCATTCAAGAATGTATAACTAACCTTTTTATGATGCATATATTTATCGGATAAATACGCATTCCACTTAACAAGCATTTCTTCGATTTCTTTTTTGACAAAATAACAGTATGTCGTAATGATGGGAAATTAACGTGCTTTTCTACTACACGTTTGTCATTTGCTTAGTAACATATTGTAAAATTATCGTTTTAATTCTCAGTTTCGAAGCTTCTCAAATGTATCTACATAACCTATATAATTCGTTTCTATTTTGTGTACCGAGCAATTCAATCAGTTTTGAAACATACTCGGTATATCTCTATAGTATCTCTTAATACTTTTACGTAATCTCAAACCTTGGTACTGCCTGCATTTGAAAAAAAGTGATATTCATCTTCAAAATATCGTTACAGTTACATATTAAACATGTTCTCTGATTTCATTCCGTTCTGTCGTATCTCTCTGTATGAACTCTGAGGTTATGGCCTGAAATTCGTAATTTGATTAAACATCTGAAAAACATAGATTTGAAGACTTTTCTTAAGGGTGTTTTTAGACTGATGATATTTTTATAATGCAATTTGCACAATAATGATACGCATTTGCTTTTATTTGAGTATTCTATTTTATTTTTGCAAATACACCATTCGGTTGCGAGTCACTTTAATTAATATATGACTGAAAAATATTGTTCGAAGATTTTAAGATTTTGGATCGAGATATTCAGCGTCTTGTCTGGGTCCAAACTGCTTGAAAATAAAAGAGAAGTAACTATAGTCAGTGATAGTGTTTTAAAGACTCGACTACAAATAAATCTGATTGCTGTTGTTGCATGGATTTTAAGAATATCGGAATCAAACTTATAAAGGTATCGTATTCAACATGTAGAATTTTAAACCAAACCTTGCAGACATTGATGGGATGTCGCAACATGGTTTTCTCGGTTTGTAGCTGTCCTTGTTCTGGAACAATGTCCATCGAAGAATTCAATGGACGTTTACAGATATACAGTTTTATATGTTCTCATTCTATCAACGTAGCATGCAAGTATATTAAAGCCCTTTGAAAACAGTACAGATCAGACAGCGCCTGAAGGAGCTGCTTTATCAGGGTATGCACCGTTTTCTTATAGGATCTGTCTGAAACAAGTCTGCACCCTTATTGGGGAAACCTATCTTTTTTCATTAGCCGAAACCCAAGTTCCTTATACAGTGCCCCCTCTCTACAACGACGCCTAATGGGAGATTGTGTGCGTTGTTCGAAAGGAGTCGTTATATGGGGGTCTTAAGATTTGGCTTACATTTGCAAATAGTTTGAATCAAGATCAGATGCCGCATCACGCGGCGTCTGATCTGGATTCAAGCTGTTTGTCACTCGTTTCTATATTTATTCTATGTCCACTAATATGCAACTTTGAGACAAAAGAGTAGAAGACAATTTTAAGCAGACGATATTGCAGCATTAAAACGTTTGACATAATTGTCCTGTTTGGAACTGCGATAAGGGTCGTTGTAAGGAGGGAGTGGTTGTTGGGAGTGCCATTGTAGAGAGGGAAAACTGTATATGATTTTAGTAGCTGCAGCTGAAGGGTTGATTAAAGGCTGTATTGTAAAACAAGTGATACTTTATACTCGTCCTCAACAAACAGTGTATCTGAAAAAAGTACATTTGTCCCATGCAAACAGTGAAGACCAAGATCAGAGAGTCTGCTCTGTTTTTCATTTTGCAATTTATTGCAGAGAAGAACCATATATTTTCTAATGGACTAGACTTTATTGGAAACTGGCATTGTCCATTGATTGTTTCAGGGAAAGGGTAGCCCGATATTGAAAGGTCTGATGAAAAGAAGTTCGATTGTAGATCCAGTGCTGCCATAGCTTGATTATGAAAAAATCTAAGATTTCCAAAAGTATAATTTTTGAAGCGTGTTCACTTAAAGCAGTATGAAAGTAAAGCTGAATGCGCCTTAAGGCGCATTCTGCTTTACTTTCAGCATGTTTTAAGCTACAATCTGCTATGATAAAAATCCGAAGATTTCGGAAAAATTCGGAGAAATGGCAGCCCTGTATATCTGCCCTTGATACTGGCAGACAAACACTTGCCTTGCAGTTGGGTTGGCAGGTGCTAGCTCTGAAGCCATTATGCCTTGTAACTATGATGTATTTCCTGGGTCTACAGCTAACCAATGTTTGATTGTTCACAGTCTAGTTTAGATAAAGGTATCACGTAAGATATATCCTCATAAAACCCCATATCTAACCTGGCAGTAACTGCACCATTGACTGCGATACCTGGCAACAACATCAAGCCCAGCATAACAGAATGGTGCGCTACCATGGAATATTGCCACTGCAGTCAGTTTTAATTACATGCAGGCAGACAGACAGACACATGGACGGACATATACAATGACGGACGGACGGACGGGCGGTGGATGGATGGAAAGAAATCAATAACGCACATGTGACAACAAAATGAAGCTCATCGTGTCAGAATAGCGAGTACCATGGAATATTGGCATTCAAGTCGAGTTTCATTATATACAGACAGACGATTGATAGACAAACGGACATGCAAACAGACAGAACATTGGCAACAATATCAACTTGGCTCAGCATGGCAGAATGGTGCGCCACAGTGTGAGATTGTCTTTCAAATTTACTTGTATTAAATACAAACAGACATACAATCATACGGATCGACCAGTGGGCGGCAAGACAAACAGTTGCTTACAGACAGACAGACACTTTAACACTACATATACAATGTACACAGTAAACCCCAATTAAATAACGATCACTCAAATTAAAACCCGTAGATAGTATTAAAGACAGGTGGTGCCTTAAAAGCAGAGTTTAACTAAAGCAGAAAGTTCTTTACGAGCGTTCTGTTTACTTTTATCTTGCTTTACCTTTATCTTGTTTCGAACAGTCGCATTTCTAATGCATACCATTTTAAAACATGCAGTAATGTTATAACAGTTGATAACTGAACGAAGAGCTTTTTTTTAAGAAATTATCTGATTTACTCTCTGATGGTAACCCTATCACTCTGAATGACGTCAGACGGAACAGTTTTGATCCGGATTAGACGCCGCATAGCGCGGCGTCTGATCAGGGGCAAAAATTGTTTGCCATTTGTTTTGAAATTATGTCAGATATACTGCCTTAAATCTAACTTTGAAATGATGTTGCAGACATCAATATTGAAGCAGACGACAATGTGGCGGTGAAGGGGTAAAACCATACGATACAATTGATCATGAAATGGTCAACGCTGCCACCTGCCTTAACTCATTAATCCTAGAAACTCCAAATGGGCAATTTCAATTTCTATTGATGTCTAGTCGATCTTGACTATATATGGCTGTGTACAATATAAATGTAAAATACCAAACCAGTGCAGACCCTGATTTATAAGAGGGCTCATGTAGAGGCCCCCTGATCAGGGTCTACACTGTTTGCACTGGGAAACTATACATTTACAGCTACATTGTTTGTAAAGAAGGGGTTAATTCGCCCGTCGGGTTCAATGGGTTAACACTCAGAAGACATGACTTCTTATGAATGATGGGATAGTTCGGTTTTACCTTTGTAAACATATGATCAGACTCGTCCTATGATCAGTACTTGTTTTAACCCCTTCACTGTCATGACGTCATCAATTTTAAACAATAATTGTCGTCTGCTTCTTTTTCTAAAATTAAATTTTTAGAAATTTTGACTTAAGAAATATTAAAAACGGGTGTCAAACAGTTTGGATCCTGATCAGACGCCGCGTTACGCGGCGACTGATCAGGATCCAAACTGTTTGCAAATAACTAATTGATCAGGATCCTTGCAAATTACTAATGTACATCTACTCGGGGTGAGGCATCGAAAAAGTTAACGGTGCACTAAGTGTTAATAATCATGCACAATTTGTAAGGTTATAAATCAAACGGTCGAAACTAATACATCTTAATTTAACAGTCATTTGCAATTAAAATACAATTGTCCCGTGTACTCGAGTATAGACAACCCAATTGACGACAAAGCAGTGAAATCTAGATGTAAAACTCGATGGTAATCGCATTACTTTCAACCTAATCTTCATCCTTGTCCCGTTATCATCTATGATAAAAGGGATCCTTATGTCAATATAGGGGTCAACGTGACAGCTGGACGCCCAAGGGAGCTCGGTAACTAAGGGATGTCCGATGATAAGAGGAAATATGTTTATCAAAATTATATAGGTTACGACGTATCGCCTCGAAATCTAAAGGTATCGCGATAGAAAACAATAAGGTGGAACTAGAGATTTTATGACTTAGGTTTCAATAGTATCGATAATAAACTTATCGCGATACAATAATTACTTCTTTCCGTAAAATGAATGTATATTTGCTGTTCAAAGGTGGCACCTTAAAACAAAACGCAATGGACTTTAGACAAAACAGTTAACGATGCCGTTGTTTACAGAAAGCACAGTGCGTTAACTTAGATTAAAACCTGATCTTGTATTTCGTTAAATAAGTACTATTTAACCCATTACTCCATAGATACGAATCATTTTTGCGCATTTAATTTATTCAACCATAAAACAAAATAATACCACTTTAAATGTACAGTTAAGAATATGCACCTAAAAAATATTTCTTATATCCTAGGAGATGATAGTTTAAGGCTGAAAGTAAAGTAAAGCGGAATTCTCCTTAAGGAGCATTAGATGCTTTACTTTCAGTCTGCTTTCGTCAACCACCTGTGTCTCCAATACTGAAAACAAGCTATATGTACTGGGAAAGGGTTACAAACATGTATATACCAAATAATTTGAGCAGTATGCATCTAGACTCTATGTTTTATACAGTCGAATATTACACTACGTGTATTAACAAAATAGCTACAGCCTAGTAACTTAAAATGTGCCAATAAGATTGGAATAATTGAGGGTTAATAATGAAATAAGTAGTTAATAACTAACACAGCAATTCCTTAACTGAATTTGAATTAGGTAATGCATGCATATGAGCTAAGCAAATGTATACCCGTATTTAAACATTACTATTGTTTACGTTACCGACTTATGAATACATGTACCACCAAATAACTTGTAATATAATTATGTTCTGTTTTGTCTTTCATTTCATCCTTCATTCTTTTATCAGAGAGCGGCGAAAGAGGATTGTTAGAGCTGCAAATTAGCAATGGCCTATATGCATAAAATAGTGCTCAGAGAAACCCTTATTCTTTCTCTTTTAAACAAAAACGAAACACAATGGACACAATGTTGAAAAAATTGACAACCTTTTGGAATATTCTGAAAGATTTACATTTATCGGACTGGCGAAAAGTTAACAGAGCCTGATCAGACTCTGGATTACCCGGAGTCAGGTCAGATTACAAACTGTTTGCATTGGAAAAATGTCTAAGCACAAACGCACTCGTTCGGACATATATCTTCTCCGCAGTACGCGTATAGTAGGTCTATTGTTTGTAGTCTGAGGTAGGCGCTTATTTTAACACCGGGGAAACAATAGTTACTGGCACCCGTACAAAACACGTGGGCGGCAATACGGGTTCATATAAATATATAGAAAACTACAAAACTAGTATAAAATATATTAAACCCTCTCTCATGCAACACTCAAAACAAGTCACAAAATTTGTTTTTAAGACATGTACAAGCTTAATGCATGGTGCAAATTAAAAGAGACAAACATCTTGGACCAGATCAAACCCCGCGTTTTGCGGCGTCTGATCTTGTCCAAACTGTTTACGTTGCGGCTAGCAGGCGAATGGTTAAAAGCTGATGAATAGCACGCACTAAACCACAATATCATCTGCTTTGTTCACTAGCATGCTAGTGTCGTGTGCTTAATAATTGTCGTCTGCAAATTCGATTTTAGTAATTTTGAAACTTTACATAATACAGATGTCAATCAGGCTGGATCCACGTCAGACGCCGAGTTAGCTGGATTTGGTTCTAAATTGTTAGCAGAAGTAGTTTTAAAGTTGAGTTGTGGCGCAATTGAAGGGGCTAAAACAATAATACAAACTTGTCAAAGCGCAACATGTATCATAATCCTTTCAAATCACTAAAACTTAAGTATAATATAAACCCATGTTATTTGTTTGTATAAGTCAAAAATAAAATATGCTCTGTTCTGTTCTGTTCATGTCCTGTTAAAAAGACTCGTGTTAAGACGCCAAATGTTGTATATTGTATTCTTTATTGATTGAATGGCGTTTCAACAAAAGGGGGTGATGCAATGCAGCTTGCTGACCATGATACCTTTAAGTATCGCAGAAAGCTCCCCGAATTCTGAAGTAGGCTTCCTATTTTCAAGTAAAAAACTGCATTTTGATTTCTTTTTAGTTTCCTGTTACACACCAGTTCGATATCAGGCCTATTGGGCTTATAAATTATCTTATCATTAAATCAAACAATAAATTCGGGTCATAGAGATTCGTTTAGCTCTAGATTCTACTTCACTATGAAACTATATTCACCTAGATCTAAACAGTACAGCCAGGGCTTCCATTTCTCCGGATTTATCCGAAATCTTCGGATTTTTATCCTAGATTGAAGCAGATTTAGGTAGGGCGCTTTCTGCTTTAAGAAGCCATGCGACTTAATAGTAAAAATAGACATTTCGTAATATTTAATTGCGCTTGCGGAAAATAGAAAATTTGGAAATTTAACGGGATTTTTCATTAACAACTTATGTTCTACAGTAAAACCGCGATTCTCACCGACTTGAGGGCTGCCATTGCTCTGGATTTTTCTTAAATTCTCCGGACATAGAATCTACGGATTTTTGTCCGAAATAGATCTAGATCTAGATCTAGCTCTATCTGGATTTTTTTAATAGAATACAAATCTACTGATGTGATTACTAATTAGATCTAGGCTAGATCGAGTCTAGGTCAAACTAATTTTTTATTACCTTGATCCGTAATCGCTTAATTAAATCCATAGATCAAGACTCTAGAGCTTTTCTGACATTTTTATTTTATTTATTTTTTATTTATTTGTATGTTTTTGTGGAAAAAGGTGTGTTAGAATTTTCAACAAGAATTTATTTTCAACAACACCAAAAATGAAGATCTATATCCACGATGTCAGTATCATTTTAACAAAACTTACATCTATAAATAATTAGAATTAGATCTAGATCATTTATTAAACTTACAGAAAATACAAAAAGCGCGTTCACATTTTCAGATTTAAAATTAGTTTATCTGTGATTTCTCGAAAAACGCTACACAGTACATGGAGCTCGTCATTAAACGAGCCGCTTTAAAGCTTTGAACAGGCGTGAAGTGTATTCGCGTATTGTTTTCTTTTTATTTAACTTCGCGCTTTCTCTTTTACTACAGCAGTTTGTGTATTCATGACTCATATGTACTTTCATTTCTACACAGCAGTGTCTTACGCTTGTGTTGAAATAAAACACCTTATTTTTAGCAGTAAATGACGACATGGTCGACACGTCTGAGTGCTCGGACCAATCAAATCACGTCTATGTTTACACCTGGTCCACCCCTGCGCGGCGGTGGTGCGCACGGCTCGTGTACGTTGTCCAGATTCTTTTGTATCATTCCTGACATACCTTTAAGTGAGTGGTTATTTGGAAAAAACTTAATATTAAACCACTGATATTACTTTCTCTAACTCTGGACTTCTAGAAAAGGTAAGTACACGCTTGACTAGCCCGAAAAAATGAGAAATCAACTCGTTTTTACGGAGAAAACGGCTGCGATGTCAAAAAATGTCTGCACAATTTTCGAATCTCTCGAATTTTTGTCATAGTTTCAGACTCGACTTCCGGCTAATGCATGTCTTGAAGTTCACTCCACAATGAGTGAGGATTTTGTTCAAAATAATTTGGAATTAATCGTTTTTGATTCTACAATGGATATGAGTGTGAAGGTGCATGAAGTGTTGGTTGTTTGTTCGCTGGATATGACCCAGTTATGCGAGTTTCCTATGCATTATTACAGCGGGATGCGAGAGGCTTTGGTAAGAGGAGTTTTGTTACCCACAACGTTATCGTCTATGGCGGTGTAGAAGTTCAGCCGTTTGCTAACTAGACATTTGTGAGATTAATACTTGACCAAACAAGACAAATAAATGAAGAATTGTATTTATATTATACTTCACCTGTGACTTTACTATGGTGTTATGAGAATGTATTTTTAACTCTTTCAACACTGAATAACTGTTGTCTGCTTAAAATGTTGTCTGATAAAATGCTGACAGTTACAGAAACCGGTTCAAAGTTGCAAATCGTTTGAGTCCAGAGCAAGCCACACTTTCTGTTCGTCCTGATCTGGATCCAAAATGGTCTGAAATGCTGCAATGTTTCTTCTGTTGATTTTTTTAGCGTTGAATGGTTATAGTGAAAATCCCAAAGGTTGTAAGGTCATACCTAAGCCAGATGAGTCTTTTACCAATACTTAGCCAAGAAAGATCTGAAATAAAAAGATATTTACTTCTTTATTTAAATTTTAAAAACAACTTATAGTTTTGATTTCAGAAGACAAATGAAAGCTATATATTATGTGTTCATAGTAAGTTAGCTTTAAATTTCTTTTAAAACTTCACTTGTCAGTTGAATAAGTTAGTATTACAACTTCTTTTCAATACAGATAACTGATAACCACTTTTCTGTTTATAAATTTTATGATTGTTGATTTAATCCTTCTCTTTGAAATCTTTTATTTATTTCTGTTCTTCATGAATGTAGATTTGGGACAGAATCTGTTTCATGTGACATTATTTATCTATATGACTAGATGATTGAACTCATTACTCCTTAGACTGTTTCTTGAAGGGGTGTGACTACTTAAAGCAGGTCAAACGTTAATCAGAATGTGTCTTAAGGCGCAATCTGCTTAACTTGCATCCTGTTTGAAGCTATAATCTGCTAGGATAAATGAAATGTGTCTTATGGTACATACTCATGAATATGTAATATGGTGAGAAAAATATGCAGCCAGATCGATTGGAACTATTTTCTTCAGTAGAGTAACAAATTAGAGGCATAATTATGGGGTAATGGGTTAATGTGCATTGTATATCCCTCATGACCTTTCTGTATTGCGGGTTTATTTAAAGAAATGAGTATGATAATATTTCGACTAGTAAATGTTTGTCAATGCTTAATTGAGCAGTCTGTCATTGAAATTATAGTTAGCAATTAGTTGTACACCCGTACATTATTACTACTAGTACATATAACCCTTTCAAGTTGATTGAATTTAAAATATGGTCTGAAGGTCAGAATTTGAATTGTCAGCTGTTTAAAAGACAGTTGGCAGCTTAGTACAGGGTAGCAGCCTTGCTGCAGCAATGTAGAAAGGTCCTCAATAATTTTTTCTGCATTAATGTCATCCTGCATTAAGCGAGTCTGACCACCCAACTTTAACACAATCTATTCATATTGCTTTCTGAAGTTGTAGCTTTACAAATGTTTTGAGAAGAAGTGTTTGGGTTTTCAGAGACTTGTTTTTTAGGGGTTTGGTTTTCTTAAGTTACACGGTATCGTCATGTCATGGGTGGGTGGCCTTCAAAAACCCAGTAAGGCAGTAGCAGGTTTAATTTTAATAGTCTTCTCATTTTCACATGTGGACTATCCTATTGTGCATGTAGATTTGAAGTTAACCACTTTAAAATCATTTGGGATTGACTTGAGGAAAATTACGTTTACAATACATTGTAGAAGTTGTATGAACATGTAAGTGAATCATATCTTGAATTAATATTTTTAACCAATGCATTTTTCCAATTTTTTAGACAGAAGACTGCGTGAAGCAGAAACTTATAGGTCTCTAGGAGCTTTCTGCTTTACTTGCAGTCTGCTGCATGCACCTGTTAGGATAAAAAAGTCTCCTAAGTCGGACTCTCAGTCTCCTTCTAAAGCAGAGTATGGTTCACCGTTGAGACAAGAAAACTTCAAAAGGCATTTCGTTGAGGAATAGAGGCATCAAAAGGTGCTTGATTTTGGGGGATGGGTTAAATCTTTCAACACCAAGTACTCTAATTGTTAATCTCTTTAAAATGTTGTCAAGAAAATGCTTTGAGTTTGATATGCGGTAAATTTAAACAGCTCTCTAAGTTAATATAACTAGGTAGACAGGAAGAAAGAATGAAAAGATTTAGTAATTCATCAACATTTGACAGTTATTAAACAGTTATATAGCCTGTACATGTATTGTCAAATAGCTTGACATGTCATTGTGATTTATCTGACATAATATTTGCTAATCGACATGGTTGGTTGATATTTCATTTTTTTTTTATTTGTGTCTGGTTTAAGGCTTTTTATGATCACATTATAATGTTATAAAAAGATAATTGGGTTACTGTTTTCTGGAGAAGTTTGTATAATTGAACTCTTTAAGTCTCTTTCATTCATGTTGAATTTGAAGTTCAAAGAAGATAAATCAGAAATTTGAATAAATTGATTGATTGCATTCCGGATGTTCTGCACAGGTTCTGCATTAGTTCTTTCTTTCTTATTAATACTTCTCTCCATCAAGAGTGGTGCTTATGAGAAGGGGCACTTTTTAGGTGTACCATTGGGACTGTACCCAGCCGGTCACTTTATCCCGACATCTGTCTTGAATGACAGCTTCATATTCATTGACTTTAAGTCTTTTATACCTAGCAAAGTCCAACAACAGAGTTTGAAGGATTATGATACATATGTATCATGAACAATTTAAGTATTTTCTCATATGATACAGAACAGATTCAAGAGAAGACTTTATTCTTTCCATATAATCATGTTTTAAAACTAATATTTCCAATTGCAAACAGTTTAGAGCCGGTTGATACCCGGCGTAGGATAAGTGATTTATATAAGGCTCCAAAAACTGCTTGCCACTCAGATTAAAATTAATCCTTAGTTCAAATTATTCAAAGTTTCTACATTTTTTTGAGTGCGTGGCATTTGTGTTTAAACAGGAAAGACTAAGGCTTTCTCCACTGTACATGTATGGCCTTTTTCAACTGTCTCTGCTCCTCTTTCCAGTTAATGTTTTACAGCCTTGTGTATCACCAAGTATAACCATGTAAGTCACTTGCTGCCTTTTCTTTCTACAGAGCTCCAGATATTTAAAGGAGGGTACAGTAGAACCTCTCTATTATGACCACAAAATTATGTTCATTTATAGGTGTTTACAACAGGTGACTGCTTAAAGCAAGGGGACAATAAAAGAGAAAGCTCAAACAGGAGCTTTCTGTTTTACTGTCGCCTTGCTTTAAGCTGTCACCTGTCGTTTATACAATGCAATTATTCTTTGTTTTAGTGGTCGTAATCGAGAGGTTTTACTGTATTTCAAAAACTAATATCTTCATGTCTGCACCAAACCCTATGATGTTACTACTCATTTAAAGAGATGATTCTAATAAGTAAATACAACATAGGGTTTAGTGCAGACATGAAATGTTGGAAGACTTGAATTTACTCCCTCTTATTTGGAGCCGTTCTGTCACTCTTTGTCACATTGCTAACATCACCTCTCAATTTGACATCTCACAACTTACAAACAAGTCTGTTTCACAAAACTTAATTTATTTCTCCAGATTAAGAAAATAGTTCCTTTCTATACTAGGTATACTATAAGTTGTATTTAAATAGAAGGATAATATTCAATCATAAATATGCACACACAGAAATATTTTCTAAACCTTAGCCAATGGTGGCTAAAAGGTAAAAAGCAGGTGGAAAGTAAAGCAGAATTCTCCTGAAGAGCATTCTGCTTTATATCCAGCCTGCTTTAGGCAACTGTATTTCTTCAGTACTGAACACAGACTATGGGTAAAGGGTTAAACCACCTGTTTGATCAGAATAGGATACAATCATGAACAGGCATTTATTTAAAGAATTCATAAAGGTGGTAAAATCATAAAAAGTGTTTAAAACTTTCATTAAATGAACTTCAATTCAATCCAATTCATTTTGAAGACAGATGACGACTAACGCAGGTAGCTTTACTTTTAGCCTGTTTGAAGCTACTATCAGACAGGGTACATAGAAAATATTTCTTTTGGGTCATATTCATGAAGTGGAACTATTTTCAGTCGAAAAATAAATTAAAGGCATAAAAGGGTGTTATTTGGAGTAATGGGTTAATAAGCTGCATGAGTTGTAGGATATAAATCAAGTTTGTATAGAAATTAAGGGAAACAGTTCATTAAAGTTTAGCCTACTGACACAGAAATGAGGGTATTGGAAACTGGTGCACCTGTCCAATGTTTACATCTAAGATCTGGCCAGGTTCTAATGCATGTTAGCATGTTTAATAAAGAGATTACTTAATATGTTTTGGGAGTGGTTGAAAATGGTAGAGCAAGTCAATTTACACTGGGTTTATGTGTTGTAGGATAAGAACTGATATCTTTTCATTGACTTAAAATGTCATCAGCTCATATAATTTTGTTTGCTGAAATTGCCAAATTCATGCTTTCTACATTTTGCCTAGAGATCGCAGTCCCTTGTTTCAAACAATATGAACTGTTATCAAATTTCTGTATTCTCAGTATATGATCTGGATTCAAACAGCTTTCAGCCTTTGTACTTCTAAGTATTTCGTTAATTTTATCGAGCTATTTAGGTATACATTAAGATAAGCATTAACAGTCATAACTGTTAAGAGGTCTCTGAAAAGACATTTTCTAATGTAAGATACAGATACTTAATGAAAGATTAAAGAAATGTAGAAAGCTCCTACATAGGAGTACCTTTACTTTGGTCTTGCATTAATGATTAAGCAGTCAAGTCTTTGGACAAAATCGTAATAGCTCAAAGATTGACTGCTTAACACAAGTTTGACTGTACTTTTGGTTAGACAAAAAACATGTGTCTGGTGAAGAGTTGGTCCTAAGCAACCTTGAAGGAGGCATTTAACTCCTGGTAAAGGTAGACGGGGTAACAGACAAACCTTAGTTTAAACCCTTGTCCTTTTGAAAAAGAGTTTGTCTTGAAAAAACGCCACAGATACAGTCCACTTGTGACCATGTTGTCTTTCTTGAAATACTGCCTTTGAATTAAGTGTCTTATATGTCTTAAAACCTGAGTTACCCCATACGTTATAGCCTTAACATGTTTCTTGATTTGAAAACGGGTTACCAGTTTTACTTACCACTTACAGCAGGTTGAAAGAAAAGCAGAATACTCATAGAAGCATTCTGCTTTACTTACTTTCAGCTTGAAAGGTACTGGAAATGATAGTTTATGTTCATGACTAGGGACTTCCTACTCCTAGTTTGGAACTATTTTCTTAGTGAAGGAATAATTAAGTGATGTATAGAAAGGCAAATTTGTTAATTGTTATACCTACTTGGCATCTTTTTTTGGTTAAAACATTATTCCAGTGGTTTAAATGCAAATAATTGTTTTTTAACCTCAATTTTCAGCCTGCTTTAACCCTTTCCCCAATAGAAGCGACTTTTAGCGCATTCCGTTTATTCCTCCGCTTAAGAAAATAGTTTCAGTAAATAATACAGTTAGTAATATGTGTAATAGGAATAGTTTCTTTATTCTAGAAAATGGTCATTTAAAGCAGACTGGGACGTAAAACATTCATTCTGCTTTACTTGCAACCTGCTTTAAATAAATGCATATTTTCATAACTGGAAACAGGCTACATGTATTGGGTAAAGGGTTAAGATACCATCTGCTTGAATATAGAAAACAATTCTTATTTTACATTATCCATGGCTGTATTAATTGTGCATAAATTCTTTTCTTCAGTGGAAGAATACATTTTAGGTGTTAAAACAATCTTATCTGTAACCCTGTATGGAGTAATGGTTTAAAGAAGGGTTCTTATAAAAAAATAAATATAACAACAGAATGTTTTGTGGAGACATATAGTAGATCTGACCATTTGAATTTCTTTAAGGCCTGAGCGTAAAGTATATGACAGTGTAGCAATTATATTGTGTATTTCAGGATTATTCAATTAGCCCCCCATATCATGTCAACAACATGGGGGAGCCTTGAGCCTCCGTCCTCTATGCCAAATAACAACAACAACAACGGCGTACCCAAGCCTGACATTGGTAGTATAATGTCCAAGCCATGGGGAAACATGGATCAACAAACACAGAATAATGCCGTGCCACAGAAAGCAGACTCTGATGATGGTGAGATGAACGATGATGAGTTGGGTAATGATGCTGAAGGAGTTTGGAGTCCAGACATTGAACAAAGTTTTCAGGAGGCATTGGCTATATACCCACCATGTGGACGGCGGAAAATCATTCTCTCTGATGAAGGGAAAATGTATGGTAAGTTTTAGGTATTTTTCTGACTTTTGCAGAACCAGATGAAGTCAAAGGTGGACATGGAGAAGTGTTCGAGAAAAATTGAACAAGTCCAGATATAATGAGTTTAGTTAAATACTGCTTTCAAGTGTAAGGCTGTAAGCTTTACTTTCATCTTGTATCTTGCGTCTATCATCTTTTTTTGTCTGTCCAACAGTTTTGACTATTTTATCGTATATTGTGATCTACCTGAATTATAGAGGTTTGATCTGAATGGGGTTTGCTATGTGTAGGCAGACTTTTGACCAAGTTTCTATGCCAGTAAATGAACAGTATTTTAGCCTTTCATTCTTTATACCACAGAAAATAGGATTGGCACAAAAGAGGTCAAGAAGTTTTATAGAAGGGACAATAGAGTGAAGAATGGGTTGTGGGTAGGGGAGTTATGGATCGCATATCTACAACAATATGCAGTGACACTAGAATATTTTCAGTGACCTAGTATTTTAACAATTTCAAAAATGTGAATTTCAACAAATCTTGATAATTGTTACAGGAATATTTGTTTCAGGAAATTGATTGTTTTAAGATTGCATAAACTGTCTGCTTTGAAAGTTTGACAAAGTAGATCTATTTCCTGTTACTACTATATAATTAAACAGAATGAAAATGCTCAAAAAGTCTTGAAAACAATAAAATGCTCCTGTAGTGGCATTTTTTGCATAGCCTTTGCATTTCATTAAGCAGTTGTACGAAAGAACTACAAGTAGGATGTCTTTACTTTATTGTAAATGTAGTTATATGTCTTTTCTCACTTTGTAAGTACATTTATATGATTTCATATGAAGCACTTTTGAATGCACAATTCCTGTATGAAAAAAGTGCTATATAAATCTGGTATAAAAATAATAATAATCTCGATAGTCTTCAATGTGTGATCACTATACACATGTATGCCTGTAGTCTCTGAACATAGTAACAAGCGAAGGGTTGACCGGGACAGGTAGAGTGTGAAGGATTATGGTCGATTGTGTGTGCCGATAATATACAGTAAACGGCTGATATTACAATGGCTAAAGACTCATTTGTTATGTTAAAATAAGTTGTAGCTAAAGCATGATGAAAGTAAAGCAGAAAGCTCCTATAGGAGCTTTCTGCTTTACTTTCATCTTGCTTTAAGCAGCCACACTTGTTTTTAAGCATTGACTAGTAAGTTTCCTTTGAATAGTCCTAGTAGAGGGAGTACACTGTATATGGTATCATTAGTATGCTGTATTAGTCCAGGTCTTATAGGGGATTATTTAGTTCAAGCATTATTTATCATGTAGACTTGCAGAAATTCTTTTTGCCACCTCTCATACTGTAGACTTTATTGTTATGAAGTTCAAATAATGAAGTATTGTTCTTGCAATTTTACCATTAGGGTTAGCCCTGTCTCGTAGCTTGTGTAAAAGTTTCATACTGATATTTTTCTGGATAGGATAGGAGTATAAAAATTTCTATCAGATAAAGACAGATAGGTGTTTTCTATGATAGAAAGGATGAAACTATAAAACCTGATATGAAATAGTTTATATCTGATATAAAATACAGTCGAACAAAGGTCACTTAAACTCGTTTAAGTCTACTCTATTGTACCCATATTTCTTGAGATGAAACTCAATAACGTTTGCTTGCTTAAGTCAAGCATACCCGTATTTCAAAGTAAAACATGGCTGAGTCACATTTAAAACTTTGAGTTAAACAAGACTGAGATATGGAGGTTTGACGGTAGTATGTATCTGTTGAACTCCTTATAAACCCATGTGCAGTCAAACTTGTGAATTCACTCACTTCAAAAATCCAGAGTTAAAGTAAAACAAAAGTCCCTATATAGAGAACTTTCGGTCTAATTGTAGGCATACATCTGTAAATCTGCTAAAAAATCATCTTCAGTTAAGTAGTCGCTACACACCAGTTTTACAGTATTTTAGCTGTTAGTTTAACAGTAGTAATGGGATAGGTTATACATACGTACTAGATTTTGTTATGAATTTCATCATAGGTACTGCACAGATGTTTAGTGTGATTTATGAAGTAGTAAAATATATGTGTAGCGTGACGTGAGATAAGTTCCACAGGTTGTTATCAGTCGGTATGATGTGACAAGATTTTAGGGACATCCTTTCACCACCACACTCCAGTGTCTCACACTTCATAACCCATTACCCCATTAATAAGCCTTTTCATGCCTTGAATGCCCCCGCCGAGGAAAAAAGTTTCATTAGATCAGCCATTATTTTCTGAACCTGCTTTGAAAAGAAATTTGAAGAAAATCCTTAGTTTAGAACATTAGCAGACTTCAAATGTTGCTGACGAAATAATTACTTAACATTCAAAGGCTTAAAGAAAAGGCTTTAGAGCTCAGGTTGTACTGGTGGACTAAGCTCTTTGTTTTGTGCTGTGGAAACTTTAGATAGTATCAGACTTACACTCATTGTATCATTGTGTTGGGCCTATACTACAGAGAGAAAAACATAACAAAAAAGTTATTGTTGTTTTATTCTTGCCTATTAGTTTCCTCAGTTGTAGCGTTTGGCATTCACACAAATATACATGACAAATAAAGGTAAGGGAACTGGTGATGCACTGTCAGTCCTGTAGTAACACTATCCTTCATAGCTGTCTTCCATTTACTCCAAATATACATGTTATAGCACCTTTAATTTAATCCTACACTGCAGAAAAATAGTTCATCTTTATACAGTCATGGATATGCACCATAAAAAATTGTTTCTACATCTAGCAGATGGTAGCTTAAAACAGATTGATGGTAAATCGGGCACATTCTACTTTACTTTCAACCTGCTTGAAGTAGAAAACTGTCTTCAAAACTAGAATTAGGCTATGAAGTAATGGGTTAAGCTTTTTTTTCCCATGAGTCCCATAGGATGCTTTTATCCCTTCCTCCACATAAGCACCACAAATGAATATTTGTTGATGGTGAAGAATATAGGTGTTTTTTAAACAAAGAGAAAGTAAAGCAGAAAGCTGAAGGAGCTTTCTGCTTTACTCTCATCTTGCTTTAAAAAGTCGCCAACTTTAAACATATTTGGTAACTAACAATTTGGCGTTAGCAGAAAGGGTTAAGATAGGTGACTTCTTAAAACGGGTTGAAAATAAAGAAGAAGCTCCTTAATTTTTGTTTTCATAGAAACGCCACAGAAACTCCCTTTACTTTCCTCCTGATTTTAAGATTCATCTGATTCTTTGTGATTTTAATTCAGAGAAAAAATACTGTTTCATGTCTGAATTGTGTACCAAAATATGTGTTGCCTAAAGAGAATGGTTCATTTCAAACGTTTGAAATCACTTTGAAATTCAGTTTTACTTTAAAACCAGTCTGCAAGTGTTTGCTTCAAACTACAAGCCTTCAGTTGAGTACAGTTACCTGAGTGTTACACTGATTTACATGTTTGTTAGATCATTAACCCTGGTAATGCTCAAGTTTCAAATACAATCTTTTATTTTCAAATAAATTGCTGATTTACACCCATAGTTGCAGATTATGTAAAAATACTTAAGTTTATGGCAAACTGTGTAGACCCTGATCAGAGGGCTCCTAAAGGAGCCCTCTGAGATTCATGGTCTACACTGTTTGCAAAGGAAGTATATACTCATTTGTATCAGTGTAAGGGTTAGTTAAGAAACAAGCCAACATATACTACAGCTCTGTGTCTGTCTACTCCTCTTACCTTGAATTAGGGCAAAAACATCCTTTACCTGGCTGGTGGTACACTCGCTCACCTTGGCGCTCGATGAAACTTTATAGCAAGAAACTCTCCTGCAGATCAGATTCTAAAGTGTTTGACTTATAGAATCTGTACATTTAAAAATGTTTGTAGAGGGGATATGAAATTAAAAGATTATGTAATTCGGTAGCTGCAGAGAGTTTGAGTGTTGGAAAGGATATAAATCTTGTGGTTGATGACTCACCTGTGCTGATTAATAACAAGATTTAGGCAGTGTCGGTGTATACCTGTAGGACGACCCTCGATGTGTAGAGAACCTGTCATGGCTTTGATCATAGAGAGGAACAGAGCGGGTCAAACAGTGGTTACACTGAAAGACAAGTCTTGAAACAGCAAAATTAGTTTCACAACATCAAATGACAAATCAAAAACTTGGGTTATTTTTAGTAGACAATGGTGAAGTGGCTTGAAATACAAAATACATGTTATATGAGGCTAAAGCTATAACTCAAAGATTCAATAAATTTTAACATGCAAACCATGTAAAGCAAGATCAGCATTGCATGATGGAAACACTAGATGTGTATATAAAGACTTATGGCTGGTTTGAGTCTTAATAATGGTTGGAATTAGAGTTATAGAAATACTGATAGTGCTGACTCTGAAAGATGATTCCTATATAATGAGAAGTCACGAAGGTTTGTGAAGACACCAAGAAGAAAATGCTTGAAATATTAGCAGGGCAATGCCATAAATAGATCATGAAACATCCTTAGATTTCTTAATTTTCAATCTTTCAATCGCGATTACTTAAAGCAGGTTGAAAGTAATGCTTAAGGCGCATTCTGCTTTACATTCAGCCTGCTTTAAGATACCATGTTCTAGGTTAAAAATCTGAAGCTTTCGGAAAAGCTGGATAAATGGCTGCCCTGTATTAGTTTCTACTCGTTAGTGGAGCTGTCTATGTAAGAGTTATGTCAGACTGCAGACAAGAAGCAACAGGTGTTACTTGTACCATAGTATCATCTCAGCTGTTTTTGTGTTTTAGAAAGAAAACAGACATGCAACTTCTTCACTTTGTTCAATGCCTTTAACAGGGCTCCAGATAAGAGAGAGTAAACTGAACAAATCCAACATATTCTCACTCATTTCAGCACCAAATCCTATGGTGTTACTACTCATTAGAATCGTCTCAAAGAGACGATTCTAATGAGTAGTACACCATAGGGTTTAATTCAAAAATAAAAATTTTAGTTTTTGAAATACTCTTCTTATCTGGAGCTCTGTGCCTTATCCACATTACTATTTTTCCTCTCAAATTGTTTTTGTTTTTGAAAAAAGGGTACTGCTGATGCATGATGGATGTTTATTGTAGAGATAAAAACCACCACTATTGAAGTTTATATTTCATTTACTTCTAAATTGTTCGAAATCCAAAATTTATTTTGACAAGCCTGTTGAATATGGGACTTAGTATGTTATGGCATTTTCCGTCTATCCATCTGTCTGTCTGGTTTGTTTATATGTCATAGCTGAAACAATTTTTGCCTGATTTTCAGAATACATGTACTTGTAAAGATGTTTTAATGCTGAAATATTTCAGACAAGTTTGTATATTGCAATAGTTCCACTTATTTGGTAAAGTTTTGCCCCTTGTATTGGTGTATATTCTGCTCAAGACACTCTTTATTATGTCTGCTTTAACTGAAGAAACTCAAGTATGATGGCAATTCCATAAATATGTTGCATCCTGATCAAACCACAAGTGAGTGTGCTTCTTTTGGGTCCGAATTTCTTTTTCAAAAGTTGTTTGTTTGCTGCAGGATCCGGGTTGTTCAAGATTAGGCTGTATGAGAATAAAAATGATAAACAAGTAATCAGTGGTGTACTTTAAAAAAAACTTTACATGATTCAAATCTACATAAGGGCATTAAATTTTCATAGTTTTTTGTCTGTTGAAAAACCTAATTTGGATTTAAATGAGTAAATGGCTGTTAAATAGCCTAGTGCATGATTGATTGTAAATGTACCACTTACAGGAGAGTTATATTTGGCAAGGTGCGCATGTCTACAATAAGACCTTTGTATACTGACAATCTTATAAAGAAACACTGGACTCTCTCAAGCTTAGTGAAGGACATAGCTTAATGCAGGACAAAAGTAAGACAGAAAGCTCCTAAAGGAGCTTTCTGTCTTACTCTTGTCCTGCATTAAGCTATGACCTGTCTTATATACTGGGTTTGAGTGTTCTTCACCAAAAAGCTTCAAACATAATTATGTTTGACTGTCAAGTCTTTGGAAGGAATGAGTCACCTTAAAAATTGATAGTCACTATCTTGGAGCCCAGATACGGTAATCCTCGCCCATGGGCTCAGGGATTTGATTAGTTGTCAGTTGAAAGTACCCATGGTTTCTGGTTGTTATAACCTTGGTTAACCCTTCTTGCCCATTGCTTATGATTGTGTGTATCACAGTTACACTTCATTAATTGTGTTATATATTGGTGGTATCTTGAAATTATGATGAAAGCAAAGCAGAAAGCTTCTGTATGAGATTTCTTGCCTAATCATCATCATGCTTTTGTCTTTCCTTCATAGAAATGCATTTCTCCACTTTCCTGTTTTGTGGCTTCATAAAGCAGACTGGAAGAAAGAATAGAAATATATTTCCAGAATTATGCTAGTGCAGTTATTTATCAGCATTCTTTGTAAACTGTAAGCCCATTGAAAGGGCTACTGTAGTAACCTGCTTACGAGATCTGTACTGTCAAATATATTTATATGGTTGTAGAGATGTTCCCCTCAAACATTAAACCAAAGTTGTGCATGGTTAGGAATGTGTGTTCCAGGTTTATTCCAATTCACTAAGTCCGTTGTCTACATTGGTTGCTTATCCCTCCTTAATTATTTTCTCACAGTAGATTTGTTGCAGTCTGTTTTGGTAGACCAGTCAGATCATTAAATATAGATAAGCCCTTTTTAAAGAGGGATCAGTTTTTAAATGGGTTTAAATAGGGTTTAATCCTTTTACGCAGGAAACTGGTAGTTGTATATTTTGCAAACAATGTAGACCCTGATCAGATGGTTCCTGAAGGAGCCTTGTGACCAGAGAACGCACTATTTGCTGTACATTTATTGTCTGTAATGTTGTCCAAAAGCAACCCTATAAATCAACATCAACAGTTTATTTTTCAAAATGGAATAGTTCATATGAAAAGTTTAACACAGAAAGGGTTAATTTAAAGAAAAATGTTGAGAGAATTGTAGATTGATGGGGGGAAATAAATGAATAAAACATTGTGCCTAAACAATGAGTTGTTTTAATTGATTTGTTTGGAGGAAGGTGTGTTGTTAGAGGATATGGGAGAGCCAGGTGAACTAAACCAACAATCTACAGTCATATCTCTGTCCATGGGCAAGTCAATGAAGTATGGAGATCAGACTTATCCGTTCCTCCATAGCCGTCAGTGTAAAAACAGCTTTATTCAACCCATTACCCTATAGCTTGTTTCTAGTTTTGAAAACAGGTGACAACTTAAAGCAGGTTGAAAGTAAAGCAGAATGTGCCTGAGGCACATTCTGCTTTACTTTCAGCCTGCTTTAAGGTATCATCTGTTAGAATAATCAATATAGAAAATATTTCTTATAATATATATTCATGACTGCATAATGATAAATTGAGAGTATTTTCTTGGGTAAAGGAATTAATTAAAAGCGTAAAAAGGTGTAAATATCAGTATATATTACTTCAGTGGTTAAGGCAGGTGACTTTTAAATAAGATAAACTTAGTTAGGCAGAAAATTGCCATAACTATTCTAGTGCCATTTGCATAATTATATTGACATGTTTAGGGTCTACACGGTTTTCTTTTAGGATCATGAGTGTGCAGTGCACTTTCTCCTTCTGAAACTTTCTTGCAAATGTAAAAGTTGAGATGTTTGATGTTCCTAGTGATTTGTATATGAATAATCAGTGGGAGAAGGGTAACATTACCCGTACATCTTCTTTGAAAGGCCTCGGCCTGGTCACATAAACAAGTTTGAACAACTTTATTGAAACAAATTTGCACTTGGCTGAGATTTTCTTGATCATCACCATAGTAATTGCATTGATTTAGTGATTTTCAAACAGTTTTCATCCATATCAAGATTTTGGCTCTAAAAGGCCATCTTGTGTTGATTGGGCCGTAAAACACCTTTCATTCATTCATTCCATATCAAGATGCAGCATATCTTGACATCTGGTCACAAATCAACCGTTTTTGCTTTAGTATTAAATACATGTTTTGACAAAAATCTGCCCTTAAAGCCAGTATAAGCTACAGGTAGTTGTGTCTCAATAGTGGAATAGTCTATTTGAAATGTAAGGTAAGAATTAATGTTTTTAAACATTTTACCAATAAAAACGCATTTTAAGGATTTTAATTTATTTCTCCAATGAAGAAAATAGTTTCAATTTATAGCGTTGTGATCATGTACTATAAGAAATATATTCTAGATGCTAGCAGATGATAGCTTAAAGCAGGCTGAAAGTAAAGTAGAATGCATGTTATGACACATTCTGCTTTACTTTCAGTCTGCTTTAAGTAGCCGCCTGTCTTCAAAACTAGAAACAGACTGTGGAGTAAAGGGTAATGTTTTTACCTGATCAGAATCAGCATATGTCTGTGAATTGATTGACCTTTATCAGAGGCAATCTGTGTGTATCGGGCTGAGGCCATTGTAGAAATAACCCCTGATAGCTATCAACAGCCTCTTTACCTGATATTATCAATGGTAATGTTCTATTCATAGGTGAATATGCTTGATTAAGTCCGTTATTTACATTAGAATGATTGGTGTAACCTATTTTGCCCAATGAAGTCTTCCATAATGGACATTCAATGGTTCATTACAAACTTATAGGGGTGTTTTATAGACACTTGTAAGTAGACAAACCTGTATTGAGCAACCATTTAATACAAATGCCTATTAGCAGTATCTTATAGATGCTTGCTAAATACACTCATAAAAATAATGCTGATGGAAAGCTCCTGCATCATTTTTATCATGCATTTAGTGACCATCTGTCTTTGATTGTGTGTGCTCCTTTTCAAAGAAAGTTTGCTGAGTACAGGTTTGACTGAAATACCTTTTTCAGATGGCCAGTTTTTGATTTTTATGAAATATGTCAAGTCTTTGTTTGAAAGGTAGAATATCCCTCAAGACAATCACCTGCAAATGACTGCTTATAAAGCATATTGAGTTAAAGCACAAAACATGAGTAGGAGCTTACAGATTCTGCTTAAAATTCAACTTGTTGTAGGCTGTCATATGATTTATATAGCTTGAGTTATTGTCCATTTGTCATTCTTACATATGGAATAATTATGTAGTAAGGGTGTTTTAAGGGTACTTCGGTTGAGGACAGGTTTGTGTGAAACCTTTCTTTGAGTGGTGGATATACCCGTACTTCTGAAATGTTTAGTAATTGCATCATAATTTAATTGGTCATGTACATTTTGTCAGCTATTCGCAGGTGAGCTAAATAATTATGGCCCATGGACCTCTTGTTGGATATGTTATAACTGCCATATTGAAGATGTTCTCTTACAACCTTTGAAAAAACAACAAAGCTTTGTTATTGTATGGTGAATGAACCATCTTTTACATGGCCGTAAGTTGTAATATGTGAGATGACAGCTTCTGGTATTATACTGTCTATCTTGTATTTAGCAACAATTCATTGAACAAGCATAGAAATCTGTAAAGACAGGTGGCTATCTAATGCAGGATAAAAATAATGCAGAAAGATCCTAATGGAGCTTTCTGCATTATTTTTATTCTGCATTAAGCAACCACCTGCTATAAAGTTATCCCATGGATCTGCTATCATATGATGACCTGCCACAATTTTGACTGTATGCACTTACTGTAAAACTTGCAACTTTCTGACCCCTGAGAGGCCGCAGCATTTCCGCTGTAATCAGCTGTCAGCTAGGCAAAAAGACAAAAACTGCAGAATGAGTTTGTCATGTTTAATGAAACTACTTAATCATAGAATGTCATCTTCATACACAAGTTCAGCCATATAAAATACGATAAAAAAGCAGGCTTTAACCCATTACCCAATAAGTATGCCTCTTGTTGCCTTGAAGTTGATTTATCCATTTAAGAAAATTGTTTCACTCCTAGTCTATACAGTAATGACTTATGAATATGCACAATAAAAAATAAGGTATTTTCTATATCCTAGCAGATGGTAGGTTCACTCTTTGAACTCTAGTCACGCATATATGCGTCATTTGCAAACAGCATACATGTGAGGAGTACACTTGTCCTATACAAACAGTGTAAACCCTGATCAGAGGGCTCCTTAAGGAGCCATCTGATCAGGGTCTACAGTGTTTGTCATTTTGACATATATTGTAAAAATTAACCCAAAAAAGTCAAAAATGGACTAGACTTAATTGAAAATTAGAATTGTCCATTTGAGGTTTCAGGGATGAAAAGGTTAAAGCAGGTTGTACAAGATTCATTGGCATGATTGAACATTAATGACAGTTATATATATGTGTGCACACTCAATCTCAATCAGTTTGATTCTTGATCAAAGCCTATTAACTTGATGTATCTGCACTGATCTGGTTTCAAACTGTTTGCAAATCTCATTGATGTTGTCTTGGGAATGTCGCTCAGGAGTAATTGTATATTGTAACATCCAACAATTTGGACCACAAAGAACTCACCTGGAAAACAACTAAGCTATTTATTTCAAGAGGAATGCTAGAGCTGGTTCAAGGAATATCTGGATCTAAATCAACATAATCTGACATGTTATCAATAACAAGACATTGAATTGTCTGTCCCTCAGACTTAAGCCAATCAATTCTTGGACAAATTAAGTTGAGGATATTGTTTTGTCTTGTTTCTGGGCTAACTATCAGAAGTAAGAAATTTATATATAAAAAAATGTTTTTTGGCGGTGAATCATGTATGCTGCATAGAAGATGTATGTTGAATACTGGAAATCTAATTTCAAAGGATAGTTTTGACTAAAAACTAAAACTAGATTGACATTGATGTCTGAAATTGTTGCATGTGCTAAGTTAGAGCTTCAGCACTTCGGCTGCTGAAGACAAATAGCCCTGGACATACTGGGAAAACAGTAGAACCTGTTACTGAAGTTCACATCCACTTACAGGCAGAATTAATACTTACACAGGGCTGCCATAAGTCGATCTTTAAAAAAAAAACCCACAAAATTCCCAAAACTTCTATTTTTCAAGTGCAATTACTTAAAGCAGGTTAAAAGCATTCTGCTTTACTTTCAGCCTGCTTTAAGCTTCCATCCTTTTGATAAAACCCTGAAGATTTAGGAAAAATCCGGAGAAATGGCAGCCCTGCTTACATTTGTAAGTATTACAGAACGTAAGATAAATGAAGAAGTCCTCTTGTCATCTTGGTTTAGCTCCCACCTTCTTCCATTCTAGCAGAAGCTGGGAGCCAACAAACAAAGTTTGAGAGACCTATTCTTCTTCAGCCGATTGATATGTTGCATGATGCAGAAATGAAGGCCAGCTCTAATGATATTTTGCATGCAGTTTTTCATTACCTCTGTATAATTATGTGTGTAGATTGCAGCACACCTGTCCACAATCCATCAGTATGCCAGTGTCATGTACACAACCTCTCTATTACGACCACTAAAAAGAAGGCTAATTTTCTGTATAACACAGGTGATAGCTTAATTAAAGCAATGTGAAATTGAAACAGAAAGCTCCTGTAGGAGCTTTCTGTTTCACTTTAACATTGCTTTAAGCAGTCACCTGTCTTAAACAACTAATATTTGACAATTTAGTGGTCGTAAAAGAGAGGTTCTACTGTACATCATTAAACCCTTAAGATGCTATAGATGACTACCTGCATTGTGCAAACACTTAGAATTCAGATCCACATGCCACATAATGTAGTGTCAGGTTGGGATCTACACTTTTTGCTACACAGATTTTATATATATTGGTAAAAATAATAATTAATTGTGTAATTTAAGAATATGAGAAGATGATTATTTTGAAGCAGACATTTGTTGAGCACTCGTGAAGAAAATCATTAGCGCTGGGTGTCAGTCAGGATTTACCTACACTTAGTGTTGATCCTAATCAGTAGGCAGCAATTTGGAGTCATGAGGAGTAGTTCTGCACTTTTGCCTGAAAAAACCACCATAAATTTAAAAAAAAATATCTAAACTTGAGAGTTAGATCGGGAGAGTTAAAGTTTAGAAAAAAATCTTCGTACAGTGCAGTTAGTTGAGAGCTAGTTGAGAGCTAGTTGAGAGAGAAGTGTAGTTGCTCTTAGTTTTACTAATGGAAGCTTAATGCAGGACAAAAAGTAAGCTCCTAACAGAGCTTTCTGTTTTACTTTTGTCCTACATTAAGCAGAGAGCAGTGTACTTTGATTATCAAAGAACGGTTGTTTTAAACAAGTTTGTCTGTACCTCAGGTTTTAGGGATAGAACTTGAACAAGCGTGGCTTGCCTTACAGTCGATAACAACTAAAATATGATGAATAGATTAATAATATGCTCTGCCAATATTTATTCATGATATTAGAACCAGGATTAAACGAGTTTGAAGGGACAAAACATGATAACAAATGGACTGTTGATGGCTTAGTAATGGTCCTCAAGACTTTGTATGCTGTTCACTGGGTTTAGTACGTGGTCTTAGGTTTGTCTCATGTATAGACGAAAACAAGACTAGACTTCTTGTTTTCAAAATGAAGAAAGGGGAATTATTTCTTGTTGCCTGGCAATATAATTGTGATAATAGGTTTGCATTGTGTAAAAAACAAATAAATAACATGTTACTATGGGGACATAATAGCTTTTGTAGAGTTTGAAATGACCACATAGTTTTTGAATTAAGATAGAAAAAATAGTTTCTGTAAAAGATAGAATCATAGACACGACTGAGTTGGATGCTTAATGAGGAGCAAAAATAAGGCAGAAAGCTCCTATACCTAATCAGAGTTGTAGATAAGCAGAGTATCCGAGTACATCTTACCCAATTGAAATTGGTGAAATACTCAATTATTTCAAAACTAATGGGTGACAGTACCCAACAAAAGCAAAAGAAAACCCAATTATTTGAAAGTGATTGCTTAAAAACCAAACGAATACTCAATTGCTTTTTAATTTCATTGGGTTATCAACTGAACTTTTACTTTAGTCGAATGTGTGTATAAAAAGTTGCATATAGAACTATGTAAGGTAAACTCTGAAAGTTAACAACAATACCCTGAATGCACTGTTGAAAGGACACGAATAGGAATTCCAAGTTTATTTTACTACTGATACTTAATTATATAACAAATCATGGGGTTCTGGACTGTGGATACCCAATCGAATTAGAAACCATGGGGTTGTGTCAATGCAATACCCAATGTTTTCTTTCCAAAAACCCAATTCATTTAAAATCCATGGAGTGATACCCAATTCCAAGACAAAGCTTATCTACAACTCTGCCTAATGGAGTTTTCTGCATTACTTTTCTCAAATGATTCCTATACTTCTTCATTGAATAGTCACTTAACCAATTGCTTCATGAATACTCCTTTTACGCTTCTAGTTCATTCCTCTAGTTTATGAATATAAACCATGAGAAATATATTCTATATTTTAGTAGATTGTTATTTAAAGCAGGCTTAAAGAAGAGCAAAATGCACCTGAAGATGCATTCTACTTCACATCAACCTGCTTTAAGTTGTCACCCTTGTTCAAAATTAGAAACAGGCTATCATAGGGGTAATATGTTAACCCAGGTTTTGCTGGATTATTTTACCCATTCCCCCATAGCCTGATTCAAGTTTTGAATATAGGTGACCACTTAAAGCAGGTTGAAAGTAAAGCAGAATGCGCCTTAAGGCACATTCTGCTTTACTTTCAGCCTGCTTTAAGCTATAATCTGCTAGGAAATAGAAAATATTTCTTTTGATACATATTCATGACTGTATAAAAGGGAACTATTTTCTTTAGTTGAGGTATAAATTATAGGCGTAAAAAGGCGTATTTATGGGGTAATTGGTTAAAGTATTGATGTGTTTGCCTGTTACAGCCTCCAAAGGTCAGTCAGATGATATCTCATGAAATGAATTTAACTGAGGTATTGTTGATAATCAGAAGAGATTCATATTGCATGACTGGATCTGTAAAATGTCAAATGTAGTGTTCAACATCAAAACAGAATGCACTATATTTCTTGTTTGAAAATTGTAAAGTTCAAGGACAGGAGTTGTTCCCCTTGACATCAAAACAGTATGTTAAAGCTACTCAATTTTATAACCACTCAAAAGAACATTAATAAATAAAGTGAGAGAGAAATCTGCTTAAAGCAGGATGCAACTTAAGCAATTACCCCATAGCCTGTTTCTAGTATTGACGATAGTTGACCACTTAAAGCAGGTTGAAAGTAAAGTAGCATGTGCCTTAAGGTGCAGTCTGCTTTAAATTACTTTCAGCCTGCTTTAAGCTACCACATGCTAGAATATTGAAGGCATATTTATGTGGGTTAAACAGAAAGCTTGTTTTAAGATTTAGTTTCAGCTTGCTTTGAGCATTCTCTTACGAACGGCAACCTTTTTACACCAAAGCAGTCTTATTTAACTCTTTGCAGGCTAGCTGCAAAATGGTTGTTACCTTTGCAAACAGTTTGAACCCAGATGAGAAACTGTGTCATGTGGCATTTCATCAGGATCCAGACTGTTCACCATTTTGAGCCTATTCTGTTGAAAAATCTAAATTAAGAATAAAGCAAATGACCATTGTTGCAGATGACCAATTTACTTTGCTTTCAAAGAGTTAACGTTTTAAACGCATATTAGACTATTATAGATGGTTCATTTACAGCACAATCTTCACTCTTCAGCAGAAAGTGAAAGCTACTTGCTAACAGAACAATAAAAATTGTGTACTTTATTCCTATTCACTGTTCTTATTTCAGGTCGGAATGAGTTGATAGCACGGTACATTAAATTACGTACGGGTAAAACTCGAACAAGGAAGCAAGTTTCTAGTCACATACAAGTCCTTGCACGACGAAAAGCCAAAGAAGTACAAGCATCTCTTAAAGTAAGTGTTACATACATGTAGAGATTTGTCGTAGAGTAGAACTTTTTACTGTGCTAAAACTCTTCTTATTATTTTCTGCTAGTAAGGTGTTAACTTATCAAATATTCTTCCAATCGTGGTAATATGATATAAGTTTTTTTCATGGTATAACTATCGGAATCTCCAACTTGTAAAGCAACCATTAAAAATAGATAATTAAGACAGGTTGAAACTAAATGTAGAACAAATTAATGTTTGGTGCATTTGTTTTGCTCTATACTAAAAATTTTACTGATCATTCATCATAGCATGCCCTGTAAGTTTTTCCTATAGAAATGTCCATAATGACTTTTGCCCTGTCTTGATACAAGCCATAAGCAGGATGAATGTCAAATAGAAAACTCCCTAAAGATTTCTGCATTGCTATCAGCTTGCTTTAACCCAAGACCCCATAGCTTATATCTAGTATTGAAGATAGGAGACCACTTAAAGCAGGTTGAAAGTAAAGCAGAATGGGCCTTAAGGCACTTTCTACTTTACTTTCACCCTACTTTAAGCTACCATCTGCTATAATATAGAAAATATTTCTTAAGATGTATATTAATGACTGTAAAAAATGGAACTATTTTCTTCAGTGTAGGAATAAATAAAAAGCGTAAAAGGCGTATTTATTGGGTAATGGGTTAAACAGCCACTTTTCTTGGACACTGATAAAGAGCTATGAGGGAACACATAGTGTTTGTTCACAATTGCATATGGCCTTTTAATCCTGTCCCTCACAAAAAGACCATTTGACACTTACCCATTCCCGTTAGACTTGTCTTTTAATTTATGGTTGTATAGGAAAATGTCCTTGCATCCTGATAGTTGGATGATTAAAGCAGGCTGAGAGTACAGAGAAGCTCCCTGCTGTACTTTCAGCCTACTTTAAGCAACCACCTTAGACATTTAAAACGAGTTAATAGGGAAAGGTTAACACAATATATGGCGCATGTAGTTGCTCATGAAAATAACTACCAATAAAAATATTTTTCACAACTTTTTTATGAGCAATATATCACAATTCAGCTAACATATAGATGTACTCAAGCCAAGTTCAGAAAACGAGTGCATCTGTTTAACATATATTTAACATTGTAATTCATTAAAGTGGTACCATTTTGAAACATTTATACTGCATTTTGCTACTTTACTATTTTCATCTCTTTGTTCATATGCATGTGAATGTTAGTGTTGTACACTGCATGTTGGTTCTACAAACTGAATGTTTTGGATATAGGAATGTCAACAGCATCAGCACTTTAATCCATATCCCCCACAAATATGCTTTTTACGTCAACTTTTTCCTCTGCTCAAGAAAGTAGTTCCAATTATAATATAGTAATGAATATGCATGAGATGATTTTTTCCCATATCCTAGCAGATGGTAGCTAAAGCAGGCTGAAATAAAAACAGATTGCACCTTAAGGCACATTCAGGTGTACTTTCAACCTGTGGTCACCTGTAGAAACAGACTTTTGGGGTAAAGGGTTAAACTATTTCTTTCTACAGACCACACTTATAAGCAGCTCTGTAATTTCTCTATCACTTAAGTTATAACCTAGGATGACTGGCCTTTAGCTATTTCAAACAGTATAGACACAGATTCCATCACATCATTGTAAAAATGAATACAGGTAGGTGGTCCTAACGGAGCATTCTGCCTTACTGTTCAACCTGCTTGAAGTTGTTTGCTGGAAAGTTACCAGAAATGCCTTCTATATTTTCTGTTCAGCACTTCCTAGGTGGGGACTACGTTCCTTAGTGTAGAATAAAAAAAGCGTTAAAAAGTGTATTTATGGAGTAAAAGGTTGAATAAACAACATACATGTACAGTAAAACCCCTCTTTTACGACCACTAAAACGAATGCTAATTGATTGTATAAAAAACAGGAGCTCTAAAGGAGCTTTCTGTTTCACTGTTATCTTGCTTTAAGTAGTCACCTGCCTTAAACACCCAATAGTTTACGATATTTAGTGGTCGTAATAGAGGGGTTTTACTGTATTATGATTGACTTGTAAACTTTTGTGACATCACTTTGTTGCATGGATAAGGAGACTGTATTCTATCATAGTTTGATAGAGTTTGATAAACAGATGGCTAGTTTTGCCTTAGAAGGATGTACTTTAATCAAATTCTTGTCATATGTTGTTTTTTTTTTGACTGATGAGATATTAACAGAGATCAGTAAGAGCTGTTGCATGTAGAATATTCATAGTTAATGGATTCAATCCTAGCAAGGAGAATAGTCATCATGAACAAACAGTGTACCTGTGATGAGCACACTTATCCTATGCAGACAGTGAAGACCCAGCACAGAGAGCTGTGAATAAGTTCAAGCTTACTATTATGACTGCGGAAAACAATTTGTTATGTGTTTAACGGCAGGTGGCTGCTTAAAGTTAGCGCCTAAATTAAGACCATCATTGAGTCTGCTGATACAGATGTCATAGACTCCTCATAGCTAGACTGTACCATGTTATATCACTTGAGAACAGGGAGCAGTCTTCAACAATGAACACAGTCAAGGCTCCAGATAAGGGGAGTGAGATAAAATAGAATCCAAGGTTAGCATTTCCCTGCCAATACCTATGCTGAGGTTACTCATTAAAAGAGGCTATTCTAACGAGAGAAGTCTGAATGTAGGGTTTAATAAAGTCAAAAGAAGGCTCACGTTATCTTGACATATGACATAAATTTAACTAACATTTTCTAAACCTATTTCAATTTTCAGCTTGTGATTTGTTTTTTGTATGCATATTTATTTTAGCATGTGATATGGTCTGTTTTGCTTTGTGGATGCATTGTTTTGACCCTGCTTACTTATGTTCACCTGGATTAATACAAAATGGTTATTTTACCTTTCAACAAATTCTGCTGAATTCATTTCATCATCATCATCACCATCATCATTGTTAGACGCTTGAAATAACAACAGAATAGTATTTCTTGGAGGCCAATGTTTTGAGCACTGCTGTAGCCTGCATTTCACAATGTAACAGTACTATCAGTATAGTTTATAAACAAGAGAGACTTAACTTAACCCTTTCCTCCATAGCTGTCAGTGTGAATCACCTAGAACCATAGGCAGGGGACTGTTTAAAGCAAGAAGTAAATCAGAAAGCTCATAAAGCAGGTTCTGCTTTACTTTGATCTTGATTTAAGCTGTCACCTGTATCTTAACAAACAGTTACTCCTTTCTTGAGTACATTTATTTATCATGATAGGGTAGAGGGATTATATGGCGCTTATGTTGGAAGGGGTAAAGGCGTCCTAAGGCATATTTATGGGGAGGAAAGACTTAATGTGTGTATCTCCTGTCCAGGAGAACTTTTCAAACTTTCAGGACCAGGCTGCCAAGGATAAAGCCTTACAAAGTATGGCTGCCATGTCTTCCGCCCAGATAGTATCAGCGAGTGCCATACACAGTAAAGCTGGTTTACCCGGGCTCCCACCGGGCTTTAACCCTTCCTCCGTCCGCCCGGGCTACCCCGGGGCACCACCAAATGTAAGTTAATAGTCTGAGAGACTGGTCTGAGTGTGCCCCCCTCTTCATCAATTTGCGAGCCAGGCTTGAGAAATTTTTACTACTACAAAATTAGTGTACTAACCAGAGAGAATGGAAACAAATTTAAAATAGGATGCCTTTTACCTATTTCTCTTAAGCTTAAAATTTAAAACTAGAAACTGTTGCTTTATCTGTATATGTTTCAGTACATGGAAAAGAAAATGGCTTTACCAATTTTAACCTACAAAGAATTAAGAGTTGAATCAGCAATAAAAAGAATGCTACCCTTTGTTGTATTGCGATTGAGTATAGATGTTGCAACTAATACAAATGCTATATGTATGTCGCATGTTGATGTTGTTGTTAAAGTGACAAATTTTGGTTTCTCAATTTTAACAATTGTGGCATGAAAATTCAAATGAAATATTTGTTTTATGGAGAAGAGTAAAAAAGGTCATGCTGATCTACTGTTGTTTGATCTTTCTTATGCCGAATAAGCTGTCTTGAGATAACCTTTTAGTAAAACCTTTCTACACCTAAGAAAGGTAGTCCTCAGTTTGGAAGTCCAATCATGAAAGGCATTTTCAGTACCTTTCCCCATAAGAGCTTAAAGCAGGCTGAAAATACAGCAGAATGTGCTGTAAGGAGCATTATGCTTTACTTTCAACCTGCTTTTAGTTGTGACCTATTTTTAAAATTAGAAAAAATTAGAGTACAGATTAATGTCAGTCTGATTGGTGTCTACACTGTTTTCAAAAGTGCCAATGCTAATAGCAGGAGAAGGGTCAAGCTGGTAGATCTAAATTACTCAAATCTGTTCCTGAATTATACTGGACTAATAACTGCTACCTCAGAAACAGACCCATAGTGATTATAGATTTGAAATATATGCCTAAAAGTTTTGAGGATGAACAAATATCTTGAGAAGACTGAAAAAAGATACTATCTATGGTCAACAAGTTAAAAATGATTCATAAAAAGATGATCAGTACTGTACTACTTAAATAATAAAGAATGAGAAACATCAGTTTAAGGCTCATTTATGGTGATAGAGACAGGTGCCAACTTAAAGCAGGATGAAAGTCAAGCAGAAAGCTCCTGGAGGAACTTTCTGCTTTACTTTTATCTTGCTTGAAACAGTCAACTGCTTTAAACACCACCTTCTTTTAAGTCGTCCTATAACCAGATTCTTTAGATACTGTGATGAAGATGTACTGGAGTACATCTGGCTTAGTCTTCATTTAAATCTTGTAGTAACTTATATGTATTTTTCCATTGCAGTTTTGGCAGCACCCAAATGCTCAGGGAGAGTAAGTAGTATTTCTATAATAATTTAGAACCCGTCTTGTACGACCACTAAAACAAAGGCTAATTTATTGTATAAAAGATAGGTGACAGCTTAAAGCAAGGTGAAAGTAAAACAGAAAGCTCCTGAGGGAGCTTTCTGTGTTACTGTCACCTTGCTTTAAGCAGTCACCTGTCGTAAACCCCTATTAATTAACACAATTAAATGTCGTAATGGAGAGGTTTTACTGTAGTTTCAAGCTTCAGTGTGAAAAATATGTGTCAAGCATGGACTGTAGTTGACAAGAATATCCCATCTCTGTATGTAAAGTCATATATTGTCCAACATTGACCCAATCTCATTAAGGGCATACTATTTTAAATACTAGAAATAAAAGTAAAGATTTAAAAGGATTTGAGTTTGAAATACTCTGCTTATCTGTCGGAGCTCTGTTACCAGACTGTCTTTTACAACTCAGATTAATTCTTGTCAGAGTCTGCTTTGTTTCCTTCACTAGTTAAATACCTAAGCATGTATATGAATATTTAAATTATTTGTAAGAAGCCCTTCAATTTACCTATGGGCAGCATCAAACAATCAAGTGAGACATGTTTTCTTAACAAAAAGTGGGGATAAATTAGTTTGAGTCTTGGTCTATGTACAGATTATTTCCCTTGTTTTTAACCTGTTGACTCTTATTTACAGTGTGAAGCCTCCCTATGGAGCCCCTGGCTATAGCCTCGATACCAAACCACCACCATCCAATGAAATGACTCCGTCATGGCAGGGTAGAAGTATAGCCGGCCCAAAATTACGCCTTGTAGAGTTTTCAGCTTTCTTAGAACAACAGAGGGATGCAGATTCAGTAAGTGGGAAAAACAATGTTATAGTGTAAATCATTTGAGTTGGTTATGTCATCTGAGATCATACTGGAGGCTGGTTCCAAGGTTATAAAACATTTGAGTTGAGTCTGAGATCATTCTCAAGCTTTTGATTGGTCAGATTTGAGCCTAGGCTCAAATCTGACCAATCATTGCTTGAGAACGACTTCAGACTCAACTGAAAAGCTTTATAACCTTCGACCCTGGGCTTCTAGTACAGTGATAATTTTAGAAATCAGATAAATGAGTCCTCGGGATGCACTTTCTGTAAATCAATGAATCCTTGAGACAATCATCGAGTCCTTGAGGTGAAAACCCAATATTTTGAAGACGGGTGACTACTTAAAGCAGGTTGAAAGTAAAGCAGAATGTGCCTTAAGGCACATTCTGCTTAATTTTCAACCTTCTTTAAGCTACTATTTGCTTATGAGTAATAGGTTCATAAAGGCCAGAAGCTATGGGTTCATGGGACTTGCAACTTTTTAAATAATGAGTCACTAGCAATTTAAATGAGTATAGGACTCGGAGATGCGCAAGTTAAATTATCACTGTAGTATAATCTCTGATGAGCAGGACTCCTGATTAGATGAGTATTTCAAACACTGACGATTTGTCTCTTGCAAACCTTATGATGTGACTTCTCATTAGAATTGTAAGTCTGTGACTTATCTAATAAGTTGTCCCAGCATAGGGTTTGAGTAAGACATACATGAGAAATTGTTGACTACAGACTCTCACCTGGAGCACACGACACACTCATGATAAGTATTAAAACACAGCAATAATATATGTATTAATATAGTTATAGTCTGTTAAAACTAAGTCGGTTAAAACTATAGTCAGTTATAAAAGCTATTCAGAGCCTATGTTACTTGTAAATGTCTTGTTAACTCAAAATGAAACTATAATATTCATTTGTACTAAAAACATATTAGTTCACACGTTTTTAACACTTTAAACAAAATAAACACTTAACAACTGATTCAAAAGAAGGAAATTAAATGACATGAATGCATGAATACACCGGTAGCTGGTCTTAATGTCCCATTGCATGAATGTACCATTGCCTCAATGTACCATTTTCAGTCTGAACGTACCATTTTTAAAAAATCCTATATTACAACCATGATTGACCATTATTAGTTGATGAAAAATGTAAAATAGTACTTTATATGTTACTTGGATGATTTAAATGATTTTTTTAAAATACAATGTTCCTATGTGAGTATTATCCACTTTTTGTAGAAGTTCAATGAGTTTATACAATTCAACATGTATGTATCTGCATTCTTTTTTCCTACAATCAGGTGTGGATTTTTTAACAACAAATATCATAAATAAATCGGGGATAATTATAAACCATTTCTTCATTAAAAAAATAGTATAATAAAATTGTTTTCTATCAATTTTATATAGTGGTACGTTCAGTCTAGGAAAATGGTACATTAAGACTGGTACATTGAGGCATTGGTACGTTAAGACCATAAACCAATACACCCACATAAAGACTAAATGGATGGTGTCACAGTTGTGGCGTAGTGTTAGGTAGGGTAAAATGTAAGCAGAAAGTTCCTGTGGGAGCTTTCTGGTTTATTTTAATCTGCCACAGCACCATCCTTAACCCATTACTCCATAAATATGCCTTTTTACGCCTCTAATCTATTGCTCCACTTAAGAAAATGGTTTCAATTTATACAGACATTAATAAGTATGATGAGAAACATTTTCTATATTCTGGCAGATGGTAGCTTAAAACAGGCTGAAAGTAAAGCAGAATGTGCTACTTTCAACCTGTTTTAAGTGGCAATGTGTCATCTAAACTAGAAACAGGCTTTAGGGTAATGGGTTAAACTTCAAAAGATTGGTCTTTCTTGCATGGCCATATTTGGCTGAGTTGTATTTGTTATTTGATTTTTGTAATATGTAGGCTTTCACATGTTCTGTTTCTCGTTTCAGTATCACAAACATTTGTTTGTACATATAAGTTCAAACCCTGGCTACTCAGATCCATTGTTAGAGGTAAGAGAACTATATTAATTATTAAAACATTGCATTTGATATAGAAATGTTGGTGTTATGTTTAAACATGGTGTTATGTCAGTTTATGCCCAAGTTCATGACAGATTGCTTAACTAGTTCAGGCCCATTGTGATTCCATTAAGTAACTAAAAGGCGAAATGTGCTGACCAATCAGTGAAGAGGTAAAGTGTTGCAGTTGAAAGATTAATTGTAGATGTTTTTAATGGCCACTAGTCAGAGGATTTACTTTATTCACTCAAACTTGTATCTTGGAAGAAGCATGGAGATCTCTAAAATGTTAAGATGTGACTGCTTAGTGTATGTCTTGATGTTTTGTTTAGTATTGAAGAAGTATGTTTTCAACAGTTTATTTTACTGTTCCTTTACTTGTAGGCTGTTGATATAAGACAGATCTATGATAAGTTCCCTGAAAAGAAAGGAGGCTTGAAGGAAATGTATGATAAAGGGCCACAGTCAGCATTCTTCCTGGTGAAATTTTGGGTAAGGCCTAGTGTGTGTATGTGTGTTCTGTCTGTATAGTGTAACACTTGCTGTATGCAGAGGTGACACTTACGGATCACTTTACTGTCATCTGTCTGTCACTCTTTTTTCAATCACACTTTGGTTGTTGGAAAGAGTTTGCTTACAACAGGGGACACATGTGTTCCAAGGAACAATCTTCTAGTTATTAATCATCAATGTCAGTAAAAAAGAGCAGTGCTCCGCCTGAACCTCTGTATCTGCTTCCCGTTATGGGATGACCAATAAGCCCAAAGTTGACAGAAAAGTACATGCATGTAAATTTAACATTAAACAAATTTAACTTAATTAACTGATGTTGCAGATGACAAAGCTTTTATATTTCAATTTTAATTAAGGTGTATTTCAAATTTCTCTGGTTTTCAATGATATGGAATTATTGAAATATATTTCTAGACCTAATTATGCTTAAACTTCAAATTGTTTTATACTCATGTTCCTCCAAGCATATTTACATTGAAACCATTTTCTGGTAGTTTTTGCTGTCAACTCGTTGCTTTTTAAATTAAAAAACAATGTATGCAGTATTGTTTCTAATGTTTTCCTGAATTATTAACAGGCTGACATAAACACAAATGTGCAAGATGAAACCGGTGCATTCTATGGCGTGACAAGTCAATATGAATCTAGTGAGAATATGACAATACAATGTTCAACTAAAGTGTGTTCATTTGGGAAACAGGTTGTAGAGAAAGTTGAGGTAAGTTAAAGTGTATATAAAATTCATTGTTGTCAATTTATTTGTTATTTACCCTAATTTGAAACTCGACAATAGCTAATTTCATTGTTTAAGACAAGTGATTGCTTAAAGCAGGCTGCAAATAAATTAATAATCTTGTTAAGGAGATTTGTGCTTAATTTTCAGCCTGTCTGCACGATACATTCACCTGACAGGTGGTAGGACAAGTGAACATTTATCTATCACATGTTTCTGGAAGGAAAAAAGTGAAAATCAGTTTTAAGCAAGTAGTAATATTCATAGTTTTGACATTTTCAAGCGATAGCTTTGTCAACTTATCAAATTGCTCATAATTAGAAAAAAGCTTGAGCTTGTGTTTAAAAAAAAAGAAGTAAAAAGAAGTATAGTCAAACTAGTGTTACTCAACCACTCAGAGAAGCATTGGAAATCTCTTAAGACATATGAGTATGGCTGCTAAACTTAGCATTATTTCTGTTATACATTAAAGCTGTCAACTACATACAGACTGATCACACATTCCTTGAAATAGCCACATAACAAATATCCAATTTTTCTTTCACCATCTTAAATATGTTTAATATATCTCATTTCAGACTGAGTATCCACGGTTTGAAAATGGTCGATTTGTTTACAGAATACACCGGTCACCAATGTGTGAATATATGATAAACTTTATACACAAATTAAAACATCTACCAGAGAAATACATGATGAACAGTGTGCTGGAAAATTTCACCATATTACAGGTAAAACCTCTTTGATATTTCCCAGGGACTCCAGACAAGAGTGAGAAAAGGGGAACATTTCCAAAACTTTCTCTTTTATGTCCCCCCAAAATCTCTATGATATGACTGCTCTTTTTAATTGTCTTAACCCATTATCCCATAGTTTGTTTCTAGTTTTGAAACCAGTTACTACTTAAAGCAGGCTGAAAGTAAAGCAGAATGCGCCTTAAGGCGCATTCTGACCTTCAGTCTGCTTTATTAATATTTAAAGCAAAAATCTGCTAGATTATAGTCTATTAGAAAATATGTATTATGGTACATATTCATAATTGTGTAAATTGGAACTATTTTCCTGAGTGGATGAATAAACTAGAGGTGTAAAAAGGCGTTAAAGACATGATTTCAAATGAGTAGTCATATCATAGAGTTTGCTTTTGAAATAAGAATGTTAGTATTTGAAATACTTGCCTTCTCTTCAGCTCACTTTCCTGGTGTTTTGCTTGAAGTAATGCACTATTAGAGAACAGATTTATTTTTTGGTTTCCTCTATAGATGTACCATATGCTGGCTTCACCCTATCATAACAAACACCCCATAGGGTGCCTTTCGAGTATATCACAATGGCAGCCAATTTAGACACATGTAACCTTAGCTGCTGCCATATGTGTTTGTTTAACTCATTAACTAGTGATGCAGATATGCATCTTTTACCAAAAACGTACCTGTGAAGAGTACACGTATCGTATGCAAACAGTCAAGTCCCTGATCAGAGGGCTCCTACAGGAGCCCTCTGATCAGGGACTTCACTGATTGTAATTTTGTAACATATTTAAAGAATCGACCCTAAACAGTCGAAAATGGACTAGCCTTTCTTGCAAACTGGAATTTTCCATTGGAAGTTTCAGGGAATAATGAGTTAATATCAAAAACACTCACAATGGGATTTCTATGAGTTACACAAAATTAATACAGTAAAGCCACACAATTAGAATGATAATAAAGCTGAATGAAGGAGACATGAACAAGTGCTTTCTGCTTTACTGTTATTCTACTGTAAGCATATCATAACACAGGTAGTGTAAGATGCCTGAAACAATCATGTCTGTCTTGTGTGCTTTAAGAATAACTTTGATTGATTTCAATGATCCATGTCTGGAGATTTTCATTCTTTATTTGTTTGTCACTGAACACAAGATTGGCCGTAGTTGTATATTTAACTTGCTCCAGTGGGAGCATGGTTGCTGAGGTAAAGAGACTGAAAATAAGTAGAAAGAGTTGAAAGGAAATTTTGTATTTGTTGCCTGTTTACAGCAGCCACCTGCCAGGATGTAGCGAAAGTCTCCTGTGGCTTCTTGTCTGGTTGGGGTAGAAACATTTAACTGTTCCCTCATAGCCTGTTACCAGTTTTGCAGACAAGAGACCACTAAAGCAGGTTGAAAGTAAAGCAGAATGTGCCTTAAGGCACATTCTGCTTTACTTTCAGTCTGCTTTAAGCTACCAGCTGCTAGGATATAGAGAATATTTTTATGGTACATAGTCATGACAGTACAAAGTGGAACTATTTTCTTCAATGGACGAATAAATTAAAAGTGTAAAAAGGCATATTTATGGGATAATGGGTTAAAGTATCTTAGTTAATAGGTAAAGACATGAAAAGCATTAATAAGAAGGAAAGAGTTTAATATTTTGTCTTACAATATTTTTGCAGGTTGTCAGTAATCGGGACACACAAGAGACATTAATTTGCACAGCTTACGTATTTGAAGTGTCGACAAGTGAACACGGGACACAGCATCACATTTACAAACTAGTGAAAGACTGAACAAACATGTGACTTATGTTGAGATAAAAACAGATGTACAGACCTTATAGAGTGCAGCTTTTTTAACTTGCATGAGAAACTGTACAGCCAAAATGCTGAGGACACAAGCTTCCATTACTGCAGGCGTCCTGGCGGCTACCAAGCTTGGGCTGGATACAACAGCTGATGGGCTACACCCACCTAGAGTGTCTACGCCTCGGACGGCTGGGTTATCTCGCTAACTAGCTTCCACAGAGCTGGAAACAAGTGTGCCCGAAAAACAACATACTACAAGTGCTAAAGGGTTGTCGTAGTAACCACTGTCTTCCAAAGTATTTGTTCCATCCAACTACCATCCCCCATCCCCCCACCCCTTGTAATAAAGTGATGATAATGTATTGCAGCTATATTTCAATACTGTCTGATTAGGTTGCTTTTTATGTTCTTTGCAACTGTTGTTATGCACATTTTTTAGTGTTTTGAAAGCAATTTTTACATGAACTTCTTCTATCCGTAATGCCAAGCCAGTGTTATGCAATTATTCAGGAGAGAAGACAAGGGCAGGCTGTGAGAGAGATGACATCTTAACACCTCCCCTGCTTCAACATCCTATGCTTCACAGTGTCATCTGCAATTGTTATTAAAATTAACCCATTACCCTACTAATATGCCTTTTTACGCTTTTAATTTATTCCTCCACTGAAGAAAGTAATTCCACTTTATACAGTGATGAATATGTTCGATAAGAAATATTTTTGTTTTCCTAGCAGAATATAGCTTAAAGCAGGTTGAAAGTAAAGCAGAATGTGCCTTAAGGCACATTCTGCTTTACTTTCAACCTACTTTAAGTGGTAACATATCTTCAAAACTAGAAACAGGCTATGGGTAAAGGATTACGAAGTCTAAATACGAGTGTCAAACAGTTTGAATCCTATTCAGACGCCACATTTAGCAGGGTCTGATCTGGATCCCAAGTGTTTGTTAATTCTGGTCAAGTTGTGACTAGCAGGTGACAGGTTATTGCAGATTTTGAAACAAGCATCAAGCAGCCATCTGTCTTCAAAGAATACTGCCCTTACTTCAATGGTTGTTAAACCATTTCCTCCACAGCAGTCCTATACCGTACTAAACCTAATCTTCCATATAAGTGCTGCAAAGCAATATTCATTGATGATGTTGAATTCAGATAGCAGGATAAATCAAGATGAAAGTAAAACAGAAAGCTTGTACAGGAACTTCCTGCTTTACTTTTAACTTGTTTTAAGAAGCCACCTGACTTTAAACACAGTTAGATTTGGCTCTAAATGACCATCACTGTAGATTGGCAGTAAAACATCATTGATTCATTCAAACACAGTTGGATGTAGGTGATATGTACATATGGCGATGGGGGAAAGGGTTAACACAGATTGTTGCTGTTATTAGTTTTACAAGGGTGTCTGATATTGCAGACTTGAAACTCTCTGTTTTGTAGATGCTAGCCTTTCTGTTTAACATCAGGTTGGCTCTTCTTAATGTATGCAAGTGGTTCAGTTATTATGCAGTAACTTCAGAATGCGCTTTTGTTTCGGTCTTATAGGTTTTAAATTGGATTTCAGATTTAGGCAGATTTTGTTTGTTTCATTGGGTTCAAAAACCTAAATAGATATTCAAATTCAAACCGATGTGCTTGATGCCAGTAGATTTTATTTGTTTTGATAATGCCAACTTTTCCTTAACCCATTGAACTTTAGTGATGCATGTATGCATATTTAACAAACAGTTTACCTGTGAGAATACATATGTCCCATGCAAACAGTTTAGACTTAGATCAGAAGGCTTCAAGGGGAGACCTCTGATAGGGGTCTGTATTGTTTCACATTTTGCATGACATTATAAAAACAAAACTTAAATGGTAAAAAATGGATTGGACTTAATTGGAAACTAGAATTGCCCATTTGAAGTTTCATGGGTCAATGAGTTAATATTATCTGAATTGCTAGGTTGTTTCTAGGCAGTATTTAAGGTTACTTTTTGTATTTTTGCTGTTTTTTAAGTGTGGAAAGTTCTGAACTGACCTCTTCAGTATTTTATTGTCAAGCAGTTTAGCTTATTGTATGTCTAGAGCTCCAATTAATGAGTAGTCAAAATATAGATTTTGCTGGAGAAATAAGGATTTCAGTAATTGAAACACTTCTCTCCTGGAGCTTTAGTATTGTATGCATTCTTATCTCTACTCTTTTCACTGTGCAGTTCGAGTCATATCTTAACCCTTTACTCTATAGCCTTTATCAAGTTTTTAAAGCAGGTGACCACTTAAAGCAGGTTGAAAGTAAAGAAGAATCTGAACGCTTTACTTTCAGCCTGCTTTTAGCTACCATCTGCTAGAATATAGACACTATTTCTTATGATACATATTCATGATTGTATAAACTGGAACTATTTTCTTCAGTGGAGGAATTAACTAAACACACTAAAGGGGGATTCTATGGGGCAAAGGGTTAAAGGTCGACACAGACCTTTGCATTGCTGTTAATAGCTTCTATGGATGTACATACATACTGTGCTGCCAGACTAGATTTGGGAACCTTGTGTACTTGTTCAGCCCATGTAATATAAATCAACTGTGTTCCTTGGATTGTCAAAACAGTTTTAACTCTTTGCATGCTGGCTATTTTTTCGTCTGCAACTATTATTGTCTGCTACTACAGATTTAAAAATTGAATTTTCAAAATTTATTTTCAAAAAAAGGTCCTAGTGTTAAACTGTGTAATGCAGCATGTCATCAGGATCCAAACTCTGTGCAAAGGTTATGTTGCTGGTGTCAAGTGAAAGGTTAGCACTGAACAATTTAATGCAGAAAGCTTCTTTGGGAGCTTTCCGCATAACTTTTGTCATGCATTATAGAAACAAGTTGCATGCAGCAGCTTTGGAACGATTGTTTGACACAGTTTTAAATGAATATGCTGTAGCCTGGTCACACCATATCTGTTGTTAAATGTATGTTTTTTGGGTTATGAACAGGTGCACAAATGACCGTGATCAAGTGTTATGTCTGTTACATTTGGGAGTACTGGTAATTATTAGAGCAAAGTGTCTTGTACAAGGTTTCATCCTTCAGCATGAGCATTCAAGTATGTTTTGCTTGTCAGTGTCAGCTACAGGTGTAGTGTTGTATTTTGTAATTTTGATGTTCACTGATCTCAGATAACGTGTCCACTATGCAAGGACTACATGGAGTGTTCATATGTCATTGTACATGTACATACAATTAAAGAAAACCCTCTCTTTTATGACCACTAAATAGAAGCCTTATTAACTGTGTACAATACAGGTGAAAGCTTAAAGCAAGGGGGCAGTGAAACAGGAAGCTTCTAAAGGAGCTTTCTATATTACTGTCGCCTTGCTTTACGCAGTCACCTGTCTTAACCCATTACCCCATAGCCTGTTTCTAGTATTGAAGTCAGGACACCACTTTAAGCAGGTTAAAAGTATAGCAGAATGTGCCTTCAGGCGCATTCTGCTTTACTTTCAACCTGCTTTAAGCTAGCATCATTTAGAATATAGAAATGATTTCTTTTGATAAATATTGATGACTGACGACTGTATAAAAAAGAAATATTTTATTCAGTAGAGGAATAAATAATACGTAAAAAGGCATATTTATGGGGTAATGGGTTAAACATCTAATAACACGATTCAGTGGTCAAAATAGAGGTTTTACTGTACACAACATCTAGCCCACAGTTAGTGTCTTGATATTTCCTCATGCAACCAGTCTTAGCAACACACCTCAGAGAATTTTTACAGAGCTTCTGTAATAAAACACAAGTCTATTTTTACAGAGATAAAACTTGATGTGGTAATCTCCGTGGTAATTATGTAAAAAAAACTGTTGAAATCTAATAACTTTACAGCTATTTATATGAGATTTTTTTATGTAATAGTTAATCCTTTCCTCCACAAAGTCGCTTTTTCATTTAGCCCAAATAACTGCCTTTACTCACTGATTGTTATATGCAGATATCAGCCTAACACATTATCAAATAAATACACCTTTTTACGCCTTTGATTTATTATTGAATAAAACAGTTCCAATTTTTAGTCATAAATATGCAACATAGATATTTCCTATATCCTATCTTACAGCAGTCTGAATGTAAAGCAGAATGTGCTTAAAGGTGGATTCTGCTTTACTTCCAAGTGATCATCTGTCTTCAGTATTAGAAACAGGCTATGGGGTAAGGGGTTAAAATATAAAAGTAAGGCAGAACTCTTCTCAAGAATATTATAGATGGTGGAAGCTTAAAGTTAGATGAAAGTAAGGCAGACAGTTTTTCTGCTTTACTTTCATCTTACTTTAAGTAGACCCATTTCTTGTAAAAGACTAGCCTTTTAACCAATTTAAGCGTAGTGTCTACCGAAATTAACATTGGCAAACAGTGTAGACCTTGGTGAGATGCCACAGTGACTCATTAGGGTATGCACTGTTTGATATCATTTGAAATGTTCTGCTGTATGGACAAACGCTACAGTGTCTTTAGATCACCATCGTTTATCTATAACCAAATCTTAGGGCAAGCACACAGGGAGAGATTGTTGCAGTATCTACACATTATTGGGTTAACCCATTACCCCATAGCATGTTTCTAGTTTTGAAGACTGGTCACCACTTCTATCAGGTTGAAAGTAAAGCAGAATGTGCCTTGAGGCACATTCTGCTTCACTTTCAGCTTGCTTTAAACTACCGTCTTGCTTGTTGTGGTGAATATTTTTAACTTAACATTTTCATGACTGCATAAAGTGAAAGTGTTTTCTTCAGTGGAGGAATAATTTAAAGTTTATTTATGGGGTAAAGGGTTGATTAGTTTTAAGAGAAGCCTTACTTTACTGTCCTGCATATAGGTGGTTTGCACTAATGTGTGTGGAGGAAGGGGTTAACCCTTTCCCCCATAGCATATCTCTAGTATTGAATGTAGGTGTCCACTTAAAACAGGTTGAAAGTAAAGCAGAATGCGCTTTAAGCGCATTCTGCTTTACTTTCAGCCTGCTTTAAGCTATCATCTGCTAGAATATAGAAAATATTTTGTATTATACATATTTATGAATGTATAAATTGGAACTATTTTCTTCAGAGCAAGAATAAACTGAATGTGCTAAAAGGCGCTTCTATGGGGGAAAGGGTTAACAGGAACGTATAATATATGGCCTTCTAATTAGTTAATGAAATTCTATGCAAATGAAATGTGCTGACTTGATAGATATTGTAATATGGCTGTCAGTGTGTTTATAAGTTCAAAAGTTTCTTTGGGTCTTTTGAACTATACACTATGACATTTTTTGACATACATGAAATTGTAGTTGATCTATGTATTTATATCCAAATTGAAGCATAAAACAGATTATTTCCAAATGAAGCAATAAGAATAGTCTTGCAAGGTTCGCTTTAGATTTACATGTGGGAGAATGTAGTTCATACATTATTGAACCATTAGCAGTTTGTTTCTTAATCTATTACCCCATAACCAATTTCTAGCATTGAACACAGGTGACCACTTAAAGCAGGTTGAAAGTAAAGCAGATTGATACATATTCATGACTATAAAGTGGAACAATTTCTTCAGTTGAGAAATTAAAGGCGTAATAATGCGTATTTATAGGGTAATGAGTGAAATGAAGCATGAATCAACCTGCTGAAATCGTTTCTTTTAAAACTGCCACCTGTAACAAATGTTGAACTTTATTTGTCTGAAAGACTTATATATCATTTAGTATTTTAACTGTTCTTACTAGCATCTGACCATATCTGCCACCGGTTTGTAGCCCGTGAAGGATTAAAGTTGAAATGATTGTAAATTGGTAAAAGTGATGAGAGTTGATCTCTCAAATAGCCTTTATTTGCTGTTTTAATCTGCTGAAATTTTAACCCTTGCTGTGTTTGACACCAGAATATTTATCCTTTACAAACAGTTTCATTTCAAATATTATCTTGAAACTGGTCTATTTCTGGTATAAGTAGAACACATTTGTAGTCTATTTGAAAATATCAGCATTATTTAAATTCTGTTTAGAAAGCTGTTTTAATGTGAGAAACTTGTTCTTCTCTTGCTGAATGATTCATTTCTTGAATAGTTACCACTGTATCTAGTCTGATCTGATCAGCTGGTGTACTGTCTTGACTTTGGGCGTAAAGGATGTTACCGGTTATAGTGTACCTGGATTGTTGGCATTGTTTTTAAGGTGTTTCTATTTCTATTTTGTCAAGTGTTTGATTATTTACCATGTCCCTTTAGCTTCTGAAAGCGTCACCACCGGTAATTGTAAATAGTGTACTATAGATCATCCTTCTTGAAAGTGCTAGAAAACCACTAATATACTTTATACTGAACTACTGTATAGTGTAACCTCTCTTGAGTGACCACTTTGAACTTTCCTCCCTGAAACTTTAAATGGACAGTTCCAGTTTCCATTTTAGTCTAGTCCATTTCTGACTTTTAAGGGTTGTTTTTGTCAATGTTTGGCATTATGACAAACAGTGAAGATCCAGATCAGAGGGCTCCGTAAGGAGCCCTCTGATCTGGGTATTCACTGTTTGCATAGGACAAGTGCACTTTTCACTATATACTTTTCAAAATGACGCCTATATGCGGGACTAGGGTTCAAAGGGTTAAGAGACCACTAGGTGAGGAAGAAAAGAGATATTTATAAAGGTAGATGGCAGCTTAATAGAAGAAATTCATAAATCTCTTTGTTTTGTATTAAGCTGTCACCTGTCTTGAATGCTGGCTGTTTGAATTATTTTGAGTGGTTGCTTATTAGAGGTTTTACTTTAATCTAAAGTAATCTTGGATTGTACGTTTTGCTTATACAAATTGATTTTGTACTGTAAGTTGTGAACTATCAAAGCCATGTTGAATGACTGCAACAAAGATGCATGGGCGGTCACAGCAGCTTAATGCAGAACAAATGTAATGCAGAAAGCTCCCAAAAAAGCTTGTTGCATTACAAGGTTTTCTGTTTCTTCATTGAATTGTTATTCAGTACAAGGTTTGACTGTCCTAAATGATGAAAGGATGCTAATCTTAATTTTTAAACACACCATGAACTGTTGTTTAGTGTTAATTGTTAAAAACCTAACTTGCCATTCTGGGAATGTATGAGGCCTATACTTCTATACAATTTTATTACCTTATATTATACATGCATCTATATTTCTCCCAATAATGTTTATAAATATGAGATGCACTGTATGCATATCAATTATTTTGTTAGATAAAACAAGTCCTATAGGCAGTGGTTAAAATCTTCCTGAATTAATATTAAACAGGAACAGAGGACCTGCATCCTTCAAGTACAGCTAAAATCATTTACATCATGTCACAGAAGAAAAAACAAACCTTTGACTGTGTAAACAAGGTTAGCCAACTCGACTACTGAGCAGTCTACACTGTTTTCATAGTTCAAAGGTACCTCTTTTTCAGACATCAGAGCTCTAGATAAGAGGGGTTTTAAAACTTATAAAAATATTTTTTCTACTATTTCTTTGTTAAACCCTATATTTGGACTACTTATTAGAATTGTCTCAGAGACGATTCTCATGAGTAGTCACAACAAAAAGTGTGGTGAAGAAATAAAGATTTAAGTAGTTAAAATACTCCCTCTTTAACTTTGAGCTTTAACTCATGTCATTTAGAGTAATGATCATTACACATTTTTATCTACGCATTGTATATATACATTATTCATATTCATTATTGCATTTAATTTCTGTCTGATTTTTGATGTGTCTTTATTCTCCTCCTCTTTATATAGCAGATGTTGCTTAATATATAATTATACAAGGAGTGTAAACACGCGATTATTTGAATAGACCCTGGATATTTTACAATGTGTGCTCTTTTCCTAGAAACACTAGCCATGCTTGGGATGGGCAACCATGTGACTATTTAAGTAGTACAGTGGAGAATCTGTTATTCTTTCCCGTTTAAACGCAAAGTACTAAAACATAGAAAAGTACAACTTTTGGACAATTCTGATAATTCATGTTTATATTGGTGGCAAACAGTTTGGAGCCAGATCAGACGCCGGGTTACCCGGCGTCTGATCTGGCACCAAACTGTTTGTAAACGAAAAACTAGTTTTAGCGTAAACGCGTTTATCGGGAAAGAATAACGTTTTCTCCACTGTAAGTCCTGTGATAAGGATTGTCACTTGTTGCTGATTACAGTAGAATGAAAATCGAGTACATGTACGGAATTTTACAATATTTGTTATTGTGTATCATCTGGTTTTGGAATTCTCCATTTTGTTCAATCAATTAGTCAAGACTTAGTTAACGTGAAGAAATGATATAGAATACTTATAAAAAGTATCAGGGTTGTATGCAGAACAAAGATAATGCAGATAAGTTTCAAAGAAGCTTTCTGCATTACTTTAGTCTGCCATAAGCAGCCATCTGCCTTTCAAAGTACCCATGGAGCAACTTCATGTGGAACTATATTCTGGTCTATAGTGAATCGAAAGTGAGGCTGGCACATGGGCATTTAGGTTGAAAGAAGAACACTGTGTGTTGAACCAATATCATTTTAGAATGGGGTGTCTGCGGGTCCAACCAACCGGTGTTCTGTTGAAGCTATAGTCACTATAGACCGGACTATAGTTCAACATGAATTTAACTCATTGTTATTATCTGAACGGCCACTTAACAGATCTTTAATAGGACTTTTCAAATAAAGGACTGTTATTACTCATGAAAGTCGCATGGTTTCCTACGCCGACCACTCTCCACCCCTCACAAAGTTTTTGACTGTGTGTGATTTTATTATTTTTCTCGTTATTTGCCATCAGCCTTGAGTATTACATAATAACAGGTAATATAGTTAAACCTTTGAAAACCAAATCCATTAAATAGGGAAGTTCAGTGGGAATTAAAAATGATGAATTGGCAGTCATTAAAGACAGATTGCAGCAGCTAAATACAGGACAACAGTAATGCAGAAAGCTCTTAACCCATTACCCTATAATTAGGCCTTTAATTTATTATTCCACTGAAGGAAATAGTTCCACACTATACAGTTATGAATATGTATCAAAAGATTTATAATCTATTCTCTAGCAAATGGTAGCTTAAAGCAGGTTGAAAGTAAAGCAGAAAGCGCATTGAGGCTTTACTTTCAATCAGCTTTAAGTGGTCACCTATCTTCAAAACTTGAAAAGGGCTATGGGGTAATGGGTTAAAGGAGCTTTTGGCATTACTGTTGATCTAGATTCAGCAATAACCTGTCCTTGGAACTATTCATTTCCTTGAAATGCTTTGTGAGCACATGGAATAAATGTTTTTTTACCAAAACATTGATTGTTTTTCAGACTCCCAAGTATGTGAAATGATTACTGAGTTTGGTTTTCGGAAGTTTTACTGTACTGGATATACAGGTGTTTAACTGCTAACATATTAACCTGAAGGAATTACAATAATATCTTTTACTTGATATTGCCCGTTGTTTTATTGGATAGAATTTTACAATTTTTTTCCTGGTTTTATAGATGTAAGGGGGACAACTCTTTGCAAACAATTTCCACAAGCATTTTGTTAAGTCCCTTTATAATTGGTATTTAGAGTAGTGTTTGATTTTTTTAAGTAGAACAAAAGCAATGTTGTACACTTTTAACTGTTTAACCTGAAAAATTGTTAACAATATATTTTCATACATAATCATATTTTTCTTTCATAATGAAATGATATTTTTGTAGATTTTACAATGTTTGTTACTTCAATGGTGCACTGTCTTAAGTACATTTAAAATTGGTTGTGTAGAAACAATTGTGCCACATCGAATTCTGTGGAATAAGAACATTATCATTATTGAAATGTTGTTCATTCGGTACTGTTGGTCTAAATTGTAATGAAAAGTTGGAACTTTGAGACTGTCCCCCTCTGGGGATGCAAATAAAGATTGTGACTTATTCTCATTGCAAGATGAAAAAGATGTTTGTCTTACATATACAGTAGAACTTCTCTCTAACGACCACTAAATTGTGTCAAATATTAGACATTTAAGACATGTGGCTGCTTAAAGCAATTTGAAAGTGAAACAGAAAGCTCCTGCTTTAAGCTGTCACCTGTCTTTGAATCAGATAATTAGCTTTCTCTTTAGTGGTCGTAATAGAGAGGTTCTACTGTAACACAAAACTTTGTATGGATTGATATTTTAATCAATGCGTGTTGAACATTCAAACTTGCAGTCAACCCTGTGTGAAGTTGCCATCAAAAGATGGGTAAGAAGTGGCAGCTTTGACCATGACAGATGTAATTCAGAAAGCTCCTTTGGGAGGTTTTTGCATTTTTGTCTAGCATAAAGCAGTCATTTACATATTGCTTAGCACAGGTTTGACTGTATAATATTGGAATTGAAGAAACTATTTGTGCAGAAAAGGAAAATTAATACAGAAAAGCCAAAATTGTCATTTCAATTTATTAATTTCAACTTCAAAGGTGATTCTCAGCAAAATCCTTTAGGACATCTTCACTGAGAGTTACCAATTTTGCCATGAACGAAATAAGTTAAGCCCCAATGTTAGCATCACTCAAAACAGACCCAGTAAGGTGGGACAGATTATGCTTGAAGTAAGGTTAAAGTAAAGCAGAAAGCTCCTGTAGGAGCTTTCTGCTTTACTTTCACCCTGCTTTAAGTTGTCACTTGCCTTGGGCATTTACAACTAGATATTGAGTGTTGATACTAACAGGGTTATATGGTTATACAATAAACTGATACAGCTTTGATTTATACACTGGAATACGTCCATCACTTGTGCCTTGTTAAGTGAGTCCATCCAACTGAAGTCAGGGCTGTAATGTGACTGCTCTGAAGTGATGAAAACTATATATATATACACTATATGGTAGTAAGAATAATGTTAACGGTCTGTAACCACCATCCACTATACACCTTGTTCATACCAGTTTACAGGGCTCCTAATAGAGGGAGTGATCTGAAAATTCCAAATATCATCTCATCCAAACCCTTTGCTGTGACTACTCAATTGAATCGTCTCTGCGAGATAATTCAAATGAGTAGTAACAACAAAGAGTTTAGTGGAGAATAAAAACTTTTTTGGGATTTTAGATCAACTCCTTATCGGGAGCTTTGGTTCAATGCTACGGTTGTAAAATCTTTGAAATGTTGTATCTTATCTCACCATTGTACAACTAGATTAACATTTCAGACATTTAATATCCTAGGTGAGGGAAAATTGTTGTCTAGGAGAAGAAAAATTCATCCGGTGAATGGCAGCAATTTTTTTCTCAGCCTGTGCTTTATAATTTCAAAGTTATGAGTGTCAAACTATTTGCCTCCGGTCAAAGGTATAGTATATGATCTTTGGATCTGGAATCAAATTGTTTACAAATTGTGCAGATTAATGGTTATATATTAGATTTTCTATAAATGTGAAAATCTGGTCTAGTAAATCAGTTTAAACATGATCCTAAAGATATGCATACTCAACCCTGTGTTCAACAACACTTCAGTGAAGCACGGAGATTGTTAAAGGACAGTTAGCTGCTTAATGAAGGAAAAAAGTAATGCAGAAAGCTCCTTTCGGAGCTTTCTGCATTACTTTTATCCTGCATTCAGCTGTCACTTGGCTTAATGACTTCATATTTCTAATGTTAAGTTTGTTGAACACAAGATTGGCTGAACTTGTAATTCACTATGATAAATGCCACTACTTGGTTGTCCTACACCATTGGCCTTCCATCTCACTGGGCAGTATACTGTTGTCTATCATAAGAAAACCATTACATGTTTACACATAATCATATACAAATTTTAGAATTGATAAATAAACCAGTCAGAAATGATACACCTGTTTGCTTTTGGTAATTTATACTCCCAACAAATATGGAAGTGGGCTTACCTGTAAGACTGCTGTAAGTACATTGTATAATTACTTATGTATACAGTAAAACTTCTCTATAACGACCACCCATTTGTGTTAATTATTAGATGATTGCTTTATTAAAGCAAGGTGACGGTAAAACACAGAGCTTCTTAAGGAGCTTTCTGTTTTCTGTCGCCTTGCTTCAAGCTGCCACCTGTCTTTTATACAATCAATTAGCCTTCATTTTAGTGGTGGTAATAGAGATTTACTCTTTCAAATATGTTCACTTTAACCCTTTCCTGGTTGAATATTCATATATAAACAAGCCTACTATGAACATTAATGATCATGATGAGACTAGGGCCCGTTTCATAAAACTTCGTACAACAAATGTTGTCAGTCAGATCATAAAAGCCTCAATTATTATTTATTTCGCCATCTAATCCTGTTTTGTGACATATTTTTGGAATCGTCTTGAAAAGGCAATTCCAAAGAAATGTCACAAGATAGGATTTGATGGAGAGATAAATGTATTTTAAAGTTTTGACTTGCCACGGGAAGTTTTGACTTGCCATTGTCGCAGGGAATTTTATGAAACGGGGCCCCTGAACTATTACATTGGCTATTAAGGAAATTGTTCCCAGGAAAGTGCAGACTTGCGTCAAACATCTCATTAGAAAACTCCGCAGACCCTGATAAGAGGGCTCCTTCAAGTAGTCTGGTCTTGATCTACACTGTTTTCAAACAGCATCAATATATGCTATTATAGCAGTAGAATGGTTTCAACATTCACTGATGAAAGTTCTGAGACCTATAGTGACAAGTGGCTGCTTTATTCCTTAGAAAGAAACACCTTTGTCTACATATCCCTGTTTGTAGAGTATTTTATACCCCCCTATTCTGTAGAATCATAATCTATTAACCCATAAATACATCTTTAAATTATAAATCCACTGAAGAAAAAAAAGTACATTGTACCACTTGATACAATCAGGAATATGCACCATGAATATTTTCTACATCCTAGTACATGTAGATGGTAGCTTAAAGCTTAAAGCAGGCTGAAAGGCACATTCTGCTTTACTTTCAACCTGCGTTCAGTGATCACTTATTTTCAAAACTAGAAACATGCTATGGGTTCATCATTAAAGAACGTATCCTAAATACTGACAGCCACTGATATGCTATTGAAGCATGCTGAAAGTAAAGCGAAATGTCCCTTAACTCTTTGAACCAAAGTCATGCATATATGTCTCATTTGCAAACAATGTTACGAGGAGTACACTTGTCCTAATCAAACAGTGTAGACCCTGATCAGAAGGAGCCCTCTGATTAGGGTCTACACTGTTTGTCATGTTGACATTTATTGTAAAAAAACCTAAAACGTCAAAAATGGACTAGATTAAATAGAAAATTAGATCTGTCCATTTGAGGTTTAAGGGTGGAAAGGGTTAAGGAGCATTCTGCCTTACTTTGTCTTCTTTAAGGAGCATTCTGCTTTACTTTCAGCCTGGTTTATCATGGTTCATATTCACGAATGTATGTAAAGAGGAAACATTTTTTTCAGAGGAGAAACCAGTTAAAGGGGTATGGTGAAATGTGTTAAAAGACATGAACGCCTACCTTTTTGCCTGATATGTAGGCTCTCCATGCGCTGTTTTGCATTCTACACACATTTACAGTAAAACCTCTCTATTACGGCTATCTGTAAACTATCTTACCGCAATCGGTAAAGTATCAAAGTGATGAACTGTCACTACTGTCACTACTACTGTCCCCACTCACTTCACTGTTCTCGTCACTTGATGACTCTTCTAATAGTTTCTGTTCTGTAGCAGGAGTCTTACGTCGTCGTAGTTGAACTCTTCTGTTCATAAACTTGATGACGGACAAAACGACGAATACACCAAAATCTGCCAAGAAAACGTAACCAAGATAAGCAGAGTAATGGATTGCCTCCCCTGCATTGTTTACCGTCACTTTGACATCAAACTTGCGCTTCATCTTTTTCTTTAACCAGCATGAATACACGCCAGCGTCCTCAAGCTTAACTGGAGAAAATATCATATTTCCTAAAGGGTCATATGATATTCGGTTGTTTGTCTTCTTTTTGAGTTCCATAAGAGGGATGTTTTCACTTCCATTGATCCAAACTGCAAGACTGGCTAGTGAAGAGCCAGGACACACCATAATGAGGGAATCCCCATCTCTCAGTTTAACGTCTTTAGATTTGCCCTCGTCTTTCTTTTCTCCAGAAAGAAGTTCTGACTTGGAAATTGACCTTCGTCTGCGATTTGATGCCGTTGTTGCGCATGGTACTAGACACTCTTCAATCTGCACTTCATTAGGTCTCTGTAAGGGTTTCTGCTCATGAAGCTGTTTGAGCAGTTCTGATTGGCAAGGCAATCCATTAACTGCTTGTTTCAAGATAGATTCCAAATATCCGTATTGAAGTTTGATCTCTTTATACAATTTGCGCACGGTGCAAATACCAACACGCTTCCGTAATCCTTTGTCCCCGCAGACTGTACATTCACCCCATGAATACCAGCTTGTATAAACTGCCAAATTTAATGTCGGAATAGACTCAATGGTTGCAGGTTTTAATTCTGTATCATTGGAAACGTCCACAACTTTAGAATGCAACACATCTAAGACATCTACGTGAAAGTAGAATCTCAAGCGGACTTCTTCAGTCATCCAGCGCTGTAGTTCCTGCCAAGTAATGCGTTCGTTTAGTATCCGTGTGACGTTACGGGTGCACAGGTAGCTCCCAACATCTTTCCGCTTAGCTTTCTTTTTCACTAAGGTATGGTCTAGATTGATTATAACTCTGTTTCGTCTGTCGTCATCGTGTAAACCAGACAACACCTCCTTAAGATGATACAGACCTTTTGAGTTAGGAAACGGGCTCAACTTGATCCACTGCAGAGATTCGAACTTTACCCCTGCCTTGTCCGTACATGCGTGGCATGGTAGATGAAAGGTCTCGCCCTTTTCTACCACAACAATATTGCTCGTTTCTTCTGCTATATCGTCTTTTTGCAAACAGACTTCATCGTTTGGAAGTGATCGCTTTTGTCTTGCGTTGCCAAAGTAACCAGAGACCACAGGACCCCAGAGGAAATCTCGTGTATCTGCAGAAAAGGGAAACAAAGTAGAATCGGTATGATGTATTACTGCAGTCAAATTAGATTAAGGTAGTACACCCTTAATGAGATCGGGTTTATGTCGGTAGGCCTACTAAACGTAGAGCGATCGGTCAATATCTGTAATATTACAACTCACACGCCTTTGCCTAAATAGGACCTACATGGATCCCTAATGCGAAATTTTGAACCCCATAAGAGGCCCATATTATTTTTCTGACTGGTGTCTACAAAATTGAATGAATTTTGAATAAACTTTTTGTCAAACCGGCTGCGTGGCTTAGTGGTAGAGCATCTGTTTGCAAAGGGGGGGGGGGGGGTCAAACCAAAAAACCTTAAAAATTGGTAGTAACGGCTTCCCTCCTGGGCGCTCAGGATTAGAACTGGTTCGTCGGTGTCAGGATAAAGTGTCCCGCCTGGTACAGTCCCAATGGTGCACATAAAAAGTGTCCCTGTTCGTATTACCTGAAAGGTGTGCGTAGTAGTAAAGGAACAAACAAAACTATACGTCTTTACCATTGGAAATAATTTTGTTCAACCCTACGAAATGTTGGTGGTTTGTTCCCGACACATTTTCTTCATTACTCACGGTGCCACAAATTGTCGAACACAACATTACACCAGAGTGTAAGTCAGTTTTAAAGTTAGGGTGTCACTTTTCGAAGATAGATCTATTCCAAAGGTTCCTGTACTTTGCCTTCAAGAACGCTCGAATTATACTATATTTTCAATATTATTCTTTATTTAGCATATTTTGTGAGTGGTTGCTAAGGTAACTAAATGTTATTTTCGTATTAAAAGTGAATATTTATATAAAAAAATTATCTTTTTAATTTGATTATGAACTTAAAGTACAATAGTTCTATTAGATTGCGGTATATTGCATTAACAAAAACTCGAATTTGACTCATAATTTCAATTTAATGCTCATACATAGCACATTGTTGTGAGTTGTTGCTATGGTAACCAATTGTTCTTTTTATGTCAAAAGTGAATATTATATGATAATTTTAACTTACAAACACTAAAGTACAATTGTTATGATAAGTTGCTGTACTTAACCTAAAAAACCCCTGAAATTTGAAACATATTTTCGATACTATGCTGTTATTTAGCATACATTGTGAGTGGTTGCTATGGTTACCAAATGTTGTTTTCATGTTTAAAGTGATAGGTATACAACACTGGTAACTAGCAAATCTGATGATAAAACCACAGTACCATGGTTTGGATATGTTTCTGTATTTTCCTTAAAAAGGCTTGAATTTGACTATCATTATACTCTTATTTAGCAACTGCGTTGAGCGGTTACTTACGCAATCAATTGCTGTTTCCATCTTAACAACGAATGTGTATGAGACAATGCTAACTTGCAAATCTGATAAAGAAACTATTTTAATTAAGTGTGTAATGGTTTGGATAGTTTGCTGTTGTTTGCATTCCAAAAGTATTGAATTTGACACATATTTTCAGTAAATAACGTTCATTTGGCAGGCGTTACCATAGTAACCAACTAATATCTGCATGTGTTGTCTTTTACTTTCATTTTATAACATTAAAATATATAGTTATAGCAATTTAAGAGTGGTCTTGGTAGCCTACCTTTTAAGCAATCCTGCTCAGTTACATAGGAAGTTACAAAATTAAAAAGTTGATAGTTTCGTTGCCATGGTTACCCCCTTAGCAACCACAATCCCAAAGGTTTTCTTCCCAGAAAGTAAACAACACATGTGCTACTTGTTGTTAGTGATCCAATTCAAGTTCAACATGGATGCATAGATATTCTACCAGTCCTTAAAATATGGCAAAATCCTGATTTCTTACTTTCAGCATATTAGCCCCTTAAGCTCGCACGTGCGTGCCAATCGGGTGTAATGTTGAGTTGAATCCTACAATATATTTTATTGCCAATGTGTCACATTTCAACATACAAATGTCATTTTATCTGAAATATGTACGGTTTTGTTTGAAAAAGTCTGTGAATTTGTCATATTTTACTCACCAAAAACACTGGCTTTTGGCGAAAATCTTGTTTTCGCGTTGCCATGGCAACCGGATACCGGAAATAAATTGTCGGGGTATTTTTTCCCCATTTTATGTAGAGGGATACAAATGGTGTAAGTTTTATGCAAATCGGTGACTATGCGTGCCGACCCCCCTATATAACCTGGTTGATGGTTACAGATAATTGCTCAAGATTAACCTATAGATCTAGGTCTCGCGTCGATTAATGATGAGGGGTAATGAGATCATGATGATTTCAACCTCATGAATATGCTTTTCGGCCAATCTCGTTGGTGGCAGAGCAGCACACATGGGACCAAAACCGCCGATATTCCTTTAAACTTTTAGTTTCTGGCAGAGGGGGTAATATTTCTGTCAAATAAACAGAAACCTTTCTTAAAAGTGGCAATTCAGATTTACGGTAATGTTTGTTTTGTTTGTTAATTAATAAATGTTCGAGTCTGCCATATATGGGCTAATTGGACGCTCCAAAGAGAGGGGAGCGGATACAGAGAACCCGGACGCGATACCCTATTCAAGATTACTACCGACAGAGTTATCTGGTTCTTTTTTATGCCCAATGTAAAACACTGGTCAGTGCCGTATCTAGAGACTAAAAAGCATCGAGGCACATCTTTTCTAGGGGGGTTCGGGGGCATGCTCCCCCGGAACTTTTTTTTTCAAGGGTGCGATTTGGCGTATATTTGGGGCGTTTTTTCTTAAAAATGCATACTTTATATTCTAAAAATTTCTTGTAATATTTAACCTTATCTATGGTGGACACTGAAGAAAATGGAATGAAATTATTCGGCATTTGGCATTTCATTCAACTGAAAGTATTCAGTTCAGTTCATCAAGAAAAATGAGAATCTGAACTGAAATGGTGAGCTCTGAAGTGTATTTGGGGCACTGAATACGATCTATCTGATCTATCTGATGTCACTGAACCATACAAATTTGTTCAAAGTTCCTTTATATTAGACGTAACATAATTTAATGACGAACATTCTTTTCTGCTAGAATTATTCAATTTTTAGACGTACGAAAGGTACCGGAAACACCATCAATTGTAGGCTGCCAACTCTGTAAGTTCTTGAATTTCTGAAAGTTGTTTGAGTCTGCTGAAACTTGAAATTAACAAAATTTATTGGTAGTTGGATTTTTTTTCTTCTGCTTGAAATATTCAACTTTTAGACGTATGAGAGGTACACGAAAGACTGCAGATTTCAAGCTGCCGACTTAATAGTTACTTAGTTCTTGAATTTCTGAAACCTGAACTTTACAAATGCTAGCGGGGGTCCGGGGTCCTCCCCAGGGAGAAAAATGGAAATTAGAACTGAAATAGTGAGCTCTGAAGTGTAGTTGGAGATATTTGGGCCACTGAATACGACTTATGTGAACCATACAATTTTATTAAAATCTCCGTCATATTATACATAACATTGTTTTGTGACTAAAATTGTTTTCTGCTAGAAATATTCAACTTTTAGATGTACGAGAGGTACATGTAACACTGTTGTGTTTAAGCTGCCGACTTTGTAAGTACTCAGTTCTTGATTTTTCTGAAACTTGAAGTTGATAAATGCTGGTTTGGGGTCCGGGGTCCTCCCGTGGGAGAAGAACTGAAATAGTGAGCTCTGAAGTGTAGTTGGAGGGAGTTTGGACACTGAATAGTAATTATACGATCTTTGTGTACAACCCAAAATGTCAAATCTCTGTTATATATTTGTGTGACTAACAGTGTTTTCTGATATAAATATTGAACTATTAGACGCACGAGAGGTATATGAAGCACGTTAGATTTTAGACTGCGAAATGGTTCACGCAGGTGTTTCGGAAATTTGAATATGACAAATGCTAAAGGGGGGTCCGGGGTGCTCCCCCTGCAGAAAATTGGAAAATATAACTGAAATTGTGAGCTCTGAAGTATGTTTGGGACACTGAATAAGACTGATGTAAACCATAGAATTTTACCAAAGCTGCGTTATAATTATAAGACATAGATCTAACATTATTTTGCCACTTACGTCCACTTCTGTTAGAGCTATTCGACCTTTAGACATACGAGAGAGTACATGCAGCACTGTAGATTTGCAGCGTCGTCTTTGTAGTTATCAAGTTATTGCAATTCAGAAACGGGATATTAACAAATCCTGGTGGCGGGTCCGGGGGTTCTCCCCCGGGAGAAAAACGGAAATTAGAAATGAAATGGTGAGCTCTGAAGTGTTTGAAATCTTCATTTAGACATTATGGTCTTACCCCGCTTAGCTTTCGATTTTTATGACATTTTTGGCCCTGTTTGATTTTTCATTTTTCAAATTGATGTTACGCACGTGCGTAAGTGCTTATCGCTGGCTACGCCCCTGAAATACCTGATCAATGGGGAAAGGCCCTTGGTTGAGATCTATGCCCGCCATGAACAACAGCAGCCCTACAAAAACCTACAACGCCCATCACCCGCAGCATTTCCAGATCGAACGTAGTCGAGCAACCTTTAAAAAGACCGATTCGGCATCGATAAGTTTCCAGATCCACCATGCGGAAACCGGTGTGCGCGCGCGTAAAAAATTGTATGACGTCACGGATCCGATGCATATTCTAGGACAACGCCAATCTCCTAGCAGAGGCTGGTTGATCTAATCATACGTGATTGAATGTAACTTGAGAAGATACTTTTTACTAAATAACATGTTTTATAATCACTCTGAGTGATTTTAATACATTTTTAATAGATTTCTAATTCAAATTTCGAAAATTGTTTCATTTTATTTTTTGTCACTTTTCAAAATTTCACCGAGGCAAGTGCCTCGGTGTGCCTCAGCGTGGCTACGGGCCTGCTGGTACATCGGACCTCGGTTTTATAAAGTCTCATCCGAAGGACTTGATCCGGCGGGGGATCGACCTTACGACCCCTGGCGTCGTAATCGAGCGCTATATTAAAATATGAATACCTACCCATCGAATACGTCCGCTGGCAAGGTAGGCCTACATCTAAGTAGTTTTATTTCTTTGGTCATCTTATTTATGCATAAATTAATGGGACTCTAATAAGTGCAATGCTCTAGATCTACATGCACGTCTACGTCTCATAATCGGAAAGATTCTGTGACTCAACTGCTGAGCTGGAAATATAGCACACTACTTTGGTCTGATAGTAGATCTAGTCCACATGTGTACAGTTAGATGATATCATTATGGAGCTATTTCTCGTCTTTGCCATATCACTGAGGGACGACAACTGTCACAAAATTATAATGTCGTTCCAGGGGTTCATTAATGAGACTAGATCTAGTCTGATAGATTCTAGACCTACCTGTGTTTGTTTCAGGAGTTGTGTCAAATGGAGCCAGTTCTTTGTCGATCACTTCAAACCTAGACTGCTCTTGAAAGTCCTCGTCTTCAACTGTTATATCAAGTTTATAACACGATGAATAGACGACGAACAAGAACCCACCAAGCAATTTAAATAACTTCATAATTACTACATGTATGCTAAACACTATAATATTATGTTAGCTATACATGACGTTTGTAAACACATTAAAATACACATCAATTACATGACGTCACTAATTGCGTCATAAATCTCATATACTGTAACTCGTACTGTAACTACCCAATTTTAGATATTCCAGCGAATTTTAAATTCTAATTTGAGCAGCAAACAGTTTTTGGCCTGATCAGACCCCGAGTGATTCGGTGTCTGACTTACATTGGTGGAAATGAACATAATAGATAGTTCATTCTGCAATAGACTTTAAAGTCCATGAGCATATCAGGGGCGTAGCTGGCTAAATTTGAGTTGTAGGCCCGTATGGGGTTCCAAGGGGCGGTTGCCCCTTGGTCAGGGGGTATGGGGCGAAGCCCCCCAGAAGCTCTAGGATAGCTGAGATTGAAAATAACGAAACCTCCGCAAAACAATACCTTTATTTTTCAAGTGTATAGTCTCTGGTTTACCTACGATTGGACATTTAAAGCATCAGTCAAATCTAAGAATTCAATTAGATAAATTCTAAATTCCTAAATTTGACTGAAGCCAATGTGTTGAATATCTCATCAACGGTGCGGTGAGGTTCTTCGCCGACAGTCGTTCCCCGGGCATGGTGTTGCACACAAAGAGCCGACACGATATATTTTGAAAATATTTTTGATGAAATAGTATATATAGAGACAAAGGGTACAATTGATTTTCAGTTTACTCTCGCCCTACCTAAACAAAACGTGTCATATTGTGAATAATAATTGATGGAAAAACACTTTTAGTGCATTTCTGTCTAGCTAACATAGTACCCTTCCATAAGATAACACAAAACAACTATAGGCTACAAGAGTGGAACAACCTTCCGGAAACAACAAGACAGTCACCTAGCCTTTATACATTCAAATCTTCCCTGATTAACAAACATAGTGTACCTAAACATGTCTACCATGGACACAGAAAAGTTCAAATTCTACTCACAAGACTTCGTACTAACTGCAGCTCCTTGAATCATCTCTTCTCAAAGAACATGTCTGATACCCCTCTCTGCACATGTGGCCAAATTGAAAATGCAGCACATTTTTTCTTAAAATGCAATCATTTTGACATACAAAGAATTGAACTTCTAAATGAAGTATCTTCTTACACATCTCCGTCGTTATCCGTTTTCCTTCAAGGTGATCCAGAACTAGGTTATGTTTTAAATGTTAAAATTGTCGAAGCAGTTCATCGGTATATTCAAAGCACAAAGCGTTTTTAAGAAATTGATAACATTGCTATATACATACCGAAACTACGTTTCAATCTGCCTATTTTTTTTTCGGAACCTATTGAAATAAATATGTTTAAACCAAAACAACTGTAATCATGCAATTGCAACAGTGCTTAACTGCGTCTACTCACTGAAATGGAAGACATAGTTCTGGGGTAAGGATACGTGTGCGTCCTGTGCATATAGATTTATGCCCCCGGTGGCATCCTATTCTGAATCTTTTCTAAGTCCAAATTAGGTTAAGGTCAAGGTCAAACTGAGCTTGGATATTATTGGTGAGTTGGTAATGTTCAAGACAACAACTGTATAAGTATCAAAGCAATTGTAGTCAGTTGTGTTGATGCTAGACGAAACGGTAAAATCTAGTTAATCAAGAAATAGCCTAGATCTATTTAAAATATTATAAGTTCAATTTAGGTCAATGTCAAGGTAAAAATCAAAGTTTGGTGATATTGGTGGATAGGGAATGATCCAAGTATATAGTATAGTACTTATGTGGCTATTTTCTATGCATTTCTTTTGCGTGGCTAGCCACACAATTGACAATTTCTTTTTGCTCTAACTTGAAAAATAATGATCTGGAGGCTAACCCTATCCCTAACCCTATGTCCCACAGCTGGCCAGGTTAATGTCACAAGAAATGGCCAGGTTAATGTCACAAGAGACGGCCAGGTTAATGTTTTTCAATTATGGGGCTAAGAATTTTAGCCACGTAAGTACCCTCTCGTAAGCACGGACTGACTGACGGACGGACGGACGTTCTAACGGGAGGCCAGGTTAATGTCACAAGAGACGGCCAGGTTATGTTTTTCAATTATGGGATGAAGGCGTAAGCCGAAACGTCGATTTTTTATAAAGATGAAATAAGTTGAAATTACGTGTTGTTTGTTGACTATTTTTACATATCCATTAATTTAATAGACATACTGAACTTTGTTTGTTGCAATAAAAGCTAGGCAGGAGATGTTGATTGTTTACTGTATTATTAATTTAAAGCAAATAAATGTTAGAAATACCCGCTGTGTCTGTGAAGAAAAAAAAATATTACGCCCAACGAGGGACTCGAACCCTCGACCCTCAGATGTCTGAGTTTGAACCAGCCTTAAAAGTCTGATGCTCTACCGACTGAGCTAGCCGGGCGACTTGCTGATGTGCTATCAATAAACTTATTTATAGCTACACCGTGCTAACTCATATCGATACATGTTCGTAACAACAGTAGGCTAAATCACACGGACGAGAGAACGCGAGTAAATACCAATACCAAAGATTTGACCACAAGTAGAACTTGTGGTGTAAATATATTGTAAACTTCACATTGAAATTCAACGTTTGGAGATACCACTCAAACTGCTGTACAAAGTAACCGCATATTTGTGCTAGGAGTAGAGACGGAATTTTAGTTATTTGAGAGGGTATAAAAATCGGATGAAACTAGTTTCCGGATATTGGAAAAATACCTGGACCAAAGAAGGTAAGAGGAGTTTTTGTATGCTTCTCTCTCTTGCTCAATTTTATGTGAAGTGACCACTCAAAACAATATGAATAAGCATTCATCAAATTAGTGGGCAGTTTGATACTTTAAATCTGATGATAATTTGACTTTGGTAAACACTTTTTGTCCAGAAGATGGAAATGAAATTTCATGTTTTGAAAGAACTTGATCAGATAGAGTGTCATTTGCAAGGGTCATAACTCTTGTAATCAATATTTAGGGAGTTATTTCCCTTTGCCATTTGTTCTTAGCCTGCAGATAACTCGACAAGTCGTACTGATGCTAATGAAATGAAAGTTCATATATGAACAGAGTTTGATGAGAGCATTTAAGTGCCATTTAAAAGGGTTTTGACTAATTGGCATAAACATGTTTTGAGTTATTCCCCTTTGTCTGTTCTTGAACTGTCCTTAAAATGTTCTTTAATATAATCAAGAAGAACACATAAGAGCATTTTAAGAACACATCTGTTCTTGAACTGTTCTTAAAACCTTCTTAAATCTTGTCAGGAACACACTTTAAGAGTATTTTAAGAAACACATCTGTTCTTGAACTCTTCTTAAAACCTTCTTAAATCTTGTCAAGAACACATTAAGAGCATTTTAAGAACACATCTGTTCTTGAACTGTCCTTAAAACGTTCTTAAATCTTGTCAAGATCAACTCATTAAGAACATTTTAAGAACACTTTTGTTCTTCAACTGCTCTTGAAACTGTTCTTGAACTTTTCAAGAACAGTTTGAGAACTTAAGCAGTTATTGACCTGTTCTTAAATAGCCAAGAACAGGGTCAAGAACAGTTCAAGAACACAGTACATTTTTAGTTAAGAACAGTTCAAGAACAGTTCTTAATGTTCTTGAACTGTTCAAGAACAGTTCTTTATATCAAGAACTTGGTTTGGCTAGGGAGTTAGATATACTGTACTGGATAAAATGCATCAGATACAGTATAACTATATACTACATTGTTATTTATTTGAAAAATTGTGTGTTGGACAATTCCATGAAATCATTTTATATAAAAATAATTTTATATGAAAAATTATGGACATGCACTCTGAATAAAAATAGAAAATTGTGAAGAACCTTATAATACTTCACAATTGCATTGGCATATTTTCTGATGACAGATGTCACAGCCCGGCTGCCATAAGTTAATTGACATAAAAAATCCTAAGATTTCGGAAATATGCATTCAAGTTCTATTTTACCAATCATATCCCGGTACCACCATTATTCGAACACCTAAGCATCTTCGAGTCAATTACAGATTTCTATGTGAATAAAAATAATTTTTTACATAGATCCTGGATAAACTGGTCATTTTCAACTTATAATACGATGGGTAAGTTATTGCAACTCAAATCGGTTCTCTAACAATGTAAACAAAGCATATATATATATATAGTGACCCGCTTACCTCATTCTCAGGGTATCGGGTCAACTCGGCCAAAAACCAACTCGGCCACGGTCCAACTCGGCCAAAAACCAACTCGGCCTGGTCCAACTCGGCCAAAAACCTGGTCCAACTCGGCCAATTTTTATATTTTTTATTTCTGAATATAAATTAATATGGGTGAATAATACATATATGTAAATCTTAGGCTTACACACTTCGAATAAAGAGTATATAATTTATATACATGTTAAAAAAGAGTAATTGTAAATATTATATACGACTAACATTACTTCTAGACATCTTACCCACAAGTCTTACCCTGTAATTACCTTAAAACCTATCAAAATCGATTTCTATTCAAATCGGTTGTTTCAATTTTAACATCAAAGTTCGTGAAAAACGCAACAAACAAGGTGCAATGAACAAAGCAAATTAACACCTGTGTGATGGTACCGTGGACATTCTTTATGCCCTCGCACGTTCGCGAATTATTTGACACTTATAACAAATTGTCGTCATATTGACACTTGAATGTGTTAATGTAATTATTAAATTGTTTGTAGCTATTCTTTAATAAATATGATTACAAATTTCAAATATGACATAAATTTACAAAAGTATTAGAAATATTAAGAACAAATAACACGATACATTATATTTTTCACACTTTTATTGTTTTACAAATACAAATTGGGAGAAAGAAAAATTGATTTTCTATTCATTTTTATTACATGAAACTTAAAACTTAAGTTTATGGGATAACATACATATATTTAATAAGTTTATAAAATTGGGGGCGAAACGACTAGCCCTTAGGGGGCGAAACGACTCAGGTCTCATTTGGGAGCGAAACGACCAGGGTGGAAACGACCAGGGAGGAAACGGCTTGGGCGCGAAACGACCCGGAATCGTCTACATGCACGTGCTGTACGTGCACCATGCGATTAAAATTGATAATTTCTGTAATTATTTCACTGACATCTAATTTACGTATTCTTCGCCGATACTTCTGTCTTAATAATGAGCGATATACTATTCATATAACTTTTCAGTACAGTGAATAGAATAAAGGATTGTCAAATAGTTTTGATCCTGATCATACGCCGAGTAACTCTGCATCTGATCATAGTCAAACCTATTTGCCAAATATTGTAATTTGGATAAAAAAGTGAAGGACTTATACAAATAGATCTTCTTTTCGTGTAAATATTATATACGACTCACATTACTTCATAACTTCTAGACATCTTACCCACAAGTCTACATGCACGTGCTGTACGTGCACCACCCGCTTTTATTTGATAATGTCTGTAATTATTTCACCGACATGTAATTTAGAAATAAATTCTGCGCCGATATTAATGTCTTAATAATAAGAGATATACTATTCATATAACATTTCAGTAACATCAGGAAATGTCAAATAATGTTGATCCTTATCATACGCCGAGTTACTATGCATACTCTCATAGTCAACCCTATTTGCCAAATTTAATTGTATTCGGGACAAAACAGTAAAGGTCTTATACATCTTTTTTTCGTGTAAAACATTATATATGACTCGCGTTACTTAATAACATCTTACCCACAACTTTAAATGCACATGCTGTATAATTATTTGTATTATTCTTATAATAATTCTGTACATTGATGAGAGCCAGTTATTCTCAATAGTTTTGAACCTGAACATAAGCCGAGTTACTCTGCATATGCTCGTAGTCATTTTTTGTTTACATATGCTGGTTGAAGACAATTAGTTTGTACTGTTATCATGTCAGTGAATGGGTTAACAATAGTTTTAGTAAAACACTAAAAACAAACTAACCTGTATTACACGTCCTGTGTTGCCATCTATCGCAGCCGTCACATGTTATACCATGCTGCTTTTTCCTCACCACCTTATTGCATGCAATACACAGCGCAACCATCACCACAAAACACAACCACCACATATAACTAAACTGTTTTTTGCTCACGATTTATAAGTCCAATATTTAACTTATACAAGAACAACACACACTCAAGATCTATTAATTAAGTCTAAATTATTTAACTGCTTCGGAATTCACACGTGAATAGTATATCCACTATTGAGAGCAATATAACCATAACACCATTAGTAACCGACTTATATTAAGTGTCTTTACTTCTCGCCTCCAAATAATATTTCTTCTACACCTATAATTATCTAAAAAAAACAATCAATAACGATTTACTCTAATTTCTATCGAATCATTTCTAATAAAATGTCTTCTACACCAGTGATTATCTACAAAACCAATCACATTCTTTTTACTCTAATATCATCGAATCATTGCCAATGATACAAAACAACCACTCAAATATGTTGATGCAAATAACAGGTTTTGATTTTCTTAATTGAATAATCCGTAATTAATCAGCAAAGTTCAAAGAAGCTCGTCAAACAATTATAATATGCAAAATAACAACGCAAATTAACACCTGTTTGATGGTACCGTGGACATTCTTCATTGACCTGGAACGTTCGCTTATTGCTTTGACACGTACGTTTGAGATGAGTACAAACTGTCATCACATTAACACATTCAAGTATTTTTTCAAATATATGTGAATCAGGCAATAATGGAATGTTTAAACAGTTTAATCAAACAACAACATATAAATAATGATCAAGTTGTATACATAATGCTCATTTGTTTTAATTAACAATTATAAAATTAGACCTATCTACAATAAGATCTAGTTCTAATAATACAATACATAAGCTACAACTACTATTACAGTAGAGCTACTATGGCTCAATTTTTCGTATTTCAACATAGAGACATAACAACAAGCTTATATTTAGTGAAAATTAATTTATTAGTCTTGATAAAAAGCTTGATAAACTTTATTCAAATCACCAGAGACAGTGTATTAACACTGTCTCTGAAATCACTAACTTTCCCATAGAAATTTATTGAAATAAAAAAAATTCTGGCCGAGTTGGACCGTAATATCTGGCCGAGTTGGACTGGGCCGAGTTGGACCAGGCCGAGTTGGTTTTAGGCCGAGTTGACCCGCATTCATTCTCAGTGGGATGCCAACCTAAATTCGAACAGCAGGTTTGACACCACGAAATGTTTACTATATGTAGTCCAGGGTAAGTGTTTGTTCATGAAATGTCAGACAAAACATAAAACAGGAGTCTGTAACCTCATAAAAAGTCAATTTGTTTTACATTTAATTTACGGTAGTTTAGACATAAAGTATCAATTGTTAATGGCTACAGACAGGGCATTCGAAGGGGTCTCCTTCTTGCTGTGAAATGCATCTAAAACATAGAAGAAATTTCTTAAAGTTGTTGAACATATTTTTCTAAACAAATACTAGTGTACTGGAACCTGTAAGATAAACAAATAGTTTGTTTACTCCCTGTTACTTCTTATATGAAACACAATTAGGAATAAAAAAAAAGTGAAAAAAGTGATAAGGACACCTAGTTTGAGATTTGATCAAATTTAGTGGTCTGAACCCTCAATATAATTTATCCGGACCTTTATGCCTCGCTCACATTTGCTGCTGCTGCCGTACGGCGGCCGCACGGCTAATCATTTCTACGGCGAGTAGCAATTCCCCGGCCGCCGCAGAATTCCTACGGCCGCCGTGTGTTGCGCTCACATTTGCTGCGGCTGCCGTGCGACGACATTTTAATTTTGTGGGGTTAAAAAACCTGCGGCAACCGTACGGCCGCCGTACGGTGACCGCACGGCGACCGTACGGCAGCGGTGGAAGTTCCGCCACATACCTTGCAACCAAAATGCTGCTCCTGCTACACAACTTGGTTTTTCTACATGTTCAGACAACTAATATCAGTCCAACAATACCATGAACTCAAAGGACACATTTGGTCAGCATTTTAGAATATCTAAATCCATTTTTAGATAATAAACATGTTTTACATATATGAACAAAAGTACAAATGCACAATAGGAAAATTGACCATTGAGTTACGGCTGCCGTACGGCGACCGTACGGCAGCCGTAGAACCACTCTGCGGCGTGTGTTTCTACGGCCGCCGTAGAAATGAAAAAAATGTTATAACTCCGCGTTATAATTCTACGACGAGCTCTGCGGCCTGTAAAATATTGGGATACGCCGTGCGGCTGCCGTACGGTCGCAGCACGGCGGCCGTAGAATCTCTACGGCCGCCGTAAGATTCTCTCGATTTCACGTTTCTGCGGCCGCCGTACGGCGGCCGTAGAGCAAATGTGAGCGCACTATAAGGAATGAGGTAAATGTAAAAGTTTTGCAGCCGATACACCACTAGTCATTTTTGTTGACAGACAAATGTAGTTTGTGGCATGATTATGCATATGGCATTTTGGGGTTAGATGTAATTGCATTATTTATACTCAGAGAAGTTCAACAAATGCCCTTTTACCTGTTTACTGATCTTTTTTTGCCGATTTTGTGTTCTTGACGTTTCTACCGGTGTTACTGTCAAAATGTCACGCACGGTTATGCAAATTTGTTTGTAACCATAGATGTCACGCAAAATTATTCAGGTGTTCGAATTTTGGTTGTGTTCGAATAACGGTTGTAAAGGGATACCTTTACCCCATTGCCTGTTTCTAGTTTTTTTGACACATGCTTAAAGCAGGGTGAATGTAAAGCAGAATGCGCCTTAAGAATGCGCTTTAAGCTATTATCTACTAGAAAAAAATCCGAAGACCTAGGAAAAATCCAGAGAAATGGCAGCCCTGATGTCACATGATTTACTACTAGTTAATTGCGATATCGTAACTAGACCGTGGTCTAGAGATACAGTACTGCAGCTAGATCTACTACTAGGTTAACTGTTTTTAGCTCACCTGAGCACGATTGCTCAAGGTGAGCTATTAGGATCGCTTGAAGTCCATCATCAACAATTACTTCGTTAAGACTCTTGATAGTCATGCAGACATGCACGCTACATAAAATCATTGGATCTTCATGAAACTCATTTTAACTGGAAGACAATTGTGTCTTGAGGAAATCTAGGTCAGGTGTGAATATGGGTAATGCTGTGGGGTCATTTACAGATCAAAAACTAGGTCACTTGGTCAAAATGTGTATCTCAATGAAATCTAGGTCAAGTTTTAATGTGGGCTATTTCAGGTCAAGAACTATATCACTAGATCAAATCATAGAAAAAGACCTTGTTAATACTCAAGAGGCTACAACATTCTTAGGATTTTAATGAAACTAATTAAAAATCAAAATATTTGCCTTACTGAAATCTAGGTTTAGTGCCAATGTGAGTCATGTAGGGTCAAAAACTAGGTCACTATAGTATCCTGTCCAGTGTCCCAATATATGGGCCATAGATCTACATGACTTTTTTGATACATTATACTTAACCCTTTCCCCTTTACTTTCAGTTTCCTTTAAATGCCATTTTTCTGCAACTTATATGAAAGTTACCTATGAAGAAAAATGTTAAAACAGTGCAGTTCAGTAATAATACTGGACAATTTGGACATCTCATCAGTCGACTGCAGTTTAGAAAGAGATTCAATGGTGCTAGCCTAACATGTTTCCTGTTTAAAACAGGATGCTGCTTAAAGCAAGATAAAAGTAAAGCTTAAAGCAAACTGAAAGTAAAACAGAATGCACCTTAAGGCACATTCTGCTTAACTTTCAACCTGCTTTAAGACTTAATGTGATTATCTTTCTTTAAAAGTAGAAACAGGCTATTAATGGGTAATTGGATAAGCAACCATTCAGTTAAATGCCCATAAGCAGACTCTTAATTACATGGGTGGTTGCTAAATGGTGGATAAATGCAGATGACATAATGTGATAAGATACCAAGTTACTCCTGCAGGAGCGTTCTGCATTATTTTCATCCTACATTGAGCAGTTAATCTGTCTTTCACTTATTAAAAAAATGCCTCCTCCTCAAAGAAGAAGAGTTGCTCAATAGACAATACAAATATGTCTCTAGTATGCTTTAGACTGCCTCATAATAACATCAAATTTCCAATATTTACTTATACCTAATATTGATTTGTACATTGTAGTTGGGGTTAAAGATTGGCATTAATACTAATTACAGTAATTAGTTCATCAAATGTTACAGATCAGTGTAGCTATATACAGTTGAACTTCGATATCTCGAACTCGTTTAACTCAAACTATCTGATAGTTTGACATATGAACTGCATTATTTCATGCTTGGTTAAGTCGAACATACCAATATTTCAAAGTTAAAACGTGGCTTAGCCACATTTTAACTTTGAAATACAGGTATGTTCGACAAAACCGACTTTGAGGTATCGAAGTTCGACTGTAAATGTAAACGAGATTCCTATCCAATGTCATAAATTTATTTAATGGTTCAACCCCTAACCTCTAGCACTCCTAACCCTTTGCTCGCTGGCTGTTACATTCCTGGTGTTTGCGAACAGTTTGGATGCAGATCAGAATGATGAAGCATAATGTGGCATCTGATCAGGATCCAAAATATTTGACAATTGAGTAACTGGTTTCTTAACTCTTTAGTCTCTACTCCATTGCCTGTTTCTAGTTTTAAAGATAGGTGACCACTTAATACAGATTGAAAGTAAAGCAGAATGTGCCTAAGCCTGTAAGGGTACATAATTCTGCTTTACTTTCAGTCTGCTTTAAGTTTAACCTACCATCTACTAGAATGCATGTATTGAAATATATACTCAAATTAGAACTATTTTGTTTCATTGTAGGAATAAATTAAAGGTGCAAAAATGTGTATCTATGGAGTAATTGGTTAAAGAAGCTATACCTAAATGGCTTTAAAATCAAATTTTAAAAACAATCACAGGTGACTACAATCATGTACAATGAAGCAGAAAATATTATACCATGCAAATAGCATGCAGTTTTTCCTGCAAAATAATAAATGTGTCAAGTACCCAAAATATCTAGTCATTTCTGTTATGAATATGGTATACCATTATATAGCTAGAATGTTCAAATCCTGATGAGAAACATACATGTAGCTACTTAGAGGTTCTTCTGCATCAATAGTTGTGCTGCACAGACAGTTACAGTCAAACAGGCTGTACATGTATTGGGCAACCTCTAAATCTTGGATATATTTATAGACTATGGTCACTACAGCTTAATGTAGGACAAAAGTAATGAAGAAAGGAGCTTTCTTCATTAGGAGCTTTCTTCATTACTTTTGTCATACATTAAGTGCACGGTCACATGGCTTCAAAGATTACTAGATGCTACTGTATAATAAACTATTTACCCATTTTATGCGGGATACACTTTTAGGTGTACCTAAAGGCAAACAGTTTTGATCTGAGATCAAAACTGTTTGCAGCAAAGTCAATATTCTATCAGAAACTGCTAAAATCTTTTGCAAGTATTTGAGATATACCCGCTGCATAAGACATCGGGCCGCCAAATATTACCCAGCTTACAATGGGTTAAACAGGTTTGACTGTATGCACAAAGACGTCCAAAGAATGCTTACCGACCTTTCTCTTGCAAAACAATATTTATTTTTAATTCTTTGAATATTACAGTATTGATTTGTGACTGTCCTAAAACTAGACTTTTCTTAAACTTCTGTTCAACACATGGTCAGAGTATCAAACAGTTTCCTGTTTAGCTCCAGATGCGATACTGTTATGTGTAAGATTGTTATCCAAAAAACTTATCTTATTAGAATCCAAACTGTTTGCCGAGATGATCAATGGTGTCGCCTTTAGCATGTTTATTCAGAGTTAATATAATTGAATTTAAACAACTTTTTTCTTGAAAAAATGATGTCTGCTATGATATCTCAAAGTGTCTTCTTTCCTATTGTTGACGAAATACATTTGAGCGTCAAGCAGTTTGGATCTGGATCAGATTCCGAGTTAATTTGCATGGCAAAGGGATCCAAAATGTTTCTAAAAGTCATTATAGATATCATAAGTCTATCAAGGGCTAAAGGTAACAATATGTGCTTCAGATATTGTTTTATTGAAATTCCTATGCCAAATGAGCACATTATTTTCAAATTAATCAATCAGTGATACTAGCTCGAGATAAGGTGCAATATTTCATATACTGAAACTAAACATACTCATGTTGCCAGCAGACCCTATGTTGTGACTATTTATTTGGATTGTCTCTAAAAGCTGGTTCTATTGTGTAGCCATAACATTTGGTTAACCCTTTTACCCCATAGAGGTAGCTGGTCTTAATGTCCCATTGCATGAATGTACCATTGCCTCAATGTACCATTTTCAGTCTGAACGTACCATTTTTAAAAAATCCTATATTACAACCATGATTGACCATTATTAGTTGATGAAAAATGTAAAATAGTACTTTATATGTTACTTGGATGAAATAAACGATTTTTTTAAAATACAATGTTCTTATGTGAGTATTATCCACTTTTTGTAGAAGTTCAATGAGTTAATACAATTCAACATGTATGTATCTGCATTCTTTTTTCCTACAATCAGGTGTGGATTTTTTAACTACAAATATCATAAATCAATCGGGGATAATTATAAACCATTTCTTTATTAAAAAAATAGTATAATAAAATTGTTTTCTATCAATTTTATAAAGTGGTACGTTCAGTCTAGGAAAATGGTACATTGAGACTGGTACATTGTTGCATTGGTACGTTAAGACCATAAACCCCCATAGATACACATTTTTACATTTTTAATTTATTTCTCTGCTGAAGAAAATAGTTCCAATTTATAAGTCATGGATATGTATATTAAGAAATATTTTCTATTTTCTAGCAGATGGTTACCAAGCTTAAAGTAGGCTGAAAGTTAATCAGATTGCTCCTGAAGGCGCATTCTGCTTTACTTTCAACCTGCTTTATGTGGTCACCTGTCTTCAATACTAGAAAGAGGCTATGGAGTAAAGATCTAAGTTGTGACATAAAGGAGAAACTGTTTGAAAGTGCGCAGATCATGACAAAACATTCAAACTAGTTTCCATGCATCCATAAGGTACAGTAGAACCTCTCCATTACAACCACTATTATTAGTTGTGTCAAATATTAGCCGTTTAAGACAGGTGACTGCTTAAAGCAATTTGAAAGTGAAACAGAAAGCTCCTTCAGGAGCTTTCTGTTTCACTTTCACATTGCTTTAATCTGTCACCTGCCTTTTATACAGACAATTAGCCTTCTTTTTAGTGGTCGTAATAGAGAGGTTCTAAGTGAATTTTTTAGAGCAAGTATTTGGAGGTATGAAAGTAAAACACAAATCTCCTACAGGAGCTTTCTGCTTTACTTTCATTCTGCTTTAAGTTTAAAATGTTGTTGTCGCCAACACCCTCACAGATTATAGCAGAGCCCAGCTGCTGTTTTATGCATTTTCTAATGCTCTTATGTGGAGAAATGGGTTAACTCATCTTCCTGTGAAATAGAAGGAAATACAGGCAAACTTTGCATTTAGCAACAGTTGATCAATGAAAAAGCATGGATCGAGTTTAAAACACAGATGGTTTCCACATACATCACAACATACATGGAAAAAGGCTCTTCAAAGGAGTTTTTTTGGATTACTTTCATTATACAATAAGTTTGCACCTATATTTACCCTACTCTAGATAATCGTATGGTCGATAAATAAAGGTTTGATAGTACAGTAAGACCTCTCTATTACGACCAATAAATTGTGTTAATTAACAGGTGTTTAAGGCAGGTGACTGCTTGACACAAGGTGACAGTAAAACAGACAGCTCCTTTAGGAGCTTTCTGTTTTACTATCACCTTGCTTTAAGCTGTCAGCTGTATTTTATGAAACCAATTAGCCTTTTTCTAGTGAGTTGTAATAGAGAGGTTTGACAGTATGTCAGAAACTAGATGAGCACAGAGAGACACTGGGTGCTTTGTATTACAGTAATAGCTAGCAGGAATATAATTATACATGTATATACACAGAGTGCCAACTGTTGATGTGACTTAGACTGTGCCAAACTCTACAGGCATGCCAGTGTAAACCTGAAACAGTTCCCCACTCAGTCGCTGTAACAGTTGATGAATGTCTTAAAATGCTAAGTCACTTGTCTTTGACTGGCATAGTTTATGAACAATTTAGAACTTTGGATCCAAGATCAGACAAGCTGTTACCCGTTATCCTGTTTCTAGTTTTGAAGACAGGTGAGCACTTAAAGCGGGTTGAAAGTAAGGCAGAATGCACCTTAAGGCACATTCTGCCTTACTTTCAGCTTGCTTTAAGCTACCATCTACTAGGATATAGAAAATATTTCTTTTGGTACATGTTTATGACTGTATAAATTGGAAGTGTTTATCCTTCAGTAGAGGAATAAATTAAATGCGTTAAAAGGTACTTCTATGGGGGAAAGGGGGCATGGGTTTACAATTAGTCCGCCACCAAAACATAGGGTTAGGAACTTAGGATTAGGGTAAACTTTACAATCTGTCCGCAGGTCTTTTTGGTATTTTCGTAGATATTAAATGGCCATCTCTTGTGACATTAACCTGGCCATTTATTGTAACATTAATCTGGCCATTTCTTGTGACATTAACCTGACCATAAAAATGACATTTTGGGTGGCGGACTAATTGTAAAATTGCTCCAGGAAAGGGTTTATAATCAAGGCCATCTTCTTTATATACATGTACATGTACTTTGAAAAAAAGGTTTTCTTCGTTATTACAGTGGAGGTCAAATTAATTGTGGTGGATCGAAATGAGATACCAAGTTACTCCGTTGACATCTTAGCCAGATCCTGACTGTTTGTGAAAGTTAACAATATACATTATTAGCAGTAGGATTAAACACTTTGAATACAGAACATGTTTATTTTGGGAGTATCATTATCATCTGGATCACCACTGCTTGCAAACTTCAAAGTTAACCATTTTCTTTATTTTGATGCTCCATGTACTGAAAAATTGCACTATAAGACCCCTTTTTCCAGATGTTGAAAGAAGCAACTTATGACATATGTAATTTTAGCCACAGTTACCTGATTGATTCTTCTTTTATTGCAAAACACTTACCATGGGGGTAGTTATTAGGTGCAAATAATTAGTACAGAAGTCCTGCATATACTATTATTCAAACAAAGACTCAGTAATGATGTAAGAGACAGATAGTTGCAGGAGGCTCTTTCAGGAGCTTTCTTCTTTGCTTCTGTATTGCTTTAAGCAGTTATCTGTCTCAATAACCCATTCATAAAACTTTCTTCATTTTAATGCCATTTTAGCTCACCTGGCACACAGTGCCAAAGTGACCTATTTTGATTGTCCTGTGTCCGTCATCATCTGTCCATCGTCAACAATTTCTTTAAACAAATTTCATATCTCCGACGAAACTTCTTGATTGATTTTTACCAAACTTGGCAGGAATGATCCTTATATGGTCCTCTTTCAAAGTTGTTCAAACATTTCCGGTCTGTTGCATATCTAGGTCACAGAAGCTAAAATAGATTGTTTCAATGAAAATTTTAAAAATCTTCTTGTCTTGTTAAATATTTAGCACACCATGGCAACATCTAAAGGTCCTCTATGAAGGTTGTTCAAATTTTGCCCCTGGGTCAAAATTGGCCCTGCCCCAGAGGTCACAGTTTAACATAACGTTATAAAGTGAAATCTTCAAACATTTTCTTCACTGAAACTATTATGGCCAGAGCTTTGATATTTGACATGGTGACACTTTTAGAGGCCCTTTACCATTATTGTTGAAACAGTTCCAGTTCCTTGCATATTTGATTTACCAAATTTAGTGTCAAAATGAGGATATAGTTTTCTGATGAACTTCATGCTGTTTTATTGATTGGAAGCTGGCCATTGTTTATACAGGCAGCTGTCAGCTCTATCAACTTAACCTTTACCATGCTAAATTATTGTTTGCTTAAAAAAAAAATTAAATGTTATCTGCGAAAAAAAAAAAAAATTACTACTTATGCCTTATCTAAAAATTCTAAATAAAGAAAAACAAAATACAAATGTCAAACAGTTTGGATCCTAATCAAAGGCCTAGAAACTTGATGTCTGATCAGGATTCTTTAACATTTAAAATGGTAGTAAAAAATGGATAACTGTATTGCATATCATGGTAATAAATCTGGGAAAACGTAAGGGATCCTGGTCTAAAACCTGCAAGATAGGGTCCATACTGTCAAACATACAGGTTGGGTTGTCAATTCAGTGTAAGATTCTGTAATAATCCAGAACAATGCAGACAACAGTTTTGCCAACAAATACAAGGTACAAGATAGTTCCTAGTGCATCAAGGGATAGCCCTTCACAGTCAGAATGTTGTCAGCTTATCAACTGTTGTCGGTTTTTATTTTTCAAATTTTACATTTAAAGTTCTTTGAATGAAAAAAAAAATGACCCAAGTGTCTTATAGTCTGGATCTTGGTCAGATACCAAGATACTTGGCATCTGATCTTGATAATCATTGTATCCCTTTACCCAATAGCATGTTTACTTAAGCCTGCTTTAAGTCAGCATCTGGTAGAATAAATAAAAGATTTCTTATGCTTCATGTTCATGACTGTTTAAATTTGAAAAAAAAAAATTTCAGTGGAGGTAAAAATTGAACACGCTAAAAGGTGCTTCTATTGGGGAAAGGGTTAATTGTTAGCAAATGCAAACATGCCTGGCACAGAAGGGGTTCATCAGAAAACTTCAGCGCCAGTTATTCCAAGGCATTCCTGTTACAGTTAAACCTGACGTGAGGAACCATTGAAACTTGAAAAGTCTTAAGACAGGAACCAGCTAAATGAAGAACACAAGTTATGCAGAAAGCTCCTTTCGGAGCTTTCTGCATTACTCTTGTTCTGCGTTTAGCAGCCACCTGTTTAAGTGAGATCTATATACATCATCATTGATCACTTACTCAAGATTGGGCAGTCTTCTTCAGTGTTATTTATTCTGTGGGTCATAAAGTTAAGACCGAAAAGGAGAACTTGATATCTTGATATTGGACTTTTGTCTATTCAGTCATTAATTTTGTAAAAACTTTTCAGATAAGTGAGAAATGGATTAGTGTTGGAGGATGTATTGAATTATTCTCTCAAAGACAAGTAACAGCATTATACAAACGGACTAAGCATTGAGGGGTAGACTACTGACATGGGCGGGGCCCATAGCTACACGACTGTGTCACCCTTACCCAGGGGCAAAATTGTGGTCATCACTGGCGGCAACACAGGTTAGTCAGTTTGTTTTAAAATTTTATGCTGAAATATAAATTGGATATTTAATTTTTGTTTTGGTAAATCTGTTTTGGTGTACATAATTTGCTATTTTATTCGGTTTCCTCTCTTGAAAGGTTTCACCTAGCTCCATTCCCAATATAGTGAAAAAAAAAAAAAAATTGTAGTTAACAGTTGCAATCCAGATGAGATGCAAAGTAAATTGACACATCATCTCAGTCCAAACAGCTTGACATTTTAACCCGTTACCCAATAACCTGTTTCTTTTTTTGAAGACAGGTGACCAATTAAAGCAGGTTGAAAGTAGAGCAGAATGTGCCTTGAGGCACATTCTGCTTTACTTTCTGTCTGCTTTAAGTTACTGTCTGCAAGGATTTCGAAAATATAGCTCATGGTACATATTCATTCGAATGTATAAATTGGAACTATTTTCTTCAGTGGAGGAATAGATAAAGGCGTAAAAAAGCATATTTATGGGGTAATGGGTTAATCAAAAGGGCAAATACATCCACTGTCAATACATGTATGTGCTGCAGTAGACTTTTCTGGAGACAAAATACCAAGCATGCCAAAGGTTGAAGGTAAACATGTCCTAATTAACCCCTTCACCAGTCAATAACTGAGTGGTGTCTGCTTGAAATAAGGAAACTGACTCAAGCATCTTTATACTATTACATGTATTTACAAAAACAGGATCCAAAGGGTAAACAATTTGGATCCTTATCAGGCCCATGCAACATGCTTTCATATTTTTCCCAAACAGGGCCTTAAAATGTGTGTTTACATGTTGACTGGTAGTAGCTTAAAGCAGTCTGAATGTAAAGCAGAACTCTTCCTAAATAAGATCTGTCATTTACTTACAATCTGCTTTAACCTGATGTTGAATAGTTATTTATATTCCATAAAACTCTGCCCACTTTGAAATGTCTATCAATATCTTTAACTATAACATTTGGTAGTAAAATAAGGATCTTTCCCTTGAAACAGTACAGGCTCATGTCAGACAGATCATATAAGAATACAATGGAAACCCTGATAAGATGGAACTGTATGATCTGGGTCTACACTGTTTTAAAAAATTGTCATTTATGCTAAAAGCATGAGAATGGTTAAGCAGCCAGCTGTCTCCAACAAGTTGTGATGGAAAGAGTTAACCCTTCCCCCCATAGAAGTGCCTTTTAGAGCATTTAATGTATTCCTCCGCTGAAGAAAATAGTTATAATTTGTTCATTCATAAACACGTATCATAGGAACTATTTGCTATATTCTAGCAGATGGTAGCTTAAAGCAGGCTGAGAATAAAGCAGAATCGGCCTTTAGGCACATTCTGCTTTACTTTCAACCTGCTTTAAGTTGTCATAAACCGGTATCTTCAAATCTAGAAACAGACTATAAGGTAATGGGTTAAGGGACTTTTGTTATAGCTATACTTACATGCCAGGGTAATTAGGATTGCTATTCATTGTCTCATACTGAATACTGAGATATGAATAAAATGTAGTCTAGGATTATGGGTGGATGATTTCATCATGCACTTGAAATCAGCTGATAATTACCCCCATCCACCATTACCTAAACTTTGCTAGGTCTGTTATAGAAATACATAAACCTGGAAAACCTCACAAACTTAATTGGGGCATATTATAGACCTTAATTTGTACTTCTATGACTTAATTTCTAATACGGTAGTATATACTGGTGTGTGTACATGTACAGTAAAACCTCTCTATTTAATTGAGTTAATTATTAGGTGTTTTCAACAGGTGACTGCTTACAGCAAGGTGACAGTAGAACAGAAAGCATCTTCAGGACCATTCTGTTTTCCAATTAGCCTTTGTATTAGTGGTCGTAATAGATAAGTTTTACTGTTCTTGTATTAATGATATTTGCAAAAAAAACATTGTTAAATGAATTAGGAACTTTGAATCTCATCTTAATCCAAAGTGAATCATACCATGTCTTGTAATTCTTTAGCAATTGAAAAGGGAAAGGCTTATATTTCTCAAATTGACATTTTCTTACCTTTTCTTGTGTAAATACAAACTGCGAAACAGTTTTAGCCTAGGAGGAGCTTGGGGCATCTCATTCAGAATCATAGTGTTTGCAAAAATCATCATTATTAAGGGGCATTCTATTTTAATGCTTTACTTTCAGCGATCATTTTCTCGCAATGATGTAACATTTGTTATGTACTATTTTGTAGGTATTGGGTATGAAACAGCCAGGATGATAGCCTCAATGGGGGCTAAGGTGATCCTAGCGGTCAGGACCGAGGAGAGAGGCAAATCTGTAAGTATTAGCCTCCACTAACTACAGCCATTGCCAGCAAGGACCCGATAGAATTCCTTTTCTTAAACCCTTTACTATGTAGCCATCAGTGCAAATCACCTTTATTCAACAGACATTTTAAGTATTATTATCATTCTACATGAGTATTTCCTTATTTGTAAAATACAATCCTAGAAACAGGCTATGGGGTAAAAGGTTAAAGTAGAATATAAGTGAAGCTTGTCCATTTCTTAATTTCATTTGAATTTCTACTGCAAACTGCTTTAACAAAATCAATGCATTTTAATTTGAAGGTTATAATTATGTATTAACATTTTGTTAAAGTTTGAACAGCAGCTGGGGGCTAATTTGCAGACATTCTTCTCCATATTATGTGGGGTCAGAGTACTTTCAATCATCAGCTCATATTGTGTTAATTTGAACAGACAAATATTGATATACAGTCATCCTTGTAGTACGTGACCACTGAACTAAAACTTTTTTTTAACTTAAATCAGTGTATAATATACATTCCTGCTGAAATATAAGGGCAAATGAGCTTTCAGTTCAGGAAAACATAATGCAGAAAGCTACAGGAGCTTGCTGCATTTTCCCATTACCACATAAAGACGCCTTTCTACACCTTAAATTTGTTTCTCCCCTGAAGAAAATAGTTCCTCATTATACTTTGATGGATATGTATCGTAACAAATTTTGTCTTTTTTCTAGTAGATTGTAGCTTAATGAAGGCTGAAACTTGAAAGTAAAGCAGAATGTGCTTTAAGGCACATTCTGCTTTACTTTAACCCTGCTTTAAGTAAGTACCTGTCTTAAAAACTAGATACAGACTATTTGGTTATGGGTTAAACACATATGTCTGTCCTCAGCTGAGCTTTTACCTGTAGTAATAAAGGTTACAAATACATCTGTATCCAACAGCCGATCAATAAAAGAACTGAAATTTTTCGTTAGACATGGTACTCCTTTATGCAGAAGAAAAATGATACAGAAAATTCCTTTAGTAGATTTTCGTATTACTTTTGTCCTGCCTTAGGCCCCAACCTTTATGTAAGCATGTTAGTTTATATTTTATGAGACAGCTTCACAAAGTATTCTGTTGTCAAGAATGTTTGCATTTGAGTGTTTAAAAAACATTCAATTGATTTTTTCCCTTCTCTGTCAATAATGGAGTGTATAGTGTCAATAGCAATGTGGCTTCATGGTCTTTCTTCAATAATCTGTATTGACCAGTGTGATACCATTTCAGGACAGTGAAATAAACAAAAAATATACACAACTTGAATTTTGAATGAACTTGGGAAAGCTGCAAAAAGTATTGAAATATTCACATAGTTTTTAACCCTTAACCCTATAGCTTGTTTCTGGTATTAAATATAGGTGACCACTTAAAGCAGGTTGAAAGTAAAGCAGAATGCGCCTAAAGGCGCATTCTGCTTTTTCATTAAGCCTGCTTTAAGCTATCATCTGCTAGGATTTAGAAACTATTTTTAATGGTACATGTTCATGACTGTAAAAATTTAAACTATTTTCTTCAGTGGAGGAATATATTAAATTCCCTAAAAGGCACTTCTATTTGGGGAAATGGTTAAGATTGACTGTATGTCTGACTTTCCTGAGGCTTCAAATAAAAGGGTTTGCTCTAAATGACCATATAGTGTGGATGGGCCGTAAAACACTGTTCATCCATTCATTCGTTTAAATAAAAGGGAGTAAATAAAAATATTTCTAACAGTTTCCACCAAACCTGAAAATAATCAACAGTTTCTCTTTCAATTATTGAATCAACCAACCTCTATATTGTTACTATTCATTTGAATAACCTCTGAATGATTTGTCCAGCATTAACACAATTTTAAATCAAAACAAGAGAATTGATACCCTGATAAAGTAATGGCATAAATGCAGGGCAAAAGTAAAGCAATTTCAATAGAAGCATTCTGCTTTAGTTTTGTACTTCATTAAGCACTATATATAAACATTTAGCAATAACCTGTGCATACATGTATGACTGCAGAATACAATTTTACTGTAAACATGTACATGTACAGTTGAACTTCGATATCTCAAACTCGCTTTACTCGAACTATCCCATAGTTTGACACATTAACTGCATTATTTCATGCTCGGTTCAGTCGAACATACCAATATTTCAAAGGAAAAACGTGGCTTAGCCACGTTTTAACTTTAGAATAGGGGTATGTTCGACTAAACCGAGTTCGAGATATTGAAGATCGACTGTACTAATAATTGAGGAAGAAAAGGGAACTGAGATATTGCAAACAGTATAGATCCAGATTTGGTGTTGTAATTTTTGTGGCTTCAACTTTGCTTCAGGCTGTAGCCAAGATGGAGGCGGAGTATTTGGAGCTGAGGAAGACCGAGAGTTATGGGATAGCGGAGATGGAGAAACTGGACGTACAATACCATGTGTGTGACCTCAGCTCCCTCAAGTCCACCATGGACTTCATAGACTGGTTCAAGTCCACAGGCTTGAACATCAATGTACTGATCTGTAATGCATGCACCTACTCTAATAAAGAAGGTAGGTACCATATGGTATAAAGTCGAACTTCGATATCTTGAACTCGGTTAAGTCGAACATACCCGTATTTCAAAGTTAAAACGTGGCCACGTTTTAACTTTGAAATATGGGTATGTTTGACTAAACCGAGCTTGAAATAATGAAGTTCATGTGTCGACATATCGAATAGTTCTAGTTAATCGAGTTTGAGATATCGAAGTTCAACTGTACATTCATACCTGGGATAGAGTAACAAATTAGAAGATATTGTGATGGGCAGTCCTTCTGCATGATATACAACTGTTGTCTGCAAAAAGTGTGGTCTGCTACAATTCCCAAAGTTGATTTATCGACAATTTCTTTGAGGAAGTACCATCAAAGTGTCAAACAGTTCGGATCCAGATTAGAAGCTAGGTGCCTCATCTGGATCTAAACTGTTTGCAAATCACAAATTTTCCCCCAGGGTGCAGAAGGCTAACCCCTTGAATACTGGAGATCAGTTTTAACCCCTTAGGCATTACCCTATAACCTGTTTCTAGTTTTGAAGACAGATTAGAACTTAAAGCAGGTTGAAAGTAAAGCAGAATGCTCCTTAAGGCGTATTCTATTTTAATGTCAGCCTGCTTTAAAGAACCACCTGCTAGGATATAAAAATATTTTTTATGGTACATGTTCATGACTGTATAAATAAGAACTATTTTCTTCTGTGTAGGAATAGATTAAATGTGCTAAAAGGCACTTTTATTGAGTAAAGGGTTAAGCTACCACCTGCTAGGATATAGAAAATATTTCTTATAGAACAATTTCTTGACAGTATAAATGAGAACTATTTTCTTCAGTGGTTAAATACTTTGGCAATCAAGACTTTCTGATCAAGGAAAAGGGTCCAAGTGACAACAGTTTTGATCCTGATCAGGCCATACACAATGTGGGGCCTGATCAGATTCCAAATGATTGTCACTCTGATAGTATTTGTACACAAATGCTACAGAAAGAGTTGAATTCAGAAGAGATCTTAGACATGTACATAGTCATGTATTCATAAGTATACCCATTCCTTCATTGAAACACTTTTTCACCTCTTTACCTTTTCCTCATAGAAAGTCCATTTCACGCTTCTACGTCGTTATAATAAATAGCCATAGAAAATATCTCCTACATCCTGACAAGGATCTGCTTAAAGCAAGCTGAAAGTAAAGCAGAAAGCTCCTTCAGGAGCTTTCTGCTTTACATTCAGCCTGCTTTAAGGGAGTATTTATCATAAATACTGAAACAAGCTATGCAGGAAAGGGTAAATAAAAGTTGAATTGAAGTTGACCTTTTTAGTAGCACTAATTGGGGGTGGCAAGTTTACTTAACAGATTATATACAATCAGGATTATGAAACCCAAGTATTGTGTGAAACCCTTGAATGTATTACAGACAAACTTCGATATCTCGAACTCACTTCAGTCTAACATATCCGCATTTTAAAGTTAAAACGTGGCTTAGCCAAGTTTAAACTTTGAAATATGCATATGTTCAACTGAAGTGCTATAGAAATTATGGAAGTTTTACTGCAGAAAAATGGGAAACTTTGAGTTGAGCGAGTTCCAGATATGGCAGTTCGACAGTTTATCCATTGAATTGATTTTGCCATTTATACTCAGCTATTGTCCCATAGGGTGTGGACTGACCAGATATACAAACAATTGACTGACACTGCTGTTGACCAGATAGTTACACTGTTTAATGTTTGAAACCTATTTAACCCTTTATTTGATATTAATTAGACATCAGACAGTGTAGACCCTGAACAGATCCTTTGATTATGGTTGGCACTGTTTCAAATTCTCAAAAAGACAATTGCCTAAATTTGCTTAAATTTTAACCCTTTACAAAATAGCCTGTTTCTAGTTTAGGCACATGTCTATGAATGTATACTATATATAGGAACTTTTTCCTTCAGAGGAGGAATAATATAAATCCACTGAAAGGTGCTTCTAAGGATTAAAAAGAACTTTACTAAGAAAACTCACTACGAAAACTCACAGCAGTCTTTTTAACACTATGAACCTAAGTTAAGAGAAAACAGTAAAACCTCTATAACAACCACTAAAGTGTGATAATTTACTAGGTGTTTTTGACAGGTGACTGCTCAAAGCATGGTGACAGTAAAACAGAAAGCTCCTGTGGGAGCTTTCTGTTTTACTGTCACCTTGCTGTAAGCTGTCACCTGTCATTTGTACAATCAATTAGCCCTTGTTTTAGTGTCAGTTAAAGAGAGGTTTAACTGTACTCATCATTTCCTGCTTTCAGCTACCATCTGCTTGAATATAGAAAATATTTCTTATGATCCATATTCATGACAGTACAAAGTGGAACTCTTTTTTTCTGTGGAGTAATAAATAAGAGTCGTAAAAGGAGAATTTATGCGGTAATGGGTTAACCTATATTCTGTCAGGATGCTTAAACCGGATATGTCTATTTAAACAAATCTGTTATCTGTTTTTCTCAAATTTGGATTGTCAAACATCAAACAGTTTTAATCCTGATCAGATACTGAGTTACCTAGGGTCTGATCAGATCCAAATAGTTTACACATATTTGCCAAACACACTTGGGGTAATGCATGAAGAGATTCAGTCAGAGGTTTAACCCATTACCCCATACTAAAGCCTGTGCCAAGTTTTGAAAACGGATTAACACTTAAACCAGGTTGAAAGTAAAACAAAATACTCTGTAAGAGATTATTATATGATAAACTTATTGTATTACCCCAAAGCCTATTTACAGTTTTGATGACAGTTGACCGCTTAAAGCAAGTTGCAAGCAAAGCAGAATGCGCCTTAAGGCACATTCTGCTTTACTTTCAGCCTGCTTTAAGCAATTATTTGCTAGGATATAGGAAATATTTCTTCTAGTACACATTCATGACTCTATAAAGTAAAAGTATTTTCTGCATTGGAAAAACAAATAAAAGGTTTAAAAAGGCGTATTCATGGGGTAGTGGGTTTAAAAGCGCCAGTGCTATGCAGTATAAAGGTGGCACTAGTGTTTATAATCAGGACTAACAGCAGTGGAATTCTCTCAGCATTCCTAGTAATTACAGGTAATTGTATGTACCCCAGTGGTCAAGAGCTTACAGCTGTGAATAACTACAGTCACTCCTCTGTTTAACCCATTCCCCCACATAGAAGTGCCTTTTAGCGCATTTATTTTATTCCTCCACTCAAGAAAATAGTTCCAATTTATACAGTTATGAATATGTAACATAAGAAATATTTCTATATCCTAGCAGATGGTAGCTTAAAGCAGGTTGAATGTAAGCAGAATGTGCCTTAAGGCACATTTTGCTTACATTCAACCTGCTTTAAGTTGCCACCTGTCTTCCAAACTAGAAACAGGCTATTACATAGAAAAACAATTCTAGCCTCTAAATACAGGAGACTGATTAAAGCAAGGCAAATAAATTCAGAAAGCTTCTTTATAGGCAGAACTACACATACTGCTTAATTACTGTTTAATGCAGGACAAAAGCAAGGGAGAATCTCCTAATGAGGCACAACTACGAATGACTGTTAACTGCAAGATAAAAGTAATGCAGAAAGCTGCTAAACAGATAGAACTACATAAGAATGTTTATTGCAGGACAAAAAATGCCAAAAAATCCTAGAGGGATTGAACTGTTGTTTGACAGAGTTTGACTTGCATGAGTATCAACTGTAGTGGTTGTATTTATCTGATCAAAACATTCTGGCTGTCATGCTGCTTCAACAAATAACAACCAATATTCATGTTGTTTCCATAATGCCATAGTTTATGAGTAGCAAGTAAAACAGAAACATTTATTTGATAAGTGATTAAAAGGTTATTTCTTAAGGATATAATTGAGAATATTGGGGTTTATATAAAAAAGTCTGGAAGTGAGATATTTGTTGTATCTGCACATATATATATATACCTCCATCATAAAAAAGGGAACATTGGAAAGCCATAGTTATGTGAAAATAAAGCAACAAAACTTAGATAAGACTAACGCATTCACCCCTGAAACTTTTAATGGACAATTCCAGTTTCCAATTAACTAGTCTTGTTTTTACTATTTAGGGTTGTTTTTACTATATTTATTGATTGACAAATGACAAACAGATCAGAGGACTAGTGTACTATGCACAAACTTTCTGTTGATAATTTCACAATCTCTCATTCACAGCCAAGACGGAGGACGGCTGGGAAGCCAGCTTCCAGGTGAACTATCTGGGCCACTTCCTGTTGGTCGCTCATTTCCTGCCAATCATGTGTCACTCAGGGGCAGACTGTCGTATTGTCAGTATCTCCAGTCAGATCCACCAGCGGGCCAGGTTTGATCCTCAGTACGCTTCAACCAGCCATGTGGAGAAATATGATGGCTTTCATTGCTATGCCATGTGTAAAATGTTTCAGGTAATCAGAGCTCCAGACAAGGGAAATATTTCAAACGCTTAAATCTTTATTTCTGCATTAAACCCTATGGTGTCACTATTCATTAGAATCGTCTCGAAGAGACGATTCTAATGAATTGTAACACCATAGGATTTGTTGCAAATAAGAGCGAGAAAATGTTGGATATGTTTAGTTAACTCCCTCTTATCTGGAGCCCTTAGTAATCAGAGCTCCAGATAGGGAAGGTATTTCAAAATCTATAATTTTTATTTCTGCATCAAATCCTAAGGTGTATCTAACATTTTTGGTCTTCTACCTATTCCCCAATAAAATGGCCTTTTATGCTTCTTAAATGTCCCAAATAATGACAGATGTATGCTTAAAGCAGGGAGAAGTAAAGGAGAATGCTCTTTAACCCACTCCCCCATAAAAAGTCCTTTTTATGCCTTTAATTTATTCCTCCTTTGAAGATAATAGTTCCACTTTATACAGCCATAAATATGATAAAAACGATTTTCTATATTTTATCAGATGTTAGCTTTAAGCAGGCTGAAAGTAAAGCAGAATGCGCCTGAACTCTTTCCTCCCTGTAACTTTAAATGGACAATTCCAGTTTCCATTTTAGTCTAGTCCATTTCGAGGGCTTGGTGCAAAACTATTGTAACTCCTTCACAATTGTGAAGGAGTTACAATAGTTTTGCACCAAGCCCTCGATTTCTGACTTTTAAGGGTTGTTTTTGTCAATGTTTGGCATTATGACAAACAGTGAAGACCCTGATCAGAGGGCTCCTTTCGGAGCCGTCTGATCTGGGTCTTCACTGTTTGCATAAGACAGGTGTTCTATTCACATGTATACTGTTTGAAAAGCAGCCCTAAATGCGGGACTAGGGTTCAAAGGGTTAAGGCACATTCTGCTTTACTTTCAACCTGCTTTAAATGGTCACCTATCTTCAATACTAGAAACATGCTATGGGGTAATGGATTAAAGAGCCTTCTGCATTACTTTTAGCCTGATTTAAGCAACCACCTGCCTTTAAAATTAAAACCAAATTTTGAGGTAAAGGGTTTAATAGCATAACTTATTTATGTCAAAGCCTGCATATTAGAAAATTTGATAAAAACATAATAGGGCTTCAATTAGATCATAGAATTTCTATTTACAGATCATGCATATGTATAGCTTGGACAAAGTTCTGGAGAAACACCCTACTGTTGATGTGCTAGCTGTAGACAGGGGGAAACTAGACGCCTTGGCATTCCCTAATGATCCCCGATCTGAGGAGGGCTTCAACTGTTACCTGTCTTGTTTGAAGTGCTGCGGTAAGAAGTCGTATTCCATTTGGTCATAGGCTCTTTCTAATTTGGTGCTGGGTTGATATTTCCTCTTAAAATTATACTGTAGATTCTTTATGACCATGTGAATATACTTTTTTTTAGCTCACCTGGCACGAAGTGCCAAGGTGAGCTTTTAGGATCCCTGGATGTCCGTCGTCCGTCCACAATTGCTCGTGAACACTCTAGTGGCCACAAATTTCATTGGATCTTCATGAAAGTTTATGACAATGTTTGTCTTGATGAAATCTAGGTCAAGTTCGAATGTGGGTCATGTCCGGTCAAAAACTAGGTCACTAGGTCAAATCATAGAAAAGCCTTGTGAACACTCTTGATGCTACAAATCTCATTGGATCTTGATGAACCTTGGTCAGAATGTTTGTCTCATTGATATCTAGGCCAAGTTCGAATGTGGGTCATGTGCGGTCAAAAACTAGGTCACTAGGTCAAATCATAGAAAAACCTTGTTAACACTCTAGAGGCTACAAATCTCAATGGATCTTTATGAAATTTAGTCAAAATGTTTGCCTCATTGATATCTAGCTCAAGTTCGAATGTGAGTCATGTCCGGACAAAAACTAGGTCACTAGGTCAAATCAGAAAAACCTTGTTAACACTCTTGAGGCTACAAATCTCATTTGATCTTGATGAAACTTGGTCAGAATGTTTGTCTCATTGATATCTAGGTCAAGTTCGAATGTGGGTCATGTCAGGTCAAAAACTAGGTCACTAGGTCAAATCATAGAAAAACCTTGTGAACACTCTTGAGGCTACAAATCTCATTGGATCTTGATGAACCTTGGTCAGAATGTTTGTCTCATTGATATCTAGGTCAAGTTTGAATGTGGGTTATGTCCGGTCAAAAACAAGGTCACTAGGTCAAATCATAGAAAAACCTTGTTAACACTCTAGAGGCTACAAATCTCATTGGATCTTGGTGAAATTTGGTCAGAATGTTTGTCTCATTGATATCTAGGTCAAGTTTGAATATTGGTCATGTTTGGTCAAAAACTAGGTCACTAGGTCAAATCATTGGAAAATCTTGTTTACACTCTAGAGGTTGATAGTGGGTATACATGTCCAGTCATAATCTAGGTCACTATAGGTCAAGTTTGCCATGGTGTACCAGGTGAGCGATTTAGGGCCATAGTGGCCCTTGTTTTATATCTAAGGCTTGTGGGTGTTTAAATCTTCCAGTATTGAAGACATGTGGTTGACTAAAGCAGACTGAAAGTAAAGCAGAATGCTCCTTAACCCCATAGCCTGTTTCTGGTTTTGAAGACAGATTGCCACTTAAAGCAGGTTGAAATTAAAGCAAAATGTGCCTTAAGGCCCATTCTAATTTACTTTCAGCCTGCTTTAAGCTACCATCTGTAGGATACAGAAATATATTTCTTTTGGTACCTTTTCAGGACTGTATAAAGTAGATCTGTTTTCTACTGAAGAGGAATAAATTACATGCGTAAAATTGTGTATCTAAGGAGCATTCTGCTTTAAGCTACCATTTGCTAGGATATAGGAAATATTTTAATAGCATTTTATTGACTATATAAAGTGGAACTAGTTTGTTCAGTGGAGAAATAACTTCAAAGCATAAACAAGCATATCCACTGGGTAATTGGTAAAAACAAGATGAAAACAATTCTGAAATACACATAATTTAGCATTGCCTTTGTCCTGCTTCATACCATCACTTGTCTTTCTTCCAAAAAATGCTAATAGAGATATTATGAAGGCATTTGCAAACAGATTGGATCCAGATCAGATGCTGAGTTACTTTGTGTCTCATCAGGATCTAGAGAGTTTGTCACTTGGATCCAATTCAGGAAATACACACAGGAATTAATCAATTTAAGATTTTCAACAAACAACCGTTTTTGATGCAGAAAACATTAACTGGGCCTTAAATGTGATGAGTGTTCTTTTGAATGGTTATATTAGCAGGGATTTACTTCATTAGCCCATTACCCCATAAATAGGCCTTTTTTATTTCCTCCACTGAAGAAAATAGTTCCACTTTAAACAGTCCTGAATATGTATCATTAGAAGTATTTTCTATATCTTAGCAGATGGTACCTTAAAGCAGGCTGAAAGTTAAGCAAAATGTGTTGTAAGGCGCATTCTGCCTTACTTTCAACCTGCTTTAAGTGGTAACCTATCTTCAGTATTAGAAACAGGCTGTGGGGTATTGGGTTAGATATGCAGATTGACCATCACCATTGTCAGTCAATCCATCTGTCCATCCATTCAACCCTCAGGTCAACTGTTTATCTGTTCATCTTTCAATCTATCAGTTTATTTAATGTTTATGTGCATTAACTTTAACACAGCTTTTTATGGCTTAAATTGATTTAAAGCAAAAGTTTTTTTGTTTTTTTTTGATTTTTTGCTTTTAACAATGTTGTCACATGAAACTTTCTTACATTTTTAAAGACTTTAGTTGTATGCATCATAGTGCTGCTACTTTTGTGTTTGTTATTGATTAACATAGAATTTTAAAGGGAAAACGGCTACTGGGTATTTAACGTTGCAGATAATGTAGACCCAAATTAGAAATCAAGATAAAAAAGGACATCTTATAAGATTCTGCACATTTTACCTTTTATGAATGTCACAAGCATTTTGCCTAGTACCACTACAAACAGTGTAGACCCAGTTCAGATACCACATTTGCCATTGATCCTAGTATGTGCAATTTGCAGTGTTTAACTCTTTCAACTCTAAATATCTCTTGTGGGTATTTATAAGCCTTTTGGACTTTTCTAGTACATGAATTTCGAACCAGTCTACTGTTGCATTTTTGGTACGACAACAAAACCCAATGACAATATCAAACCAAACAGACCCTGATCAGAGGGCTCCTATAGGAGCCCTCTGATCAGGGTCTACACTGTTTGCATACCGGTATGTAATCAGTGATATCTACAGAGGGCTGTAGGGTTGACAGGGTTAAAGGCTCTTTTTCACAATGTCCAGCCCAGTTGTTCATGGCCCCAGATGAAGGGAGAACTTCAAATACTAAAATTCTTCAGTCTCATCTAAACCTCTCTATTATAACTCTTTATTTACATTTCCCACAGAATACCTGTAGTCACAACCTAGGGTTTGCTTTGGACTTCTAGGAGAAAATGTTGGTGACTTAGAGTTTATTCTCTCTTATACATATTTGGAGCCATGTTTTATGATGCTCCTTTTATTCTATGAATTGTGCAGTCTGATAGGTTATATTAAACATTCAAACATGTTTAAGTGACCGTTGAATAAAGATGATTAGTGATCTTAGAGATCAGGTGACTGCTTAATGTAGTAAAATCTAATGCAGAAAGCTCCTACAGTCTATAGGAGTATTCATTTTATACTGTCACCTGTCATACAGAGTACCAGTACATTCTTTTCAATGGTCACTGGTGGCAGCTTAAGGAAGGCTGAAAGAAAAGTAGATATCTCTCTTTGGGAATTTGCTGCTTTACTTTCAGCCTGATTAAAGCAGTCATTTCATTTGAGGGACAGCATCTCATGGTTATTTGTCAGGGCAGGGTGGAAGCATGTAAAGTTGTTGCTGTGATTATGTCGTAATATTTTCGGGTCGTTTTTTCTTCTTACTAACTTGCATATAATACTCGAAAGAGGATGCTGCAGGATATATAGATAGATAGAAGTTGTTTAAATGAGGAAAAGGTAAATTCATGAACATGTTTTGTATAAAATTTCACTTCTATGGGAAAAATGGTAAAGAAAATTGGCTGTAGCTTACTGCCTGTACTTTATGTTGTAGTATATGTTTATGTTTTGTTTGTGTATGTACAATAGGCACATGTACAGGTATGTATTTGACATGCATGCTCACTCCATTCTCATGCTTAAGTAGTCGTCTTTTGAAGATATTTTTTTCACTTTAACCATTTATTCCATAAATAAGCCTTTTAACGCACTATATTTATTCATTCACTAAAGAAAGCGCTTCATTTCATACAGTAATGAGTGTGCAGCATAAGAAATATATTTCTATATCCTAGCAGATGGTAGCTTAAAGCAGATTGAAAGCAAAGCAGAATGTGCCTAAAAGCATATTCTGCTGTACTTTTCAACCTGCTTTAAGTGTTCACCTGTAAGCAAGATGTCCTTTTGAAATGCTGATTTATATATACAAGGACCTGAAAGTGGCTTTTCATTCCCCATGTTATCCATTTTTGTGGAAGAGTACATGTACAGTAAAACCTCTATTACGGCCACTTAATTGTGTCAATTATCAGCTGTTCAAGGCAGGTGAATCTTTAAAGCAAGATGAACGTCAAACAGAAAGCTCCTTGAGGAGCTTTCTGTTTAACGTTCACCTTGATTTAAGCTGTCACCTGTCTTTTTAGCTCACCTGGCACGAAGTGCCAAGGTGAGCTTTTAGGATCGCTGAATGTCCGTCGTCTGTCTGTCTGTTCACAATTGTTCATTAACACTCTAGCGCCTACAAAATTCATCCGATCTTCATGAAACTTCATGACAATGTTTGTCTTGATGAAATCTAGGTCAAGTTCGAATGTGGGTCATGTCCGGTCAAAAACTAGGTCACTAGGTCAAATCATAGAAAAAACTTGTTAACACTCTAGAGACTACAAATCTCAATGGATCTTAATGAAACTTGGTCAGAATGTTTGCCTCATTGATATCTAGGTCAAGTTTGAATGTGGGTCACTAGGTCAAATCATAGAAAAACCTTGTTAACACTCTAGAGGCTACAAATCTCAATGGATCTTAATGAATCTTGGTCAGAATGTTTGCCTCATTGATATCTAGGTCAAGTTCGAATGTGGGTCATGTCCGGTCAAAAACTAGGTCACTAGGTCAAATCATAGAAAAACATTGTTAACACTCTAGAGGCTACAAATCTCAATGGATCTTTATGAAACTTGATCAAAATGTTTGTCTTGATGAAATCCAGGTCAAGTTTGAATGTGGGTTATGTCCGGTCAAAAACTAGGTCACTAGGGCAAATGTTAGAAAAACATTGTTAACACTCTAGAGGCTACAAATCTTATTGGATTTTAACGCAACTTATTTAAAATGTTTGCCCAATTGATATCTAGGTCAAGTTCGAATATGGGTCATGTCGGGTCAAAAACTAGGTCACTAGGCCAAATCAAAGAAAAACAGTGTTAACCCTCTAGAGGCCTCAAATCTCGTTAGATCTGAATGAAATATTTTCAGAATGTATGCCTAAATCAAATCTAGGTCAAAATCAAATGTGGATTGTGTCTGGTCAAAACCTAGGTCACTAGGTCAAATTATAGAAAAATCTTGTTAACACTCTAAAGGTTAATTGTGGGTCATGTCCAGTCATAATCTAGGTCACTATAGGTTAATTTTACATATTGAACCAGGTGAGCGATTTAGGGCCATGGTGGCCCTTGTATATAGTAAATTAGCCTTCTTATTAGTGGTCGTAATAGAGAGGTTTTAGTGTATACATGTAGTTAGTGTCAAATAGTTTGGATCTGGATGAGACGCAGATTTATCCCGACATCTTATTGGGATCTCAACCATTTGCAATAGTAATCAATACATACAATATGTACATGAAGCATGAGAATGGTAAATTTTAAAATCGTAGAGGTGAACTTTGACCAACATTAATCCCTTTACATGCCTGGGAATTTTCACTGAATGTGTCCAGTGTGCTGGTTAGAAAGGGTCATTATCAGATACATTTAATGATAAATCATGTTATGTTTATTAAAATCTTATTTCTTAATACATCTTACAGTTACATTAAATGTAACAGTGTAGACCCTAATTAGTGCTCTACAGTGTTTCTGATTTAAACTTGTACAGGTTTAGATCTGAAAGTTTATTCAAAGTCTGCAGTAAAACATGCGTTCAGAGGCTGTTGAATGAGGCTTAAATACAAATGTATCTGTAAATATGGTATCACTTACTGCTCTTTAATGCAGGACAAAATTTGGCCACTAAACTCAGGTTTAAGTGTTAGTCATGGATATTATCATCCTGTTTTATTTCAGCCATCTAAAGTAATACTATATATTTGTGTTAAAGTACTGATGATTAAAATGAGTTACCTGTTTGAAAGTAGGAAACAAAAATTGCATATGGATTGAAAAAGTTTGGATTGAGATCAGACTCGTAAGTACCTTGGCATCTTATTAGAATCTTAACCTATTTACTGCATGGGTGAAAGTTAGCAAAACTGAAAATACTGAAAACTATGCTGGGGGCTCGGGGGCCGCCAGGGCCCCCAGTGGGTCCAGGGCAAGGCCCTGGCTGGGGGACCAGGGGGCCGGAGGCCCCCGGAAGCTCCTGGGTTTTAAGCATTTTTAAGGTCTGAAACTGTTGGAAAATTGTTTGAAAATGACAAGCAATGGAAAAATATAAAAATAATTTTCTTGGTCATAAGCATTAATGTTTTCCAAGGATTGAAAAATAAATCTTAATTTTGATTTTATTTAACAAAAGATGGAAATTGCTTTCAGCAAACTGTTATACTCCAAAGTAAATTATAAGCACTTTGCTTTTACAATTATCATTGTAAGGCCACAAAAATATGTTTCTAGTTAGGTCCATGACTATGAGTTAGCTCCAAGGGAGAAAAATATGAGATGGTATTTAGGTTTTCTATCATTATACTGTTTTATAAAGCTGAATGTATAAGATTTTGTATCACTGACACTTAAAAATTATGACATGTATATACTAGATCCAATACAAAACATTTAGAGCATACTCTATTTCCAGTCAAGCATTACCATAAAAACTGACTCTGGTTGTATAAGCTTTTGCAAGGATACTGTACATATCCCGTTCAGAAGGTTCTGATGGGAACATTCTGATCTTAGTCTACACTGTTCGTACAGGATATATGTACATTTAATTCATAACTGGCCCTTGCTTTCAGTTAACAGTTTAGACTATTCAAATAAATCATTGTTGTCAGTACTTTTCAGTTGAATATAGTTAAACTATCGTACAGATACTAAAAACCATTGTCACAGAAAACACCCAGTCCTGTCTGATCCAGTTTTGACACCTATATTTCATTTATACATACCAGTGCATAGGTGTATGATTATATATATGAAGGGGCAGGTGCTGACCACATACTTCCGCCTCATAAAAGGATTTTTTAAAAAATGGCATAAGACTTGGGTTACCTTATAAATATATTTAAGAAATATTTTTTCATTATTATGTGTACAGGCCATTCTAAAGTTTTGTACATTTAAAGGCATGACATTTGAGAGGGGTGGGAATAGGCATTTCACTTATCCTAATGAAAATACCTCCCTCTCTCTGCTCAAAGGATTTACTCATAAAGTAAATAACTTACCTCTGTGCCATGTCTACTTTATTTGATTGATAAATGGTTCCTTGATAAACGATTTCTAACCGTGATCTGTGTGTGAGTTTATTTTAGCTCTCATTTTCATGTTCAATTTGCTTTCAGAAAGTTAAAACTAAGTGGCACAAAATTTAAAGCAGTAGGCTATGATGGGAGAGAGAAGCCTTCCCATAGTTGATGGAACAAGAGGCCTCCCTAAAAATGATTTTAGTGGTTCAATTTTATACATTTTGATTTTTCTAAACTGTTTCAAAGCTGTGATGCTAGACTAAATTTTAATCTTGGGTTACCCAAATCAGATAAATATTTCTTTACTTAATGAATGGAATGGTTACTATCAATTACTTTAATGATAAGAATGCTATTAAAATACCTTTTCAATACTTTATAGCCATAGAAAACGGATTGTTTAACAGTCCAATAATATGTAATGTGAAAAATTAAAAAAGATGACATTAATACTTCAGTAACTGAGTAAGCTACTTGTTTTATAATAAAATCGGATTTTCAGCCGAATTTCCTATTCAATCTCCTAATTTTGTTTAGTTCGCGTTTCATTAAAGTTTACCATTCAGCTGCATTTGACAGATACGCCGGTATTTTAAATTCGCGAAAACTGGTGACAAAATGAGCTAATTGCATTTTGATGCACCAACGATAAAACACGAAGCGTTCCACGTGATATAGTTTAGCGTCTGGTAATCGGATGATTCATAAAACAATGAGCGCCTAGTAAGACTCCGAAGAAAGAGATTTTAGATTTTCCAAAATAAGTTTTTCGAACCGCTACGGAAAATTATCGGCAACAAGATCAAAATCACAAACAGCCCCCTCATAAATTTGCTTACCTCGTTATTTTAAGCAAGCCTGTCATAATTATTGAAATCAACTACGGAAATGTTTGGTCAGAGACTGGTTTCCGTGTTTTCAACGCTGTCCGCGTGCGTGTAGCAACCTAATTCGGCAACCAGTCCAATTTGTTTTGGTTCACTCGGATTTTGCCGTCACAGTTATAGTACGACGAACGATAGGGCCGAACGATAACATTGGCGAACATTGACACCGTAATTTCAACTAACTTGACAGCTCTCGAAATCACCTTCGATTTCGTTTTTTCAATCTTACTCGACAAAGACATCCTCTAACCCCCCCCCCCCCCCCCCCCCCCCGAATTTCTCAACGGATTTACACGTTCTGGAAAAATGACCCTCGGCAATTTCGGAAATACGGAATTCCGTCACAATACGGAAAACTTTCACCCATGTTACTGGTATATAAAACACAACGTTTTGCCTTCAACAGATAACATTTTAGGCAATCAGCGTTTACTCAGCAATCAAAGGGTCTAAATTAACTAATCATGCATGAGCATGCATTTTACCTCAGGTACAAATTAGATTAATGGGAGATAAAAGGGCAGTTTTGAAGACTTATTGTAATACAAATACAGTGTACAGTCAAATCTATCCAAACTAAACACTTATAAAACAATATTTTCAGTCTCTAAACCAACTGGTAAAAGGTTGCAGAATAATGCTGGATAAAAGTAAGACAGAAAGCTTCCCTTTGATTAAGTAGTCTCCTGATCTTTGTTGTTTACATTATTTTCCAAAGAGTGTCCGGATTCGAGAGGTTTACTGTATAGTGTTATTCATTTGAAAGAAGTTAAGTAAACAGCAAAATGCATTACAAATGTAAAGCAGAAAGTTCCTATAGGAGCTTCCTGCTTGTCCTATGTCCTGCATTGATTGGGCACCTGTCTTATGAGATCTACACTAATGTTTCTACAAAGAATGGCCAATCGATACAATTTTGACTTCATGTATATATAGGACATGCCATAAGGTACTGGGTTTTCCTCTGTTGACAACACTGTAGATTGAGATGGGCTTCTTCTACGGTAAAACCTGTCTATTACGTCCTCTAAAAAGGAGGCAAATTGTTTGTATGAAATACAGCTGACAGCTTAAAGGAAGGTGACACTAAGACAGAAAGCTCCTAAGGAGCTCTTTGTTTTACTGTCACCTTGCTTTAAGCTGTCACCTGCCTTAAACACCTAATAATTAAACAATTTAGTGGTCGTAATAGAGAGGTTTTACTGTATATCTGTTCCTGCACTGAAACAGTGTACACCCAAAACTGACTGCTATTGTATATGATCAGTGTTCTGGCTATGATGAATATTATAAGGTTTAGACCCTGATCAAGCAATAAGCTTGTTTTACCAGGGTCTTCACTGTTTTGAATGTCAATGAGACCCTATTTGACCCCATGATGCAGCTCATATTTGAATAATAATTGATACTTACAGGGGATACCAGATGGCCATGTATGTTTACAGTGTCTAAGTGTGTATTTAGGCTAGTCATACTCATCAAACTTTACCCTTTAAACATGCAATATACAGTCAGACTTATGTTAAGCAGCATGATATTGAAGCAGTATAGAGAAATCTAATTACAGGTGGCTGAGTAAAACTTGTTTTAATCAGCACTTCATTGAAGAATCATAGAGATCTCTAACGATAGATAAATGCTTAAAGCAGAATAAAATTAATGCAGAAACTCCTTTTATTCTTCAATGAGTAGTCACTTGCCTTAACCCATTGCCCAAAAAATATGCCTTTCAACGCCTGTAATTTATTCATCCACTCAAGAAAGCAGTTGAAATTAATACAGTCATTAATATATACCGGTATCACAGGAAATATATTCTCTATTCTAGCAGATGGTAACATAAAGCAGGCTGATAGTGAAGCAGAATGAGCCTTAAGTAGTCATCCGTCTTCAAAACTGGAAAAAGGCTACATGTATAGGGTATTGGGTTAAGACAGACACTCTATCTTTTTTTGAGTGACCGCTTAACAAAAGTTTGACTGTAAATGAATGACAGCAGATACTAGCTAATATACCGGTATTCACTGATATGTTCTTCAATGTTTACATCTTGTAACTGGTTTCTTTCATTAATACGGTAGCAATGAGAGGAGTATAATGAGACTTGAAACCAGTCATGAACAAAAACACATAAGGCGTATCTAGTATGCCTATATTTCCAGAATCTAGTTTAAAACAGGTTGAAAGTAAAGCATACAGAGTGCTCCTTTACATGATTACCTGTTTTCAAAAAACAAGAAACAGGCAATGGGGTAACAGATTAAGAGAGGTTTTACTGTCAGCATGGTAAAGGGTAATTTAACCCTTTACTCCATAGATACTCATTTTAAAGTATTTAATTTATTTCCGTCACTGAAAAAATATTTGTAATTTTTACAGTTATAAATATGTATCATTAGAAATATTTCTGACATTATAGCAGATGGTTGCTTAAAACAGGCTGAAAGTAAAGCAGAATATTCCTTAAGCTGAATTCTGCTTTACTTTCAACCTGCTTTAAGTGGTCACCTATTGTCAATGCTAGAAACGGTCTGTGGAGTAAAGGGTTACGATGACACAACCATTTGATTTAAGCTTGCTATTATTGAGTATATACTTGATTTCTTTATAATATATTTTACATTGATGTATTCAGCTTTGTGTATTTGAATTACATATGAAATCATGATACAGTCTATCTGGTATTCAGTGATCATCAAAAAGAAGACTCATTGTTGTATTTGACAAAGATTGTTGCTTAAAGCAGAATAGCAGTAATGTCGAAAGCTCGTATGTCAATATAGAAAACTCCTATGTTGATGTGGAAAGCTCCTGTATTACTTATACCCTCTCATTATAGATATCTATGCTACAAAAATGAGTGAGTGCTCATTACAAGATTGACTGTATATAATTCTAGTATAGAATTGATAGCTCCAAGTAAGGAGAGTTTCTCAGATGCTAAAACCCTCATGGCTGCTCAAAAGTCTATATCGTAACTACTCATTCTAATGAGTAATACAATGTAGGGTCTTATAGAAGCTTTGAAACTGAACTAAAGGACATTGAAATTCTTTAATTTACTCCTTATTGTTTGGAGCTATGATAATTGATTCTTTACTAACCCTTTGCCTGCTGATTGTGCCTTTACTTATATTTGCAAACAGTTTAGATCCAGATCAGACACCGCATAATGCGGCCTCTGATCTGGATCCAAACTGTTTGACGCTCGTCTTTAGATTTCTTTGCTTAAAAATTTGTAAATATAAATTAAACAAATTTTGCAGACAACAATTTCTAATCAGACGATATCATTGCAGGTTAAGGGTTAAGAAAAAAACATTGCTTAAGTTGTATACTAGAAGATAAGATTTTCAGAACACAATACAGTATACACAGCCAAACCAGTGTTTATTTGCAAGTCCATGCTTTTTGTCCCCCCTAACATCTTTCTTTACCTGTCTTTAATTCTCTCCCCATGTTTTCTTCTCTTTATGCTCTGATTGTTTAAAGCCTTTATCAGTTTGAAAAACAGTAAAAATACAGCAAGCGGTGCGGACCCTGATCTTAGCTCTCTGATCTGGTACGTTATATTTTGCAAATGTTGTATATATTTGTACTACCATACAGTAAAAGTTAACCTATTACCCTTAAAATAATTTTTATGCCTCTAATTTATTCCTCCATAGAAGAAAATAATTCTAATTTATCAGATGATAGCTTAAAGCAGGCTGAAAGTAAAGCAGAATGTGCCTTAAGCCGCATTCTGCTTTACTTTCAACATGCTTTAAGTGGTCACTTGTTTTCAAAACTAGAAACAGGCTATGGGGTAATGGGTTATGCATTGACTGGAGAATAGTTTTGATTTGAATCTGTCCTGTATTGTGTACAGTTTTGTTTCTATTTTTACAACTCTTTGCATATCCAGCAGTGCCCATCAGAATCCAACAATACTGTATTATGTCCTTGACTTATTGCGAGCTTGAGAATTTTTGCTTTGTGTACAAAATTTGCCCATAGCTTGCAGTAGCCTTTTCATTATATATTACTGTAAGAATGTTCTTCTGTCTTAAACATTATTTTTAAGGAATTCAATTACATTTATGTAGCACTCTAAGAAGCATAATTATACATACCAATTTGTATTATTGGACCATTGAATGGACTATACATGGGCAATTGTTTAAATAAATGATAGCTCAATGCAGAAGTAATATGGCAAATAAGATAGATTATAGATGAGCTTACTGCAGACTAAAGTAATGCAGATAGTTCAAAAGGGAGCTTTCTGTATCACTCATGTCTTGCAGGAATCAGCTACCTGTCTTTAGTGAACTTCAAGCATATTTATTGAGTGTTGGCTAAATACAGTAGAACCCCTCTATTCGACCACTAAATTGTGTTAATTATAAAGTATTTACGAACAGGTGCCTCCTTAAAGCAAGGTGACAGTAAAACAGAAAGCTCCTACACAGCTTTCTGTTTAACTGTCACCTTGCTTTAAGCAGTCACCTGTCTTTTATCACACCAATTAGTCTTCTATTTAGTGGCTGTAATAGAGAGGTTGTACTGTACTGTCCTCCATAGCCAAGTGCACAAACACATATAACAGGCGACTGCTAAAGCATGAACAAGTAAAGAAGAAAGCTCTAAAAGGAGCTAACTGCTTCATTACTTTCATCTTTCTATAGGGAAGTGTTTGTGGTGCTTATGTGGATTCCGAGGCATCCAAAGGTTCATCTATGGATGAAAGGGTTAACCCTTTACCCCATAGACTGAATCCAGTTTTGAAAATAGGTGACTACTTAAAGAAGGTTGAAAGTAAAGCAGAATGTGCCTTAAGGCGCATTCTGCTTTACTTTCAGCCTACTTTAAGCTACAACCTGCTAGAATAAAGAAAATATTCCTTATGATACATGTTCATGACTGTATAAATTGTAACTATTTTCTTCATTGGATGAATAAACTGAATGTGCTAAAAGGCAAACTTATGGAGGAAAGGGTTAAATACAAGTTTGCTAGTACAGTATTAAGAAAAAAACTATTATGACCACTGAAAAGAAGTCTTATTGATTGTTTAAAAGCCAGGTGACAGCTTAAAACACAGAAATTTCATTTAGGAGCTTTGTTTTACTGTTACCTTGCTTTAAGCTGTCACCTGTCATTTATACAATTAGGCTTTGTTTTATTGGTCATAACAGAGAGATTTTACAGCAGTGTTTGCTATGCTATTTCATACATCCAAAGGAATATTAGGTTACATAATGTAGCAAAGTACAGGTAATAAATACCTAACCTTTGAACTTAGATCAAGAATATTGTATGATTTCTCTGTCATTCTAGTATAGGGTTATTGATTTTTTGCCATATATCTAACATTAATGCCTTAAATAGTTTTCAAATTTAATTCAAATGTATACAGTAGGACTTATATATAGCAGTCACTCAGAAAGAGGAACAATCAGTTTTATATAAAGGTTGCAGTCTAATGTAGGAGAAAGAAATGCAGAAAGCTCCTATTGGAATTTGAAACTTTCTGCATTACTTACCTGCTGCGTTAAGCTGTAACCTGTCTAAAGAAAATGTCATGTTGTTTTTTTTAATGGCTGGTAAATATTGTTTTTAATGTAACGTAAATAGTAACATCTCCTCTAGGCCAACAGATTAAAATGATTAACCTGCACCTTTATAATAAAAACGCTTGTCATAATGTAAGTCTTCTCATGCTACATGACTGTACAGTAAAACCCTTCTTCCTCCACTGAAGATAATAGTTCCTCTTTATACAGTCATAAATATGCATAATAAAAAATATTTTCTATACTTAGGCAGATGTTAGCTTAAAGCAGGCTGCAAGTAAAGCAGAATGCGCCTTAAGGCACATTCTGCTTTACTTTTAACCTGCTTTATTAAGTGATCACCTTTCTTCAATACTAGAAACAGGCTATGGGGTAATGGGTTAAGGCAGGCTGCTGCTTAAAGCAAGGTATAAGTAAAACAGAAAGCTAATTTAGAAGCTTTCTGCTTTACTTTCACCTTGCTTTAAGCTGCCACCTGTGTATCATTTAATCAGAAAGTATTCTTTGGCTTCAAACTGGTTATCATACGTTTTTAATGACGTTTTGTGACCGAATAAACTTTAACCTTCTGTATGTTTTGTAATTGTTGACTGCTAAAATTTCATTGCAACAATTCTCAAAGCTGATTTTTGGGCACTTAAATCTTTCAGGAAATAACTGGAGTGCCCAAGTTGAACAGTTTGGATCCAGATGAGACACCAAGTTACTTTTCGTCTCATCTGGATCTATACTGTTTGCAGCAGTTATCACCAATTTGCCAGTGACTTGCAGAATGTTAATATGAGTGTTAGATCTTGATAGATCAGAAACTGAGTTACTAGATGTTTGGTCTGAATCTGCAGGTATTTGCAAGCTCCAGTCAAGTTGGACTAATTAGCATAAGAAGAACTAACATAAGCAACTGTTTAAAGTATATGTGTAGTAGAAGATTCTAACTTTAAACTTAACCAGGATCGTGGGTGAGGACTCGAAATAATTTTAACATTGCTAAAAACACATTAAACAATTTAAACTTACAGAACTACTCAAATAGCAGTAACAATAAAATATTGTCTTTTGTTAAGACCAACATTAACAATGGAATAAGTACAATGTTAAAGGACACTTAATGATCATCTACTTTGCAAATGTCATGAGGTAGTTTCATAGACCTGTAATTGGTTTGGAAATGAAAAGTGATACAGGCATTAGTCAATAGCTGACCTGGGCACAATGCTCAGGGTGATATAGTATGGTTTTCCATGGTACATACACATTACCAGTTGACAGTGCGATACAGAGTGATGTATTTAGCTCGAGACGATTTTGGCGGAAAAAGCCGATCTGACGAGCGCCTTGGCGCGAGTCTGATTGGTTGTTTCCGCCAAAAACGTCGAGAGCTAAATGCAACACTCTGTAGCACACTGCCAACTGGTGATGTGTTTATTATATGCCTTGAATACACTCCAGAAACAATTAAATAGTTGTTTAAATCATTTTATAGCCAAAATTTATTAGTTATTTGAAGCAGAACAAGATTTTTTGTTTGCCACAATGAATAACGCGGCACTTGTACACGTACGTAAATGACGTCATGTTAAATCAAAAGCGAGGTCAGAGTAAAATACAAAGTGGCTGATACAAGGTGGCTGATACAGACTCTTGTATTTTACTGTGCAAATACATACGGAAACGCTCGATATCATACAAAGGCATATAATAAAAGGTCCATCTGTACCCTATGTAGGTCTTAATTCTTAATCCTTTTCTCCGTTAGCTTGTTTTCAGTGGTAAACAGAGATGGTGGCTTAAAAGTAATATGTGCTTTACTTTCATCTTGCTTAATCCACTACACCATGACCTGTTTCTAGTTTTGAAAACAGTTGACTACTTAAAGCAGGTTGAAAGTAAAGCCTGCTGCTACAATCTAATAGGGTATTGGAAACATTTCTTGTGATACATATTCCTGACTGTATAAAATGGAACTATTTTCTTCAGTAGAGGAATATATTAAAGGCATAAAATGGTGTATTTATAGGGTAATGGGTTAAAGCAATCATGTTTCAGAATGAAGAAAAAAGTTACCTGTAACTTAATTATCAGGATACGGTAGAAGCATGAAAAGGCTTTTTTATAAGCAAAACGGTTAAGACACAAAAATAATGATTTGAAAAGGAACTTCTATGAGGGGTAATTAAGTTAAAATCTTTCCTCCCTAGTTGTTTGTGAAAATCAATCATCTCTAAGGTAAGGTTTAAGGCAGGTGACTACTTAAAGCAAGATGAAAGCAAAGGGGAAAGCTCCTTTGGGAGCTTTCTCCTTTACCTTTAGTTTGCTTTATAATGTCACCTGTATTCATTTGCCGCTCTCATTTGGCAGAGTAGAGGAATGTCTGAAAAGAAAGGGTTAAAAATTACAAAGCTTTTGTGAGCATACCGGTAATTATAATGCTGCAATGCCTGACACTGTGTAATATATTAACGAGACTCTCTTATTGCTCTTACAGGTAGATTCAAGGATGATGCAGATGGGGCTGAGACAACGGTGTATGCTGCCCTGGACCCAGGACTGAAGGGTCTCAGTAGGGGCTACTTTCTGAGACCTCGAGACAAGCCTAGATGGCCAAGTAGAGAAGCTAGGTAAATCATCATCAATTGTTTAAAGAAGATAAATAATAATCAGTTGAATTAACCTTTACTCCTTAGATACACGTTTAATTCATTCTTCCATTGAAGAAAGTAGTTCCAATTTATATACATGTACTTATCAATGTGCGTCGTAAGACATATTTTCTATACTCTAATAGATGGTGGCTTATAGCAGGCTGAAAGTAAAGCAGAAGTGCCTTGAAGGTGCACTCTGTTTTGCTTTCAACCTGCTTAAAGTAGTAACATATCTTCAAAACCAGAAACAGGTTATTGAGTAAAGGGTTAGGGAGGTTAAATTTAATTGGATAACTTTGGAACACAATTCAAACTCTGCTGATTTATTTATGCCCTATATAACAAAGACATGTTAGTTATTGGTCCTTCAGGCACATTCTGCTTTACTTTCATCCTGCTTTAAGTGGTCACTTATTTTCAAAACTAGAACAAGGCTATGGGGTAATGGGTTAATCTCATTCACCGCTGAAACTGTAAATGGCAATTCCAGTTTCCAATTAAGTCTAATCCATTGAAGATAATCTAGAGTTTGTTTTGTGCAGGATATTGCAGTATGGCAAATAGTGAAAACTCTGATTAGAGATTTCATTGAGGATCACTGTGATCTGGGTTTACACTGTTTGCATATAGGACAAATCAATGATTTATATTAGCTATCGTATACATGGTCTCTGGACAAATATACTCTTTACATGTACACTGTTTGTAAAAAAGGGTAAGTATACTCTTTGTATTCATTCTGAATTTAGGTTTTAGGCATTTTTAGCTCACCTGAGCCGAAGGCTCAGGATGAGCTATTGTAATCCCATTCCGTCCAGTGTCCGTCATCCGGTGTCCGTCGTCCATCCACATTTTCAAACAACATCTCCTCTGAAACCACTGACCCAAAATTTCAACCAAACTTTGTCAGAAGCATCAGTGACTAGGGGGAACGAAATCTTGTTCAAAGTTTTTGGCTAGAGTTATTCCCCTTGATGTGGGACCAGATTGTCTAACATGACCGTATAGACAACTTTTAAAAAATCTTCTTCTGAGAAACCGAAATGCCTAGACCTTTGATATTTGGTATGTATCATAACCTAATGATCTTCTACCAAGATTGTTTAAATTTTGACCATGGGGCCAAAAATGGCCCCGCCCTGGGGCTTATCAGTTTTTCTGAGGAAAACCTTTAAAAATCTTCTTCTCTGAAACTGTATGGCCTAGATCATTAATATTTGACATGTAGCTTTGCCTTATGGTCCTCAACCAAGTTTGTTCAAATTATGACCCCGGGTCAAAAATGGCCCCACCCTTGGGCTTATCAGTTTTACATAGACTTATATAGGAAAACCTTAAAAAATCTTCTTCTCTGAAACTGTAAAGCCCAGATCATTAATATATGACATATAGCTTTGCCTTGTAGTCCTCTTCTAAGATTGTTCAAATTTTGACCTGGGCCAAAAATGGCCCCGCCCTTGGGCTTATCAGTTTTTCATAGGAAAACGTTTAAAAAGCTTCTCTGAAACTGTAAGGCCCAGATCACTTATATTTGACATGCAGCTTTGCCTTGTAGTCCTCTACCAAGATTGTTCATATTATGACCCCCGGGTCAAAATAGGCCCCGCCCCAGGGCTTATCAGTTTTACATTGACTTATATAGGAAAACCTTAAAAAATCTTCTTCTCTGAAACTGTAAGGCCCATATCTTTGCTATTTGACATATAGCTTTGCCTTACGGTCCAGTACCAAGATTGTTCAAATTATGACCCTGGGCCAAAAATGGCCCCACCCTCGGGCTTATAAGTTTTTCATAGGAAATCCTTTAAAAATCTTCTTCTCTAAAACCGTAAGTCCCAGATCATTAATATTTGACATGTAGCTTTGCCTTATGGTCCTCTCCCGATATTGTTCAAATTATGACCCCTGGATCAAATGTGGCCCCGCCCTGGGGCTTATCATTTATACATAGACTTATATGGGAAAACCTTTAAAAATCTTCTTCTCTGAAACTGTAAGGCCCAGATCCTTAATATTTGACATATAGCTTTGCCTTGTGGTTCTCTACCAAGTGTGTTCAAATTATGACCCTGGGCCAAGATTGGCCCCACCCAGGGGCTTTTCAGTTTTTATAGGAAAACCTTTTTCTCTTAAACCATAAGGCCCAGATCATTAATAATCTGACATGTAGCTTGGCTTTGTGGTCCTCTACCGAGATCAAATTATGACACCTGGGTCATAGCTATATCAAAATGTTGTCTAGCCCAGTCTGCTTCTATGGTACAGTGTCCTCAGGTGAGTGAAATGTGGCCCTCTGGGCCTCTTGTTATAATGAAAGTAAAGCAGTTTGATTGATCAGACACTAGCCTCTTTATCTTCTTGTATGTAACAGTTCAATAAAGGTTCAAATTACAGTGAAACCTCTCTATTACAACCACTAAAATGAAATTTAACTTGTTTTATGAAAGGCAAGTGACTGCTTACAGCAAGAATGAAAGTAAAACAGAAAGCTTATAAAGGAACTTTCTGTTTTACTTTCACCTTACTTTAAGCAGCCACCTGATTTAAACGCCAAATAATTACAATTATTTAGTGGTTGTATTAGAGAGGTGTCACTGTATAAGAAGAAAATAACTTTGGAGTAGGTAGCTTGAAAATTAATGCTTTATTTTGTTACAGGAGGAAAGAGTTTCAGCATTTCCTATGGAAGTCCACAGTGGATAACCTGAGACAGTATTTATCTGAGGATGTTCTGAAGCTGCTGAAGGAGGAAGAGCAAGGCAACAAAACCAAATGAGCTGCTGTCCTTTAACCCATTCCTCTATATACAGTAAAACCTCGCTATAACCACCACTAAAAAGAAGGCGCATTGATTGCATAATAGAGAGGTGGCTGCCCAGCTTAAAGGAAGATGACAGTGAAACAGAAAGCTCTTAAAGGAGCTTTCTGTTTCACTGTCACCTTGCTTTAAGTGGTTACCTATCATGAACACCCTGATAATTAACCTAATTTAGTGGTCTAAATAGAGAGGTTTTACTGTAAAAGCCTTTGGATGCATTTACCCATTCTCTGTAAATGGAGTTAAATGAGAAAGCATTATGTTTCAGCAAAATTAAAGTAAATGATATTTCTGCTTTAAGCAGCAACCTTTCTAAACCATTTACTCCATGGCAAGCATCTAGTTTTGTAGGCTGGCAACCACTTTAATCAGGATGATAGTAACTAAAGTAGAGTGTGTCTTAAGGTGCATTCTGCTTAACTTTCAGCCTGCTTTAAGCTAATACCTGCCAGAATAATTTAAAGATTTTTTCACTTAAATTGGAACTATTTTCTGCAGAGAAGGAATTAATTAAATGCATAAATATCAGTATCAATGGATTAATGGGTTAAATATTTATATTGCTGTATCAGATTGATGATGGTTACTGGGGTATATGCACTGATGGCAGTAGAGGAAAGGGTTACTGGTAAATCAAAGTTATATACACAAAGACGCTGACTGAGTACATGAAAAGTATTATATTTTATCCAGGTCCCATTTTAACAATGTAGCTAATTTATGTAACAGTGTATCTTCAGTGTGTTTGAAGATTTTTGTCTCTAAAACTGCCTTTCTTTAGCCCACCTGGACTTTCTGTTGTTTATGAGCAGATGTGATTTTTGGATGTTGTTTGTCATCAATAATTTAAATGTTCATTCTTTCCTTTCCTTGTTGTTACCTATTCTTAATTTACGCTTTTTCTTGAGTTTGTTCTTCTCAGAAAAATAAGCTGTAGGAAATGTTTCCTGTATCATGACAAAGCAAAGTCAAGACTCTAAGCATATTGAAAGTGAAATTCGTTATACATTTTAGTATGCTTTCTGCACCTGTCTTGAAACACTGAAAGCTAGGTACACACATGTATAGGGGCAATGGTTAACATCTTCTTAAGGGTCAACTACGTTTTCTAGGCAGTGTTCATGGAACATTCATGTCTAGATCAAGTTTGAAAATAGGATCAACTGTTATCTCACTAGATTTGAATTGTGATCAAAATGTGATGTCGAATTTGTGTAAACTGTCACTCAGAAGAAGGTGAATAGGTAGTCTTCAACCCATTACCCCATAAATTTGCCTTTTAATACCTCTAATCTATTCCTCCACTAAAGAAAATAGCCCCATTTTATACAGCCATGATTATGCACCATAAGCAATTGTTTCTATAATTATCCATGTAGATGGTAGCTTAAAGCAGGCTGAAAGAAAAGCAGAATGTGCCTTAAGGTACATTCTGCTTTACCTTCAATCTGCTTTAAGTGATCACATGTCTTCAAAAGTATAAACATGCTATAGGGTAAATGGTTAACTCTTTTCTCCATAGCTAAAAGGTAAATCATTGATATATTGAACAGTTGTAAAGGCAGGCGACTGCTCAAAGCAAATTAAAAGTAAAGCAGAACGTTTCTTTAGAAGCATTCTGCTTTGCTTTTATCTTGCTTTAAACTGCCATCTATATTCAACAGCATTAATAAATACTCATTTGTGCTAGTTACACAGAGGATGGGTTAAAAGCATCATACAGCAGTAATATGGTGGTGGACAGGGTTAATACTGATGGTAGGTTGAGGCTTGGCAAAAGCAAAGCAAAAAAAACATTCTGCCTGACGTTTGATCTGCATTAACCCATAAAATATGCCTTTTTACGCCTTAAATATATTCCCCCACTGAAGAAAAAAGTTCCAATTTGTAGAGTCATAAATATGTATGATTAAAATGATGTTCTATGTTTAAGCAGACGTTAACTTAAAGCAGGCTGAAAGTAAAGCAGAATGTCAACCTGCTTTTAGTGGTCAACTATTTTCAAAACTAGAAACTGGCTATGGGGTAAGGGGTTAAGTAATCACCAATCTTTTTATACTTCTTCAAACCGTGATTTCTTTACACAGGATTGACTATATACATGTACATGTATTATACTGATAGATTGGTTGTTCAGCTTCAATTAGCTTATATAATGTCTTTAAAGAAACTGTGTGACAAGATTATGATTGCATAATTATGTTTATTTATTATTCTGAATCATTTAGAAAAGTTTAGACTAAATATCATGTTGATATCTATTAGCCCTGACATGCTGGGGACCTAGTATCAATATACATTGTAATTCTTTGGCAGCATTGCAGACACGGATCAGTTGGCTCCTGAAGATGTAATATGAGCTGTCTACACTATAATTTAACCCTGTACTCCATAGCCTACTTCTCGTTTTGAAGACAGGTGCCACTTAACCCTTTACCACATAGCCTGTTTCTAGTTTTGAAGACAGGTGAACACTTAAATCAGGTTGAAAGTAAAGCAGGATGCACCTTAAGGTGCATTCTGCTTCACTTTCAGCCTGATTTATGCTTCCATCTCCTAGGGTATGGAAAATCTCTCTTTTGAAACATGTTGATGACATGTATGAATTGGAACTATTTTCTTCAGTGAAGGAATTAAATAAATGTGCTAAAAGGCGCTTCTATGGGGGAAAGGGTTAAAGCAGATTGAAAGTAAAGCATTGTTTTAATTTCAACCTTCTTTAAATGGTCATGGCTTCAAAACAAGAACCAGGCAATAGGGTAATGGGTAAAATGGGAGAAGTCAAAAATGTGTTGAGGACTCATTCTTTGAGGAAGCATTAATAGGAGAAAAGAAACTACTTACCCTCCACCCCATAGAAGCGTCTATTAGCACATTTAATTTATTCTTCCACTAAAGAAAATACTTCTAATTTATAGTCATGAACATGTACCTCAAAAAATATTTTCTAAATCTTATCAGGTGATAGCTTAAAGCAGGCTTCAACCTACTTTTAGTTGTCACATGTTTTCAAGACTATAATTAGGCTATGGGGTAAGTTTCCAAAACTATTTTCTGCATTATTTTGCCACCAGTTTTGAAGAGTATTACATGTATTGCTCCATGTTTTGATTGTTTGCTCAACACAGGTTTAACTTCATAACCAAATTCATGTTTCTGTATTTATATATCAAAGCCATTTCCCCTGTGATACTTTTCTTGTTTTTTTGGTTGTTTCACCAATCCGTCCAATAATGTTGATATTTGCTTTTACTGGAACAAATCCTTAGTACAGTAAAACCTCTCTACAACGACCACTAAATTGTGTTGACTATTTGGTGTTTACAGCAGGTGACTGCTTTAATCAAGGTGATAGTAAAACAGAAAGCACCTAAACCCATTACCAAAATAGCCTAATTCTATTTTCTAGTAACTATGATCCTTGTTGCATTTACACCAATATACCAGGAAAGGAACAGCATTTTTCACTAACTTGTATATTTTTGTACTGAATCACCCCAGAGGCTTACTCTACCATTTTATTTGTTTAGAAACTGTAGACCCTTTACTCCCTAGCCTGTTTCTAGTATTGATGATAGATGACCACTTAAAGCAGGTTGAAAGTAAGGCGCATTCTGCTTTACTTGCAGCCTGCTTTAAGTGGTCATCTGCTAGAATATAGAAAATATTTCTTATGATACATAGTCATGACTGTATAAATTGAAACTTCTTTCTTCAGTGGAGTAATGAATTAAATGAGCTAAAAGGGAGAAAGGGTTACAGACTGTGAAGTCATGATTAGTTGTCCTCATCCTATGTATGCTGAGATTATTATTTTGATATTAACATTGTATTTTTCTTATCCATTTACCTTTTCAATGTTAAAAAGCACACTATGTGATATGATTTACACTTTTGTTTATACCCATGTACTTGTTTTACAATTCTGTCCTGTGATTCTAGTTTTTGTTTAACTATATCAGGGTAGCATTTACTTGTAGATGTGTGATTCATAAACTCTTTCAACACCCAGAAACGGGTGTTTGCTGAAACTGTTGTTTGCTTCAATACTGAAATTGGTACAATTTTCTTAATTACAAAAGAAACAGGATCTCTCTAGACAAAGAATTTGAATCCTGATCTGGCCTCACATTAAGGCCTGAACTGGGTCCAAACTATTTGCAAGGACCTTAACCTCTTCATTGCCATGATGTTATCTGCTTTAAAAACCCTCTGGTTTTATTTCTAAAATTGAAATACAGTCGATTTTCAATATCTCTAAGTCAGTTTTGTTGAACATACCCATATTTCAAAGTTAAAACGTGGCTAACTTTGAAATATGCGTATGTTTGTCTTAACCTAGCATGAAATAATGCAATTCTTGTGTCGACAAATGGGATAATTCCAATTCAGCGAGTTTTAGATATAGAGATTCACCTGTAGGTAAAATGACTAAAGCAGTATAATACTGAGTGTCAAATTTCAAATTTTTTCATTACTCTCAGTTCATAATTTACATTAAAACATCAAAATGTAATGCGGTCAGTCTGATCAGGATCTAAACTGTTTGCAAATAACTACTGTGTTCTGGGTAAGGCAGTGAAGGGGTTTAATTAAATTCATGGTAAATTTGCCAATCATTTTCTGTCGTTTAGTTTGCAAAAACGCCGAAAAAAAGCAGTTCATTTCTTATATTTACATCAATTATTTGTTGTAATTTCTAATACTAAATGCGCATTTAAATAGTAGATGCATGTATGTTAAATCATATTAGAGGTTGTTAACATGAATAATGTGTACCCTGAAAGAAACAGCCATAATGGCATTACTGATGCAAGGCAACAAAATGATACGGAGAGCAGATCCATAAGCCCTGCCTCTTCTGTGAAAGGTATCAAGTCCCGCCTTCTAGAAAAATTGCATCTATACGAATTAAACGTCATTTTTTTCAATGGAATTGAATGGGGCTAATGTAAACCTTCTTTTGTGTGGATGTTTAACATGTGACAAGGTTTTACTGTATTGTTTATACCATCATATTATAATTTATATATAATCACATTATACATGTTATATTACGTATATATATTTAGAAATTGTACAGCTTAAAATGACTACAGTTATTGAGATTTAACCATGTTTTAGAAAACTGAATGATGAGAGATCTTGATTACACAGTTATAACCTTTCTTTGGATTGAACGTTTCATTCAATGTTCTTTACCAGGATGCATAATTTGCCAGACAAGGGAGATAACTTATATCTCATCCCAAGTATATGTACTAGAATGGATTATTTCCCTTTCTCTTTAAATCAAATAAATTTGCATTAAAAATTGACCAGGATCTTCATGTGCAATCCACAAAGAGGTCACAATTAAACCCCAGTTTATATAGTAAGGAAATAGTGATATGCGATAAATATTAAATATATTATCGTATAAAACAAGAAAACTTTCTTGTTTGGTTTACCCATTTTAGAGTGGATGCCGAATATCAATCTTTGCCAACAGCTTTGAACCTGATTAGAAGCTGAGTAACTGGCCATTTTATCTGGATCCATACTGTTTGTGGCTCAATTTCCGTCTTAAAATATAGAGAAAGAGTTTATCAGTAAGAAAGCCATTTTAATGTTGAGCAGACAATATTTTTTCAGCGCTTAACCCTTTCCCCCATAATGATGGCCTCCAATTACGACGAAAGTGACACAAAGGAGTACTTATTGATGATGTCTAAGACAGATGGCAGCTTAACACAGGATGAGAGTAAAGCAGAAAGCTCTCATTGCAGCTGGCTGCTTCTCTTTAACTCATTCAACCTTTCCAGTTTCCTATCAAGTCCAGTCCATCTATGGCTAGCTAAGTTTATTTCAAACTAACAAACAGTGTAGACCCCGATCAGAGGGCTCCTTTAGGAACTCTTTGATTTAGGTGTACACTGTTTGCAAAAGGTATGTGTATTATTTTAAGGAACATTGTTTGTAAATGACTAGTATACTCGTTGCTAGGGTTGAATCTGAATGTGTTAAGCTGTCATCATAGTTGGATATACAGTAGAACCCCTCTATTACTACCACTAAATTGTGTTAATTATAATAGGTTTACCACACGTGACTGCTTAAAGCAAGGTGACAGTACAACAGAAAGCTCCTATAGGAGCTTTGTTTTACTGTCACCTTGCTTTAAGCATGTCACCTGTCTTTTATCCAAACAATTAGTCTTAGTGGTCATAATAGAGGGGTTGTACTGTAGGCAATTTTGCGTATGGAGGAAATGGTTAAAGTGTGAAGGCTTCTGTATGCAGGGAATAGCAAGTGACTTACCATGATAGGCAAGTGTAGTTGGACATTACACCCAGTCCACAGTATCCCTCCTATTGTTGTACCAGATTCCATCCCTCCTATTGTTATATACCAGATCCCTGTGTGGACAGTTTTATCATTGGTATTTTTGCAATAAAGTCAGTTTTTAGAACTACTTTGACTTCTTATTACATTTTACCACATAACTGATACACATTGTACAATGAAGATCCACTGTTTCATACACTCAAAAGATGGCTTGAATTTGGTGTGTAAAGCAAGGGATCTCTTAAAAGTGTCTAATGGAAGTAAAGCAGGAAGCACCTGTATGAGCTTTCAGTTTTATATTAATTTTGCTGTAACCCATTATCTCAGAACTATGCCTTTTATGCCATTAATTTACTCTCTATATCCTAGCATATAGTAGCTAAAAGCAGGCTCAACGTAAAGCAGAATGCACCTTAAGGCTCAACCGTTGACGACGAACGACGCATACCAGACATTCGAGGATTGCAAAAGCTCACCCCGAGCTAGCTCAGGTGAGCTAAAAAGCTACCCAGATACGTGTAAAACCAGGATGCCAACTTGATGCTTGATCATATATGCAAACACTAGATGTTGGCCTATTAATGTAAAGGTCATCAAACTGCAATGCAACACGCTGTACTCATTGAAGGGCATAAAGCATATGAAGCTGCAGTGCTTTATAGTCCACAACTGACCTAAATGCAACTAGATGTGTTGGAGTGTCATGAATGCCCCAGCAGGCAACAAAGTATAAACACTGATCAGAAATCATGGTTATGCACATATGTGTATGTAAGATAATGAGCAAAAACTGAAATGTTTGAAATTTTCTAAGTCCAAGGGGCACAACTCTGTCAAAAACTTATTCAATCCAAACCCAATTCAAATTTGACTTGTGATCTGTCATAATTTAGCTGTACCAGTATACAGTATTCAATTAAAATGAGTGAGATAATGAGGTTAATTAGAAATTTTCTAACTGTAAGGGGCCCAACTCTTCCAAGAATTATTTATAAAATTTGACCTGCGCATTCCCATGATATAATTAGTTGTATCCTGCATTTTATTTCAAAATGTCAATGCATGACAGATATTGAGCAGAAACCTAGAATTATTAGAACTTTTCTAATTCCCAGGGTCTAAGGTACATAACTCTGCCAAAAATTATTAAACTGGAGCAAAACATGACTTGAATATTCTTGTTATGTACCTATCTTCCAATTTTGGACTAAAAATCTCAAAGCATGATCTAGATGATGCGAGGAAACAAGTCCAAGGGTCTTAACTCTGTAAAATGTATTTGGTTGAAACCAAATTCAAACTTGACCTGCTTATTGCCACAGTACATCTATATGAATTTGAATTCAATATGTGCATCTACAGCAGAGATAATGAAAGGAAACTGAATGATGACGGCAGGATGAAAGGACGTAAAGGGGTAACACTATATTCCCCGGCCAATTCATCACATGGGCATATTTACTTTACCTTTGTTTGTACGGATGGACAAGGGTAACACTATGAAAGGAAAGGGCCAGTTAACCAATGGAGGTATTGTTTAATTAGCACATTACCCCATAAATAAGCCTTTTTACGCCTCTAATTTATTCCTTCACTAAAGAAAATAGTTCCACTTTTAATTATATAGCCATGAATGTATACCATTAAAGCAGGATGAAAGAAAAGCAGAATGTGCCTTAAGGCACATTCTGCTTTACTTTCAACCTGATTTAAGTAGTCGCCTATTTTCAAGTCTAGAAAAAGGCCATGGGGTAATTAATCAGGCATACTTGATGTATTTCAGAACTTTTATTGTGTATCAGGTAAATTGAAATAGCAGCAATATCAGTATCCTATATATTACATTTTATTTTTTATGTACATCACACATAACAGACATTCAGCAATCACACCATTTCCCCACACATTGACAGTCCAGACTAGTCAGCTGCTCTCTCTCATGATGGATGAAAATGTTCCCAATCTCTCTCACTCCCCTGGCATGCCCTGAAATAAGAAATCAATGCATACAGTAAAACCTCTCTATTACGACCACTAAATTATGTTTATTACTAGGGTGTTTACGATAGGTGACCGCTTAAAGCAAGGTGACAGTGAAACAGAAAGCTCCTTTAGGAGCTTTCTGTTTCACTGTTACCTTACTTGAAGCAGTTGCCTCTCTATTATACAATTAATTAGCCTTCGTTTTAGTGGTCATATAGTGAGGTTTTACTGCAGATACAAATTTGTACTAAAAAACATTCAACCTGTCACTCCATAGATACACATTTAAATGCCTTTGATTCATTCCTCTGGACATGGACTGAAGAAAACAGTTCCTTTTAAACAGTCATTAATATGCAATATAAAGCCATTTCCTATAACCTATCAGATGGAAGCTTATAGCAGACAGAAAGTAAAACTGAATGGGCCTTCAGGCGCATTCTGCTTTACTTTCAGCCTGCTTTAAGTGATCACCTGTCTTCAAAACTAGCAACAGGCTATGTATGGGGTAAAAGCTTATTGAGAAAAGGATTATTGAGGAACTCGGGATGCGCTTATGTCCTAATAATTTTATAGTTCGCACTATGATATTGTTTTTTATTGCCATATGTTTAAGCCATTACTCCATAAAACATCTTTTTACGCCCTTAATTCATTCCTCCACTTAGGAAAATACTTCCACTTTATAAAGTCATGAATATATCCTAGTTGATGATAGCTTGAAAAAGACTGAAAATAAGCAGAATGTGCCTCACGGCACATTCTGCTTTACTTCATCTCTCTTCAAAACTAGAAACAAGCTATGGAGTAAAGGGTTAAAGAAGAAACATGGAAATATCAAATTATAGACTTGCTAGTATCAAGCAATGTTTCAAATAATAAATATGATATCAATACAAAGGTGGTCACTAAATTTAGGATAAAAGTAATGCAGAAAGCTTTCTAAGATACCATCTGTATTCAAGATGGTCAAAGAATCGTTTGAATTACTACTAAATGCATGTTTGTTAAGATAGGTCTGCATCGGTCTAACTATGGCTATACAATTCTCCTTTAAAACAAAGTCTAGGATAAATGCTTAAAACAGATTGAAAGTAAAGCAAGAAGTGTTTATGTTAGCTTCAGCTTTATTTAAAAACATTTAAGTGAAGGAATTGGTATGTACTGTACTAACATATATTTTATATAATAATTACTTTAAAGGTATCTGTGATAGTACTGTTTGTAATTAGTGCGAAAAACATGTCAGTGATTGAGATAAAGGGAGACAAATCTACTGCAAAATGCAAATACATGTATATTCAATTGTGCAAGCATTTGCCTCCCTTGGTCTTCAAATAAAAATAGATCACTTAAATAATTTTTACTATTTATACATTTGTATCTTGGAAACAAGTTTACATGATTCCAAGACATTTTATTAAACTAGATCTATTATATATAAATCTCAGTTCTGCTGTTGTACAAAATGTATATCATATGTTATCTAATTTCCACATGTTCGTTTTAAAGTGCTATTGTTTTATAGTAACTATAATCGGAATATGGCTTTTTTATTTATGCTTTTCGGTCGATTACCACGAAATAGCAGTGGATGATCACTTGGTAATCCACTGCAGTGGATTAACACCAATCGCTTTTTATTATGTATTTTCCCCGTAGGGCTCCCCAAGAATTATAGTCAATCGTGTCTTATCGTTAAATTCCGGCAGTCCGATTTGTCGCGAACTACTCACCGGAAGAGCACGAATCCAAACTCGGGGACAACGAGTGACGTCATTATACCGCCAACTGTCACGCGCATGTGTTCGACATAAAACGTGGGGCTCAACACGGGATAAATAATGTACGTTCGCTTTCAATTTTTAAACAATTTCGTTTAAAAAGTGGCTTAAAAGCATAAATAAATAGAATAACTGTGTTTTTTCAGTGTAAGATCGAATTTAATCCATTTCGTGAACATCAGACTGTTATATTTTCACTCGTGGCTTCGCCACTCGTGAAAATATAACGTCTGATGTTCACTCAATGGATTAAATTTCGATCTTACACTGAAAAAAACAGTTATCCTCTATATATATTATGGCTAATGTTTCAAATTTTTGTTGCAAATCAGACTAAAATAAAGCATCTTGTATCTATGTAAAACTGCCCTTATGTGGAATACATTTAGGTAATTATCTCATTATCCACTGAAACTTCCAATGGGCAATTCCAGTTTGCAATCAAGGCTGGTCCATTTTAGACTATTTAGGGTTGTTTTTGTAATAAATTGCAAAATGACAAACAGTGAAGTCCCTAATCAGAGTGCTAAGAGCCCTCTGATCAGGGACTTCACTGTTTGCATAGGACAAGTATACTTTTCACAGATACACATTTGGTAAAGGATGCATATATGGTTCACTAGGGCTCAATGAGTTATGTGAAACTTGACTTACCTCGTGGAATTACTTGTGTCAGACATAGATGCCAACCCATAACATGAGGAATAGAACACCAAAACCCATGAATATTGAGGCTACCAGAGACACCAGTAACTCTTTGAAAACATCTCGGGTAAATTTATTTGATGTAACTTCATATCTAAGCAGAAGTTAAGGAATATATGACAAACATATTACATCTTTAATTTATACCTCAACTGTCTACAGAAGGACATAGTTCCAATTTATAGTCATGAATATGTACAGTAAGAACTATTATCTTAACTCTTGCATAAATAAGCCTTTTTATGACTTTAGTTTATTTTCCACTGAAGGATTTGATTTGATTTGTTATGATTTTACGTCGCTTTTAACATTATTTCAGTCATATCGCGACGTCCAGCTAATTATAGGTGGAGGAAGACCCTCCACTGAAGGAAATAATTCCAATTTATACAGTCAGGAATATGTAGTGAAAGAAATATTTTCTATATTCTATCAGATGATAGCTTAAAGCAGGCTGAAAGTAAAGCAGGGCGCATTCTGCTTTACTTTCAACCTGCTTTAAGTAGTCACCTGTTTTCAAAACTAGAAACAGGCTATGGGGTAATGGGTTACAGAGCACCAGATAAGGGTAGTTTTTCAAAAACTAAAATCTTTATTTCTGAATTAAACCCTATGGTGTCACTACTCATTAGAATCGTCTCTTCGAGACGATTCTAATGAGTAGTAACACCATAGGATTTAGTGCTAAAAAGAGTGAGAAAATGTTGGGATTTGTTGAAAAAACTACCTCTTATCTGGAGCCCTGGGGTTAATAATTTAAACACTGAAAAATATTTGCAGCCATTTGCCTTAAAAGATAGAAAATAATGTGAAATGTTAAATATGAAAGTTATCTCTTAAATGTAAAGGATACACAAAGAACCATGCCATGAAGAAGATGCCAATGCCCAGTAGGACTACTGTCAGATGTGGGAACACAGCTGGGTTGATTGGGCTGACATACCTACTCATCTGGTCTATCGACAACGTCTGAAACAAAAATAAAATCAGTTTAATTATGCATATTATTGCCTGACTAGAAATACATTACATAATGCAACATTTTTAAATTTAAAATTAATTTCACATTTTTTGGCAAGTAACATGTAACACTGTGCTGTTTGCCGCACAGGTGTGGGCAGAAACAGCATCTTCTGTAATGGTTGCAAACTCTGGGTCCACAAGAAATGCAGTGGTCTCAGGAGGCTGGTGGAAGATCCTGACTTCAGATGTTCCCGCTGCCTGGGAACCGCTCGCCCCATTGACTGCAGGGCACAGAGAGAGGTCCAAGTTGGCCAAGACAAGCTGGAGGTGGTTCTCTCCTTTTGCTACCTTGGGGACATGTTGTCTGCAGCAGGCGGCTGTGACCTTGCAACAACGGCTCGTGTTAAGTCTGCCTGGAAGAAATTCAAGGAGCTACTGCCTGTCCTCACGTCACGCCACCTCTCATACAAGACATGCGGCCGCATCTACAGCATGTGCGTGCGAAGTGTTATGCTCCACGCCAGTAAAACCTGGCCTCTGACCAAGCCAAACTTCCAGTGCCTGCAGCGTAATGACAGGGCCATGATCAGACAGATTTGCAATGTCAAGCCAGAAGATGTGACCACTGTCCAATCCAGGAAGCTGCTAATGCAACTTTGCATAGAGGACTTGGAGCTCATCTTGAGGGAAAGACGGCTTCGATGGTATGGGCACGTTGAACGCTCCACTGGAGCTATTAAGTACGCCAAAGATATAAAAGTTGCAGGGAAGCGTGGGCCTGGGAGGCCCAAGCTGTCATGGAGGGAGCTGACTGTAAGAGACCGCCAAGAATGGGGACTCTCAGCAGTTGACCCACATGATAGAAAAGCCTGGAGATCCTGTGTAAGAACCGCCATGCGTGCAGCTAGCCAGTTATTTCGAAGGGAGCCCACTGTTGTGGACAATGCTCCCACCCCTGCACGTTAATCAAAAAATCCGATGATGATGATTTATGTCTAATGTGGTTTTATGAGTAATCTCTGTTAATTTTTTGTGCGAGTGATTTTATTTATTCTCCTGCACATACGCCGCATAGTATTTCAGTAACATATATATTTGTATACTAAAATATAGTACTGCCACATTGTAATAGCATGCCACTGCTCTAGACTCATGGGAAGATACCACACCTAGTCACATTACAAACTGACTCATGGTTGACCAGTCATATTTCCTTGTACTGGCCTTTTGACAGAGACCGAGTTGCAAGTCCCTCGCTGAAAGATGCCAGATCAGGGGCCTCAGCGATGACTGCTGGTAGACCGGAATGGTACGTGGAAAGAAAGTTTTGTTTGTTTGTTTTGTTTGTTAACGTCTGTTTCTGCCATCTATGAGCTAATTGGACGCCCCAGAGAGAGGGGAGCGGATACAGAGAACCCGGGGCGCAATGCCCTACTTTGTTATCGAAAGAGTTCTCTGGTTCTTTTAGATGCCAAGTGTAAAGCACTCATACATCGGGCCTCGGTTTATAAAGTCTCATCCAAACTTGGTCCGGCAGGGGATCGAACTCGCAACCCCTGACGTGGTAAGCGGGTGCTGTACCTCTCGACTACGTCCGCCGGTGTGGAAAGAGGGTGAATTTGTAAGAATCGGTTGATGTTGGGATCATGCGGTATGTTCTGTTGTGGTTTTTCCTAGTCTGCGTTGAGGACTGTAAGATACATGTTGGCATCTATGTTGACCAAGTTGTTTATTATCTTGTAGAACATTGTCAGTTGTTGTTTTGTTCTTCCTCTTCATCCAATACTGTCCACATTCAACTGAATATTCTGACAGGTTTGCGCTAGAAGGAAAGACTTAAGTTAAAGGTGAAGGTATGTACAGTGTGAGATAAAAGTTAAAAGCAGGAAGAAGAAATTAGGAGTGGGCAGCAAGTTGAGCCTTGAAGGCATCAACTACGCCCGCTGACACTATGTCTGGTGGAAGCTTGTTCCATTCCCAAATTGTGTGAGGGAATAAGGACTGTAGAGTGTAGGTAGTGGAACTGTATGGAATTTGGAAGGTGTGACTGTGCGACTTAGAGGATGTTCTGAGAGGTTTACAAAGATGGTGGAATTTGTCGATAGCTACAATGCTGTTGTTTATCTTAAAGAGCATAGTTAAACGAGAGTCACGCTGACGGTCTTGGAGCGATTTCCATTTCAGGTCATTGATCAATCATGGTGGAGACGCTTGAGCGGTTGTGGTAGTAGTTCTTCACAAATCTAGCACCTCTTCGCTGGATCATTTCTAGTCGTTGAATGTCGCCTTTTTTCATAGGGAACTCAGACACAGCTAGCATATTCAAGACTTGGTCTGACGATTGTGGTGTTTGCAGATTCTTTTTCTTTGGTTGATATATACCATGAGGCTAGACGCATTGCCAAGCATGCGGTTTGGCAAGCGAAATCAGAGGCTGAAAAGGACAGGTTTGCGAGCATAGATCTCTCCAAATGATGGAACTATTTAATCACTCAGAATGCTATTTCTTGTGGTTTGATCCCGATCTTGCTATAATAAAAGGGAGTTTAAGCCCCCCAAAAAATATGTGTATTGTTGGGTTGGAAGCCATTGAGTCATGCATATTAATGAGATCTCCGAAGGCCACGCCCCCTTTTGGCGTTTGGCATTGCTAGTTTAACATGTCTGCAACACTACTCCACACACACACACATTGACATGTGTTTTGTATGCTATATATGTATACAGCTATCACACGACATTTACCACAAAGCTTATGCGGGACTATAAACCTCAGCAGAAACAACAACAACATTTAGCACAGTGATCCATGCATAGGGCAAGGACGGTCATCACCAGATGGGACAGAAAAAGCCTTTTGCCGACAATGCATATATAATTTATAGTGACCGGACCCAGGAATCGAACCCGAGCATTGTTTCCATTGAGCCAAAAGTCTGGACGTTAGGCTCGAGGCTTAGCACTGCCTATATTTCACAACAATATCAACATAGACGTAGAGAGTCTGAGCTAATTACGGTCTGGTTAGATCCCAGCTCATTATTTGGAAGCAGAAGAGCGATTTGTGTGCATGTTTTATGTATAATAGTTTTCAACTTCAAACATTGACTTTATGGACTTGCGTTGATTAAAGCCATTTAAAGTTCGATACACATTGAACAACTACTTCAATAATGAAGACATTCACAAATCTCAGTTCATGTAATATTTTACATTCACCGGAAGTGGCTTGCACCAAACCTTTAAGTATACGTGGCGAGAATTAATTCAAGATAGACGAATCATTTCAACATATTCTGAACAAAACTTTCGAAATTATCAATTCAAAATAACTATTAAAGCCTGTTTGACTATTGACATTCTTACATTTGCATTATTTATCCTGAAAATTAACAATAATTTTCAACCGGCGACTTACCATGATTGCAATGTGTACAGCGGAAACAGCTACCACTTGTTAATGCGCTTGCGCAAACGGGAAGCGTTTCGGGATAATTCATTTCATGCCGGAGGGGTAAAGGCTAAATAAATATCTACGGCAACCTAGATGGGACAGTGAGCAGTTACAAAAATTATGATTCCTTTTTCACAATATATTCAATTTCAAGTCATCTCTTTATTTTGCTTTAAGTTCATTTGATAGCCCACAATCCTTGCAACATATCGTTACACCAAGTAATAAAATAGTCTAACCCATATGTGTTGATCTATCGGTTTAGCGGCAAAACTTCAGAGTTCGGATTAACCGAGGGCACGTGCGCCGCGCTTTGCGTTAGAAATAAATCAAAGAGCAACTTAACTGGAAAAAATGAATAATTTGGAAACGAAGATGGATTGAAAATGGAATTTAAACGATGTGTCTGGAATATAAAACATAGTATTTGTAGTTAACGGTGCATAACTAGATCTAGATACTAGATTCTTAATTGGAATTATGTTCAGCAAAATAAGTAAGGGGTTCGGTTCGTGGCAGGCTGGATACGTGGACCCATATTACGGAGAGAAAAGGGTTTGTATTTCTACAAATAGCTAATCAAACCAATTAATAAATATTGTTTGATAACTTATGATAAGTGAAACTTGTGATGAGCGGCATCTCAATTCTTCTGCGACTTCCTGTTTTTACTTTTATCAGGAACGTATTTATAGAGACTCCCTCTAATATACGTCCCTGCTTTTATCTTACACTTTACATACTTTCACCTTTTATTTTAGATTTTTCTTCTAGCGCACCCCTGTCAGAATATTCAGTTAGTTGAATGTGTTGAATGACAGTATTGGAAGAAGAAGACTATTAATTGACACAGTTGATCCTAGTGACCAGTATACTGGCCATTTTCATTTACAAACAGTGTAGATCTATATCTGAAGAGTACTTTTGTGCCATACAAACAGTGTAGACCAATCAATGTATAAATTTGAACTATTTTCCTCTGTGGAGGAATAGACTGAATGAGCGAAAAGGCACTTCTATGGGATAATCATATGTAGTACATAGGGTCAGGAACGTACATTATATCTATATACGTAGGGGAAAAGGTTAACTCTTTCCTCCCTGAAACTTTAAATGGTCAATACTCAATTCCTGTTTCAATTTCTTACTTTTAGTTTTAAGGGTTGCTTTTGTCAATGTTTGGCATTGTGACAAACAGTGAAGACCCTGATCAGAGGGCTCCTAGGAGCCCTCTGATCTGGGTCTTCACTGTTTGCATCTAGGACAAATGTACTATTCACACATACACTGTTTGCAAAGGACGCCAATATGCGGGACTAGGGTTCAAAGGGTTAAAGAATGGTCACTTACTGATTTGTTGTTGGTTTAATTTTATATTCAGTCAAGAATGTACAGACATTGCAATAAGGTCAACCTTTACCATGCTAGTCAGTTTCTTTCTTTTGAGGATAGTTGGCAACTTAAAGCAAGTTGAAAGTAAAGCAGACTGTGCCTTAAGGTGCATTCTTCTGCTTTACTTTCAGCCTGCTTTAAGCTACAAACTGTTAGGATATAGAAACTATTTCTTATGGTACATATTCATGGCTGTATGAAGTAAAACTTTTTCCTCAGTGTATGAATAAATTAAAGGCGTAAAAAGGCGTATTTATGGGGTAATGGGTTAAAGGACAAAATACTCATACACGTCACTAGGGGGCTCAATGTGTTGATACAAAACTAAATTTTAAAGACTTAAACTTTTGCTACTATTTCTTGATAATCAAATAAAAATACATGAGTTTGGGCTACCAGGTTTAAAAAATTTGATCATACAGAGTACATGTACTTTCTGTATCAATTTGGGTATATATTTTGACCGAACAGTGTTGAGAGAAATAATTATACAATTATATGGGCTGGGCGTTAAATACAGATAAGTTATTACACATGTACACAGATAAACATTAAATAATAATCTTTTTTTCTTAACTATTTCTTAACTATTTAATCTGTTCTTAATCTGATCTGAATTCTATATTTATCTTTGACATAATCACAGCACCAGATAAGGGTAGTTTTTCAAAAACTAAAATCTTTATTTCTAAATTAAACCCTATGGTGTCGTGTCACTACTCATTAGAATCGTCTCTCCTCTTATCTGGAGCCCTGCATAATAATGTTTACTAGTTGTTATTAATTTTGTTTGTAATACTGTAAGCCATGTGTATGTACATGTATTGATTTGTTTTTATATTACTGTTCAAACAAATACTTTCATAGTCATGGCATTGTCATTACATGTAGTTGACCTAAATATCATATACCCAATACAGTTTAACTTGTATTGAAAATAGAAGATACGGTACAAATTGTTTTAAATGGCCAATTAAAACAAACTAAATTGAAAGTTTAATAAAGGTGACAGCTTAATGCAGAACTTAAGTAATCTAAAAGGTCCTGTAAGTGCTTTTTGTATTACTTAAGTCCTGTATGAAGTAGTGTATTATATTTTTAAATCTTTATGTATTAGTAGTTGCACAAGTTTTACGTACACTTCTATAAAAACTGAGTCACTTTCATTACTCCAGACAGTTTAGAACTTGATCAGATGGAAATCTAACGCGGTTAGATCAGGTTTCAGACCAGATGATGTGCTACATGAACTTTGGTGATTTTTTGTTGTTAAAGATTAAAGAAGTTCAAATTAGTCTAAAAATGACAGCAGACTAGAGACTGTTAGCAGACAGTAATTTTATTATGACTGTCAATAGTGTAAAGCACAATATGTTCTTGTCTCTAAGGCAGAACTGAAGTGTATCATCGTCTATTGAAAACATACCCAACACTTTTGTTGTTCAGAATATTCAATTTAACCAATAACCTGTCAAAATGTTGTCTGCTACAGATTTGCTCTCTTCTATGTTATCACCAATTTGAGTATTTATGGCTTAATTTATAATTAGAAACCATGTAAATAGCCAAATAGTTCGAATATTGATTAGAAACAGTGATTTTACATCAGATCTTAATCTATACTATTTGTTAAAGCCAGTGAAGTCTAAAATGGCAGAATAAGGTTAAACCCTTAACCCACTGCTCCATAACAAATATTTTTATGTTTTTATGCCTTTAATTTGTTCCTCCACTGAAGAAAAGACTTCCTCTTTATACAGCCATAAATATCTACTATAAGAAATATCTTTTAAATTGTAGATAGCTTAAAGCAGGCTGAAAGTAAAGCAGAATGCACCTTAAGGCGCATTCTGCTTTACTTTCAACCTGCTTTAAGAAGTCACCTGTCTTCAAAACTAGAAACAGGCTATGAGGTAATGTGTTAACCCATTGCTCCATTAATATGCTTTTTATGCCTTTAATTTGTTCCACTGAAGAATATACATGTAGTTCCAATTTATACAATCATGAATATTTAGCATAAGAAATAGTTTCTTTATCCTATATCTGAATTTAAAGCAGAATTGACCTTTAACCCATTACCCCATAACCTATTTTAGTTTTGAAGATATGTGGGCACTTAAAGCAGGTTGAAAGTAAAGCAGAATGTGTATTCAAGCCCTTTATAAGCTGTCTGCTTTATTTCAATACTGACTGACGGACCCTGGTCTTGTGGTAACACATAAGATATTGAGTGCTAATTCAGGGGTTGTTGGTTCAATCACTCATCAGACCATGTTCCTTGGATAGACTTTTAAATGGAGGCTAAGGTCCCATGTATCAGTGCTAAACACCAGAGTCCATGCTTATAAAGCATCTGAGTTGAGTATGAAATCATTCTCAAGCATTTGATTGGTCAGATTTGAGCCTAGGCTCAAATCTGACCAATCAAATGCTTGAGAAAGAAATCAGATTCAACTCAAATGCTTTATAAGCCCTGGGCCATGGCATGTAAAAAGAACCAGGGTACATAGGGCATCGACCAGGTTGCCCTGTACATGCTTCAGGCTCTCTCTGGGATGTCCAATTACATGTAGTCCAAAGTAGGCAGAAATGGACATAAATAAAAACAAACAAAAACAAACTTTAGGACTGCTCCAGGAAACTCTGACATTTCTTCCTCTTTGAGAGGCATTTAACCCATTACCCCATGAATACGCCTTTTTGCGCCTTTAATTTATTCCTCCACTGAAGAAAACAGTTGCAATTTGTACAGTAATAAATGTATATGATGAAAATTATTTTCTATTTTTAAGTAGATGTTAGCTTAAAGCACGCTGAAACTAAACTACAATGTAGTTATTCGCATCCTACCTTTCTTCTTAATGAAACTAAAGTAGAATGTGCCTGAAGGCACATTCTACTTTACTTTCAACCTGCTTTAAGTGGTGACCTGTCTTCAAAACTAGAAACAGGCTATTGGGTAATGGGTTAACATAACTTTGACTGTAGTTTTGGCTAAGGTAGATAAAGTAGAAGCAACAAAAGCTCTGTTAAAAATAAATCTATCTGACCTGTTGATTATGCATTTCGACAAAATAAATTCCACACCTTAAGGGTTGACTGTAAGTAAAAAACAGATAATCAAATGTCTCAATACACGTTAACGGAGTAAGTAATTGTTATTTTTTGAAGAGCGCGGCTTGAATGAATTAGAGGTTATATCAATTTTTCAAAATTAACTTGAATTGAATAGACTGAAAAGAAATGGAATTGAATGGCTGTATGTACCAGTGTATATAAACAGATGTGGCTCCCAAATGACAGCTACAGTTAAACCCCTATCTGCATGCAGTAACAGGTGAAGTTAGCCTGATTGTTGTCTTTTAATGCAGGTAATTGCTGAGTGTAAGACAAAAATAATACAGGAGCTTTCTGCATTACTTTTTCACTGCATTAAGCAGTCACTTGTCTTTAAAGAAGTGAAATCTTCTTCTCAGTGTGATGCACTGTACTGCAGGCATGAAAATAGGTGTTGGTTTCTAATAATCCGAGTCCCGACCAATCCTATTTTTTCCAATTGACTTTGAAAGTTTTATTTTTTGCTTCTAAATACAGTCATGTAAACAACTTTCAAGTGGATAAGTGGAAAAATATAATCAGAAAGCAGTTTAACTCCACACTAGTAAGATTTCAATGACAGGAACTTTCTGCATTACTCCTGTCTTAAGCATTCAGTAAGAAGCCATGTCTCTTGAAAATACTGCCATGTTTCTTAAATACCATCCGAGTGATTCATTAGCTAAAATTTTATTGTTTATAGCTATTGGTTGGAGAAAATGTTTCTGACATTAAATCAAATGTCACCAAGCCAAGTTATATCATTGAGTTGGGATTAGTCTAAATATACTCTTGGTTCTACAGAACTGTCACATTTTTCTACCCTTGTTGACATTCTGGTAATGAACCATAGACAATCCTACATACATACGAATCATACTGAGGGTAACTTAGTGGTTTTTAAATCTTTCAAATGCTAATCAAATCTATTTCTGCCAAAGACGTTGAAGTACAGGTAAATTTAAATAATGCAGGTTGAGACATTGAGGTTTCACTGTATTAGATATTAGTACAGAATTTAAGTTAAAATAATCAAACCATTTGGATTCAGATGATGATCACATGAAACGATCATTGCGATCGATCAACACATGGTTTTCGACATGTTTTCACTTTTTTCACTTTCAAAGACTTATGCTAAATTGCTAATCCTATAATACATAAACTATATGGACGTTCAGCAAGAGATTACCCTTTTCCTGTTAAAAGCGTGTATTGCTACTTATAAAGAACAATGTAGACCCTGATCTGACAGCTCCTGAAGAGGCTTCTGAACTCTGATCAGGATCTCCACTGTTTTCTCATAGAATCTGTATGACATGAGTCTGCACTCTTTCCTGCAGGATTGTTGCCGTCATTTTATTGGCCAATGTAAAAGTTAAGATGATTTATGTTCAAAGTGGGCAGGGTTTAATATATGAATATTCAACAGGAGAAGAATTGAGGTTAAGAATAAAGTCTTACAGCTTTAACTATGAACTGACTGGCATTTTCAATCAGTTTGTATCCAGATCAAACACTTAGTTATCCTGTTCCAAACTGTGAAGGAGTCCTCTGTCTCTGATTCTGATCTGGGTTTACCCTTTTTGCAATTTTGCAATGTATTACAATAAACATCATTAACCCATTACCTCTTAGCCTATTTCTAGCTTTGAAAACAGGTGACCACTTAAAGCAGGTTGAAAGTAAAGCAGAATGTGCCTTAAGGCACATTCTGCTTTACTTTCAGCCTGCTTTAAGCTACCATCTTCTAGGATATGGAAAATATTTCTTTGGGTACATATTCTTTGCTGTATAAACTGGAACTTTTTTCTTCAGTGAAGGAATAAGTAAGAGGCGTAAAAAGGCGTTTTTAAGGGGTAATGGGTTAAGCTAGTGAATGGTGGACTAGACTTATTTTGAGGTTTGAGGGGTAACTGAGTTGAAGGGAGTTAGATATATGTGGAACCATTTTTACGCCTCTAATTTATTCATCCATTGAGGAAAATATGTTCACTTTATATAGCCATAAATATGTACCATAAGAAATATTTTCTGTATTCTAGCATTCTGCTAAATACTTTCAACCTGTTTTAAGTAGTAACATATTTTCAAAACTAGAAACATGCTATTGGGTTAAGTCTCTGAACACAATATAATTATGTAGATATTGAAAGGGTTAATTCTTTCCAGTTGGCTGACTATCTACTTAACTCTGAAATTGCTAGCAGTGACTAAGCAATTTGTAGATGGTTTTGATCTAGATCAGATGTCTTGTTACTCCAAGTCCAATCAGGATCCAAACTTTTTTATCAAATGGATTGTATGAAGAAATATATATTTTAGGGAAAGGCTGATTTTAGAATCAGGTGAAAGATAATTCTTGAAGCATATGACAATTATGAAGCAATCCAAGGCTTAAAGTCAACAAGCCTTCTACTTTCTTCAATTTGTTTGTCGCTAGGATTAACGGTATAGGTATTCATATAACTATTAACTATAGGTGTGCAAAGTTATATTGTTGTCTGTATTGCTTGTCCTCATTAAAATTCCCTACGGTTTTATTTTTGTAGTAGGGTCAGAATGTCAATCAGTTTGGATCCTGATGTGAGCCCCAGTTACTCAGTGTCTCATCAAGAGTCAAACTGTTTGCAAAGGTTTTCATGATTTCATTGATAGCCTGCAAAGTTATTTGAAAATCCTGACATGTGCTACATATATTGTCTATTAATACTTTGTATTGCATAGGCCATTCCATGATTTGCTTATTTCCTGTCAAACCTCATATTAAACCTTGGTTAAATTGAAAATATACCATAATTATGGAGAGTGAAACATTGTTAAAATGAATATAAATAACAACACCGTTTTTCTCCTGACAGGACCATTTTTTGGAGAAAAGTTCAATTTTTGATAAACAGGAATATTTTCTTTATAAAATATGAGATATTGTCCAAACAAATATACTTCATAAACTATTTTCTGGAAATATTGATGTTTAAAAAAAGTCAAATTCTAAAAAAGTCACTAAATTTCAAATTACAAAAAATCTACCTGTGGAACATATACTAATTTTAGATTATTAGACAGATAATACTTAATTCTACTAGTCACAAACTTTGATAAAATTCTACAGCAGACTTTACTTTTTATACATGATTTCCAGAAATTCAGACATAATTTTAACACATTCAGAGTTACCTCCCTTGAGTTCAACTTCAAATTGCTGTCAGCTCTAAACAATACCATAAGTCAAACCTATAATAAGGGGCCATTGAATATGATAGCCTGTAGATGACTGCTTAATGCACGACAAAAGTAATGCATAAAAGCTCCTTTAGGATAATTTTTCGTTACTTTTGTCATGTGTTTAGCTGCCATCTGTCTTGTAGGCTTTAAATCCTCACACAGTTTAGTTGTCAGTTGACTATAATTGCATGTTATTTTTTATAATTTACATTCTGTGACTAACAGGCCTTTTTCTGGCCATTTATGGAAAAACTGCAATGTCTGATTTGGGAAATTTTTAGGGTGAAAAGTCATTTTTTGGAAAGAACCTTTAGAATTGATTTCACATATATTGAAACTAAATGGCTAGAGAAATGACTTGTAGTAGTTCTTTCCACTTGTTAAATATTAGTTGTTGTTTGAATTTGAATTATCTGTAACAACCTGTATCAAAAAAATAAAATAAAAAAACACTTTTTTTTAATTTTATTTTTGTTTTGAAATTGGGATTTTTTTTTTGAAATTGGGATTTTTTTTACCATTTCCCATTGGGAATGGGTCCGTTTACCGAACCCGTGGATACACCAGGAAAAGGCCTGACTAAACATAACCTATCCTTTAAGGACATACGATACCAAATGAAATCTCCGATGGATCTCTTTGAAAATTTCAGAATAGGTTCTTCAAACATATCTAAGTACAATGGCAAAAAGAAAAATATAGGTTATAATGGTATTTTTTTGTCTATGGGTTTTGAAATGTATGATGTAGCCATTCTCTGCAAAGAGTCGACATGCGTTATTTTGCATTTCTAAAATGATTAAAAGTAATAATTGGCACAAACAAACAGTTAAAAAGTGATGCTCACTGAAAGTATGATGCAAAGAGTATGGATTGTTGCCCGATATAAATGCATTTTTCTAAATTGTTTTCGGCTCCAATTCAATGAAAACACTAACTCAATCAAAATCTGCCCGAAATAAATTGATGAAACTTCTCACAATAAAAGCTATAGGTGTGAATAATAAGACAATGGTAAAAAAAGCATAAGTTATAAGGCTTCTTTTGAAACTATAGGCACTTCATACATATACCAATGGCCTAAATAAGCCAACGGCTTTTTCTATGTGATCTCGGGTTCACGCTCATATTCAATTTGATTGAAGTTTTGGGTTATTAACTTAGCCTTATTAGATAGAGTATTTACCAAGATTCACGTACTTTCATTTATCAAGTACACTTTCATGCATTTAACGTCTTTATTACGCGATTAATGAAGATTGTTTGAAACCGAAAGTATATACGGGAGGTAACCGATATGCACGATTTCGTTGAGTAACGATGCTTGATTTATCGCACTTCGTTAAAAGCCACTAGGTGTCTCACGAATTGCTGGTGTATATCCTTAATCACTGCGTTATGGACTGACAAGATGATAAAATCGGAAAATGCATTTATAAAAAGAAAGTTTTGAATCAAATGGGACTCAAACCTAGGACCTTTGAATTGCTAGTCATTAGTAGTCAATCACTCTACCGACTGAGCTATCAAGGAAGACATTGAAGCTTATCAAATTTTTCTTTATTTAAGTTTTCTAATATAAGCATGTGCCGAAAAAGATCATGTGAAAGTCATCTGCATTTCCTGAACTCGGGAAGCGGACTGCCCGCTGTCGAACCACCTTAACCCTTTACCCCATAGATGCACCTTTTTAAGCATCTAATTAAAGTAAAGCAGAATGTGTCTTAAGTTAAGGTACATTCTGCTTTACTTTTAGCCTGGTTTATACCTACCATTTACTTGGATATATTCATGACAAATGGAACTCTTTTATTCAGTGGAGGCATAAATTAAATACATGTACATAAAAAGGAGTATTTATAAATGGATTAAAGGAAATGAAATATTATTATGAACATAATGTGACATTACACTCAATTTACTCAGCTTCAGCTGCATGCACCTTGTCAAATATCTAATAAAAGTAGACAACAATTTTTAAAATAGATCTATATAATTTGTTTGTGTTTTGTAGCATAGAGAACACACCCTGCCAGAAATAGACCATGAAGCCCACTGCCATGGGATCACAGTGGGACCCCATTCCGGGCGCTCCACAGCCATGGCATCCCACAGAATCAGTAGAGAGCCAACGAGTGACTCTTTACCACTCCCTAAAACCTACACCACACGACGAGGGGCCCTTCAGCTCTATATAGCCCCTAGTGATGATGAAGAGTCAGAAGAAGACGAGGGGCTGGAGTTTAGACCCAAGTATGCCCAGATAAAGCGACCCAGTGGTCAAGAGTTGATAGATCTGAGTTTGAAACTAGGAACAATGGACAGGCTGGCCATGTCTGTATTACAATTTGGTGATCAGGTAAGATGAAAAAAGAAATGTTTTCTTTTCTCGAGTGTATATGAGGTTAAAATTCAACCTTAGAAATTCCCTGCATGTACATGGTATATATTTATTGTATAAAGTGGAAACATTTGTTTTAGAAGAGGAATGAGTTAAAGGCAATGCTTTTTGGAACTGTTTAGGTCAAATTGATTTCTCTCTTTGATCTATTGAAGTTTTACAGCTATTTTATCAGGTTATTTTATCATTTGTTATACAGACCAAAGTACAGACTATATTCTTAATTGATTGTTGATTTTTTCTGTTATTCTTAACCCTTTCTTCCTTAAAAACGTGCAAATCACTTTATCCAACCGTATTTAAGGCAGGATACTGCTTAAAGCAAGAAGAAAGGAAAGCAGAAAGCTCATTTTAGGAGCTTTCTGCTTTACTTTCATCTTTCTTTCAGCTGCAAATTGTATTCAGCAGAATTATGAATATTCATTTGTGGTGCTTATTCAAAGGAAGAAATGCGTCCTATGGCGTTTATGAGGAGGAAAGGGTTAGATTGTCAACTCTTTAATCTGATGTCAATTTTTTAGGCAAACAAAGATAGGTATATAATTAATCTTCAATTTTGAGTTTCAAGATGAGCGTTGAAGTGGGAAAATAGTTTTTATGATACCACTAGCATGAGATAACTTTGATGCATATATCCACAAGGAGCAACTAGATGGTAAATAGAAAATGTAGATCAATATTGGTCATAGCCTTTCAGCCCATGGTCTGTTTCTAGTTTTGAAAACTTGTTACTGCTAATTTAAAAGCAGCTAGGTTGAAAGCATTTTAAGAACGATCCTGAAGCAGTATTCAAAATCTGCTTTACTTTTCAATCTGCTTTAGCCCTTTCCCCCATAGAAGTGATTATTCCTCTGCTGAAAATAATAGTTCCAATTTATACAGTAATGAATGTGTCATAAGGAATATATTCTTTATTCTAGCATGTGGTAGCTTAAAGCAGGTTGAAAGTAAAGCAGAATGCACCTTAAGGTGTATTCTGCTTTACTTTCAATCTGCACCTTAAGGTGCAAATGTTTAACATTAAACTTGCTTTAAGCTACCATGGTGCACCTGTCTTCAAATCAGGAAACAGGCCATGGGGTAAAGGGTTAAGCTACCATCTGTAAAGATACTGGAAATGGCTTTTGTGTTTTCATGTTCTGTGGTCATTTTAACCCTTTACCTGATAGCCTATTTCTAGAATTGAAAATAGGTTACTTCTTAAAGCAGGTTGAAAGTAAAGCAGAATGCGCTTAAGGCGCATTCTGCTTTACTTTCAGCCTGCTTTAAGCTATCCTGTTCTAGAATATATGGAAAAAATTCCCTATAATATATATTCATGACTGATTAAATTTGAACTATTTTCTTCAGCGGAGGTATAAATCATATCCGCTAAAAGTCGCTTCTATGGGGTAAAGGGTTAAGTTGTGTCTTCTCAGTGTAGAAATGATTAATAGAGACATACAAAGGCATATTAATGGAGTAATGGGTTAAATCAGCCACATGCAATGGCCATAGTCACCACAATAAACCATGGTCAATATTTCAAAACAATGTGAATATTCTATAGACTATTAATTATCTTTTAATGATTAATTAGAGAACATTATACAGTCAAACTTCGATATCTTAAACTCGCTTAACTCGAACTATCCCATATTTTGAAATATAATTTGCCTTATTTCAAGCTCGGTTTAGGTGAACATACCCGCGTTTTAACTTTGAAATACGTGTATGTTTGACTTAACTGAGTTCGAGATATCGAAGTTTGACAGTATACAGTGATGACTTGCACAATTGAGTTGTAGGATAATTATGTGTTCTATTACGTCATACTACTCTCGTGCTCATATGAGGATAATTATGTGTTATTTCTGCAGGAATATGACCATGACCACACCAGTATATCTGATGCTAAGAACAAAGCGTTTCTGAAGTTCCTACACAGTATAGACAATGTGGAGACTCCTCAGAATAACCAGAAAGTAGATACTACAGTACAGCCTGGTGGAGACTTGAACTCTTATCTCAAAGACTTACGGTCCAGTTCAAGGTAAACTCAAGTCACATTATAAGTGGTTGTATAACAATGTAAAGTAGATACTACAGTACAGCCTGGTGGAGACTTGAACTCTTATCTCAAAGACTTACGGTCCAGTTCAAGGTAAACTCAAGTCACATTATACTGTATAACAATGTAAAGTAGATACTACAGTACAGCCTAGGGGAGACTTGAACTCTTATCTTAAAGACTTACGGTCCAGTTCAAGGTAAACTCAAGTCACATTATAAGTGGTTGTATAACAATGTAAAGTAGATACTACAGTACAGCCTGGGGGAGACTTGAACTCTTATCTTAAAGACTTACGGTTCAGTTCAAGGTAAACTCAAGTCACATTATACTGTATAACAATGTAAAGTAGATACTAAAGTACAGCCTGGGGGGACTTGAACTCTTATCTCAAAGACTTACGGTCCAGTTCAAGGTAAACTCAAGTCACATTATACTGTATAACAATGTAAAGTAGATACTACAGTACAGCCTAGGGGAGACTTGAACTCTTATCTTAAAGACTTACGGTCCAGTTCAAGGTAAACTCAAGTCACATTATAAGTGGTTGTATAACAATGTAAAGTAGATACTACAGTACAGCCTGGGGGAGACTTGAACTCTTATCTCAAAGACTTACAGTCCAGTTCAAGGTAAACTCAAGTCACATTATACTGTATAACAATGTAAAGTAGATACTACAGTACAGCCTGGTGGAGACTTGAACTCTTATCTTAAAGACTTACGGTCCAGTTCAAGGTAAACTCAAGTCACATTATAAGTGGTTGTATAACAATGTAAAGTAGATACTACAGTACAGCCTGGGGAGACTTGAACTCTTATCTCAAAGACTTACGGTCCAGTTCAAGGTAAACTAAAGTCACATTATACTGTATAACAATGTAAAGTAGATACTACAGTACAGCCTGGGGAGACTTGAACTCTTATCTCAAAGACTTACGGTCCAGTTCAAGGTAAACTCAAGTCACATTATACTGTATAACAATGTAAAGTAGATACTACAGTACAGCCTGGTGGAGACTTGAACTCTTATCTTAAAGACTTACGGTCCAGTTCAAGGTAAACTCAAGTCACATTATACTGTATAACAATGTAAAGTAGATACTACAGTACAGCCTAGGGGAGACTTGAACTCTTATCTCATAGACTTACGGTCCAGTTCAAGGTAAACTCAAGTCACATTATACTGTATAACAATGTAAAGTAGATACTACAGTACAGCCTGGGGAGACTTGAACTCTTATCTTAAAGACTTACGGTCCAGTTCAAGGTAAACTCAAGTCACATTATAAGTGGTTGTATAACAATGTAAAGTAGATACTACAGTACAGCCTGGGGGAGACTTGAACTCTTATCTCAAAGACTTACAGTCCAGTTCAAGGTAAACTCAAGTCACATTATACTGAATAACAATGTAAAGTAGATACTAAAGTACAGCCTAGGGGAGACTTGAACTCTTATCTTAAAGACTTACGGTTCAGTTCAAGGTAAACTCAAGTCACATTATACTGTATAACAATGTAAAGTAGATACTAAAGTACAGCCTGGGGAGACTTGAACTCTTATCTCAAAGACTTACGGTCCAGTTCAAGGTAAACTGAAGTCACATTATACTGAATAACAATGTAAAGGAATATAGTCAACCTCTCTATTGCAACCACTAAATTGTGTTAATTCTTGAGGAGCCCTGTGATCAGGTTCTGCACTGTTTTGAAAACATTTTCGAGCTTACCCTTACATGTATATGTTTTGTTGAGTTTCATTATTTCGTGCTCACATAAGTCAAACATATATATCTGTATTTCAAAATCAAAACATGGCTAAGCAATATTTTAACTTTGAATTATGTGGATGATTGACTAAACCCATTACTGCACGTAGCCTGTAGTATTAAAGATAGGTGACCACTTAAAGCAGGTTGAAAGTAAAGCAGGATGTGTCTTAAGGCGCATTCTGCTTTACCCTTAGCCTGCTTTCTTCTGCTAGGATATAGAAAATATTTCTTAGGAACATGTTCATGACTGTATAAATCAGAATTATGTTGTAGAGGAATAGATTAAATGAGTTAAACTGAGTATCTATTAAGTAAAGGGTTATAAGCAAGTTCGAGGTATTTAGGTTAAACTGTATACCAATCATTGAAATGCTGTAGAAAAGACTAATGTGTTGTAGACAGCTGGTATTCCTACCATATGAATAATGTACATATTTGGAGAACTTATCACTTTGTCATAAATTTATGACCTTGAAACAAATTCAAGGGAAAACATGATTATGTCATTTCAAACAATGAAATCGTAAATTAGCTACAGTAATTTGGAAACATCGTCTGATCAGGGTCTTCACTGTTTGGCTCATATCAGAGAAAGCAGCACATGCTTAACTCATTCCCCCATAAATACACCTTTTTATGTCTTTAATTTATTCCTCCACTGAAGAAAATAGTTCTGATTTATACAGTCATAAACATATATCATAAGAAATGTTTTCTTTATTCTAGCAGATGGTAGCTTAAAGTAGGCAGAAAATAAAGCAGCTTTAAACCTGCTTTAAGGGGTCAATTATCTTCAATACTCGAAAAAGGCTATGGGGTTATGGATTAATTATGGCTGTAAACAATGTAGATCTTGATCCTTTCATTCATAGTCATCCAGAGCTCCAGATAAGGGGAGTATTTCAAAAACTAAAATCTTTATTTCTGCATTTAACCGTATTTTCGAAATAATGAGGTACCGTAGTTATACCATAGAACTTGGTGCTGAAATGAGTGAGAAAACGTTGGATTTGTTTGGTTTACTCCCTTTAAACTGGAGGTCATCAATGCAAATCTCCTATACCAAACTGAGATTGGACTCGTTTAACACTAAATAACTCTTGTGGGTTATTAAGTTCCCTTGTTTTTAATACCAAAATGTGAACCAGTCTACCAACTTAGAATTCTGGGTAGTTAAATAAATACTGCTCTTAATTAGCAAATAGTGTAGACCCTGATCAGAGGGCTCCTATAGGAGCCCTCTGGTCTGGGTCTACATTGCAAATATAATGAGTATATTTCAAACAGGTCCATGGAGTTGAAAGGGTTAGTTGTATATTACATCTCAAATACATTAGTTGATCTGGGTCTACATGATGTGCAGTATTAATATCTGAGGATTGTTTTCCAGTGACATATCTCATTTGGAAGGTTGGACGTAGGTAATAATCAATGACCATGCAATTAAAGTGTCAAGGAGCAATTATCTTCGGTGTTCGAGTTTGACATGTTATAACTAATTTATAGGTTTCTTGTACAAGGAAAGGCAAGTCAATAGACCATAATTGTTTCCCGTTGTTATCGAGTAACTGAGCAGCATTGATTGATAGAAATTGTTTCCTCTTCTTGAAGTTTATTCTGTTAGGGCTGAATGGAGATTTAAATCGCTACTTTTAACATACTAACAATATCATACAGTAAAACCCCTCTTTTACAAGCACTAAATTGTGTTAATTATTATGTCTGGGTTTTACAACAGGTGATTGCTTAAATGATCTGCAAAAAATAGTTCATGAAAATAAAGCATTGTAAAAGGTTGTTATACATTGTGATAAGAAATAATTGTCCAGAAAATCAATTTCTCATGCTCATCATAGTACGGTATATTGATGACTTTGCCAACAGTATTTCAGTATCTCACCCAGATACAACCTGTTTGCCACTCAAATTGTACTTTCAAAGACACTTTCAGACCTGTAGAACACAGCATTTGTCAAAAAGACAACTTGTTTAACCAATTCCTCCATAGATACACATTATAGCACCACTGAAGAAAATACAAAATGTAGTTCCAATTTATATGAAGTCATGAATACTGTATCATTATTATACCCCCACCACTAGTGGTGGGGGCTTAGTATAATATAGGAAACGGCTTGTCCGTCGGTCGGTCGGTTCATATGTCGGTCCGTCCGTCCGTCCGTCGCATTTTTCCGGGACATTTGCCTTTTTCTTGAAAACTGTTTATGATACCATCTTCAACTTGGTATACATTATCAATGTTATTTGGGGACACTCATTGACAGGTTTCATAACTCTGGCACCAAATTTGACAGAATTATGCCCCTTTTTAACTTGATTTTTTTTGTCTCTTAATTGAGAATGTTTTCTTTGAACATGCCATTTTCTTAAAAACTATTCATGATATTGTCTTCAAACTTAATACACATTATAAGTGTTGTCTTGTGAGACTTTTCATTAAGTTTGACAACTCTTGCACAAAATTTGACAAAATTATGCCCCTTTATAACTTGAAATTTGTTCCTTAATATGCATTTATTCTTTAGACATGTCATTTTCTTTAAAACTTTTAATGACATTGTCCTCAAACTTGGTACACATTATAAGTGTGTTGTTTGCAGACTCTACTTGAAGTTACATAACTCTTGCCAACAAATGACAGAATCATGCCCCTTTTTAACTTGAAATTTTGTTCTATTTTCTTGGAACATGCCATTTTCTTGAAAAATATTCATGATATTGTCTTCAAACGTGGTTTACATTATTAGTATTGTATTGTGAAACTTTTCTTCAAGTGTGACAACTCTTGCATAAAATTTGACAGAATTATGCCCCTTTTCAACTTGAAATTTAGTTCCTTAATATGCATGCATTATTCTTTCTACATGTCATTGTGCTGTTTGTGACAGGTCAATTTGCAGTGGGGGTATCAATCAACCTTAGTGATAGCTCTAGTTCTTAGTGTAAGAATGAATTAAGGTGTAAAAGGTCATATATTTTGAGTAATGGGTTAACCCTTTCCCCCATAGAAGCGCCTTTTAGCGAATATGATTTGTTCCTCCGCTAAAGAAAATAGTTCCAATTCAATCAGTCATGAATATATATTATAGGGACTATTTTCTATATTGTAGCACATGGTAGCTTAAAGCAGGCTGAAAGTAAAGCAGAATGCGCCATAGGGCGCATTCTACTTTACTTTCAACTTGCTTTAAGTAGTCACCTATCTTCAATTCTAGAAATAGGATATAATTTAAGGGTTAAGAGGGAATTTTGAGAATGGTTTGTCAATAATATGATTTTCATCAGCTAATTTCTAGTTAGGAACAAATTCTTATAGTACAGATTTTGATCAATTTCTCTTTGTATGCTTAGTTATTTTCCTTGGTTTTTGTGAGCTTCAATATTTTAGGATAACGATGTTATTATATTCTATCCCTTAGAATGGTCTAGATATTTACACTTATTAATTGTTGAGCGCTTAAATTCTGAAATTCATGATCAGGCTCCACTCAAAAAAATCTTCAATAATGGTCTGCAGTGTTTAAAGGATAAACATTGAAGTTCTAGCTGGCAGTTTGTAATCTTGTCCTTGATAAATAATGGAGCTCAATCATGTCCAGGTGATTTGTTTTGAAAATTGAAATTATTCCAAGTTTTATTCTATACTTGGGTATCATATCTGACCTTCCGGAGTTTAAAAGAATCCTCAACAGTAAAACTGGATTTGTTACAGTCAAACCTGTATTATGCAACCATTGAATAAAGTAGAAGGAGCTTTTATAAATATAGGCGATAGTCTAGCTGCTAAACTACAGGACAGAGGTACTGAAGAAAGTCCTTCTATTACTTTTGTCCTATATTTAACTGCCAACTTTCAGTAATACAGCCTATTTCTTTACTTTTAGGTGCTCTGTTAACACAAGTTTTACAGTATTTGCCGAAAGCTTGAGTGTTTGCGAATTGACATTAAGGTTTATTTGCTAAGTAAATTGTTGAATGTGCCTTGCGTCCAGTCATACGGGGCTTTTATATTTGAACACACTAATTATATATTGATATTGAAAATGCTAATAATTTCCACCCTTGCTGTGTTCAAGACATTAAAAATCATGAGGATCTCTAAATACAGGTTACAGCTTACTGCAGAACAAAAGTAATGCGGAAAGCTAGGAGCTTTCTGCATTACTTTTGTCCTGCATTAAGCTGCTACCTTTTGTATGCCAGCCAGCCAGTTTAGCTTCTCTTGGGTAGCTGCTAATCACAAGGTAACTGATTGTAAATAGTCTTGACAAACATAATTGATAGATGAAAAAGGAAATACATGTAATGATGTCAGGTTGTCGGAAATTTCATTTTAATCCAAACCACATTATATTCATTATCAATACTCATTTTCATTAATTTCATAGATTTACCCGTCCTTAGGGTTCAATGTGTTAATTAAGATGAACACATATCTAGTCATGTATAGTGATTTTTTTTTAGGAACAGGTTGGATCCAGATTTAAGGCCAAATATTTGACCTGACCTGGATCCAGGTTAATTTGAAAGAAAAAATTCATTTCTCATTTCCAAAGTTCAAACTGTTAATTAACATGAAATTAATAGAGCTATACAGGTATACTTATTTAGCTCTTTTACTGCCATTTTACAGTCTACTTTAAACTTGTCTGCACTTTTTTTCTTCAAATTAATACCTTCAGCATTTTGGCTAAAGAACATTGAATGGAGCATCAAACAAAGTTTGGATCCTTGTCAGATGCCAAGAAACTTGACATCTGATCCGGGTCCAAACTGTGTACAAATGTCTGAGAATTTACTACATGCAGGGCAAGAGTTAAAGTGATTATAATGTGAGATGACAGAAAGCTTTGTAAAACTCAAATGCATTGAAATGCCTTGTCAAGTACCCAATTGAAATTGATCACCAATTTTAATCACCATTTTAATTGAGATGAAAAGCAGTCACTTTGAGAAAAAAAATACCCGGTACTCTGTTATTGAGTGTTATTAGCACTTTACTAGAGACAGAATCAGAGGACCAGATAAGGGTAGTTTTTCAAAAACTAAAATCTTTATTTCTGAATTAAACCCTTTGAGACGATTCTAATGAGTAGTAACACCATAGGATTTGGTGCTAAAAAGAGTGAGAAAATGTTGGATTTGTTGAAATAACTACCTCTTATCTGGACCCTGCAGAATTCTATGAACTCTTAGCCTGTAATTATTAACCTGTCTTACAAGAGAAGCACTAATTGTAGATAATATACTGGTACATGTAGAAAAAAATGGACTGGACTTTATTGGAAGCTGGAATTATCTATTTGAAGATTCAGGGTCTACACTGCTTGCTTTAATGTTACTTAGATATTTTCTGAAAACAGCCATAAAATCCCAAATAAACTGGTTGATTAGTCTGTATGAACTATAGACAGAGTTCAGAGTAATAACTGTTAATGGACCAGTTTGGAAGAAAACAAATATTGACTTGTAAGCTAAAGCTGTTCAAACTTATACAATCTATGTGAAAGTGATTTGCACATTAAAAAAATCCTTAAGGATTGAATGAAACATTTCATATATGGAAGTGTTCAATTAAGTTTTCAATATTGCTTGAAGGTTTCAATATAAGTAATAGAGTACTGTACCAATATAAATGATTATCCAATAATGTTGAGGAAAAATGTTAGCAGGCTGAATGTAAAGCAGAAATTTTCAACAGGAGCTTTCTAGTTTAATTTCAGTCTGCCTTTTGCATCGATCTGTTAGGACACAGGAAACATTTCTAATGACTATATTTGGATTTGGTAGAAGTTTGAAATTAGGCAATTCTATTAGAAATAGGCAGAGATAGCAAAAAGCAACTGCGATCCTGATTAGAAGCTGAGTAAATTTGGGAAATCTGATCAGGACCAAAAACTGTTGACTATAAGATTGATGCCATTTTTTAAAACTTAAATAAATCTAAATTCAAATTCTAAAAGAATTAATTGACTATAAAATTGATGTCACTTTTAAAACTTAAGTAAATCTAAATTCAAATCTGAAATAATTGACTATAAAATTGATGCCACTTTTAAAACTTAAATAAATTTAAATTCAAATTCTAGAAGAATTGACTTTTAATTGATGCCACTTTTAAAACTTAAGTAAATCTAAATTCAAATTTTAAAAGAATTGGCTATAAAATTGATGCAATTTTTAAAACTTAAATAAATCTAAATTCAAATTCTAGAAGAATTGACTTTAAATTGATGCCACTTTAAAAACTTAAATAAATCTAAATTCAAATTCTAGAAGAATTGACTTTAAATTGATGCCACTTTAAAAACTTAAATAAATCTAAATTCAAATTCTAGAAGAATTGACTTTAAATTTATGCCACTTTTAAAACTTAAATAAATTTAATTTCAAATTCTAAAAGACCTTTAGTCCTTTACTAAACATTGATAAAATATATGTACTCGAAATTCTGTAAGTCAAATATCTAAAGAGACATTATTGTTCTATACTTTGTGAAGTAGAAAAATCAAAGTTCAACAGAATGTATCACATTTAAATATCAACATACTTAATTTATTGCCAGGATTTAAACTTTTGAAACTGTTTATTCAATTTTGTTCTTACAGAGTTTCCCCTTTCAACACTGAATAGCTGTCATCGGCTGAAAATGCTATCTGTCAAACTTCTGAAATAAGTTTTGTCCTTGTTATATTTACAGATATAGGTTCTGAGTGACAAACAGTTTGGATCCTGATCAGGCCCCACGTTTAGTGGGGCCTGATCTAGATCCAAACTGTTTGCAAAGGATTTCAATAATAATTTTCAAGTGTCTAAAGGAATATGGTCTAAAATCAATATCCCCTTTGAAATGTGCTAAAAGGAAAGTAATTGATTCTATTGAAAGCATTTATTATCTGTCAAACTAGCCATTGGAAACAAATTTTATCATTTCGTCAAGAGCAAGGATTATAATAAATCAAGTGTATATAACGTGGGCCGGATACTTTCTAACCGTTTGCATGTGTATCCCTTACAATGCTGAACTTTCAAATGGATTCACCCATTTTCTGATAAAAGACCAGTTTACATTGTCTCTAAAGGGGTTTGTCCCAAAGATATTCAAATGTATGACAAACAGGCCCCATGCATGCAGTGGGCTCCTTCAGGATCCCTCTGATCTTGGCCTACACAGTTTGTGCTCCAGGTAAGGGGGGTATTTCATAAAACTAAAATCTTTATTTCTGCATTAAACCCTTTGGTGTTATCGTCTCTTCGAGACAATTTTAATGAGTAGTTACACCATACGTAGGCTTTAGTGCTGATATAAGTGAGAATTTGTTTATTTTAAGATGTGAATTGAGACAAATATTGCATTATGCTTATATCACACCTTTTATTGAAAATAAAGTCTTCCAACAACCGCTTTGGCTGCATCAATTGAAAACATAAGGGTATAAATAGGCATGCTAGCTACTTCAGGTGATTATTCAATATGAGACAGAGGTAGTCTTAGCAGAAAGCTCAAATATAAACTTTCTTCTTTAATTCTAATCTGCTTTAAGTAGCCCTTTATCTTTAGAAGGCACATCCTTTTGTGAAAGCTTCCTGAATGTACATCTCTGCAAAAAAAAAAGATTTTGAAATTAGTTTCTACCTTGTTAATTTTTCAACCACACCCTACCTCACTTACCTATACAGATATGATACTGTAAAAGCTCTCGTTTACAACATTCCAATTGTGATCTTAAAGACAGAATGACAGCTTAATCTAGAATATAAATAATTCAGAAAGCTTCTAAACTGGAGCTGAATTAAAGCTGTATTAAGAAGTCACCTATTGTAACAAAGAGATAGAAACTGTCGAACATTTGTTTTGGCGGTGCCCTATCAGCCAAAAACTAATAAAAAGCACACTTTTTTCCATTCATAACACTTTTCACACTCTAGATATTGAAAAAATGCTCTTTGGATTTAGACAAAATGCAGAAAATGTAAAAAATCTTATTCTAATATTTTTTAAAATGTATATTTTCCAGTGCAAATATAATGAATATAAACCTACAACACAAGGTCTAAGGAGCTACCTATCTTTAAAGCACACTTTATTCAAGTCAATAGCAGTTCAAAACAACTCTGAAGACAAATTTTATAAACAATGGGAGCAGTATACAATTTTGTAGAAAAACACATACATGTGTATTAACATTTTTTTGTTTCTATTGTTTGTTTCTATTTCTCAAATGTATGCACTTACATATATATATATATATATCTTAAAGTACAAAAGGTGTTGATAAAGATGGTTAATATAAATACATCTTAATATTAAGATATGTAACAATAATATTTCTGTTCGAAAAAACCCAACAAAAAAGTTGCCAAGGTGAGCTTTTAGGATCGCTGAATGTCCGTCGTCCGCCGTCTGTCTGTCAGTCCGTCCACAATTGTTCGTTAACACTCTAGCGCCTACAAATTTCATCTGATCTTCATGAAACTTCATGACAATGTTTGTCTTGATGAAAACTAGGTCAAGTACGAATGTGGGTCATGTCCAGTTAAAAACTAGGTCACTAGGTCAAATAATAGAAAAACCTTGTTAACACTCTAGAGGCTACAAATCTCAATGGATCTTTACGAAATTTGGTCAAAATGTTTGCCTCATTGATATCTAGGTCATGTTTGAATGTGGGTTATGTTCGGTCAAAAACTAGGTCAAATCAAAGAAAAACCTTGTTAACACTCTAGAGGCTACTCCATGGATCTTAATGAAACTTGCTAAGAACGTTTGCCTCATTGATATCTAGGTCAAGTTCGAATGTGGGTCATGTCAGGTCAAAAACTAGGTCACTAGGTCAAATCATAGAAAAACCTTGTTAACACCCTAGAGGCTACAAATCTCAATGGATCTTTATGAAATTTAGTCAAAATGTTTGCCTCATTGATATCTAGGTTAAGTTTTCGGATAAGGGTCTTGTCATGTCAAAAACTATGTCACTAGGTCAAATCTTAGAAATACCTTGTTATCACTCTAGAGGCTACAAATCTATTTGGATATTAATGCAACTTGGTTAGAATGTTTGCCCAATTGATATCTAGGTCAAGTTCGAATATGGGTCATGTTGAGTCAAAAACTAGGTCAAATCAAAGAAAAACAGTGTTAACCCTCTAGATGCTACAAATGTCCTTAGATCTGAATGAAATATTTTTAGAATGTTTGCCTACATCAAATCTAGGTCAAAATCAATTATGCATTGTGTCTGGTCAAAAACTAGGTCACTAGGTCAAATTATAGAAAAATCTGTTAACACTCTAAAGGGTGATTGTGGGTCATGTCTAGTCATAATCTGGGTCAAGATATAGGTTAAGATTACATGGTGTACCAGGTGAGCGATTTATGGCCATGGTGGCCCTTGTATTCATAGTCAGGACTTCTAATCTTGGGACTACTTTTCTTAATGTATGAAAAGGTAGAAAGCTTAAAGAGGTACATTAAATTGGTATAACATGTCTTCAGAGTTAAGCATGCTTCTTAACAAAAGCCTGCTTAACCCATTACCCCCATTAATACGCCTTTTTATGCCTACAAATTGTTATTTCACTGAAGAAATAAGTTCCAATTTTTATGCATGTGTACCATAAGATAAAAATTCTATATTCTAGTAGATGGTAGCTTAAAACATGTTTAGAGTAAAGCAGAATGTGCTGTAAGGTGCATTCTGCTTTACTTTCAACCTGCTTTAAGTAGGCACCTATTTACCTATGGTAATAGCAGGTGCGTCGCGGGGTGTTAAACATTGGGGCGGCGAAATTTGTGTACTCACTCTTACTAGGGGGGTCCGGGGGCATGCTCCCCCGGGAAAATTTTATTTCTAGATGGTCTCTGCTGCATTCTGAGGGTGTTTCCAGCATTCCAAACAGGTATAAGGCGAACATAATTCTATGTGAAAAATGACTCCAAATGACCCCAAATTATTAATGTAGAATAACATTATTTAGGCAGGTTGCCTTCCAGTATTGGGCCTGATTTATGAACACAGGATCGAGTGGGAATATACAATAATTTAGGAACCAGGGGTCCGTCTTACGAAACGCCGTACGACAAAATAGCCGTACGTCAGAACGTTACCTTACATACAACTTCTGATTTCTCCATCTAATCATGTATTGTGGCATTTCTTTGGAATCGTTTTTCTTTTCAAGACCATACCAAAGAGATGCCACAAGACATGTTTAGACGGAGTAATAAAAAATAGATCTAATTGAGAGTTTTTTTTTTAAAATCTGACTTACGGCAATAATTGTCGTACGACGTTTTGTAGGAGGAGCCCCTGATAAAGAAGTGAAAACTGTGTTTTTTTAAGCTTTTTATTTACCATCTTTTCTCTATAGATTTATTTTCTATCTGTCTATAAATATATATATCTTTTGCCAAAAAATAATATGATCATATAAATTGTCTCTGAAGTCAACGTTTCACTACCAAATTTAACCGCCTGTTTTAGCATTTCAAGTTTGCAATTCTTTGCAGAATTCAAAGTTTTTTAGTTTTGTTTGAAGATGTGTATAGTATCAAAGAGTTACCAACCAGACGCCGCGTTACGTGACGTCTGTTCTTGATACAAATTATATGGCATTGAAAGTCGACTTAAGTCGTTATTGGTGATGAAAGGGTTAATACAGATTTGTTTCTTGATCTCTCTATGGTGTCAGAATCAAGATGTTTGAAAACAGTGAAATCCCACTAAAGCGACTGTCTTGTAAGGAAGAAGTGGATTCTTTAATTACAGATGCCTGCTTATAAAGACCTAGCTATCATAACATTATTGTGAATAGTCGCATTAGCGGGCTTTTACTGTACATGTAAAGTGACAATCAGTGCAGACCCTGTGCAGAGGACTCCTGTAAGCCTTCCTGATCTGGGTGTACATTGTCTGCTACAGCTTAAGTGACAAACAGTGCAGACAACAACATCTCTCTAGTCGGATTTACACTGCTTGCATATGGCAAACGTAATTCCTTTAAAAATAACTGTTCATAAATTAAGCATACAATCATATTGTGAATCTTTCACATTGATAATCTGGTCATTCTTCTTTAATCTTCAAATTAAGTGAAGAGAGGCAGGCAGACAGTTTTTTTTTTATCATACATACCTCATCATAATGAAGCCACGAATGGGACTTGAACCACTGTGGGTTAAATGAACGTAGTTCAGGCGATTTCTTCCCAAATGAGCGTTTCGGAAACTTAAACTCGTGAGGTTGGTTAGCTACAGACATATTGAAGAAACTCAAAAGAGTGAACGAAACAATATTTCTTACATTTTTCTTCATTTTTCTCGAGTAATAACAAATATCACACAAACAGTTTAAGATCTAGCCGCTTTAATCGTTACCAATCAATTAGTACCACTATTGATCACCCGCCTGTAAGCAATCAATTAGGACAAGCACTGACCACCCGTCTTCATGGGCCACTCAGCTATAGGGGATTTACAGTTTATTGCCAATTAAAGATAACGATGCTATCGGCGATCGCACTTAACGTTTTGCAATACACGTGTTATAAAGTGATTACGTAACCGCTGAATCTGACCTTCGCTGTGCCACTTTAACAGAAATATTTTGGTTTTGACAAATTTACGGGGGGAAAAAATCGCCGTTGCTTGCCGAATGATTGGAGCGGCGGTCGCCGCCCCTGCCGCCCCAGGAGCGGCGCCTCTGAATAGTGGGTTAACACATTAAATTTAGTTTGACTTTATAGCCACCAGAGCAAACACACATGGAATGCTATAGTTTGGGGAATCTCATCTGGGTCTGGACTGATGCAAATCTTGGTTCTTTAAGGACCTTTGGGATTGAAAGATTTGTGTCATTTTTGTCCATTGATTCTTGAGCATCTAGACTGTATGCTTACTAATTACTCCATAAAAATGCCTTTTTACAACTCTGGTTTATTCCTCCACTGAAGAATTTATATATAATAGTGCCAATTTTTACAGTCATGAATATGCACCATAAGAAATATTTCCTATATCTTAGAAGCCATATAAGAATATGCCATATCTTAAAGGGACTCGCAACCGGATGGTGTACTTGTCAAAATAAAATAAAATACTCAAATAAAAGCAAATTTGTGGCATTTTTTGGCTTCTGACATTAAAAAAATATGATCAGTCCAAAAAAAGTCTCAAGAATCGTCACCGAATCTTAGATTTTTAGATATTTTCCATCGTTTTTCTATACCGACTAGTAGACGGTATAGTTGTTGTTGTTGCTTCTCTACACGGGCTCAGACATAAACACGAGCCGAATTACGCAGTTGTATGCACTTTCGATGGCTAAACATTGAAATACGTTAAATCGATCCGAGATAAACGGATAGTTCCGTGGTCCATTGGTCTAAGCGGTTTCCCCTATTTTGCCTTCTGTCCGCCAATGCCGGGCCCCGGGTTCGAATCCCATCAGAGACCAATATTTTTTTTTATTGAAATACATTTTTTTAAACAGAATTTCTTATCCTAAACTAATTCTTTACCATTTATATAAGCGTTTGACACATATTTACAAATTACTATTTTTAATGCACCATCTGGTTGCGAGTCGCTTTAAAGTAGATTCAAATTTAAGCAGAATGTGCCTAAGGCAAAACTAGAAACAGGTTATGGACAAATTGGTTAAAAAAACTCATTCAAAAATCTGTTTGATTTTGTCCTTTGATTCTTGATTATAAACTACATGTAATTCTACTTTCAGTATGCGATACTTCAGTGATGGCAGTACATACATCCCCAAGTCACGGGAGTCCATGGAGCTACAGGCCATACTGCGAGGCTTGGACAATAGCTGGCCTCTCAACTTCCAACAAGATAGCTTCAGTGACCGTCAGACTCCTGGGCAGTTCACACGACCAGTGTCTCGAGTCTCTTCACGTGGTCCATCTCCAGGGTGAGTGTGTAAACAAACATGGATAAGGATGGATGTTTGTTATTTAACCCTGTTTACCCCGTAGTAGCACCATTTAGCGCATCTAATTTAATGCTCCTCGGAAGAAAATGATTTATACAGTCATAAATATGTACCATAGTAAATCGTTTATACATTCCAGCAGATGGTAGTTTAAAGCAGGCTGGAAGTAAAGCAGAATGCGCCATAAGGCACATTCTGCTTTACTTCCAACCTGCTTTACGAGATCGCCTGTCTTTCAAATTAAAAACAGGCTATGGGGTAAAAGGTAGATGTTTGGATTTGTTACATAACAATATATATTATTCTAATTATATAGATATGATGAAATATATATACTTATTAACATAGATACCATTTAATATGAATTTATTTGATATAGTCAATAATTTGCTGCCCATGCATTAATTTATTTCATTTAAGATAATTATAATACGGTAGTGTTTATATGTATTAATTTGCAGAAGCTTATACTGACCCCTTAAATATACAAAATAATTATGAGTAAAGTTAAATGATATGAAAATGCTTCAAAATGATAATGTTAGAAGTTAGGTATATCAAACATGTAATTTGTGGTTGTATTTTAATTGGTACTCTGAGGTGAAAAGGGTCAAAGAAAGTACTGTTTCCCATTCAATTCTCTCACAAGATATTTTTAATATACAAGAGTATAACAAGTTTATGTTTGCTTAACAAAGATCATTGCATTGACCTTTATTTGACTTATAGCACTTTATGTGCTGAATATTAATGTTATATGAATTATGATCAGGTAAATTGTCTGCATGCTGAATTAATGAAATTTATCCTTTCTTGTCTAAAACTGCAGAAATCTAATCCAAGTGACAACTAGTCTGGACCCTAATCAGATTCTGAGTTACTCGGCATCTGATCTGGATTCAAGCTGTTTGCCAAAGGACTATACTACATGTTGTTTCTCACAGTGATAATATCAGTACATTTGTACAATGTACAGTCAAACTTCGGTATCTCGAACTCGGTTATAACGAACATACCCGTAATTCAAAGTTAAAACGTGGCTTAGCCACGTTTTAACTTTGAATTACAGGTATGTTCTACTGAACCGAGCATGAAATAATGTTATTCATGTGTCGAAATATCGGTTAGTTTGAGTTAAGTGAGATTTAGATATCGAAGTTTGACTGTACGTCAAATGGTAATGACCGTTCCCTGGTTAAACCAGGTGGTTCTAGGTGAGGTCAGTCCACCTTAATTCTCATTGTATAAGCAGACTATGTATAACAGATAATTAGTCCAGTATGCCAGTGAGGTTTCGCTTAAACATTATAAGTATGTTTTATCAGCTTAATATGTAAAACAAATCACAAGATAAGTACATGTAACATGTATAAAAAATATTCCCCCTTTCCCCCCCATCATTTTCCATTTTAAAGATCGGTTTATAATTGATACTTAATGCAGGCTGAAAGTAAAAAGGATTTTTCTGATATGAACTTATTTAACCCATTGCACCATAAATATGTCTTTTGACATCTTTAATTCATTTCTCCACTGAAGAAAATAGTTACAATTTATATCAAGAAAATGTATCAAAAGAAATATTTTCTATATTCTAGCAGATGATAGCTTAAAGCCTGAAGGCACATTCTGCTTTACTTTCAACCTGCTTTAATTGGTCACTTTATTTCAAACTAGAACAGACTATTGAGTTTTATTTAAGAAATAATCTATGTTCTACCGTTGTTAAATGGTAATTTACAATGCTTGGGCGTTGTAATGTGCAGGAATTGGGCACGAAGGCCGAATGCCTGAGTGGTCAATTCCTGCGCATCATAACGACCAGCCGTTGTAAAATACTGTTTAACAATGGTAGAACATAGATAATTTCGATTCTAACATGACCAGCTTTAAAGAAATTGATTAGAAAGGAAATCAAAAGTTCCATACTTATTTCCTCAGTGGATGCAGTTTTTGGACCGAATAATTTTCCTCATGGCTTTTACAAGAATCTAACACCCAACAGCAAGTTTACATACAGCAGAGAATTTGCACACACAATATACATTTACCGACCCACCATCTGGCATAGAACAAACATAACATGAAACAAGACAGAAAAGTAACATGACTGATTAAAAGTATATGTTCTTTAAGTAACACGTCACATCATTTAACCGCGGGAGGAGCTGGGTAGGGAAGAGGGTTGTAAAACGTCTCAGGTATACCACGATGAGCTTGTTCTATTTGTATAGTGACCAAAATGTGTGTCATGTTAGAATTGTTAATAAACATTATGGTCATCAGGACATAAGTGATATTGGTAAATGGCTATGAGTACTGGTGGACCAATCCTAACCTGTTTATGGTAGAGTTTGAAAACAAAACTGTTTTGTTTTTGATTTGGGTAATGGTCTTACAATAAGTATATGGGTAATTGGGATTAAGGTTGTGGTTGAGATCTAAGGTTAAGAAGTGCTCCACTAATCTCAGATTTATAATTAGGATTACTACACAAACAACAGAGATTAGCTTTATAATATTGTCTGCTATAAACCTAGTTTGACGTATATTAACTCCTTTGGCGCTAGTATCAAAATTGTGATCTCCTTTGTAGACACCTTTGATCCAGATGAGATGTAGCGGAAACCTGCGTCTCATCAGAAATCAAAACTGTTTGACACACTACAGTGGAGAATCTGTTATTCTTTCCCGTTTAAACGCAAACGTACGCAAACGCAAAACGCTAAAACGTAGAAAAGAACAACTTTTGGACAATTCTGATATTTCATGTTTATCTTGGTGGCAAACAGTTTGGAGCCTGATCAGACGCCGGGTTACCTGGCGTCTGATCTGGCTCCAAACTGTTTGCGCTGCAAATAATAGTTTTAGCGTAAACGCGTTCATAGGTAAAGAATAACACATTCTCCACTGTAACAGTGTTCTGTAAAAAAAAATTCTAAAATTTTAGTTTTAGAAGAATGGCAGTAGACAATTGTTGCAGATGACAACATTACTTATTGTTTAAAAAAGTAGCATGGCAGTTAACATGGCAGTAAAGTTCTGCCTGTGATAAAGATAGATATTATTTTGAGTCAGGTCAGTCATTGTCTTGTCACAAGACCTAACCCTTTCTCCTATAGAAGGGACTTTTAGCTCAATCAGTTTATTTCTCCACTGAAGAAAAAAGTTTCAATTTATACAGTCATGAATATTTTCTATATCAAAACAGATGGTAGCCTAAAGAAGACTGAAAGTAAGCAGAATGTGTCATAAGGCACATTCTGCTTTACTTTCAACCTGCTCTAAGTGGTCACTTGTCTTCAAAACTAGAAACAGGCTATGGAGTAACGGGGGTTAAGCTAAAGCTAAACTTACGTATGACTGATCTGGTGGCATTGATTGTGGCAACAGTGGAAATAGCATAAAACTAAATTTAAAGTTAGCTCAAACTTTAACTCCTTACTCCATAAATAGGCCTTTTAATGTACTTCGCAGGTGTGCTTATTTTCCATACAAGGTGTTATGAAACTTTTCATGAAGAATGATAATAGCCTAAGAAACAATGTGTGAAAATATAGGCAAACTTTATCGTGTGGTTTGTCTTTAAGGTCTCTTTTTCTGACAAAAACCTGGAATTTTGATGATTTTATTTTTCTCAAAAATAAATAAAGCTAATGACTATAAGTCTCGCCCAATAAGTAGTCCACAACATTCGTTACAAGAAAAGCTAAACACATTTTGAATAAAGGTGTTCAGAAAGATGTTATCAGCTATTTAAATTTTGCAAAATGCTAAAAAATTGAATTACAAAAAACTGACTCATTCAATGTATATTTTGTTCATTTTATTCAAATAATTATATGGTTGATGAAATAGTTAGTCTGAAAAAATTAGAAAATATTACAGTCAGGATTTGTTGTAATAACATATTTTCTTATTAAAATGTGAGATATTTGAAGTTGAGATAGTAACCTACCTTAAAACTAAATTTCTGTCATTAAAATGCATTATTAATTTTATTCATGGACTTGCATACAAGGTTAATTATATTCTTTAAACATAATAATATAATGGGCAATATCGATCTTGAAAAGGTTGACGTATTGATAAGCTTCAATGTGTGGCTTTATAGTTCGATCAAATCTTACACATGTATACCGATTTTATTGACTTGTAAGTCATTAAACTAAAACGTACATGTAAATGGACATATAATTTGACCGTATATAACATCACTAATTCTAATCAACGAAGACAAAACATAACATGTCCCTTGATCACTGCGTTATGGATTTACAAGTCGATATATCAGACACTTAAAAAAATATTTGGATCGGATGGGTCTCGAACCTATGACCTTTGAAATGCTAGTCTATCACACTACTAACTGCGCTATGAAGGATTATACTAAATCCGATCAACATTTCCTTTATATAAATTTTCTAGTATAAGCACGTACGGAAAAAGTCTATGTCGTCAAGACGCATATCCGCTCGCCCACAAGACTGACTTCTGTTAGAGAAAGGCCTTAACCCCTCCAATTATTTCTACTCTAAGGAAAGAAGTCGCTGCCTAGGAATTAGTCCTGAACATAAGACATAGAAGACAGTGCTAATATCTTTCCAGATAGTAGCTAAAGGTTACAGGTTGAAAGTAATACAGAATGCTCCTTTTATGAGCCTTATTTCTACCTGCTTTAACCGGTCACCTGTCTTCATAACCACCAGGCAACAGTTTACTGCCAATCCATTAACAAACATTGTCTGTTATACATCAGTTCTGTAATATTTATACCATCTCCTGTGTACAAGAATTAATGGAATTGTAACACATAAAGACTGTCATGATATGAGACAAACAATGCATTGCACAATCTGTAAACTTGACAAAATGTTTGTGCCAGTTTGTTTCTGTATTACTGTAGTAGAGTGTATTCTAAAACATGAATGAACCTAAATCTACTGTGAAACTTTCCATCAGTGATGCTACAAAAAAGCATAATTGCTAGTTTGAAAGAATAGTGATGGTTTAATGCAGGATAAAAGTAATGCAGAAAGCTCCTAAAGGAACTTTCTGTATTACTTTTATCCTGCTTTAAGAAGAAAACTGCTTTTAAAGTTCACATGCTGTCTTACTGGTATGGTGACCAATAGAGGTTTCACTATTTTAGCAGTTATCTACTTTATGTTGATGCCAATATAATATGTAAGGTTTCATAATAGGTCTGTATAGCGATAAAGTCATTAATTATCATATCACAAATGAATACATAAATTGATTTAGGGATTTTCATACTGCGCATCTGTTGATTGCTCTGCAAATTTTGTGACAATTCTTGGCTTTTTGTTTGAAAGATGGGCCTTGTAGTTTTCCCTTCGCTAAATTGCCAATTAGTTGTTACTAAATCACCATCTCCAGATCATGTAAAAAGCTGCAAACGTTCTTCAAAAGTTAAAAGTGCTCAAGCTTTCAACAGTGTAAGTTCTTCTGGAAGTTTACAAGCTGGATTTAATAAAAAGATTCATGGACAGGATTTTAGCACACTGTCAGAAAAAGTGAACAGAATTAGTGATATGGGAATGGTGAGACGAAATCTGAATGTAAAGAATGAGTTCAAGAAGGTATCGGCCTACAAGTGGGCATGTTTGGATACAAGCTCTGATGATGATAGTGAAGTCAGATCATCCCCTATAGGGGACAGGGAGTTGTTCTTACTGAAAGGCACAAGGAGTTGTCTGAATGATGTGTAAGTTTAGTAATAAAAAATGCTACATTACAATAAATATTCATGCAAAACTGTTGTTAGCAAAGGTCTGGTTGCATGCTTGGGGATTTTTTATTCCTTAAGTCTCAACCAAACTTCATATTGTGACTGTTCATTAGAAATTATTTTGAAGAGAATATTCTAGTGAGTAGTGACATAATGAGGTTTTGTTGGGACATAACTGAGAAAATATTGAAAACGAAAATACTAGATTGAAACCATTTAAGAAGCCATGTAGATCCAGATTAGACATTAAATAACAGATTGAAATTATTACTATTTTCACACAAGACCCGGATACAGGCTAATATACTTTCTGTTTATTTCTTTTACCTACTTTCTGTTTATTTCTTTTACTGATCAATAGCAACAGAAGTCTATACTATCTTCATGGACTTAAATATGTGAGGTAGTATATACACACCATATTACTTTTTTATATAGTTATGTAAAGCTTTATACATACACTTGCATACATCCATAAACAATCATATATATTGTAGAAAGTGATTTTTATCCTCAACGTTATATATTGCAGTGAAGCTTGATTCATTATGCTTTTCTTTTCACAGCCAAATCAAAGTTATTATTGACCTGGTTGGATAATTCCAATGACGCATTCTGCTTTACTTTCAGCCTTCTTTAAGCTACCACCTGCCAGAAAAAAGAAAAATACCTTATGATACATATTCACGACTGTTTAAATTGGAAGTATTTTCTTCAGCTGAGGAATAAAGTGAATCTGCTAAAAAGGATATGAGAGGAATTTATATGTCCTGTTTGTATGCGATGTTTGTTTTCTCTTACATCACCATGCAAGTTAACCTATTATCTCATACAGCCTGTTTCTTGTTTTAAAAAGAGCTGGGCTCTTAAAGCAGGTTGGAAGTAAAGCAGAATGCGCCTTAAGGTGTATTCGGCTTTATTTTCCCTTTAAGTTTTAAGCATCTGCTAGAAAGATGGGAATGGATAAAAAAATGAGTTTTTGAAATGCAAAAAACTTTACTAAATTTCATCTAGCCTCCAGTGAGGATCGAACTCACGACCCCTGGTTTACAAGACCAGTGCTCTAACCACTGAGCTATGGAGGCATGTTGCCCCAGACCACAGATAAAATAGTTTGTAGTGAATCAATGATAACTGATCCATTAAACCTTTATCATGCTAGCCAGTTTCATCATTTTGTAGATAGGTGGCAACTCAAAGCAAGTTGAAATTAAAGCAGAATCCACCTGAAGGTGCATTCTGCTTTACCTTCAGCCTGCTTGAAGCTAATATCTGTGTGTGTGAGCATATAAAAAAATATTCCTTATGATACATATCCATGACTGAATAAAGTGGAGCTTTTTTTCAGAGGTGGAATAAATTAAAGGCGTAAAAAGGCATATTTATGGGATAATGGGTTAAAAATACTACAACCAGTGTTTATAAACATTATAAGAATAGATAAGAAAAAAAAGCACTTTTTAAAAGCCAAAAATCTTCATTTAAGCCCCCAGTGAGGATCGAACTCACGACCCCTGGTTTACAAGACCAGTGCTCTAACCACTGAGCTATGGAGGCATGTTGCCCCAGAACACAGATAAAATCAATGATAACCTATCCATCAAACCTTTGTCATGCTAGCTAGTTTGTTCGCTTTGTAGATAGGTGGCAACTCAAAGCAAGTTGAAATTAAAGCAGACTGTGCCTTAAGGTACATTCTGCTTTACTGTCAGTCTGCTTTAAGCTTCTATCTGTGAGAATATAAAAAATATTCCTTATGATACATATTCATGACTGTATAAAGTGGAACTTTTTTCAGTGGGGGAATGAATTAAAGGTGTAAAAAGACGTATTTATGAGGAAATAGGTTAAAAATTACTATAACCAATGTTTATAAACATTATTGGAATGGATAAGAAAAATCTTTTTAAAATGCAAAAATCTTGAGTGCATTTCATCTTAGCCCCCAGTGAGGATCGAACTCACGACCCCTGGTTTACAAGACCAGTGCTCTAACCACTGAGCTATGGAGGCATGTTGCCCCAGAACACAGATAAAACTTTTGTAGTGTGATCAATGATAACTGAGCCATTAAACCTTTACCATGCTAGCCAGTTTTCATCTTTCAGCTGTGTTATCATCAGAAATATTCAAACAAGAAGTTTGATTCAGATGCCCGCATCACTTAGCGTCTCATCTGAATCCAAACTGGTTGCAAAAGTTTTCAAAAATTGAGTAGTAGAATATCTGAACAGTAAGCTATACCTTAACTAGCATGTCTGTAACAAAGTAATCTATGATTGAAATTTGTTCTAGAAGAATATAAAACATCTTACTGGTATGTCGCTGAAGAGAGGTTGCACTGTTTATGAAAATCTATTTTATATATGAACTTGATACCATATAGGGTGAGGTGACCTTTTTTTTTTCTATTCAAGTCATTATTATCTGCTTGGCTTTTTCTCACAAAGCATGTACATCAAAACCTTGCAATTACGACCACTAAAACGAGGCACATTTGACTTCTCTAATGGCTACTTACATCTTAAAGCAGGTTGAAAGTAAAGCAGAAAGCTCCTTCAGGAGCTTTCTGCTTTTCTTTCAACCTGCTTTAAGCTGCAACCTGTATTTAATACCAACAATGTGTCTTATAAGTGGTCGTACTAGCTGGGATTTTACTGTCGCTATAACTGGCTTTCACACTAAGGCCACACAATGTCGAACAACAAGGCCACCTTATAGATCACCAATAGGTATATATTTTTATAACATATTGGGCTGGTTTCATAGAAATATCTTAGCTAAGTAAAGACTGCCATACCAACCAATCAACACATTAGGCTTATCTTCCCTGTTGAAAGCAAGTGAATTTGTAAAGCATGCATGAAAAGCAGGTAGCTTCTGTAGGAACGTTCTGCTTTATTTTTCATCCTGCTTTAAACTATCACCTGTTATCAAAATGTCTTGTATGATTGAAATACATTAAATTTTATTGTATTTTGGGAGAAGGTTTATGAAATGGCCCTGCTTGCAAAAAAAGCTGCCTGCTAAATAAATATCTCTGTAGTTAACCCATTACTCCATAACCTAATTCTTGTTTTAAGAAGACAGGTGATCACTTAAAGCTGGTTGAAAGTAAAACAGAATGTGTCTTGAGACACATTCTGCTTTACTTTCAGCCTGCTTTAATCTACTATCTGGTAGAATATAAAAAGTATTTCTTGTGATAATGTATAAATTGGACTTATGGCGTAAAGGGTTTAACCCCAAATTTCTCAGAAAAGCCTGTGTACTTTTGATGTTAAATTAAGTGACATAAAGAATGAAGAGTAAAGAATCTTACAGAATGGCTTGTTCATATTACAGTTGCAATTTTAATGAAGAACAAAATTAATGCAGAAAGTTCCTGCAAGTGTTTTGCTGCTTTACTTTTGTTATTTTTTAAGTAGATAGTTGTCCTTAGAAATCCCCAGGCTTCTTCTGTGAATGACTAAAAGTTTAATTGTACAAAAAGTTAAGTAAATTCAAAAGCTAATCTGGAGCTAATTTAGTAGTATAGTAGTATACTTATACAAATAGTGTATGGAGATTAAAACCTTTAACTACTGAAAAAATATCATTTTCTAAAAAATGTCTGCAAAATTTATATTTACTTAACATAATTATGCAGAAATAAAAATCCAAATGACAAACAGTTTGGATCCAGATCAGGCCCCACATAATGTGGGGCCTGATCTGGATCCAAACTGTTTTCCAAGGTATTCAATACCGGTTGTCCCACCTTCAAAGGGATATGTGGTTATAATTGTTTTCCAATATCAGGTTATTGTAATACATGTAAACTGCATACAGGAGTTCACTGTGTATTGAACAGCTTTTGTATGAAAGTAAATCTATCTCTTGAAGAATCAAGATTTAGGTAATAATTAAACTTTTGACCTGCCGAAAAATATTCTATTTGGTTTTAAGAGATATCTGTTTTAATTCCGGCTGGTCTCATTCTCAAAACATTTGTTTTGGGAAAAGCATCATTTAACCCATATCTATATAGCCTGTTTCTAGTTTTGAAGACAGATGACCCCCTTCAAGCAGGTTGAAAGTACAGCAGAATGCACCTTCTGCTTTAGTTTCAGCCTGCTTTAAGCTACCATCTCTAGCATATATAAAATATTTCTTGGTGCATATTCATGACTGTATAAATTGGAATATTTTCTTCAGTGAATGAGTAAACAAAGTGCATAAAAAGGCATATTTATATATTTATGGAGTAATGGGTTAACCCCCCCCCCCCCTCCCCTCTTCTCAGACAAATCCCATAAGAAAATAGACAGCAGCTGTTTGATCTGGGTTTACACTGTCTCAAAAATATAGTATTAATATAAGTGAATTATAGCAGGAAATGAGGTTAAGCCACACTAAGAGTGTATGAATAAAATACTTATTCAAGGTAGAAAAATATTTATATTTTAGAGCATTAATGACACATGTAAATACTAAATGATTATATAATTGGTATCTGGAATTTTACAGGTAGATTTTTATCAAACATTAACAAAAAAACTTGTCACTCAATTCAACCTTGGAGGTATTCAAAATAAGGCAGTTTGACTAGTTACAGTCAAACCTGTCTTAGTGGCACACTGTTTTTAAAGGCACACTGTCAGATGTGGCAGTGGTTCTCTCCTCCCGATGCATTTCTCTATATATTTAACCTGTATTTAAAGGCACACTGTGAGATGTGAAATGCAACACTAAATTTCAACTCCCAACACAGTATTTAACCTGTTTTCAAAGACACATGTTTTATTTTCATTTTTGTTTAAATTATGCATAAGTTTCAGTTTCTCAATATGAAAGTCTAAAATTCTGATAAAGTTAAATGATTCATGTAATATAATAAAAGCTGTCTGATCTGAGTCCAGACAGTTTTATATTTAATATCAATACAATATGCAGCTTAATTCATTATGATTATGGAAACTATGGGATTTATGAAAACTTAAATACATTAAGAGTTAAAGCATTCAGTTCATACCCTAGACCCATGTCTTTCCTTTAGGCAAGGTTTAATTTATATTTTGGCGGAGTGCTTTATTTATAACACCTTAAACAAACAAGTGTGAATTAGAACTAGGGGTTCTATGCTCAATTAAGGGATTAATTGATTGGTAACAACCAGTTGCAAATTTAACAAAGCAATTACCTAATGTTTGGTTGCCACATCTTATCTATATTTGCAATTTCCTTTAGTAAATTATGAAATATATTTTCAATATTATTATGAAAACAAATCATATTGTTACAGAAATGTTATTAAGCTAAACATACATTCTAATACATAAAATTAACTTAGAAGTATACTTTCATCTACCCTATTCTAATAAATGTCCCAAACATGATAACCTGTATTTAAAGGCACCCTGTGAGATGTGGCACTTTTTGCTTTCTCCGAAAGTATGTCTCTAAAAACAGGTTTGACTGTAATTTCATAATTTCATAATATTCATTTCTCCCAATCAAATCTGTAATTACAGTCAAACTTGTGTTAAAGACACGGACAACCAGATGGGCCATTAAAGTATATGTTAATGGATGTCGGATGTTTAGTATTTATGTTAAAATGCATTTCAAAGAAAATAAAGTTAATGAGCTTAGTCTAGATACATTGAAGAAGCATGGAGGTTTGAAAAGTCACCTTTCTGCAAGAATTTTACCCTGCCATTAAGCAACCACATGTTTTATAGACTGCTCATTAGATGCCTAGAGTAAATATTATTATACATTATATTCATCCTGCCTTCAGCTGCCAGCTGTATTTAACCCTTTCCCCCATAGAAGCGACTTTTAGCGAATTTAATTTATTCCTCCGCTGAAGAAAAAAGTTCCAGTTTATACCCTCATGAACAATTACCATTACAATTATTTTATATAGCATCACAGATTTTAGCTTAAAGCAGGCTGACTTTCAACCTGCTTTAAGTGGTCACTTGTCTTCAAAACTATAAACAGGCTATGAGGTAAAGGGTTAAGACTGCCAATAGGGCACTCATAAAGTTTGATAAAATATATTTGTGTTTGAGCAGCTTTTTGCCTTGACAAATTGCTTTTAGCAGATTTGACCGATTACCCCATAGCCTGTTTCTAGTTTTAAATGTAGATGATCACTTAAAGCAGGTTGAAAGTAAAGCAGAATGCGCCTTAAGGCGCATTCTGCTTTACTTTCAGCCTGCTTCAAGCTATTATCTGCTAGGATATAGAAAATATTTCTTCTGATACATATTCAAGACTGTATAAAAGGGAATTATTTTCTTCAGTGGAGTAATAATTTAAAGGTGTCAAAAGGCATATTTATGGGGTAATGGGTTAATATCTGCATAAAAAAGAGACGTAATCTATTTAACCCTTTTCCACAGAATGTTTTTAAGTTTTGAAGAAAGGTGGTTGCTTGAAGCAGGCTGAAAGTATGTAGATTGTGCCTTAAGGTGCATTCTGCTTTACTTTCAGCTTGCCTTAAGCTACCATATGCTTGGATATAGAAAACATTTCTTGTGGTGCATATAATATTTATGGGCGTGGAGGAAAAAGTTGAAGGTGTAAAAATGCATATCTATGGGGCAATGGGTTAAAAAGATTGGGCCACTTGGCTGTTAAAAATCTAAATGCTTACTTGATTGACAGTTTAATGCATTTGTTTGTAAACTATTTGAATGTGAACTCTTTGCATGCTAGCGTCGGATACAGGTGCCAAAGTGACTACCTTTGCAAACAGTTTGGATCCTGATGAGACCCCGCATAACACGGCGTCTCATCAGGATCCAAACTGTTTGACATTCTGACTCTGTTTTAAAAAGAAATGTTGAAAATTCTATTTTTAGAACAGTAGCAGACCACAATTGTTGTAGATGGAAAAATTTCCCAGCATGCAAAGAGTTAAATAAGTTTTGTCTGCTGTCATTATAAAATTGATGTTTCTCAACATGTTCTGGAACATGATCAGAGTAGAATATGTTTTGGAAGAGTTGAGTAAAATATAGACTTACTCTACATCTGATCAGGGTCGGCATTGTTTGCAAAAATCAGCGATTCTCATACAGAATGTGTCGTGCTTGAAGGTACAAAGGGATATATTAGCAGATATTGCATAAATAATGTTTACTTACCAGAAATGATAAACCTTCATTCTACTAAGCCTGACATGGCTGGATTTTGCAAACATTTGGATCCAGAGTAACTGTATCTGATCTGGATCCAGACTGTTTGACACTGGTATCTAGAATATTAACAAGTACTTGAGTTTATTATAGACATAAAAATTTAATTAAAAAAACCGGAGAGGCCAAATTTTAAGCAGATAACATTAAAGCAGGGGGAAAGGATAAAATGGTTGTTTATGAGTTGTAGTACTAGAGATAGCACTTTGTATATAAGCAGCTGCACTTTTATATTAATTTGTATAAACTACTCCATTTCAATGTTTGACAAGTAAATATAATTTATTAATGACAGATCGAAAACCAAGTCAATTTCAGAAGCCCATCAGATGACATTTTCAGCAAATATTAAGCAATCAAAGATTATTAGAGTTGTTATCTGGCCATTTCTTTTAACCCATTACCCCATAGCCTGTTTCTGGTTTTGAAAACAGGTGACCATTTAAAACAGGTTGAAAGTAAAGCAGAGTGCGCCTTAAGCTACCATATGCTATAGTAAAAGACATTATTTCTTATGGTGAGATTGTAGCTTAAAGCAGATTGGAAGTGAAGCAGAATGGGCATTAAGGCCTTACTATCAACCTGCTTTTCTGCTTTAATTTCAACCTGTTTTAAGTAATCACGCTTGAAAAATAGAAAATTTGATAATCTTAGGATTTTTCAAAATCAACTTATGGCAGCCCTAATCTCATCTTGTAGACAGACAGACAGACAACACAATGAACATGCATGCATGTCACCCCTTTGAGTGGGAGGGTGATAAAATGTAAATCAATGTTTGATATATCATGTCTGGGTTTATTTGCTAGACCCCGACATTCCATTGTAGTTTGGGCTATCAGTCACAGGAGATCGGGAAGAGTTGAGATCACAATCTTAACATGGATCAGTGGGATTTGAAAGTGAACAAGTGTTATTGATATAATACTTAAAGTATTGATTTCAACTATTGATTACATGTTTAATCATATATTACTTAATACCTTTCTTATATACAGAACATAATATTGTCAAACTCATGTATAAAGTTGTAACCTTTTTAAAGAGGCATGGAACTATCCAAAGACATATTATTGCTAAATACATGATAGAAATCAATCAATTACCCCATAGCATATTTCTAATTTTGCAGACAGGTGACCACTTAAAGCATGTTGAAAGTAAAGCAGAATGTACCTTATAAGACACATTCTGCTTTACTTTTAACCTGCTTTAAATATTCCCTCGGAAAGAGTGCAGACTTATTTCAGACTGATCCTATAAGAAAACAGTGCAAATCCTAATCAGACAGCTCAATCCTGCAGGGACTGTCTGATCTGGGTTTACTCTGTTTTTAAAAGTGTTGATAAACACTTATAGCAGGAGGAGGGTCCAAATTCAGTTATATAAGAAAGAATGTCTGTTGCTTGTTATGATAAAACAGTGACAAACAGACAAATAAAAGGTGTTGTCATCACTATTGAACTGTGAGGTCAATGATTATATTGAAATGCATTGTGGTGATCTCAATAATGCTTTGAACTAAATAGGATTTATAGGACCTCACAATCATAAGTATGCACTACAAGAAATATATACTACAGTGCTCTCTCCCTACAACGGTATCCTAACAATGATTCCCTGCTTACAACAACGCTTGTCGCTGGTCCCCAAACAAGACAATTATTTCTAAACATTTCACTGCTGCAGTAACGTCTGCTTTAAGTTGCTTGTTTTTTTCTCAAAGTTACATATAAGTGGACATTTTGGCAAAGGAAAATAAAATGGAAGATTGACAAACAGCTTGAATGCAGATCTGACGCCCCATTACAAGGTGTCTGATCTGGATTCAAGTTGTTTGCAATGTCTTCATTTTCCCTCCCTATAAAGACTCCCTCCGACCAACACACACAATATCATCTGTGTCTCCCATTGGGTGTAGTTGTAGAAAGGGAGCACTGTATATCCCAGCAGACTGAAAATAAAGCAGAATGGTCTTTAACTTTCAACAATCAACCTGCTTCTTCCAGCTCGGGGGTGCATGGGGAATGGGCATTCTTATGAGAAATAGGTAGAGGAATAATTCTTGCAAGATGGTGGTTTGTAGCAATTCTCAAAGAGAAAATTCTGCTAGTTCTTTTAGTTACTAAAGTCAGAGTACAAAACCGTTTGGATAATGAGATGCAAAGTTACTTATCATTGCCTTATCAGGGGTTATTGCAAAGTCACCTTTACAGTGCTAAACTTCAATGATTATACAGTGCTCCCTCTCTACAACAACACCCAATGGGAGACACAGACCACAGATTGTGTGTGTTGTTCGAAGGGAGTCTTTATAGGGGGGGGGGGGGGAATTAAGACTTGACTTTGCAAACAGCTTGAATCCAGATCAGACGCCGCGTAATGCGTAAACTGTATATCATTCGTCATTATATTTATTCTATCAAAATGTCCACTTATCTGTAACTTTGATAATAAACAGCAGACAACAATTTTAAGCAGACTATATTGCAGCAGTAAAAATGTTATACTTGGAACTGTCCACAGCAAGGGTCATTGTAAGGAGGGAGTCACTGTTGGGAGGGAACAGTGTATTTAGATAGTCTTCAGATACCAACATGATCACAGAAACATTGCTTTCACTTAGACCGTTATTGACAAAGTTACATTTCATTGGTCTTAACAGATTTGTCAAGGTTTAAAGGATAAGAAGTCTCAAAATTGTCCATGATCAATCACTGTTTGGGGATTATTACCAGATTATTACCCTTTCCCTTGCAATCATGACTTCTCTAACATTTATAAATTGCTTGGATCCAGATCAGATGTTGAGTAATTAAATTTCTAAGAGAGGCTGTCATATTCATAGGGCTTAATCTAAAGACTTTTGACACAAATTTTCTTTCATACAAAAAAATGTAGGTAATTCTTTTTGACTAGCAATGATTAATTATTTTGAAAGTAAACCTCTCCCTTGATGCTAAAGTATAAAACCTCTCTATTACAACCACTAAATTGAAATTTAACTGGTTGTTTAAAAGACAGGTGACAGCTTAAACCAAGGTGACAGTAAAACAGAAAGCTGCTAAAGGTCACCCTACTTTATCATAAACACCTAACAATTAACAAAGTTCAGAGTTTGTTATAGAGAGGTTTGACTGTAATGCCATCCCTTTCCTTCATGCTAACGTCATTCCAGTTTTGAACTATGTATAATTCCTCATAGAAAATGTTCTTTCATACTTCTACCATGTCCTGATATAAAAGCCACGACATTATTACTCATCAACATTTTGACAGATGACTACTTAAAACAGGCTGAAAGTACAGCAGAAAGCTCCTGCAGGAGCTTTCTGCTTTTCTTTCAGTATGTTTTAAACCAGCATTTGTTTAAAATACTGAAACACTAAGCTATGAGGGAAAGGGGTTAATCAGGGATACGCAGCCCTCAATCCTGGGTTTAAGTCCCGCTAAGAGAGCCTTAGATATGGAAATATTTGTGTGAGGAAGCGTCACAGTCACTCTTTGCATGCTTACGGCAAAATTGTGATTACCTTTGCAAACAACTTTGGATCCAGATGAGACACTGAATAAATTGGCATCTGATCAGGATCAAAACTGTTTGACACTCTAACCCTATTTCTGAAAGGATTTTAAAAAATAAATATTTAAGAACAGTAGCAGAAGACAATTGTTGCAGACGGCAAAAATGGTTTGCATTTAAAGGGGTATAAGTTTACCTTTTGATGTAAGCAAATCTTCAGGACATCAAATTTATAATTATCTGCATAATTTTACCATAAGAGTATGAAATTATGATCCATATTGATTTTCCAGATTTTAATATTTAATATCCCTTTTGAATGCTATATAAATTACAAAATGTCATCTGCCATTGTTCTGAATATAACCGTGAAATTGACTCTTTTGGTTCTATATTTGTGGATATATGATCTAAAACAAATAATTTTATTCCTAAAGTAATGCTGTGTAGATTGTTTCGGCATCTGATTTTGATGCTCTCTGTTTCGAAGCCTTGAATCGTTTTTACCACATACAAAAGATTTATTCCTTCACTGACAATTTTTTTTAAAACCTATAAGCACATTAACATTTGATCAAGATTAGTAAATCACCAGATTATTAGGCATCTTATTTCTTATCAGGATCTTAACTGTTTGGCAGCTTTTCAGTCAAAACTTCAAAAAATTTGATTTTGCAAAAACCTGCAGACAGCAAATTTTAATAGAAGACATTTGGTATGTGAAAGGGTTAAATCAGAGAAAGGGTGAATATTTACAGAGTATACATGTATCAGCCAGAGCTACATCACTGAATGTCATTATGATCTCAAATGACCTTTAGAAAATCAATTTCCTAGTGAGCTACAAAATGTGATGTTAGCTCTAACATTTCTCTGTTAGAAATATCTTTTCATGATTCTATATGAATTCTTCTACCTTTACTCTTTGAAACAGTGATTTGCTTTGCAAACAAATTGGATCCAAGTAGGACGCCACATTACCTGGCGTCCCATCTGGATCCGATCTGTTTGACGCTCTGACCCTATTTGGAAAAAATGTTAAGAAAATTCTAACATTATTATTGTAGCAGACAACAATTGTTGCAGATGATAGTATTTTCTTAGCATCCAAAAGTTAAATTGTCCTGAAGAATGAGCCTTTTGAAAATTTTCTTAACTCTTTGCATGCTGGGTAATTTTTGTCGTCTGCAATATTTGTCGTCTGCTACTGTTCTAAAATTAGCATTTTCAAAATTTCTTTTACATTCAGCGTCAGAATTGCAAACAGCTTGGATCCTGAAGAGACGCTGCGTTAGGCGGTGTCTCATCTGGATCCAAACTGTTTGAAAAGGCAATCACTGTGGTGGATATATCAGCCCCTAGCATGCAAAGAGTTAATTGACAGGTGGCTATTTACGTACAGGTTGATATGCATTTGATCTGCAGCCAAACTTTTTACATTGGTTTGACAGGACAGTGTTTGTCTTCAAATCTTATCCATATACAAAAGGTGTGGTGGTTTTCTCTTTGATAATTATGTTCTTCTACAGAATGATATCATACTCAACAGACTTGAGATTAATACTTAATGTTTGACAAATTTGACTTAATGTTAGATGTATTATTTTCTTTCCAGGCCCCCATCCACCCCGAGGTCAACATACCAAGTTTTGTCAACCAAAAAGCTAGCTGCCTCCATCAAGTCAGGGAGCTTCCTTGGAAGACCTTCATCCACCTGTAAGACAATGCTGATTGGTTGTTGCATCCTTACAGGACTCCAGATAAGAGGGAAAAAACAGAACAAATCGAACATTTCCTCACTCAATTCAGCACCAAATCCTATGGTCTTTACCCTCTTACTACTCGTTAGAATCATCTTGAATAGAAGATTCTAATGAGTAGTGACACCATAGGGTTTAATTCAGGAAAAAACACTTCCCTTATCTGGAGCTCTTATTCTATGAATTTTACATCATTGCCATAGTTTATTAAAATTACTGCTTGAAATCCAACTTCATTAGTTTAGAGATAATTGCTTATGAGACAAACCTTAAGCACTCAATAGGTGACATGTCACCTTTGCAAATTGTTGTGATCCAGATGAGACACTGGGTATCTAGACATCTCATCTGGATCCAAACTGTTTCGGCACACTGACTGCAGTAAATACTTAAAGACTGCTCAAGGTTAGTATAGAAATTGATTAAAGTTTATGTATTGTAACTTTAGATCCAAATCAGCTTTGATGTTTATAGAAGTTTTAGAATTTCATGTTTGACTGTACATGCTTTTCAGCTTGGAAGCTTTTTACAATTTTTGCCAAACTTTTAGCACTAGATCTATTAAATTTTTGTGTAGACTGAACCTTTTATTAGTAACTATGCTTAAAAGTTCTATAGAATAATCAAAAGTATACTGCTTCTTAACTCATAACATAAGAATTTAGTACATAGTAAGACCTGTGTTCAGCACCCTTTCAATGAAGAAAAAATAGACTATTTCTTAACCCTTTGAACCCTAGTCCCGCCTATAGGCGTCATTTCAAACAGTGTACATGTGAATAATACACTTGTCCTGTGCAAACAGTGAAGGCCCAGATCAGAGGGCTCTGAAAGGAGCCCTCTGATCAGGGTCTTCACTGTTTGTCAGTAATGCCAAAATTGACAAAAACAACTCTTAAAAGCCAGAAATGGACTAGACAAAAATCGAAACTGGAATTGTCCATTTAAAGTTTCAGGGAGGAAAGAGTTAATTAATACAGGTTACTACTAAATGTAGGACAAAAATAATGCAGGAAGCTCCACTTGAACTTTCTGCATTTTGTTTGCCCTGCATTAAATTGTCTCCTTCAATGGCCCCTATAGAGTCAATTCCCTGAAAGGAGGACTCCATGGGAGCTATCATTATTACTTTTGTTCTTCATAATAAGTTAATAACCCATTACTCCTTAGATTCACATTTTAACACTTTGAATTTATTCCTCCTCAGAAGAAAATAGTTCTAATCGATAGTCATGAATATATTCATGTGGCTGTTTAACACGGGTGTTACTGAATACAAGTTGATGTTGTATGCACTACATGTTGTTGAATGTTTGTTGCATGGTGTTCTGGAATATGTCGTTCGTGTTATTAATGACCTTGCCTGCAAGGCCACCTATGCTTTTAAAGCCTTCAAGTTGAGTCTGAGATCATTCTGAAGCTTTTGATTTGTTAGATTTGAGCAGAATGCTCAAATTTGACCACTCAAAAGCTTGAGAGTGATATCAGGTACAAATCAAACCCTTTGTAAGTACGCAATTGACCAAATTTATAGTGTTTTCAGCCGTCTCTTGATAAAAAGCTATATATTGATAACTATGGCACTACTAGTGATGTTTGCTAACAGTTTGAAGCTGTATGAGATGTTGAATATAGACTACAGTATCTCTTCCAGCTTCGAACTGTTTGATATTCATACTGTTGTTCTACAGCAATGCAGAAAGACAAGTTATTGTCATATACAGTCTAATTTCAATACCTTAAACTCACTTAACTAGAATTTTTCCCTATTTCTACAGATGAATTTCATGTCGAAAATATCCGTATTTCAAAGTTAAAACGTAGCTTAGCCACATTTTAACTTTGAAATATGGATATGTTCAACTTAAAGGGACTCGCAACCGGATGGTGTACTTGTCAAAATAAAATAAAATACTCACATAAAAGCAAATTTGTGGCATTATTTGGCTTCTGACATTAAAAAAATATGATCAGTCCAAAAAAGTCTCAAGAATCGTCACCGAATCTTTGTATTTTTTTAGATATTTTCCATCGTTTTTCTATAGCGTCAGCTGACGGTATTGTTGTTGTTGTTGCTTATCTACACGGGCTCAGACATAAACCCGAGCCGAATATGTATAAATCAATTGCTACCAGTGAAGTACGTTAATTCGCTACCATATAGATAGAGAGCCCCAGTAGCCGCGTGGTTAAGGCGTTTGCCTTTGTTTTCATGTTTGTCTCCGCATGGAGGGTCACGGGTTCGAATCCCACCAGAGCATCTTCCTTTTTTTTTTTGGAAATGCATTTTTTAACAGAAGTTATTATCCAAAACTAAATCTTACCCATTTATATAAGCATTTGACATATATTTACAAATTACTATTTTTAATGCTAGATCCGGTTGCGAGCCTCTTTAAGCTAAAATTAAACTAATTCAAAGTTTGACTATATGTAGGAGACACCATTTTTCAAGATGACAACTTGTTCAAATTAAAGGCTGATGTTTGGAGTTTGTTGTGTCTTTGCATGATCAGGTTTAAATATTGCAGTATTTTATAAACAGCATGTGTTGATTTTGTGATGTACACACTATGCATTGCATGTAGTTTCAGTGGCTGATGATGATACGGAGAGTGAGATGAGCTTACCAGCTCATGTCACGTCTAACGTCCCCCAGCGACAGTGGTCCCCGTCAAACTCTCAGGATGAAACCCTTCTTCAAATGCGTGATCAGTTTTACCGGGGTACAGAGGAAGATGGGGAAATAGACGATTTGAAAAAACGTAGGCGATTTAAAGAAAGATCTCTTTTAACGGGTTCGGAGTTATTGTATCAAGGTAGAAATACGTACATTGTAGATGAGTCACAGGTGGCTGATGTGAAGGGCACATCAAAGGGTGAAGGTCACACTGAGGGTAAAGGTCACGGTATGTTGGATATTGTTGAAGAGTCAGGTGAGGGTAAGGTTGTAGGTAATGCTGATAGTAGTGAGGAGTCCGATGAGACTGAGAGTGTCACATGGGCAAAGAATGTCCAGAGAATAAACTCAGGAACAGATCAGGAAACTAAAGTCTCATCTGGACCAACAATCAATGTTGAAATAGTTGATGAGAAGACTGAGAGACTGTCGTCAGCCAGGTCAAGGTCACGACCTGGCAGTAATACCTCATTGTCCAGTCAGAGCTCCAAACAAACACCTACCATTATCTCCATACAAGTGTCAAATACTTCCAAACCAGCAGCTAACAAGGTAACAGATAAACCTTTTGTTGGTTTGAAGAGGAGAAAATCTCTCTCAAATACCATTACTACCATTAATACTCCAGAGAAAACTAGACATATTTACCCTGGGTATAGACTCAAATCCCCTAAACAGCAGCGACAGCAGAACAATGATACAAATGTGTATGATGATACAAGAAGTGTTGAAAACATGCCTAGAAGTTCTCCAAGAAGTTACACATTTGGTCCTGGTGTGATGAATTGGTCTATTGGTGGTGGTGGTGATATAGGCATGCAAGACAGAGAGAACATACCTCCAGACAATACTCCAGACCTGAGTCATGATCAGGCCAACCTAGCAGACACTATTGCTAGAGAAGCTACAGTAGACAGTAGACCTGACTCTGGACATTCAGATGCCAACTCGCTACATGAAAACAGGAACAATGATCATACTTACCAAGAGTTCTTAACAGAGGAAGATATATTAGACAACATTGAAAAATGCAATGAAGAAGTTGAACAGATTGAAGCTAAAGGAGAAAAAGTTGAAGCTAAAAGTGAACAGGAAGATGACAGTTCTGATTCAGGAACATATGTGGATGAGGAGGATATGATTAAGGTAATCCGTGAAGTGGAAAAGGAACAAGCAATAGAGCATGGATTTGAAGATATCATAAGTAGAAACTCTGGGATGGTTGAAAATGACACAGAAGATAGAGATGAAAGTAGAAGTCCTCACTCAGATGAGGCCTTAGTAGATGAGGTGGAGGTAGAAAAAGCAGAAAACGAAGATGGGGCAGGTTTGTTACTGTTTTTTAGCTTCAATTATTTCTTGTTTGTTTGTTTAACCCTTTCCTCAATAGATAAACATGTTTACGCTTTTTATAATTTATTCCTCTGCTGAAAAAAATAGTGTTGTACAGTCATATATATATATCATAAGAATTATTTTCTATATTCTATCAGAAGGTAGCTTAAAGCAAGCTGAAAGTAAAGCAAATGTGCCTTAAGGCGCATTCTGATTTACATGCAGCCTGCTTGAAATGTTCACCTATATTTAATGCTAGAACAGTCTATTGTGTAAAGGGTTTAACCTTCCATCTCAGTTTTATGATTTTATAATTGTCATTTTTAGACTGGGTCAGATAGTCAAATCTAAAGTTGATTATCCACTCTCTCATAATTTTTTTTTAGTATTTGATTTTATTTAAACTCTCATTCAAAAGATCTGCCTCTTGCGTGGGACATGAGTATGTATTAATGTAACCGTTTGCAAACAGTGTAGACCCAGATCAGAGCCCTCTGATCAGGGTCTAAACTGCTTATCATGGTAATTACAGTAAAACCTCTCTATTATGACCAGTAAATATAAGGCTTATTGATTGTATGAAAGACAGGTGACAGCTTAAAGCAAGGTGATGGTAAAACAGAAAGCTCCTAAAGGAGCTTTCTGTTTTACCTTCTCCTTGCTTTAAGCATCGACCTGCCTTGAACTCGAAATAATTAATGTAATTTAGTGATTTTGATAGAGAGGTTTTACTGTATTTTTAAAACGTAAAATCCATTTCGAAAGTTAGCAGTTTTATGGGTTAAAAATTTAGTACTGAGGGTAGGTTTTATTTCATAAAATATATTTGTCTTTTAAGCTTTTGCTGTGGCTTTTAAATTTGCATCTTGGCATGTTTGGTTTTTCTAGCACTAAGCATTTTGTTTGGTCTTTGGTTTTGTTTGTTATTTAAACATGTTTTGAAATATTTTACCTTTTGAAATGGCAGATGGGTTCCTATTTAGCTTTATTCCTTTTTACTTTATAATATATTTATACCCTTATGCAGTTATGTATTCTAATTATGTTTTGACAGCCATGAATGTCAGCATTGTAGTATTTGTTTTTATTACTGTATGTTTAAGAGTCAAATATAAATACCATTTATAACAATTTAAAGAACTACACTAAAAATTATCTGTTACCCTGCTATGATCTAACTTTCTTTGGAATGTTTTATCTTTAATTCTAACACAACTCGCACACACCCCTATTTATACAAGGAGGACGCATCTGTTATAGTAGATAATAAGCTATCTCTGGTTGGACTGAATAATTATCATTTAAATACTTTCCATCACTTAAAGGTAAATTACGTTGTGATTCACAAAATTTTGTAAATTCCATTTTCTTTTGCTACTGAATCTCAAAAATAGACTGTGTACTGATTATTTGATTGTCATCATTTTCAGTTGATGAGGTGTATGATGAGACCCAGTCTAGTATTAGGTCTCGTAGATCCAGTAGATTGTGTAAGTACCAAGGGGAACAACTCTATTAAAATAGTTGAAATGTATAACTATGAGCCCTGCCATGAGAAAACAATAGTTATTACACTACACACCAGCAGAGACCAAGTCTAGCCATAACTTCAATCTTTGTGTTTAATCCATTACTCTATAAATATGCCTTTTGACCCCTCTAATTTATTCCTCCTGAAGAAAACAGATCCAATTTATACAGTAGTTCATATATATCATCAGAAATATGTTTTATATTCTAGCATATGGTAGCTTAAAGCAGGCTGAAAGTAAAGCAGAATGCGCCTTCAGGCGCATTCTGCTTTACTTTCAACCTGCTTTAAGTAGTTGCCAATCATCAATACTAGAAAATAGGCAAAAAGGTAATGGGCTAATCATGAGTTATCACATAAAAACACAGTAGATGCTTGTGAATGTCAAACATTGAAGATCTTGACCAAATACTGCACCTCTGGTGTGGTGTTTGGGCGGGATCTCCACTGTTTGCATTGTATGAAGTATGGATTTCTCATCGCATGACTCATATAAACTATTTTTCTGTCACTGTGATATCACCATGTACTAAGGTTTTGTCAACTACAATTTTTATTTTCAAATTTAAATTTTGATGTTTGGCTGAATAAACATTAAAATGAGTTTCAAACAGTTTGAAAACAAAAGCAAGCCAGATGAAGTATACATATAAGACATAAATGGATCCTGATTTATAGATGCCATGGGGCTTGGCTTCTGATCTGGATCCAATCTGTTTGAGAAAAAGACATTCAAAAACATTGGCATATAAAAAGCATTCCAAAAACATGAGTGGAATTGTCTGAAATTGTGCCACCTGATTGGAAAACTTGCAGCTTGGACCAAAGAATTTTTATTTTTCTGTTTTAATTACTTCACAGGTTAATTCAAAGACAGCTGCAACCATACAGGTATCCTAAATAAAGGCATACCCATGCTGAGTGACTATTTAGTAGAGAAGCATGAAGATCTTACAAGACAAGTAGATGCTAAATACAGGACATAAACAATGCAGAAAGTTCTGAACGGAGCCTTCTGCATTACTTTGTTCTGCATTTCACAACAACCTGTTTTAACGACTGCCATTGGTGGCAGTTTTCAATTGGAATTTTAGATATTTGAAATAAAAGTAAAACCTCTCTATTATGACCATTAAAACCAAGGCTAATAGATTGTATTGAAGACAGGTAACAGCTTAAAGCAAGGTGACAGTAAAACAGAAAGTTCCTGAAGGAGCTTTCTGTTTTAATGTCACCTTGCTTTAAGCTGTTACCTGTTGTAAGCACCAAATAATTAACACAATTTAGTGGTAAAAATAAAGAGGGTTTACTGTATGATTTAAAAATGGTTGCCATTTAAGCAGGTATTGCCAGTGTCTAGGGGTAAATTATAGAAGGATTTGTATGACGCCTAACGTTAATTGATATTGTTAGTTATAACTTAGTCTTGAATGTTGTTAGCATTGTTTCCTAATATTGCCATAGTAACTTGATGCTTAGAAACAGGATAACACAAGCTTTTTAACCCTATACTCTATAGATACACATTTTTAGGCGTGCAATTACATGTAACTCCTGCACAAAAGTAAATAGTTCCATTTGTACAGTATTGAATGTGCAATTCATCAGAAAGATTCTCTATATTCTAGCATGTGGTAGCTGAACGCTGGCTGAAAGTAAAGCAGAATGTACCTTAAGGCACATTCTGCTTTACTTTGAAACTGCTTTCAGCGGTCACTTGTCTTCAAAACTAGAAATAGGCTATGGAGTAAAGTGAAAATGCAGTATGGCTTTTGTAATATTATAAGTTAACAGTTTTAAAGCGACTCGCAACCGGATGGTGTACTTGTCAAAATAAAATAAAATACTCAAATAAAAGCAAATTTGTGGCATTATTTGGCTTCTGACATTAAAAAAATATGATCAGTCCAAAAAAAGGCTTAAGAATCGTCACCGAATCTTAGTTTTTTTTAGATATTTTCCATCGTTTTTCTATAGCGTTAGCTAACGGTATAGTTGTTGTTGTTGCTTCTCTACATGGGCTCAGATATAAACACGAGCCGAATTACGAAGTTGTATGCACTTTCGATCGCTACACATTGAAATACGTTAAATCGATCCGAGATAAACGGATAGTTCCGTGGTCCATTGGTCTAAGCGGTTTCCCCTATTTTGCCTTCTGTCCGCCAATGCCGGGCCCCGGGTTCGAATCCCACCAGAGACCAGTATTTTTTTTATTGAAATACATTTTTTTAAACAGAATTTCTTATCCTAAACTAATTCTTTACCATTTATATAAGCGTTTGACACATATTTACAAATTACTATTTTTAATGCACCATCTGGTTGCGAGTCGCTTTAAATGTTTGTACTGAGTTTATGATTTGTAACAACAAATAACATAAAATGTTGGTGTGTTGGCACAGAAATCAGTTTTGAGTCAGTCAAATGTTTCTTCTTTTGAATTATTGTAACAGCAGGACCTAAGCTTACTTAATTTAACCCATTACTCCATAAATACACTATTTTATGCATTTAATGTATTCCTCCACTGATGAAAATAGTTCCAGTTTACACAATCATAAAATTATGCATCATAAGAAACATTTTCTATTTTCTTGCAGATTGTAGCTTATAGCAGGCTAAAAGTAGATCAGAATGCACATTCAGCTTTACTTTCAACCTGTTTTAAGTGGTCACCTATATTCCATACTAGAAACAGGCTATGGGGGTAATGGGTTAAGATGTATTTAAACCTTTGAAATGGTTTTATGTCAATGACCAGTCCGGGGATTATTACATTTAGCTGTTATGAATAGCCTGATCATTAATAAGTGACAGTAAACCAAGTATTAAGTACATGTACTCCCATTGAGATTGTGGGAAGTTTTTAACACATTCAACCCTAGCGACGAGTATACTTGTCATTTACAAACAGTGAACCTGTGAAGTTAACACTTTTCCCATGCAAACAATGTAGACCCTGATCAGAGGGCTCCTTAAGGAGCCCTCTGATCAGGGTCTACACTGTTTGTCATTTTGAAATATATTGTAAAAATCAATCCTAAATAGTAAAAAATGGACTAGACTTATTTCGAAATTGGAATTGTTCATCAAAACTTTCAGGGATGAATGAGTTAACCCCTTCACTGCCATGATGTCATCTGCTTTAAGCAGTAACTGTTGTTGTCTGCTTTTATTTATTAAATTTAAGTTTTAGGTAAATTGACGAAACTAATATCTAAATGAGTGACAAACAGTTTGGATCCTGATCAGATTCTGCATGATGTGGTGTCTGATCAGGATCCAAACCATTTGTGGTGTCTGATCCAGGTCAGCACTAGCTGTTTGCCATTTTGCAATATATTGTTAAAATCAACCTTAAATATCTAAAAATGGACCAGAAATAATTAGAAACTGGAATTGTCTATATGAATGTTCAGGAGAGAATGAGTTCTGACCCCAGTTGTTTGTTTTGTTTTCAGCTAAAATAAAAAAGACTACGGATGGTGGAACAGAAGAAGGGTAGGTATCTGAGTTTGTGCAATTTTCTGTCTGTCTGTCTATCTGTCGACAATGCTACATGTCATTTAGTTTCTATTTATCTTGTATATAATTTTATAGGATCACACAAACATGCAGTAAAAAATACTTAGACCAAGATATGCAATATTTTTAAAAGCTTGTTGTCCTTTGATGGACTATTATTATCATTGGCTAATTTTCAGAATCATCTCTTGATTTCTTGATTTCTGGAGACAATATTGCAGACTCTGCTTTGTTTTATTTGAATCTTTTTTATTGTCAGAGGACCTTTTACCTTGTATTTAATTGTTGTATTACAGTTAAACCTGACTGTTAGAACCACTTAATACATTTAAGGTCTGCAGATGACTGATGTAAGATGCAAGTAAAGCAGAAAGCTCATTAAGGAGCGAAACTTCTGTTTTACTTACATCCTGTTTTAAGCTATATCCAGTATAGCAAATCTTCTGTTCATTGGTAGTGATAATGGAATTTTGCTGTTATATAAATGCTGCTCTTTTCTCTTGCAGCTTGATTGTATTAGCAAAAAGATTAGATCCAGATCAGAACCAAACAATTTATCAAAATCTGTTTGACGTCTGTCCAGATTTCTCAAATTACAGTCATAATTACTGAGTTTAAGAAAGAATCTATGATGTACACCAGTATATCTATATTAATTTTGTTAACAGTGTAGACCCTGATCAAAGGGCTTCTTCAGGATCCTTCTGGAATAGGGCACAAGAAAAGTTCAGCAATGCTAGTGGGGGATATATTATATACCTCTGTGATTATCGTTGCAAACAGTTTGGATCCAGCCAGATGAGACGCCACGTTAGGCGGTGTCTCATCAGGATGCAAACTTTTTGACACTCTGACCCTGTTTTAAAAAGAAATATTGTAAATTCTATTTAAAGAAAAGTTAGCAGACGACAATTGTTGCAGATGACAAAATTACCCAGCATGCAAAGAGTTAAATAGAAGATATAGATAGCTGTTGGTGTTATTTTATAGCTCTCAAGATGACAGTGATGGGGAGGTCATGCCTACTCTCTTATCTGACCAGCTGGACTTGAAAGGTACAGGTAAGTTCAAGTGACCTTCACCTTTGACCTTTGGATTTGTATGATAGTTAAGCATCTTATAATGCAAGGCTAGTTGTTAGGACTATTGACAATATGGAATACAAATTGTATGCTCTCTCTAAAGTGACATAAGTAAGGCTCATAGTCAATCTTTTAGATTGGTGGTGGCTCAATGTAGGGCAAAAGTATGGAAATGTGCAAAGCCGCTTCAGCCACTGGCATTTGAAGACCCTTACTGGTCAGTTGTTTTCTAAGATATTTATTAAATGTTCATGATATTTAGATAGTTGATAGTCACAGAGATACTGAAAGAGGGTAGCACATTATGACATAGGCTATTTGTTTAGCATTGTAGTCATTTAAATTGTTGCTAAGCATTGTTGTAATGTTACTATGGTGATGGTCAGTACACGCTTTTTGCAGAGAAATACAGCTTATTGCCATATACATGCCTATCAAAAAGATTTGCCTATATTAAAATAGCTGCCAAAACTATGTCTGCAAAAAAAAATGTTGTTTGTAATCATTTTTCCCCAATTTTATTGTTGAAATTTTGATGGAGGAATATTGATACAAACACTTGAAACCTGATCAGATGCTACATTGAGTGGCATCTGATCTGGATCCAATCTGTTTGCAAATAAAGATTTTTGCCATTGGCAGTGAAAGGGTTAAAGTCAATTTATGTGTAACATCAGAGTGCAGACCCTGTTAAATTGTAGCATTTGTGATTGTTTATACGGATCTACACTGTTAGCCAAGATCCTATTCAGTAGAATTTATGCATTTACGGGTGTTTCAAATTTCAGAACACTTCTGTTTTCTGCTGAATTAATGAAAATTGTATTTTAAGGTTGTTTCAACTAGTGATATTTGGCAATCGGATGTATTTCTTTGTTTATTTGTAGCTGAATTATGGTGGCATGTTTGTTCTTATGTGGTAACCATGGTAACCACTTGTTTATTTTAGCAATTATATTTCCAGCATGCATGTGTTTTATAAGCCAATCACTCAGTGACACACAAGCTTTCAACATGTCCGTTTACATCTGTTTTGTTTGTTGCTATGTCGCTGAACATGTGCATGTATCAAAAACACCATGACAAGATGTTTTGTCACTCTTTAATGAAGGAGGAAAAGCAAGACTATGGTTTTTGTATTGGCAGCCTTGACACAGTGGATTTATCTCCAAACATAACCCATTACTCCATAGCCTGTTTCTAGTATTGAAAACAGGTGACAACTAAAAGTAGGTTGAAAGTAAAGCAGAATGTCTGAAGGCGCATTTTGCTTAACTTTCAACCTGCTTTCAGCTACCATCTGCTAGAATATAGACATTTATTTTTTTATGATACATATTCATGACTTTATAAATTCGAACTAGATTTATTTTCTTCAGTAAAAGAATAACTTGGATACATAAAATGTGTATCTATAGAGTTACAAAGGCCCGGTTAAGTGTTTTTTTACCATAGTATCTAAGTCTTGCTTTTGTTTCTTCATTGTGGTGAGACATATAATTTCACAGAATTTTTGTCCTATGTTTTAACCATAGGCATTCGGCCCGTAGGCTATGACACTACTCCCAGCTGCTACCCCTCCTCCACCACCACCAAACGTGGATAAAATACCCTAAATTCTATCCATACATTCAATAATCATCATAAAAGAACATTTCCTGAAGTTTCATGAAATTTAAAACAAATTTTTTTTTTTGCTAATTTATAAGTAAAATACATGTAGTAAAGGCTGCCATGAAAAAGCGCCTTGCAAAAGCAACCCTCAAGTTCCCAACCCTGTCATTTTGTCAAATCTTGGACGATCTGGACAAATGATGGCTCATTGTTTACAGCAAACAGTTTTCTTTGACGATAATTGGTAAAAAATTCAAAGCAATTGGCGAACACACGCATGGGGACTCAAAAAGTAGGGAGACCCCTTATTCGGAATCATTCGTCCACGCGAAATTTTCCCAAACAAACGACTGGTTGCCCAGTCAAACTATTATCATTCTAGCGAAACCGAGAACCAGCTTCAAAGCAGGAAATGACGCAAAAGTCAAGCGGCTCAATTGGTCGTATTCGAATCAGGACAACTATCGCGTTAGTTGGAATAGTTGTCAACAAGTTCTATTCGAATCACCACTTGATGTTTTCCGTTGACAAAATGTTGTCAAACCCTCAAATCGTTGACCACAATTTCTTTTCGAGTCGGGTCAAAATCGTTGTCATCAGTAAATCTTCGCGCATTTGCTCCGCCCAGTTTTCGTTGACAACAAACTCGATGATTCGAATACGACCAATGATCATATCCGTTTGTCAACCGAAACTTGAAAACGAAAGTTATCTAGAAATTTATTTCGTAACAGAAATGCTCATTTACCGATAATTCAAAAGGTATTTATTATATATTTCATTTTCTATTAATTACCCGTACCATGGTGTAATGCATGGTCGCAAATGCACTTGTTAATCGCTGAATGACGAACAAGTCCAAAAATTAAGGTGGACGAATGATTCCGTATAAGGTGCCTATCAAACTTTTTATTTCTTCACTTGTGCTCGTTTCTTGCTTGGGCTGTGAGCTAATTTTCTTTGAACAGAACTGTTAAATGTAAATAATAAGCCATCATTTGTCAAAATCGGCCCAAAAATGACAAAATGACAAGGTTGGGAAGTTGATGGCTCTGAATTCACATCCACCTTTTCGTTGTATATATACATGATACAATTATTTTTTTTAAAACTTCTTGAAACTTCTTGGAACATTTGTTAAGGATGTTTGTTGAACATATGGATGTAGTTTGACTTATTTTGAAGGATTTATGGGAGGTAGTAGCTGGGGGGGGGGGGGGGGGGGGGGGGGGGGGGGGCGGCATAGCTTACGTGCCCAAAACCTGTGGTTTTAACTAGTTATCAAAAATGAAATGCACTTATCTAAAAATCAAACATGTTAAATTTTTGTTTAGTGGTCCTTTTACAAATAAATAGGGTATGAAAACCTCTTAGGACAGATGAAACCTTAACGCAGGAAAAACCTAATTTAAGTAGATACATGTTTTTATAGGTGACCTATTTTAATATTCTATTAAACGACCACTTAAAACAAGTTTGACTGTATAGCAAGGAAAGATACAGCATATTTTAGAACAGCTTTAAATATTTGAAAACACTAGAATTGTGTTTAAAGCAGGTGGCTGCTTAAAGTAAGATGATAGTAGCTTTCTGTTTTACTTTCATCTTCTTACTTAGACTGTTACAGTGGAGAATCTGTTATTCTTTCCCGTTTAAACGCAAACGTACGCAAATGCATTACACTAAAACATAGAAAAGGACAACTTTTCGACAATTTTGACTATTTATGTTGATCTGAGTGGCAAACAGTTTGGAGCCTGATCAGACGCCGGGTTACCCGGCGTCTGATCTGGCTCCAAACTGTTTGCAATGGAAAAAATAGTTTTAGCATAAACCCGTTTATTGGGAAAGAATAACGTTTTCTCCACTGTACCTGTAATAAACTATTCAAACTCATAAATGAATATTCAATTTTGGCACTTTTTGGAGAAGTCAATTGAAACATCCTAGGAGTTTCAGTTCCAGAAAGACACACAAATCCGGTTCTATAACTCATTACCCCATAAATACGCCTTTTTACGCCTTTAATTTATTCCTCCACTGAAGAAAATAATTCCAATTTATACACTTATAATTGTATATAATAAGGAATATTTCCTTATCCTAGTATATGATATCTTAAAGCAGGCTGAAAGTAAAGCAGAATGTGCCTTAAGGCACATTTTTCTTTACTTTCAACCTGCTTTAAGTGGTAACCTATTTTCAAAACTATAATAGGATATGGGATAATGGGTAATTATTAGACTTAGGTAGTGTTTGTTTGCTTGTTTTGTTCTAAAATGGTGAAGGACATTCTCTCTTCTGTACTGTAGTGGAGCAGGTTTCAGATGATACATCAACTTTTATAGACGACTATCAGCCCTCTAGTGAAGTCCTGGCTGATATAGCTCCTCCCTCTGGTAGCATAGCTCCGCCTTCTGTAGAGGAGCAGGCTGAACTAGTTGGTATTGCAGACTCTTCTTCTGATAAGCTAGACTCTGCTAGTAGCTCTAAATCAGTTTCCAGACGTGTCTCTGACGATGCTGTGTCAATATCAGCTGAACAGTCATTGAATGGTGGTGCAGGAAGCACAGGAGACATTGTAGATGCTCAGGAGTTACAGCGTGAAGTTTCAGCTCCATCTGCAGATAAAACCGATTCACTGTCCCCATCAGCAAATCTTGGAAGTCAGGTTCCTGATGAACTAAAGAGTGGGAAGTCAAGTGTTGCTGCTGATGATAGTCACACTGATGGTGGACTGAAGATTGCCAGTCAAGCTGAGCCAGAGAGTAATACTCAAGAAGTTACAGATAGGAATAAAATCTCTGAAGATGTTCCGGACTCATCTGAAACAAAGAAAGGTGAAGCTGATGCTAAAATAGAGGAAAACACCCTTGTCAGGACTGCTGTAAAAAGTGCAAAGAAGGAGAGAAAACCACCTGGCCAGATAACAAGAGCTGGGAAAAGTACCACAAAGCCATCTGAAGAGACAAGTGTAGACATTGTAGAAGAGAAACAAGCAGGTGTTGATGAAGCAAATAAAGTTGAGGTAAAGCAAACTGACAAGGATACAGCCATAGGGAAAGAATCTGAAGGTGGGAAAGGCAGTGAGTTGGTAGATCAGGCTAGTAGCGTAGATCAGAGTGGTGAAGGGCTTGTGGAGGAAAACACAGACGTTCCTCTTCAAACATCTACTGCTAAAGGTATTTTATTAATCCTTTTTAATGCTGAAATTGTTCATGTGGACTATTCCACTTTGGAAAAATGATCAGTGTATGTTAATTTTTGTAAGGCTGTATTTCACAAAATGAGAGTAAAACAAATAGTACACACCTTGATCAGAGGACTCCCTCTGATCAGGATCTACACTGTTTGCTAAAAGAATATAAACAGCATAGAAAAGGTTAATGTAAACTGAGTCACACTGATTGATTATTAGAATTTAATGAAATTTATACACAGAATGTTTATTAGAATTCTAAGAGGTTTCTACAGATAGGTTTAAAAATGTTTTAACTACCTGTTCCAGATAATAAGGAGTAATATTTGAAACATAATCTTTTATATCTCAACCAAATCCTGGGATTCAACCATGCACTCATTAAATCTGAAATACTCCCTTTATCTGAAGTTGTATTGTACAGTTAAATGCCACTTGCTTTCTGTTTATTGTTTCACTAGTGTGTCCGCATGATTTGTTGTTCTGTATGGTGTTCATTGCTATTGCTGCATGATGAATTCACTTGTCTTAATACTAAACTCTTGTAATTGGTGACTAGGATTGCTAACCGTATAATACGGGACACTCTCAATTATCTAACACTAAAACATCATGGATTGGTAACTTAAGGATAGCTATGGCTGCATGGCAGTTTAAATTGTCTTAACACTTGTGGATTGGGAGACATTAATTCACTGGCGGTGTGGTGAAGGACTAAGATGGTACTAATTGTCAACAGTCAATGCTTAAGAACACGATGCAAGCTTTCTGCTTAAAATATTATGCTTACCATAGCAGTAAAGTTATATATATTTATCTTAAATTCGAAGACAGAAAATACTGTATATCTACATTAAGATTGTCTCTGGTACGATGCAAAGTCCAAACTTTAGACAGGGTTTCAGTGTTTGACCCTATGCATGCCAACAGTGAAACAATATTACCATTGCAATAATTTGGGGTCCAGATGAGATGCTGCATAGCATGACGTCTAATCAGAATCCAAACTGTTTGACACTCTGAATCTATTTTGAAAGAACATTTTTGAAAATTCTTATTTCAGAAAAAATCAGAAAAATAGGTAACAAAAATAGAATACAAAACTGTTCTTGGCTCTTAAAGAGTTTAAGTCCAGTGGTTAAACATTCAGTGTTTTTGGATTAATAAATGATGAACTTTTCAATATTTTGTTGCAGAAGCTTTTGCTATAGCATCAGAACTAGATGCTCTTGGATTGAGGCAACCTGTACAGACTGGCAAAGTAAGTGCTGTTTCAGATTTTAATTTATTTTTTATGTATATATATATACGGTACTTTGAAACACAGTCATGCTATAAAATTTATTGATGTTTGTACTGTGTAATTCAGCCATATTACAGAATTCATTGATATTATATACTGCTGTACTCAGCCAATCAACAGCCATGTGATGACATTTACTAATAATTATCATCTACTCCTATACTCAGCCGTTCAATAAAAAATAATGATATTTCATACTGCTGTACTCAGCCATGTTTATTCATATTACATGTATATACAAGGTCATGTACTGTGAAACTCAGACATTTTATTAAGTTATTTACTGGCTTTAGCCATATTTGTAAAACTCTGCCATATCAGAAGACTGTGTTTTACTCAGTTAATATCCCAAGCTATTTCACCAATTCTACAGTCGAACTTCGATATCTCGAACTCGGTTAAATCGAACATACCAATATTTCAAAGTTAAAACGTGGCTTAGCCACGTTTTAACTTTGAAATATGGGTATGTCCGACCTAACCGAGCATGAAATAATGCATTTCATGTGTCGAACTATCGTTTAGTTCTAGTTAAGCGAGTTCGAGATATCGAAGTTGGACTGTATTTGTATAATTTACAGTATGATTCAGGCATAACTAAAAGCCTGACAATATTATGCGCATTATACAGTTATACAGCAATTCCTCAAGTTTTATTGATATAAATATCAATTAAATTTCTGAAATTGCTGACTTTTAATGTACATAGATTATATAAACCTGTTGCAAGACTGAATGTATCATGTTGTGGAATTGTCTTTGCATCTGTTGTGTTTTGAAATTATCAGTTGAGTGTCAGATAGTTTTGATCAAGATGAGACGCTAAGTTGCTCAGTTTCTAATCTCCAAACACTGGCAACATTTACTGTTGTCACAAATTAGCAGAAAGTTGATTATCTTTCCACATGAATAATTATGCTATATGTTCCTTTTGTATTTTCAGAAGAAAGGCAAGAAAGAAAAGGTACGATTTATAAGATTGTGATGTTGACACATAACTTAAATATAAACTTTACCCTTCTCTGAACTGAAAATATGCTACATGTAGGAGGAAAATGACGAAGACAACTGTTTTTTTTTTAGTTAACACATTCAACCCTAGTGACGAGTTTACTCGTCAGTAACAAACAACATACTTCTGATGTGTACTCTAGTCCTATGTAAACAGTTTAGACCAAGATCAGAGGGCTCCTGAAGGGATTACTATTTGAAATATATTAGGAAAAACAACCCTATAAATAGTCTAAAATAGACTATTCCTGATTGGAAACTGGAATTGTCCATTAAAAGTTTCAGGGGGGAATGAGTTACCATTTTGGAATTCTTATCTTTACAGTGAAAGAAGGAGGCAAATATCAAACTGTATTGATATGAGCCACTATGAAGTATTACACAATCACATACAGCAGTTCATTGGAGTTTTTTCTTTGTCAATAATTTTGATCATGGATATTTTCAGGGTAGCAAGTATGTGCCACCACCACCCCCAAGCAAGAGGGTGGAGGCCCCAAAAGAGGAGGCAAAAATACCAGACCACTTGAAGGACCTCCTCAATAGACAGCCTACAGCCTCTACAGAATACCTGGAAAAAGATCTCGAAAGAAGTGAGTAAATATGTGTATATAGCTTTGTTAGGTGGCCATCCATTATAAAATGATGATTTTATGTCAAAATGCTTAGTTTTAAACTTTTAAATTACACACACAAAAAAGATTGAAAGCTAACCTTAGAAGCTTTCGCCCGTGTATTACCGGCTTTGTCAACCAACTGACATTTCACGGGGACTTGATATTGCTCGAGTTGTAGTGAGCAATGTTGATGCATTGTCCCAAATGTATGGCAAGTTGTAGTGGCCCCCATCCTTGTTCAGTCCCAGCTTTTGTGCTTTAGCCTAGCCTCTTTGATCCACTGTTCAAACCAAGAGGGCTCACGGTCTAATACATCAGAGTTCACAAGCCGGCGCTGAACAAAAACAGGGGCCACTACATAAAATTCATAATTTTAAAGATCAAACTTTCATTAAACAACCTATGAAAAGACAATACATGTTCATTTGTAGTCTTTATGGACAGATGATGTAGTTAAATGCAGGACAAAAAATAATGCTGAAAATGTGATATTTTTGCATTACCTATTCCTGCATTAAGCAGTCACCTGTATCTTTGTTCAGTTGTTGCTTAATATAGGTTTAAAAGTACTATGCAGGGAATACATTTCATGCATGATTCAATTGGTATCTGATAACATTGGATGCTTGATAAGTATGTTTACTACAGTCAAGTTTGAATTTATTGACCACTAGTTAAAGTAGATTTCGTTAGATTCTTAAAAAGATAGGTGACTGCTTAGAGAAGGATAAAAACATTGTTAGAAGTATCTTTAGGAGCTTAATGTATGTTGTATCCTGCATTAACAGCTACTTGTATTTTAAACTAAAATTATGTTCTACTGTGTGGTTGCTTAACCCTTTACCTGATAGCCTATTTCTAGTACTTAAGATAGGTGACTACTTAAAGCAGGTTGAAAGTAAAGCAGAATGCGCCTTAGGGCGCATTCTACTTTACTTTCAGCCTGCTTTAAGCTATCATGTGTTATAATATAGAAAATATTCCCCATAATACATATTCATTACTGATTAAATTGGAACTACTTTCTTCAGCGGATGAATAAGTTATATCCGCTAAAAGGCGCTTCTATTGGGGAAAGGGTTAATACAAGATCGATGGTATATAAAATTACCCTTCAATAATTAAGCACAGGCTTTTTAACCCTTTTACTCTCAATGACGCCTTAAAGGGCGTTTGAAAACAGTTTGGGTCCTGATCAGCTGCCGCGAAATGCGGCGTCTGATCAGGACCCAAACTGTTTGACACTCTTATTGATATTTATTAAGTCAAACAACCCTAAATATAACTTTGAAACGTGTCTTGCAGACGACAATATAGCGTTGAAGGGGTAAAGTTTTCTGAATAATTTGATAATGAAAGGGTTAAAATAAAACTTGTCATTGTGTGTTGTCATATGATAAGAAGATGGTTTATATGATGGTGATGTTTTCCAGGAGGATTTCTGAAAGATGGAAAAGGTAGAACGTTACACTGGGCATGGTTGATAATAGTTTTTATTGCATGCTTTGTTTATGTGCTCATGCTTGCAAATGTCAAAAAAATTGTATTTGGAGTGAAAGGTTTTGCTATGTGTATGGTTTTGAAATAAGATTCTCAGGACTTATTTGTGGGAAGGGTATAAATATTAGCATATTTATTTTGTACACTAAGTAAAGTCTGAGAATTGTATGTATTTATAGGAAGGTTCAACTCTTGTAAAGAATAAAATGTTTGTTACTGGTAGATGATTTTATTGGCACTGGTGAAAATGCATTTAGTTAAATCTTATGCAAATTGTTTTTGAAATAAAAAATGAATGCCTATGCAAATAATGGGAAACGATGATGATAGCAACATCTTTTGCTCATGTTCTTGGGTTCATTTCATAGCCATTTCTTAGCAAAGAGAGGGTAGGAAAATTCTGTTGTTATAATCACTAACAATGCAAGTTTCAGACCGCTTAAAAACCCGAAAGTAAAGCAGAAAGTTCTAGAAGGAGTTTTCTGTTTTACTTTTGCCTTGCTTTAAGCTTAAGAGTCTCCACATTTTTTAACATCATTAACATAGTCACTGCCTTACCCGAGTAGCAAACAGGTTTGAGTAATGTGGTGTCTAATCAGGATCCAAACTTTTTTGACATTCATTATATGACATTACCTGAATTTACCTGACAATTTACCTGAAATTTAAATTTGAGAAATAAAAGTAGGTGATAATTGTTTAATGTTGACAATGTCATGGCATTAAAGGGATTCATTTTCTTTTGTGAGGTCTCGTTAGTAAATACTGTAAATTAGAAGCTATACAGTAAAACCTCTCTATTACTAAATTATGTTAACTATAAGAGTGTTTACGGTAGGTCACCGCTTATAGCAAGGTGACAATGTTTCACTGTCACCTTGCTTTCAGCTGTCACCTCTCTAATATACAATCAATTAGCGTTCGTTTTAGTGGTCGTAATAGCAAGGTTATACTGTATATATGTTATAACGGTGTATGAGATGGGCCCAAGATTTGTTGTGTAGGTATCGGATATGATGTTTTGTTGTCTGTTATGGTGAGTTTCTGGGTAGTTTTGTCGATTAACTATGGCACTGTTTAACAAAAAGTAAGGCATTAAACATCTCTCATTCTTATTGCCAGGAGTGTCATGGCAGTGAAAGAGTTCACCCTTACTGTGATGGAATATAATGTTCAGTCGAACTTCGATATCTCGACTCGGTTAAGTCAAACATACCCTTATTTCAAAGTTTTAACACAGTTAAGCCTCGTTTTAACTTTGAAACACGGGTATGTTCACCTAAACTGAGCTTGGAATAAGGCAAATTCATGTTTCGAAATATCGGATATTTCGAGTTAAGCGAGTTCCAGATACCGAAATTCAACTGTACATCATCAGTCTGCAAACAGTGAAAGTCAGATCAGATGGCTCCTTCAGGAGTGAACTAGTCATGATATTTACTCATTGTAATGCTCTTAAAATTCTTTCATAGCTCTTTCAAGTCTTTAAAACTAGTGTTTGCTTAAAAGCAAACTGAAAGTAAAGCAGAAATCTCCTGTTTTAGTCATCTACTTGTAAGGATATATGGCTGTTTAGCAGGGCACATTGAAAGCGTGGAAAGTTGTCTCTATGATGAATAAATAAATTGGCATAAACTGTTAAATGTTGTGGCTAAACACCGTAACTCATTATCCCCTGATACTTACACTAGGGAAAATTCCAGTTTCCGATAAAGGCTGATCCATTTTAAACTATTAAAGGTTGTTTTTGTAATGAATTGCAAAATGCCAAACAGTGAAGTCCCTGATCAGAGGGCTCCTCCAGGAGCCCTCTGATCAGGGACATCACTGTTTGCATAGTACAAGAAGACTCATCACATGTACACATTTGGTAAAAAACGCATATATGCCTCACTAGGGTTCAATGAGTTAATACATGTTGTTTATAATATTTAACTGGTCAAATTTAAAAAAAAGAAGAATTTATTTATTTAGTATTATAAAGGCTAGGATTCTAGAGATGGTAGATTAGATTTTTTTTTCTTTTTTTTTTTACAGCAGCAGCTTTAAAGTTTTAGCTCACCAGAGCACAAAGTGCTCAAAGTGAGCTTTTGTGATACCCCTCTGTCTGTACATTTACAATTCCAAATGACTTCTTCTCAGAAACCATTAAGCCCAGATTAACCAAACTTGGTCAGGTACAGGCTGTTTGGTTGAGCTTTAAAAATTTGTTTAAAGAAAGTGGGTGGGGCCAATGGTCTTGTTTCCATGGCAACAGTGCACAAACATCTAGAAAAATTGTCTGATTTCAATTTAACTTTTACCAAAATGTTTTTCAATTGTCAGATTTTAAAAGTTGTTTAAAGAATTTTGATCTGTCAAAAAACATGGCCACCAGAGGATGTGTTCATTGTCTGTATTTGGTTATATCGAATTAGAAGTTAAGAACCTTCTAAAAGTCAAAGTTTTGGCTATATCTTTATGAAATAGTCTCAGTGTCATATCCTTGATAAAATGTAGTCGAACTTCGATATCTCAAACTTGCTTACCTCAAACTATCCGATATTTCGATACATGAATGACATTACTTCATGCTCGGTAAAGTCGAACATTACCCGTGTTTCAAAGTTTAAAGGTGGCTTAGCCACGTTTTAACTTTGAAATACAGGTATGTTCGACATAACCGAGTTCGAGATATCGAAGTTTGACTGTATGAATATAGATGTTGCCTGGTCATAATTTAGATCAGTGGGTCAAATTGTAGAGAAAGCTTTTGGCCACTCCAGGAGCCATAATTTATAATTATTTTAGTCCAATCTTCTTGAAATTTGCTTAGAATGATCATCTTGACAAAAACTAAGCAATGTATGAATATGGGTAACATAAGGTCAAAAAGTAGGCCTCTAGGTCAAAACATAGAAAAAGCTTCTCATTAACATTCACTGTCGGAACCATAGTTTTACTGGGAGCCAATAAAACTTGCTCAGAATGATCACCTTGACAAAATCTAGGCGATGTAGTGATATGGAATTTAGAAGTCACATTTTTAGTCCAATACCTCATTAATCCTACTCAGTATGATCACCTTGATAATATCTTAGGGTCACATATTAATATTGGTCATGTCGGGTCATATAGCAGGTCAGTTGGTCAAATTGTAGAAAAAGCTACTGGAGACGAGCATGTGTACAGTTGTTTTTTTCTGGTGAGCTCTTCAGGGCCTCTTACGGTTCTCTTGTTTTAATTATTGGTTCTGGTATTTAATGGTAGTTTGTTTAAAATAACATTTACAACTTTAAATAGATTGCTTGCAAGCTTCCAGAAAGTATATTAATTGATTTTTTTCTCAATTAAGCCAATGTCAATGTCTTAGATATCGACCTTTTGTTTTTGTTGTTAGACGCTTGAATTATCAAATTAAACATAACAGTGCTCCTATTAGTTATTAAGGGACATAATTGTTGTTTGTACACGTGAAACACATTGTTAAATGCAGTAAAACTTGTGATCTTTTAAATCTGTAATTGGACTGTCTGTATTCTGTGTATTTCAGATGGTTTCTTAATGCAGGATAAAAGTAATACAGAAAACGTCCATATCTTATACTGCATTAAGCTGCCATCTGTCATCAGTGATCTCAATGTTTCTTTGTAGACTGACTGTTTAACCCATTACCCAATAGCCTGTTTCTAGTATTGAATATAGGAGGCCCGACTTAAAGCAGGTTAAAAGTAAAGCAGAATGTGCCTTAAGGCACATTCTGCTTTACTTTCAACATGCTTTAAGCTAATTTCTTCTAGAAAATAGAAATTAATTCTTATGATATGTATTTATAACTGTATAAATTAGAACTATTTTCTTCTGTGGAGAAATAAATTAAAGGCGTTAAAAGGCGTATTTATGGGGTAATGGGTTAACAAGTTAAACTGCATTAAGCTCATGCATGTAATGTGTTTTGTGTTGTTCACTACCACAAGCCCCATAGAAAAGATATGTTTATACAGACAAGTATATGCGTTTTGCCTTCCAATGATGTTGGATGAAGATAGCTAAAAGCAGGTTGCTCTCCCAGCAATAATATATACTTATAGCAGGTCTTAACAGGGAGAAATAAAATTATATATTTTGAATATAAAAACTGTATGCATACAATTTTGAGTAAAATGGAAAAATAATCGAGATAAATTTGAAACAGTGATGTTTCCTTAGGTATTTGATTTGAGTGCACCCAAATTTGCAAACAAGTTGGATCCAGATCTTATATTGAGTTACTCAGTATTTGATCAGGATCCAGATTGTTTGACGCTATTATCAGTACCTCTCTAGTCAAAAAGTCTTAAATACGGATGACAAGTTCTAAGCAGACAATATTCTGGCTAAAAAAGGGGTTATTAATGGTATTTAAGAAAAATAGCAATTATACTGTTGTATTGTCATATTGCCAGGCATTTGAAGTGTGGAGTACAAAGACTTTAAGAGAAATGAATTAACTTTGTACTCAAACTCACTCTTTACAGTAGATTGTATTGCACCTTGTGTTTCCAAAGGCAAGATTTAACCCATTACCCCACAGTCTGTTTCTAGTATTGGAGATAGGTAACCACTTAAAGCAGGCTGAAAATAAAGCAGAATGTGCCTTAAGGCACATTCTGCTTTACTTTAAGCCTGCTTTAAGCTATCATCTTCTAGGATATAGAAACTATTTATAATGGTACATATTCAAATTGAAACTATTTTCTTAAATGGAAGAATTAATTAAAGACGTAAAAAGGCGTATTTATGGGGTAATGGGTAAAAGTATAGCACGGAAAGCTACTTATATGAAATAAGTTAAGTTATGAAAAAGTATTTCCTTAAATAAAGCAAACAACCTTTGTAGAAGATAAATTTACCTGATCAGACGTCAAAATGTTTAGCTTGAGATCTAACACTACTGTATTAGCAGATGTCTATAATTATTGTTGTAGGTGAAAACATTACTTAGTGTTCATAGTGAAGCCAATTTGTTTCTAGCAGTGTTGATAGAGAAGTGTCCTGTGTATTGCTAACCATGTTGTGTGTATTGCTAACCATTTTGTGTGTATTGGTGTGTATTGTTTAACATGTTGTGTGTATTGCTAACCTTATTGTGTGTGTTTGCAGTGACCAGTTTAGTGGATGAGTCCTTGTCTGGTCCCACCTTAGAGGCAGTCGGGGAAGGGCTGACAGAAGAGGAACTAGAGCTGGCTAAACAGATTCTACTGGTAAAGCTACACTTATGCAGAACAAGATATCTCTTCGCAATAAAAGGCAAAACTAAAACTAAGGACTGCTGCAAATTGAATGAGACACAGTGTGAAACTGAAAACCTATCATTTGAGCTAAATCTTAAAAGTTAGAAGCCACCATTGCTGTTGCTACAAGACAAAAACTGCCTGAATTAATTTAATGACATGTAAAATAACTTAAAAGATTTTCATTAACATTGTACACTGATTGGTTGTGGGGTTTCTAAGATAATAGCTGCTCTGGGTTAACATCAATCGTTGTAATGACTTAAGATACAGTAAAAATAGATTTGCATCATTTCAAAAGGAAACCCATTGATTTAAATATGTCTAGTATTTTATGAATGATAAAGAAGAATGTTTCTGTAGGAAATCTCTTCTTTCTTTAATATTGCTTTAAGCATTTACGTGCCTTTAACACAAAAGCAAGCCATTATTTGAGTGATGATAATGACATGTTTATTCTACCCTCTTTGCTAAGGTATGTCAATAAAATGATTCTTTGACATCATGAATGGCCGAGTATCCTATTTGCAAGTTTACTTTAAAGGGATTTGTAGTGTTGGAAGTGGATATATATACATCTTTTGCAAACAAGCGTAGACCCAGATCAGAGGGCTCCTGAAGGAGCCCTCTGATCAGAGTCTGCACTGTTTGTCATACTTTCAAATAATTTTAGAACAAACACCTCGAGATTTGATTTGAGTTGGTCATTTATTAGTTTAATAACATTTTATTGCTCAATTAATTTACATAATTCACACAAGCATCATAAAATATGTCTAATATAAACAAAAGAGATGAGTCACAAGTTATTACAACATTAGGTTCAGTTCTTCCCATAATGTCACATACATGTTGGTTAACAATGTAAATATTAATGTATTAAGAGTCTGCACTGTTTGTCATACTTTCAAATAATTTTAGAACAAACACCTCGAGATTTGATTTGAGTTGGTCATTTATTAGTTTAATAACATTTTATTGCTCAATTAATTTACATAATTCACACAAGCATCATAAAACATGTCTAATATAAACAAAAGAGATGAGTCACAAGTTATTACAACACTAGGTTCAGTCCTTCCCATAATGTCACATGCATGTTGGTTAACAATGTAAATATTAATGTATTAGGACATGGAAAAAAATGTTTGAACATTCAGTATTGTGAGGTTTAACAAAATTGATGATTCTTAACTGTTACAGAAAAAGATAGAAGATGCCAAGGGTATGATAGATGGCAAGGAAGGTAAGCCTCCCACTGGAAAGAAGAAAGCCGCTGCCAAGGGTGGCAAGAAAGGTGGCAAGAAGAAGAAAGGTCAAGAGGAAACGAGAACAGATGAGGAGATTGAGAGAGACATGATACGTCATAAACATGACATGGACAAACAGGTATGTATGGCTGAGACATGTGGGCAAATTGAATATTTTCAACCAATTCTTTTTTAACCCTTACTTCCACATAAGAGCCATAGGATGCCATTACCCCATCCTCCACACAAGCACCAAATATTTATATACATTGATGGTCTTGAATACAGGTGGTAACTTAAAGCAAGATGAAGCTGACACAGAAAGCTTAATTAAAAAAGAGCTAGATATTTCACTATTAAAAGTTTATCTCATAAATAACAAGAAATGTCTTTAAAAAAAGATATTCTGTGGAATGCGTTATGAAATAATGCTGTGTAGATGGCTGTAGAAAACAAAGCGTAAGAAATGGCCAAAAAGACCAAAAATATAGGGTACGAAAAAGGCGAGGGTATGCAATCACCAAATCTCAAATTGTGGTTTCCAGCTAAACACAATGCACGAATAACATTCTTATACTTCAAGTCCTAAGAACAAATCTAGGATTGAATTTTAAGGATCGGAGTAGGTTTATTTACTCTGAGATTCAGTTCAATATTCATCAGATATGGATCCTTGCATTAATAAAGCTATCACCGTTTAGCTAGACATCAATATGTCATATCTGAAAAAAGAAACACTATGTCATGCATATCATCACTCAACGACCGGGACACGTAAAATTTCTTGGTTATAAGTCACTAGCAGTAGCGGAAAGTGGTATTTACTACTGGTACCGTTAGATAGCAAATCGAGAACGACATAAAACTTTTTGATGCACATTTTCGTTATAATTCACGTACTGTGGCGTTATTTGACGGAATTTGATGAAATAAAAAGTAGATGTTGATAAATTAATCATTTCCCGAGGGTACCATAAGAGAATATCGGCGATCGAGTCTATATTAGCATCAGTTTAAGCCAATAGTTAAGACTAAGTGTCGAATTGCGTTGTATACCTTGTATCTAAAATAGAAGTATAGTAAAATATTTTTTTTTTTATTTTTTTTTTAAAGGGGGGGATGTTAATAGATCTAGATGTATGTGTCAAGTACCTGGGAATCAGCCTATAACAGTCTGACCGCAACCCAATCAAACTGTTCCATTTTAAGCAGGTGCCTGTAAGCTTACATTTCTGGTCATTCATCATTGGGGGGGCCTCCGTGGCCTAGTGGTATAGTCACTGTGACTTACATCACTAAGCTCCTCACCGCTGTGAGTTCGAATCCCAGTAGGGTCGTTTGGATTTTTCATGTGGGGAAGCCTTCCAGCTGGCTTGCGGAAGGTCGGTGGTTCTACCCAATTGCCGATTTGTGTCTGTAACAGTGCATAAAGGGCTTCTGGGGTCTTCCTCCACCTGTAATAAGCTGGACGTCACGATATGACTGAAATACTGTTAAAAGCGACGTAAAATCATAACAAATCAATCAATTCATCATTGGTTGGGCCATAATTAAATAGATTTCTATGTTGTGTTTATGCATTCATGTGACATTTATGTCATGTTTTGTTATTATAGTATGCATCAAAGGTTAGTTTTTGAATACCATACTTTGCTCTGTTTAAGTTCCTCTGTAAAACTTTCTTTTTGTTTTTCATTAAAAATAATTCCTTAATTTTGCCTTCCATTTTAAAGCAGTCCATTTGTAAATAATTTCTTTTGTCTTCCTTTGTAATTCATTTCATTTTTATTCCTTTGTAAATCATTCTTTTTGTACAACTAAAAAAGTTGTTTCCATGCTCTGGATAATTAATAATAACTTTATTTCCTTTACCCAGAGCGATAATTTCTAAACCTGTGTAGTTTAAAAAAAATTCACACCTCCTTCATTGGCACTGACTATTCAACTAGTGCTGAAGGAAGTGTAAAACTTCCGAAAAATTATACAGGCAAAGAGTTTATCGCTCTGAAAAATATAAATCAAGTAATATTTCTTTTTGTATTTCTTTGTAAATCAATTCCTTATAATTTGTATTCTTTGTAAATCATTTCCTTTGTCTTCCTTTGCACATTACATTCTCCTATTTTTATTTGTAAATCATTCATTAGCTCGTCTGTTTTGAAGAAACTACAAGCTATTCTGTTTGTTGTTGTTGTCCTTGTTGTTAGTCGTTGTCGTCCAAAATCTTAATGTTGGCCATAACTTTATAACTACATATGATACAGACTTTATATTTGGTATGTGTACTCACCTCAAACAGATATTGAGCTCAGAAAAATATGAGTCATGTCCAACAAAGGTCATAAGGTCATTGAGAGGTAAAATATGGTGGGTTTAATATTGGCCATAACTTGGGAACTGCATGTGATAGAGTCTGTATATTTGACATGTATTTTTTACTCAAGAAGCTCTTGAGCTCTATTCAACTTGGGTCATGTCAGACAATGGTCAATGTCATTTAGAGGTCAAATAGCATTAATTTATCATTTCCCATAACTCTGAAACAAGATGTGACAGATACTTCATATTTGGCATGTCTACTGAACCCAACAAGCTCTTGAGTTCAGTACAACTTTGGTCATGGCAGACAAAGGTAAACATCATTTAGAGGTGGTTTAGAGGTCAAATTGGTTGAATTTAACATTGGCCATAATTTTGGAACTACATGTGATAGAGACTTTACATTTGGAATGTGTTCTCAACGCAAGTAGCTCTAGAGCTCAGTACAAGTTTAGTGAAGTCAGACAAAGGTCAAGGTCATTTAGAGCCCCATAGTAGACAGAGGGACAAATAGTCAAGACAGACAAAGTTAATAAGAATATCTCATTGTTCCTTCTTAATCTATAAGAATAACAAAACAGATGAGTGTTGGCACCAGCATGCAGTGCTCTTTCTTTATCTTCCTTTGTTAATCATTCCCTTTATCATTCATTGTAAATAATATCTCTTTGTAAATAATTGTCTTTGTCTTCCATTGTAAATTATTCCATTTGTCTTCATTTGTAAATTATATTCTTTTGTCTTCATTTGTAAATGATATTATTTCAAGTCTTCATTTGTAAATCATCATTTGTAAATGATTTTCTTTTGTCTTCATTTGTAAATGATATTCTTTTGACTTCATTTGTAAATCATCATTTGTAAATGATATTCTTTTGTCTTAATTTGTAAATCATCATTTGTAAATGGGTTTTTTTGGTCTTCATTTGTAAATCATATTCTTTTGTAATTGTTTGTTATTATTCCTATGTTTTCCTAAGTAAACCATTCCCATTGTATTTGTTTGTATTAAAGAGTCGAGATAAGGAAGCAGCTGAGCTGCAGAGGAAGATACAAGAGAGGAAAATGATGCTGAAGATGCAGGAAAATATGGCTGATGAGAAACAAAAGGTTTGTGGAGTACATTGTATACAAATACAGTATACCTTTGATAATATAGATACAGACACAACTTCAATGATAGAAAGACAATACAATCTCTCTTTAGCATTCTACTAATTAAAAAGAAAGAGGACCTTCAAAGGAGATGCTTGTTAGTGCAGAATAAAGGTACAGTAAAACCTCTCTATTACGACCACTAAATTGTGTTAATTAAAAGGGTGTTTACGGTAGGTGACAGCTTAAAGCACGGTGACAGTGAAACAGAAAGCTCCTAAAGGAGCTTTCTGTTTCACTGTCACCTTGCTTTAAGAGGTCACCTATCTATTATACATTCAATTAGCCGTCGATTTAGTGGTCGTAATAGCGAGGTTTTACTGTAGTACAGAAATGGATTTAATGCTTAAAGACTTTCTTTGGAGTGGTCAATGTATGCAGTTTTTCAAGACAATTATCTTGAAAGATGTTTTAGACAGACCTCCTTTTTTAATTAAAGTAAAAACTCTCTATTATGGCCACTAAAACGAAGGCTAATTAAATGTATAAAATACAGGTGATAGCTTAAAGCAAGGTGACGTTAAAACAGAAAGCTTCTACTGGAGATTTCTGTTTGAATGCCACCTTGCTTTTAGCAGTCACCTGTCTTTAACACATAATAGGTTAGAAGATTTAGTGGTCGTAATAGAGAGGTTTTACTGTAGAAGCTACAATGTAGAAATTGACATAAAGGTGGTGTGCACCAATGCATTTATACATTGGTATTAAAGAAATATACAGTCTTATAACAGGTAGCAGTCAAATCAAGAACAAGGTATTCTGCATTACTTTGATGTTGCATAAGTTGTCAGGTGTCATTGAGACACCAGTGGTCCATTAATGAATTCTCCCTAAGTGCATGTTAACTCTTTGAACCCTAGTCACCATATATGCGTCATTGAGAACAATGTACCTGTGAGGAGTACACTTGTCCTATGCAAACAGTGTAGACCCTGATCAGAGGGCTCCTTAAGGAGCCCTTTGATCAGGGTCTACACTGTTTGTCATTTTGACATATATTGTAAAATTCAACCCTAAAAGTCAAAAATGGACTAGACTAAATTGAAAACTAGAATTGTCCGTTTGAGGTTTCATGGAGGGTTAATGTTTCATACTTTCCTTTCAGGAGATTCGAGAGAAGATGGAACAACTAGAACGTGAGGCTGATGACCTGCAGAGAGCAGAGGACGAGGCCAGAGACATCCTGGCTGATGTGAGACGAAAACAGAGGGAAGAAAGGGAGGCTCGCAGAAAAGCAGACCTTGGTACGTTAATATATTTGCTGCTACCTGTATACAAATTCATCTTTATTTTAAGTGGCCATTGTACACATGTCTTTTACTGTTTTTGTGTTTGATGCTTCTGTGATATCGAGGTTTAGTAAATTTGATTTTTTTTTTAAAATTGGACAAAATCTTTGTATTACGGTATTGAATCTCAAAGCACTGGTGTTAAATTCCATCTAAAGTGAGTAAAAGTTATTGATGTTGAACTACTTGTATACCTTTCTTATTAATTTTTTCAAGTGAAAACAATGATTTAATGTCTCATTTGAACCCTTTACCCCATAGCCTGTTTCTTTGTTTTGAAGACATTTGACCACTAAAGCATATTGAAATTAAAGCAGAATATGCCTTAAGCCTGCTTTAAACTACCAACTGCAAGGATATAAAAATATTTCTTAAGTTGCATTTTCATCATTGTATAAAATAGAACTATTTTCTTCAGTGTAAGACTTAATTGAATGTGTAACAATGCAAATCTATGTGGTAAAAGATTAATGTAGCTGCTGATCTAGATTTACACTGTTGCGGTGTTTGAAAATCTGTATTCACTAGAGCTAAATATTTTCTTTCTTGCTTACAGAGAGAAAACGAAATGAGGCAACTGAAAGAAGAGAACGAGAGAAGAAAGAAATGGAAGACAAGAGGAAGAAGGAGAGTGATATGTTGGAAAAGATAGCTGATGCCGAGATGAGGAGAAGATTACGAGAAGAAGAGGAGAGGAAGGCATACGAGGCTGAACGTCTTGCCCAGGAGAAATATGATGTAATACTTTACTGCTGAACTTTAACCCTTTACTCCATAGCCTGTTTCTAGTTTTAAAGACAGGTGACTACTTAAAGCAGGTTGACTACTTATAGCAGGTTGAAAGTAAAGCAGAATGTGCCTTAAGGCACATCTGCTTTACTTTCAACCTGCTTTAAGTTACCATCTGCTAGAATATAGAAATTATTTGTTATGGTACATGTTCATGACTGTTAAAGTTGGAACTATTTTCTTTACTGGAGGAATAAATTAAAGATGTAAAAAAAGTGTATTTATGGGGTAATGGGTTAAAACTTGTCTTAAGTAACACTTGAACTTGTATTGAATGGCAAATCTTTAAAGATATAATCCTATTTGAAATAATGACTTTCTGGATATAAGTTTGATTGTATAGAGTTACCATAAAGATGCAAAAGATGACTGACTGATTGTGCAAAAGACAGATAGAAGTTGAAAGCAGGTGCTTTCTGGTTTACTTGTATTGCCTCTAGCAGCCACTGCCCTTTAACATGCCTTGCTCTGGCTTATCATGATAGGGACTTTGTTAACTTATGATTGAAGAAATAACATTTAGAATTTAAATGCGTTTGGCAAAGTACCATATAAGACAAATTACTTCTTGGCCCAACATGGTGTCATCTGGTAATACATTGTTCGCTTATGTCTGTTGTCCTTTCAATCATACCATGTTTTACCCATTACCCCATAGCCTGTTTCTAGTTATGAAGACTGGCACCCACTAAAAACAGGTAGAAAGTAAAGCAGAATGTGCCTTAAGGCACATTCTGCTTTACTTTCAGCTTGCTTTAAGCTACCATTTGATAGAATATGGTGCATATTCATGACTGTACACAGTGGAGTTATTTTTTCAGTGGAGGAATGAATTAAATGCATCAAAAGGTATATCTTTGGAGTAAAGGGTTAAGTAAACTATGAGGGAAAGGGTTAAAGTGTTAACATATGATGTTTTTGTACAATGTAGGAAGAGATGCGTGAAGCTCAGAGAATGGAGGAGGAGGAGGAAGAACGGTTGAAGGAGATGGAGAGACAAGCGGAGGAAGAGGCCATGCAGAGGTTGATAGAAGAACGAGAAACTGCTGAAAGACAGAGGAGAAGACTGATGGAGGAAGAAGAGGCACTTAGAGAGACAGAGAGAAAGAAGATGTAAGATTTGTTGTATTGGTAACTGTTTGTATGCAGCTTTTCATTATAAATATGGAATTTCTGTTTAGAAATTGTGCAAGACTGTCATTATACTTACATATCTTTTGACTTATGAGTTTGTTAAACTTTGCATAAAATACAAAAATGCTCAAGATGAGCTACTATGATCACTTGCTTGATTACTAATGAAAGAAAGTTTAAAGTCTATAGCTTTTGTCCATGTTGTCACCAAACTTGATATATTGCGGGCTTTATATGGAAACATACATGTACCTTAGTATCATCTTTCTGGCAATTGGGGTCAAGGTCAAGTCTTCTGACAACTTCATCTTAACCCTTACATTTAGAAAACCAGTATATTTAGTATAATTAGCAAACAGTGCTGACCCTGATCAGGAGACTCCTGCAAAAACCCTCTGATCTAGGTCTGCAGTTTGTCATTTGCAAAAAATCATCCCTAAATAGGCAAAAAAGGACTTGATCTATTTTGAAACATAAATCGTCTATTTGATGTTTCCAGGAGAATGAGTTAAAGAATTCAGCATTGTCAGTGATAAGCTCCTACAGGCTAGCTCTATATTGTCTGGTGACAACTCTTGTTATATATTGTAGGGAGATTATGATGGAGGAAGAGAAGAAACTGGAGGAAGCTCGACTCCGCATGGAGTCCGCAGAACTTGCCAAGAGAGAGATGGAGAAAATGAGATTGCTAGAGGTAATTGAATTAACTTTGTCTCAAAATGATCAACTCATTTGTGGCTTAGGATGAATTGCTTTTGATTGAGAAAATACAAAAAACATTTTTTTATCATTTTTTTACCATGCGCAAATAACTTCATACATCAGTTTCTAAACACTGTTGACCTTTGTCTACCTATATTGATATCACAATGTTTGTCCTTCAGTATATCTCTTTTACTTTATAGTTCTGGGGTATGGATTTTATTTGCGGTCTTTGAAAAGGTACACTTACCATACACAATGCCTATGTTTTATACAAATTATTATATACAGCGTTCCCTCTCTACAACGGCCCTCCCAACAACAACTCCCTCCCAACAACGACTCTTGTCGCTGTTCCCTAAACAGGACAATTACGTCTATCGCTTTTACTGCTGTAATATCTTCTGCTTAAAGTTGTCGTCTGCTGTTTTTCTAAAAGTTACATATTGAACATTTGACAGAAAAAAAACTTAATGACGAGTGACAAACAGCTTGAATCCAGACCAGACGCCGCGTGATGCGGCGTCTGATCTGGATTCAAGCTGTTTGCAAATGTTAGCCAATTCCCTCTCTACAACGACTACCTCTGAACAACGCACATATTTTTTGTCTCTTATTGAATGTCATTGTAGAGAGGGAGTGCTGTACATGTAAATGAATTGTTGCAACAGTCTGTTCATTGTATCTGTAGCAAGAACTCTTCCATTTCAGAAACTGAGACACACCGTTCCCAAAAGGGTTTTATTGAAGTGTAAATCATTACACCAAGTAATTATGTAGAACAGAATACAATCTTTGAATATGCAACAAATCTAATGCTTGCTTCAATGTACATGTAAATAATGTTAAAACTTGTAGTACTTACATTACAATTAATACAGTAAAACCTCTCAATTACAACCACTAAATTGGGGTAATTATTGCTAAAAGTAAGGTGACAGCAAAACAGAAAGCTCCTTAGGGAGCTTTCTGTTTTACTGTCACCTTGCTTTAAGCTGTCACTGTGCCTTTTATACAATCAATTAGCCTTTGTTTTAGTGGTCAAAATAGAGAGGTTTTTGCTGTATGTTACCTGTATTGAACATGAAATAAACCCTTTCCCTCATAGCCAAGTGCAAATGACAGATATCTAACAGTGTTTAAGGTTGGTGACTGCTGAAAGCAAGATGAAAGTAAAACAGAAAGATCCTTTAGGGTTTTATTTTTACTTTCCACTTGCTTTAAGCTCAAATGGTCTGTATTCAACACCATTACTGATTATAATCATCTGTGTTGCTTTTGTGAAGGAGTAGATAGGTGGTATATTAAGACACTTCCATGAAGGAACTGGTTTTGTGCCATTCTAATGAGGAAGCATGGAAAGTTAATGAAAGCTAATGAAAGGTGGCTGCTTAAGCCAATTGCCCTATTTTTTGTTACAATGTCTTGCTTAGAATTCTTTATTCCATTTGGAGAGTTTTATGTGAAAGCTGTTAATTTTCCTTTACAGCTAAGCCAACAGTGTAGATACAGATCAGATTGTTTCTGTAGGAGCCATTTTATCTGGAACTGAACTGTTTACATATTGAACCAATATAGTGGACCCTGTTTAAGAATGTACTGATGTAAAAGAAAAGGATTAAAGACATGTTATGTAATGACTTTTCATGCGTCTCATTTTGAAATTGTCTCTGGACACAGGTTTGACTTTTATTGAATGTTGTAAAGTTTAAAAGTATAGTCACTACTAATCATGTTAATTAACCATTACCATGCTGGAGCCAGATATATACATCCTTTGCAAACAGTGCGTACCCATTCCAGAGGGCTCCTTAAAGAGCCCTCTGGAATGGGTCTGCATGGTTTGTCATACATGTATGTTCAAACATTTTGGGAACACACCCCTTGAGAGTCAGTATAAACTAGTCCTTTGTCAGAAATAGAATGAGTCCATCTGTGAATTTAGCATTGTAATGGTAAACTGTTTTAAGCTTTAAATAAATGCTTTTTCAGTGTTTAACATTCAAATGCCATCATTTAGATAGTTCAAAATGTTCATGTATATTTTATATGTAAAGGGGTCTAGGTAAGAGGAATTTGATAAAATATTTTTAAAAAAGTTCCCCTCTTTGTCTCCATTCCAATGTGTTAGTTGTTCTATTTTATAAGAACTGCTTCTTGTTGGTGAGTTCAAAGAGTAGTCAAAATGTAGGGCATTAGCAGTAGCTTAAATCAGGCTTAAAGTAAAGCAGAATGTGCCTTAAGGCACATTCTGCTTTACTTTCAACCTGCTTTAAGTGGTCACCTGTTTTCAACACTAGAAACATACTATGGGGTAATGGGTTAAATGAGAGATACCATCTTCCCCATCAGATCTAAATACATCAACAAAGTTTTTACCCTGCCTCTAGGTTTTTTTAAATTGCATTTTATAAAAAAACATCAACACACCTTTCATTCATTCTCCCCTGAGACTTCAAATGTACAATTCTAGTTGGCCATTTTTGACTGTTTAGTATAACTGTTGACCTTAATAATATATTGCAAAATGATAAACAGTGTAGACCTTGATCAGAAGGATCCTACAGAAGCCCTCTGATCAGGGTCTTCACTGTTTGTATATGACAATTGTACTTTTCACAGGTACACTTTTTGTAAACAATGAATATACTGGTCACTAGACTAAGTGTTGTATGTATTTATACCTTGGATTTGCAATGTTTGATTTGAATTTCATCGAATGTAACTGAGTAGATAAGCTGAAATATTTTAAAATCATGTATAGGTTAGACCATGGTTGCGCGCGAATAAACTATGTCGTTTATTCGCGCGCAACCATGGTCTAACCTATTTAGCACTGGCTTGGGCTCGAGGAAAACAAGAAGACCCTTCGTTTCTGCTTTTTGTTTTAGACGAAAAAGACATTTTATTTGTAATATTTTACTTAAATTGAAAGGTTATTTCATTGTGTAGCTTGAGACATTATGCATGCTTCAACACCAACATAAATAAGGCTTATCGAAGCTCTATATGTAAGCACAATTCATTATTAATGGCCTTTAAAGTTTAGGTATCACTGTACATAATATGACGTCATCAAACGTTTGCAGTTCCCCTCTGATCTCAGCTGTTTAGTAAAGCCAATCAAGACATGCATATCCCGGTTTTTACACCTACAGCTGAAACAATGCATATATCTAGGTCCAGAGGGATGGGGTAGATCTAGATCTATTATAGATACTGTGGAATTACCGTATTGCTTTAGTTTAAATCCTTGATCTGGTGTTTATTCCGATTATTTATCGTTAAGCCTACAGTGCAGGCAAAAGGTTTTCTCGGTGGCTTGCTCGGAGGATTGGTAGGGTTGTGACGTCAAATTGCCTTGAGATGACGGAAGCATTGAATAAGTGAACAGTGTGTTAGTTATTTCATGGTTTTGTTCAATAAACGATATATTCGCAGGTTTTTGAGGCATCTGATTGGCCGAGAGCTCCAAGCCATGTGCTAATAATTGATAACACCCTAAAAGTTAGATAAACAAGTGTGTATTCTTTTGTAAGATATGAATTTATCTGCTTGCTAGTGCTGATAAAGTCTCAATGGGATCTCTATATAAATGTTTAATGTTGTTTCAACTAAAGTTTTTGTCATTTGCAGATGTTATATGCAGTAAAACCTGTTTTACGTGAACTTTCAAAAAAAGAAGACAATTTTGCAGTCTTACATTAGCCACTCTCCTGCTATAAACTTATACAGTAATACCTCTCTATTACGACCACTAAAAAGAAGACTAATTGATTGTATTAAAGACAGGTGACAGTTTAAAGCAAGGTGACAGTAAAACAGAAAGCTTCTATAGGAGCTTTCTGTTTTACTGTCACCTTGCTTTAAGAAGTCACCTGTTGTAAAAACCTAATAATTAACACAATTTCGTGTCCGTAAAAAAGGGGTTTTACTGTATTGATATTTTTTCAAAACAGTGTAGTCCTGGATCTGACAGCTCTAGAAGGAGCTGTACAGTTATGTTTGATCAGGGTCTGCACTATTTTCTTATAATATCTGTCTGAGACATAAGTCTGCACATTTCTTATTTTATTAGCTAATGTAATAGTTCAGGCATTATTTCTGTTCATAGTATGATGATTTTGATATATGATTATTCAGCAGAGGAAGGATTAAGATGATGGCTTAGTGCAGAACAGAAGTAATGCAGAGAGTGTTATCAACTTTATAGTGTTTCTGCAGTTAATGACATTACCCATTGGTTGTCTGAAAAATAGCATGTTCATATGAGTCCACTTAAAGCTATACTTGTAGTTGCTTAAATAAAACAATGTACAGTAAAACCCCTCTAGTACAACCACTAAAAAGAAGGCTAATTGGTTCCTTAAAAGACAGGTGGCAGCTTAAAGCAAGGTGACAGTAAAACAGAAAGCTCCTACAGGAGCTTTCTGTTTTACTGTCACCTTATTTTAAGCAGTCACCTGTTCTTAACCCTTAATAGTTAACACAATTTAGTGGTCATATTAGCGGGGTTTTACTGTACAATAAAACCTGTTTGTGTCCAGTTAAAGGAAAATGAAATGATAGTCTTTCATTGATGTTACAGCTGAATGCAGGACAAAAGCAATTCAGCAAGCTTAGTCTATTATTATTATTATTATTATACCTGATTTATATAGCAGGAGTTGTGCGTTCAAAAGCGCTTCACATGAAATTATATAAATGTACCTACAAAGTCTATAGGAACTTCTGTATTGCTTTTGTCTTGCATTATGCATTTACCTGTCTTAAGAGATGACAATGTGTCATATATTTGAATGGCAACTGAACACAGGTTTTTACTTGATATGTTTGTCTAACCATTTTGTTTACATGTATGTAATTATGATTGTTTAGATTTAGATAATTTAATTTAGTTAATGCTTTTACATATTCAACCGAAACATTCAGAAGTTGTATGGGGTTTTAGTCCATTACCCAATAGACTGTTTCTAGTTTTGATGACAGGTAACCACTTTACCCATTACTTGCTTTATGGTAACTGTAATTAACCCTTTACAGCATGGCCTGTTTCTATTATTGAAGATAGGTAACCACTTAAAGTAGGTTGAAAGTAAAGCAGAATGTGCCTTAACCCTTTCCCCAATAGAAGCGCCTTTTAGCGGATATGATTTATTCATCCGCTGAAGAAAATAGTTCCAATTTAATCAGTAATGAATATGTATTATAGGGAATATTTTCTATATTATAGCACATGATAGCTTAAAGTAGGCTGAAAGTAAAGCAGAATGCGCCCTTAGGCGCATTCTGCTTTACTTTCAACCTGCTTTAAGTAGTCACCTATCTTAAGTACTAGAAATAGGCTATCAGGTAAAGGGTTAAGGCACATTCTGCTTTACTTTAAGCCTGCTTTAAGCTACTGCTTACTTTAAGCCTGCTTTAAGCTTCAATCTGCTAGGATATAGACAATATTTCTTATGGTACATATTCATAACAGTATTAAGTGGAACTGTTTTATTCTGCTTAGGAATAAATTAAAGGCATAAAAAACGTATTTATGGGATGATGTGTTAAAACTTCAAACTGTTTGCAAGTTATCAAAATGTCTTACATGGAGTTATAGTTATGCATCATAACGTATGATTATAATTTCATAGTAATCTTCTTCCAACATATCTAGCTGTTTGATAAGTTATCTCATGAAACAGATTGCCCTTTTCTCCATAGTTAAATGTGAAATTTTAATAACCTATATCCAACAGTATTTTACGTGGAAGGTTTTGTTTTGCGGCAAGCGGCTTCTTCAAGCCAGATGCAAGTAAAGCAGAAAGCACATTGCATCTTGCTTTAAACTTCCACCTTTATTCAATGACATATCGAATATAAATATTCATTGAGCATGCTAAGATAGAGGAGTAGTTAGAGTGTTTCTGAGATCAGATTCTGAGGAGGAAAAAGTTGTGACATTACATGGTCTAATTCAGTAAGTTTATCATATAACCCATTACCCCCATAGCCTATTTCAAGTTTTGAAGACTGGTGACCACTTAAAGCAGGTTGAAAGTAAAGCAAAATGCGCCTTAAGGCGCATTCTGCTTTACTTTCAGCCTGCTTTAAGGTTTCCTTTGTAAGAATATAGAAACTTTTTCTTATGATACATTTGAGAAATCTTTTAAAATGGAAATCTTTTCTTTTGTGGAGGAACAAATTAAAGGTGTAAAAAGATGTAATTATGGGGTAATGGGTTAAAACTGCTTATTTCACTATCTTCAGCTGCGTCGACTTGAGGAGGAGGCAAGACAGAAGATGCAGGAGGAGATTGAGAAGCGTAGAAATGATGCACTCGCTCGTCGTGATCATAACTTGGAGAATAAGGTTCATGTAGATAAGCTGCGACATGGACAGGGCATAACGAGAGCTTGGACTTTCTCCTATTTTGTTCACTGGCCGAGGGAAACATATGAAAGGTAATGTAGAAGGAAAACCTGATTGCCCTCTTTTAGCAATTTTTACACTCAATCTTTATCTCTCTGAATGCAAGACATTTATAAGCAATGCAGACCTTTGGTAATACAGTAAAACCTCTCTATTACGACCACTAAATTGTTTTAAATATCAGGTGTTTAAGGCTGCTTGAAGCAAGGTGAACGTAAAACAGACAGCTCCTTCAGGAGCTGTCTGTTTTAGATTCACCTTGCTTTAAGCTTTAAGCATTGAGTCAATTAGCCTTCTTTTAAGTGGTTGTAATATAAATGTTTTACTGTATATTGAATCCATAACAGACATCTAAGTGTCTGACCAGGATCCAAACTGTTTTTTGATTAGCTCATATTTATTCAAAATATATAGAGGAGAAAGAGTCAGTTGCAACAATTGATTTTTACCTAATCATTAAAAATGATTACACCTCTACAACAGACAGTGCAGACCCTGATCAGAGGGCTCCTTCAAGATCTTTCTGATCTGGGTCTACACTTACAGGGAATGATATATTCAGTCCTAGCACTATGTACAAGAGTTAATATTTTTCTCTTGCATTCAGTTCTTCTACTCCTGATTCATAATTGTCTTTTAAAAATGCTCTATCACAATGGTAAAGGGTTTAATTTTCTTTATATAACACACCAAATTCAGTGTTAATATACAGTCAAACTTCTCTATTACGACTACTAAAAAGAAGGCTAATTGATTGTAAAATAAGTCATGTGACAGTTTAAAGCAAGGTGGCAGTAAAACAGAAACCTTCTATTATTAGGAGCTCTCTGTATGTTTTACTGTCACCCTGCTTTAAGCAGTGACCTGTCTTTGAACACCTTATAAATAACACAATTTAGTGGTGGTAATAGAGAGTTGTTTTTTCTGTATTTCTGAATACATAAGTAAATTGTATGCGGTACTAAAACAGTTAGAGCCTTGATGACTCAAAAATGCTGTAGTTGTCAACTTACCTGTTGTATTTTTGATAACTTCCAATTTGCTGAATTCAAGCTTCTAAGCTTTGAAATATGTTACCAGTTTGTTTGACTTTATCCATTACCCCATAGCCTGTTTCTGGTTTTGAAGACAGGTGATCACTTAAAGCAAGTTGAAAGTAAAGCAGAATTTGCCTTAAGGCACATTCTGCTTTACTTTCAGCCTTCTTTAAACTACCATCTGCTAAGATATAGGAAATTACTTTTTTATATTGTATATTCATGACTGTATAAATTTGAACTATTTTCTTCAGTAAAGGAATAAACTAAAGGCATAAAAAGGCATATTTATAGAGTAATGGGTTAAGAGAGTTATTGAGACTTGATACTGAAGACAGTTCCCTGAATCCATGTATAATCTAGCTTGACATTGATAGAAGTAATGTCTCAAGATATTCCCAAAGCTATCGTATTTGCTATTACTATCTATAATTTTGACAATTTTTTTTCTGATTCATTATACATGTATGAAGTTAGGCAAAGAAGAAAATTTGAGAGTATCAAAACCTAAAATAACAAAATATACCTTACCTGTTCTCACACTGGTAAGACGTAACGTCGCCGACTGCTGTTCTACGTTCCCACTGCTGTAAAATCTACGCTATAGCTGTGGAACAAAAATGGCTGCGCCCTTGATAAACAACGAGGTAAGGACAATGAAACGTTGTTTTTCAGAGTCTTTCTTTATAATATCAAAAAAGGAGTAGTTGCACGGAATATCCCGGTTATATGTGCATGCTCCGGCGTTGTGTTCTCGTTGGATACTCGCTTAGTTAAGACGTTTAACTCGATAAAGTTGCGACAGATACTGGATTTCTTGAACATTTACGTGTGAAGAACTCCGAAAAAGCGTCGTAAAGCTGGTGTATTAGAGATTCTGCAATATTATCCAAACCAAAACACTCCCTGATGGACAGTATTGATAAATTGATATAAAAATGTCCCCTTTACGTGAATATAAAAACTTTTTAGGTTATTTTTCAAATACAACATTCATCCATGCCGGACACGATACAGCGTTCAGACTGCAGGGTAAAAAATGCATCGAGCTAATACTATACGTATACGCGACTGTGCTCTCACTTACAAGACAGTTGAAGACATACCTTCAGTAGTGTGTACCTATAGACCTTTGTAGCGTATATTTTTAGACAACCTCCCGGGTAACACTTGACAATGAACTTATAATCGTGGAATTAGGGCATGCATACAAGTGTTTTAAAGCGATCTTGCGAGGCAACTTGCATAACATATCACTCATACTTAAAAGCAGGCCCGGCAAAGTATGTCTATGTAATTAATACCTGCTCTGTTAGTTGGTTTACCCTTTCGGCGCCGTAGTCGCATAAAGTAGACTTTGCAAATAGTTCGGATCCAGATTAGACGCCGCGCAACGCGGCGTCTGATCAGGATCCAAACTGTTTGATACTTTTATCGATATTTCGTAAGTCATAAAACCTTAAATCTAACTTTGAAACGTTCTTGCAGAGAACAGTACTAAAGCAGACGACAATAAAGCGGTGAAGGGGTAAATATCTCCCGAATAATTTGGCGCCGAAAGGGTTAATGATTTTTTATTCTGAAACACCACTCTTTCCTGATGACATGTTGTTTTAGGTGTACCTATAGACCTTTGTAGCGTATATTTAAGAACGCGTTGATTCTGAAATCTACATGGCTATATGCGTATACGCTCGTATTTAGCAAATAATCAAATATGGATTGGTGTGGTCTATTCTACGTATGCATTCGCTTTGTCGGAGGCACCGACAGATGCACTCGAAAAAGGCATTTTGTTCATAAAGGCGCGGAACCAGATTGGGGAGGTGGGGCATTTGGAAATGGAAATTTACTGTTCAAAATACTGTACTTCCGATATCTCGGGGGCTCTCTTCTTAATCCTCGCATGTTAAATAATTATCTTATGTGGACAAAAGTCCATTTTTGCACAGCAAACATAAAGGAAAAATGCCCTTTTGAAATCTATGGCTATGTTTTGAAAACATTACAGCTGTACCGTGTGCACATTATTGAACTTTCAGGGATGTTGTAACAAGACATTTTGGTCTATAGTATATTCTACATACTGTTTTGTCACCTGCTGTAGGCAGAGGTGACACTAAGGAATCACTTGTCCGCCGTCCGTCCGTCCGACACGTCTGTCTGTCCACCCGTCTCTCTGTCCGTCACGCTTTTTGCGTCCCGCTTCATAACACCTGTTCTACTGAAGCTTTTAAGATGAAACTTCATTTATAGATAGAGCCTGACAAGTGGAAGTGTACTGCACAAGGTTCATAACTCTTGCATCAATATTGTGAGATTTATTCTCCTTTTCAACATTTCCGTTTCTTGCAGATTTCTTCTGTTTTACTAAAGAATTTGAAATGAAATTTCTCTTATCGAAAGAGAATGCTCAGCTGATGCTTGCTGGCAGGTGACACAGGTATTCCGATGAACTCATCAATTTTATTCCTTGTCTTATTCATAATGCAAATTCACAGTGTGTATTTCAGTGAATCTCCAAGTCTACTAGGATTTTTCATGCTTTTCGACATTACAATTTGGACTTAGAAAAAGAATTTTAGCCGCGCTCACTTGAACCCAACATGACATTTCCTCTCTACTATTCCTGTGTGGTAACTTTCGCGTATAACGCGAATGGATGAATATGCAAATTCATGCACACACAAAATAATTACTTTAATGCCAACTAGGAATTGAGGCATACCGCGAAATTGAGTTCACGTAAGATTGCTTGGTTGTGAAAAATTGCGACATTTATTACACACTCTAAACTTACCGTGTATAAATTAGTAGATACATTGTCAAAATATGTTGTGTATTGTTGTGCAAGAACGTTTCAAAGTTAGATTGAAGGTTTTATGACTTACGAAATATCAATAAAAGTATCAAACAGTTTGGATCCTGATCAGACGCCGCGTTGCGCGGCGTCTAATCTGGATCCGAACTATTTGCAAAGTCTACTTTATGCGACTACGGCTCCGAAAGGGTTAACCAACTAACAGAGCAGGTATTAATTACATAGACATACTTTGCCGGGCCTGCTTTAAGTATGAGTGATATGTTATGCAAGTTGCCTCGCAAGACCGCTTTAAAACACTTGTATGCATGCCCTAATTCCACGATTATAAGTTCATTGTCAAGTGTTACCCGGGAGGTTGTCTAAAAATATACGCTACAAAGGTCTATAGGTACACACTACTGAAGGTATGTCTTCAACTGTCTTGTAAGTGAGAGCACAGTCGCGTATACGTATAGTATTAGCTCGATGCATTTTTTACCCTGCAGTCTGAACGTTGTATCGTGTCCGGCATGGATGAACGTTGTATTTGAAAAATAACCTAAAAAGTTTTTATATTCACGTAAAGGGGACATTTTTATATCAATTTATCAATACTGTCCATCAGGGAGTGTTTTGGTTTGGATAATATTGCAGAATCTCTAATACACCAGCTTTACGACGCTTTTTCGGAGTTCTTCACACGTAAATGTTCAAGAAATCCGGTATTTGTCGCAACTTTATCGAGTTAAACGTCTTAACTAAGCGAGTATCCAACGAGAATACAACGCCGGAGCATGCACATATAACCGGGATATTCCGTGCAACTACTCCTTTTTTGATATTATAAAGAAAGACTCTGAAAAACAACGTTTCATTGTCCTTACCTCGTTGTTTATCAAGGGCGCAGCCATTTTTGTTCCACAGCTATAGCGTAGATTTTACAGCAGTGGGAACGTAGAACAGCAGTCGGCGACGTTACGTCTTACCAGTGTGGTTCTTTATATTGCACATTTTCTGTGTACTTTCCTATTTCTCTAACCTGTTTTCACTTTTGTTAATTTAGCCAATCTAGGAAAACTATCAAAGGAAGAAGGTGTGGGGTGACATTAATCCTACTCATATCCCGATATTGTATGTACAATCAGACACATGACCATCATAAAACTGCTGCACTCAGAACTACAGTAAAATCTGTCTATAATAAATACAACCACCAAAATAAGGCTCATTGATTGTATGAAAGATAGGTGACAGCTTAAAGCAAATTGAATGTTAAACAGAAAGCACTAAATGAGCTTTCTGTTTTACTATCACCTTGCTTTAACAAGCTGCCTGCATTGAACACAAAATGTTTAATTTTAAGTGGTTGTAATAGAGAGATTTTACTGTAATAATGATTTCATTGAGATATCTTAGTTAACCCATTCCTCACTGGAACCTCAAATGGCCAATTCTAGTTTTCAATTTAGTCCAGTCCATTTTTTACTTTTTATGGTTGATTTTTACAATAAATGTCAAAATGACAAACTGTGTAGAACCTGATCAGAGGGTCTACACTGTTTGCATAGGAAAAGTACTCCTCACAGGTACACTTTTTGCAAATGAATTGTCTGTTAAAAGTTTCAGGAGATGATGAGTAATTGCCCAAAAGTGTGGCAGAAATTTCATGAGAGCTTTTTGCTTTACTGTCATCTTGCTGTAAACAGTCACTTGACTTGTTGTTATGGCAGGGTTTAACTGTATTTAATTGTAACCAAGGTTACATGGTCATCTGTCTGATTTATCAATGTACATGTATATAACCTTTTTGCTTTTACTAACACAGTTTTGTTCAAGAGATATTTGCAAGTGTCACAAAAACCTATGTTTAGCAGTTATTGTAGAGGAAAAATACAAACATGCTACAATGGTATGCAGTACCTCACAAAAGAAATGCAGAAACTCTGAAAGATCTTAGCCAAGGCTTAAGGCAAGGCAAATATTATGAAATCTAACATCTTTATACCAGCTTAAAACCCTTTAAAAAACCTAGCCTTTGATGTTGATGATAAACAGTCAGTGAGTTTTGATCATGATTGAATACTTTGTTAACCAGTATCTGATCTAGAGTTACATTGTTTGCAAGTTCCAGTGAGGAAGTCAGTGACAGCGAAAGAGTATAGATAATCAATCCAGTTCAACAAGACTGGCCTTCACAGTGCAACAGATGAAGATATATGTCATTCGCAAACAGTGTAGGACCTGATCAGTGGACTCCTTTAGGAGCCCACAGATCAGGGTCTACACGGTTTGCCATACTTTAGAATATTATGCGACCATATCTATCAAGACTCCAAATCAGTGTACTCTCGATAGGTAACATTTTTACAATGATAGAAAAATGCATTTAATTATTCACCATTGTAAAGGTAAAAGGTGAATGCCCCATGCTGACATTGTGAGAATCTGTGCTTCTTGAGTTTGTTTTAGCCCATTCCACAGCTCCTAGCAGTGTTGTCATGTGATTGTGTTGTTTCCCCTTTGTGAAACCCTACATTCCTAACCAATCATCAGAATGAAATCATTGCATGTTTCATACATTTAATTCTTATTTGCTACAGATTTCTGAATCAATATAGACCCAAAAGGGTACATTAGAATAATGTTCAAATGACAATAAATGAGTATGATTTAAAACATCTGTTATTTAACCCTTTCCCCCATAAATACGCATTTTTACGCCTTTAACTAATTCTTTACTAAAGAAAACAGTTCAAATTTATACTGTTACAAATAAGATTCATTAGAAATATTTTCTATATTCTAGCAGATAATAGCTTAAAGCAGGCTGAAAGTAAAGTAGAATGCGCCTCAAAGCTTTAAGAGGTCACCTATCTTCAAAACTAGAAACAGGCTATGGGTAATGGGTTAAACTTGTGGCATATTCAGTCACTCTGAGATGTAACATGTATAGCTCTCTAAAGACACATTTTCATTAAATTTTGGCTTGGGATAAGTTTTCGGAGCATATATAGAAACTGTCCATATTCTCTTTGTGTGCAGAGGCAGGCAGTGGCCATGAGATTATCATACGAATGTACAAATCCTGCGGCCTCATAGATTTTGTCTCATAAAAAGTTATCCAAATTTGAAAATCCCCTTGACTTGCCATAAAACCACACAGGGATCTCATTGCAACATCTCGGCTTATAGACAGGTTGTTTTTTTACTGCTAAATGGATGACAAAATAAAGCAGAAAGCTCATTCCTACTGCTTTACTTGTTTCTCTGCATTAACAGTATTCCATTCATTGCCTGTAACTTTATTTGAGGGAATGCTTTTAACTAATATTATACCAAATATGTACCTACACTTAAATTCATGTTAAGTGCTCATTTAAAATAAGGTGAATATTCAGCTTTTAATGCAGGTGCCAACTTTATGCATGACTGAAGAGAAAAGCAAAAAGCTCAGATAGGAGTTTTGTGCTTTACTGTGGTCATGCATTATGCAGTTGCATGTCTTTAGAGACAACTCCAGTTTACAATAAAGGCTGGTCCATTTTAGACTATTTAGGTTTGTTTTTATAATATATTGCAAAATGACAAACAGTGAAGTCCCTGGTTAGAGGGCTCCTGCAGAAGCCCTCTAATCAGGGACTTCACTGTTTGCATTAGACAAGTGTAATCTTCACTGGTACACTTTTGATAGAGGACACATATATGCGTCACTAGGGCCCAATGCAAGTTTTACTGTATTCAGTTGTATGCTACATGTATGGAACACTCTTAATAATTTTCTTTACAGTAATAAAATGTAAAAGTGCAATAGAAGATATACTGAATAATAATAATAAAAAACATTTCATGTAATAGAGTATAGCAGTAGCTTTATTATTTATTAACACTTGTATGCATTTATTGTAGCTTTTACAAATATATATAAATATAACTTTGTTTTTATACTACATGTATATGTGTTGCCAAAAGTATGGCACAAAACAATAATGAAAGTTCAGAATGTGCTTATATGGAGAGTTAGGAATAAGTATCTTAAGGTTGCTTATGTGGAAATGTAAAAAGAAACACAATTAGAGGAGATTATGGTAAGAAATGATTACTCCTTCTGCTATTAGCATATATTTAAGCTTTCTGAAAAGTGTAGATCCAGATCAGACAGCTGATCAGGAGTGTGCACTGCTTTCTTATAGAATATATCTGACACAAGTTTGCACTCTTTCTTGGAAAGGATATCCTTTCCTGATTTTTTAATCCAATGTTCAGATGATAGATTTTCATAGTGGGCAGAATTTTAAATTTGAAAAAAAAAACCAGCTGCTAGGCTTTGAAATAACTTCCATCAAACAAGCATTGGTAGTCATATGTGCAGGTGGCAGCTTAATACAGGACTCTACAATGTTCTGCAATTGTTCCCCCGTCGCTTCATGGAGGTGAGCTAAAAAGGTGTATTAATGGAGTAATGGGTTAACTCTTTCCTCCCTGAAACTTTAAATGGACAATTCCATTTTCCCATTTTAGTCTAGTCGATTTCTGACTTTTAAGGTTGTTTTTGGCAATGTTTGGCATTTTGGCAAACAGTGAAGACCCTGATCAGAGGGCTCCTAGGAGCCCTCTGATCTGGGTCTTCACTTTTTGCACAGGACAAGTGTACTACTCACATGTGCACTGTTTGAAAAAGACGCCTATATGCGGGACTAGGGTTCAAAGGGTTAATTGACCCAGGGTTAATGATTACAGCTTGATGCATCACAATGGTTTTCTGTATGTTTTCCAAATTGTATCTGGGTCTACATTGTATATTAATATTATAAATTCTTATTTGTTTGGTACTTAACCCATTTATGCCTAATGTCTACTAAAGAGGCCATTGGCAAACAGTGTAGAAGACCCTGATTAGACACGGCATAACGCACCATCTCATCAGGGTCTGCATTGTTTGCTACTAGTATCTCAGATGAATTGTTCAGCTGTATGAGCAAACACTGCAGTGTCTTTAGATCATCCTAGTATATCTACAATGAAATATTCCAGCAAGTTTACAGGGAGAGTTCATTGCAATATCCAGTCACTATAAAATGGGTTAATGAGTTCCATTTGTTTTTATTTTGATAGACCAATGGGAGGTTACGATCCTAGGAAAGCAGTAATAAAGAATCCGCCACCAAAAGCCAAGGTTGACCCACCACAGGAGGGCACTGGACAACCAAATCCTGAAGCAACTTAGAACTTGCATCAAATTAGCCAATGGAACTGCTTTGAATATACAGATTGTCCAATGGAATTGCCTTATTTCAAGGTTTAGTTTAAAAAGGCAGTAGAAATGTTCAGACTGGTCCCATGTTCATTATCAGCTTTGTGCCTTAACCCATTACCCCATAGCTAGTTTCTAGTTTTAAAGATATTTGACCAAATAAGGCAGGTTGGAAGTAAAGCAGAATGCACCTTAAGGCGCATTCTGCTTTACTTTCGGCCTGCTTTAATCTTTTATCTGCTAGAATATAGAAAAAAATTCTTATGATTTTTATTCGTGACAGTATAAATTGGAACTATTTTCTTCAGTAGAGGAATTAATTAAAGGCATAAAAAGGGGTATTTATGGGGTAATGGGTTAAACACGCACTCAAAAGAAGATGAAATAGCTGTCTATTGTACAGGTGACTGGGCAAAAGTAAAGCAGGAAACATCTAAATTCACCCAGCCTAAAGCTGCTACACACAAGCTTTCTGCCTTAATGGCATCATGATTTTGGCTGCTTATTTGATACCAAAGTGGATGGTTGTTACAGTGAGGGTCTACTGTAGCTGCACAAGATTTGCTAGGTTCAAAGCCATTGGCATTTAACATTTGCCCATTGCAATTTGTATAGTTAACCCTTAGCCCGCCAAATAAATTGTCGTCTGCTATATTTCTCGTCTTCTTCAAGTTTCAAAGTGCTTCAAAGTTGCTCAAAATTGCTGAAAATGTTGTCTGAGTGTCAAACAGCTTGGATCCGGATGAGACGCCGAGTTACTCGGCGTCTCATCCGGATCCAAGCTGTTTGCATATGGAGCTATAGTCGTGAGTGGCAGGCTAAGGGTTAATGTATATTAAAGCAATGATCTTAATGTAGTAAAACATTGTACAGTTATACATCTCTTAAACAACTCTCAAATCCCAGGACTCCAGATAACAGGGAGTACACTGAACAAATTCAACATTTTCTTGCTTATTTCAGTACCAAAACCTATGGTGTGACTTCATAGGGTTTAATGCAGAAACAAAGACTTTAGGTTTTGAAGTACTCCCCTTATCTGGAGCTCTGAAAACATCAATTAATACTCAAATTTAAGTCTTTTCCTTCCGCTGTTGCTTTGGAGGTACAATTTAAGTGTTGAACAGTTTGAAATAAGATGAGAGGCCTAGTTACTCAGCTCGATCTTAACTGTTTGCTAAAGTCGGCATAGTAGTCTTGACGCTCGTATAAGCATAAGACAGGTTTAGCATTTATCTTTCCAGTTTTCCTTTTGGTTTGTTATAACACAAACTAATCTAACCAGCTTCCTTCTGCCATTGTACAAACTGAGAAACTAAGAGCCTTGAAATATGGATATATTCTACTTATGCGAGCTTGAGATATTGAGGTTTGATAGTGTATATACAGTAAAACGTTTATATTATGACCACTTATTGGTTCCATAAAAGAGAGGTGACAGCTTAAAGCAAAGTGAACGTAAAATAGAAAGCTCTCGAAGTAGCTTTCTATTTTATGTTCACTTTGCTTTATGCTTCCACCTGATAATTACAATTTATTGGTCATAATAAGGAGGTAAAAAGGTTTTACTGAATGAAGATAAAACTGCATGTCTCATATAATTTGAAAAATGTATATATACATAGATTATAATTATTATAACAATAGCATTATTCTAAAAATGTTTTTTTGATTACATGTATTGTATATTATAATATATATCATATATAAATATTTCTTTCATTTTAATATGATATGCAATATAGGTATAGAGCAATATATTTACATGTACAGTTTTTCTTTTTTTCATATTTCTAGTTTTTCTACCTCTTTACGGTACCTAGATCTTTGATTTTTATATACATTTACATGTATAGTTATGTTTTCTATTGTTAAGCATAATCAAAGCCCTATTAGTCCATTGTTATAGTATGTGCACTCAAACTTTTTATGTCGTAAGCTGTTAGATTTTAATAAACCCATTTCCCCATAGCTTGTTCCTTATTTTGAAAGCACATGAACAATTGAAGCAGGTTGAAAGTAAAGCAGAATGCGCCTTAAGGCACATTCTGCTTTACTTTCAGCCACCTTTAAGCTATTTTCTGCAAGGATTTAGAAAATAATTCTTTTGTACATATTCATGACTGTAGATAGTGAAACTATTTTTTCAATGGAGGAATAAATTAAAGGGGTAAAAAATATATTATGGTGTAATGGGTTAAGTTGTTAGATTTTAATTGATATGAGTACATTAAAACCTGTGTTTAGTGGTTATTCATCAATGAAACATTCAGAATTTTTATCTTCTAAAGACAGATTATTGCTTAATGCATGATAAAATTAAAGCAGAAAGCTCTTACAGGAGCTTTCTGCATTATCTATCTTACAATAACCCATTATCCCTAGCCTGTTTATAGTTATGAAAACAGACGACTGCTTAAAGCAGGTTTGAGAGTAAAGCAGAATACTTTTCATATCTGTCTGAAACTACCATCTGGAAAGATAATTATAGGAAATATTTCCTATTGTACATATTCTTGATTGCATAGATAAGAGTCGATCTCGCGTGGAGAAATAAATGAAAGCTGGAAAAAAAAGCTATGAGGTAAAGGGGTAACTACTAACATTTTGTAAGGATACTAAAACAGGTTTTACTGCATTTGGCTTGATTCTAAGAAACTCATATTTAATATTACATTTCTCACAGTTTCAATGTTGTTAGTGTCTGTGTATATGGACAGCTTGTTTGATTGTTCCATCAGATGTCTACATGGCCCCTCTTGTAGTCTTTCTTGTCCATTGACAAACTGGTTGAAACATCTATCTGCTTCATCACTTAACCCATTGTTATAATGCTGGGTAATATTTGGTGGCCATTTTAAAATGTCTGCAGCGGGTATAAATCAAATATTTGCAAAATATTTTAGCAGTTTCTGATAGAGTATTGACTTAGCTGCAAACAGTTTTGATCTCAGATCAGGCCCCACAATGTGGGGCCTGATCTGAGATCAAAACTGTTTGCCTAGAGGTATACCTAAAAGTGTATTCCGCATAAAATGGGTTAAATATTTTCCCTCTTAATTTGTTTCAGTGTTTAAGACAGGTGGTTGATTATAGCAGAATTTAAGCGCCTTCGTGAGCTCTCTGCTTTATTTTGAGCCTGCTTTAAGCATTCACCTGTCATGATGTAGTTAGGAGTTCGAAGGAATGATCAACGTTACAGGAGCATGTCTTTAAAAATAATAGTGATTGTTAAGAGAGATTTCAGCTTTAAATTAACCAATTTACGCCCAGTGGATTTTACTATGTTTATATATTGGATTAGTCCATTTTTTATCAAAGGGATGCCTGGTCAAAATTTTCATTTTCATTTTGTTTTATATTGAAATTCCTATCAGCAAACAGTGTAGACTCTGATCAGACGCCGCATAATGCGGCGTCTGATCAGAGTCTACACTGTTTGCCTATGTCCCATATATGGGATCGTGGGCACAAATGGGATAAATAAGCATATGTAGTTTAATTCAAAGAGGACAAGCATTGCTACAAGTATGGACTACTGAAGTGATTGTTTGATTAAATCTGTCTCATAAAAAATTCTTATGTGATATGTACATAAGCTTTTTAGGCTTTAAATTCTGTGATGTAGTATGCTTTAGTTTTACCAAGTTATTATTAAAAGCTAAATGATATAATGAATAATTCTTACAGCAGACTAGATTCCAGATGTTACTCATCTGGCTTCTCATTTAAGCTTCAATGGCTCCTCTATTTGAGAAGATGCCATGTCTGATCTGGATCCAAACTGTTTGCAAATGCAAATATTAGTCAAGTCATGAATGGCATGATAAGTGTAAAAGGGCAATAATACCAGGGCTCCAGGTAAGAGGGAGAAAACTGAACAAATCCAAATCATTTAAGAACCAAATGTTATGGTGTTACTACTCATTAGAATCGTCTTGAAGAGACGATTCTAATGAGTAGTGACACCATAGGGTTTAATGCAGAAAAAAAGATTTTAGTTTTTCAGTAACTCCCCTGATCTGGATTGGTTTTATCATCATGAGCCATATCATAACAATAACAAATCCAAGACACTGCAGTGTTCACCATGATCAGATGCTATATTTTATACATTTGCCCAGGATTTACACGGTTTACCATTCGTCAGAGTTGAAAATGTTTTATCCACAGCCATTGCAGTAATTGCAGGTCCTGGGTCCAAGGTTATACAGCATTTGAGTTGAGTTGAGTCTGAGATTGTTCTCAAACTTTTAATTGGTCAGATTTGAGTTTTTGCTGAAAGGTGACCAATCAGATTCAACTCAAATGCTTTGTAACCTTGGGGCCAGATCTTATGTGTTGCCATTGAATCAGATGATCTGGCTCTACAGAGTTTGCATCGTCAATTAAATTATTTTCTTTCAATGTGACTCATAACTTTGTGCCTCTATGTTGGTGGTGAAGGTATTTTAAAGAAGACAAAACTTGTTAAATAAATTCTATTTTTATACAATATACATGTCTTGTAGTTTTTTTTTAAAAACCTGCAAAAACAACCTACAAGCAAGATATAATACAAGTTGTGGTTTCTTAGATAGCCAAACAAATACTTCATTGAAACAACAACCTCCTTACACAGGGTTCCAGATAAGAGGGAGTAAATTGAACAAATCCATTTTCTCACTAATTTAAGCACCAAATCCTATGGTGTGACTTCTCAGAGACGATTCCAGTGAGTAGTGACCACATAGTTTAATTCAGAAACAAAGATATTAGTTTTGAAATACCCCCCTTATCTTGAGACCTGTTTACTGCGTGGAGATCAAGTGTATACTTCCTTTGCAAACAGTGTAGAGCCAGATCAGAGGGCTTCTGAAGGAGTCCTCTGATTGGGCTCTACAGTTATAAAGAATCAATGTCACTAATTAGGAATATGGGTGAATTCATTTTAAGATAAATCATTGTAAGAGTTGAACACCAGGTCACATACACCCTTTTCTCCATTAATATGCAATTTAATGCCTTTAATTTTTCTGCACTAATGAAAGCAGTTTCCACCTAGGAAGTCCTGGACATAAAAGACAGAAGGCAGATCCAGTGTCTTTCCAGATGGATAGTTTAAAGCAGGTTGAAAGTAAAGGTTGATCCTAATGGAGCATTCTACCTGCTTTATGTGGTCACTTGTCTTTAATACTAAATACAGAATAAGGGGTAAAGGGTTATGTCTTTTTTGTACATGTAATATGGAACATTGTAGCCAGTTTTAGAGAACTCCATATATTCTTTACCATGATGTTAAATGCTTTAACACAAGCACTCAAATTCTACCAAAGGCTGGTGTCTTGTGATATGAAAGGTTGGACTATTTCACTACAATTGACCTTTTAACCCTTTCCCTAATAGAAGCGCCTTTTAGCGCATTATGTTTATTCCTTCGCTAAAGAAAACAGTTCCAATGTATACAGTTATGAATATGTATCATAAGTAATATTATTTTATTCTAGAAGGTTGTAGTTTAAAGCAGGCTGAAAGTAAAGCAGAATGCGCCTGAGGCGCATTCTACTTTACTTTCAACCTGCTTTAAATAGTCCCCTATTTTCAAAACTAGAAACAGGCTATTGGGTAAAGGGTTAAACAGTTTGAATCTTGACCAGGTAACGCATGATGTAGCATCTGATCAGGATACAAACGGTTTGACACTCATTTTGATATATATGTACCTGAATCTTCAAGCCATTTTATTTTAAGTCTAGCTTTGAAACAACAGTACAGACCACAGTGTTAAAGCAGACACTAATAAGGTGGTGAAAGGGTTCATGCATACAACAAACTTTGACAGGGAGAGGGTTAAACACAAATATCTACAAGTCTACAGCGGCAAGTGGACATGAGTCCCCTGGCTGATTTTGCACATGCAGACAGGAGTCTCTGATTGTTGCAAGGGCCGAAAGAATTCCCCCCCGAGGGGAGAGGGCTCCTGTCTGCCCAAATAATCTGAGTGAGTGTGTGTGTAGGGGGGGGGGGGGGGGGGGGGGGGCTCCTGTCCACCCTCTTAACATCAGGTTGGGGCTCTGCTCCTGTCGAGTGGCACTTATGCCTGGCAATTGTCTACAGCAGCGAAACTTATTATCAAGATTAACTGTATAAGATGTGTGCATTACTACAACACCAACAAACAAGTTTTATCAAACAAGACTGTATGATGATGTATGACTGAATGAGTGATGAACATTATGTACATGATTATATGCCAGTGACTTAACCCTTTCCTCCACATCAGTGCCTTGGGATGCCTCTACCCTGCTTTGAAAATGTGATGTGAAGCAGACATTTCATATGGAGTGTTTTGGATTACTATCATCCTTTCAGTAACCACCTGTTCTAGACACTAAGTCAAGGTTATTTGAATGACCATAATAGCAGTGTTTCACTGTACTTTACTGCACTGGAGTTATGGAAGAAAGGATAAATAGCAAAAAGCATGAATGGATAAACAAATGGGTAAGCAGGTTAAATGCAACATTAAATTGAACAGATGATATATTAAAGCACGAAGAAAAAAACTTCATGAGTAAAACATTTCTCCTGGCACAATAATATACTGACACAAGTACAATTGATGCAGTGTATGCTTTGGACATAAATGACATGCGTTAAAACCTCCATTTAGCTGCATTCAAACTGGTGTTACTACATGTAACAACTTAAATCAAAATGATAAAAATACACTTCTTGCTTTAACTCTTCATCCTATAGCCTGTTTCTAGTTTTGAAGACAAGCTATGGGGTAATGGGTTAAACAAGCAGGGGTAAACAATTCTGAAATAAGTCACTCATCCTGCACATAGACAATGAAGGCAATCCAAAAATGCACTTGCCTTGCACATTAGATAAAGAAGGGAAAAAGCATGCAGGACGAGTAGAATTTTTTAGCCCTGACCAGTATTTAAGACCGAGAAGTAACAAACAGTACATCTGAGTCTTGACTGCTTGCATTGTCTGTTCAACTAAAACATAAATGTTGAACAGAAAATTAGTTGAAATATGGACGGAATTGTTTGGACATTGAAACTTGATAGAAAAAAAATAAACTAAGACAAAAGCTTGTGTAAAAGGGACTAGGTAGCTTCTATGGGTGGAGCTATGGCAAAATAAATATAGACAACTTATATTGAAAAAGTTTGCTAAACTTGCTGATCTGGCATCATGTTAACTCTTATCCTGCGGTGATGTCGTCTGCTTCGAAATTGTCGTCTGCAAAATTTGTTAAATTTAGATGTATACATTTTATAAGTAAAGAAACTTAAAGACGAATGTCAAACAGTTTGGATCCAGATCAGACGCCGCGTTACGCGGCGTCTGATCTTGATCTAAACTGTTTGCAAAAATCAATAAAGTCGCGACCAGCAGGCAAAGGGTTAACCCAAACATTGTACATAAACCATAAAAATCCTAAACATTGGGTCACTCTGTATGCCTGCTGTAATATTTTAAAAATTGGAACTAATTGCTTTAATTTGTCCAAAAGGTACAAACTGAATGGCAAACAGTGTAGACCCTGATCAGACTGCTCCTGCAGGAGCAGTCTGATCAGGGTCTACACTGTTTGCTCTAGCATGTCTGTCCCAATACTAAGAGTAATTATGGCAACTGATCCACTAAAACCCAGCTATTATGGCCACTGAAAAGAAGGCTCATTGATTATGTAAACTACAGGTGCCATTTTAATTCTTTCACTGCCAATGGCCCAACCAGCTTTTACTTGCAAACAGTTTGGATGCCACTTAATGCGGCCCTGTCCTCTGATCAGGATCAAAACTCTTTGACATTTGTATTTGACAAAGCATTATTGACATCAATTTTTTCTTTAGTCAGATTTCCAAAATGTTGAATTTGGCATAAAACTGCAAGCAACAATTTTTCAGATGATAATGTGGCAGTGAAAGCTTTACAGAAAGCTTATTTGAGAGCTTCATGTTACCTTCATGTTTGACATTAAACAGTCACTTGATGTAGGTCTACACTGTTTGAATAATACATTCATTCACAGGTAAAAAGCACATACATGTACACATATCACTAGGGTTAAATGGGTTACTCCA